>CM057095.1:23735909-25047576 GCA_029959045.1 Taenioides sp. WSHXM2023 | reverse complement strand
TAGCTGAGGAGCTCCACGCCGCGAAGGTCTCCTCTTTGGTGAGACAACAAAGTGTGGAAAGTGCCTGTGTTCTTTAGCCTGAGTTATGGACTAGTCACGGTCACCATATACATCAGAGCCGTGACGAATGAGGAGTTTGTTCTGCCATAAAGTATAAAGAAACCTGGGTCATCCTACTGGTTAAAGTTAGCAGCTAGAATTCAAAGTAGTTAAGTATTGTACAGCTAAGTATGGTCATTCTTTGCTTTTAAGTGTTCTTGGGTTTCAGCTTCCTGTTACATTCAACATTTTGAGGACTTTTTAAGTGAGTTCATATTTAGTTTTAAAATGCTGATCACTATGGTAATGGTCCTAATTTAGTTAAGTATTGTATAGCTAAGTATGCGTATAACTATCAAAAGTACAGGGGATTATACAAGACTGTTGACATACACCCAGCTAATTTTGAAAATGTGGAACTTAGCACTCCTACACTGAGGCAACCCAGTTTTTATTGATGCATGTATTCAACTATATGTCTGTGTGTGTTTATATGTTAATTTAGTTTATTTAGACTTTACTGATTTTGTTGTTTTTGTTCTGTTTTGTTTATTATGAAAACTATTGATTCTAGCACAAGCAATCTTTGTGCTAGAATCAGTATACATGTGTAGACATTAATTTAGACTTTTTTTTTTTCAGTTTTGTTAATTATGAAAAAAAATGCATCAATATTTCAACTATATTAAAAACAATACAGGACACTAACTAGACTTCCAAGCAATATTTGTGCTAGAACCAGTATGCATGTGGAGATGGCATTCAAACTGACGATTCATACAAAATACCGCATATTTGGAGGCATATTTAGATGTTATTGTTTGACTTTATTCAATATATTTTACTCATATTTTTTATAATCTGCTCTTTAAGATACTCAGATTGGACATTAATAGAGTTCTTTTTGCATGTGTTAGTAGCGCTACTTGTTACACCATTCTGTTTTTGAAACCACCAACCTGCTGCTGTTTTTAAATGGAAATTCAGATGGAGCTGTAGATAAATATTTTTTCCGTGCCTGTTTGGACCCATTTTCCCCTGATATCATCCAAGACATGGGATGACCTCTCTCGCCTTGTCATTTTTTTTCTCATTTTCCTCACTGAGGCTGGGGAGGGATGCACAGAGGCCTTACCCGCTGCTGGAAATCAATTTATACAGTCCTGCGTTGCATGTAGGGAGAGATGGGACAGAGCCACCCTCATATAATGACACAGCCAATTGCATTGTGTTGGGTTGCGGGGGTCAAGTGGGGTCTGAGTGTGCCACAGATTTGGGCTTTGTTGGGGACGTGGGGCATTAGGCAGGAATTACAAAGCAGGGTCAACGCAGCCACACCTGCGGAGGGAGACAGCACCTTTGGGCCCTGCACCCCCTCATCATCAGCCTGGGAGATGAGCCTGACACTGGGATGACACCCGGAGAGGAGGGGGTGCCGAAACACTCCCACTAAACACTTCACCTATACTGATGGGTGCCGCTGACCCTTCCCAAATCTCATCACTGTCTCCTGAACGCAGCAGGCGTGGGATTTTCTGCTATATCCTCTCCGATACCTCTTTAGCCCATGGCATCTGGACTGTGGGCTCCCTATGCCTGTTTTTTACTGCTACACTCATTTGTATACAGACGCATACGCCTGGATTTATTTATCTATCTGTCTGGCAGATGTAGTGATGTTCCCTGCTGAAGATGGCAATACTCACACACTGATCCCCTTAAGCCTGCTTAGCATCTCCCCACAGATGCAGTCCCATAGCGTCTTTCAATGATTTATCAATTTACAATGTTTGCAAAGATAGCTCTGGCCTCATCCCAAAGGTCCCACACTGGAAGTATTACATGTTTTTTAAGAAGCCTGGATAGAAATTGGCATCTGTTTATATGTATGGATTGTCTGTGTTAGCTTGAAAATAAATAATACTAATAATGTCAGTATTTATAAATCCTTTAATTAATATTGTTTTTTTTTTTATCATTGAGTGCCAGTGTCTGCATTGCCAGAGGGCTCTGACCTGGTGCAGTGCATAGATCTAGGGTTAAGTCATCTGACCTGGTAGGGTGGGCAATTACTGCTTCTATAACGCAACTTTTCCTCTTTTCCTGTCTCCTAAATCAACATCAGTCCATCCCCCAGGCTCACAACCACTGCCAAAAAAACAACAAAATCACTCAATTTATCTAATGACAATAATTAAATTATAATAACAATAAGATGATACAAATGTGTTATATTTCAAAATGTACAACTTTCTAAAAGCTGAAGAAAATCTGTATTTACTCTAGTGCATTTAACCCAAGCTTAATTGATTACACCAGACAGCTTCAAATTACTGTAGTTAATGTAATTTTACTGGTTCTTATTCTGTTGTAACATTTAGACAAACAAAATTGGACAAATCCACACATTTTAAGATTGGAAATAGAGTGCAAATGTTAAAGCAAAAAGCAGTGTTAGCAATCAATGTGAACTTATGCATTCAGGCCAGAGGTTTCCAAATGCAAACAGCTTGTTCTCTCTCAGTGGTTTATTCCACCATCACACATGCATATGTAACTAGTGCTGCCTGCACAATCTGAGCTGGATGCAAAACAGAGAGGGGGAACCTTTAGTGTAGAAAACAAAAGGGGAGAAAAAGAAATAGAGATGAATACAGAACTGTGCTGGAGCAGAATGCATGCTGTCAGTGAGGCCGTCTCCCTCAAACACTAACTATAGCGACAGGCTGATGAGTCAGTGTCTGTTTAAATGGCAGCTTGTCACACCAGGCACTCGGAGGTGGGCTGTGGACCTGTCAGGGCCTGTGCCACATTAACCATCTGACCCTGTCATCCTCAGCACTGCTCCTGCTGCAGCGCCTGTCACTAACGCTGCCATTTGGCTCCACATGGATCACACACAGAGGCCAGGCACAGCCACCTCTTAGTGTTGTTTATTGATTTCTGACCCACCGCTTAATAGTTTTCCCAGTCCCCCTGAATGGCTTTTGTAAGCAATAGGGTTTGTACATCTCACCAATCAATACCTTTTATATTTACAATAAAATTGAAACGGCTTCTCGGTGGGGCTCAGAGCACCTCGGCATTTGTCATCCTTCTGCAAGGGAAAACTATGTCATTATCTGAATTAAAACATTTATTTCTGATTAAGAGAGTGTCCTATCTCATTAATTTCCCCCTTTCCAATAGGAGGGGAATGGAATCGTATTGATTTTTGCACTTTTTACACGTCTCCACTACTGGGAAGATAATTGAGAAGTTAGCCAGAATAAATGAAGTTTCTAGTCTTGCAGGGCAGCCAATACCTTGGAAATGTGAGGTGTTTTTGTGGGAGCAGGCCTTTAATTTTGTGCCGGCCGAGACAAGGCGACTGAACAAATTGGATTAAGGCTGGAGATGTGTGGACAGGGGTTTGTGCTGGTGCGTGTGTGACTAGAGCGTATCTGTGTGTGGCGTTATAGCAACAATAGAAGCGCGAGTGCCAGGATGATTTTTACCTGACAAAGAAACCTCCGATAGGTTCTCCATTATAGAATTCGAAGATATTATAATCTCAAATGGTGGGCAAAGGACTATATATATAACTCTATGGAAGATTTACTGTCTTTTAAAGAAATATTCTAAAAAAAAACAAACAAACAAACAAACACTGAACCTTATCATTATAAGATTAACTTGTCATGTTAATCTTCTTTAAGTTATTTAAGGCTTTAAGTCTTTTCAACAGACAACAATCACGTCTTTGGAGTTGAACAATGGCACCACCAAATAGTTTCACTTCACTTTTTCTTATTTATATTGGCGGAGAAGACAAGAAATTTGTGCCAGTTTGTGGATATGCCCAGTAATTACAGAGATATTAACCATAAACCAGGTCAACAAATCTGCCGTGTGACAGATAAACAGCAAATTCCACCACAGAATTCTGCTCATGTTAAACTACAGAGATTCTAGAATGTTGTCGTCACGTGAACCCAGCCTCTTCCAGCTGCTTAAGGCCAATGATGATGATAAGTTACCTCCCCCGGGTCATGGTGGGGCATCAGGTGAAAGACAGTAATCAATGTTTGAACCAGACCTTTTAACATGCCAGGGCTCATTGATTAAGCATTATCAAATTAATGAGATTGAATTAAGTTGTGGAGGCTTTTTATGTGCCATGAAAGAAGAATTACAAGGACTAAACTCTGTGCTAAAGTTACAGCTTTTAGAGATTATTTTATATTGTATTGTATTATTACGAAGTGTATTTTTTTTAAAGATGTACTACGCAACTTTTCTGGTGAGGGATTTGCCACCTACTTATATCTATGGAAATGCTGTTGCTTTGTTTAGAATGTTCCTCAGTATGACATTAAACCAATCTAGCTTGCATACATTCAACTACAGGTATTTTATTTCTTAAAAATACTCTTAAATCCATGCATTCTTATTGTGAGTGGAGTCTCCTCTGCACAGATCTGACCAGATCTGGCCTGGCTCCGTCATGTGCTTGTGTCTACAGAACTAAATGCGTTTAATGACATACTATGGAACATTTCAGGCAAACAATGAAGCCTCCATGGAGACAGCCTAATGCCCGTCCCTCAGAAAAGTTACACAGTGTTAATAACTAATTGCCTAAAAAAAATCACATGGCAACTAATGTCAACTAATGCCAGAGAAACAAGTAAAGTTTTTTGATTTTGACACAAATAAAATCGTTTCAACTCCTCTTTGTAATCCTTACCCCCTGCGTCCTTGCATCTACGTTCACCTCCTTTATGATTTCATATTTCTATTTGGCTCGCCTATGACAGGCCGAAGGAGCGAGGTGCAGATTTGGAGAAGAGGGGTCCGTGTGGTCAGCTCCAGTTTGCACAAGCCCAGCGTGGCCGATATGGGGGTCGCGAGAGGGGTGAGTGAGCACAGCAATTGGACCTCACAAACACTGAGAGGAGCCAGCGCCGGGCCAGGTCTGATGCGGTCGGATCTCGCTTCAGGGACCGAGAGAAAATGTTGTCGGACTGTACGAGGGCATCGTCCATCATGGCCCTGGCCCTCCTGTCAGAACTGTGATTGTGGAAGAAGAGAGTGAAAGAGTGAGGAGTGCAACAAAACCCCCGAGTACAACACCAAAGGCAATTGTAAGAGAAACTATGAGCAGAGAGAGCTAAAGTAGTATGGGGGAGAGAAAGCTGCAAGGCCAAAATGTGAACAGTGACAGTGAGCATACTGTGCTATCTTGTGTTCACTAAAACTCCTCCTTTGAATTGTAGTAAAAGATGAAAAGTTGACTAGAGAACACAAGATGTAAATATTACCAAGACAAGGTGCACTGTGTAACTTTTCTGACAGAAGGTCCGCCACCTAATTGTCTCCATGGAGATGTAATTATTTGCCTTGAATGTTTTACTTTATGGAAATAAAGTTGTACATATACAATGGAGACAAGTTACTGTATAATATCTATAGAGAAGCAAGCCGGCTTGTAAGAATTCATGTTTTTCAATGTATTTTTGAGATGTGAAACACCTGTAACTGAATACGTGCAAGGGAGAAAAGTTCAATGCCATACTGTGGAACATTTCATGTAAAGAAATAACATCTCTAAGGAGACAAGTAAAAAAAAATCAACCCTCCACCTTAGAAGTTACAAAGTGCACCTTTAAGATAGATTTTATTTTCTCATAGTAAAATTTGTTCCCTGCATTTGACTCATCCTTCACTGCTGCTAGGGCACCTTGTCAGTAACAGTGGGCGCCGCAGTCCAGCGCCTGGGTACCCAGCTCCAGATCTCTGAGATAGACTTGGCAACAACTACCTTAGCTGGAGGATTTTTAACTAATTTGCATTTATGGGGTTGATGGGGAAAATCAGATCATGCCTGGAGGAAAGCCACTTAGACACAGATAGAAACATACAAACTCCACACAGGGAGTCGAACCCAGTACCCTCTGGCTGGGAGGCAAAGGTGCTAGCCTGAAAGGTTTGTTTATTTTTGAGTGCAAATCCAGCAACCAAAAATGTACACACTAAAATTACTACTATTACAAATTATTTACTTTCATTTTAAATCACTTGAATTTTAAAAAATTACAATATGTTAGAAGTCTGACATCAAAACCAGCTCTTACTTTTGATGGGCATTAGTTTCCCAAAAGTCATTTAGGGTACTTCTACAGTAAAGACCTCCCTCGCTGTGTTATTGTCTGGCTCTAAGTTCTTTCTCCACTCCCTCTCATCAAAAACCCATCTCTGTGGTGTATCTGTCAGGCCCTCATCCCTCCATCGTACAGCCCGTGAAGCCTGATCTCCGCGGTGATGTCCCTGCCCTTCCATCGCTCCCATCCTCCTTCATGGACAATGGACAGGTGAGTGTGAGGCTGATTGGCTGTGGAGTGAATGGGGCAGCTGCCAGAGCCCTGCAGCACAACCATCTCTGACAGGCCACTAATTCAACCGACAGAACAAAAACCTCAACCAAACACTGGCATTAGAGGGCCGCGGGGGCCGGAGAAAGTTTGGAAAATTGGAAAATGGACTAAGAGAGACAGAGAGTGGGTAGGGTTTAGGGGGAATAGACTCCAGGTGAGAAAAGAAAAGTACATACATATGCTGAGGAAGAGTGTAAAACCGTTTTTTTATGATATACGGACAAAAATGTATAAAACTACAGAGTTACGAGTTAGTGTCATAATACTAAAATTTTAAACTTGATTTCGATACTAAGGAATAGACTCAGTACTGAATACCGATTCCAATACCATGATGATAATAAAAACACTCTTTATTTAGAAGATAGAATGTAATTTTCAATATTAAATCGCCATACTTTCTTTTATATTGCTATGTGACCTTATATTTGTGAAATCCCTCAGTGGTCCTGTAGGTTCCATAGTGGTCCATGGGCGTATACTAGTCTATGTGCTCTTATACTTGTTCTGATACAGCTCAAGATCATTCTAAAGACATTCAGGAAAGGTTCATTTCTGTCCTGTGAATGTGACTTTTTTTTAGTACACTAAACTTGCTCAAATGAGTTTTGATACTAGTTTTAGTATTGATGATTAGTATCTGATTCTTCTGTTGACAATGTGAATACATACTTACATTAGTACAAATATTACATTAGTCTATCAATATTGATTTAAATACACATTAGACCCAATTTCATAATACTGGGAAACGGTAGTGCACTGAAGTGAGCATGCACCTGTCATGTTAGCATCCTGTTGTTGTGTCCCTGGGCAAAACACTTTTGGCACACAGTCTACCCCAATCACAATGGATTTGACAGGTCATAAATACATAGTTTCTGTGTGACTAGTTCCCTGTTTTTGGACAAATGTAAAATATTATGTGAATAAGGAGAAGATCCATCACCGTAGTTTTTAAAGTTGGGAGCCATAATCCATGGTGATAGGATTTTGAAGGCTAAAGTTCCATTTTATTGTTTCAATTACTATATTTCAGTGTTGCCTACAAAATCTGTATTTACCAGTTGTTAAAATGTTTTTAAAATCATGACCAAAGTGAATTAAATGTCAGGTTAAGAATTAATTATAGTGTTTCTTTGTGACTATTGTCCTTTGGCCACCAGGAGCCAAGGAAGGGCACCTTTATGTGTTTGCTGACCAAATCAGCTATTTTCTATTTCTTTTCATTACAATTAAATTATGTTCAAATAATTTTTGCAGGGCCCAAAATCACCACAATTATCTTACAGGGTTTATCAAAACTGTCGATTAAACCGCCAGGAAGTTTGAAAATACAACAAATTTCTACTGGCAAAATGAACAAATGTAAGAATAATATGTGACTGAGAAGAGGATCTATAACCGTAGTTTTAAAGGTTGGGACCCATAATGCCTGGCTAAAGGATTTTAAAGGCTTAAGTTGTATTTTACTTTATATATTTTATTATATGATTCAATTACTGTATTTCAGTGTTGCCTTAAAAGGTGCATTATGTAACATTTGTTATGGAGGGTCCGACCAACTGCTTGTCTCCATGACATTACTTTGCTTTGCTTGGAATGATTTGCATTAACTTATCTACTGTACATCTGTTGAGTCAAGCTGGTGACACAAAATGGCCAAATAAAAGGTACATTTAAGCAATCAAAACACTTGCATTTAATTGTTTAAATGCAAGATATTAATGTAATTAATTCTAACATCTTCATGGAGACCAGCAGATGATGTACCCTCCACTAGAAAGGTTATACAGTCTGTATTTACCCATTGTTAAAATTGTGTCCAGAATTCTGACTAAACTTAAAGTGAATTAAATGTAAAGTTATGCACAGCCCGTTCTCCCTTGTGTAACCATGGGACAGGCATTAAAAACAGTGCCCCACCTCTTTCCATTTGTTTACCTGTATAAACGTACCCATGGCCAGCCAGCAGCAGTGTTCAATGAACAGCTTAATTTGTGGATGCATTTCTATGGGCAGAGTAATCTAAAGAGGGATGCAGAAAGGTTGGGTACATTCATCACAAACACAAGCTTAACATAAGTGAAAAATTACAGGATTCCCAATGACCTTCCAACCAATCAGACCTGGTAATTACACTCATTCATTACGAAGGAGAGGAGAGACGCAGGAATACAGAGATGACCCTTCAGGACAACAAAAATGTTTATAGATGGGAACAAAGAGGAAAATGCTAATGTCTTGGCTAGCTGGCTGGGTGGTCCTGAGTTTCTGCAGAATAATAATTTATCTTTGTGAGCCAGAATTTTGTATTATTTAAAGTTAATATATGCTCCAACCCCACGCAACAATAACATAGTGGTATATATGGATCACAAATGCAGAGGTGTTTTTAAACTATAGCTTTTGTCACCCATAAAGCTGCACTATGTAACTTTTCTGACTGAGAATTGCAGTGGAAATGTTAATACTTGAATTAATTAATGTAAATTTTGAGACATTCAAGAATAATATATTATAAATAAGTTAAACGAAAACAACTGGACTGCTGACTAGATAGCTTCATCAGGGCTTGATATCAATACAGTATTTATCTGTCTATCTATCTTTTCTAGTGGAGGGTCCGTCACCTGCTTGTCTCCAAAAGCTATCAATGTTTTGCCTGAAAAGTCCCACTGTATGGCATTTACCTTTTCTTTCTCCATTGAAATAAGCAGGTTGGTGAACCTTCCTGAAAAGGTAAATGTGTTATTGATCTAATTATAAGGGGAGTCTTGTATTAGTGACACAGGAAACTGAAACATCTTGATAAAACAGGCGGAACATGCAAATTCCAACACAAAGATTCCCAACCTGGTCTGGAAATGGAACACAGGACTTTTTTTACTCTGAAGCTGAAGCACTCACCCAGTGTCCAAACTATGCCCCAGAATTTGGCCAAATGATCACAGGCAGTACTTTTTACTTCGAATTCAAGTATGTCCATCACTGCAACCTCAATAACATCTCATAGCGTTGTGATACAGACCTAAAATGTGTGTTCCAAGACTTTTTAAAGGTGCTGTCAAACTTCTAACTGAAAGTCTTGCTGTATTGACCATGTGTCTGCAGCCCTCTACTACAAATATATTTTTATAAGCAGCCCTTGGTGGAAAAAGTTTGGACATAGCTGCACTAACCACTCAATGCCATTAGCTATAGAAACACATGTCAAAAATGCACTGTGGAATATGACCAGTTTTTGTTGTTAATCTAGATTCAACTATGCGTGGTACCAGTGCCTAAGACACCGCACGCTAAAGACCTCAGCAGCTTCAGGCCGGTGGCTCTAACATCCCATCTGATGAAGATACTGGAGAGACTGGTCCTTGGCCACCTCCGCTCCACCGTGAGCTCAGCGATGGACCCGCTGCAGTTCGCGTACCGGCCTGGCATCAGAGTGGAGGACGCCGTCATCTACCTGCTGCACCGCTCACTGTCTCACCTGGAGAACCCCGGCAGCACTGTGAGGATTCTCTTCTTTGACTTCTCCAGTGCTTTCAACACCATCCAGCCACTGCTCCTGAGGGACAAACTGGAGACTGCCGGTGTGGACTGTGACCTGGCAGACTGGATCCTGGACTACCTCACAAACCGGCCCCAGTTTGTGAAAGCCAAGAACTGCGTGTCTGACCTACTGACCTGCAGTGTGGGGGTGCCCCAGGGCACTGTCCTCGCGCCCTTTCTTTTCACCCTCTACACTGCAGACTTCAGACACAACACGGACAGCTGCGTCCTGCAGAAGTTCTCTGATGACTCTGCCATCATTGGCTTCATCAAGGATGATGACGATGTGGAGTACAGAGGACTAACGCAGGACTTTGTGGACTGGTGTCAGCAGAACCACCTCATCATCAATGCAGGGAAGACCAAGGAGATGGTGGTGGACTTCCGCAGACGCCACTCTACTGTCACCTCAGTGAACATCCAGGGAAGGAACATTGAGAGAGTGGACTCATACAAGTACCTGGGTGTTCATCTGAACAACAAACTGGACTGGACTCACAACACAGATGCACTGTACAGGAAGGGCCAGAGTCGGCTCTATCTCCTGAGGAGACTCAGGTCTTTTGGAGTGAGGGGGCCACTCCTGAGGACCTTCTATGACTCTGTGGTGGCATCAGCCATCCTGTACGGTGTGGTCTGCTGGAGCAGCAGCATCACAGAGAGGGAGAGGAAGAAGCTGGACAAGGTCATCAAGAAGTCCAGCTCTGTCCTGGGCTGTCCTCTGGACAGTGCAGGAGGGTCCTGGCTAAGGTCATCTCTATGCTGGACCATGAGTGTCACCCCCTGCAGGACGCCCTGTCTGCTCTGGAGAGCAGCTTCAGTGACAGACTGATTCACCCTCGCTGTGTGAAGGAGAGGTTTCGCAGGTCTTTCCTTTCTGCTGCTGTCAGACTGTACAATGAACACTGTTAACACTGAACATGTGTCATCCAACTATACCTAGGTGCAATACTGAAGACCTCTGATATAATTCACTTATGTCACTTACTGATGTTTATCCTGTCCAATGCTGCTGTACATAAACATAGTCATATTACTGTAAATAACATAATATATTGAAGTCACTTTACTGAGATTTACTCTGTTCATATGCTGCACTGTTACTTTATTGTACATAATAGTTTTTTGGTATTTTATATTTTTGCTCCACCGAAACAGTGTGTTACATTAGAGTCTATTTTAAGTCTATTTTTAAATTATTTCTTAGCCATTATCTATTATCTTGTTTTTATTGCATGTTCCATTTTCCTGCTGTTCTTGAACTGTGCGTTGCAACACTGGAATTTCCCCACTGTGGGACTAATAAAGGCATATCTTATCTTATCTATGTACATGTTCTGGATGGCACCATTGTCACTAGTTGTATTGTAATGAAGTGTATAGTACAACATTATAGCCCCTTGCTACAGTTATAATTTCAAGTACATTAGGTCCCACTTTGCAACAGTTTATTTCCTCTTATTTGCGTTGGCTAATAGCTCCAAAACATAACCTTACTTGCTTATTTCTCATGCGCTAACAACATGTAGATTCTGCGGTGACTGCAAATCGAATCCTGTATTGTGCATAAACAGGCCGACCAGGTGGCACTGAACTTTCTGATTCATTTCATTTCCCCTACAATGATAGCTAGATGCTTTTTCCTCTGATTATGCAGATGGTATTACTTTTTTCTCATCGTCAATATGTGTTTAGGTGTCATTTGTGGCGGATGATGTTCTCATTGCTCAGTTTACCGCGCCTGTAATAAGATCACCTGTGGTATGAATACATTTTGCCTCTCCGCGCGTGTATTTGGATTTGCAGGGTAAATGAGTTTCTCTCAGCCTGGAAGAGAGAGGGAGAGACAGTGGAGAGAAGAAAGGAGAGAGATAGCACATCAAGCGGCTTCTTAGATTCACTTTGGATCTTGACACCTCGTGCGCGGTCAGTAAATGGCTTTTCGAAAGGAGGAGGTGGGATGGGGTTTGTGTGTGCGCTAGCATCAACATCTGAGGCTTTCTGAAGATTCTGTGTGGGGTTCTTTAACTGTTTGTGCCAATATGAGTGTGTCTGTGTATAGTTTTACAGACATATTTAAAAGGGCACCATGTAACTTTTCCGATGGAGGGTCCACCACCTGCTTGTCTCTATGGAGCTGTTGTTGCTTGAGGATTTTTTTATGCAATAGTACAATTTGTTTTGCCCCAGTATGGATATATTGGAAAAGCAGCTCAAAATAAGACAGCCGTGTGTTATGTGCTTTGTAACTAATTATAATGTTTTTTTACGCATTATAAAACCAGGAAGTACTATTGTTTCACCAAAGCATGCTAGTTGTTAGCACTGTCATGACAGCAAAACTCTGCTCTGGCCTGGTTGTGAAACAAGCTTTAACTCATTGTGGTGAATAATTAGGATGCTTGGAATGCATTAAGATAGCGAAATAGAATTTTCAATGTCTGTAGACAGTTTAAAATGAAGTAGTTCTGTTTTTCGTCTTTGAACGTACCTATCTTGCATGTATTCACTTACAGGTGTTTTTATTGATAACTTGGCCATCACCCGCTTGTCTTCATGGAGATAGATGGATTTAATGCAGTACTGTGGAACATTCCAAACAAAGCAATAATAACATCTCCATGGAGACAAGCAGGTGGCAGATCCTCAACAAGAAAACTAACACTATCCACCTTTTATGTTGGCCATAGTGTTATTGCTTAACTGAAATCTGTTCTACATTTTTGGTACTCCACCTTTATACCATCACTGTTGTTATTCTGTGTCCATCCACGGAGAAGTTATAGTTGGTAAAAACCCCATCGGGTGGGCCGGACAACAGATAATTGAGGTGATGATCGGAGCTGTTCAAAGATAATTGATAGTGATAGAGCTGAGCGGGCTGACAAATGCCTCCAGGAGCAACAGACTCAACCAGACCTGAATGTGAGAACACATGCAGAATTGGCTTTTTTGAGCTTTTGACCATGTTATATTGTTGTCTATTCATCAAAAACATGCCTTGAGTTGTATTATTGCTTCATTCACACTTGTTTCATCAATCCATTAATCCAGAATCATCTTCTCAGAGCACTCCATCAAGCTCTGTTTGCATTTTGCCAGTTTTGTTACGTCGTAGGTAAAATACAGTTTTCAGTGTGGAGTTTGCATGTTTTCCTTATTTCTATATTTCCTTGATGAGTAGATTAACATGTACTGCCAACACAATCAGTGACTCAATGCAAAATCTCTATGTAATCTAAGGAATTTTAGGATTCAGTTCTATATATTTTTCACACATACTTTTTAATAAAAGATGAGATTGAAAACAGAAGATAAAAATCCTTTACACACATGTACACACGTGCACATTTGAGATCATTGGGGTCATTGTATTACATCGATTCCAAAACATTCTGCAAAATATGCCATAAAACTTTTTACAGCCCTTTCCAAATCAATACAAAATACAGTTGTCTTTACATTGTAGAGTGTATTGAGTGCAGGATCTGATCATTTATATAAGTGACATTTACAATCACACTGCATCTATCACTGACAAACACAAAACATCTGCATATCTGCAATAGCAATTTTGCTAGAACTCATTTCAGTTTAAACATGCAGTACAGAACATTTCTAATGGAGGGTCTGCCACCTGCCTGTTTCACTTCTATAATGACAAATAAACACACCACAAAATCTTCACACAATGATTTAAGAATTTCCACACAAATGTTATATATGTGTGTTCTGGAGAAATGGCAGCAAAAGTTCTTTAGCGCCAGACTGGTAAAATATAGAAATGCCTTTAAGTAAAATTCAATGTGCTACTGTAGTGCAGAAAAAAAATAAAGTTGGCGTTATACTTCCCTGACAGTGGAGTACAATATGTGCAGGGGGAGGTATCACCAAGGGCTTTATTAATAGTCCAAATCTCCTCCGCCAGGCCTGCCTCAATCACACAGAAACATATTGAACTAGCAGAGAAAGCCATGACCTGGACATCATATTTCCAACTGCTCCAATTCCAGTGACAAGTTGCCAAACTTGAAAATCCCCCAGAAAACCCAGTTAAGGCAAAGCAAGTTGTAAAGGCGTTTTTCATAAGCCCACGGACAAGAGGGAACAAATGGAGGTTATTACTTTGCTCCATTCCAAATAGCCCCCCGCTGTCTGGCAGAAATAGGAGAGCAAAAAATGTCTCCACAGCTCACATCTGTACCTGACACCTCTGCTCTGAACTTGTCCCATTATTTTCTTTTTTGTTTCATTTTAACAAGTTACAAATAAGTACAAAGTGTGGTAGAAGATGCATCATCTTAAAAAAGAAAGCTACCTCAAATAAGTAATGAATGGATAATATTAGTAATTAATCATTTTATTTATTTTCTGTTACTTTAATTTTTTGACAATTATGATACAGTATGTATATTTGCTTCAAATTTTATTTTATTTTCCTCATTAGTCTTATATAATGCTTTTCCAGATGCTCAAAGCCACTTTACAATTTTGTGGATTATTCATTTACTCGATATACTTGATAGTGGTATGCTCCTTCTATAGCCACAGCTGCCGAGGGGTCGCCTGATGGAAGCAAGGCTGCCAATCTGCCACAGCTCAATCATGTATACGCTCAGGGTGGCATAGCTAATTTATTGTATTAATAATAATGTTATGTCAGCTGATGCTCAGTTTACAGATCATTGTTTTACATTGCCTTCAAACCCATAGTGGTACATGTAGATTTCATTAAAGCCCCTGAGTCCTGTTCTCATTTCTGTGTAATACTGAAGATGATCAAAACTTTGCAGAGCTGCCTCCTTGATGTCCTTGGATGACTTTGACTAAAACTTTCAGTTCTGCCAGCAAACCTGTCCATAGGGCTGCAGACCCCTGTTGGTTTTTTACCTGACTTGCATACAAGCATCTTGTTTTAAAGAATCAATCGACAGTTTGAGTCCAAGTGTGCATAATATCAATATCTCCATCACACATATAGTGACACTTTATGCACATAACTGCACTCTCTGGCCTCCCTATGTCCACGGATACCATCGATAAGTTCCTCACTGGTGCGATGATGTGAGCGCCGTGTCACATAGGCTGTCACCCAAAGACACTGTATCAATAACTCAATATGGGAGGTGTCAGTGGTGGGGTTTGCCATGCCCTCTGATGGTGAAGGGGAGCAGGTTGGCAGCAGAGGACAAGATGGGACCCCACCTTCAATTGATACATTGCAGCTGATGTCATCAACAATCCCTGGGAGTGTGAAGCTAACTGAAAGCACTGCTCTGTTAGAAGCTCTGTGACTCAAGTTAGACTTAATCTGACCTTTATTTTAACAGTCTGACCAGAAAGAGTTGACAGGTGAGATGATTTGTGCTGTTAAACAAATCTCTCACATAAAATTACTGTCACACGCATTAGCAAAGAGTTTTTCAGTTAGTCACTTCCACCTTTTTTGATGAAAATCAAACACCTAAACAGCACCATTAACGCTCGTGTTGATTAGAGACTCCTGCAAATGTGCTGTTTAAGTCAATTTTGTATTTTTTCTTTAGTTTTCAGACTATATTAAAACATTTTGGCAGTTGTTGCTAATGTGTGTATTGTGTCACCATGGTAACTGTTGAACATTCTGCCAATAGCGCCAAGCACCTGTCATTAAGCTGTGAGTGAACTCTGACTGAAGTGGGTACCGTCAGCAACTATCACTCACTCTTCTCATTTCCATCACACACACACATCGTAAGTGACCCTTCCTCGCTCCCTGCTGTATCGCCCCTAGTGCCTGATCCTCCCTCCGCTCCGTAGTATTGACCCGGCTGTCACCCGGACGACCACCCCTGACCCCCCTCGGCGGCCCTGGATCCATGGCGGGGCTGAGAGTTCAAATGATTTCCGTCTACCTCCTGTCTGCCTGTTTTCGCAGTGAGCTGATTGCTAATGACAACATTAGAAAAGGGCATAATGGAGATTCTACAAACAATTTGCCCCTTGGATTTGCAAACCAAAATATGTCCAAGCTTTCCAAAAGGCAATGGACGATACTTTAACTTGACAAGTAAACATGGGGGAGGTCTTTTGGGGAACAAACATTTGTGTTTTCTTGTAGTGATTACTGATTCTACATGGACTGTATTTCTGGTTTGCACATTTTGATTGCAAGAGGCCTCTGTGTATGAGATTTTTAAGTAGTTTTGAAAGTGATACTGCCTGAGTACATCCTGAGTATAGTTACAGTCAAAATATATGTATTTTTTCATCAGAAGCACTAAATGTAAATGTTTCCTGTGTCATTTTTAAGTAATTCCTACTTTGCCTGAGTCATAAAAACGGTTCTCTTGACACATGACACAGATGGAACAATTATTTTTGAGGGTCAGTATTTATCATGGATACTTTTTCTTTGTACTAGCGAGGAACTTTTTGGTATTTTTCTGTTCTATGATCAGTTTTAAGCTGTGGAGGGTTGTGATTAGTGATTCATTCTGCTATTTATTTATTTATTTTAACCATATGGTACATGTACAATAATTTTCTGAGATAGAATAGGACATAAATTAGTTTCAGTATTATTGTTTATTGCCTATATTTTCTTCAGCAATTTATCATACTTCAACATTTCTTATCGTGACAGCTCTAATTTCAAGAAAAATGTATAGCCAGTATTCAAAGCATTAATTGATTCATTAAGAACTACATCCAAAATACCTTAAAATAACGCTTTCTTTCTTAATATTAGCTATGCTCTGTATTGTAACCTATCTGTGTAGTTTCTCTGTTTCTGATAGTGGTGGCTCAGGCCTAAAAAAAAAACAACAAAAACGCAATGAAAACATGATTGATGGACACCTGTTTTCCATCAAAACGCTATTCATGCATTTCATTTTTAAATACAAATCAATCTAAAGTGAAAGGATGCAAAAATGTAGCTCTTACAAAGGGCAATATATTCCAAGAACACAAATTTGTTTTGGAAGTTACTGAAGAAACTGCACAAACTCCGAAGTGTCGGATGATAATAGAATACCCTTGGCATCTTTTCATCATAGACCTGATAGGATTAATGCTAATGTTACCTCTGTCTCTGCAGCACCAATAACACCCTGCCAAATCTCCAAAAAGAATCCCTGATGTGTGTCCATTACAGGCCTTATAATACCTGCCTGAGATATATGTATTTATGTGGCAGGAAATAACATTAGAGTGAATTGCCATAACAACTTTATAAATCAGGCTGGTGCAGGTTTGACAGGAGGAGAGAGAGGCAGGGGAAGGAGAAAGAGGCACTGCCAAGGTGGTAACGCTGATGAGAGGTGGCTACATTGGCATACATCACAACTGTGGAGAGATATGGTGACAACAGCACGTGTTTGGTATTAGACGCGTGTGTTTGGTGCACACAGAAAAGTTTTGACGATCATTACTTTTTTTTTTACAAATCTTGATATTGACTACGTGTCCTTGGGCAAGACACTTGACCACCCAAGCCGTTGTTGTTTGGTCATTGAAGAGGCTGTAGGTTTCCCTGTCAGTTTGCATAAAATTTAACATTTACAGTATTGATGCATTATTAAAGGTCATTAGTAACTTGATTTAATCATTTTGTCCCTTTAGGATAAATAGGGGCTCTATCTACATTATGGGTTTTTTTGAGATGTTTAGGATTTAAATTTTGACTATTCATAGCAAAAAGGAAATTTTAAATGAATTTATGCCTATAAAATACTTAAAAAAAAGAGGACAATTTGAGATACTGCTTATATATTTTGTTATTTTTAATGCGCAGCCTCTTCTATCTACTTGTCTTGGGGAGAGAATATATCAACTGTGCAATTTTTGTTTATAGTGTTTAGAAATGTTCATGTTTATTTAAAAAAATTAAAATTATAATTTATTAATGTAAGTGTAGTCTTCTCATTGATTGTCATTGTTTGCTTATATAGATAATTTGATTCATATTTATTTGTACACAAGACTAGATAGCCTTATTAACTTTGATAACTTTAAGAGTTATTTTTAATTCTATCTTCTATCTTTTTCAACTATGATGCCTCAAGAATACCAAATGCCACCACGCCATGAAAATAAGAAGGCTCAAAAAAACAGGTAAATCTGCTGTCTGCCCCGAAAACCCTAGAAATCTGCCCATTAATCAAAAGTTACCCACAGACTCGACCATGTCATAACTCCAGTGATGGGCCTTTATGTTGATGGATTCCTATACACACATACTGTCTGATTACCATAATGTGTTCTTGTGGTGAAAATCCGGTCTGCGGGGGTAGGAAGGGGGTGGGGTAATGTTGGTGAGGGGGGTAACAGGGTATAGGAGGAGAGGAGGGGGGGAAGTAAATAACAAATGGCCCAGACCCCACCTCATCTAGAGTGATTTCAATCCAATGTTCTATCATCGCTAGCGGAGGAGAGTGTTTAGCGTTAGGGCTATCAATTACAGATATGTGTAGGCAGACATCATTTCCTTGATTGTCACCAGTCCACCGCAGTGACACCAGGAAGTGATTCATCAGTCTATTTCCTATGACACGGCGAGAAAGATGACATGATGCGCCCTGTGGAATTATGGGGGATCTCTTTAACATGCTCGGGGGGTAAACACATTGTAATGCAGACATGTAACTGCTCTCCGCTAGCGATTGCTCTTGACTGGCTCAGGCCCCTCATTCATTTCAGCCACTGTCGGAGCTGTTGATGAAACTATCGGGGAAATTTGTTCACCGCCGCGTCTGGAAATGTACCGCTGTGTGTTTCCATGGCGTCCGTGACAGTTTGGAAGTCACCTCGGACTCTGAAACTTGTAAACAGCTAAAAGCAACTTAAGAAAGTCTGTACTATAAACCTGTATAATTATTACTACCCATTATTCATAGGGCAATCCTGAAAACATTACCACTAAAAATTGATCACTTAGTTATTATCAAAGTATGTACAAAAACAGAATATAACTTTGACAATAAAAAACATGCTATATCTGACTTTTCTGGTGAAGGAGAGGGACATAAATTTGTATATGTCCATGGAGAGAAGCAGGTAACACCACTAGGCCATGTTAGTGAGATCTGTGGAGAATAGAGCCCATTCACACAAGGGTATATTATTGTTCAAGACAATTTTCTTTGGCACGAAAGCTCCTGTAATTTAATACATTCAAGAAAGGAATATTTAATGTCATACTGCGGAACATTTCAGTCAAACAGGTGGCGCATGATCTCCTGACAGAAAACTACACAGTGCACTTTTATTGAGGAAAAAGATATATTTGTATATTTTGTATATGTTTTTTTTAATATAGCATAGGATTATGCCTAATACACTAAATATTTTTTATAACCAGAATATAGACACAGTTAAGTTAGTTAGTTATAGTAGTGGAAAGACACAACAATAACACATTTCTAATATTTATTCTTAACTATAAAACAGATCTAACCACAGAATAAAAAGAAGAAGAATCGCCATTTCCCAGCTGTTATCACTAGACACAACACCTCTCTGAGCCCATAGTGCCTCACTGTACAGCCTCATACACATTACACACAGAGCAGCAGATGTCTCTTGTTCAGCCCATCCTCTGAGATTCATCGCAGGCTGGAGCTAAGCACAGATGATACCAGCAGGCCAAACTTTATTCCACCCGCTGCAATTGCGTCTGTGAGCGGTGACTCCATCAATCTGGGGCTAGTGGAGAAGATTGCCTAATCCTGTATCCTGGGGACCTTTCCCATCACTCCACCTCTTCATATATGTGTGCGCGGGTATTTATCACATTATGGGGACTCAAATCTGTACACACACACATCATGGGGACCTCCCTCTGTTATGGTGACTAAAATCAGGTCTCCGTTACATAAGTGTTTTTATTATTAGATCAACAGCATGGTTTAAAGTTCAGATATGGGTTAAAATGGGTTAAGATTTGGCATGTAGTAACTATGGTTAAGGTTACTATTAGACGCTAGGAAATGAATGCAAATCATTGTATTGTCCTCAGAAAGCATGCAAACACAACATGTGTGTTGGCGGGTATTTATCACATTGTGGGAAATAAAATCTGTTTACACACTCAATTCATGCGGCCCTCCATAACGGAAATAATTTAAAATTAGATCAACAATATGACTGAAAGGTATATGTGACTTTCTAGAGATGGCACATCATGATTTTATGAAAATAGAAAGTTAAAGCCTTAATTTGGATTGTTCTCCATGGATACAAATACGTTTTATGCCATATTGTGTAAGATTATAGAAATGACATTTCCATGGAGACGAGCAGGAGGACCTACTCCAGGCCAAATAAGACTTAGGTTTGTAGAGATGCACATTGTTTTTCAAAAATTTTCAGTGAAATAAAAATACACAACCAAATTGAAAAAAACAAAACAAAACCCAAAAAACAAAACAAAAATATTATTTTATTTTATGTACTTTTTTGGCTGAAAAGTTACATAAATGTGTTATTATATAGATTATAGTTTATTATAGTTCAGATATTGGTTAAAATAGATTAAGGTTAGGGATTAGGTTAAGGTTAGAGTAGTGTAGTGTCCATAGTTAAGATTAGTATCAGTCTCCAGGAAATGAATGCAAGCCAAGTCCCCAAGAAGCATGGAAACCCTACGTGTGTGTATATGTGTGTGTATTAGACCAGCATAGACTCAAATGCTCCTCTGCGTAACATCATCATGCTCATTTGTAAACAGCCCCATCTATCAATCTGCAGCCACCCTACCTAACCAAACAGATGAAGAAGGTGTGTGCTTGGATAATTCGCTCTCATCCCCAGACACAGAATAATAATAATAATGAAATATATTTTACTCTGCCCCCTCCTCCTGCCTTTTGTCTGTTGTATCAATAAAGCTGCCTAATTTGACTCTTTCGCATTGTAATGGATTCAAATTCAACACAGATGTAATAAGAATCGGTTTCCCATCTCGTGCCTGTATGATAATATTAATTTATTGCTGATGTTGCGTAGATTGAATATGCGCACACAATTGTTTTAAATGCTGTCCATGCATATTGAGCACAAAAGCATTCTTAAAGGTGCACTGTGTAACTTTTAGTTTGGGGGGTCCATCACCTGCTTGTTTCTATGGATATGTCATTGCTCTGCCTGAAATGTTCCACAGTATGACATTAAACAGATCTACTTCACATGTATTAAATTATAGGTGGTTTTTTTGAATGAACTAAGACTTTCCTGAGTTTAAATGACATCTCCAAATAATATTGTTAAAAAAAAGATGTAGACCTAATAAGAATAATATTAAAAACTCTTCCTAAATATTACAATGCCTTGGTAGAGCTTTACCAAGGCACTGAAAATGTTCATATTAGTAACTTGCAGTAACTGTATTTTTAGATATTTCCTGTATTTTTTGATTTGTAGACTTAAGAACACCGCCAAACTCTGCTATGACTGATCTCCGCACAGTATCAAGGCCCTTATAAATCCCTTGATATATCATTTGACCCTCTTAAGCAGCAGGTGCCTTGACTTGAACAACTCCTGTGTGTAATCCGCTCACTTTCTCAGCACTTTAGTCACGCTCGCACAAGCGGCTTTGCTCCTGCCCCTGATAAGAGCAGCTCCATTGTACTGGGCCTGCTCACAGATATCCATCAGTAACCAGAGTATATGTGCGGCACGTGGCGGTCGCCGTGGGAATAGGCCGCTACACAGTTATGAGTGTGTGTTTTATGGCCATCTGTTTGGGCTTCACAGATTAAGAGCCTCTCATGTTAATACAATTAATGTTTACAGATGATGATGAATGAGGAGTGGAGGTGTGGGACTGGCAGATTAGAACATGTCACAGGCCCAGGTCAAAACAATAGGCAGGATTATTAACATATACTTTACTTCAACAGATCGGATGATGTCAGTCAACTTAATGTTGAAAATAAAAATTGAAGAATGCACAGCCTGTATTACACCTCTGTACACTGACAGATGGAATAGGATCTCTTTAGAAATGTGGCCCTTGAAGCATATTTTTCATCTGTTTTATATCTTTGGTGCGATAGAGAAAATGTTAGACATTTGTACCGGTGTGAAGCAATTACTGCCCACTTGCAGTTCTGTTAGTGGAATTTGCTTGTTTAAAATTTTGATTATATATTCAATATCTCATATCGCAGCTTCTCTCATCAGTAATTCAATTACTGCCCACCCCGATGCTGCTCGTATTAACCTTTGTGAGGATAATGAAGTCCTTCATTAAATGTATTGAATTGAAATTATTTTCTAATGTTATGCACTCTGGGCTCTGAATCAGCCTAAGCGGTTGGACAGCATAATTGTGGAGCTGTATTCAGAAGTGGTCTCTTGGATGAGAGGCCCTCTCTCGACCTATGCTTTGTGAATAGCAAATGTTCAAGTGGCTCTATTTGCATTGTAGATGTGCGTGTGTGTTCCACTCACTATTGAATTGTTTTCTTAATCGTTTCCTTTGTGCCAAGTCGTAAAGAAAACAGATTGTGTGTGAAGAGCATTAGAAGTGCCACTGACCTCTCAGCAGCAAAAGACTGCCAGAGCAGCAGATAGAGACACCCGGGTCAAACGCACCGGGTCAAACGCTCGCTCCAACTGTGAATGCAGCCACCAACCTTTTCTTTAACAAGACAGATCTGCAATTCAGGGCTCATGCATTTAAAACAAGCAACTTAACTTTTATGCATAGACCTGACCCATACAGTGCACTGATACAACTTTGTTATCTCACACATTCAATTTGTCCATATAGCTACGATACTTATATTATTATATATTTTATTTCATATCAGATTTAATGCAGATGCCAGTTAATATCTCTTAGTACAGTACTTTTTTTTCTTCTCCAATAGAAGATGCAATTGATTTGTGGGAGAGGAAGCTTTAGCAGTGTCAGGATTGTCAATTAATATCAGCTTTCATGTCATCTAATAGATAAATTTGCAAAGCCCATGACAACAAGACTATATGTAAACCCAATTCTTCAGTCACAAATGGACAATAGACTTCAGCAGTATCCGAATAATCACAGACCCAAATGCTGCAGATGAGATAGAAAGCTAATTGCCTTCTAAAGCCTTGTGTCACACTGTATTTATTAATCTCAGAGTGGCTCCAAATCTTCCGGATAATGAAACTCTCTTTTATAAATATGTATGCAGTGAAGTCACAACATAATAGCCGCTGGTGAAAAACAGGAGGCTCTGAGGCAGCTGAAGGATGAGACCAGGGTCCCGCAAAAAAGAATGTTCCCCCAGCAGAAATTGGTTTAATTAATAGGACATTTTACATAATGATTACAGTGTAATTGCACCGACTAGCAGAGTGTCATTAAACATATCCTTGCTCCTTTACAACACCCTCCAGCTAAAAATAATGAGTTACATTGGAAATCACTATGCAACAGGTCCATAAATAACATTTAAGCCCATACAAGGAAAGTACTTATAAATAATAAATATTTGCTCTTTGTAATTGAAGAAAAAATGAGTATTTTTTTCCAGCTTTGTCCTGACGCCGCTACAGGAAGGAGAATTTTCCCATTTTTCCCCTTGTAAGTACTGAATTATTTATTTGCTCACTAATAGTCAACACTGTCAACACGCAGTGGTTAAAATATACCTGTGTCCCGATAAATACCGCAGTGGGCTACGAAGTGATTATTCCCTGCTCCCAGATATTTTGTTGGATGCAGTCCCTGTATACACTGCACTAAATCACTGACTTCCAATTACCGTCTTCCATAAAACACTGCTCATATTCAAATCAGAAGGAGAGACAGGACCGGCCCCAGCCATGCCGGAGGCGTCAGAGCATGTGTGTAGGGCTTTGTGTAATGCTTATCCCATTTTACTGCAAAGTGGGAAAGGCTCACTATCTCTGCAATAGCACCTTCATGCTGTCTGACTTTTTATTGGCTTCAAAAGTTGCTCATTATTTCTACTTTTTAAGCCGAAAGTTTCTCTAGACAAAAGCATAAGAAGTGGCCCCTTGGTATGGTCTGTTCTAATGTGTTTGAATAATGACCACATATGTAGTAATTGTACTCAAGGGGGGTGTTGTGTTGTAAGTGGATCTATCAATCACTTTTATGTATTGGATAATAGCGACAGCAAGGAGAGCTAGTCTACTCGTAATCTTCTCTAACCACAAAATCATATAGTAAACATAATATATGAGTATTGATTCATGTTATTAGAATGAATACTCTGTGGTTGGCTTGGCTTGTGTCCCATGACTTAAAGGTATAGCTATATTACACAAAATTGACTTATGAGCTTTACGCCATGTTAAAATGTGTTTTGTTTCAATCATACATGTTTGAGTAAACCTGCATTATTAGGCTATCTACATCTCCAAAGCTCAAAATGCTCTGTCCCGCCTTGTGATGTCACGAAATGGTAGTTTTCAAGTTAACAGCTACCTTTTGCCCTTTGTTCAGTAGAGATTGGGTTGAAATTATCCTAATGTTTCTAGTGAAGGTGTATGGAGTTTAAAAACACAGTGGAGCACTTGTACTACCATATGACAAGGTGGAACAGAGTGTTTTCTGTTTCTGGGTTTGTGTTAAACATATGTGAATGAAACAAAACACAACTCCAGGTATGGTGTTGTTTCCTCAGATAGATCTGTGTTAATATGGGCCCTAATCAAGCTATAGAAGTCCTGCCCAGCATTTGTCCCAAGCCCAGATAAATGAGGAAACTTTAGTAGTAAATATACAATCTAATCTCTTTAGTAGTAAATATATAAATGTGCAAATGTTAAAGGCTTGGAGGTGGATGGTTTGCTGTGGTGAACGCTGTATGCAGGACTTTGCATTCATGTAATTATGGAGCTATAATAAACAGTAACACTTGAGGCAATTCATAATTGGATGTAGCTAATAGAAACACGTAATTGACTAGTTATAGTTAATTGAAACTATGTAATATGTATTATCATAGTACTAGAGATTGGCTGATGTTTTTTTCACGGCCGATGCCGATAACAATTGTTTAGTATCCAGAGCAACCGATGGGCGAAGCAAACTCCCCAAAGCCCTTTTTTATGTGTGTAGTAATGATTTGTGCATCTCTTCATATTAGTCTTAGTATAAAGCTTTGTATGTATTTTTTAGGCAGCAGATTGACCAAAACTAAATATCGGCCCATGCTGGAGATTTAAGGCCAATAGTCGATATGCTAAAAAGTCCAAATATCGGCTCAACCAACCAATATTGAACCAACCGATATAGCCCAGCCGATATATGGGTCTATCTCCAAGTATTACACTTGCATATCCTTAAATACATCCCTGTTGCATTGGCTCCCTGTAACCACATATTGACTCTGATGAATGTGTATCTTGTATCCAAACATGCAGAAAAACCCAGGACACAATTCACGCCTGATCTGCTCCTTTGTGAAGCTCTGGTCTCACACAGCTCCAGTCTGAGAGGATTAAATACTGCTCCTCCACATTATGCTGCCTCTCTTCATACTTACATGGCTGGCAGCAATACCATCAATGGATTACATTTACGCAGAATGCATCAATAACTGAGGAACTAAGAGGCCTTGTCAGGGACGAGGAGTTGTCACAGACGCAGGCAAACGATTCTCTGCGGTGCTCATCTGCGCCGCAATCAGCTCATAATCTGAGGATACATCAGGCCTGGGTGACATGCAAATTTGCTGCTCCTCCGCTCTCATTTTTACACGCAGTAATCACAGGGAGAGGTGCCCAAGCTCACAGATATGTATAAATAATTTTCATTCAAACATATTAACAGTCAAAATACCAGAATCCATCATGGCGGTGCTGGGAGGTTCTTAAGAAGCAATCAGCTCCTCTGCATGTGTTCTTTGTCTTTGGCAGCTGAGAGACAAGCTCCAGATTACTTGTGCGTGCGCTGTTTTGCATAATGGCCTACCCCCTTGGTGCTTTTAAACTTTCCTGCCGATCCATTACGTTTACCAAGCCCAGCTCCTGCCTGTCTTTAATATCATGCTCTTTGGAAAGAAGATCTGGAGCCAGTTTAAAGAGCTTTTTATTAAGGCGGCCGCACATGCCTCTATCCATCTTCTGTATGCAGCAGACACATTTATGTTCCATGTATGGGTTATGTACCGCCATCTTAAAGAGCAAAAACTTGCCCTTTTTACCTCAGTTGGTAAAAAGGAAACACAAAAGACAAAAATACCTATAAAAAAATAAACTAGTAACTTGCCCCCTTTATCGCAATCAAATCCAAAATTGCAATTTGAATGTGCGCAATTACCAAATCACAGAGTTTGCAGTTTTTGGGGTGATACAATGTCCACTACAAACAAGAAAACATTCTGTAAATAGCCACAACAAAAACTTTACAAACTTGTGAAAAGCATGAGATTGTTTGGATTAGTTTAACAGTTCATATTTCATTTTTCTTTCAGATATTACTGTTTAAATCTGCACTGTGAACTAGTGTTGTCATGAGCCAAAATTTTCAAACCCCATCTTGATACTAAGGAATAAACCCAATGGTTGATAACAATTTAGATACCATGATGAAAAAAAAAAAAAAACACGCTTTTTTTTTTACAATAGAATGTGACTTTCAACATTAAATAATAGTTAAATAATAGTAATAGTAGTTCTTTTATATTACCATGTGGTTTTATATCTGTGTAATCCCTCAGTTGTCCAGATATGTTCCATAGTGGTCCATGGACATAACTAGTCTATCTGCTCTTATTCTGGGGCATTCTGATACAGCTCAAGATGATGTGACTTTTTTTAGCACTGATATTTGCTCAAAGGAGTATCTTGTTTCGATACTAGTTTTATTATCGACTGGCATCTGATTTTTGAAACTTTTGAAAACCAGACTGAAACAAAATTTATCACAATTCACAATAATTTTTTCTTAAATCATACTGGTACTGTGAGTGTGTGATTATTTTTTTCGTCCTTTTACTAAAACCAAATTCATTTTCCATTGACAGAGTCCCTTTGCGCTGTCAGAGCCAATGTCATATGTCCAACACATTTCTATAAGATGTAAAATGACATAATCTATGCATAACCCGATCTCATTAAGCCCATTCAAACCTATGCAGAGGAGAGAGGGCCACTGCGCTGTTCACGAGCTGAAATTAAGGCAGTTTGAGGCAGAAGCCAGTGAAGCCTGACAGGACATGGGCTCTAGTTTTATGTCATGTCATTTGTCTGTACTTTATATTTTCTATGACCGCATTGTCTCTTTCAAGAAGCCTTGGCTATAAAAACAGAGCTGCTTTTGTCCGAGGTGAATCTTGCAATGCTAATGTTTTTGTAACAGTGGTGCATCTTAATGATCCACAAACAGTTTCTGAACAGGAGATTTCAATTTGATATGGGTTTAAATGCTTTTGTGCTGAGCTGATGTGGGGTCAGTGAAGATGAAAATTCAAGAAGTGTTGCAATGGACACTCGATTTTGATTTCGAAACTAAGGAACAGATTTGGTTCAGTACTGATTCTGATACCACGATGATAATACAAAAGACAATATAATGTGATTTTCAACATTAAATACTTTCTTTTGCGTTGCCATTTGGCCTTATGTCGGTGTAATCTCTCAGTCGTCCAGGTAGGTTCCGTAGGGGTCCATGGGCGTATACTAGTCTATGTGCTCTTATACTTATTCATTCTAAAGCTATTCAGGAAAGGTTCATTTCTGTGCTGTAAATGTGACTTTAATCAATACCTGTATAATATCTAGTTTAGATACTAATTTTAGTATCGATTAGTGTCTGATATCTGTGTGGCAAACGACTAAATATACGTACCCAAAATAGAATATGATTGCAACAAACATATAAAATCTATGTTGGCATAAAATAGGTTAGATTAGCCTTTATTGTCCCCATAGGGAAGTGTGTCCTGCATTTGACCCATCCTTCAGTGCCGCTGGAGCAACCTGTCAGGACCCATCTCCAGATCTTGAGCTTGCCTTGGTTAGGACTACTTTTTAGATTTTTGGAGGTTTTTAAATAATGCATCTCTATATAAAAGTATTCCAAGTATTCTCTGGTGCATCTTAATGATCCACAAACACTTTCTGAAGGAGACGTTTCTGTTGTGCAGAGCTGATGTGGGGTCAGTAAAGATCCCACTCAGGAAACATTGTAATGAACGATTGAGAAAATGGCATTAAGCTGGAGAGAAATGTCGTCATTGTGGACGATAAAGCACAGTGAGGCAAGGCAAACTCCCATGGATCACAACCTCATTCATTTCAACAGAACCACGTCTGTAGCAGTTCTCTCACCCTCCTCTCTCAACAGGAGAAGCCAAACTGTCACGTAAAGTCCCATCATATAAAGAATAATAATAGCCCTGTGTAGTTCTGAGTGATGGGAGGGATCCAGGCTCTAAACTGATAAGGAGCGATATCCTTCTGCGATTAAACTCAAAACTAGACATACATTTAGTCTGTTAAGTCATGTTGTTAACAAATATGCTGCAAGTTGGGTGGGAGTTGGTCTGTGTTGTAAAACAAACAGTTTTTGCTTCTTATTAATTTATTAAATAGTAGCCAGAGCACTTATGGGTTTGGAGCAGGGATGCGTACAATGTAATACACACAAAATTAATGGAACACAATGCTGATAAAACCTATATATTTAACATAATAGGCTAATAATAATAATAATTAGTAATAATTATGATTATTACAAAAAAAATACAAAAAATATAGATACAGCTTCCTGCAATAATAATATATCACCCTAAAAGTCACAATATATTGGCATTACCCGCTCACTAAATCAGTACAGTTTCAAAAAATATTAAGCATTTCAAGCTATAATAACTACCTAATTTCCGTTTTTTCTTTTGTGTGTGTGTGTGTGTGTGTGTACATTTTTTTTATTTCTATGGTTGCTTACTGGGCAGTTACAGTAAGGTCTATCTTCCATACATAAATATTTGAATTTCATAGGCTTGCACGTTAAATCAGTAGTTTTATCTGCTCATCAAATCCAGTGTTGGCTGGTTCTGTCCTCTCCTCTCTCTCTCGCCCTTTGCACTCTTTAGGCCAAACAGGAGTTATTGCTCAGAGAAGTGCAGTGGCAAAAAGCCTGGAGATTCATGGGCAGTCTCAAAGATAATATCTAGTGTGGGAGAATCGCTACCGGTGCAACAACAGCGGGAAAGGGGTCACAATAAAGTTTAGTTTGATGACAGGAACAAATATCTATACCGTTTGGCTGCCCCGCTCAACCCCCTCTCTGTAGGCAACTGGCCGTGACTGTTGGCGATTGTGCTGGAGACTGTTCCACAAGTGATCCATGCTTGCTCCAATGGCAGGTGTCCATTTTATAGAGTTATTCAATCGGAAATGCTGGAGTAGCGTTTGGACAGTACTGCACGTTATTGTGGCTGCTATCTCCCGTGCTTCTGTCCTGGCTGTGTGGCTAGCAGCTAAAGAGGTAGCTGGAAACAGTCCTAGGATTGGGTACTTAGCTTCTATTGGCTGCGCAAATGACACAGAGCTAGATAGGAGTTGTAGGTGACCAGCTGGTGGTTAGTTTACTCTGCTGTGGCTGTGGACAACAACAAAGTTATTCACAAAAACATCCAAATGACTCAGAGTGTAAGTTTCCAGGATCGCATCAAGATAATCACATCTGGTATTTAATCTATTGTTTAGGATTAAATTCTTATTGACCGCTCAACACTGTATATAAGTATAATAAAACTTAAAATACAAGTTGTGTGGACCAATATGTCATATCATTTTCTGCGTTGTCTCTTTTTGATTCTGCACATTTGCTTTAGAATGGATGTGCTTCTACTTTTCCCACTTTTGTCCCACTGTCCTGCAAAAGTAATAAAATACAATAAAATTAAAAAATGATTTCTGCACCCCTGTGGTAAGAGTTTAAATATTTTTTAACTCATAATGATACCAGAAACAAAAAGTATATCAGGATTTATTTAACTTCAACTTTGTTGTTTGTAACACCAGAAATGTCTGTCTTTGCTTCACCATTATATTACAATCACAATACAGTCATTGTAAAAAAAAAAAAAAAAAAAGCAGTTGTTACATAAATGTATAATTTTTAAATTCTCCATCATGAGGAAAATTGCATTGTACTGCATGTAGCATGATGACATTCTCCATAAAGGAGACTTATTTATGTATTTGTTTTATTTCATACATTATTATAAATAAATAAATAAATAAATACAGAAGTTAAATCACTGGGTCATGACACATGCATTATCAGTATATTAGACTATTTTCTACTATCACGCTACTATTATTTTCACACTATTATGCTATTTTCTAATATTTTATAATGTTGTTTGCTCATCAAAAACATATCTGGAGTTGTGTTTTGTTTCACATGTTTAATCCCATTTTTAGTTTTTCTCAGTTCCACCTTGCTATCTGATAACAGAGGAAGCGCTCCAGTTATAATTAACCCTAATAAAGAATTACTCAAACAATGAAATAAAACAAAACTCAATGTTTTTATAAGGTAAAAATCATTCAATAACATCACCAAAAGCGTTACCAAAAGCTCTTAAGAGTCAATTTTCTTTAATTCCAGGTTCATTTCCAGGGCCTTCATAGTCTATACATGTAGTTAGAAATTAGTAAACACTAATAAAACATAACCTCTTTACACTGTTTAACCACAGAGAATCCATGAGAAAGTTTGCACTCTTCTCATAATAGCCCCTTAGCCACAACAGCACAAAGTGACAGGGCACTTTTCTCCAATAACTGATGATTCCAGTGGGCCCGATGGCTGCTGAGGTCCGCTGGGCAGCTGCTGGTCTTTAGCTTGATCAAGGATTTCGGCTGGCAGCCATATTGTACAAAACAGCAGGAAACAGAGGCTAAAGAGGCATGATTAATGTAAGATAGAGTCAACCACTGGTAAACGAAACAAAATAAAGAGATGGCACGTTTTCCTTTTGAACTTATTATATCAATATATGCTAATTTATTTATTCATCAGGCAAGCAGTGTGTTTGTTTGTTGTAGCCACATTTGCAGTTTACACGAGTTGAAAAGGCCCATTCACAAGCACCTTTGTTCCTGGCAGGCCCCAAATGCAGATCCACTTGAAGGGTCATTATCCAAAAAGAATGCGTTAGACAAAGTGGAGACAGGCTAGTGACAAATGATCAACCTGATAATAGGCTGGAAGACACACTTACCATGCTAACAACATTGTGCTCAGAACGGACGCGCCCCCTGCAGAAAGCAAACAATGTGCTTACGATCTATCACCGCTGATCCATGTCATCGTCACCGCTCCGTATCCAAGCGGACATCACCATGACAATGCAACACGCTGGGGCCACATTAGACCGCAGATTATTATCATGGGGAAAGGGCTGGAGAGCTCACATAAAGATGGGTGATTGAGCTATAAGCAAGTTTTCTCTTCACCCAAGGATTTTTGTTTAAATGTTTTGTTTTGCTGAATATATTTTATATGTTTATGTAATATTGGCCAAGCAGACATCACCATGACAATGCAACACTCTGGGGCCACGTTAGACCACAGATTATTATCATGGGGAATCTCACATAAAAATGGGTTTGTGTAGAATCCCTCAGTCGTCCAGGTAGAATCCATGGCAAAAAGGAGAAATTTAATTTGTCAACTGGGCACAGTTCTGAACTAAAGAAGCAGCTTGGATGAGCTGCGAAACGTATTCGACCAAATAAACTCTGTCCAATTGACAAATTAAATTTCTCCTTTTTGCCATAAAAATGGGTTGTTAAATTGTAAACAACTTTTCATAGTATTTTCACACAAAGATGGATTTTTGTTTAAATGTTTTGTTTTTCTGAATACATTTTTCTATATATTTATGTAATATTGGCCAAGCGGACATCACCAAGACAATGCAACACACTGGGACCACATTAGACCACTGGTTATTATCATGGGGAAAGGGCTGGAGAGCTCACATAAAGATGGGTTGGTGAGCTATAGGTAAGTTTCTTATTATTTTTGTTTATTTCTTATGTGCAAGTTATCTACTTTGCATTTATTCAAAGGCTATTCCTATCACTAAAAATACCTTGAAAAACATGTATTCATACTGCGAACAGGTTCACTTCTCCACAGGTCTGATCTGCAACTTGAATTGGTGGCTTAAGTTTAATCCTCCACATCTCCATGGAAAGAAGCCAGTGGCAACCCAAAACCAAAAAGGTTACATAGTACATCTTTAAACATCTTTGGGTGAACACTGAACTATAACTGCTACGCTAAGAATCCCATGCATTTCAGAACATGTCTGTAGAGGTCACTGGTCAGCAGGTCCCATAGAGACTATACAGAATATTTAGTTCTCTGTGGAGAGGACATTAAATTACCTAAATGATATCACCCTTTGCGATTTGCTGATTGTGGCTATTCAAGTTTCAATTCTATTTCTTTTTCACCGCCAGACCTCCAAGGATGCATTTTGGCAGGAATGTTGTCTGTGTGTGTGTATATTGTGGTGTTTGTGTGTGGTGTGAGGTTTGCAGGTGAAATGTTGTGCTAATTCTGTACAGGTTGTGGCTAATGTTGCCCTCGGGGGTCCTGTTTGGTTGGCCTGTCGACAGAGGGGTGATTAGAGCTATAATTAAGAGCATCTTTGACACAGGCTCTGTCCTCTACCCCACCTCCTCCTCTGCGCGCTCTTTTGTCAAGCCCAAGCAGCCATCCTCCTCCTGGTGTATCCCCCCGGGCCACTTCCCATCGCTGTTTATGGTGCTTCCTCCATTATCCAACAACAAAAGAGGTCCGCCGCGCACAAGAGGCCCAGCCAGCTGTGCGCACGCCATGCCCGGGAATACACAGCCCGTCTCCACTGACGACAAAGGGGAACTTGAGTTTAAACAAAAAAAGTTACACCATATTTGCTCAGACTAACTATGATGAAAGGCAATGAAGACAAGGGCTCCTCATGCAGGTATCAATATAAATATTACTGGAAGGTCAATTAATATGTAAATTAACTCCTCCATTTAATTAGCTATTTAACTATTTTCCAAGGCATGGACATATTAAATCATGCTTAAAGACCCCTCTAACTAGCCTCTTGACAATAGTGCCAGGGAGTCGTGGGCTCATAAACTACCGGCTTGACCTATAAAGAGCCCCGAGTCTGCTAATTCCATCTCAGCCTAATTTTATGACTTGCATAAAATAACCATAGTGCAGCTTTGTAGCTGTAAAGAGGATATGGGTAATAAAACTGAGCCGGCGAAAGCATCCGAAATCTCCTCTTCACTAGTGTCCTCATTTATTATTCTATTATTCTTTGCAGGGTAGCGGGCTCATGTGAAAGACAAATGACCTTATTATATTAAATAATTTGTGAGGATATTAACCGTTAATCACACATAAACAGCATTTAAAAGGTATTGATTTTCAGCCGCTCTCAACAGCTTGTTAAATTTACATCCAATAACATGATAATAGATAATCAGGTGAATGGTGATCGTGAACAAGGGACAAAGGAAAGGTAATGGCCGCCACTGACCTCTGCACCTCCACACCTCCCTTTTGTCTATGTGACCTTAGACATGCATTTGACCTTGAACACTACTGCATACTATACCAAAGCTTCATATATATATATAACTACTAGAAGTCAAGTGCACACATTACGTGAACTAATAGCTTACTAATAGGGTATACTTATTTACTTATCTATGTATTAATTATTTACATTAATGATCAAGAAAACACATTATACTATTATTTGTGTGTGATAGTGAGAACCGTAATATTCTGTTCTGTATTGCAAGCTTTGAGTCTCAGTTTTCTCATGCAGTCCCTTAAAGAGTGCTGCTTGATATTACTACCAATTTTCTACTTTACACACATTTATAATATTTTGTTTTGACCTCTAAAAAAGGAAAGGAATTAAGTTTTATTATCAGTATAAAAATATGTAATAATCTGAGATGCTTTGTAAATCAGTGAATATGCAATAAAGTTATAGTGTTTAGTAATCTAATATTAACTGTTCTATCTCTTACTTCCATATAATCTTCAAAGTTGTTTATTTCCTTACTTTTTACATGGTGTCAGTGGTGGAAGAAGTACTCAGTTTTGTTACTTAAGTAAAAGTACTGATATGGTAGACCAAAAAAAAAAAAAAAAATGCTCAAATAAAAGTAAAAGTATCACATACTTTGGGGTCTTATGATTCATTTTTTCCTAGCTGTTTTTATTTGTATATGTGTGTTTGCTCAAACTGCGAACATGCTAAAAATAAACGCCCAATCTTTTCAGCAGGTCTCATATAATAATAAAAAAAATACTTTTACTTTTCAGTCCTCTTCAAAATTGTAGTGGAGTAGAGATAAGAAGTACAGATTCTTGCTCTCAAATGTAGTGAAGTAAAAGTAAAAAGTATCAACTTTAAAACATACTTAAGTAAAGTACAGATACTTCCAATTTATACTTAAGTCCAATACTTTACTACATAAACTTCGTTAGGTTCCACCACTGCCTTGTGTTTGGCAGAGAGAACACAGCACAGGTTGGCTTTAGCTTTAGCCTATTGCCATCAGCCTCAGTCCAGGTAGATCCACAGCTCCACAAATGCTGCTTGCGACATGTCACAGCCACATCAGTGACCATTCTGTGCTGTTCCTTCCGAAGCAACAAACTTTATGTAAAAAAGTGCATAACCTTCCTCGCCTCTCAAACAGTCTTCATCACTTCTTACCTGCGTGGGCTGACAGCTGTATTCTGATCTCCATGATTACTTTTTTGCTTGGCTCCTATTGTGTACGTGTGTGTGTGAGAGTGAAAAAAAAGTATGTATCCTGACCGCCTGCAGATACCATTTAGGTTTGAAAAGTCCTCCAAGTTGCTGTTGGGGAAGCTGACTTGCCACAATAATAAATTTGCAGCAGGTAGCGGGAATAGCGAGTGGCATGCAAATCCGTCTTGGTGTCCCTCTAGGGGCCTGCTACGCGCTGGGAGAAAATGAAGCTATAGCTACTGTTTCCAAGTCTACCTCTCCTCCTCCTCCTCTCCCATGCAGGGACAAAGTTAAAGTGCACATGACAGGTTAGACTAGCCATTTCACTAAAACATGCTTAGTGTAATCATATGTAAAGGTCTTATATTATACAGAATTAAGACGTGTTATAATTGTTGTTACTTCATAAGATCATACTTGGAGTTGTGTTTTGATTCATTTACGCATGTTTGAGTAATCCTTTATTATTAGTCTGTCTACATCTCCAAAGCTCAAAATGCTTTGTCCCACCTTGTGATGTCATGAAGTGGTAGTTTTCAAGTTAACAGCTCCTTTTTACCTTTAGTTCAGTAGAGATGGACAATTCCAGTGCTGAAATCATCCAAATGATTCTAGTGAAGGTGTATGGATTTTAACAACACAGTGGAGCACTTCCCTTTTTTTACCCACATGACATCACAAGGTGGAACAGACTGTTTCAGTTTAAGAGAAGAACTCAGCCTAAATATGCAGGATTTGTGTGTTAAACATGTGTGAATGAAACAAAACACAACTCCACTTATGTTTTTGATGAAGAAACGGCAAAATGCCTTAAATGCCTTGTGCATAAATTGGATTTTTTGGATGGAAATTTCTCTATAGAGGTATTCCTTTTCAGAACTCACCATTACTTCCTGCTTTTTTTTCTTGTAATATTCTTCTCAAACTGCCACTTAACTAATGACAATTGTGATAAATATTTACCACAGCATGTGCTATATAATAACTTGAAAAGCATGAAAAACTTTTAAATGCACTAGGGTTGTCTAAAGTATCAAAAATCAGGTACTAACTGATACTAAATCTGGTATCAAAACTAGACACAGAACTAGTAATTTGAGCAGGTATCAATACTAAAAAAGTCACATTTACAGGACAGAAATGAACCTTTCCTGAATAGTTGGAACCAACCTGGACCACTGAGGGATTACACAGATATAAGGCCACCTGGTAATATAAAAGAAAGTACTGCAGTTGAATGTGTGTTTTTTTATTATTATTATTGTGGTTTCAAAATCAGTAGTGAGTATTGAGTCTGTTCCTTAGTATTGAAATCAAGTTTGAGATTTTAGTATCATGACAAAACTAGTATCCATTTCCATTTCCAGTCAAAGCAGCTGAAGTGGGTGTGAGCCGGTCTTTTTCACACGCAGTCTCCCAACAGTGGTCGAGATGGATATGTGAGCGCATAGACTCACAGTACCTATAGTCGACACTGGCTCTCCTGATTCATTATGACAGGCCAATCTTTTATTAGCCCTAGCTGCGTGTTCAAAACCTATCATGAAAAAAGTGAAGACGCTGAATTTTTCCTGCATGAATACAGCAGATTTATTATACTTTCTCCTCCGCAGCTGCCCGGCATCTGGTGGCAGGTCATTACGGGCCTGGTGCCGTTGACAGATCTGGTTTGCCAGCAGTTATTTGATATCCGTGTTAGCCACCTGGATTGACAGATATCGGGACATAGAACGGTAGAGCAAATGATTATTTTTACCCATAAGAGATTTGCCTTTCTGGACTATTCCCTTGTACTCTGTCCCAGCCTCGTGATGGACAGCGTGTGAACCAAACATTTCATTTCACTATTACAAGCAGATTTGCCAACAGTAAATGAATACAAGGCTGGATAGCAGAGTAATTCAATTAGAGTGTGGCAGAGCGCGCTTGATTTTATTGCCTGTTCTCTGGTCTGTGCTCACAACCATGGTTAAGTGAACATGACAGCCCGATGGTCATCTCCTCCTGTTGTTACAAGATAGCTGCTAGGCTGTTTCACTAAGGCCCTGACTAAGAGACATAAAACAATATTATAATTTAGGGGTTTGATTGATTGATTGACTGATTTGTTTTTATTTTGTGTGTGTGTCATGAGTGAAAAAATAATCATATACATATTACATATATATTGTAAACAACAGAAAAGCACATTTCTCATAAAGGAGTGGGAAGAGGAAAACTTATATTATATAAACCCACCCCTATTCATTACATAGTTATTATGTAATTATGTGGTTACTTACTTACATTGATCACGAGACTTTACAAATATTTACATAGAGCAAAATTAGACACTATACATACCAAATGTATTATAGACATAAACATTTTAACCCATTTTCTGTCTTTTTTGTTATATTGTACTGTATTGTACTATTATCGAACTAAATACTCATTTGAGCAGGGATCAATACTAAAAAAGTCTCATTCACACGACAGAAATGAACCTTGTGTAAGTGTCAGAGCGCATAGACTAGTATGGACCATGGACCATGGACCACTAGGACCACTATGGAACCTACCTGGACCACTGAGGGATGACAAAGATATAAGGTCACATGTTAATACAAAAGGAAGTTCTGTGATTTAATGTTGAAAATCACATTCTATTGTCTAAATAAAGAGTGTTTTTAATAATCATTGTGGTATCTGAATTGGGGTATCACGTCTATTAATATCAAAATCAAGAAATTTACACTAATTTAGGGCTGACCAATATTGGAAAAGTACTACAAAATCAGTATTAAGTATAAGCAATATTTGAATACACTTTATGACACAGTTACTTCAGTGAGATTGAAACTAAAATACGGTTACTAGTCAGACCATCAGAAATGTTAATAGAACATAAACAAAACCGAGATTAAAACAAGGCTAATTTGAGACTTAACAATGAGAAAAAACTACACTTTTTTTTTTTTTTTTTTACATTTACATATAAAACACTACATTTATGTCAGCTGAAGTACCTTGGTGTTACTGTGATATATTTGGCTTGTTGCAGTATCGATTATTGTCTCAGCCAGTACTGCAAAATCTATACTTTTTCTATATATAATGCAGCCCTTTAGCCAAAGGAATTCATTTTAGATAATGTTTGAGCTGATGTGGATTTGTTGAAACTCAATCTTTTATCAAACACCCTGATGCCTTTTGTGTTTTGAAGCTATGGCTATGGTCAGGGCTCACATGTTTCATATTTTATTTATGGCCAGGTCAGCACAGGGACATTAACCTACAAAATAAAACATATCGAAAGAAATCCCTAAAGGTGTGCAAGGCTGCGTCTCCAAAGAGTTGAACTGCTGTAAAGGCAATGGCTTATGGTCACGAAACCTCCGCTAGCCATAAAGTCAAACCTGCCGAGCAATCATTTCATCATAATGTATATTCTTTTTATATTTACCAAGTTGATTTTAAATACTAATTTACCCAACTCACTGGGCCCAGACTTTTCCTAGTTATTAATTTTACAAGCGAAGAAACAGACTATGTTTTTAAGAATTCAGTCAAGAGATCCCAAAAAGAAGTCAGTTTTTGTGGCTGTAAAATTTATGAATTGAAATGGTTGCATTCAGGGAGGGCATCTGGCATAAAAAGCATATATAATAACTGCAGCCTGAATGGTCTGATATATTTTAATATTAGGATTGGAATATTAGGATGTAAGTGGCACTTTTATTAGACATTTTGTATAATTTATTAATAACAAGTAGCAAAGCCAACACAATGCTATGTTCCACCTTGTGATGTCGTGAAGTGGTAGTTAACAGCTAGATTTAACATTTAGTTCAGGAGAGAATGGCAATTCTAGGGCGGAAATTATCCAAATTATTCTAATAAAGGTGTATAGAGTTTAAAAACACAGTGGAGCATTTCCTATATTACCACGTGACATCACAAGGTGGAACAGAGTGTTTTCTGTTTGAGAGAAGAGCTTAACCTAAATATGCAGAATTTGTGTGTTAAACGTGTGAATGAAACAAAACAACTCCTGGTATGTTTTTGATGAGGAAACAACATTATAACAGAGGTCAGAAAATAGCGTAACAGAAAATTTGAATCATATTAATTAAGAACAAATAGAAAATCTGGTCTTATTTATCCCACTCACATTACAACATTCACCCATACATGTGTTAGACTTTGCACCAAAATATATTCTTAACAAGTACGAATACATCAGTCAACCCAGCAGCCAAATTCACAGCCAATATGGGCCTCACCATTGACTCTGTCCCCAGTCTTTCAAAAGCAATGCCTGTGTAAAATAAGGCTATCTCTTGTATGACAGCTCGCCCATCCACCCCAGAACGAATCCGATTTTGAGTCCTCTCTCTGTGGTGTTAACCGCGAGGGGGTAAACTGTATTGATCCTGATCTTGTCTCATTTTTGTAAGCAGACGGCATTTCACAGCGTGTTTGGGTGCCTTTTTGATGCCTGTCTGAAACTATTTGACTAGATTCGGCTGGTGGGAGGAGGAAGAGGAGGGGGACGAGGAGGAAGAAGAGGAGGAGGAGGGAGGGGAGAGTTGGCGTTAGTGGCAATCGCCTCAGCCTTAGAATCAATTGGCTCTTGTTTACAGACCATTTCACAGCCCTTTACCTGTAACATCACTTGTGTCAGTCCCATTAATACCACTGGATATATAATGCTTGGATTAGCATAATGGCTAAAGCTGGGTCCCGGATGGTGAGCACACACAGCAAATGTCAACATGTTCACTTAGCCGGGCCAATTAGGAGGCTATTAGCAGGCCCGCTCAGCTGTTAGCATCATCAGAGTTTAAGGCCATTCACAGCAGCAAACCACTGACACCACTGTATGTCTGTTGTAATAGGCGGGGCATAGGAACTGAAATGTTAGTAAACAGGCAGTACAGTCATGTACATGTGGCACTTCTATGGGGTCAGAAACGACGTACGCAATCAAAAACAAGGAAGGAAGGAAGGATAGAATAACATTTGTAGATTATGAATTTCCATGCTTTGTGTTTTACAATCTTGGCAAAAAAAAATAAAAAAAAATAAGCAATTTGTTTAAAAGTTAATGTTACATAAGAGAGAACCTCTATTTGTTCAACTGATGGGAACTTCTGTTGCAATGCAGTGTGCAAGAACAGAGCAGAGGAATAAAGATAATTAAAAATATGGTTAAATAACTATTAAAATAGACTCTTAATATTTAACTACAACATTTGAACATAATATGTGTTGTTTTTATGATTATGATTATGATTATTATTCATTAAGATCTTCTCACCAAAAAGTTACGTTTTGACCTGTATTAGTTTAGCTAAAGATCTGATATTATACTTGAAAATCCAATTATTATTATTATAAGTAGTGACAAAAGTTTGAAAATTATGTGTTAAAGAATTCTATGTATATTAGATTACATTTTTATACACACAAACAAAGTTGCATTAATACTAAGTTGCAGTTTGACCTGCTTATTAAGTGGAGACACACTCTATGTCCGGACCTCCAGACCGTGAGTGCTTGTACAGTATTTTACTTCCCATAATAGCTTACCATTCACTTTGAAAATTGTGCTTTTCTACTATCCACACACATAGCCCTTGGCCTTTCTTCAAAACTCAAACACAGTATCACTAGTGTTAAGTAAAGACCTTGAAACTGTTGTCACAAAACTGCAGCGCGAAGCAAGGCCAAGACTCAGCTCTCACACAGGGACCACACATCACCATGACGACCTCGAGAGGAGCTGAGCACAGGCCACAACACGCTACGTCAACACACTGGTTACCTACAGCCTGCATTTACCTGTATAGGACTAAGGATGTGAATATTAGAGCAACTAGTACGTTTCTTTTAGGATTCCTTGACATTTTAATAGTAGGAACTAATCCATATTGAATGCCAACAACCTCATTAATCATATAAGATTTTAATTCACTATTCACTATGTGTATATATAAGTCAAGAATATGAATTTTATCTTATAGAGATTCAGTAATTAGGCTTATATAAAATAGACACACATGCAACATAAGTGACATGTTGTGCCCAAAGGTACAGTGTCAATATGCATGCTAGTTGCATTGACTGATCTGACAACATTATAAGGTAATGATCAGACAAATGCTGTAGATTTGGATTTATTTAGATGTATTTATTTAAAGAGACAAGGCATATTAATGAACATACAATGTAAATGTGCCAGAAAAGCTATTTTCCATCTGTAGTCCCTGGCAGGCTAGGACAAAAACAACAGTAGAGTTAAAAAAAAACCCCAAAAACACTTCAGTATCAGCAATCACTAACATGGTTCCTCTTGAGCTGGGGTTTCAGGTTCATTTTAAATGCGTTTAATGTGAGACTGTCTCTAATAGCAGCTGGGATGCTGTTCCAAATTTCTTTAAATCAAATATTTTATCTAAATGTCGATGGTTAAAATTTGTCAGATGTGGATATTAAATTAGGGTCATATGGTCCATGTTTCTTCGAATGGTTAGCTCTGCCCACTTAGTCCCTTTTCTTACTCTGATGTTGAACTATGACATAGAATTCACTGTCTGGATTGTTACCAGCATTTACTTCCTATCCTGTGGTTCTCATCTTGTAAAATGCATTGTCAGTATCCTTCGTTTATTTATTTTTTCTCACAAATAGTTACTTTTACATTACAATGTATGGAGTAGTGGAGAAGGCATTAAATAAAAATCCCTTTAAGTTTTGAATCTAACTCTCAGCCTGATAAAATTCCAGTGGGTGCCCTCTCTCTCACTTCTCCCATCCTTCCCCAGTTTTGACTCATAACAAATGTTCCAGGCTCGGTTGCTCGGTCGCTCGGTGGTCACAGCGGTCCTCACGTCTGCATCAGGATTCGGCCCTAGCTGTCCAGGTCACGCTCCCCATGATAAGTCGCTCCGCCAGCCCTCGTATTGATCGGGGTTCCTCCAGGCTTACACACCAGCGAGGAGGGAGGTGACGGATTGTGTTTTACAGAGAACATTATTACTCCACTCAACGCAGAATCTCCACCGCCCAGGAATGAAGAAGACCACCCAGCCCGGAGTATATGACTTGACTCACTGAAGCGCTAAGTCCAATTTGAAAGCCAAATTGTGGGGCTTATAGAACAAAAGGCAAAAAGAGAGAATTGGTTACAGTTTGTGTGGTGATTTTTCTCCCTTTAGTTGACTAGTCCATATAATACCAACCTCGTATCTTTGCCGCACTTTCTATAAATTCATAAAAGCGCTGAAACAGATTGCTTCTCTGGTACGTGATCAGCATTCTCTGCGTTTTTTTCAAACTCTACAAGAATATGCTCATAGATATACTAGTACTGTATGTGCACATTTGTATTTTTTTCCTGCATTCCTGCATATAGGCTATTAAAGGTGCCCTATGTAACTTTTCTTTTCTGGTCCATCATCTGCTTGTGTTACGAAAATCCTATTGCTTGCAAAGCTTAATGTCATTCTGTGAAACATTTCAGGCAAGATAATAATTTCAGCATAGAGAACAAGTTTTGGACACTCCGAAACGCCCCATATTGCCCCTTTAAACGTTTTCTGTGGTTTAGCCTTTTTTAAACCAGATGCCTTTCCTGTTGCATGCCATATTAAGACTGGAGCGCAGTGTGAGTGAACAGTCTTATCCATGCTCACACCAACACGCACTTGGATGAGGTTGAAACTAGCTACCCTCTAGTTGGTTGGCAAATACTTAACTTCCTGTGACACTTTGGCAGAATTATTTTAATTAAAACAGAGTAAAAAAAAAAAAAAAATTATTGGACATTCTTAAAAAGTGTAGAACAATTTGACCGTAACTTCACATTCACCTATTAGACTTTACAAGACAATAACATGCAACTTTAGAGCCAAACTGGGCAAAACTTTCAACAATTATGAAACCAAAATTTATTTATTTTTTCACAGTGGATAAGTAGATTAACTTGTAATTGCATGGACTGTTTTATCAATTACATATGCAGATTAAGTGAGGATTTGCTTTGTTAATATTGTCATAATCCCACACACCAGTAAAAATGCCTGTTAATGAAAATCTTCCTTGATCACACTGGCCCTAAATAAAGCTTGTATTCTCCTCCTGTAATCAGACGAGAGCATCAGGAGCTAATAGACTCACACAGCTCCCTTATCAACCAGGTGCAATCTGAGACCGCAACTGCTTAACAAGGATTTAAACATTTTGCCATGCTGCTGCCAGCGCTTTAATTGATTGATGCTAAAAGTTTGCAAAAGAAGGGGCTTGTGTGTGGGCGGTGCATTTTGTCTATCCACTGGCCATATCGGAGAGATTGGAGATCAGGATGAGAAGTGGCAGCTCACACCTCAGCCCTGTCATCCCTGTCAGAGCGGGGCGTGTGCTCCTTCACATGGAGAACAGAGGCTGAGAGACACATGTACTCCAAATAAGGGAATCAATACAACACTTAATGAACAATTAGGAGAGCAGCTGTAGGCCTGTCAGACCCCCATCTGTACACACATGGGCAGTGAGAGGGGCCATAGCTGCAGGACATGCTCGCTCGACCCCCCGCTCAGAGGGTTAGTGCTAGGTAGTTGTAGCTCTGGTTGCTACGGTAATGTGTTAGCTTCTGTTGCTATGATCGAGCCTGAATGTTGTATTTTTATTATTGTTTTTTTTTATTGTTTTATGTTTTATGTCATGGTGCACGTTGAGGTGTATATAGCTGAGATATACAGTATTTTTACTACTTTATTTCTATATTTTATTTTTACTTGTACATATACATTCATATAATTACTCCTTATTTACACCAGTCTCTTGCTATCTTTTGCTACTTCTAGAACTGAAGAAGCAGCTTGGATGAGCTGCGAAACGTATTCGACCAAATAAACTTTTGTCCAGTTGGCAAATTGAATTTCTCCTTTTGCCATGGATTCTAGCATGTTACCTATCCCAAGATTTTCCTAACCCCAAGCTTAACCATTTCCTTCACCTTAATGTAGTCCTGTTCCTAACCTTAAAAGTGCACTGTGTAACTTTTTGGGAGGAGTGTTTGTCACCTGCTTGTATCCATGGAGAAGTTATTGCTTTGCCTGCAGTGTTCCACAGTATTGCATTAAACTTACATTACTTGCATGTATTCAGTTACAGGTGGTTTTATTGTCTTTTTATTCTTACTGAGAGCAGGGTCACTTATCAATAAATCTGACCTGTAACTTGGCTGTAACTTAGATGTTTAATGCCATATGATGGGGCATTTCAGCAATAGCATTACCATGGAGATGAGCAGATGATCTTCCACCAGAAAAGTTCCACAGTGCACCTTTAACCAAGCCCTAACTCTAATCTTAACCATAACCACTTTCCTTTAAAAACTTGTTGTAAACTTCTTAACAGACTGTCCCTCTGGACCCTACACTCTTAGCTCGGCCCGCTCGGAGCTAACACCCCTCCATCGTCTGCACCCCTCAGCTCCCATTAGCAGCAGAAGCGGCTAAAGATATGGAAATGGAGCAGGACATCCTTCAGGCTCGTGTCAGGGGAGGGGGATCGATAAATTTGGCAATTCATGGCATTTAATTAAAATGGCTGCCGCAAGCTAGGCAGTTTGTTTTTCTGCGGGGGACACAGGCCGGCGTTTATTGCTCAAATGAATACATAAGCGTATTCATAAGCACTGCGTACATTAAATCCACCTCACTCTTTGAGACAGGGGGGGCTTTCAACTTTGAACAGTGAGCGAGCGCCCAGACAGTTGAAATTAATATCTCCACCTCTCCCCCACTGACTTTGAACGTATTCTTGATGCATAAAGAGATATCCTCCTCAAGCAGAGTGCTGACAAATGAACGCTGGGTGCAGTCAGCTCTCCTGATTTGCCTCTCTGTGACAGTGGCGACCTTATGTGCCAGTCAACACGAAAAATAGTCAACAGTAAATGTACACTGACGGCTCTGGGATGGATGGCTTCAGCCTTCATCCAGGCATCTGACGCTTTTACTTGTACACCAGCAGCTTTGACATAGGGCTGGGTAATATAAAAATCGAATCGAGTGATCTAATCTATGTGACAATATGCTTTTTTGGTGACTTTTTTGGTGATTCAGTGCTGTTTAAAGGTGCATGGTGTAACATTCCGGGTGGAAGTTGTGCTACCATGGAGATTTTTCACAGTTTGATATTAAACTTATCTATTCCCATGGGGACAAGCACCATGCCAATTTACTGGTTCGATTTGTGGAGAGGAGAGACCACTTACAGTAGAATGCATCATTTTCCAAGGTATTGTTTTGAATAGTTTTTTTTAAATAGAATAATATTGTCTTGAATAGCTTTAGAATGATCTGGAGCTGTATCAGAACAATAAAACCACATAGACTAGACCCATGGACCACTATGGAACCTATTATTATTATAGTATTATTATTATTATTGTGGTATACAAGTATTGAGTCTAATTCTTAGTATAGAAATCAAGTTTGAAAAATGAATATCATGACAACACTAGTCACTAAGGCTGGGTGACCAATCATAGTAAAGTATGAATTCTCAAAACAAGCAGATTACTTTGTTTACTACTTAAATGAATTGTAATAAAATTCTAAATTGTGATCTGGCTCAAAGAAAATCAAGAGAGTATGAGGATCTGGTACAATAGAGGATTATAGTCTAATAATTAACCTTGTACAGTTCTTTATTAACTCTTCATTTAAAGAAGAACCCCGGGTGTGTTCTGTGTGGCCCCCTTTATCTCTGCTCCCTCTGCAGCTCTAATGGATTACATAGGAATCCATTATGCATCCCACACCAGAACAAAGTAGGGCCTGAGACCTGCTAAAAATATATATTTTTAGTACTGAAAATTAATGTGTTCATACAAGCCACTGAATCATTTTAAATGTTCTTTTTTACTATATTAGGTATATGTGTTGAGAAGACGTATATTTCAATGAGACTGGGGCCCAGTGGTGAGAGAGTAATGGGCGTGCTAATTTATTCATGGTTTTAGCTGTGTCCTTATCTGTTTCTGTTTTCCTCTTGTAGCTGTTAGCAAAGTAAGACCATTTGCTAAGCCTATGTTTTGTTTTCAAGTGTATAGTTTTTTTTTTTTTTTTTACAAATGAACCATTTTAACTCCCCAAACTACATGAAAGTGAGGCTATTCAAGCTTCTGTCTTGCTGAGGGCCTGTATCAGATTTTTTCCCATGTATTTGAGTATAATACTGCCCCAAGTACAGATATATTAGAGAAACAGCTCTGGAGATGAAAATAAATCCACTGTGTTCTGTCTGCATGAAATTAGAAAGCATTTTATTCTCCAATAATCAGGTAGTGTGTGTTAGCATGCTAGTTTTTGTTAGTTTTTACTAACAACTCTAAAACTCTGCACTGGTTGTGAAAAATACTTATAAACTCGTTGTGGTGAGTAATTAGAATACTCAGAAAGCATACGGTATGAGAGGAATAACTTTGGACCACTGCAAACTCTTTAAATGAACCAACTAGTTCTGTTTTTAAGACAGTAAAAATCAGGTGCAGCGCCTTCAAATCCTGGCAGGCATATTTGAATGTAAAAGTGAATATTTGTTTGTGTGAATTGTTTTCAAGATGCTCTCCCACTTATATCCCAAAGTAACTATAGGCTACAGTCTAGTTATGTAGTTGTAGCTTTCTTTAGTTCTTTTGTTATGAAGAATCAGCGCTAAACCTTATGGCAGGCCTCTCTCTCCTCTCCCCTCACACTGGCTATATCGTGCCCACTCAGCAGACTGCCGCTTTAATATTTGCCTTGGACAATGGACCACTCATTGTCCACTCAAGAGGTTCAAAATACAGAATGATTATCAGGTGTATAATTTTTTACCATTCTAATTTCTGGGGTATTAAAAGGTTAGATTGCACCATTAGCTTGACTGTGAGCACAGGTGCTGATTAAGTTGATTCACTGAGGCAATTACAGCCAGATCCCCTTTAATTACTGTGGGTTTTATTGCGACTGCATGGTAATGGTGTACAGGGCCTGCAGGAGTTTGGGCCTGAGGATGGGGTTATAGAGTGGAGCAGATAGGCACAGATCTATAAGATGGAGGAGAGCTTTCATTCTGCATGCAGCGCACACATATGGCCTTTTATCTGTTTGGAGAATATCACACAGGCGCTAATTAAATTCCGGTGCTCTTACATTAATTATGATTGGCTATATGTAACCCCAACTCCAGAAACTATTAACAGATTTATTATTGTATTATCTAACATGGTGTTGGCCCATATGACCCTGTTTTAATGTGTTCATGAAATGGGAATCAAATTTAAATGAAGTATCTAGTTCTGTAAGGGTCATGTGGTTCACAACTATGTCTGTACAAATAAATACATAATGAAAACCTATAATATGATGGGAAAGATTACAAAGCAAGGGTGTGAGGGTTTGATGTAGACCAGCCCTTCCCAAAATGTGAAAAATTCTTCATAAATCCAACATTCAGATTCTTCCCAATTTGAAAGAAAATGTACTCTTGTAAATGTATTCCAATAGCAATTGCATTTGTCTAAAATTTACTTCTAAACAAAATAAAACAAATATGTGTTTGTGTAGTTCACGTGAAATGTGTGTTCATGTGTGTTGTAGCAATGGATGCTATATGGGTATAAAATTATTATTAAAAAAAGTGTTTTGTAAACTAATAGCTGAAATACACTGACTAGCATTATGCAGCCCCTAATATATGTATATGCATAATAAACTTATTTTGAGGCTCTCCTGCAGTTGCTCTGAGCCCACTTTGAGAATATAGACAGATGTAGACTGTTGCATTAAAGACTTTACAGCCCTAAGACCCCGCAACTTGTACCATTTGTGCTTTTTAAACAGATCTCACAAAAAGGCTAATCAAATACTAGGTATCACGACTGTACTTTTCATTTGGGAATATTTTTTTTTTACAGCCCACGTGTCTTAGTTATTTCACATAATTTTGAAAAATATAAGAGAATTGTCTGAATATTAAAATGATTTCTTTTATATTTTATTACAGCCTTCCTACATATTTGTCACATATGTCCATGTAATGTATCTTCCAACATCACTACCCATACCTGCATTAAAATAAACGCCACATAGACACAGCTCTGAAACTGTACCAAACTTACTCTTTGGCATAGACAGATGTTAGTAGCTACTGTCCGAGGCGTAGCTGGGACTAGTGGTGTGCGTGAATGATCCCAGGCTGTATTCATAGCATGTCCTGGCGCACACAGATACACTGGGAGACAGGCTGACACTCGCTCAGCTCCACCCGCAGAGGAGAGAAGACAGCTCCAGCGCAGCCAATATCCCCTCCCTTCAACCCAGGCCTCTTCTCCGGATGTTTCTGGTTAGTAAAAGCTGACAGAGGGTTTGCCATGCCTCAGAGGAGAACAGAATGAGGAATTTCGGCGTTCCCCCACATCACCCTTTCAGATGGTACACCCCCTTCACCCATCACCCACCCCCTCCTACCGTTACCCACCCAAGGGCGCACGCTAACACAAGCTGAGGTGTGCTTCTAAGATGGGCTGTCACCTCGAATGGAAATGGAAAGAGGCACCCACATCCGTTATCTAAATGTTAACTCCGGTGCCCTTCTTGTTGTCACAGACGGGTGAGGTTAGCCAACACGGGGCTGGGAGGTTTGCTTGGGCCCCTGCCACTGTGCACGCCTCCTGCAGAGGGGCAAACAGGCAGAGTGGAGCTGTATGGAGCTATGGAGCAGGGCTGAACCACAGACTATATGTAAATGGACATAGCTAACCCGCTAGCCACCTCGTTCCAAATAGGAAGTGAGCATGGCCGTGCTTTCAGCTCCATTGACTCTGGCTCCAATTCACTTTACATTAAAAAACTGTCACCCCTCTCTCTGTAACTGGTGCAGTGAACCTCGTCATTTTGGTCTTAAAATGTTCGTATTAACATTCTCTACATGATTCTTTTGTTTTATTTTGCTATTTTCTCCGTTAATTCCTATTCCTAATAAGGAACTTGGCCCCTCTCCTTGCTACCTTTGTGAACTTCATTTGACTAGAGCTGAACGCTACGGGTGACGTCACACTCTCTTGATTCACTTCTTTATGCAGTCTATGGGTTGAACTGAGCAATTTGGGCAGAGAGTTTTCTGACAAGCACTGAGATTGCGATTTGCGATTCATCTTTTAATAATAGAATTCTGTTCAAAGTTCATATTTTAAAAATGTCCAAAAGAATTGACAAAAAGACTGAAATATGAACTGACAAAATATAAGAATCCCATTTCAGAACATATTTGTACAGGTCTAAACTAAAAACACTGCATGAAACACTGAAGTTCAAAAATTATGGTTTTACAAGATTTATTTTTGTAATTACACAGTGAAATCAGAATCGTATTTTAACTATAAACTATTTTTATTATATGAGTACAGGGATTTTGTTTCTCTTCACCTCAAGTATTAATAACACTATCCATGTCACAAGAAAAGCAGTTTTGGTAGTTGTAAAAATATATTCTCTGGGTTGAAGTTTCAGGGTGAGAAAGTTGAGAACCTTTGACCCAGTCCAGTGCAGGTCACGTTCACGAGGGGGTCCTGTCCCGTGTGGTGCAGATTAATCACAGCCTGACATGCAGTCCCTCCGCACTCCTCCAGGGGGCAGAGTAGAGCGTGGGGGAGCATTTGTTTTCTTTCTCTTTTTTAATTGAAATCATAAACAGTATATGCGTAATACAGAGGGGTTTGACAGACATAGCAACAATAATAATAACATTACACAAATACAAACATGACAAGTGAAAAACAACGCAAATCAAGAGGCAATGAAATGATTAAAGAAGTACGTTTATTGATTATTGTCATAGCAACCATATACATATACATAGGGACAACATTTTCATGACAACAGGCAGGAAGAAGCCCTCCTCCAGGCCAAATATGGAGATGCAAGTCAGAGGAAATGCGCTTTTTCTGTGCAATAACCAACAAAAATGAAAAAGCCACACGCTTTTACTTTAGTCTATTTTTTGGCTAAAAAGTTACATACTTTGGTGTTATCTGATGCAAATTTTGAAATTAACACAACTGGACTTACTTAACGCCACGGCAAAATCCGCACTAGCCCCAATGAAGCTATCTGGTTGGTGGCAAATTGGCTTCATGAGTAAGTCCAGTTGTTTTTGTTTAACTTGCTCATAATACTATGGTGTTAAAAAGTAAGGTGCATTTTGAATTTGTATATTTTATTTATTGTATGTGGTATACTGCCAGCAGAAAGCAGCCCGAAGAGCAGACGACTGGAGACAAGTGGTCAGTTGGGTGGACAGACTGGAGACTGGGTCCTTCGGGTGCAGTATTTACGCTCCGTTGAGGGTGGTGGAGCTGGGTATATTTAGGTGCTCTGAGATATCACGCTGAGATGAGATTTCAAAGTGCAGTACCTGTTTGAAGATGCATGGCATTCCACAAGGGTGGGCAGGAGCTCCAGAGCATAAATCTGACAGAGCTGCACCTGGCGTAAAGAGAAGGAGGCACAGGGACACCACCATTTAAAAGACTCTCCCTGCACATGTGGTTACTACAACACCACTGGATATATTTACATATGGCTCATGCTCCAATTATGATAAATATTTATATACATTAATAGAACTGGGAGGATTACACTGCACTCTCCCCTTTAGTGTGGACACTGACCACGGGATCCATTTACATACTGCTAAAATTATAAAAGATATTTTTTTATATCGTTCTCATATATTAATGGAATGGTTTACTGGTTTATTATTAACTGTTTATTTATACGTAGGTATTTTTATAAGGCAACTTGACACAAACATATTTTCTTCATGTATGTCACTGTTAAAGTGAATTGTCCCAGATAAACAAACTTTATAAATCAATCAATATATAAAAAAATATATAGGTTACATATTAGGCATGGTATACAACTTAGCAACATATGTAACTGCAATATTATACTTCATCTGTTGCAAGGTGCAGTTTAAACATTTCTAGTGAAGGGTCTGCCACCTGATGTCTCCATGTAAATGTTATTGCTTTGTCTAGAATGTTCCACAGTATAGAGTAAACAGCTATCTAAATCTATCACAAGGGAGACGAGCAGATTAGAGCACTACGCTATATTACAATTCAGATCTGTGGAGAGTCGCCCCTATTCATAGAAGGAATTATTGTATTTTTGAGCAGTAGAAACACCCATTATGAATGAATGCTAGATGGATATGTTTAATGTCATACCATGGAACATTTCAGGGAATGGAGATAAGCAGAACCAGAAAAGTTGTGCACCTTTAAGAAGTTTTACCTAATGTATTGAACTCTGTGATTTTGACCGACCACATGAGGATCAATAGTATCTGTTATTCTTCTTCTTTCTCTGTCTGCACTGGATCCATCTCTGTTGATCTTAACAGTGACCGTCCAAATGAATTTCCCATTAATTTTTCTCAAACACTTTCTGAAAAAACCAAAAAAACCCCAAAACATAAATAAAAAATAATAGTTTGAAAGCTTGCTTGGGGATAATCAGCTACGTGATAACCAATACTTTTATTTTATAAACTCTAATTTTATTTAAAATCTGTTTCTAAAACTATAATCTGCAAAGTTCTTAAAACATTTCCCATAATCTTGCATTTTCACCTGCCACCTTGCATTTTAGACTTAAAACAACTGCATTATGGATATTAGCCTGTATGTAGCTGCATAACCTCAGTGATGCATTTAAACTCTTAATATTTGAAATTTTCAAAAAGTCTATGGGAAAAATGAATGGAAAATTTACTCTGGAACAGGAGCAGGCTGTCACTGTTGAGCTCCATAGAGATGGATCCATGGATTTGACTGGAGCTGAATGCGATGGTTCACATCACACTCCCTTAGCCCACTTCTTTATACAGTCTGCGGTCTGTACTGGATCCATCTCTATTCATTTGTAGGACACAGAATGACTTGGTGGCGTTTGCTCTCCCTCACAGCGCTGTGTTAAACTGAACCTCACTGCTGCTGCTGCTGTGTGGATGTTTGTTATGGGCCCATTTTGTAAAGCCATTACATTTCCCCAGAGCCTGAGTCATTAATCAAATATTCATATGTCCTTTGTAAATACATGGAGAACACAGGCCTTCAGTGATCTCGCACAAATGTCCTTTCATGTTTCCCACCAAAATCCCCAAATCCTTCTCTATAAGCTTTTCTCATCTATCAAACCATGAATCCACTTCCTTCCCATCTTTTAAAACTCAAGAATGTCTTTGGATTGCGCATAATTGATGTTCCAGCGCCGTCCACACCTCAAACAGAGCCTGATAAACATACACATGGACTGGGGGCTATGAAGGATGTCTTTATGCATACTGTGTTGTTGCATCTCCATGGTAGAAACTGAACAGATGTGGGATTCTTCTAGCCTTCTGTCTGGCTGTTCTCACCCTTAACCCCAGCTTCCACAAGACAGAGTCAATTCCTCCATTTGAAAAGCAGGGCCCATCATAATACAAGAATTTGTATTGTACATGAAAACAGAGGGACATAGCCGGAGGAGAGTGGGGCCAGCAGACATATTAACCATGGTAACGGAGCGTCGCACACTGGGATATTTTCGTTTCCTTCGCACAGGAACACAACTGCCGCCCGTGTCACTAGGTCACAGTGTTTCCGTCCCTGGTTAATGGGCTGTAGAGATGGTTAGCACGTACGATTAGTTTTAATCTGCTACATTTGACTGCAAGAGGAGGAATTGAATACATTTGAACACTCCACTGAGGATTCACTATTGGAGAAACTGGAAAACTCAGCTAAACAATGTAGGTTTCTAGAGCAAATAGAACATGTGAAATAAAACTTGGGGAAACTTTGAAACACAAAAAAAAAAAGAACAAAAAATATACATGAATCATTTTATTTAAATTATAAAAAAGAATCTGCATATGGCATTCATTTCCATTTACAATACTGATTTTAGAAATGTCAAATTATAGTGCGTGATCCACAAAAACAGTAAAATTATGTACGTCATTAACCCATGATTCAAGTGTTGGTTAATTAAATGTTAAAGTAAATTCTGAGGTTTGTAAAATGAGAAAAAGCTTGTTGCAAAGCATTCAAAGACAACATACAAAAATACACATTTACCTGCACTAGAATATATACATTTAAATCACTTCAAATTTACATATTGCTTAAAATATTGGCTTCTCTAAAAGAGCATTTTGTTTCTAATCTACACCTTCATTTGTTGTGAAATGTTTTGGCAAAGTAGTATCTTGTGTGTTAAAGATATTACTAGTGTTTACTTTTGTTACTAATTATTACTAAACTAAAATAACTGGACTTCAAAATAAGAATTAACTGCAAATGGAACCAACACTGTAACAGATAGGAGCCAATGAAATTCACTTCCACTTGCCCTTTCTCTGTTATTATAGCACCAACCAAAATGCAGTGTGAAGACTAAAATAGTACGGCTATAGCTTTAAATAATCAGCCTCATATCATAAAATATTATTTATTTTTATTTATTAATTTAAATTTTTTTTGAGTTTTTTCAGTTTCACCCTACTCCCCAGACTTTGTTGAATCTGTAGGTGTCACTGGCTCTGTCTTTGACCTGTCAGAAATATTTTACATCTTAAATAAAACCACAAACCGCCCCAGCCATCTTACTGACATTGGCAGTTTATTTCTGAATTTTCCTGAAAACTTTGAAAAATTACTATATATAATTACGTTATAAGGCTAATGAATTATGGTCCGACATCCTGACTAGTTCATATTTAGTTGTATGGAGTTTATCAGTAGTTTGCATGTGTCAAAGCAGCACAAAGTCTCCTGTAGTAGTGACTGTGCGGCGAATGAAGGGCCACTCTCTCTTCTCGGGGTTCAGACTCGCAGACAGGTCATAATCTCTGCTTCGACCTTGGACAATAGTGAACACGGGGTATTTCTCTTTGGCTGAGGGCTGCAGTAGCTGTGAAAAACCAGACAAGAATGATGTGAAATTGTACTTTTTTGAAAATAACTAAAATGGGTAAATAATGAATAGAGAATATATGAGTAAGGTAATAGGATGTTAAAGCTTTAAGAATGCCCAGTGGAAATTTAAGTTAAAGGAGCGTTTTTTGGTACAGAAATTTTATGAAAATTGCCATTTTCTTTGATTTTTTATTTATTTATTTATTTTTTTTAAATGAGACTATAAACTAACAAATATTAACATGCCCAGGAACTACAGGGGGAAATTAGCATAAATTACAACCAGGTACAATGCATCTTTCCTGTTATGGTTAATGTATATTGTGCACGGTCCTCATCTCAGTAAATAAATAAAACTAAAAAAACTACGAGGGATTTTCAACCTTCTTTGAGTGGCAGCACACTTTTTTGTTGTTGAAAAGATACAGAGATAGATACACGATCCACAAAAACATGATCAAATTACTCTAGAAATAATATTGTGTAAATAATGTTGAATTTTGCAATAGTGGAAATTTGGATTTTGCAATAGTGGTTATTTTTGTTTGCTTCCTGGTTCAAAGGTTTACTCAGGGCACATCAATATGGCAAATTATTATATTAAATAACTGTGTAATGAGTTGATTCAAATTAGATATTTGTCAAGGCATACCTGGCAACCAGTTGTTATGGTTTAGTCCTGGTTTGAGCCCATTTTAGTTCTGTTTTAGACTTGATTTGGTCTTGGTTTAGTCCTGTTCAATTGCTGGTTAAGTTCCAGGTTTTGTCACAGTGTAGTTCCAATTTTAATGTGATTTGTATATAAGTGTGAACACAGTGTTGGTAAAGTACCCAACTGCAGACCAATGCCATCAGTGAACAGAGCGAGAAGAAAGGCGTATTCATGGCTAAATGGTGCCACCTACTGGTTACCCTTTAGATTACGGATTCAAATAATCCATAGATACTGGACAGTGTAATGTAATGAGGCAGATAAGATTGTGAAATATAACGTAAATAAGAAACAGAACTAAATTAATAATATATACCTTGGTCAGCTCTTGATTGATTCTCTCAAAGTCTTTCAGGCTCCTGGAGTAAAATCCAATGGTGCAGCTTGGGTCCATTTTATTGATTGGCATCTTCTTTGGTGATGGACAATGAAAGGACTGTAAAAAAGCACAAATATATTCATGTAAATTCATCAAGTTAAATTATATACTCTTAATGTAATAGAGTTAGGTTAATCAGCATGTTTGCTTCTCTGTTTGTGTCCTCTTACAGTTATAAGAGTTTAGAAGAATGTGAGTCGTAGAATTATTTTCTTTCCTTGTATTGATCAATCGCCATTTTTTTCTTCAATTGTTCAATGTTATTTTTTTTTTCTTATTAAAAACTATAAAAATGTCCCTCAATTGTGATTGTATGAATATGAACAGATTTTAATCAGTGGAATTTACCTTTTATTTTTATATTTGTTACTTTTTTTTTTTTTTTTTTACCAATTTTTGAAGTCCACCTATCCATTTTCGTCTGCTTTATTCAAGGCCTGTTCACAGAGTTTGAAGTGAAAAAATGTTATTACTCATCTTAAAAAGTGCAACTTTTCTTGTGGAGGGTCCGCTACCTTCTTGTCCCCATGGAAATTTGATTGCTTTGCCTGGAATGTTCCACGGTATAACTTTAAACAAGTCCATCTAGCATTTATTCATTACAGCTGTTTCTATTGATCAAAAATACAATAATTCCTTCTGTGAATAGGGGCGACTCTCCACAGATCTGAATTGTAATGTAGCGTAGTGCTGTAGCCTGCTTGTCTCCCTTGTGATAAATAGATTTAATCTAAACTGTGGAACATTCTAGACAAAGCAATAACATTTCCATGGAGACAAGCAGGTGGTGGACCCTCTACTAGAAATGTTACGCGGCGCACCTTTCAGTTTGTTCATTCAAATTGGATTAATCACGCAGTCCTATTTAGACTATGTAGCTTGTGGTGTCTGTTTTCATAGATACAGTATTCCCCTTATGTGGCATCTTTACACATCTTAGCATCAAATAAATCAACTCAGACACATATGATAATTACTATATCGACTTATCATTCCATATATGAAAGCCGGAACAATATATTTTTAGGGTCAATATTTATCGCCTCTACATTTTCTTTGTGCTACTGGGACATTTTTGGTTATTTTTTAGCTTTTTGATAAGATTTAAGATGGAAAAAGGTTGAATTAATATCTTTGATGACTCATTACAGATGCAAACTTAAGTACTAAAGTGTTTCATTCTGCTGTTTATTTATTGTAGCTCATGATTTTTTTTTAACAATAATCTACATTTAGAATAGTTTTTGTGGTTTAAATCTGCCCTTGGGTTAGCATGTCAGTGCCATAAATTAGTGTCAATATTCTTATTTATCGTCTATATTTTCTTCAGCGACATATCGAACTTGAAAATTTGTTTTTGTGACAGGCCTACTGACAAACTAACACAAGAGTCACATTTAATTTAATTTCATGTTTTTTACAGCTCTAAGCTACACTGCTTTTATGCAGAAGACGACGGGATATTTTGTTTGTGGAGACATGGTACAGCTATGGTACATAAAGGCAGATTTGTTAATTAAGTCAATTCAATTGATGATTTTGATTCAATTGCAAGTGATCTTACAGTCCTATTAGCTACACAAAATTGCTATAGCTAATTTCTGTTCATTGCAGTAACTCATCTCAGTTTATGCAGATATAATACACAAACTACCAGTTCAGCTCACTTAAAAGTACATTGTGTAACTTTTCTGGTGGAGGGTCTGTCACCTGCTTGTTTCTATATGTCATTGCTCTCCCTAGAATGTTCTACAGTATGACATTAAACTGCTCTACCTTACATTTATGAAATTACAGTTGGTTTTATAGCTCAAAAGTACCTAGAAAAGCATGCATGTATTCTGATTGTGAGCGGGGTTGCCTCTCCACAGATCTGACCTGTAACTTGGTCTGGTTTGGTCTCCATGAAGATAGAAAGGTTTAATACCATACAAATATTTCAGCCAAAGCAATAGCATCTCCACGGAGAAAAGCATTTGATGGACCCTCCACCAGAAAAGTTACACAATGCACCTTTAAAGATGCATGCCTTAAGTACTACAGAAGTGATTACATTCACACAGCAGTGGCCCTAGTCAGCTTGTGTGTGTGTGTGTGTGTACCTCCCCATTACCTGCAGAGGGAAATCGCCAGTGCTGACATCCACAAAAGACTGACAGTAATGAGGATCCATGTAAATCAAGCTGTCGTCTACAAGGACAAAACAAAAGACAAGTTATTCAAAAACATCACATTATTACCAAAACGCGCTCGCTCCAATTTCTATGCAGAGTAGCTCAAAGTCACCCGCTCAGCTTAATGTTAGGCTAGTGTGCGTCAAATATGCCTCCCAGAAGGTTGCTGCTTTTTAATATCCAGCAGGGCGCATTAGAATCTGCATAATCAGATCTATGTGCACATTCTTTACAGTCAAAAGAAAGAGGTTGTCATTTAATTTGTGTGTGGGAGAATTACTTTTACAAACACGCAATTATGAGACAGCATTTGCATATGATAAATGCTTTGCCGAGCGGTCCCTTGGCAGCCAGAATGTATTGCTTGTCATTTAGACATCATCCACTACTGTATTTCAAATTGGTAAAATGTAAATGCGTAAATATTGACTGCCAAGATGTACAACTGAAGGTTCCTCCTGGCCTCTGAAGGTGATAGAGAGTGGCTCACTTTGGAGACTGGATTAAATTTAATGCATGCTTCCTATGGAAATCAATTACGCCTCACAACTTGGGGAGGTTTACTTGTGATGAATGGGCGAAGCTTTGATGGGTCAGGAAGAATAAAGTAGAGCCTGCTTCACTTGGCTCCACTCCTCTCAGTTTTTCCACACACAAACATGAATACATTAACTTACTTTGTCTTCTCGGGATAAAAAAGGGTATATTATGCAAAATCATCTGTTATTCATACCATCTCTCTCTTTGTCTTTCTCTGTTTCCATTATAGCAACGCTAACCTTGAAATCCGACAATGTAGCAGGCCTGTTTGGGCTTTCCACCAATGATGCCAAGGCAGTAATCCAAGCTTAAAAGGTTCTAAATAAAACAGAAAAGACACAATGTGATTTAAATGTATTCTTTTATATGCTGGTTAGGGCTGCAACAAGATTAATCATAACTGAAATTGCAATTTGAGTGGATGAAATTATCATATCACAAAGGATGCATTTTTTGTAGTACCATAATTTTCTCCACAAACATTAAAATGTCCTGTCTTGTTCTGCAAAGAAAGTTTTGTGATGTAATTCTTGTATTAGTTTGTTAGTTCACTTTTTAGTGTTTTTGTCAATTCTTCTAGATGCATTTAAATATTTGAAAAGAATCCCATTATTAAAACATAAATGGAAAACCTAATCACTACTTGAAAATTGTAATTAGATATTTTTCCCAAATCATTCAGCTCTTCTGTTGACTTCACTCAATGAATATTAACTTATGGGACAAATACAGGCTCTCTTGTCTCTCTCTTATTGTATAATAATAATAATAATAATAATAATAATAATAATAATAATAATAATTGTATTTATTATTAATATGCAATTAATACACCAATTTGATTTACTTATTACAAGTATAGTATCTATTACAAGTCAACCATATCTATTGGTTTAGTGGCTTACATGTGTAATTATTCTGAATTTTATGCATTTTACTGGACTTCTATTACTGACCCCAAAATGAGTGAGTACTCATGAGTACTCATCCCATACTATCAGTTACAGAATAATTTGTTGTAATTACTATTAAATTAATGTTTTCATTAAATTTAATTTTGAGACACTGATGTGAATACTGTCAGCAGTTAAACATTTGGATTCTATACAAATAGATACTGATTATTCCATTGTATCATTATTATAGTGCAGTTTTTAATTCAAGTTTTAAAAGCCACAGAAGATTAGACAAGGGCAAACAGTTCTCTCATTCAAAACAAATTTAATTAAGTGATTTTTTATTGCATCATTTGGTTGGATCAATAATTTGGTAAATTACACAGCTCTGTCCCATACCTTAACAAAGTTTATGTAGTCAGGGTTGGTCTTCTCTCCTCCCAGCCGCACAGGTATTAGAATAATGACTGCTCGACTGTCTGACTGGTCAGTACAGCATGGTTCATCATGAGGGGGAGGAGGGGCCCCAGAGTCCCTCTCTGCTCCTGATGCCCTGTGGCTGTCCATGACATCTGCACTGTACACTATAGAGGATCAATAATACAAGAGGTCAGACTGGGGCCATTTGTCTGTACATATGTCAGTCTAAAAATAGGGCATGTAACCTTCAGGCCATATTTGCTTTTTTCATGTAATCGCTGTTAGATTATTACACATTATACCAATGTAAAGAGATATGTGAAGAGCTATTTAATGCCTTGTTGTTGGAAATATGCTTAATACAATTTTGTCATTTTTACTGTACAATTGTATACTTTCACAACTTATGTATGCGCGAAATGTAGATGCTTTCATGACTGTTTTGAACTTCACAAGTATGGTTATCAAAAGATAATAATCAATACTGAAAAAATAGAGTTTTCAATATTGAATTAAACTTTCACATTTCCTAAATACTTCCAGAATAGTCTTGATCTGCTGTATCATAACTAGTGATAGCGCATTGTAATATTAATAAAAACTACATCTAAGCCTTTTCCTGAGCATTAAAATGAACCTATCTCAATTTTAGTATTATAACAACACTATTCACAAATAACCAAAAGGGAAAAGGACTGAAGAACATTGGTCAGTTTGGAAAGTGTCCCCTACATACAGCTTTATCAACAGCAGTGGGCTCATATTTCGTACCTGTGCAGTCCTGGGACACATAGGCGGTTATCCCTGCCAAGATGGGGTCTATTGCTTCTTCAACAGCTTTTCTATAACATACAAGTGAGCAATGGAGGTGAGAGAAAGTCAACATGGACCACAACATTTAATTAAATAAAGTCTACACTAAAATCCACAATTACTTTAAGCTGTATCAGATTTTAGTAGTGCGACTTACTTGAGGATGTGTGCTACCACTGCAGGGCCATACCAGTCTCCGGCCTGTTTCCCCATCACTAAACCCAACTGGACGAGTCTGTGAATACTGAGTTGAGAGGAAGGGCTATCTCCAAACCAGGACACCAGAGTTCTGTGGTACATGTCTTTTATGTGTGCGTCAGCCTCTTCAGCTGAACCAAATGCCTGGACTGGAGGGTTTTCTGGAGGTTTAAGATGAGATGACCCAGGAGAGCCCTGTAAAGAAGCCTCCAGAGAAGCTACAAGGCGTTTGGCTGCAGATGTGGTCCATGTCTCTGTGTCTAAGGGCTGAAGAGTGAGTGCCTCTGACCATGTCCACTCTATGAAAATATATGATAAACAACATCAACTTACTTACTGTTTGAAGACAAATCATATTAGTTGGTTTCAAATTAACAGAGGATACATTCTTTTTTCACAAAAAAACATATAAGACATAAGAAATAATACAGTACAGCAATAAATTATACTTTTTACTTTACTATATATTATCATAAGCATCTACACTACAGGTTTGGACACACCCTCTCAATGATCTTGTCATGTCTCCTGAAATGGTTTTCAGTTCAAGGTGTGCCATGTCACGGTGAATGAATGCCAATTGTCAAAAGTAGTGATTAAAGCAAAGGGTGGCTTTTTAAAAAAAATCTAATCTAAAATCTGAAACAGATTTGGAGTTATTTTAATGCTTTGAAGCTTTGAGTGAGAATCTACAATGTAAATAATCATGGAAATAACCTAAATGAAAGAGTGGGTCTAAACTTTTGACTTATAGTGCATAATGTTCAAAATATTACTGAGTTAAAGATTACTAGAGACATTAATTGACAGTTTGACCATAAAAGTGGTATAAAATAAAACTATTTATTTAAATAATAAAATATATTGGGAAAAACACTGTCTTATGTAATCGTTTAACCCATTTGTTCTATGCTGAATGCTCTTGACCATGACATGACCATGATTTACTGAGGCTTGAAAGAGAAACTAAAACTAAAATCACTTACCCACTGTAGTTTGAATAACACAATTCTACCTTCCAAGTAACATTTTAAAACAAATTAAATACATCTTATTAACATCTTGTCTTTAATAGTGAAAACCTGTGTATGCTGTAGTGATAGGCTGGGTGTCATTCTGTTAATTTCTAACTTTAGGTGTCTCAGTATTTTACTTGAACATTAAAAGTTCTGCAAGAAATTATACTTTTTACTTCTTGTATTCTCATAACTAAAAGTGTGTATAATGTTCAAAATATTACTGGTTTAAAGATTACTACAGACATTAAGTGACAATTTATAAAAGTAGAATAAATAAAAATAATTAAACATATGGGGGAAAAACACTGTCTTATTTAATTTGTCACCCATTTGTTCTATGCTGAATGCTCTTGACCATGACATGACCATGATTCAGGCTTGAAAGAGAAACTAAAACTAAAATCACTTATCCGTTGTGGTTTGAATAACACATTTCTACCTTCCAAGTAACATTTTAAAACAAGTTAATTACAACTTCTTGTTTTTAATAGGGAAAACCTGTGTATGCTATAATGACAGATTGGGTGTCTTCTGTTCAGTTCTAACTTTGGGTGTCCCAGTATTTCACTTTAACAGTTCTGCTCACAAACTGGGAGGGAGCTTCAGGCAGAGAAAAGGGGAGTGGCTGTGATCATAAAATTGTCCAGAGTCAAGTCGAAAGCATTATCAAAGTGACCTTCAATGACCAAGTGTGAAATGGATCAATAAATGTGCTTAAGTGCTCATCAGGTATTTTATAGAGAAATATTTCATTTGTGACATATTTTAAATTAGAGAAAAGTACAAGTTTAAATATTGTTTTTAAATGGCTGCATTAAACTGGGAGTCTTGAAACCATGTCGACCCATAATGAAAAGAGAATATAAAGTGTACAGCACTTTAGAGTCAAAGTAAGTGGATTTTAACAAGCTTTAAGCCCAATCAATTCAAGTTTAGCATCTCAAATTCCTATGATAAAATGTCAAATATAAAAAATATCCAATAGACCAATTTTACACAACAGAGTTAACTCTAGAATTTTAGGCTGCGTTAACACTTGCAGCTACATCTCGATTAAATGTCGACCAAAACTGGAAACCTGAGCTAAACTTGGACTAGAACAGGCTCAAAATATACTGCATATGACCATTGTGTCCTTAGGCAAGACACTTCCTCCTCACCTTCCAGAGAACGATTGTCAGTAATTGGTGGTATTTGGACTGGCAGCTTTGCTTCTGTTAGCCTTGCTTCTGTTGCTACAGTTCTAGCTTACCACCACTAGGAGAACTACACTACAGTAAATGAATAATGCAATAATGCAATACAAATAGAATCTTTACATATATGTTAGGGATGTAACAATATCCAAATTTCTCGGTATGATATTTTTGTGATATGCATCTCATGGTAAGATATTTATTGTGATATTTTGTAGAGGCTAACAACATCGTGAATATACTACTTTTTCCTTTAAAAATGCCTTGACAAGCCTTTGGTTCTATTGTAAACCAAAGACTTAAGATTTAAAAGTGCTTAATAAGAGTTATTTCATCGTGTAAATGAACTGAGGAAGCAGTGTAAATGAACTGAGGAAGCAGCTTGGATGAGCTGCGAAACGTATTCGACCAAATAAACTCTGTCCAGTTGACAAATTAAATTTCTCCTTTTGCTATTCATTGTGTAAATTGGACTGACACAGCTATTGCTGCACCATAACAGTGAATCAATGCAAAAACACTTGAGATTCGATATATTGAGAGGCTTTTGACAATACGATATCGCAATAATTTGGCTATTGTTACATCCCTAAAATATGTAAAGAGTGTCTATAAAACTGCTAAACATATTGGATGCATTGTCACGCTGACAGATAAATATTTCTTAGCAATCATAACAGCACCCACCTCGACCGAGCAAGTGAAGAACCAGGGCTTGAGCCAACATCATCTGCCCTGCCCTGAGCATGCAGCCCCAGCCACAGTCAGAGGTCAGAGAGGAGCCGGGCAGCGCTGGAAACTCCTCTCTGTACGTGAGCCACACTCGAGAGGCAAAGTCCCTCCGGAAAGACTCAACGTTTCCCATGGCTAAGTCATCATCTGTGGTCTCAACACAGGCTTCCTCTGTAGGGCTGCTGTCATCATCTGAATAACACAGGTTTAAAATGACATTATATGCTTTAAGGTCCTATATTACACAAACTCTTAACTCTTGTGACCTTTTAGCCATGTTATATGTCATTACCCCTTCAAAATATACACAGAGTTGTGTTTTGTTTCATTCACACATGTTTGAGTAAACCTTTATAATTAGTCTGTCTACATCCCCAAAGCTCAGAATGCTGTTCCACCTTGTGATGTCATGTCGTTGTAGTTTTCAATTTAACAACTACCTTTTACCTTTTGTTCAGTAGAGACAATTCCAGGACTGAAATCATCCAAATGATTCTAGTGAAGGTGTATGGAGTTTAAAAACACAGTGGAGCACTTCTTGTATTACCAAATGACATCACAAGGTGGAACAGAGTGTTGTCTGTTTGAGAGAAGAACTCAGCCTAAATATCCAGGGTTTGTGTGTTAAACATGTGTGAATGAAACAAAACACAGCTCCAGGTGTTTTTTTTGTGAGAAAACAACATTATAACATTGATCAGAAAATAACCTAATATGGGCCCTTTAAAAAGGAACTAAACACCAAATGAACCTTTGTGTACAGAGTGTTGTATTAGCATTGTCTACTGTTACTAGACAATTTTGCAAACCAGGCACATTTGCAGTTTGTGGTCTAAAACTGTCTAAAGCTATCTAGTGTGTGCTGCCTCCAGTGGCCAATGAAATGAAAAATTTATGAATTAATGAATCATACTGTTCCACATACGTCATACCATACCATTCTACGGACACAGCCCCTCCTCCCCCTTTCGTCCAGTCCACCAGGCACTTCCCAGTTTATAAGATCAATTTGTTTAGTTGCAAATGTATGTAGATTTGGTTTGGTGGCCAAGTGCCTGTAGTCCTAGTTCTTGTCTAGTATTGATTTGGTGTGTGTGCAAGTGTGAATGCCAGTTGACTCTTAGTTAATGCATGCAATAATAATTCCATAACAGATTACGCATAACAAAACAAACCTTCAGCCTTGAAATGGTAGCATTTACCCAGCAAAAGTACTGGAGAGTTTCTGCTAAATGAGGTCTTGGACTTGAGAGCCCAACCTAAAAATAGAACAAAACACTCTTATGAAAACTTAGCTAGCAATTACAATGTTAGGAATGTTTTTGCTTCACCCAAAACCACATCGTAGAACTAAAGACAAAAATTCAGCCCACGTATGACTATTTAAAGGGATGACTCACTAAAATGGGATGTGTGTTAAGTATAATAACTTCCCTTGGCCTTTAAGTTAGGGTAGCACATTAATAGATGTCTGTGTGCATGACTAGCCCCGAACTAAATACTTACTGTACTTCACATTGTGCCACACTGACAAGAACTTTGTCTTCAATTTTTCCACCTCGTCGCTCCCTTTATTTTCCATTTAAGCCAGCGAAGGATGAGACCCATTCCCACCCGCTTTCAAAGTCTAGAAACACAGACACAGCTGAAAGTTACAGTTCAGCTAAAGTAAAAATAGAGAAGCAAATATACACGGCTACAACAACAAAGTCTTACCTTATTTTGTTGTAGCTGCCATTATTCCTACTTGTCTCTATTTCACATCACTCCTACAAAACTGCCTTCTTGTGTGCCTAAAGAAGTGTATCTCTTTGCATGGCTTGCTGTTTAACTTCACACTACTCTGCGATGGCCAATGTTTACACTTGAAGGAAGTGAAAGATTTTGATCTCGCGAGATTTCTCTAAAAAAAAAAACGAGCGTTGGGTCGAGGCGTTTGATTATAATACTATAACAGTCCGAGCGGGCGGGGATGGCTTCATATATGTGTGTTTCTTTTACTCTGTGTACTACATATGATATTCAATTTATGTTAACATCCTTCACTAACAGCAGTAACGATTATGTGAATGGCTTCTGTTTTTGTAACTTACAAATCTGTTTTTGTCTGCTTACGGACGTACCGTAAGTTACAGTGTAATGCGCACAGAGGTGGGTGTGTTCCTTTCCCATTCATAGTTGCTCATTTCACGTACGCACTTTTTCTGTGTTTACGGTAGCCAGCCCATTCTCCCGTTTTCCCGTGGTTTTCCCTGGTAGTGAGTGTGTGGAAAGCCAAGCCTGCCTACTGCCTGCCTGGGAAATCTAAAGTACATCTGCGGCCACTGCCATGGCTGAACGCCGCGCCTTCGCACAAAAAATAAACAGGTAAATACGAGAGGATTTAATACAAGAACATGCATGGCCTTGCCGTTTTATGTAGGTCGCTCGTTGACCACCGCGGAGAGAGCCCAGTGGAGGAGGCCCGGGGTAGGGCAGAGCCTGTGCTAGCGTTAGCTGCAGCGGCAGTGATGCTCAGACCCGCCCAGACAGACACGGTTAGCTGCGACTGTTTTCAAAGCAAACAAAGAGGCGACGTGTAATAACATAGTAACAAACGCGCCTTGGCCGCGAGGCTTTATTCACCGTGTCCCGCACGCACGCGCTCTGTCTGTGATCGCCAACATTATGTCCGGATCAGCTGTGCTGTCGAGACAGTGATGGGCAGCCCGAGACTCTGATGTGTGAGGGACAGTCCTTAACTTATGTTTACAGTCAGGCCTCTGCTGTAAGGGCATTTCATTAAAGCCTGTCTGTGTCTAAGACGATAACAGTCTCCCCACTACAATTAAACAGCGACTGTTTAATCTCCTCTCCGCCTCTCAGACAGATCAAACTAATGCCCTTAACAAAGGGCTTTGTGCTACCTGTCAAAGACTATCAACCCACATGATGTCTCAATATAAACACAGACACACGAGAGCTTATCCATCACACAGTCTATTTGTTTAGTACACTGTTATATACTATTAAGATTTTATGATACTGATGGAACCATTAAATAACAGTGGCCACTTACAGTTACACTGCAGTACTTTTTTGTTTTGTGTACATTTGTACAGTTGAATTTACAAAAATCAGTCCCAATTATTTAACACTGAATTTAACATTGAATTTATGCCTATTATGGAACACACTGTTGTAATAATCATGTAATTGATCTGCTCATTTCAGTTTTGTCAGGCATATAAATATACGATACTAATCATTTTAGTTGGTTTCAAGCTTGTCTCATGTCTCTCTGTTTCAGGACTGTGGCAGCAGAGGTCAGGAAGCAGATATCTGGACAGTATGGAGGGTCCCCACAGCTCTTCAAACACCCAAATGCAGGAGCAGCAGCAAGTAACACAGTGAGTTCATAACAAATAACAAACAAACTCACTATATGGTCCATGTTTCATTTTGTGTTTATTTGGAAATAGAGGAAGTCAGTGACACTTATGTTTATGAAGAAGCTACATATCTTTCAGAATAATGAAAAGTTAGCACTGTTGTCATAGCAATTAACAATTCAAAATAAAATATTATATTTTTAAATGGTCACCGGTCCTCAAAATGGCACCATGCAACAGCAAGATGAAAACCATGAATATTTAGCATATAACTTATGGACAGATAGATAGATAAACAAGTACGTTATTAATCCCAAGGGAAGTCTGTTGCTCATATTCATACGACATACATAAAAAACGAAAAAGAAGAGTTAAGAGACATAGATTAAACTAGTAAAAAGTAGCAGTCAATGCATATTCAGTAAATAAATTAATAAAGTGCTGAGGAGTCCCAAGGACTTAGAGGCACTGACCAAACCAGGCCTTGTCATTACAATACATCACTCCTGCAGTAGTCAGTGCAGTTGTAGCAGCCTGCTTTCTCCTTGTTTATTTAAATTGCCCACAGTTAGATTTTATTTAATTGCATTCACTATACTAGTGTTGTTTGTTTGTCTTTTATCAACCACCAGGTACCCCTCACGGAAGCGGTGGACCCAGTGGATTTTGAGGAGTACCTGATCACGCACCCTCCCATCGTGGAGTCGGGACCTCTCAGAGATCTGATAGAGTTTCCCCCTGATGATATCGAAGTCATCTACACACCGAGGGAATGTCGCACAGTGGTACAGGCCGTCCCAGAAGAAGGGTAAGGCTGCAGTTCAGAAAGCCTTTAGTAAGATTATAATTTATACTTTGCAGTGACATCATGCTGGGGGTGCTCTAAACATTTCACCATTAGAGATACATGTAGTGGTTACCATGGTGACACATTAGCAAACACAGGAAAAAAAAGTTTTAAGAGTCTGAAAACTCAAGAAAAAACACTAAATGGATGTGAACGACAGATTTTCAGGAGCCTGTGATTAATACGAGTGTTTGGGTGTTTGATTTTCAATAGAAAGGACTAACTGAAAAACTGCTAATACTCGGTAGCTTGTGAGTGTAATTTTATGTGTGAGACTTGTTTAACAGCACAAATCATTTCACTTGTTGTAGTTCAAGCTAAGTCAGTTTTTCTGGTCAGATTGTGTTAAAATAAAGCTCAGATTAAAGTCTGATTTAAGCAACAGAGCTTCAGACAGAGTAGTGTACACAGTTAGCTTCATGTCCCCAGGGAATGTTGATCAGCTGCAAAGTATCAGTATAGCTCAAATACATTATCAAATATGTCAAATAACTTGGGTAACAGTGCTTTCAGTTAGCTTCGCACCTCCAGGGAATGTTAATGATGTCAATTATTATAGTATTGTGATAGTATATTGTCTATAAGTAAATTATTAAAAAGGTTGCAAAAAGAGCGGATTAAAAATTCAAACTAACATTAATTTGCTGTGTAATCCAGCCCTAACCCTAAGGCCTTAAGTGACATTTTTGCATATGTGTGGATTCATTTTACATTCACCTTTTGTGCGATTCTTGAATCTCACCACAATTATCAGGAACAGGCAAGCACATGTCTGAGGGATTGCCTTTAAAATCTAGGCCTCGGGATAACAGATCTAACACAGAGATAACATAACACAGAGCATCTTTGACATAATATGGTATATTAACACTGTAACTGCAGAGGTCCATTAAAGGTGCACTGTGTAACTTTTCTGGTGGCGGGTCCATCACCTCCTTGTTTCTATGGCTATGTCATTGCTCTGCCTGGAATTTTCCACAGTATAGCTCAGTATAACAGCTCTACTTTACATTTATTCAATTACAGGTGGTTTTATAGCTCAAAAATACCTAGAAAAACAGGCTTTCTGACTGTGAGCGGGATCGCCTCTCCACAGATCTGACCTGTAACTTGGTCTGGTTTGGTCTCCATGACGATATAAAGGTTTAATACCATACTATGAAACATTCCAGACAAATCAAAAACATTTCTATGGAGAAAAGCATTTGACGGATCCTCCACCAGAAAAGTTACACAATGCAAATTTAATATTCTTTGTTCCTATGAACTAAATAATTAAATGAAAATTAAATCAATCAATAAATAATGCAAATAATTATGAGAAGTCATATATTTTTATTTCGTCAGTCTGCTATTTTGTCTTCTACAATTTTAATTTTAGTCTACCATAGGGAGTCAGTGAAATACATGGTTAATATTTTACTACATTGTTGTTCAGTATCATTTTAAGTGCTGTTATAATGTAGTGTATTTGAAAATGAAACTTAAAGGTGCGTTGTGCAACCTTTCTGGTGAAGGGTCCATCACCTGCTTGTCTCCATGGAGATGTTATTGCTTTGTCTAGATAGAAGATTAATCCTATCTATCTCAAGTTAGACAACTATAGGCTAAATTACAGGTCAGATCTGAGGAGAGACAACCATAATCACAGAGAGAATTATTGAATTTTTAAGCAATAGAAACACACGCAATGAATAAATGCTAGATAGATGTGTTTAATTTCATACCGTGGAACATTCCAGGCAAAGTAATAACATCTCCATGGAGATAAGCAGGTGACGGACCCTCCATCAGAAAATTATGAAATTATGCAATGCACCTTTAACTCAACCCTTTTTTTTTAAATTAAGTTCATGCAAAAACAATTATTTATACAGAAAAAGGTACTAGAAATGTATGTACAATGTATTTATATAAAAAAACTTGTAAATCATGAGTTCAATCTGCCTTTTTACATACAAATATCCCTTCACTCAACACTAAATATATTTGCTTTATATTTGCTTCCAGAGACACAGATGCTCATGTCAGAGACTGTGTTCGATCATACACAGAAGACTGGGCGATTGTTAACAGAAAGTGAGTAATTTGTTAATGTACCGTAATGTATGTCTAAAGATCAGCTGTTTTTAAATAATTGTGGTGTTGTTGTAAATTGCCCTCTAGATATCACAAGCTCGGTACGGGTTTCAATCCTAATGCACTTGACAAACAAAAGGAGCGTCAGAAGGGCCTCCCTAAGCAAATCTTTGAAGCAGATGAAATGCCGGAGACCAGCAGTTACCAAGACGATCAGGTATGCTTCTGTATTACTGGGTTTCCGATGACATCACTGTTCTATTGGTCAATAACATTTAAAGGTGCACTATGTATTTTTTCACCTTGTGTCCATGGAGATGTTATTATGTTACCTGGAATCTTCTAAAATATGGGACTGAACTTGCATTTATTTAATTTGGGGTGTTTTTATTGATCCAAAAATACCTTGAAAAATATTCTTACTTAATATTCTTACTTAGTGTCACCTCTACATACTGTTTTACCTGTAACTTGGCCTGTTGGCTCCACTTGTCTCGATGAAGATAGATAAGTTTAATGCTATACTGTGGAACATTCTTGGCAAAGCAATAAAATCTCCATGGAGACACAACTAAATGACGAGCCCTTCACCAGAAAAATGACTTACATTTGCACGATTGCTATGACAATTTTCCAAAAACTCACTGGGCTTTCATGTGTTGAAGATGACGGTATCTGGAAAACATTAAATATACAGTATTTTTTAATTCCTCCATTTTCTTTGTTTTGGTTTCTCTTTAGGATGACTTGAAGCGGCGTTCCATGTCTATAGATGACACCCCCAGGGGCAGTTGGGCGTGCAGCATCTTTGACTTAAAAAATTCACTTCCGGACCCTCTCCTCCCTCACCTCCTGGACCGAGCGCCCAATGAGGAAATCGACCGCCATAACGAAGACCAACGCAAAACCAGCCGCCATCGCGAGCTGTTTGCTCTACACCCCGCTCTGGATGAGGTACAGTTGTTCTTGTGATAGCACGTATTTTCTTTCTTTGCACAGCTCCCATATAAGATTCAGAAATGTTTGGACTGTTTGGCTGTTTGTGCTACTTATACTTCACTAATTAATACTATGAATGAATACTTTGTGGGAAGTATGCTGTTGATTGTGGGAGCAGTAGACATTATTTAATTTCTGATTTAGATAGATTTCCTTCTATCTGTCTATCCATTTATCTATGTATCTATTTAAAGATAGTATTGAAATTAGATACTAACTTACGTACATTAATTAAGTAATAAATAAAAGTAGAACAGTGGTGTAAAAATTGTGTAAAAAAAAAAAAAGTGTCACTACTGAAAAGAAATCACCTAAATAGTACAAAATTTGACTTTTCATGAGACCATAGTTTTAGAATGTTTTGAGCTATATAAGAATTAGTATATGGTATAGTAATTACTTTCATTTTCTATTTTTATCATTGTAGTACTGAAGTTGATATCAAGCCTTTTCTTAAGTTTCAAAATTGAGATTGAAATTTTCATATTATGTCAACACTTCTTTGTGCAATGATTTTTCTTCAGGAAGAGCCCATTGAGCGCCATTGTGTTCCTGAAGTACCTAAAGAGCACTTCGGACAGAGGCTACTCGTCAAGTGCTTGTCCTTGAAGTAAGTAGCGGACGGACAAAAGCCCCTTAGCTGTTTTATTTAACTGCTGCTTTCTGCTGACCCTTTGTTTTTCATTTCCTGTTGAAGGTTTGAAATCGAAATTGAGCCGATATTTGCTAGTTTGGCCTTATATGATGTCAAAGAAAAGAAAAAGGTAAGCTGTTATGCTTTGCTCAGTGCCTCCGCAGCTCTGAGTTGTTGGGTCACTTTTCCAAACCACTAAAACTGTTAAAAAGCCAAAGCGAATCTTATGAACGCACCATCAAATTTCACATTGTCACTTAGAAACTTTAACCATAAAACTGCTTGGGTACCTTGTATACACAGACAACACTAGAGGGTAGTAATTGTCTTGAAAAAAATACATGCATTTCTTATTTGGTTTTTGCTACATATTTTTTTTTACAGATATCAGAAAACTTTTTCTTTGACTTAAACTCTGAGCAAACAAAAGCCATGCTGCGTCCCCATATTCAAACTGCAGCCATCTCAACACTGGCCCGATCTGCTGTATTTTCAATTACCTACCCTTCTCAAGATGTCTTCCTAGTCATCAAGGTATATCTGTCTTTTAATACCATGTATTAACCAAACTTTATTTGTAATTACAATTTTTAAAAAGTTGAATTAATTGATCCATATATACTTTGAACAGCTGGAGAAAGTTCTACAACAAGGTGATATTGGAGAATGCGCTGAACCCTACATGGTTTTCAAAGAGTCAGATGCTGCCAAGGTACGCTACAATACAACTAGTTAATTACATTTACATTTATGTTTTGCAATTTGAGATATTATTGATATTTTTGGTGTTTTGGTACAGAATAAAGAAAAACTGGAGAAGCTTCGTAGCCAATCAGAGCAGTTCTGTCAACGCCTGGGCCGCTACCGCATGCCCTTTGCTTGGACTGCAATCCACCTGATGAACATCGTCAACAGTGCAGGCAGCTTGGAGAGGGACACAGAGATGGAGATGAGTCTGTCAGGTTTGACAGTCTTTAAATCTGTTATTTGTTTTTTAATTTTGATTATACAGTTTAAAGGTGCACTATGTAACTTTCTAGTGGAGTCTTGTCAGGTTCTTGTCTCCATGGTGATGTTATTACTTTGCTTGAAATGTTCAAAAGTAGTGCACAGAACTCTTTTTTGCTTTTTTTCATAACTGGTTTTATAATTGCTAAAAAGTCACTTAAAAACATGCATTCTTACTGGGTCACCATACCACAGATCTAACCTGTAACTTGGCCTGCCACCTTCTCCACGGAGGTAGATATGTTTAATGCCATTCTGTGGAACATTCAAATCAAGACAATAGCATCTCCACACAGACAAGCAAATGGTGCACCCTCCACTTGAAAAGTTACATATCGCACCTTTAACTATGTGGACCCTGTAGCAGAGGTCTTGCTGTCATGCATGAAACACATGGGTATGCCAGTGTATTGCCACACTTTAAAAAAACAACTTTCCATCAATAAATACACCTACAAGTACAACATATTTAAACAAATGCCATATTGATCCTCAGAAGTTTATTTTGAGTTTGACCTTTCTGTGTATCTAAACTTTTACCTCAGGTGTAACTTTAGGTTAAAATATTCTGACTTTATCAATAGAAACTTGCTTCAATGATAAAACAATAAATACGATTATTATTCGCTTGATGGTTGGAGCAGTGCAAACCGACTTCTGAAACAACATATTTTCTGATAGCTGGTACAAATAAAACCATCAAACCACATTCAAACAGATTAAATGTACCATAATTTCTGGAGAGACAGACAGGTGAAAGAGATGAGGCGCCGAGGAAGATACTAGTTTGACTGTGTTTTGAACAGTTATTTTGTGCTTCATGCACACACCCTCCTCATGGAAAACACACAAAGAAATGCATATGATGCAGTTTTTAAGTTAAAGGCAATTGATCTGTCTATAGACAAGTGCGGCCTATATACAGTATGTGCATTTTTTTTTCTTTTAAAATTTTGTTGATGCAGCTTATATTCAGGTGCCCTCAATAGTTTGGAAATTATGGTATATGTATTTGTAACTGCCTATTTTAAATGCAACGGTTTTCTTAGATTCTTTGATCAAAGTTGGTTGCTAGAGCTTTTAACTTATAAACACAATGTGAGGTGTGTTCGCTAAGGTTTTGATTTTATTGGAATCCATTATTGTCTCTTTTCAGAGCGAAAAGGCTCTTGGTCTGAGCGGAGGAACTCAAGTATCATGGGAAGGCGTTCACTGGAGAGGACCACAAGTGGAGATGAGGCCTGCAGCCTCACAGGATTCAGACCGGCCACTCTCACCATCACCAACTTTTTCAAACAGGTCTCACTTCTGTATAAGCATTCCCTCTTGCAGTGTTTCCCACAGATTTTACTGATACTATGGTGACAGTTCATAATTAATCATTTTATTTATTACAACCTGAGTTTAAGTGTACAATTATAAATTGAATATAGTTATTTCTATATGTTAATACTAGAAGCATAAAGTATCTGGTGAATCTATTTTTTTGTGCTGCCTGTTTTTAGACTTTTTTTTAAAACTATCATGAATAATCCACTTGTTTTTATATTTAGACAGTTCATTGTTGATTTTACGCATAGTATTGCTTCTAAGAGTTTATTCCGTGTCCATGTATTGTAGGAAGGGGACAGACTTAGTGATGAGGATCTGTATAAGTTCCTTGCTGATATGAGGAGGCCTTCTTCAGTGCTGAGGAGGCTTCGACCCATCACAGGTAAACTTATAATGTTAAGCTTTACTATGTGTTTAGTCCTGCTATCTTCATGTAATTTTGACCTTATTCTCACCATCTGTCTTGTACTGTCATGGCTCCCTTCAGCCCAGTTGAAGTTGGACATTTCTCCAGCTCCAGAGAACCCCCACTACTGCTTGACCCCTGACCTCCTGCAGGTCAAGCCTTACCCCGACAGCAGAGTCCGGCCCACACGCGAAATCCTTGAGTTTCCTGCGAGGGATGTCTATGTGCCAAATACCACATACAGGTACTACAAACTCAAAACTGCCTGTAGTTTTAAAATAGGCTGTGCAATTAATAGAATCTAAACTGTGATTACAATTATTGCTCTCTAAAGATTATGGTGTAATTTAAAAATACAATTAATTAAATCATTTAATGTTATGTAGTTAAATAACTACAAAAATATGCACTATCCTAGCTTTATCTTAATACTGTACTGTGGAACATTCCAGGCAAAGCAGTAACATCTTCATAAAGACAAACAGGTAGCAGAGCCTCCATCAAAAAAGTTACACAGTGCACTTTTAAATTATGACCCAAACAGCGGTGATTGTGTTTCCATAATCATCTACTTAGTACTTAGTACTTAGTATTTCTTTTATCTCTTGATAAAATTTATTTTTTAAGGATCTTGTTTTGAAATGGCCCGTTGTACAAAGATGACCTAAATTCAAGGTTTTAAAGTGTTATCTGAGAGTTTGCACTTTGATGACTTTGCAGTGTGTTAATGATCACCACATGTCTGTTGGTGCACTGGGTGAAAATTACATCTGACCTAATACTATTTTTGTCAAGGTCACTCCGAGGCATCACGCCGCCTCCTTCAACCTCATTTGTCCGCAAATAATCAGTACCTTTCAGCTGGAGATAAGACCAGATCAATAGATTGCAAAGACCTGCTGCAATGCTAGGTTTCAAAAAGTCATTGAACGAAGTATTTCAGTAGCAAGATCGTAATGCTTCTCTATGTAACATTTTTGGCTGATGTTTTTATCCATGGAGATGTTATTGCTTTGCCTGGAGTATTCCGCAGTATGGCATTAAACATATATATTTCTATGGAGACAGAAGTATGTGACGCCATCAGATCAAAGTACAGGTGAGATCTGTGAAAAGACAACTGCACTCGCTGTTAGAATGCCACACTGTGTAACATTCTTGGCAAAGCAATAACAGACAAATCAGGTGGCAGACCTTGCATCAGAAAAGTTACATAGTGCCCCCTGCACCCTGTTAGAAATGCTTAATGAAACACTTAACAAAACACTGGACATCAGAAATCTTTTATTTTTATGTCGACATCATAAATACAACATGGTTTAGCCCTGGCTAAATGTGTTAGTATGAAACATTTACAGTACAGTAATGAAATAATACTAAAACAAAAGTCAATATGACTCAAAATACACTGTAATGACAGATTTCTAGTAATTCAAGCATCTGGCTTATACTACTGTGAAACATGGTTTAAATAAACAGTTAAACAAAAAATAACAGTGCGCTTGTAAAGGCAGACCGTGGAAAACAGTGTTAGTGATGGTAGATGACGAAGAATAGGAGACGAATAGGGCCACTTTACCCCCAAAAGGACAACTAAAACAACTAAAACTTTTTACTCATATTAATGAAAAAAAGAAAACATTGACAAAACAAAATTAAGGCATAAAATTATTTAAAGTCTAACCTGTAGCTTAGTATACCTTTAGCTCTTAGAAACATGCAAATGCCATTTCATCAAGTCTAATAAAACCCTAATAGCAAAGAAGCTCACAGATGCAATCATGATACACTATTTTTGTATTTTCTTGAGCACTACACTACAGCAGGTGGCCCGGTTGTTAGACATGGTTTGCTGATCTTCATTTTGTGAGTGCCGACTTTGCAGAAGGACAACTTTACTGTTCCTGCTGGATTGTTCCCACTAGGTTATTGACCCTGGTGTCATGGTTACATCATTGCTACAGTTAAAGGCACTGTACCTGATTTTTACTGTCATAAAAAATATGAAAAAACCTTGTTCATTTTAAACAGTTTGCAGTGGTCCAAATTTATCCCTCACTTACCTTGTGCATTCAGAATATTCTGATTACTGACTGCAATGAGTTTACAAGGGCTTTTCACAATTCTCAAAAGCCAGTGCATAACATTCACCTCCTGATTATCTGACAATTAGATGCAGACAGTACACTGACTTATTGACTGACTTATTTTGACCTCAATAGCTGCTTAGACATTATATTTGCACTAGGGGCAAGACATATTTTGCTTAAATACATGGGAAAAACCAGGTACAGGGCTTTTAAACTTTTTCATGGCACTTTTGTTGGTCAGCTCCAGTGGTAGTGTCTGTGCAGGATCTAGTATTACTGTTTTACTATTACCTTAGCTACAACTTTTTAAAGCAGCATTTTCTATTGAACTGACTGTGTATTGAAGTTTGCTAGTGTGACTGTCTCAGAGGGCATGTCAGTACAGGCTGGTGGAGGTGGTAGGAGCTGGTCGTATGCTTATCTTTGTTGTTTTTAATGAAAGCGATTGGCCCGTGCTTGGCTTCCAGTGAATGCCTTTTCTTCTCACAGAACGCCCCTTTGAACGCAGCCAGAGGTACCTTCCATTGAGGTTGGTTTCTCCACAGGAATCAAACCACCAACCACCTAAGGGCAAGACACATTAGTTATGCATCACTTTACAGTTGTTGTAGGGTTTGGCAGACAATCAAATTTTAAACAATTTTAGATAGGATTATAGAAAGGTCTAAAGATAATCCTCTGTCAGTAAAAGCGTGTGTTTTGGAGCAGAGTTCAGTTTAAAATGGACAATTTACTTGCATTTAAATGGCACTAACTGAATGTCTGTTTTGTGTATGTACATGAAATAATAATTGAAAGCCACATCTGTTTGTTTTTAAAAAGAAAAGAAACTCAAATGCAAAACTAATTTATCAATATTATGAAAAATGTGTTAAATAGCAATAACTAAATATTTGTCTTGTGAATGCGTATGAAATGAAATGAAATTAAAAACTACTTTTATTTGTTTTTAAAAAGTAAAAATACGAATCATGTAATTTATAATGATTTAGCAAAAAAGAAAGAAAAAAAAACCCTTATAATTTTTTGCCATTTTGCCCAGTCCTAATTCACTCTCACATTAGTTTTATATGATTCTCTTTACCTGTTGAATGCCTGGGACAGTTTCTGTGGTTGTCAGTGGCCATGTCTTTAGTTGAGAATCGAACACTGGTAACATTCGCCAAAGCATCCACCAGGTCTCCAGAGATATGGCTCCTATGAATGGTGTAGTGGGATGAGGGTCCGTCCAGTGAAAACCTGTACTCCGCCCAGTGTTTGACATCTCTCCAGTCCTCCAGATCCACACGCAGGATGTGAGGTCCCTGCTGAGAAACACTGTAGAGCTTCTGCAGCCCCAGCCAATAGTCCCCTGTGTAACATATGAGACAGTTAGGGTTTGCAGGTACTAGAGATGGGAAATAAAATAATTTAAAATATCAATATAATTTACTGTACTATTTTGAACTGCACTAAAAGCCTCCGATGGACAGGTGTTGAAAACTTTTATTAATTATAACACTAGAAACAATCCATCTAGTTTGTCCAATGTAATTGCTATGTCCATATTAAATAAATCAGTAAATAATAATAATCAGTTATTGATAATTGGTGTTTTCGGGTAATACATTTTACTACAGATTATATGATCAATACTATAATAAAAAGACACAAAAAGAGCTGATAAAATGCATTTAAGTCTTAAAGATATGAAGTAGTGTTTCTGTACTTCTGGTTAATTTTCCAGTCCATTCATGTTTTGGGCGATCCCTGAACCTTAACCAACCTTCAGCAGCATTTATAAGCATGTTTTGGCACATTTCTGATGGATTGCCATTACAGTACAAAGAAAATCATCTTTGGGATAACCTCAAAACTATATACTATATTGTCAATATCACCCCCTTCTTTTTTAAGGCTACTTAAAGTTAGCCATACTTATTATAGAGGTATTTTCAGCTATACATACTTTGAAAATTTCCAAAGCCCTTTTCGTATTTTTCCCATGTTTGGTCGAAATCCACCGAACCATCAACTCTCCTCTGAATGACAGTCGCTCCTCCATCTGCGCATAGAAAAAACACATTGAATTGTATACTGCACTTATGTTTACACTTGCCTTATTTGCAGTCGTCTTTATCTTAAGTAGTGCGTCACATTGCATAACTTCTCCTTCTTGTTACTATCAGATAGATAACCTTTTGTTTTGTCGAGATTGTTTTCTTTTAAAGGTGCATTGTGTAATTTTTCTGGTGGAGGGTCTGTCATCAGATTTTTTTCCATGGAGAATTGATCGCTTTGCCTGAAATGTTCCACAGTATGGCATTAAACTTATCTATCTTGCATTTATTCAATTACATGTTTTTTATTGCTTAAAAAACATGAGCAGGGTGGCCTCTACACCAGAAAAGTTACAGTGGATTTAACATTGCGCCTCTTGTGAAAAGCCACTCACCTGATGTCATTTCACAGTAAACATTAAATGGCTCAGAGTGGTTGGGTTTTATCACATAGACGCCACTGTTCACCTCCCCTTTTTCATATAGTTCACTGCAGTCAGTAGGATAATCTGTTAAAAAAAAAATATATAAAACATAATTAACTTAAAGTCGTCAAATATCCCTAAATTAAAAAATGTAATACTAAGCTTTATTAAAGGTGCACTATGTAACATTTTGGTTGTGGGTCGCTCACCTGCTTGTTTCTATGGAAATGTCATTGCTTTGCCTGAGATGTTCCACAGTATGACATTAAACAGCTCTACCATTTATTAAATTACTGGTGGTTTTATAGCTAAAAAATAACTACAAAAACAGGCATTCTGTCTGTGAGTGGGATTGCCTCTCCACAGATATGACCTGTAACTTGGTCTAGTTTGGTCTCCGTGATGATAGAATGGTTTAATGCCATACTGTGAAACATTTCAGACAAAGCAATAACAAAGCCATGGAGAAAAGCATTTGACGGACCCTCCACCAGAAAAGTTACACAATGCACCTTTAAATATATGCTTACCTGTTGTATTCACTGTTAAATATTCAAACATGTCTGGAGATGAAGGGTCAGAATCCATTGACTTTTCCATAGTATCTTGGAAGTTGTCATTGTTAAGCTGCAACCAATATTGAAGTTAGCTTTTTACAACAAAGTATTACTATATTAAAATACAATTGTTCAAAAAATCTACCTTTTCCTCCAGATTTTTTATCTTAAGTTTTTGGTTGTCAAGCTGTTCGTGCTGTTCTTTAACAGCATTGAGTAGATTTGTAATGGTTTTCTCTTGGGCTTCGATCACCTCCTGAGAATGCCAACATAAAAAACAAAATAGATGGTTAGCTAACTTCATTTGGTAATCTGCCCCTTGATTTTACAGTTTACATTTGCTCTAAAACTTTGCAAACAGAAAAATTAACAGATAAAAAAAAAATCTTACCTTGAGTGTGGATAGTTCGCTAACTTGCTCAGGAGGGATCAGAATCTGAGACAACCCCTTAAGTTTCTCCTCCAGGCTCCCCACTTTGTTCTGCAGTTGCATCCTCTCTTGCAGGATGCTGTTGATCTTTGAGTTAATTTCCAGTGACAGGTTCCTGATTTCCTCATTGTTGGCTTTCAGATAACTCGTAGTCCTTTTCAGTTCCTCCTCTTCCTCCTTAATCTCCGACGTGACCACAGAAAGCTGGTAAAACGAGCGATCGAAAATGTTTAACTTTTGGAAAATATCGTTGATCTGGGCTTTGGTTTTGTGCACAAACTCCCGAAGACTCTGACCAAGCTGAAGCAAGCCGTTCGCAAGCAACCTCACGTCGTCCAACATTGCAAACCGTGACTTTGCCTCCGCTGAGCTCGGGGGTGTGGTGAGGGCCATGGAAGGCAATGTTGGGTTATCTTCACTACCTTGACAGCAGACAACAACTACAGTACTCACAAATAGTAGTAGGAACTTCATAGCGCTTTCTTCGCCTGTACAAATGTGCCTCTTGCGTTGCTCTGATGCCAAAACTTCCTAAATGTGAGCGCAACTGCCTGCCTTGCATTATATACCGCCCCACTGATAGAGGCAGAGAGGAGGGGGGAGTGAGGGGATTAGCTGATCATTAAACCCCAATGTGTTTTAGCTCAGAAACCAACCTCCTATTGCTATCCCCCCTCCCTGTCTCTCTCCCTCTCTCCCTCCCTCTCTTTTCCTGAACAAACAAATCACAGTAGTGAGCAAATGACATCTGTACCTCCCTCCCCTTCCCCTCCCTCCACTCTGCCATTCATTTAACCCCAATCCTGCCCCCCGCCTCCCCTCTCGGACCACCACACCCTATGCTCCTCCATCTGTGGCATGGGGCTTTAGGCTGATCAGCAGAAAACCAACAATAGCCATCCCAGTTTTTTGATTGATCAGTCTCATAACCTGGAGCCTGCATACTTTACTCTGATTGATAATGCAGTTAGTAATTAATGCTTCTGAGTTTGATTTAGCGTGGTGCTGATTCAGCCCAGGCAGGGGGGGATGGCGGAGGGAGCAGAGGGGGGGCAGAGTGGGCGAGGGGCACGGGGCTGTCAGTTGTACCCGCGCCGGCAGTGATGCCTCATTTTGGACACTGTGTGCTCATCATCTTGATTTCACTGCTCAGTTGTGTCATATTTTAAAAACTCTGTCAAGCCTGATGCAGTATTTTTGATGGTGGTTGACATGAAATGGGAAAGATATGACTAACAGATTAGCTTGCAGTTTTTTACACCACCATGTCTGTACACCCAGTTGTAAAAAGACTTTATGAGGCTTCATGAAGGGTCAATTAGTTGGTTCCTCAGCAGACAGTTCACTAGTTGGGAGCTTTCGCCTATCCACTGTATTGTTCTGTAATTAAAAACAGAAATATAAAAACTTTAACACCTACAGACACTGATAAAAATCCTGGCAATAAAACTATTCGTGTGTGGTCACTACATGCAACATTCACTGTGCTAACTCAAACAGGCTTGCTATTTTTACGTTGACCTGTGAAAGGGGCCATATTACGCTAAGTTCTGATTATAAAACACAAAACCCTGCATATTTAGGCTGAGTTCTTCTCTCAAACTGAAAACACTCATAAAGGAAATGCTCCACTGTGTTTTTAAACTACATATAACTGCACTAGAATCATTTGGATAATTTCAGCAGTGCAATTGCCTATCTCTACTGAACTAAAGGTAAAAGTTAGCTGTTGTCTTGAACTAGGTTAACTATGCGGAGCAGAGCATTTGAGCTGTGGAGATGTCGATAGACTAAAAATAAAGGGTCACTCAAACATGTGTGAATGAAATAAAACACAACTTTACGTATGTTTTTGAGGCGGTAACAACATTATAGCAAGGCTTAAAGCTGACGAGTAAATTTTGCATAATATAGGACCTTTAAATTTGGGAGGCAGGAAAACTACATCCAGTTTATTTATGTTATAATGATAAATATGCTGTAGCTCACATCAGCACCTCCTAATCAGGAACAGTGAGGAGTTGTGGTTTTACGGATGGGTCCCTTCAGTTCTTGGCTGTGAATAAGTGTTATTTTTTTTTTTTTTTGTTATGAGTGCAGAGGGAGTTGTGGTCTTATGAAATAAATGGCCACACACTGAGTGAATGTGGCTGGAATTTGCTTGTTCAGCATAAAACTGGCAGCGATATGCAGTATATGTGGATCCAGAGTGCAGGGGCTTATAGACCAAAATTCCTGAGCCTAAATCCAACTAAACGATAAAATGTTTTTGGTTTTTAAAGTTTTAACAAGGATAAAATTTCTAAAATCATGAAATTATATCTTTGATTTTTCCACTCAAATCTTTCTTTTAAATATGGTGGTGGTAGGCTATTGGTATTACATAACAGAACCAACCAGTATTTGCATAGTAAACCTGATCAGGCAATATGTTTTGATCATTATAACTTTATGTTAATAATGTTGTGAAGTAAGCAACTGAAAACTCCCTAACAGTGCTGGAGACTGTGTGGCGACTGGAGTGCCAATCATACTCATCTGTTTTGGAAGTGTATTAAAATTAAATATTTTTGTAAAAATATTGCAACTGTAATAGAAGGAGGTATTTGGCTATAAAATACCCAGTGACCCATGGGGTTATGTACTTGGGCTTGCTGCATGAAAACAATATTCGAACTGAGTACTTCTATTTGTTTAAAGTGATGCTGATGGCTAGCAAGAAAGTTATATCAAGGCATTGGCTGAAGAGGACAGATATAATGGAGGAAATTTATATGATGGAAAAAATAACATATTATTTGAGACTGAAAGCTGGCCAATTTGAGAAAGGATGGCCAAAAGGGTCTATTTACAAAGCTCACTCCAATGCATAACTTGTGTTTTTTTTGTAAAACCCCACAGGTTGTGTGTTATTTTGTGTATGTTTGTTAAATATAACAATAACATAACAAGCACAATAAAAAAGTAAAAATAAATAAATAAAAAGTTATTGCAATAAATGGTCAAATAAAATGGGTAAAGAATTACATTAAAAGTTGTCATGGTGGACATTCCCACGCTTCCTGTACACTTGTGGGTACAGCTGTGGTCCTGTGGGACAATCTCTTATTTATTTGTCCTCGTCACTGTGATTCTTCAGCTGTTTGTGTGGTTCTTATTCACTGCTCTTCCCCATTCTGATGAGCCCCTTGTATTCCACCAAAATACATTTTTTAATGGTCTATGTGGGGTGTCCAAACTTTTTTCAACCAGGGCCACATCATGAAACATATTCGACGCGGATGGCCACTACAGTGGATTATTCAGATGGGTGCATTTTACTTAATTTTGACAGAGCCGCCATACCTTTAATTAGGCTTAAAACATTAATTTTACTGTATGTCTGCCTGCAATGTAATGCTATAGTAGTAGACTGATTTAAATTTACCATAAAAATAAAAATGAGCTATTATCTATGGGACCAGTTTAGCAGAAGACCTGAGGGTTAGGGCTGTAGTCGACTGAAGAAATTCTTGGTCAAAAAAAGAACTAGCTCTCAAAACTATTCTAACTACCCTATGTATCAAACCCAAACTGCACTCACAAGACTACAACTGCAGAAAGAAGCACAAGGAAACAAGTTGTTAATCATAAATTTAATGGTGCACTATGTAACTTTTTAGTTGGGGGTCCGTCATCTGCTTGTTTTTATGGATATGTCATTGCTCTACCTGGAATGTTCCACAGTATGACATATACAATTTTATATTTATTAAATTATAGGTGATCTTATTGCTCACAAATACCTAGAAAAACAGGCATTCCGACTGTGAGCGGGGTTGCCTCTTTACAGATCTGACCTGTAACTGGTTTAGTCTCCATGATGATAGAAAGGTTTAATGCTATACTGTGAAATTTCTCCATGGAGAAAAGCATTTGACGGAACCTCAACCAGAAAAGTTACACAATGCACCTCACTCACTTCTCCTTGCTATTGTCCCATATAAATCCTTATGATCTACAAATTTTTGTTGACTAAGACACCATAGACCCATTAATCTACTAAATGACTAAAGGACAACACTGAGGCTCAATAAATATAATACATAGTTTGGACTCTACTGTTCTAGATGAAGTGCTCCTTTACAGCCCATACCTGCCCATGTGTTTGTAAAACAATCATTACTAGAGTTTGTAAAGAAGTCTGTCCCTGCTCTTATCAGTTCTTTGAATCTGATGTAACTGTAATACTCAGTAACTGGGTCAAACACAATGGTGGCCAATGAAAGAGGCTTATGACATAACAACACTTATTGATTCTTCCTATTGATATTATGTGTTAATCGCATTATACTCAGCAGATGTTGTGTCTTTGTGTTTTTCAGGAATCTATTGTATGTCAACCCTCAAAGTCTTAACTTTGCCAACCGCCAAGGCTCTGCCCGCAACATCACTGTTAAAGTGCAATTCATGAATGGAGAGGACCCAAATAACGCCATGCCTGTAAGTCAAGATTTAAAAGCTTTTACTTGAGCTACTGTATTGTTAAAGGTTTGTCAAAAGTATCAAAAATCAGATAGTAATCAATCAATACTAAAACTAGTATTGAAACTAGATACTCATTTGAGCAGGTATTGATACTAAAAAAAAATTAACATCAACAGGATAGAAATGAACCTTTCCTGAATAGCTTTAGAATGATCTTGAGCTGTATCAGAAGACCACATAGACTAGTATATTCCCATGGACCTCTATGGAAACTATCTGAACTAATGAGGGATTACGCAGATATAAGACCACATGTTAATATAAAAGAAAATAATATGATTTAATGTTGAAAGTCATGTTCAATTGTCTAAAGAAAGGGTGTTTTTTATTAGCACTGTGGTATCGGCATTGAGTATAGTCTGTTTTTTTTTTAGGTCATATTTGGAAAGTCCAGCTGTGCAGATTTCTACAAAGAAGCCTATACTTCTGTAGTGTACCATAACAGGTAGGTCCTTACAGTGAATCATTGAAAATACTGTACAATTTTATATTCTCTTCTGGTCCAATTCTTGTATTCGATCTTCTGTCCTTGCCACAACTTTCGTTAACCTGTAGTGGTTGAAGGGTGTCAGATATTTTATCACCACCATAAATGTTTTACGATATCCTGTGGTTTGTCATCTGTCACTAAGGGTCATTCTTTCAAGGCTAAAATTAATTAACCCGTGAATAATGTATCATAGAAAGTAGACCTGCATTAATTTGTCTTCTGTCAAATTTTTCAACAAACTTACATCTAGAGTTTTGCTTGTTTACTCTAAGTTTAGTTTCAAATAGGGATGCACAAATCTGTATAAAAATCAAATCTCTATTAAAATCACTACATTTGAAGCTTTATTAAATCTCAAAATCTGCAAGAGATACTTTTACTTTTTATTTGTTAAGTACATTTTTAAAAGGGTACTTGAATACTTTTACCTAAGTAGATTCTTTCATGTGATACTTTTATTTTTACTTGAGTATAGTTTTGGTCTGGTACTGTACTTTTACTTAAGTAACAGAACTGAGTACTTCCACCACTGTTACATCAAACATAAGGGAAACAGCGGCCACAAGCATGCAACAACAGCATTGCTTGATACACTGGTATTGGCACCGATATTGAAAATTGTAATGGATTGGATATTGGCTCCTTTGATATCAGCTCCATTTATGTACTGTTTTGGTCTATAAATTTGTGTAATAAGACTATTTACTGCACAATGTTGGCCCACAACATCTTCTAATATTTTTCAGAGTTGTTCTGTACTTTATATGATATTTAACAGATACAAAACACAATTGGATAATATCTAAACGAAGAAGCAGCTTGGATGAGCTGCGAAACGTATTCGACCAAATAAACTCTGTCCAGTTGACAAATTAAATTTCTCCTTTTGCCATAATATCTAAACATACACTGTGCTTTTAAAGCTGCACTGCGTAACATTTCTAATTGAGGGTCTGCCACCTGTTTGTCTCCATGGAGATGTTATTGCTTTGTCTAGAATGTTCCACATTGTAGATTAAGCCTATGTATCACGAGAGACAAGCAGGTTATAGCATTACGCTACATTCAGATCTGTGAAGAGTTGCCCCATTCACATAAGGAATTATTGTGAATTATTTGATACTATAGAATAGAAACACCTGTAATGAATACATGGATATGGATATGTTTAATGCCACACCATGGAACATTCCAGGCAAAACTATAACATCTCCATGAAGACAAGTGTGTAGCAGACCCTCCATCAGAAAAGTTGTGCATTGTACCTTTAAAGTAAATAAATACTATTGTCAGTCTCTGCCCTAGTATTGGTTGATATTGCGTCTACTTAAAGCCAGAAGTATTGAGATCGGTATCAGAACAGAAAAAGTTGAATCGGTGCATTTAAAGTTTTAGTTTTAAACTGGACCAGCTCCACTGTATAGACAGTATGTTCCTGTAAGCGCCTATGGCTGACCTTCAAGTCGAAGGTTTCTAAAATTGGACAGTGATCTTGTGGGTTTGTTGCTTGTCTTATATGAGTCTTCCAACTTTGGTTCTTAATGGTCTTGTGGGACATAAAGCAATGCTGTTGTTGCATACTTGTGGACGCAGTTTCCCTTATGTCTAGATTTAGATTAGAACAGTGGTGGAAGTAAGTAAGTAAGTAAGTAAGTAAACTTTATTTATATAGCGCTTTTCACAGATAAAATCAAGTAAAAGTATCACATGAAAAAATCTACTTAAGTTAAAGTACCCGTTTAAAATTGTACTTAAAGAGTTAAAAGTAATAGTATTTCACACAGATTTTGATTTTGATACTGATATGTGCTGAATTTTCTTTAACAGAAACAATTGAATCAATCTAGCTGTTTTTATGTGTATATTTTTATTTGCTCAAACTATGAATGAGTTAAAAATAAACCCCTTGGCCTATTCAGCAGGTCTCACACTATAATAAAAAAATACTTTTACTTTTCAGTCCAGTTCAAAAATGTAGTACAGTATAAAGTATAAATACTTGCTCTCTGATGTAGTAAAGTAAAAGTAAAAAGTACTGACTTTAAGATACCTAAAATATTTACTTAAGTGCAGTACTTTTACTTAATTACATTCCAAGGTGAAATCTTGCTGCCAAACAAATGCATAAAACATTGTGTCATACCATTAAGATTTTTTGAGATTTTTTAAAGATTTATATTTAGTTATTTTACATATTTAAATGTATTTTTCAGATCCCCAGACTTTTCGGACGAGGTCAAAATTAAGCTGCCTGCATCTTTGTCCGATCACCACCACATCCTCTTCACCTTTTATCATGTCAGCTGTCAGCAGAAGCAAAACACACCACTGGAGACGCCTGTTGGTTACACGGTAAAGCTTTCATTAATATATCTATTACACTTATATTTGTATAACATATTTCACAAAAAAACAGGTTCCAAAGTGCTGCATAATACAGATATAAGATGTAATGGAAATGCGGTGTGATTTGTGCTCTCACAGAAGAATGCTGTTGTTGTGTCCTTGGGCAAGATACTTAGCCAATCTAGCCCCCAGTGTCTGCGTACACTGGTGTTTGAATGTGTGTGTGAATGGGTCAGTGGATCCTTGATGTAAAGCATCTTGAGTGCCTTGAAGGTGGAGAAGCGCTATATAAATAAGTGAGCATTTACCATCAACCAAATATAAAATAAAGCCCTGTTTAACTCACTAGTCCCCATTAAGGCAATAAAACTAGTCAAATCTAAGTAGAACAAAAATACCAGTAAATAAAAGGCTAAAAACATAAAAATAAATAAAAGACACATCGGACCACACAACTCAGAGAAAAAATGGGTTTTAAAGATGCACTGTGTAACTTTTTGGTTGGGGGTCTGTCACCTGTTTGATTCTATGGATATGTCATTGCTCTGCCTAGAATGTTTCACAGTATGACATTAAACAGATCTGCCTTACTTTTCTTTGATTACAGGTGGTTTTATAGCTCAAAAACACCTAGAAAAACAGGCATTCTGACTGTGAGCAGGGTTGTCTCTCCACAGATCTGACATGTAATTTGGTGTGGTTTGGTCTCCCTGACGATAGAAAGGTGTAATACCATATTGTGAAACACAAAGCAGTAACGTCTCCACAGAGAAAAGCATTTGACGGACCCTCCACCAAAAAAAGTTACACAATGATCTTTTGAAGTGAAACTTAAAACGCTCCACTGGGGACTGTTCGGACGTGGGGTGGGGCTATTTAGTCTCAGTAATTAGTAATAAATGTATACCTGGATAGTAATCTCAAGATAATTAATCTGATTTCTTGTGTCTCCAGTGGATCCCCATGTTGCAGAATGGGCGTTTGCGGACGGGACACTTTTGCCTTCCTGTGTCTCTAGAAAAACCTCCTCAGTCCTACTCTGTGCTCTCTCCAGATGTGAGTTTGCTGCTTCAGTTAAATGACATAATGTTTATTTTCAGTGTTTCAAAGTGCTTTTGTGTTCCAGGTTCCACTTCCAGGAATGAAGTGGGTGGATAACCATCGAGGTGTATTTAATGTGGAAGTTACAGCTGTCTCCACCATTCACACACAGGTAATATACATGATAGGAAAAAATTCTTATCACTCAATTGTAAAAATAAGATTAGATTATGTTTTGTTCTTTTCAACTGGGCACTATGTAACTTTTTTAGTGGAGGGCTCCACCACTTGGCTGTCCAGATGCTATTACTTTTCCTGAAATGTTCCACAGTAAAGCAATAAAGATATCCATTTTTCAATTGCCCATGTTTTATTATTGAATAAAAAACCTTATGCAACCTTACTGTGAGCAGGCTTGCTTCTCCATAGAACCTGTAAGTTTTTCTGTGACAGGCAAAAAAAAAAAAAAAAAAAAATCTGGTAACGGCCCTTGTATCAGAGAAGTTGCATAGTATACCAAGTGAATTGTTTGTTTCATCACAATTAACATCATGCAAGGGTTGTAAAAAATAGTAATCCTGCCTTAAGTTCTGTACATGTGAAAAGACCTTGGCAGTCATTTCCTCAAGCTGCTCTGTCTCTGGGGCACTTGTGGTGTGGTGCACTTGACTGTGGTCGAGTCTAATATGTTCATAAATCACTAGTCCTGGCTCAGTGTTATCTGGACTTTACCGTGCTGTTGTAGATCTTTGGGTTTGTAGCCTCCACTTGGTGAGCAAACTTGCCGTTTAAGAGCTATACCAAGATACAGCCAAGGTTACTGTGTTTTATTTTTTCTCAGTGTCATAAAACTTTGTTCTTCTCAGTAAGGCTGCAGCTAACAATTACTTTAGTACTTCTTGGTATTTCTTGTTCTAACATTGTAATTCTACTCTTGTGTTTACTGTATGTCTCTAGAAAGTACCTTGAACTTTTACTTTTACTATAGTCCACAAGTCAGTTATTTTTCTGATTAGCTGACTAGTCAAATTATTATTTTCTTGAGATTGTTTATTTATATTTTGATTCAATAATGCCGCTGTCTTTGTTATGAAAGGTCTTTTGGCATAGGTTTTAGAGTCTGTAGTCCAGATAAAGATTATAAAAATATGATTACCATAGATGGGTGCACTAGGCAGTGTTCCCTATTGATTACATTGTACCTCGCCATGAAATATACAAAATTCAGTTCACAAATGTGGAACCTGATCATTTAGATTAATGACTAGTAGGCCTGTCACAATAACAAATTTTGAAGCGATGAACGATAATATTGAAACTATGTCACTGACTAATTCCAGTAAACCTTTAAAAAATACAGTAAAAAAATACATTAAAAGCATGAGCTACAAATAAATAAAAAAAAAATAAAAAAAAAAATAATTAGTCTTGGATGTGCCTTTTTCATCCCTCTACAGCTCAAATCTCATACATAACATAGCAGAAATCTCCCCAGTTTTGCAACAAAAATTTGCACACGATAAATATTGAACCCCAAAATATCCAGTGTTCATACACTGAACGATAAGACAATAATGATTGTTGTGACAGGCCTAATTACGAGACCTTACAACCTGCTTTATTACAACTAAAATCTGCATTTCATATTCAGTTTAGCTCCTCCCATCTTTATTAAATAATACAGGCCTATAGAATGTTGCGATTCCATCTGAAACCCACCAATACCCGACTAGTAGCAATTCCAATTAATCACTACAGACCTTCTTCTCATCTTTGCAACTCTTTTCTCGTAATCTCATCTCCTTGTTTTTTTCCTCTGTATTTCAGGATCAGTACCTGGATAAGTTCTTTGCCCTGGTGCACGCCTTGGACGAGCACATGTTCCCAGTGCGGATCGGAGACATGCGTATTATGGAGAACAGTCTGGAGGCAGAGCTCAAAACTAGCATCGCAGCCCTGAACTCTGCTCAGCTGGAGCCTGTCGTGAGATTCCTTCACCTGCTGCTGGATAAACTGGTGCTGCTTGTGGTGCGCCCGCCGGTTATTGCTGGACAAATAGGTACATCATAACAACATAAATAAGATAATAATAGCATTGAGTTCATAAGAATTCAAGCTGGAATAATTGATTTTCACACAGGAAGCAGTTAGGCAATTATGATGACTTATCGTTCAATATATCGTTCAATATATGAAAGACGGACATTTTTTGTGAGTCAGTAGTTATCTTTATTTTTCTTAATATAGGATATTATATATTAATATATAGCACAATAGGCCTGTCACAATAACGATATATATGTGCTATCATGACAGGCCTAAAAGCAGTCTGACTTGTCCGTAGCTCAATACAAAATATAACTGTTAATATTCACATGCATTCATTTTCAGGCACGTGCACAATTTAAAAGTGCTTTCCAGGAAAATTAAACTGGAGTGAACCACCCAAACACAGCCAAACAGAATGCGCTATCTACACTTACTTCCAGGCTATCTACATATTATGCTTTTTTGTGGGTATTTGAAATTAAACTATTGTTCCCGTTAAAACTGTCTGTCTGTCTCTTTGCCTGGAATAGTGAACCTGGGACAAGCGTCATTCGAGGTCATGGCGTCTATAGTAAACCGACTCCATAAATATCTGGACACCAGCCAAGACATGCACGGACGCAACAGTCTGCTATCCTCCTATATCCACTATGTCTTCCGTCTGCCCAGCACTGACCCCAACTCCCCTTCACCGGGTATTCAACTCAAACATTATACTGTGCTACAACATGTCTGTATATTATTTTTGGTCATCTCTTTTGCTAAATGTTTTTGTTAACTCTGTCTAACCCTGAGCTGAGGGCGTCTGTTTGACTATGCATGCATCATTTTAACTTTATTTCCCCCTTATTTTTATTTTATGTTTTTCCTCCATCTACATTCTGCATATTTTCTACCTGCTCTGCAGACTCCGATTCAGCTTCAACAGGTACATATGCAAATGCTTAATGCTCCTTATAATCCTTTTAATAATTTTTGTTGCAACTTTTTATCCTGGTGTTTTTAAAACTTTCTGTTTCAAACCGTTTGAAGCACAGTGATAGCATGGTTACTAAAAGTGTAATTACAGGTAATAAAAGAATGTGTAAGGAGAATCCTCCCCCGGTATGAACACTAGTATAAACAGCATTAGTATTTTGCTTGAAAACAGATCAGGTAGACTTGCTATTGTAACCAAACAATGTACACAGCGGTCAGGAAGAAGTCCGAGGCACTCACTCAAAATATTATGGTTAGTATTTTCATAGAAATGTGGAATCAGAGCACAATTCCAGTTTAGGTTGTCAAAACAATCAAAAATCAGATACAAATCGATACTAATACTAGTATTAAAAGTAGATACTAATTTGAAAAAAAAATAAAAAAATAAAATAATAATAATAATAGTAAATCTTTATTTATAAAGCACTTTTAAAAACAAGGTTTACAACGTGCTGTACAAGCAGCAAAGAACAATAAAAATAGCACACAAAATCAGACAATGACGCAATCAATTCAATTAATTATAAAAAAATAAGTTAATGAAATAGAATAAATATAAGGAATAAGGAATAAAATATAGCTAACACCAGCTAAAGGAAGGCCAGCCAATAAAAATGAGTTTTAAGAAGTGATTTAAAAGATGATACTGATGGTGCAAGCCTTATTTCCTCAGGCAGGTCATTCCAAAGCCGAGGAGCCCAGACTGAAAAGGCTCGATCACCTTTCGTCCGGAGCCTGGACTTTGGAACAGCTAACAGAGACCTGCCTGAGGATCTAAGGCTGCGGGAGGGCTCGTACGGGGTTAAAGGTTCTGAAATGTAACTTGGTGTTAGACCTAAACAAGCTTTAAAAATGATCAGTAAAATCTTAAAATCAATTCTAAAACACACAGGCAGCCAGTGAAGGGAAGCTAAAACAGGAGTAATGGGTTGAAACCAGAGAGGAGCCGAGCTGCTGTGCTCTGAACCAGTTGGAGGTGGGAGATGGATTTGGAGTCAAGGCCGAAGAGGAGGGAGTTGCAATAGTCTAGTTGGGAGAAGATGAGTGCGTGGATGACTTTTTCAAGATCAGGGTGGGAGAGAATATATTTGATTTTGCTAATTGTTCGAAGGTGGAGAAAACAGGATTGGGTGACTTTTTTGATGTGAGGGATTACACAGATATAAAGCCATGTTAATATAAAAGAAAGTACTATGATTTAATGTTCAAAATCACATTCTATTGCCTAAATAAAAGTTGTTTTCGGTATTCAATATGGAGTCTATTCCTTAGTGTCAAAATTTAGTTTAAGATTTTAGTATCGTACCAAAATTATTTCAGTTACCATACCATATCCAGCCTATTACCATGCTATTACTGCTGTAATGTCAGAACTAAACATTATTTATTAATAAAAACACATTTATCCTCTATTACAACATGCTTTATTGTACATTCTTGTGATGTCTTAGGCCCTGGTGGACTGGGAGGTTCCATGCACTATGCCACCATGGCTCGATCAGCCGTGCGACCCGCCAGTCTCAACCTGAACCGCTCCCGTAGCCTTAGCAACAGTAACCCTGACATCTCCGGGACGCCCACCTCACCCGACGATGAGGTTCGCTCCATCATCGGCAGCAAGGTAAGACTATTACACTTTCAATGTGCTTTTTCAATGCTTTTTTACAGTTTCTACTCCAAATACATTTCGCTACATCCACTTTCTATGTGGGTGTCAGTTAAATATTGGTTTATCTTGCCTGGTCCAGCAGCCTTATTGACTAGTCGCCGTGTTCCAAATAGGAAGTGAGCATGGGGGCGCTCCTGGCTCAACCGACTCTGTTTCCAATTGGCTTTACATTGAAAAATTGTCGCCCCTCTTTCTGTAACTGCTGTAGTGAGCCTCGTCATTTTGGTCATAAAATGTTCATATTACCCCACTCTACATGATCCTTTCACTATTCACTATTTTGTCCAGAAATAAATTGCTATTCCTAAAATAGAACTTGACTCCAAATTCACTCCTATAACTTCTAGTCTCGCTGATCTTCATTTGACTGGAGCCGAACACTATGGATAACGTCACACTCTCTTCGTCCACTTCTTTATACAGTCTGTTAGTGAAGTATTTTGGACCAAATCATAAAGGTGAACGTACTAGATATATTATTGTAACCTACATCGTGACAGAGGCCTTGCATGTGCCCAATGACCCTGAGATATATTTGATCAACATGTAAACCCTATTGCTCATGTGTAAACATAGGCCTGGACATCTTATCTGTCTAACCGCTGTAGCAGCAACCTGCCACACATTTACAGTGTGGACAGCAGCTGAAAGGCGTGATTCACTGTGGCCATGTTTACCACTGATGCTGTTCACAAGATATAAGGCAGCATTGTTTAATAGTCGTATATAAGTCACTTAACCTGTTCAGCCCAAATTGGACCTTTTTGTTCTTTTGTGGTTTGGTGTGTGGATAATTTGTGATTTGCTTAACTCTTTTTTTGTGTCTATTTTAACTCTTTTACCTTGAATGCAGCCACATGTTTGATCAATGTTCCTTTTGCTAATATTTAATCATTTTCTTTTGTACCATAAGAAGGGAGAGGCAGTTCTTTCACATCTAAAGGGACAGATATTAGTTTTTCTTAAAGGAACTGTATGTCTCCTGCACTCTCCTACACTATACAGGTATTAACAATTTCAATGACAGTGCCTTAACCTGCAGATAGACACATACAAGTTTTTCTCATTCTCAGTGTATGGATAGCATATACAGCAGCTGCAGAGGCACTGATTAATGATTGGCTGCAGGGGCTGGGTTTAGGTAGTGAGGATTCAGACCAGAGAGAGGGATTTTAGGTTTAAATCTACTGGATTTCAGCCATGAATCTGGCAACCCAAATTGGAAAGTCATGTGAGGCTCATTCTGCATTTTGGTTTGATAATCATCTTGGGACCCAAAACCTCAAATCATGTCCAATGTTTTTTTTAAATAATTGAGAGTAAATCAGTACTAAAATTGTTATTGGTGAATATCGGCTGTATCTGATTGATTATCCAATACAGTAGTATAAACCCCAGTGTCTCAAACCATCAAATTTAAAGAATATCTTCATTGCTGACTCCTGCTGAAACCATCTCTACATGTCTACCTCATATCTGGGGACACAGTTAGGTCTTGTTTATGGACTTTAAAATCATAATCTTTCATACAGTTCCTTTAACTTTACTCCATTATGATTTCTGGCCCTCGGTGTTTTCCAGCAGTGGTGACCTGTGAACCTGTATAACCTGTAACTATTGCTTCCCTCCTCCTTCCCCCCGTGCTGCTCGCTCATCCCTTGTTTCCTGCCTGGCCTTGTGTCTCTTGACCTTTGACCTTTGACCTTGGCGCCCCTGTTTAGGGTTTAGACCGCTCCAACTCCTGGGTTCACTCCATGGGCTGTAACAGTGACCCGTGGGGATCCAGCCCTGGGTCTGCTCCAGAAACTATGCAGGTGGTCTTACCAGTGCCCCCTCCTCCTTCACTCAACCTCAGCTAGACCCACTCACCATCATATCGCGTTCAAAAGATATTGGGACACTTGAAGTTTTGGTTTCTTTGTGCTAAAATAATCATAAAAGTAAATTTAAAGGTGCACCGTGCAACTTTTCTGGTGGAGTTTCTGTCACTTGCTTGTTTTCATAGAGATGTCATTGTTTTGTCTATAATGTTCCACAGTAGAGATTAAACCTATTTATCACAAGGAACACAACTAGAGGCTACATTACAGGTCAGATCTGTGGAGATGGAACCCTATTCACTGAGAGATTTGTTGTATTTTTGAGCAAAAGAAACATCCGTAATCAATACAGGCTAGATAGATGTGTTTTCATACCATGAAACATTCCAGGCAAAGCAATAACATCTCCATGGAGACAAGCAAGTGACAGACCCTCCACCAGAACAGTTGCGCAATGCACCTTTAATCTTCAAATTAATTATGAAAGCACAACCTCCATAGCTCAAAGAAAAAGGTCCAAAACTTCAAATTACAATATTCTCTTGAACAGTGCCAATAGAGCTACCATTTTAGCATGTAGCTTTCACAAGATCTAACATTATTTTTTGTCAATTATATTTCTATTTCTGACTTAACTACATAACCTATAAAAAGCAAAAGACAATATGGTCTGTCATAGTGTTTTTTGTGAAGGGAAAAAATATGTTAGATCTTAACTCATACATTTTTAGTTTACAGTCTATTTGTTCCTTTAGCTTCTTCTGTATGTCAATATTTTTCTAATTTATTTGCTTATTTAGTATAGTTATGCATGACTCAACACTAACCATAGCATAGCATCCTTCACTGGTGCATGGTGTATGTGTGAGAGTGACCCTGTTCACCTGTCCTGTCCCCGTCTAAGTCACCTTTTAATTATTATTTATTTATTTGTTTTTGTCTTTTGTCATTTTGAGTTGTATTTGTGTCATTATTAAACAGATATTTACTATGGTTGCTCAAAATGTGGATTCTAGCTGCCCTGAAATTTAACATAATACAGAAACATGTGAACCTTAAAGTGCACTATGTAACTTTTCTGGTGGTGGTGGGAAGAGGGTTCTGCAACCTGTTTGTCTCCATGTAGATTTTTGAATGTTTCATGTTATGGCATAATTTTATCTGTTTTGCTTTTATTTCTTTTATGTGTGTTTTTACTGCTCAAAAATACCCTGAAAAACATGCACTCTACTGTGAGCCAGCTTGCCTCTCCACAGATCTGTCACATGGTCTGGCGGCTTTACCTGCTTGTCTCCATGGAGATGGGTAATTTTAATGCCATCGTCTGAAACATCACTGGCAAAGACATTCATAACATCTCTGTGGAGACAAGCAGATGGCAGGTGGTTAACCAAAAAAGTTGCATAGTGCACCTGAATAGACTCTTAAATGTTTAGTGTAGTTTTTGCATTGATTTGTCTATTGTGTACCTGCCTTGTCTGTCTTCATGTATGTGTGTGTGTGTGATTGAGTGAATGCGAGAGAATATCCACTATGTATTTTTCATGTATGCATTGTATGTGTGTGTCCATGTGTGTGTTTGTGTGTGTGTGTGACTGTGGCAGACACATTTTCCTGAGGAGGAAAAAGGTGCTTCTCCACATTCCCGTTGCTCCTCCACTAACCTGTGTTCACGTTCATTCATCCCACCCTTAGGCCATGGAGCGCTGTGGTAATCGCATGTCTTCGCACACTGAGAGCTCCAGTTTCTTGCAAAGTTTAACAGGACGATTGCCCACAAAAAAGGTAGAGCCTCTTGCACCGGGGGAGAAGACAGACCTGCCCCGCTCTTCTCTTCTCGTCTCTCCTCCTCTCTTTTGTCTTGTCTCGATGTGTGCATTGGATTGGTTGATGTTGTGTTTGTGGTGAATGCTGAATGGTCTACTGATCTGCCTCTTTCTCAGAGTTATGAATGTTTGCTGGGGTCTGGCTAACACAGTCTGAGCTGAAATGATGTCAGCTAACTGTGAGAAGCTTGTATAGTGCATTTGTCTGTGTGCTACACTAATAAACATGTTAGAATGACGTTAGCGTTATCTTTGGCTAGGACATTGTTTCAACTACAACACAGCATTACAGAGTTCCCAAATAAAATACACTACCAGTCAAGTTTGGCCACACCATCTCACCATCTCATTCAGTGTTTTTTTTCTATATGTTTACTACTTTTGACATTTTAAATCCATACAGAAGACATCAAATATATGAAGTAAGATATATGGAATTATGTAGCAGAGAAAAAAAGTTAAGTAAGTTTACTAACTACTATTTTTTTTTTTATATTATGTAGAGGTATTTACACACAACAGAATGTAAGTGGCACCAGATGCACTGTATTAGCCAGAGTCTGATATTTAGAATAATGGATAATGCAAACGATGGTGAAACAAATATTGCATTCCAGCTTTTGAACTAACAAATGTGATTTGCATGGCAGCATTTTGAGTGTAGCTAATGTGGCTTATTACATCAACAATGCTTTTTTCAATGTTTATTTCAGTGTTGGGAACTTACACTTGTAATTAAATAAAAAAATAAAATGTTAGTATTAGTGTTATAATGTAAACAATGCAGTATTAGTTGCATTCCCTTGTTATTAAAATAAACTTACTTTAGAACTTATTGAAAATAGTTCCACAGTTATCCTCAGTAGTAATAAATGGCATTAATACATTTTAATGAAAATGTTAGCTTCAAGATTTAGTTTTAATACATTTTGTTAACCTTTTCCTCTTGTTTTGTTTCATTTGTTTTAGCTGTTTCATGAGGAGCTGGCTCTGCAGTGGGTCGTGAGCAGTGGCAGTGTCCGTGAGGGCGCCCTCCAACAGGCCTGGTTTTTCTTTGAACTTATGGTACATTACCTTTAAATAAAATTACATTTAAATACTTACTTACTTGTATTCCTAAAAATCAACTTCTTTGTCACAGGTGAAGAGTATTATCCACCACCTGTACTTCACGGACCGGTTGGAGTCACCACGGAAACACCGCTTCCCCGAGCGCTTCATGGATGACATCACAGCCCTGGTCAGCACCATCGCTGGGGATATTGTGTCTCGCTTTCAGAAGGTATGGTTTTCATATCAATATGTTTTTAACTAATCCATTATGTTACCTACAACAATTTTTTATACAAATGTACATGTTTTGTCTTGTGTGTTAAACCAGGACTTGGAGCTTGTGGAGAGACTAAACACCAGCCTGGCCTTCTTCCTGAATGATTTGCTCTCAGTGATGGACAGGGGCTTTGTCTTCACTTTAATAAGGGCCTATTGGAAGCAGGTACACTTACTAGCAGTTGTGGTGTGATGGTATAAAGTGACAAAATGTACAATAAATTAATTAGAATTAGGGGTGGTCCAGCACCGGGATGCGTTCAGTACCATCTCCATGGAGATGGTATTGAATTTCTTGGAAAGTTCCACAGTATGGCAATAAGTCTAATCAAAAAACTTGATTTAGACTGTTACTTGAAAATTAATTATATCTTCATTTTGAAGTGTTTGTTTGGAGATATCTAGGACTATAAACTGTGATGCAAAACAATACTCCAATCAGAGAGTGAAGACGGACACCGGAATGAATTTGAGGAGCTTTAATGTCCTTTCTTGTATTTTTTCATCTGCTTGTTTATCTATCCTTTCTATCATTTCAATAATATTAATAACTGAAATAACTCTCACAGAGTTGTAATGTCACTGTCACAGAGTTGTAATAGCAACAGTAAAACAGTTTACATCAGCAATCATCCAAAATATGTAAATTAATCATTTTAATCAAGTTAATTAGCATTAGCATTACCTAACAATTAAAGAAACACTTATATAAATATTTACAAACCCACCTCTATCATAGATGCAGACTTAGATAGGTTAAAGTTAATGATCTGAAGCTACAGTAGTTAGGCTAGCAGTGACAGTGTTACCATGGTACCAGTAACAGTATTACCATGGTAATCAAGGACCAAGGACCCCTGAGCCGCCTAAGAATGGCTGAACTAAATAAACAGTTACTGAAGTAACTGTTATACTGGGGAATTTACAATAACTGTTATGCCTTTTCATTTTGTAGGTGTCAACGAAGCTTTATAATCTCCAAAACCCCACCCTGGAGTCTCTGAGGCTGGATTTCTTGAGGATTGTTTGTAGCCATGAGCATTATGTCACACTGAATCTCCCGTGCAGCCTGCTCACCCCCCCAGCCTCCCCCTCGCCTTCTGTGTCGTCTGCCACTTCACAGGTCAGAATATGAAACAACAAATATAAACAACGTTTTATTAAAATGTTAAAATCACTTGTATTTTCCATTTTTAGAGCTCTGGTTTCTCCACTCATGTCCAAGACCAAAAAATAGCCAACATGTTTGAGCTGTCAGTCCCATTTCGAGAGCAGCACTTTTTGGCTGGGCTGGTGTTGTCTGAGCTGTCTGTGATTCTAGAGCCAGAGAATGAAGTGTAAGTGGACTTTTTTCTATTGGAATTAAAGGTGCATTGTGTAACTTTTATGATGGAGGGTCTGTCAGATGCTTTTTTTCATGGAGGTGGAGTTACTGCCTTGTCTGGAATGTTTCACAATATGGTATTAAACCTTTCTTCATGGAGACCAAACCAGACCAAGTTAATATTTATAAACTCAGGTTTATGTACTACTTGTTTAGAGGCTAGGGTTGGTACTAGTTAGGGTATTAATTAAGTTGATACTAAGCCTGTGTCATTATTAATAAACTATTTGTTTAAGGCTATTAAAAATGTTGTTATAATAAAGTGTTACTTAAAATAATTCACAATATTTTGTCTAACAATGCTGGTGTTTTGTCCTGTTTTTCAGGATGTTTGGTCTGCATAAGAAAGTGGTAAATGTAGTTCATAACCTGCTCTCCAGTCATGACTCTGACCCGCGATATGCTGACCCAGAGGTCAAAGGTCGGGTTGCCATGCTGTACCTGCCTCTGATCGGGATTGTCATGGAAGCACTGCCTCAACTGCACGACTTCACTGGTACATTTAAAAAAAAAATATACTTAGGGCCAGGTTATAATAACAATTTTAATATCTTGTTTTTTTAAATATTCCAGTAATCAGACATTTTTTTTCTCAAGCTTTCCAAAATGTGCTAGGTTGAGATTAACTATATCTATAATTATCTATCGATATATCACTAAATACCAGCAAGTTTTTGTTCATTTTCTTTTTAATCAGCTCTTTTTAATCAGTTTTTAATTGATTTTAATGTAGATTTTATAGAAATTTCAAGTTGTCATATCTACAAAGCAACAATCTTCATATTAGTCATTTCCATTAATATATCTTTCTTCTACATTAAAGGTCGTATATTATGCAAAATTTACTCTTGTGAGCATTAAGCCATGTTAGAATGTTGGTACCTTCTCAAAAACATACCTGGAGTTGTGTTTTGTTTCATTCACACATGCTTGAGTAAACCTTTATTATTCTGTCTACATCTCCAAATCTCAAAATGCTCTGTTCCACCTTGTCATGAAGCTGTAGGTTTCAAGTTAACGACTACTTTTTACCTTTTGTTCAGTAGAGAATGTCAATTCTAGGACTGAAATTATCCAAATGATTCTAGTGAAGGTGTATGGACTTTAAAAACACAGTGGAGCACTTCCTGTATATCCACATGACCGGATTTTTGTGTTAAAATGTGTGAATGAAAGAAAACACAACACTAGCCATGTTTTTTATATAACATATAAAAAACATATATAACATATATCAGAAAACAGCATAACATGGGCCCTTTAAACTCTTCACAAAATTTCACTGTTGACAAAGATCACTAAGAACAATAATACACAACAACTCGGCCAAACTGTAACCTTTCCATGACCTTCAGTAGGTTCATCCTATATTCCAAAAGGTTATCAGATGACCTGAAAAGTGAATGGCCTTGAAACAGTGTACCAGCTGTCAAATTACCAGTCAGATTTATTTTTTCTGCCCTCTAACCTTAAACTCCACTAGACCTTTGCACTTGAACGTAGCATCTGTTATGTAATTGTGCTTAATTTGTGTAATGTGTTGTAAGTTTGTGGTTAATGTAAGTAATCCACCAAAACAGGCTTATCAGACAAATCAGAAAAAATGTGGTGAAATGAATTGTTTCTTATAATCTATTCTCTCCATATTTTTAAATAATAAATAATCTGTAATTTAACAGTGACCCCAGTTTCCCACCTGTGCATTTTCTGCTGTTTTAAACAAATTCTGTCATTAAAATTTAAGCTTTGTCTCTGGTAAAATGTGCTCTAAAATGTTCCAATTAGAAAATGTATTGTGTTCTTTGTTCTGTCTTTTAGAGTCCCATAACCAGTGGGGGCGTCCCGGAGCTCCCCCAGGGGCAGCAGTGAGCAGCAGTGGTGAAGAGGCAGAAAGTGAAGCTAACATAATCAACCAAACTGTTGCCATGGCAATAGCAGGCACCTCCACAGCGTCGCCAATGTCCCGACCGAGCAGCTTCATGCTCAACTCCCAGGTTTGTGGATTTTTATGAGCATGAAGGAGCACTTTGTAACTTTTCTGGTAGAGGCTCAGTCACCTGCTTTTCTTCATGGAGATGCTATTGCTTTGCCTGGAATGTTCCACCTTATGGCATTAAACTTGTATATCTCCATGGAAACTAGCAGGTGACAATAGCAGATCAAGTTGCAGGTCAGATCTGTGGAGACGCGTCCCCACTTACTGTAAGAAAGCCTGTTTTTCAAAGCATTTTGAGAAATAAAACCACCTGTTCTTGAATAAATGCAAGATAGATATAAAAACTTTCCAGCCAGTGCTATAACATCTCCATGGAGACAACAGGTAGCATCAGAAAACATCATGATTCCTTAATGATTCCTGTTATAAAATTGTTCTTTGATTCTTCCTCAGACCCCGCGTCAGCATGGGAGCTTTTCGGCCGAGTCCAGTCGCAGTCTGCTGATCTGTCTCCTGTGGGTGCTCAAAAATGCAGATGAGCTGGTACTACAGAAGTGGTTCACTGACCTGTCTGTGACCCAGCTCAACCGCCTTCTGGACCTACTGTACCTCTGCGTCTCCTGCTTTGAATACAAGGTAATATTATGGAAAGGCATGAGCTATTCACCCTATTTTAACTCTAGATGCTTTGATCCTGCTTTTTCAGTTCTGACACAATACTTGTGCTATCTGCTAATATCAACCAAGAGTATGACATGTATACACATTTAGGACAATAACCTGATCTTTAGACATTCACACTGGTTTGCAGAATCACATATTTATAGTTTCCTCATCACAAACATACCTGGAGTTTTGTTTTGTTTTATTCACACGTTTAACACACAAACCCTGCATATTTTGGTTGAGTTCTTCTCTCAAACAGAAAACACTCTGTTCTATCCTGTGATGTCATGTGGTAATACAGGAAGTGCTCCACTATGTTTTTCAAATCCGTACACCTTCAAAAGAATCGTTTGATGATTTCAGCCCTGGAATTGCCAAACTCTTCTAAACAAAAGGTAAAATGTAGCTGTTAACTTGAAAACTACGGCTTCATGACATCACAAGGTGAAACAGAGGATTTTGAGCTTTGGAAGTGTAGACCGCCCAGTAATGCAGGGTTACTCAAACATGTGAATGAAACAAAGCACAACTCTTTATTAAACTGATCCAAATATGTTATGCAACTATGTAAACAGCAAGTGACCTTATGGACCAACAGCAAAGAGTCCAATTACATTGATTGGCCTAACCCTGAACTGATATCCTGAAATCCTGAAACTGATACTGATACCGATACCAATGTCTATACCAATTATTTAGAATCCAGACAAACCGATGTCCAGTGAGCTCTGCTTTTTGGGCTGATATGTAGGGCCGATTTAGGTAATTTTTCCCAAATGATCAAATAAACCAGCCACAACCTTATTTTACTACAAACTGTGCAGAGTCCAGAGTAGTCAAATTTTTGCAGTACCCTCTTTGGACTAAAATGTTCAAAAAAAAGCTTTACACATATATTTTTCATGCATATTTAGGCTTCTGGTTGGGCCAAACAAAATATCGAGTTCTGCTGAAGATTTATGGCCGATAGTGAATACGTTAAAAAGGGCAAATATCGACCCAGTATATATAATATTCATTGAAAGTGTGTGAAATCTGCCTTTATACAGAAATTTCAAACCTTACATTTCATTTAATAGTTGTTTTGCCTTTACTCTTCTGTCTGCGGCTTGGTGCTTTCTTGCTATGTAAAATACTGGCTATATACACTTTTGCAGTATTGTCTCAGTTTTAAAGGTGCAGTATGTAACTTTCTGGTTAGGAGTCCGTCACTTACTTGTTTCTATGGATATGTCATTGCTCTGCCTGGAATGTTCCACAGTATGACATTAAACACCTCTACCTTACATTTATTAAATTACAGGTTGTTTTATAGCTCAAAAATACCTAGAAAAACAGGCATTCTGACTGTGAGCGGGGTTACCTTTCCACAGATCTGACCTGTAACTTGGTCTGGTTTGGTCTCCATGAAGATAGATTTAATACCCTACTGTTAAACATCCCAGACAAAGCAATATCATCTCCATGGAGCGATATCATCTCCATGAAGACAAGCATCAGAAAAGTTACACAATGCACCTTTAACTAGCGTACATTTTACTGTTTTGCTTCTAACTTGCTTTGCTTGCTGAGTGCTGTGCTGCAAATAACTTCCTGGCTTCTTCTCTGTCCGCTCACTCTCTCACCCTCGGCTTCATGGATACAAGGCCCATGTTGTGTTCACAATGCAGGGGAAGAAGGCCTTTGAGCGAATGAACAGCCTCACGTTCAAGAAATCCAAAGACATGAAGGCCAAACTGGAGGAGGCCATTTTGGGAAGCATCGGGGCCAGGCAGGAGATGGTCCGCCGCAGCCGTGGTCAGCTAGGTGAGATAATACTGGTCTCTGGAAAGCAATCACTACCTTTATACGCACCAGTACTCTGACTACACTGTCCAAACATAATCTGATTTCTCCAAAAACTAGTTATACAACTTTTTTTTTTAAATGTACTCTATCCATGTTGTAAAGGGCTCTATAAATTAAAACTGACTCATTGATTTTCTCAGATTAATAATAAATTAGAACTGAGTGATGCTGATGGCCTCTAGGAAATACCAGTAACACTATTATTTTGAAATTATAATAGTATGAGAAAATACATTGGTACAAGAGAAGAGATTCAGTTCAGGTCTTTATTCTTTAATTTTTACTTGTACAAAAAAAAAATAAAAAAAATGTGTTCCTCACCTTCCACGGTGGTTGGTCTCTCTCACCCTCACCCAGCTCGAACACTCTACCAGAGGCCTGGGAGCTTGAGAGTTCTGCGCAGTATCTTTGCTGTTCCTAGTACTGCACTTTTCTGGACTGAGATGTCTGATGTTTTTCCTGGTATCTGCTGGAGCCACTCCTCCAGTTTGGGGGTTACAGCCCCGAATGCCTAGGCACCACTGATGCCTTCACCTTCCAGGCCTTCTCCATATCTCTCTCTCTCTCTCTCTCTCTTACCATTTATATTGTTGCTCTTTGTTATTAAAATATATTGTGATGTGTGAGCCGGTGTGTCCAAATAATTTACCTTGAGGCTCAATAAAGTTTGCTTAAATCTAAGTCTTAAGTATGCATGGACTGTATATATAGAGATGGACATAGCTAACCTGCTAGCCGCCATGTTCCCAATAGGAAATCTAACAGCTAGCCTCGATTGGCTTTATTTGACTGAAGCTGAACGCTATGGGGGACATCACACTCCCTCAGTCCACTTCTACATACATTCTATGTGTTCATGTAAATGTAGTGACTGACTGATGGTCTGGTGGGGTTGAGTTTGTCTAACCCACGCAGGGTGGATGCTGCAATTCTGACCAAATATGTCACGTGTCAGTGTGTACACACGTTTTTAACTGACGTTTAAAGTCAATAACTGTTTGTTCATGTTTTAGAGCGGAGTCCTTCTGGAAGTGCTTTTGGCAGCCAGGAAAACCTGCGCTGGAGAAAGGACATGACCCACTGGAGACAGAACAGTGAAAAGTTGGACAAGTATGTTTGTGCATTTCTGATTCAATGAGTGCATGTTTTCTCTAATAGCCTGAATTTATATATTTTGTGGTATATTTAAGAGTATACATACCATAAACCTAATTATTTGTATACCCACAGATCCTTCCCTACGCCATATGTTTCCCCAAAAACTCTTACCAACATTGAATCACTCCCCTGTGTTATTTTGTTATAAGAACAGAGTATGTTTTCATCCCTGTTCTTAACCTAAATATATTGATCACTTTTTGTTAACTTTCATTTGTTTTCTCATGTTGCTGTGTTTATGTAGGAGTCACAGATCAGTCAGGTATTGTATGGACATTTGCTGTGTGCTCAGTATTTAAGGCAATGCTTTAGTCTCCCATTTATCATGTATTCATATGCATGTGTGCAGTGGTTCAGTCCTTAGGATACTTAGGATAGCGGGGAGGTTGTTTTTAATGTTTATTTAAATGTGCAATCTATGTAATCTTTATGTTAGCCTCCACAGAGATGTTAGCGCTTTGACTGGAATGTTCCACGGTATGGCATTAAACCTGTCTCCATGGAAACAAGCTTGCAGGTGATGCCACCAGGCCAAGTTACAGGTTGTGTAGAAAGGCGAGCCATTAGAAAAATTGACTGATGGATAATTTTAAAGTCATACTTTGGAACATTCTAGGCACAGCAATAACATCTCCATGGAGACGAGCAGGTGGCAGACCCCCCATAGAGTTGGGATAAAAACAATCAATTTGACAGTCATACAAAATAATACATTATTTAAAAGCTATAACATAATTCTCTGCTATCAAATTAGATAAAATCAGGCAGACCACTAAAGGAAATGTCATCTATTTAGTGTTAATGTAGTGCTGTATGATATATAGTGAGGTATGTTGTACATTGGGCCCATGCATTTGAATACCCTAACTTCCCACCAGCCCTGGTTCTGACCCTCTCATCTGACTCCAGTCCCAGTAACAGTGTTTGTTTCTGGTACATACAGTTTGTAGCTGTTGCCGTGGGTCTGTCATGCTTTTAACCCATGCGCTTGTTTTGGAGCTGCAGTTTATGTGTGTCCTTTTGATTGGAGCTGCTGGAACAAGCAAAGCAAATACTATAGTGAATGATACAGATTAGACCACATAATGTAGATTATAATGTTTGTAGATGTATTGGATCAATGAGGCCAGTTCTTATGCATTTTGGTGTGGTTTACGCATGTTGTAGAGAGTGTATTGATTCTGTTTTCTGTTAAGACAAGTCTGACAGAGGAAAGGTATCAGATAAATTGTATATTTCAGTTCAAATTAATTTATAGCGCTCATTTAAAACAGCTAACTGTTTTAAATGAGCGCTATAAATTCAATTGAATTGAAACCCGCCAAATAGTGAAGACGCAGTATAGTATATAAATTCAAGATGTCACTCTCTCTTAACTTGTATTTGATGAAGAGATAAATGGACTTGATGTGAGAAGTAAAATTATTAAGTGGCTAACAGAAATATGTTAAAAGCACAGCAAATTACTGAAGCATATCTGATAAATTGTATATTTTTAATCAGATTAATTTATAGAGCGCATTTAAAACAGCCAGATCTTACCAAAATGCTGATTAATAGCAATAACACTACAATATTATAGACTTGAAAAGAAAAACATAGTGAAGACGCAGTACAGTATATAAATTAATGATGTCACTCTATCTTAACTCGTATTTAATAAACAAGTGAATTGACTTGATTTGAGTAAAATTATTAAGTGGCTAATAGAAATATGTTAAAAACACAGCAAATCTGGAGTGTGACTGTTTTGTTTCTAACTTCAGGACAAGAGCAGAGCTGGAGCATGAAGCACTTATAGATGGAAACCTGGCAACAGAGGCCAACCTAATTATTCTGGATACATTGGAAATCATTGTACAGGTATGTGGACATGAAATTCAAACAAATATTTAAATATAAGTTCTTAAGGCCGCCACACACTACAGGATTTTTCGGTCTTAAATGATTTTTAAACATGCGACAAAAAGCGCACACCACAGACACGAGGAGAATCTTGTGAGACTTAAAATCTCCGATTGCAAACACTGCAGCAGGATATGGCTGCGGACCACAGGCTACACAGTTGTGAGCGCGATCGTGTCAGCTGTTTCTTGTCTCGCATTGAGACTGTGTTATTATTATTTGTGAAATGTGGTGCAATACTTCAGATACAGTGCATCCGGAAAGTATTCACAGCGCTTCTTTTTTCCCACATTTTGTCATGTAACAGCCTCATTCCAAATTGTATTAAATTCATCTCTTACCTCAAAATTCTACACACAATACTCCATTATGACAATGTGAAAAAAGTTTTTTTTGGAAATTTTTTTAATTTATTAAAAATAGAAAACTAAGAAATCACATTTACATAAGTATTCACAGCCTTTGCCATGAAGCTCAAAATTGAGCTCAGGTACATCCTTTTTCCACTGATCATCCTTGAGATGTTTCTACAGCTTCATTGGAGTCCACCTGCGGTAAATTGAGTTGTTGGACATGATTTGGAAAGGCACACACCGGTCTATATAAGGTCCCACAGTTGACCGCATGTCAGAGCACAAACACCAAGCATGAAGTCAAAGGAATTGTCTGTAGACCTGCGAGACAGGATTGTCTTGAGGCACAAATCTGGGGAAGGATACAGAAAAATTTCTGCTGCTTTGAAGGTCCCAATGAGCACAGTGGCCTCCATTATTCATAAATGGAAGACGTTTGGAACCACCAGGACTCTTCCTAGAGCTGGCCAGCCGTCTAAACTGAGCGATCGGGGGAGAAGGGCCTTAGTCAGGGAGGTGACCAAGAACCCAATGGTCACTCTGTCAGAGCTCCAGCGTTCTTCTGTGGAGAGAGGAGAGCCTTCCAGAAGGACAACCATCTCTGCAGCAATCCATCAATCAGGCCTGTATGGTAGAGTGGCCAGAAGCCACTCCTTAGTAAAAGGAACATGGCAGCCCGTCTGGAATTTGCCAAAAGGCACCTGAATGACTCTCAGACCATGAGAAACAAAATTCTCTGGTCTGATGAGATAAAGATTGAACTCTTTGGTGTGAATGCCAGGCGTCATGTTTGGAGGAAACCAGGCACCGCTCATCACCAGGCCAATACCATCCCTACAGTGAAGCATGGTGGTGGCAGCATCATGCTATGGGCATGTTTTTCAGCAGCAGGAACTGGCAGACTAGTCAGGATAGAAGGGAAAATGAATGCAGCAATATACAGAGATATCCTGGATGAAAACCTGCTCCAGAGCGCCGTTGACCTCAGACTGGGGCGAAGGTTCATTTTTCAGCAGGACAACGACCCGAAGCACACAGCCAAGATCTCAAAGGATTGGCTTCAGAACCATTCTGTGAATGTCCTGGAGTGGCCCAGCCAGAGTCCAGACTTGAATCCGATTGAACATCTCTGGAGAGACCTGAAGATGGCTGTGCACAGACGTCTCCCATCCAACCTGATGGAGCTTGAGAATTACTCCAAAGAAGAATGGGCAAAACTGCCTAAAGATCGGTGTGCTAAGCTTGTGGCATCATATTCAAAAAGACTTGAGGCTGTAATTGCTGCCAAAGGTGGATCAACAAAGTATTAAGCAAAGGCTGTGAATACTTATGTAAATGTGATTTATTAGTTTTCTATTTTTAATAAATTCAAAAAATGTCAAAAAAAACTTTTTTCACATTGTCATAATGGGGTATTGTGTGTAGAATTCTGAGGTAAGAGATGAATTTAATACAATTTGGAATGAGGCTGTGAATACTTTCCAGATGCACTGTACATGATTTTTAAAGCTTAAAAGATTGGCGATGAAGTACACAGGAAGTAGAGTCACTAACGCTAATCTGCAGCTTCACACCGATCTGCGCACAGTGTGGATGTAACTAGACACACGCGAGGAACTATCTTGCCTTTTTACTTTTAAAGAACGTGTCAAACTGGATTAACAGCGCTGTTTTTTGGACTGGATGTTATTATTTGCTGAAGGACAAATTCTGGATAATGTGGCAGAGATGCTGCAGTTTAAATGTACAACTTTACGAGAGGTGAGTAATAATTATTTTCGCTATATCCCAAGTTTGTATCTTGTGCCTCTGTGTCCATCACTCCTCTGCCCCTGATGCTCTGTTTTATTGACTGTTGTCGTAGCGTTGTTGATGTTTGGTGGTTATGATCTGACAGAGCAGCTCAGAGTCACATAGTCACCACACACATAGTCACCACACACGAGGAGCGCAACAGCTTCAAAATTGCACACGAAGACACTAAGTTGGGTCACGCCTCCCTGAACTCGGGGAGAAGTAAATCGCAGCCAAAATTTGGGCAAATTCTCCTGTAGTGTGTGGAGGCCTTAACTTATGTGGTTCATTGTTACAGACTGTGTCCGTGACTGAATCCAAAGAGAGCATCCTGGGAGGAGTCCTGAAGGTGCTGCTACACAGTATGGCCTGTAACCAGAGCGCCCTCTACCTGCAGCACTGCTTTGCTACACAACGAGCTCTTGTGTCTAAGGTTTGTCTCTTCCTGAAGTGGGTAAAGTAAAAGTACAAAGTAGTAGTCCAATAAATTACTTAAGAAAGAATAAAAAAGTGTACTTTAGTTAATGCAATTTCTAACTGTTAGTATGTCTATCAATCAATCAATCAATCAAACTTTATTTATAGAGGCCTTTACAACACTCAAGGTGACCAAAGTGCTTTCCATTCAAATCAACACAATATAAAAACATAGGTAACATCTGATTTATAATTTTAAGTTGATTTATTTGGAAGGACAAAACACTGACTAATGTATAAAATCTGGTATTTTCAAATGAGAAGACTACAAAAATTAGAAAAATGCTAGAAACATGTTTAAATCATGTAATATGGTCAATGTAAAACTTTGTCAATTATAGATTTACTCACAGTGGAAGGAGTAACCAAACAGACTGTACACTGTCAAGTATGCAGTTCTAACTATTCTGAAAAGTACAATTTCTTTAAAAAGTTACTCAACTAAATGTAATGGAATACTACCTACCCAAGTCTCTTCATTTTCAAAAATACTAATCTTCTCCTCTTGTCTTAATTGTTTATTTTGTATTTCCAGTTTCCGGAGCTGCTGTTTGAAGAGGAGACGGAGCAGTGTGCAGACCTGTGTTTACGGTTGCTAAGAAGCTGCAGCAGTAGCATCAGCACCATCAGATCTCATGCCAGCGCTTCTCTTTACCTCCTAATGAGGCAGAACTTTGAGATAGGAAATGTAAGTGTTCAACTGCACTAAAAAGCGTATATATTTAAATCTTAAGCCCTTGTAACACAGTGATATCTGTGTGTGTTTGTCAGAACTTTGCTCGGGTGAAGATGCAGGTGACCATGTCCCTCTCATCTCTGGTGGGAACGTCTCAAAATTTTAATGAAGAGTTTTTACGGCGTTCTTTAAAAACAATCCTCACATATGCAGAGGAGGACCTGGAACTCAGAGAAACCACATTTCCAGACCAGGTACACACTTTAAATTTTGAAGATTCCAAGATTCTAAGAAATGTATGTATTGTCATGTACTGTATATACTAACAGAACGTTTTTGGGCCTTGATTTTAGATTACAATGGTATAAGTTCCTGTTAATATGAGCTGTGTTTGCTCTCCAGGTTCAGGACCTTGTATTTAATTTGCACATGATCCTGTCAGACACAGTGAAGATGAAAGAGCATCAGGAAGATCCAGAGATGCTCATTGATCTGATGTACAGGTAAAGACTGCAGGCACTTTATCAGTACAAGTTAATGTTGTCATGATATAACTAATTACAAATTGGGACTTTAATACCCACTTTTTTAGACAATGGAGTCTATTTCACAATACAAAAATTAAATGTAGTATGATAGTTTTTTTTTTCTTTTTCATCATGTGGTTTAATACGAGTTTTAATATAGATCAGTTCTATTATAAAATTATTCAGGAATGGTCCAACCTTGTCATATATATTTTTTTGTCAGTATTCATACTTATTCAAGTCAGTGTCTTGTTTCAATATCAGTTTTAGTATTGATTAGTATCTGGGTATTGATTACAACCCTAGTTTAAACTTGTTGCAGTATTTATTTTAAGTCTTCTGTGCATTGGTGTGACCTGTGACAACTGTTCCCGTGCAGAATCGCTAAGGGTTACCAAACGTCTCCGGACCTGCGGCTCACGTGGCTCCAGAACATGGCTGGGAAACACTCAGAGAGGAACAACCACGCAGAGGCCGCCCAGTGTTTGGTTCACAGCGCCGCCCTGGTGGCTGAATACCTCAGCATGTTGGAAGATCGCAAATATCTCCCTGTGGGTTGTGTCACTTTCCAGGTAAGACGTCAAAGTTATTATCGCATCCACCAAATTTATTGTTTTATTTGGTTAATTAAAGTCAATTATAAGTAGGAAGTTGACATAAAGGTGAACAAGGGAACTTTTCTGGAGGAGATTATGGCACCTGCTTGTCTTCATGGAGAGGTTATTGCTTGAATGATCCACATTATAGCATTAAACCTATCTATTTGCCATGTTACAGATTAGATCTTGGCAATGATGACCCGGTACACAGTAAGAAGGCATGTTTATCAGTAAAACCACCTGTAACTGAATAAACGCAGGATAGAAGTTTAATGCTCTACTATGAAACATTCCAAGCAAACACCAGACAAGCAGATGGTGAACCCCTCACCAGAAAAGTTGCACACTGCACCTTTAAATGAGAGGAATATATCTTTACATATCTTTGTATTTCAGAACATCTCTTCAAATGTGCTGGAGGAGTCTGCAGTCTCTGATGATGTGGTGTCTCCAGATGAGGAGGGCATTTGTTCTGGAAAATACTTCACAGAAATTGGTTTAGTTGGACTTCTAGAGCAGGCTGCTGCCTCTTTCTCCATGGTAAGCGCCCTTTACCTCCTAATCACATTTTATGGACAAAATTCAAATTGGTCTTACTTTCTATTCTAGGCAGGCATGTACGAGGCGGTAAATGAAGTTTATAAGGTACTCATCCCAATCCACGAAGCTAACCGCGATGCAAAGAAGCTAGCCACTATTCATGGTAAACTACAGGAAGCGTTTGGGAAAATTGTTCATCAGGTAAAGACTCACCTGTATTGTATTGCTCTCACTGGGAAACAATGCAAACATACACACAAGTGACATAATGCACAAATTCTGTTAGGCAACATAGCTTCTACAGAGGATCCATCTAAAGTACATGGCCCATATTACACTATTTTCTGATCTATTTTATTATGTTGTTTCCTCATCAAAAATATAGCTGGAGTTGTGTTTTGTTTCATTCACACAAGTTTAACACACAAATCCTGCATATTTAGGCTGGGATCTTCTAAAACTGAATACAAGTGGTAATACAGGAAGTGCTCCACTGTGTTTTAAACTCCATACACCTTCACTTGAATCATTTGGATTATTTTTGCTCTGGAATTGCCAGGTAAAAAGTAGCTGTTAACTTGAAAACTACCACTTCATCATAAAGTGGAACAGAGCATTTTGAGCTTTGGAGATGTAGACAGACTAATAATAAAGGATTACGGTACTCAAACATGTGTGAATGAAACAAAACACAACTCCAGGTAAGTTTTTGAGAAGGTATCAACATGCTAACATGGTTAAAAGTTTAAATAAGTTAGTTTTGCCTAATATAGGACCTTTAAATGATCCAGAATTTTTTGAGATTTCAGATGTTTATTTTGAGTATGATTTCTTTGTTTTACCCTTGATTATTATTATTATTATACCCCTGGCATGCTTTATTTACATCAGTAAAGTATGGAGCAGGAGAAGCATGATATTTGGGATCAGAATCAGTAGCCAGCTGTGTGACTTATATACTGGTGTGTGTAGTTGGCCATGGACAGCTGTCTGGCACAGATGAACCGCTACTAAAGCCACACTGTACATTATAATGATAATGTTTCTCCCTGTGGCTTTCTTGGGGCTGGTTCCTCTGGCCTGACACCAGTTGTGGTACATGTGGGTGTGTGCTGTGTTCACATGTCCTGTATTTTCTTTGTCACACAGAGTACTGGCTGGGAGGTAGGTGGCTAACTGGTGTCTGCTTGACCCTGCTCATTTTTGTTTAATGTTTTTGTATTTGATTTCTCATCTTGTTTGCTAGCTTTTGCTCTATTTGCTTTGTTACACACATCAAATTCATTAACATCTGCAGACATGTGCACTGTCTGCCCCCTGCTGGGGACTTTCCCTCTGTCCTCCCTCCTCTGGCTGTGCGGGGGAGAGGTAACTTGATGTAACAGTGTTGTCAGGCTGTGCATGGCAGCCTCAGTGTGACTTAAATGATCAAGATGTCAGTGAATGCATCACCTGCACCCCCCTCACTCCTCTGTCACTGTCAGTCCAGCTCTCATCACCGCGTCTCACGTCAAAGCCAGGGCTCGATTTCAGCTGCTTCAAACAGAGGGAACTAAAGCCTCTTATAGCTCTCCGGTGCAGCTCTGGTCAAAGAACCACATTCATTCAGGATGATTTTAATAGTATTTATTTGCAGAGTGATGTATTTTTTGTTACACTGGTTTATTTTATTTGAACTCTTAACTCTCAGTAAATCGATCCCTGATTTTTTCCCCATACATTGTTCTTTTTAACAATATTAACATTATTATTTTATTGCATGGACTGTGAGACACTTTGTTTACCTCTTGACTGCACTGTGGGTGCATGGTGTGTTAAAGGGACTCTATTTTTTAACTCTTTACTCTTCTCTTTGCATGGTTTTGATTTAGTTTATGTTTTTCAAAACGGTGACGGTTTTCTGTTGTCAGTATTACTTTATGTTATGTTTTTTTTATTCTTTGATGGCGCCAAATCCTGATTAAATTTGTTCTGTTTTCTCCTTTTTGATTACCCTGGTTGCTGATCCTAACTTCCCACTTTACTTAATTGTGTCCTTTGGTAAGTTATGAGGGGCTCTTAAAACTTAAAACGATCTGTAATGCTATTGTCAAATGATGGGTCATGGGCTTCAGACTTAAAATCATCACACTTTACAGTCTAATACACTTTCTCGATTGCATCAAATTATTGGGGTTTTAAATCACTTGTCTTAAGTTTTCTATTTCGTGTCTTTTAACTATTTATTTTTATATTTTATTTATTATTGTTTTGTTTTTTTTATCATATTATTTGAATCGACTGAATTGTATTAGCTATCTGGTGTTATTTGGTGTATGTTGTCAGTGTTAGGTTGAGATTTTTCGGGGGATAATTTTATATCCGTTTAGTGTTGTGATGGTGCAGTTTACTGATTTTGGATTTCATCTCATATATAAGTAACCAAAATGTACATCGCACTGTAAATATTCATGATATTTTGCAGCTTACAGTAACAAAACTACTACGCTAATTCAATGGTAAAAAAAAAATTCTGGATATTAATACTTAGATTTTTCTTGCAGGACGGAAAGCGCATGTTTGGTACTTACTTCAGAGTTGGATTTTATGGCTCAAAATTTGGTGACTTGGATGAGCAGGAGTTTGTTTACAAAGAGCCAGCCATCACCAAACTGGCAGAAATCTCACACAGGCTAGAGGTGAACCGGAATTACAGCATTTAAACTATGGTAGATATGGTAGTTTGCAGATTTGTCTGTGAATAATTAACACATTTTTTATTTTAGGGTTTCTATGGGGAGAGATTTGGAGAAGACCAGGTAGAAGTCATTAAAGACTCCAACCCAGTGGACAAATGTAAACTGGACCCAAATAAGGTGAGTACAATAGAAGAATAGAAAGAAGCATATAAGGGGTGTTAATGGTTTATTATGGCTATTAAATAGACTGCTGATAGAGTGTTAATTATTAAAATGTAGGCTTTAAAAACTAAATCTACCTGAGCTATCGTTATTTTATAATCAGTCTGGATGTCTCAACATTTTTGTGGTCTAAAAAATGTATTATATTCATTCATTATTTGGCTGCATCTTGTGCCATCTGTATAATTAACATTTTCTAACTAAATTTCACTAAATGAACTGAACAAAATAGTTTGTTTATATAAAATGAATATAACTTGAGGAGTATAGCTTGATGGAGTCACCTACTTGTCCCAATAGCGATAGATATGTTTAATATCGTGGAACATTCTTGACTTCTCCAAGCAGGTTACAGACCATCTACTAGAAAAGTAACTGTGCACCTTTAAATAAATGTAAATAAGTGTTTACACCGGGAATCATTAGTAACAGAAACATGCTTTTTGTCCATAGGCTTTCATCCAGATCACGTACGTGGAGCCGTACTTTGACACGTATGAAATGAAGGACCGCATCACGTACTTTGATAAAAACTACAACCTGCGACGCTTTGTGTACTGCACCCCCTTCACTCTGGACGGGCGAGCTCACGGAGACCTGCACGAGCAATACAAACGCAAAACCATCCTGACCACCTCCCACGCCTTTCCCTACATCAAGACTCGAATCAACATCATCCACAAAGAGGAGGTGAGTCTAGGCCTATCATGATAACAAATTTTGATATGCAATATATTGATGAAGAAAATACAGACGATAAATGATAATATTGAAACTAAATTATGACATTGACAGAATAACCTTAAAGCATGATTACCCCCTAAAAAACTATTCTAAATCTCCAATATTGTTAAAAAATCATGAGCTGCAATAAATACATAGCAGAATGATACACTTTAGTACTTCGTTTGTATCTGTAATGAGTCGCAGAAGTGATTTATTCAACCTTTGACAGCTTAAATCTGATCGTATAGCCAAAAAATAACCAAAAAATTCCTAGTAATGCTAAGAAAATGTACAAAAGATGAATATTGTTCCAGTCGATACAGTAATAATCATGACAGGCCTGGGTGAGTCTACCACTGTACTGTACTGATGGGGTTCACTTTAACATGACTTTACTACTGTTGACAGCTTTTAGGAACCTTGGTTAAATTAGAAAAGCAAAAAAAAACTATGTAGAAAATTTGTGACGCATTATGCATTAAATGTATTTAGAAAAAAACTGTCTCTTGTTGGCCCTCTTTTTAATGACATTATTAATGCTGAAAACCAAAATTGTCTTCATACACAGCATTGTAAAAAAAAAAAAAAAATCAACACATTTAAGGAAGACATATTGTGGTTGAGCCTGCAATATAGTTATCATCTATGACACCCGCAGATCACTGTTATAATTTGCACATTTTAAATCACAATATTAATCTAAAATGACTTAATAAAAGAAACAGGTCTACTGACTTAAATTGTAGAAAGTAGAGAGCAGTGGGCATATGCCTGTGGCGGTGAAAACAGGAATATGGTGTCTTGAAAGTAAGTGATTAAAGATTACTTAAACACGCATGAATCACTACAAATACAACTCTGAGAGGAGGAACAACTATACCATGGTTAAAAGCTCTGAAGAGTCAATTTGGCATAATAGGTCTGATTTAACAAATTCAAGTACAGTCTGTTTCCAACCACTTTTGCACAAATATTTACTAGAGACTTGATGTTACGTTCAGTGTGTCATAGTTGTGCATTCCACTTTGTTCCAGATAATCTCCACTCCCATCGAAGTGGCAATTGAGGACATGCAGAAGAAGACGCAGGAGCTGGCCTTTGCCACTCACCAGGATCCTGCCGACCACAAGATGCTTCAGATGGTCCTGCAGGGATCAGTGGGCACGACAGTCAACCAGGTGAGGATAGGGTTCTTTTAAGGAGCTGCACACAATGAGTTAGTTATTCCACACTTTCCTAACACATTCTAAGCATCGTAATTATTCACTGTGATGAATTTATAAGTTGTCTCACAACTCTGAGTCACGCCACTGCTAACAACAACTAGCATGTTTGTATTTATTTATTTGGCAGGGACAACGCAACCATGCATAGTTACAAAACAAAACTGGCTGCTGATGCGATGAAAGGAGGTGTTAATTTTCAAGTCCTGTCCCAACTTTTTTGTGGACAACAAAAGTCAATTAATATTAGATGCAGACAGCACTTATTTTGACCCTAAGAGCTTTTATAATGCATCTTTACTGGCACACAACAGAATCAGTGTTTATCACAAAATAACAGTTTCACCAAAATAGCTGATCTTCCTGGGGATGAGCTCACGATTACATTTTTGTCACCATATCACACAGCCGTACTCTTAAGTTTAAATATCAAGTAACTAACCATATCTCATCAGTTGTACTTGATTAATTATTTTCATTAATACTAGCATTTAACTTCTTGTCGTTACTGTATTGTCTTTAAAAAAGAACCCAAGAAGTTAAAGTACATAAGAAGACAAAATGAACATCTTTGGTTTAATACTAGCATTTGTTTTGATCTTTTGTCAGGGTCCTTTGGAAGTAGCTCAAGTTTTCCTGTCAGAGATTCCCAGTGATCCTAAACTATACAGACACCATAATAAACTACGGCTCTGCTTCAAAGACTTCACTAAGAGGTATGTGGACAAATTCCCTGCAAATCAGTGTCAAGAATATATTTTAACTAAAATATGTCATGTCTCTTTTTCTAAACTCAAAGGTGTGAGGATGCTCTGCGCAAGAACAAGAGCCTGATTGGGCCAGATCAGAAAGAGTACCAGAGGGAACTGGAGAGGAACTACCATCGGCTGAAGGAGGCGCTGCAGCCTCTCATCAACAGAAAGATCCCACAGCTTTACAAACCTGTCCTGCAGGTCAACGCACACAGGTGAGACGCAACACCACACCATATCACAGCTCTCAGGCTCGTGGTAATTCAAGTAAAATAAGATGGAGGTTTTACTGTTGTGTTATAGCAACATTTTTAGCTTTAAAGTGGAACTAAACACTAAATCTACTAAACTGTGTACATCATGTTTTAACAGCATTGTCTACTGTTGCTAGTCCTTTTTGCAATTTTAATGTAAACTTGATTAGACCTGTTTGACCAATCGCACTGTTCCCTTTACCTCCTGACCCCTCCCCTTCTCCTCCCTCAATAGTTTCTATAGTCCTCCAGCACAGGGTTAGTCCTACTTAATGGTACATATACACAAGTACTTGTGTGGGCTTGGTTTGAGTGGTTTAGTTTCGATGTAGACTTGGTTTTGTCCTCTCCAATTCTGATTTATCCCTGGTCTAGTCCAGGTTTAGTTCCGGATTTAGTTCAATTTAAACTTAATTTTGGTTTTATGTGTGAGTGTGAACGCATCCTTAATAAGTTCAAATTTAAATTTGATTTCATTTAAGTTGTAGGAATTAAATACTTTTATTTTACCTTTGTAATGACCCAGCAGCAAACGGACAACTTGATCAGGTATTTGGATATTGTGGATTGCCTCTGTATGGTCTGTATGGCTTTGAGAGTTTGTTGAGCTGAAGTTTATGAGGCCACAGACACCAAATGTTGCATGTTATTGTTTAACATGGAACAGTCATTATCTCATCAAATATTGCATGTGCACCAAAGTGTACCAAAGAGGGTCAGAGCCTAGACACAATCTGTCAACATAACCCCGTGCTCTGCATTTTCCCAATGCCCAAAAGGTATTTAATGAAGAAACTTTGTCTGTGTTTGTCCAAAGTGTTGAAGTCATGCGCTTGTCACGACCTTTATGCATCTGCAGGCTGCATGAGAATGTGCAATGTCCTACAAAGACATAATATAGAGATACATATATATAGGTTACCAGCACAAAGTATTGGGAGTGAATGAATAATGTGCTATATAAGACCAGCCCTGGGGGCTGGGAACACTGGGAACCACTGGCATAGATGAATGAACAAGCCAATTTTCATATGTGGTCACAACATTCTATAATATTTAATACAGATGAGATGCAACCCAATTCAAATGCTGATTTCTGTTGCGAGTTCATAAATCTAGTCAATAATAGAAATGAATGATCAGGTTGAACATTTGTGCATTCACCTTTTGGATATTTCATCACAAAGTACAGTGTTATCAATAGAAAAATCTGTCTCTTGCCCATATCTATGACATCATTACATTAAAGAATCTGAAAAACACCAGTTAAGCTGCAGCAATCCTTCTCTCCCTTTACTTGATTATTAATATTTGTTTCTTTTTTTGCAGAGATTCCTTCAGCCGATTGAGTCTTCGTAAACTCGACATCTGAGGAGGAAGAGAGCGTATATGAGACACTTTGCAATATTAATTTATTTGAGTGTAAATATGTTTTTAAGTTGGTCAGTGTTCTGAGAGAAAGTCTATTGTGTTGGAGCTCAGTACGTCATTCCAGTGTCTTGATTTGTTTACACAGACTGTTACACAATTAGAGGCTTGAATGGATCTCACATGTTAAAAAGTTACCTTGACATTTCACTTAAAGGTGCACTATATAACTGGGGCTGTTACTGCTTTACCTGTAAGTAATGTTCCATAGTAAGGCATTCATCTTATTTATTTCCACAGAGAATAGCAGCTCACAGTAAGAATGTTTTTAATGTGGTTTTGAGCAATAAAAACATCTGAAAATGAATAAATGCAAAATAAATCAGTTTAATGCCATACTGTGGGACATTCAGGGCAAAGCAATAACATTTCCATGGGAACCTGCAGATGGCGAACCCCCAAGCTGAAAAGTTACATTTCATGAAAGGTGTAATGTTCCACAGCAAAGCATTAAACTTGTCTACTTCCATGGAGACAAGCAGGTGATGCCAGCAGACCAGGTTATAAATCAGATCTGTTGAGAGGCGACCCCGCTCAGTGTAAAAAGGTATATATGTTTTCATGTTGTTTTGTAACAATAAAAGCACCTGCAGTGTAATAAAGATGAAATGGATAACTAATGCCATACTGAGAAACATTACCGGCAAAGCATCGGCAACATCAAACAGGAGAGAAACAGATGGCAGACTCCCAAGCAGAAAAGTTACATAGTGCATCTTTAAACCTGTTTTCTGTTTTCTGATTGTTGCTAAGAGACGTTCATTTCACTTCAACAGCCGCTGCCTTGAAGAGCACCTGAATGCATAACAAGAATGCACAAACATTGCTTTATCAGTTCATAAAAGTGCCAAATCTGTAATTTTCGCCAAATGTTTCTTCAAGAGGAACTATTTTAAAGAAATCAAGTTGTCTTCATAAGTTACCAGTGTACCATGTGTCAAAACTTATTTCTTGTGTGCACTTTTTATGGTGTAGCAATGCATTTTTTTGACTTGAAAGATTATGTAAACAAAGGTGAAGAAAAAAAAAACATGCAAAAAGTTATTCTATTATTTATCATGATGCATCAGTGTTCTGTTTGGTACTTGCAACCTGTATAATTTTTAGTTTTGTTTTATTTTACATATTTTACTAAATAAATATTTTAATGTTGGATCATTGTTGTCTGTTTTATGAAGCCTATTTCATATTACCAAAATATTATTAGTAGTATTGTATTTATTAGTAGTAGTTCTGACAAGGTTTTGATTCTCATGCAAGGATATAGTGTCACATTTTAATACATGTTTGAAAGACATTGTTTATATTTTACTTGTATCTGTATCTGCACGTTTCAAGTTTAAGCTGTAAAAATAATATCCTCCATATGCAAAGCTAACATTGTTGTAGGATAGTATAGATTAGCTCACATAACAGGAGGATGGTCGATAAATTGGTCCAAGTATCAATACCGATATTTGATTCCAATACTTTTTGCACTGTCCTATTCTGTGTGTCCATTTTGATCAGACTAATCAAAATGGAAATAGAAGAGCATTATGGCTTTATGTTTACACTTTTTTAAATTATAATATCCCAGATAAATGCATATTATTTTACAAAAGTGAAAAGTTAATGTGTGATCTTTACTTGAACTTAAGATGAGGTTGTTGGCCTTGCTATGGATTTAAAAAGCCAAATATCGGTATTGCCAAGTATTGATTATTGACAACAGCAGCAGCCCAATTTCAGATGTTTGTATAGACACAAAATCCGTATCAACCCATCCTCATAATAAATAAACTAATAGTATTGAAGGATTTTAATGCATTTCAGTACAATACAAAGCATTTTAATACTCACTGGTATCAGGATCAGATCAGTATTTTACCACAGTATTTACTTCGTAGCAGCTCAAAATAAAACCACACTAGTATCACCCTTTCCAACCAAACAAGAACACATTAAAACTGACTGAGGTAAAGAGTTTTATTGCTTCTACAGCCGTGACATCGTGTTTGAATAAAGTCATCGATACATAGCTGGCATTGTACAGGGTATGTAAGCTTAATGAACAGAAGAAATGCTTTATAAATATGACAAATAAAACCATACCCATCATAACTAAAACAGATCCTGAGAGGTGAGAAAATGCACTTAATTAACAGAGGTAATTAATATTTCCAGACTTTTAAAATGACTAGCAATATTCATGGAGACAATACTGGAGACTGAATAACATTGGTCATAGATTAAAAAAAAAAAAAAAAAAATAGTACAAGATTCAAAGACACACAGTAGTCTAAATGAAACTCAGTATAGAACATCTTTAAGGCATCTTTTATTTACATTAGTAAGTGTGCACTAAATGTTAAAATGAAGAGTTTATAAGCAAGATAAACTGAACTAATCACGTTTAGAAAAATATATATTTGTTTAAACAAGGTCCAAGGACAATGGTACATATACTAAGGTTAGATACTGCGGTGAGCCTGTTTTACTATTTTTTACTCTGCTGCATGAAATTGGAAAAGAAAAATGTGTATGCTTATTGTTAAATGTATTCTTCTCTATTTAAAGGTGCACTGTGTAACTTTTCCGGATGAGGGTCTGCTACCTGCTTGTCTCCATGGAGGTATAACTATTTTGCTTTGATTATTATTCCATAGTATGGGAATAAACTTAGTAATCACAATGGAAACAGGTTAATGGTCAGATCTATGGAGAAGCAAGCCTGCAAATGAGAAGAATTAATGTTTTCAGCGTATTTTTGAGCAACAGAACACCCGTAACTTAACAAATGCACAAGAGATATGTTAAATGCAATACTGTGGAACATTCCAGGCAAAGAAATACCTCAACCTTAGAAGTTACATAGTGCATCTTTAACGTATTACCTCAAAAACCTTGTCTCAAATTGGTTCAGGTTCAAGTTACGTTTTTGGAATTTATGTAGGAAAAGTTAGTTACTGCTGGAATCTGTCTTGAAATAAGGAATGTTTGAATAAAGAGCGATCAAGATGTCTCATATAAAATTAGAATACACGGCTGATTTTGGTTTGTTAAGCGTTTACAATGACATAGAGGTCCTTATGTCTGAAATTTAAGTAGCTGCAATTATTCAAATTTAGATCATACACATATTACCTTAATTTGAATGACTAGAAAAGGAGAATTCACTTTATTCTCTGTAGCACAAGAGAAAAAATTATTTGCTGTGAGATAGAGATTAGAAAAAAAACCAAAAACCTGCGCATGACTGATGTACTTTTTATGATCAATAGAGGGCGCACTACATAGCAAAAATTCAAATTGTACTACCGGTAAATGGAATGAATGTTCAAAAGTGCTTTTCAAATTTGTAAAAAAAAAAAAAAAAGAAAACAAAAGGGGGGAAAAATATATATATACACTTACATAAACAATACAGCAAACGACATATGTAAAGGCCTGGTTTACAGACTATCAAAAAGACTGTAACAACAGACTTGAACATCTTGGACAGCTTTGACATTTGAGTCCCTGGATACAAGTCGAGAGATTTCAATACCACTTTATAATAACTGCGACTTAATTCGCCTTATCTGCATGAACACATTTAAATTGTGTAACTTTTGTGGCGGACGGTCCGTCAAGTGCTTTTCTCCGTGGAGATGTTATTGTAGATTTGTCTGGAATGTTTCACAGTATGGCATTAAACCTTTCTATCTTCATGGAGACCAAAACAGACAAAGTTACAAGTGAGATCTGTGGAGAGACAAATCTGCTCACAGTCATGCCTGTTTTTCTGTAATTTTTTAAGCTTTTTTAATGTCATACTGTGGAACATTTCAAGCTCAGAAATGACATATCCGTAGAAACAAGCAGGTGAGGAATCTCCAACCAAAAAGTTACATGAATTAAAGGTGCAGTAATAGTTTATAGTAGGGCTGTAGTCCTTTAGTCGATTAATTTCATGTCTTATAGATCTGTAAGATTTATACGGGTGATATGAATGAGCTGAAGATTTTGTATTTTTTGGTATTTATATGTAAAAAAGGCAGATTAAACTCAAGATTCACCAAGCCTGAATCACACTTAAACTATTTCTCATTATGAATTAAGTCTCTGTTCACTTTAATTTGTCTTAATAAAGCACGTAGTTAAAGAAATAAAGTGTTACCGAAACTCTGCACTGACAGATTATGGCTTCCACTGTAATGTCCACAATATTGGCACTATTGTATAAAAAATGAGTTATCACGTCACCCCGGCAACAGTTACTATGCCTACTATGTCCTCCTTTTCACTGTTTGCGCGTCCGTCTATAGAACAGCAGGTATGGCGTGGAGGAGGAGGCGGTTTCAGGGGAGCAGGCTCTTAAAAAGTCATCTTCGTCGAACATTCTCGCCTCCGAATCGTCAAAAAGCATCCATTTCCCCTCGTACTCCAAAAGTCTGCACAGGGCCTTGCTTTCTGAGGCTCTCTCATCGGACGCCGTCTTTTCTGTAGCATCTTGTGAATCCTGTGGTTTCTTAAGTCCTGTTTCGACGCTCTGCCCCGCACTGCCCAAAGTCTTCCTCCTCTTCGTCCCCTCCGATGTGGTTTTATTATTATCTTGTTTAAGTTCACATGCAGACAAACTCCTCTGCCCACCCAGGAGCCCCACGCCTTCAGAAGTCTTTTTACTCCTGGTTTTCCCTAAAGCGCCTCCTCTCTGCGCTCTGGAGAATGACACCTCTCCATCATTGTAATCCAGGACTTCCTCTTTCACCTTTTTCTCAGTTTTTTCCTCTTTCTCCGCATCCTCTAGCCGCTCTTCGTCCTTTTCTTGCGGGGACGAGAGCTTCATGTCTCTCAGGTCGGACATGCGCACGAAAGCGGTGTAGTGCCCGCTGCTGATGGTGACGCCGCTGTGCATGACCACGGCGAACAGCTCGTAATTCTGACCCTTCGCCGAGCGCCGCGTGCACCACTCGTCCAGACACAGGTTTAAGGGGGTCTGCAGAGGAGTGTTGACTTTGGAGAGGCCGGCGTATAAGTCCAGACTGAAGAAATATGAAGAAAAAACATTAAGTTCTGATCTTACAGATGTGTTACAGATTTTCTTGGATTATGCTTTTTATTCAACTATTGATTAGTAAACAAAAGCTACCACAATATATCTCATTTTCACTGTACTACATCCAATAATCAAAAATCAATCAATTTTGTGAGGTTGATGCAATTGAAACTGTAATCTCACTGTGAGGTGAACGTGCTAGCCCTTTAGCCACTTATTATTTGATCAAAAGCACTATATAAAAGGTGCACTAGGTAACTTTTCTGGTGGAGGGTCCGTCACCCGCTTGTTTCTATGGAGATATCATTGCTCTCCCCAGAATGTTCCACAGTATGACATTAAACAGCTCAACTTTACATTTATTCAATTACAGGTGGTTTAATAGCTTAAAAATGCCTACAAAAAGTGACATTCTGACTGTGAGCGGGGTCACCTCTCCACAGATCTGACCTGTAACTTGGTCTGGTTTGGTCTCCATGAAGACAGAAAGCTTTAATACCATAATGTGAAAGACAAAGCAATAACATTTCCATGGAGAAAAGCATTTGACGGACCCTCCACCAGAAAAATTAAACACAACAAAAAATTAAACACAACCCACTGAAGACAAAATATCTAGTTTTCTGCGGATAAATAGTTGTCAAAGAACAGAAATAACTGCTAATCCAAAAACTCTAGTTTTTTTTTTTAAATATCAGCTTTAATTATTTCACTTTTTTAAGGCAATACATGCTGAAGACTTACTCGAGTGTGTTTGCAGAGAAGCGTTTGAGGTGAATGGTGACGACCTCTGGGGTTTTGTCAAACAGCAGACTCCTCTCGGCCTCAGTGTAGTGGTGGCACGTCTCACAGAAATACTTGTCCTCTCCAAAGATGTGCTCCACCGATGCAAACTGACCAATCGCCCAGTTCAGGGTCTTCAGCTCCGGTTTGGGGTCTGGAGAGACTGCAAGTAACAGCATAGACTAAATAAAAGGTCTTACACACAGAACTAGCTGCTTATGGACAGTAACAAACCAGTAAACCATTAAACTAATATGAACAAAATGACTACATTCAAACAATATTATGGCAATCATAAATATGCTAAAACGTGGCTTATTATTGTCAAGCTTAGTGCAAATAGTTCAAACTGCAAACATAAATAAGTTAAGAGCAGAATTTCAACATATACAATTGTTTGAAAGAGTAGATAGATGAGATAGATAAATACTTAAATAAATACTCTGCAAGTTTCTATTTCTATCTTTTTAAAAAACTCAGTTTCAACTTATATTTTATTATTATTATGACTCAACATTCATATTTTGCTTTCTCCAACAATTGCAATTACAAAAAAACAATTACATTTTTGAGATCTCCTGCAGATAGTAATATTTTTTATTTGCTAGCTAAATAAATACTAAACAAATACGCAGATTATTACAGTATTAAACCTAGCATTTGAATCAAAATGAAGACGGAGCATGTCCTTACTTTCCGACAGGTCCTCTGGGCTGGGGGGCTGCTCGTCCAGCACAGGGACACTGATGTCCTGGAAGTCCTCTCTGCGCTCAGTGAAGCTCTCACACTCCAGACAACGGGTCCTCAAAACCAACTGTCCCTGGAACAAGTGCTCCATCAGGTCCAACACGGCTGAACAGAGAAAGGAAAACAGTTGAGACATATTCACTTTTTAAACTGGCCTGAAACACGTACTTCTGCCTTGCATAAGCAGAAGGAACTACATTTCATTTGTTTTTCCGTTTCAGAGCGACCATCATAAAATGTCACTGTAAACTTGGTCTTCTGTTTGGGTTCATAACTGTACTGTGCCAGATTTGTGCTACAGTTTGGACATTGTTGTATCTAAAAATAAGACTTTACAAAACAAGCTGAACAATAAATTGGTCTTACAATTGAATCTTAATTACTGCTTCTTATATCACCAAAAACAAATCAAATTAACCAGAGTAAATGGAAGCAATGCTGACATTTTTACCAAATACAATCAAAACAGGACTACGATTGTTTTTTATAGTCAATTAATCATTGCAGCCCTACATACCATCAGTCTTTGTTAAGTCCTCTTCAGCTTTTGTGTCCAGTGTGGGCTCTTTGCTCTCCTCTACACTCTCCTCCGGCTTCTCCTCGGTCTCTTCTTGGTTTTTAGCTGTAGTGGAACTGATACGTCCAACACTGCGGAACTTTGAAAAGATACTGGGCTGTTTCCTGGAGGGTCTGAGCCAGCCTAACTTAGCTCTCTTCTTCCTTTTCCCATCCGTCTCTTTTGTAGTTTTTCCAACCTCGTTTTCATCCTCTGGGCTCATTCCTCCAGTATTCGTTGTCTCCAGCTCTCCATCCTTGCCCTGAGCAAACTCGATTGTAAAATCACTTGAAGATTTTCTCTTAGAGCGAGTTTGTACACCATTCCCACTCTCCTCCTTCTCCTTCTCCCCATCTGAGGATTTTGACTGGACAGATTTTGGCTTCTTCTTGGCATTCCCGGCTTCTGTATCACTTTTTCGTTTTCCGTTGACTTGGCCCTCCTCTTCTGTGGAGGTTTTGTGATTTTCCTGTTTGACCTCAGGCACAGTGTTGTTCTCATTCTCCAGTTCCTGCTCCTTCTTTATGGTGTCACAGGCCTCGTGCAGATATCCCAAGATGCACTGCAGCACCTCCTGAGCGTCATGCTGGAGGTAGCCTTCATACATGGGGTTGAGCTGCCTGTAGTACATAAAATATATATTACTATTATTATATTTTACTTCAAGTGAGAATACTATAGGGAAGGGGTTCTTAAACTTTTGACTTTTTAATACCACCCAGCTCTATAACAAGACTACTCCAAGTTTAAGAATGGTTCACACATGGTCCTGATTTGAGCCCAGTTTAGTCTTGATGTAGACTTGGTTGGTCTTGTTATAGTGCTAGTTTAGTCCTGGCCATGTCCATGTTTATTTCCGGGTTTAGATCAGTCTCAGTTTTAATGTGGCATAGTGGTTCTAAACAAAGAGTTGTAGAGCTATACCCCAGTTTAAGAAACCCGGCAGATTCCAGGCAGGTTCTTAAATTGTGAATCGGATACTATGGCACTGGTGATTTGCCTGTACCCTCTTCATTTGATTTGTCAGCACTTTTGTACCAGTACTCCCATTTTAAACCTGGCTAAGGCCTAGTTTGAAATTGCTCTAATCCTGCTACAGACAGGTTTAAATCAGGTGGTACTTGGAAATAAAACAAATATTTTCTTTAGTAGTCTTTGGTGTGAAATCTTTGAGAACCACTGGTATAACTGTATAAAGTTATGCCGACCTGAGTGTATTGAGTATTTTCCGAGGAGGCGTGGCCATGTCTCCCTCTGTGAAGCCATCGGGGTTGAGCAGAAAACTGGACTGTAGCTCCTCCACTGAAGTGATGAGGCTATTAAAGCTACAGAGGAGATCTATGTGGGGCGGAACGGTCTCCTCTTCTGTCTGTAAAAACAAGATAAAAGACAAACGTTAAAAAACAAAATATAACAAACCAGACTTTATATACCACATGATAAAGTACACCAACCTCTTCAGTTTTCTCGCATTCATCTTTTGTTTTTTCTTTCTTCTTGGAGAGGCTGTGCAGTTTCTTGATGCCTTCTCTAAGCCCTGGACAGTGGTACAGCACCTACAACACAAATGATAAACAGAGATTATTTTTTCACAATCAAAATGAACAGGAAACAGAAAAGTAAAATTCTTAACCTCCTACGACCTGGCGTCCACATATGTGGACAGCATATTTTTACAGTGTTACACTGTTACAAAGGTTTTCACACATAGGTGGACAGTTTATTACAGCAACAATGCAAAAATGTTCAATTTAGAATATTTTTAAGAGTTTGTAATGTTTAGAATAATTTAATTTAATATAAAAATAATTAATAAATGTAATAATTTAATTTAAGTTAATTCTTTGTTTTTGCACTTGTCAGATCCTAATCAGCCCAAATAACAAGGAGAAATCAATAAAGCATGTAATGCAAGAGTTCGGGTCTTAGGAGGTTAAAAAATAAAATATTAATTGAACATATATGAGATTATAAGTTGAAAGAGGTTCATTTCAGTCTTCTAATATTAGTTCTTTTTAACAGACAACACTGGTCTGTTAAAAAGAACCTTTATTTTCTAGTCAGAAATCAATCTAAATTTATAAACTGAATTATATAAGGAAAAAAACAACAACATTGCAGATATTTGTATATAGCATTGAATGATAAAGCCTACGAGAGAAGTACAGAGAAGAAACAGGAGTATGCAAACATTATGAAAGTTAAAAACATTGATCTTAGTTGTGGCCAATTAAGCAAATGATCAAAGCTGTACTACCATTTTCACTTTAGCAACACCGCTGAGAGCTGTTTTACCGCATCACATTTACCTAAACAAGCTAACTGATGTGTGTACTGCACCCTCATGTACTTTCAGAAAATGTGGAGTAGTTAATTTAAGTGCAGCGTGGGTATTGGAACAGGGTCATGGCTTTACACAACACTTCATACTGTACGCACTATCAGATTTCAGAGTGCCTAAAGGGGAAATATAAGCCTCTCTCTGACAAATACCGGTAAAAACATGAAAAAAGGAAGTGGATTTAAAACAGGTGCAGTTGAAGTGTTCAGAATAAGCTTAACTTCGAGCACAATAAACCATAAAGGCAATCTGATAACATCTAACACAAAAACATTTAAAAAAAAAAAACAAGTACGCAACAGCCTAGCAACGTAGCAGCTACAATCTTAAACCAGGACAGTGCTGCTGGGGAATACAGCTGCCACTCAAATGTGCACACACCTCAAAGTGCCAGTGTTACCTGCAGCACGCTGTTCAAATAACAGGTGTTTCCTAAATTGTTGAAGCCAATGAACGGCACCAAGTTTTCCTTCTTCTCCAGAGACAAAAGGAGGCTGGGAGACGGCGGGCAGGGTGACGGGCCGGGGACTACCTGATCACAGCTGCTAAAAAAAAAAGTAAAACAATATTATTATTATTTATTTGGATAATCTACAATCCTGGTATGTAGAAATAGAATATAGAAGAGGGGGGAGGCTTTTCTGTGTCATATAGCATTGGTAATTTTGGATATATGCAAATTAGAATGTTGAGTAGTTATTTAAAAAAACATATTCATTAAAAATGAAACTTGCAGTGTCATCTTCCAAAATAGAAAGTAAAATTTCAGTACTTTTCCAGTTAACTTTACAATCTGTGATATTTTATCCTAAACCAAGACATTTACAGGCACATACAGGGACATTAATGAAATTTCAAACTTAAATTTGATGCAAAGGGAAACAATCAAGTTTTGATACCAATATTATTTTCAAAACAAATAATGTAATTTCTTTTCTTAATACTACACTGTGGTCTTACACCAACTTACTTCTAATATAGATAAAAATACAACAAAAATCTAAAAAAAAAAAGTCAAATGTTGTCCCATTTGTAATTTTTAGTTCAGTTTTAAATTGATAGAGATTTGATACTAGATTAAGAATTGATTAAATTATAATTCAACTCTGGGTTTCAGTAATTTGGGTTTCTTATATTTCTTATGACTGATTGCAATAAAATCATCTGAATATCATCGGTGTAATCCTTCTAAAAAAAAAACAGCAAGATGTATGTTTTTTGTTTTTTTTTCCTAAATCCTAGTACATATGATTTTGTCCTTGACAGCACTGTCCTCATATAAACACGACTATACACATCCACTGTAATAACACAACATAAAGTATTGTTTAGTGTTATGAATGAGCCCCACACACCCGGGCTTACCTCGGCTCCTGCTCCACTGGTTCTGCCGTTTTGGGTTCATCGGGGACGGGCTCAGAGAAGTCCAATGCCCGCTTGGTCTCCTTCTTATGGAAAAACTTCAGGGACAGTTTATTCTTCTTGATGGGACTCCCCAGCGTCGCAACAACAGTGTCTCCCTGAAGGACTGGCATGTTTTCTGCACTTTGTGAAGACTGGCTCCGTTTACATAAAAGCAACAGCGAACCTCACTGTCCAAAAGTGAAAATACAACGTCAATAGATTAGGCGCCATCAGAGTTTGGAAGGAAACCAAAAGTGCGCATGTAAAGTCAAACAGATCTACTACACACGAGTGATTTCATCTACGGGAATTGATGTTTAAAGAGCTTTTCTGTTTAACCTGCGAAACAGCGAGACTACTGTGCTATTATATAACAGGTTAGCAGGCTAACGCTAACTTTCTGTTGTCATTGTCCGCTCAACGAGTCTATCAAACTGCTCCGTATTGGCGACCACTAGCAAAATAAAAGAACTGACCGCTTCCCTGTGTGTTAAGTAATACTCGCAAAGCAGGTCTAATTCAGAAATATAGCACATTTCGCACCCAACCCAGTAACTAAAGTGGGTCAAAGCGGTGTGGTGTGGTGAAGGAGTGGGAGGAGAGGCAACACGCTTCTCCAACACAGAACATCCAGAAACCTCTACGACCAAACTGCAGCTACAAGAAAGAGGTTTAACTGTCAAATACTTACCACTGATTGTCATCTCTGCTTGCACTTCAGTAGATCTTACACATTATCCCACATTGTTGCCAAGTCAAGTTTATTTTTGATCAAATTTCAGGGCTGTCGCAGAAGTTGGCGCTTTTTCCTTCTGCAAGACCCAGTGGCTACAACATTGCCGAAGACACGCCGGGCACGTAGACACATTACTCGACAGAAACGCGGTGATAATAAATATATCTGTAGATACACACGTTATAATTAGTCACAAAAATGTAAAACGAGTCAATAAATATTATAAAAGGAATAATTCGAAAATAAACCCCGAAATTCTGCAGGCACAACAACAGGCACCTACAGGGTCCTTTAGGGAAGCCATTTTTGTAGTTTTGTTTTGCAACGATTTTAAGTAACTTATGCTTTATGGCGTGTTTTACGACGTAAATAAACACTACTTTGTGGTAAACACGCATTTGTTTATTTAAGTTTTGTATTGTAGAGACGTAAATATCATGCTCTTTGAGATTTGCCGTTTTTAGTATGTTAGCGTGTTTTACGACGAAATTAAACGCTAATTTATGGCAAAAACGGATCTGTTCATTTCAGGTGTGTTTTGTAGAGAGGTAGATATCATGCACTCTGACATCTGCCATTTTTATTCAGCCAGATTTAGCATTTTAACAGTCATTACACTTATATTTATGTTAAGATTTTTATTTCACCACTTAAAATATGTTTTCATAAACATGTCAATGCACAGAATTCAACTTATTTTTGTTCTTGAGCCCCAGAACGTCCAAAGTTGGCTTCGCGTCATGTGCAAAGGCTGCTACCTGCGTATTTTGTCCAGAAGGGGGCGACATTTTCCACGAAAAGGAGACCGAAAGTGTTGAGCATCCTTCCCTCCTTCCCTACAGCATCTTCTGACAGTGCACACTACCCCGCCACGGTTTCACGGTAAGATACTATTTACGTTTTCTCCCTGTAAACGCATTTGCAGTGCTTGCGACTTCTTCTTGCTTTAACATCAGTGCACAGTCAAATGCGTTGCTGCTGTTCACGTTAATGAAGTGTTTCGACTGGCGTTTGTTTTTACGCGGAGGGGAGGATCGCAGTTGCTGGATGGACGCAGCGTAAAGATACGAAATGACAGGTGTGTCGTCTCTCCTTTGCACATAATCCTGAATGAGTGTTTGCCAAAAGGATGCTAGGTAGTGTCTGCAGGCTGAGACGCTATACGCATGCCGTTGCAGAGCTCGGGTGCTTGCTTGGTCAGCAGGGAAAGATGCATCGTTGGGCACTGAGCTTTTAGCCTTCAATCTACTGTCAGGATTTCTGGGGTTTTATCAAGTGGCGTAGCAGTAATGAGTCTGATGGGAAATGCAATATGATAGTTTGGGTATAGAGGCTTGTCTTGGTTGGTAATTACTTTCTTGCACATCTTACTGTTCTCTGCACAGTCTCCAGGTTTGTGCTGGTTTTAGGAGGATGCTTTTTAGGTCACTGAATACTACAGCAGCACGCCACTGCTCCAGCGGGCTCATAGCGTGTTAAATACAAACTAGATTTGACTCGAAATGTGGTCCCAGCAGGTGATTCATTCAGATTTAACACAAAGGCTCATGCAGGTGGTACTTTCCCTTACATTTAAAAGCCTGACTTTATTGTAGATGGAATGAATCTGCTTTTTCAACTCATGTTAACCCTTTTCTCATTGGACAAAGTTTTTTATAGAACATGCAGTGCTTTATATGTCTTAATCTTTGGTGAAGCAAAATTTTAACTTAAAGGTGCAGTGTAACTTTTCTGATAGCTGGTATGCAGTTCCACAGCATGGCATTAAAAGTATCTTGCTTTTAATTGTATTTTATTTTTTGCTCTAAAACCTCTTGAAAATCCTGCATTCTTACTGTGAGGAGGGTCACCTCTCCACAGATTGTTTGTTTCCATGGAGATGCATATATACATACATTTGATGCTATACTGCCAGGCAATGATATCCCACCTTTAAAATAGGCTCTATAAACTAGCCTTACCAGTTCACATGGTTTCTCAATTTATTTTCAGACACAGATTCCCACTTAGATCTTCACAATACCACCTACAGGCAGGTCCCACAAGAATTTAACCCTTAACCTGTGCTAGTAATGAGCACAACTCTCTATGCACTGAGCACGGGAATTATTGGCCCTTATCAAGGCGTGCTTTGTCCCCAGAGACTGCCCGGTCTCAGAGCAGAGCTGGAGGAGGTGGGTGGTGTGGCAGCTGAAAGCCTTGGCCCATGAGCAAGACCACCCCTCTCAGCTTGCCCCTCTGTCTCCCCGAAAAGTGGGACACTGCAGGGGTAAAATGAAGGCATGTTGAGCGACAGGCAATGGTGCACTTCAAGAATGAGAAGTATGTCCTGCGTCTACTACAGTTTACTGCACAACAACAAGCTCCTTTATAGCCCAGTCATGCAATACTTTTAATTAAAGTCACCCGAGATTATGATTATACCTGATTCATGCTCATGTTATGGCAGTATTAAACAGTTATATGACAAAACTTGACAAGACATAGGGTAGTGAATTTGATTTTTTGTTTGTAAGTTGATTGAGTTTTACTTAGATCATGGCAGGTAGAGATGTTGCCAGTTCCATTAAGGGGAGATGGTTTGCTTAAAGGTACACTGTGTAACTTTTCTGGTGGAGGGTCTGTTACCTCCTCGTCTCCATGGAGATGTTGTTTCTTTGTCCAGAGTGCTCTAGAGTATTGCATTAAATGTTTCTATCTCCATGGAGACAAAAAAGTGAGCCGAGTTACAGTCAGATTTGTGGAGAGGTGAACCTGCTCAGGATATAAAAACATCTGTAATTGAATAAATGCAAGATAGATAAGTTTAATGCTACTGTGGAACATTTCAGGCAAAGCAATGGCATCTCCATGGAAAAAAAATCTGACGACAAACCTTCCACTAGAAAAGTTACACAATGCACCTTTAAGGGGTGAAGAAGGGAAGGATTTTGAGAGGTTGAGTGGGTTGTTGCTTCTGCTGCTGTGATGGAGACAGAACAGAGCAGGGTTTGTTTGAGAGTTTAAATATATGGTTTAAGTTGAGACTAATTTGTATCACAGGCAATGATAACAGCTGATTGAACAAATTACGCTAGTTATTCTTTGGATATTACAATATGTTAGTATAAGTTGGCTATTATTTTCAACTATAGTACATTATCCTAGTTTTTACGCTCTTCCAGCCAACGGGTACATTAACACTGTCAAGACTTGTTGTTTCATTTCTCTCACTAGATTATATTAGGATTATATTACTTTTCTGTTTTCCCCAAATCTGATTGATCCACAGTTTAGTATGGCAGATTATGGAGAGTTTAGTTTGAGCCCTAAACCACGCAAACAGAGCCGCTGCTGTGAGGCTGGATTATGCATTGATACCCTTTATTTTGTTTATCCTTTTTGAAACCTTGGCAGCAGAGCAGACCTTTCATATATTTTTACTACACCTGGACTATTTTGGCTTGTCTTGAAAGTTCACACGTACACTGGAGTAACTTTAGTGCTTTATTTGACTTCTACTTAGGCCTGTTACAGTGATTACTATATCTATTTAACATTCAATATATGTAAGATGGAACAATATTTTTTTGGGGTATTACGTTTAACTTTAACTCTGCCATGTATTTTGAAGTACGTTACTAAACTCTGTTTTCAACTAATATGACATATCCAAATCATAAAATTGTAACATCCTAATTTCCTTCTGTATCAATGAAGGATCTATCTGTCTAATGCATTTTGATGGAGGTTATTCCAGTTGCTCAGAAATCACCAGGTGTCAGTGCTGAAGAAGTGAAAAAGATAGTTGGATGTATCTCCACAAATACAATGTAAAGTTAGCTGTACATTTATCAGTGTTGTACAGGGAAGGAAATGTTGTTATTATTACTATTATTTTGAAAAGACAATACTTCTGTCTATACTATGTTAAGAGCATCTACGCTATATCTTAACCTAACTTTACAGAGATAGCGTTCTGGCCCCTGCCTTCTCCTCTCCCGTTCTCTCTCTCCCTCTTTACATACTTGAAACCATGTGAGTGATTCCTATTCGATGCAGGCTTTGGAGGTGGGTGTATCCAGGCAGCCGCTGTGATGTGAGGGAACCTTCCTACTCAGTCTGCTCCGTGCTGCTCCACTCTTCTGTCTGAACCACGGGACGCCTGGCCTGTAGCATACTCCCCTTTCACTCACCACGTCGTCTCATCCGCCGCCAGGATATATTTACACAACCCACGCAGGTAGACACACAGCTCCGCTAGCTGACTCAAACTAGCTCTTTTTTGGCTTAGTGACAACCATATTGGGGAAAGTTTGGATGTATGGGTTTGTTTATGTGCTGTTACTAGAGAGGAGATGCTTTGAGTTTGACAGTAGCAGAGGTAAGGCAAGGGACATGGAGTTTTGTACTTTCTAGCTCTGTTTAATATAGTAATAAATTGTAGTAGAAGTTGTGCATACTCTCTTGGTAGTTCAATGAGTTCAATGTTTTTTCTTTTGGTAATTGAAAGTGAAACGTCATTTGTAGTATCTATTTAAAGGTGCACTGTGCAACTTTTCTGGTCTCCAGGGGGATGTGATTGTTTTACCTGAAATGCTTTACAGTACAGAATTAAATTTGTCTATTTTGCATTTATTCCATTACAGGTGTTTTCATTGCTTAAAAATACAATGAAAGGCATTATTAGAAACACTTAGACACCTCACCATAGATCTGACCTGTATCTAAGCTTAGTTTAATTTCTGCAGAGATATGGAGATAGATGAGTTTAATGCTTCACTGTGGAACATTCCAGGAGATGAAGTTACACATGCACCTTTAATGTATGGACTAGTTATGGTTCAGACCTATTTGTATCTGGTCTCACCTTCTTTGATCGTATTTTGATATGGAAATGTAACAATAACATTAGTATTGTGGCATTGCAATATCCAAAGACTGAAAACTGACTAATACAGCATACGGCTGCATTATACATGCTGTCAAACTGTTGTCTTGTTGCAGCAGCATGGTAAAGAAGTAGAAGGGATTACATGATGATGCTCCCTAGCTCCATTTCAGAGCTGTCCACATGGATAAATTACTGCTATTAAACATATTTTAAATCTTTGACAGTAATGATGGCACTAAGATTTTATCAGGACATTTATAAAGAAAAATTGCACTTTTACCGGACTGTTGCTTTTTCATTTCAGTTATTTGAGGATTTGCACACAATATTTACATAGCATTGTCACATAATAATGAACAAGCTCTGAAGGAGTTGTCTGAAGCAGAAATAAATGCATCCTCATACAGTGCAGCGCCAGTGGGAAAATTTGCCTGGTATGTCACCACATCATAGTGAATGTTGGTTGGAGGGGCTGATGTTATAGACTGGCAGATTGGCAGTCAGATTAAAGTCTAACTTGAGTAACAGAGCTTCATAGAGAGCAGTGCCTACAGTTAGCATCACACCCCCAGGGAATGTTGATGACATCAGCTGCAAAGTACCAATACTCTGATACTCATTGTGATTGGGTATTACATATTGTTACAGCATTTATTTTACTTTCTTTTGCTTCTGTTTTAAATCAACTGGCAATGATTTTCTTAGGGCTGAAAACTTTGAGATCCACTACTTTTTAGAGTCAAGTGTTGATTTCTAGACTGTTCTATGTGAATTTGAGGTATATTCTGGCAAATTCATCATATTTACCAACCCACATGCCGCTGTGTCAACACATTCTGGGGCACCGCGATGGTTCTTGTTTTTATCATTCCTCCTGTGCTTGTTTTTCCCTTTGAGCTTTGGGATCTCTTTAGCATCTGTTTGATAATCAGAGCCAGGAGACAGCTAGGCATGCATATACTTACTATATTACAGGCACATACATGTATACACAACATGGGAAGGAAAGCGCGTTATTGTTTCACGTAGCTCTTCTTTAATTTGATTTTCGAGCTTATGACAAAATATGACTTTCACCTTTATAATATTTACAGATTTGCTGCAGGAAGAAATACAAGAATCTTATTTACATTAAAGTGTAAGTGAAGAAACAAACACGAAAAGCAAACTTGGCATGTAAATGTCATATACATACACATGCATACACTTATTCTTACATATATACCCAGTAAGACTTTTTAAAGGGCCTATATGAAGCTATTGTGTTTTGTTTCATTCACATACGTTTAACACTCACACCCTGAATATTTAGGTGGAGTTCTTCTCTCAGACAGAAATAATACAGGTAATACAGTAACACAGGAGGTGCCCCACTGTTTTTAAACTCCATACACCTTCACTAGAATTTGGATGATTTAGACATGGATTCGCCTGTCTCTACTGAACTAAAGGTAAAAGGTAGCTACAACTCCATGACATCACAAGGTGGAACAGAGCATTTTGAGCTTTAGAGATGTAGACAGACAAATAAAAGGATTACTCAAATGTGTGAATGAAACAAAACACAGCTCCAGGTATGCTTTTGAGAAGATAACAACATTATAACATAGCTTAAACCTCACAAGAGTCAATTTTGGATAATATAGCAGCTTTGAATGTCCACCGTATGTCCATGATTCCTAATTTTTACAATTAGCTTGAAATGGAGTGGGATTTCACTGTTCACCAATGCATTTAAGATTGAATAACACATTTGATTAAGTAATTTAAAGAACAGAATTTTGTGTGTAGAGAGTAAAATTATGGAGTTTACACAGTTTTTCTTTGCACAGCTGGCTTCTCAAAAACAAAGATATGAATAGACTAGTGGGAAGAAGAAAACATTATAAACTCCCGTTCCTCTTACATAGGCCTGTCACACTATAATGACTTATCATTCAATACATGACAGATGGAACAATCATTTTTGGGGGTTAATATTAATTGTGTGTACTTTCTCTTTGTACTAGTGGGAAAATCTTGGTTATTTTTCCGTTCTACAATGAGATCTAAGCTGTAGAAGGTTGAATTATGAACTTCTATGACTCATTGTAGACACAAACTAACTACTTAAAGGTGCACTATGTAACTTTTTGGTTGGGGGTCCATCACCTGCTTGTTTCTATGGGCATGTCACTGCTCTGACTGGAATGTTCCACAGTATAAACAGCTCTGTCTTACATTTATTCAATTACAGCTGGTTTTATAGGTCAAAAATACCTAGAAAAACAGGCATTCTGACTGTGAGCGGGGTTGCCTCTCCACAGATATGACCTGTAACTTGGTCTGGTTTGGTCTACATGAAGATGGAAAGGTTTAATGCCATTGCAGACAACACAATAACATCTCCATGGAGAAAAGCATTTGACGGACCGTCCACCTGAAAAGTTACGCAATGCACCTTAAAGTGTTGCATTCTTTTATTTATTTATTGCAGGTTTGGTTTCAGAATTATCGTGTATCATCTATATATACTTCTACAATATATCACACTTGAAAATTTGGCCTGCATGCACATCACTTTGCATTGTGCTCTTCTGTCTGCCTGTGTGGTTGCCTGTGTGGTTGTCTGTGGTTAGTGGGTCTCTTTAGGGCAGTCCTGTCCCTGTCCCCTCCCTCTGAAGCACTTCGTTAGCTGGGCAGATTTCACTGGATTTCCCTGCTGGCCTGACTAATGCCTTTCAGCTGGAGCCTGATGGGAGCACATGTGCATGCCGGTACTGTACACACTGTTACAAGCACACAGAGGACAGGGCTAAATAAGACTAAAGAGGATGGTGTTTGGCTAAAGGCTGTGTCAGTACAATAGATTTCAGAGTCATTTGAATGCAACTGGGCTGAAAATATTGGGAAAAATATTCAAATGTGATTTTGTTAACACATTTTAGGTAATTTGCAATTTAGGTTTGAAAATCTGGAGGACTCTATTTTATTCACAAAGACTAAATTACAAAATTAAAGCTGCTCTATGTAACTTTTCTGGTTGAATGTCCTCTGCGAGCTTCTCCATTTCTCCATGCAGATGTTATTGATTTGTCTGGAATGTTCCACAATATAGCATTAAACTAACCTGACAATCTGGCATTTATTCAGTTGCATTTGCTTTTATTTCTCAAAAACACAGTTAGCTCAGTTCTACACAGATCTGATGTGGTGGTATCAGCTACTTGTCTCCATGGAGATAGGTAAGTTAATGCCACACTGTTTAAAACGCCTATATTACACTATTTTCTGATCTTTGTTTCCACATCAAAAACATCCCATCACAACACACATGAGTTGTGTTTTGTTTCATGCACACATCAAACAAACTGTGGTCTTGGCTCAAACAGAAAACCCTGTTCCACCTTGTGAAATGTTGTACTTTGGTAATTTGATTAGATTACATGCATCCCCTTGTAGTGCAAAGATACTGAGCAGCTTTAACTAATTGCCTTACATCATGATTTATCCTGGCCACAGTATCAGATGACAGTGGATTATTCATCAACTTGAGATGAACCAAACATGAAGCTTCATGTAAAAGCAGCTACCAGCTTCTGTTTGGTGAAGTTTCAGTATTTTTGAGTGGTTTGACCTTTGACCCTATCTTTGTATAGAAAATAGGGGTGTGCAATATGCCAAAAAAATTATATCACGACTTTCTTGTAGCCAGATCACAATTTCAGTTGTATCAAAATTTATGTAAACTTTGTCTCTTTATATTGCCTTGAAGAGGTAACTAAAGTAATTTGTGTAATACTTCATTGCAATTGGTTAAATCCACCTGTCTCTAATAGTCTTGCTGAAGCTGACCAATAGGAGGAGTGGGTGGGGAAAAGGTTGTTTGTTTCAGCATAAAGCTGCTTTCAACAGAAAATGAGTTTTTACCAAAATTGCAGATGCAGGCCTGTCACAATAACAAATGTTGAAGCACGATATTGCTACAGAGAAATACTGTGATAAATGATGACACTGAAACTACTTTATGCAACTGACACAAAAACAATAAAGCGGAATAATGCCAATAAACACATTTTTAACGTTAAAAGGCCTGAACTGCAATAAATAAACAAACAGCAGAATGAACTGTTAATTAGCCACAGTTGTTTATTTAACCGTCTCAGCTCAAATGCGACATTTTTACATAAGAATTGCAAAACCCTCCCCATTTTTACAAAGAAATTGTACACATGATAAATATTGAGCCCCAAAATATATTGTCCCAGCTTTTATGTATTTAACGCTAAGTCGATATTGTAATTATTATATCACCATATAGCCCAGCGCCGCTAGAAAAGCCTTATTTTGCACTGTACTGATTCTAATCTTGCTAAATGTGCTCCTATTAGCTCCAGTACCATCACTAGTCCCATTTCTGTGTCTCTCTCCTCTGCACACCCTCTCATGTTTTAGCGTCTCTGCTCCTTTGCACAGATTCGCTCTGAGTCTTGGTCACCGCTCGGGTTGGCTGCCACAGAGCATTGAACATGGTTGGCTGACTAACCACGGCTACACGGCATTAAAAAGAAGCCCACGGTTTTCCTTTTACGTGAGGATGTTTACATGGTCCCACACTGAAAGCATGTACAGACAATAAGGGCGTCCTATGCTTACCGATGTTAAAGGGCAGATTACAGATGACACTTACACACACCAAGCTCGCAGACATACATGACCCACATTATAACCACTGTCCTCCTCTCGCTCCTCTATGTGTATGTGTGTGCGGGAGGTATTTATCACGTTGTGAGGACTGAATTCTGCAACTAGGAATATTATTAAATATTCAAATTTCAAACTCGTTTTCAGTACTAAGGTAAAAGCTCCATTTTGTCAGGCAAGGCAGCTACTCCTTCTTTCTGTTCAAATAGTCCTGCAACCAGACCATAAAGAGAGGGACATTTTTGGATTTTTTTAAGAGCAGCTTATTTGTAGCATGTATCTTTCAAATGTGGAAGACATCGCCTCTCAAATATTCAATATTTAGTATCAATGGGATCAATTTTTTTGGCCAACCCTATGGGGACTTTTTGCTATAGGGACTAAAATGGGTCTCCATTTGGTAAAATCTTCAACAAAATGTTTTTGAGTTAAGGTATGGGTTAATTTAGGTTAAGGGGTTTGGGTAAAGGTTAGTCAAGGATCAAAGAATGAAATCCTCAGTCTTCTTTTGTGAATCAGATTAGTGTATCTAATATGCTATCTATATGTTACCATTCCTGAAGTATGTTTTACCAGCTTTGTGAAATCAGACTTTCTGTATGAGTTATATTTGACATAAACAACCAGATAAAAAGCATTGTAGATTTAGGTTTACTTTTTGGTGTATACACTGAACTGAAATGACACTGATATTGTGATCTATAATTGCTGATCACCAAATAATCTCGCCAGCCCTAATTATGGTTAAGGTTTGGATCAGTCCCCAGGAAATGAATTTATGCCATTGGAACGTCCCACCATGCATGGGAGCTGTGTGTTTGTTTGTGTGCGTGTCAGTGCGGGTTACTCCGAGGTGCAGAGAGGTGAGTCACTGGTGTTCACAGGCTGGTGGCTATAAGGCGCATTCACTGTAATGAAGCCATCCATGATGTGTGATCGACAAATCAACACTGACTGTGAAATGTCAGCTTTACAGGAGGGAAAAACAACAGCCTGTTTCTAGAATATGATTTGCATTTTTATTTATTTTTGGTTTGTTTAAAAGTAACCTTTCTAGTGGAGGGTCTGCCACCTGCTTGTCTCCACAGAAATGTTATTGCCTTATCTACAATGTTCCACAGTATAGATTATTAAACCTATCTATCACAAGGGAGAGAAGCAGGTTATAGCACTACAGATCTGTGGAAAGTTGCTCCTGTTTACAGAAGAAATTATTCTACCGTATTTTTGAGCAATAGAAACACCTGCAATGAATAAATGCTATGGATATGTTCAATGTCATATCATGGAACATTCCAGCCATATCATTAACATCTCCATGGAGATAAGCGCAGTGCACCTTTAAGTTGGCAACTGTGGTACAGAAGACAAAATTGGTGATGGTAGAATTACATTAACCTGCTGTAATTGAAATCACTGAATCAATAAAAATTCAATTATGCACAGCCCCTTTGTCTTATTATGTTTAAAAACTGCCTCTGCAGGCCACATGCTGATATAATCCTTATATTAGTTTATCAGTTATTCTTTCAGACTCTTCTCAAGTGATAATGATCCTGGATATGTTAAAAATGTGCACTGTAAACAGAAACTTAATAAAAATATATTTCAACTTGAAAATTCTCAGACAGACACTAAGAGAAAGGATTAGTAGTTGTGATGAAGGGAGTGGCTGATTAGATGACATTTAGGAGAGGTCTTCCCCCCGGGGCCTGGACACTGAAGGTGGTAGAGGTGAGACCGAGGAGAGTGAAGGGGACGATGAGGAGAGTGAGGGGATGATGAGAGGATGAGGAGAGAAGGGGACGATGAGAGGATGGGGAGAGTGAAGTGGACGATGAGAGGATGGGGAGAGTGAAGGGGATGATGAAGAGAGTGAAGGGGACGATGAGAGGATGGGGAGAGTGAAGGGGATGATGAGAGGATGGGAAGAGTGAAGGGGATGATGAGGAGAGAGAAGGGGACGATGAGAGGATGAGAGTGAAGGGGACGATGAGAGGATGGGGAGCGTGAAGGGGATGATGAGATAATGAGGAGAGTGAAGGGGACGATGAGAGGATGGGGAGAGTGAAGGGGACGATGAGATGATGAGAAACCGGGGTGTTGCTGGGGAGGAGGTGGGGGCGTGACACAAACCGAAGCGACCGTGCACCTGCAATGGGGGTTTAAACTGGGCAGACTGAGCCCTGATTGGACGAGGAGAAGATGTGGCGAGCAGCAGGGAGGAGTATTTGGAGTGAGGTGATGAAGGCTGAGGAGAAGGTAAACTCTGGAGAGGTGGTGAGGTAGAAGATAGCGAAGTTAGGTCTTCCAGGCTGAATTTACTCTAGCTCCATATTGTATTTAATACAGTGCAATTACATTTCAATTGCCTTTCTCGACCAAACTCCCCCTATGAACAGATCTTGATGGCGTATTGGATGTACCGTACATAGGTCAATGATAGAAACTGCAGTGCTGGGGTAAAATTAACTTGAACTCTGGTCATGTGAGTGCAGCCCCATCACAGCCGGGGCTGTAGGTATTTAAACCTATGGAGAAAGCTTTAACAGTTTAATCTAATGGAAAGTGTATTGAAGCACACCAGCACTACGCTTGGTGCCACTTCACTGAACATGTACGCAGGGCTGCTCTCTTAGTCTCTTTGAATAACCTGGGACATGGTTTCCTGCGCCTGGCCACACACACGGCTCTGTCATGAGTTAAGTCATGAGGATAATTACTCAAGTTTATGTTTAAGAAGATGGCTGTCTGCATGAGGGGAGACACCAGGCAAAAACATATGGTGCAGCAGATGACTATAGCATGCATGGTTATGATGGGGTTGACTGAGGTGCCTGGAAAGTACAGAATAATGTGTCTTTATCTTGTATTTTTATATTAAAATCAGACAGTGTTGTGCAATCAGATTTGTTTATTTCAGTGACACATGTGAAACGAATTAGATCACTGATCATCTATTAAGGATGCACCAAACTATCTTTTTCTGTTTTGTCCAGATGTGTTTTGTCATTTAAAGTAACTACAAAACAGCTTTGAAAAAATACAAGTTTAATATTACAACCAATATCAATATCCGATCTATGAACATTTTCAATAGTACAAAGTACTTCGCTGATTGATTATGCAGAAATCTGCATAATGATGTTTGTATGTTTTTTCCTTTCTTTTTTTCTTGTAAGCAAACATATTTGTTTTGCTACGGACAGACTGATTGGCCAACCCACCTGGCAATCAAACCCATCTGAACTCGGGGAGATTCACCGGGGACCAGACTCACATCTGCGTAAAGTATCTGAGAAGTGTGTATCCTGGATCCAAGCCAAGGGTTGAGGGTTGTCTGTGGCTGTATACATATGAGTTTGTGCCAGTCCATGCCAGGCTGGACTAACTGGCTTGGTGCCCACTGATCCTTATAGTGCTTAATATTTCCCAGGTTTTCACGTCACTGACTTCTCATATGGTCACGCTCAACCTGTAATAGTCTATAATACCTGTGATTAACTCTCATTTATAGAACATTTGTTTGTTGGCTAAGTAGATGACTTAAAGGGATTGTATACATATAATGGCTTCATGTTGCCTATAACTATAAGCAGAAACAGACAAACAAAACACAACTCCAGGTATGTTTTTGATGAAGTAAGAGCATTAAAGCATGGCTTTAAACTCATACAAGTCAATTTTGCGCAATACAGTATAGCACCTTTAACTTAAATTGGATTAATTTATTTCACATTTTTTGAGTGATCTTTTAATTATTAAAGTTTGTGTTTGTGTATGTTTGTGTATTCTACCATTCTTTGCAGTTTAAATGTTTGTCTTAGCTATTTTTCCTTTTTTTTTTATTACAGAAGGATTAACTGTAGTTCCTTCATGAAATAAGCATCAGAGCTTGGAGGGTTTTGCTGTAGGTGGATGAGGGACTCCCTAAACCGTGTGAGCCAAAAAGCCCTCACACAGATCTAGGAGAGGCTGTAGTCTACACACACGCACACAGACAGACACACATGCACGCGCACACACACACACGCACGCACGCACGCACGCACGCACACACACACACACACACACACACACACACACACACACACACACAAAAACACAGACACAAACCCACACAGACATGCAGATACAGACACATGCACAAACACGCCAACACACTCACAGCATTACATACACGCACACACGCACACACACACACACACACACACACACACACACACACACACACACACACACATACCCAACTGCCCTGGGATAGCACCACTAATCTCCTCTTTTGTTGACACACTTCGCCTCAGCTGGGCCATGCGTTCACATCTCAGTCTCTTCGTGCTCCTCGTCGGTATCTTCTGGTGGGAGTTGCAGTCTTCACTATCAGAGCCGGCAGAAGGACAGGTTCCCACTGGCTGTGAGTCAATACAATTTGTGCACCTGATGCACAGCTGCTCTGGGATACACTGCTTCACACTGTAATTTTGTAAATATGTACTGTACTGATGATAGGCAGTGTATCTGTTGCAGAAAATTTAAAGGTTCCCTATTTAACTTTTCTGTTAAACTGCTTGTCTCCATGGCGATGTTATTGCTTTGCCAAGAACTTTCCATCCATGTTTCATCCTCTATCTTCATTGAGACAAGCAGGTGAGGCTCACTTATAGTAAGAATACATGTTTTGAAGACATTTAGCAATAAAAACACCTCAAGCCTTTCAGAAAACCAAGTTCTAGGCAAAGCAATAAGATCTCCAGAGAGACAAGCAGGTGGCACATAAGTTACATAAAGCAACTTAAACTGAAGTGAAAGATAAAAAATACATAACACATACATTAAAACATTACAAATACATGCTTTTTAATGGAAAAAATAATAATAAAGGAGTGAAAGCAATATGAATTTGGTGCATTTTACGAAGTCGGTGAAGTCGCATAATAAACTAAAGAATAAGCAGTGCTCCCTCTGCTCAGAAGGACTTTTCATAAAACAGTGATTCATTGCTTCAAATTTATTACTCTCCAGTCTCCCAAAACCAGCCCAAGACACATGGGAGAGAGAGCATCCAAAGTACACCTGCTTTTCTCTGAAAACTGTGGTGGCCATTTTTGTAGTACATCTTGATTTACCATGATTTATGAACTGGGGGATTTGCTGGGAAACTTAAAGGTGCACTATGTAAGTTTTCTGGTGGGGGGGTCTGCCAACAGCTGCACTCATAGAGACACTATTTTTTGCCTGGAAGTACGTTATATATCTTGAATTTGTTCATTGCTTGTCTCCATGGAGATTGCTAACTTTTATGCCATTTTTGGACCATTCTAGGCAAAGTAACAATATCTCTATAAAGCAAAGAAGGTTTCAGACCCTCCACCTAAAAAGTACCCTCATAACCCATCTTAAATACCCACATATTTATCTTTTTTAGTTTAAAAAAATAAAGAGAATCTGTTGTGTCTGGAGTAGCTATGAGACATGTATTGGACCGAAGCCAGTATTGCAGTCTATGCCAAGGTAGGCAGATTTGTGTCTTGGCCATAAAAGTACTTTAAGGATTTGAAGGAATGTGAACTGCTCAGATCTTCAGACAGTGGTACTTGCAGCAATTTCATTTGGACTATTACATTTTAGTTTGATGCATGTTTGAATGTATATTGGGGGTATTAACTGCTAACACATAACATATTTAGATCACCATGTCACCTTGTATTGTTTTGAAAATTATATATTCAGCGAAAACATCATATTAACATGTTGTATAAGTTTCACTTTCATTTTTGACGCTTTGATTCCCTCCTCCCTTTGCTCTCCAAGTCACTCCCACTTCAGAGCACTATCGAAATACAATTAGCATGTATCCCACTAATGAAACTACTACTGCACATCAGTTGTGTTCAGTTTTCATTTCATGTTTTTGCATATTTATGGAGAATTGTCATGTGGGAGCATGGATGACGTAGGCCTGTGGGCTGAGCATTGCACAGAATCTTACAGCTAACTAACTGCAAGGAGGGTTTAAATAGGGCCTGGGAGAGAAATTACTGAAAAAATGTATGGATGACATGTAAAACCTCTTCAGGCATATTTTTGATGAGGAAACAATATTATAACATGATAGACTAGATAGAAGATTTTGCATCATACCCCGTCTAGGGATGCTCATATCCAGTATCTTCCGTTGCCCGATATTAACCAGCATCAGTGCAGAAACAGAAAACAGCATTATTTCCTTAAAATAAAAATAAAACAAAACAAAACTGACTCAAATGTGTTGTATAGCTGTTATTTATCTCTCAATTAACTACAACAGCTTTGTATAGATAAAAATTCCTTCTGAGACTTTCTGGGCCCACTATGACCAGTTAATAATCTTATTACATCAATATATATCTAACCAGGATATCGGTTGAACTGATATTTGGAAGCCGATATCTGATCTAGCTTTGTTTTTCAGTATCGGCGGCCATATCCGGTAGCAGCATCTGATCGTGTATCCCTAACCCCCTCTTTAAATCATAAAACAATACAACTTTCTCTTTTTTGTTACAAGTCACACAGGCACAAATGCACTGAGAAGGAGGAGAGCCCACTGCTGAATCTTTTATGAGGTGATTTCGATTAGCACCCAGAGATAGCCAACCAACACAGGTCAGACTTACTGATGAGTCAACAATGTTTTCTTTCACAACAAAATATATTTAGAAAGAATAAGGGCTGATTCACACCTGAAATTAAATTGCTTTGTTGCTATATTTACTGTAATAAAACACTTCTTTCTCTTAGCCTGACTTCACTTTTGTTATAAACAAAACTACAACATAATTTAAACTTTTTATTTATTTATTTTTAACACAAGTTGTGTTTTCTAATCACGTCAGACAAATGGCCCACCTTCCCATGAACTTTTCTCAGAGTTATATTCAGATAAAGGCATGTGTTTTGGTTCTGTTCCAATGTGGGAGTGAGAGAATGTGACTGGAGTAGAGCAGAGTTGACTGAGGTGGGCTGTAGTTCACTGTGGGGGGAGGAAATTGATTAAACAATAGTAGGTTGTGTCTTGTTCATTGCCTTCTGCTCTGGCTGTCAACACAGTTTTGGAGTCACATTTTTGTTTAAAGGGCCCATATTACACTGTTATCATGTTGTTTGATCATAAAAAACAGACCTGCACTTGTGTTTTGTTTCATTCATAAATTTAACACACAAACCCTGCATATTTAGGCTGAGTTCTTCTTTCAAACAGAAAACCCTGTTCCACGTTGTGATGTCATGTGGTAATATAGGAAGTGCTACACTGTGTTTTTAAACTCCATACACCTTTACTAGAATCATTTGGATAATTTCAGTCCTGGAATTGCCATTCTCTACTGAGCAAAAGTTAAAAGGTAGCACTTAACTTGAAAACTACCACTTCATGACATCACAACGTGGAAAAGGGCATTTTGTACTTTGGAGATGTAGATAGACTAATTTTAAGGCTTACTCAAAGATGTGTGAATGAAACGCAACACAACTCCGGACATGTTTTATTTATTTATTTGTTTATTTGATTGGGACAGTGCATGTTAATGAACATACATGACAAAAGCACAAATGTAAACACGCCGGATTGTAGCCATACGGCTAATTTCCATCCGTTTTTGATGAGGTAATAGAATTATAACATGGCTTAAAGGTGCATTGTGTAACTTTTCTGGCAGAGGGTTCACCACCTGCTTTTTTCCATGGAGATGTTATTACTTTGTCTGGAATGTTTCACAGTTTGATATTAAACCTTTTTATCTTCATGGAGTCCAAACCAGATCAAGTTACAGGTCGGATCTGTGTAGAGGCAACCATGCTCATGCCTGTTTTTCGACATATTTTTGAGCTATTAAACTACATGTAATTGAATAAATGTAAAGTAGAGCTGTTTAATGTCACACTGTGGAACATTCCAGGCAGAGCAATGGCATATCCATAGAAACAAGCAGGTGATGGACCCTCCACCAGAAAAGTTACACAATAAACATTTAAAGCGCACTAGAATCCATTTTGTGTAATATTGGACCTTTTAAAAGTTGAAAATTCTACCATAGTTCTGTGATACAAGGGATGGCGATGTAGCTAAAAACAGAGCTATCATTCACAGAGCAGCATTTTCAGGAGAAGCTACAGGCTGCGTCCCACTTCTGCATCTTGAAATAAAGCAACAAACTTGGCGGAGAAGAACAATAGAGGTCCATCCTTACATTGTCCTGCTGCGGTGTTGGCTTAGCATCACTCCTTAAAGGGTTCCTGGCATTGACAGGCAGGAAAAAACACAGTCTTGTCGTGAGGGAAGAGAGTGCTGTAGGGAACATGGGATTTCCTTAATGGAATCTTGCGCTGCGTTCTGATTGGTTGGCGTCTGGAGGCAGGAACTTCCTTTCAAAGTGGTATTGGAAGTGACCACTCCCTACAAAGAGTCAAACCTGTTGAGTTTACTTTCAACATAGTAGTGCTTCATACAGGAGTTACATTTTGACACAAAGTTAGGTTCACTGTTGAAAAGATACAAACATGAATAAAGAGAACTTCCAAACCATGAATTAGAAAATATCTCCAAACATAATAATAATAAATGTCTCACGGTACCCTTACCTCACAGTTAAGATTAATGCCTCTGGACTATGAACTCATATTTGCAAAGTTAATTGACTCACTTATTTTTGGTTATTCTAATGCTTTAGGGTTTAGTATTATAGCACATAATATTTTCTTTAAAAAGTAAACGTGCTACACCAGGATTTCAACAACTAACCTTTAGTGAATAAACCATTTCTCAACCTACTGAGTCGCTTTACTTAATAGTTAATGACAGAACATAGAGAATCAAGACTATACATCAATATCTTGCTTTCATTGGAGTTTGGGCTCATGTAACTTGTTCATTGTACATTCGACAACATTACGTCTGGCATTGTTGAGTGTTCCCTTTGGCTGCTGACTGCACAGATCACAGTCAGGGACTGTGCCCAAACCACAGCTATGTGAGAGACGGCCGCTGGAACTTTGTCACTGAAGCTGTTGCTGTTGATATATTTCTCTTGGATTTTCTCTGTGTGCTAAATTTCAGATAAAGTGTATATTATTTAGAGACAGACCATTATTTGCACTTTTTAACGAATCAGGTATTGGCCTTAAATCTTCAGCACAGGCCAATATTTTGCCTGCAATAAAAACACACAAAGCTTTATTTGAACACTTAAATGCAAATACGTAGATAACTGCTCAAAATGTGACTACACAGCAGTCTTAAAGGTTTGTGGTCAAAGGGACTGTAGGGGAGTTTGCTGTAAATTAAAATTAGGTGAAAATAATCAAAACCGGCCTTACATATTAGCCCAAAAGTATCGGCAGAGTTTATCGGCCCGCGGTTGCTATGGATCAGTTGTGGTAATTGATTTTGATACTTGAGTAAAAGTTCAGATAGTGGAGCAAAAAAAACCTCAAGTAAAAGTATGAAAAAAAAGTATGAAAAAAATCATGAAAAAAAACATGAAAAAATCTACTTGAGTTTAAGTATTAAAGTACCCATTTAAAAATGTAAATGTAGTAAAAAGTCAAAGTTTTTTTTTTTTTTTTTCAGATTTTTCAGGTCTTATGAGGCTTCAAATTTAAAATATTTGTGCTGAATTTTGTTCAACAGAAACATTTGATTAGATATTTTTTTCCTAGCTGTTTTTCTTTGCTTAAATTATGAACATGTTAAAAATAACCCCCTCAGTCTTGTCAGCAGGTCTCCAACAATAAAAAATGATTTATTTTTCAGACCAGTTAAAAAATGTAGAGTAGAAAATACAGATAACTGCTCTCAAATGTAGTAAAGTAACAGTAAAAAGCATCCACTTCAAAATCTACTTAATTACATCCCACCACTGTTCTGGATTCTACACAATTGGTATCGGCATCGGCAATGGAAAAAAACAAACAAACCACATATTTCTCTGTCTCACTTATCTCTAATATTATTTTGTTCAGTAGCTGCAGAGAAAGGAAATTGCCTGTTGTCCTGTCACTGCAGTCACAGAAACATATCCTGCCTGATGGTTTAGATCAGCGATTGAATTGGGTTTCATGCCCACTGGTGATGCAACACTGTGCTTCACAACTGTAATATTTTACTACATCATTTGCAGGTGCTTGTGGAGAAAGTAGAAATGAAAACATGTTCTCAATTACTGATTTATTGGAGTGCCATTAACTTGAATCAATCGAATCAAGAGCCAGGTGTCAGTTATAAACTAGGTGCCTTTAAGTCGAGAGGTCTCTGGTACTTAGACTTACACAAACGTTATTGATCCACAAGAGAAATTATTTGGACACAGAAGCTCACAGATCACAATATAAAATAATAACAAAGAGCAAAAATAAAAATGGTAATAATAAATTCAAAATAAGTAGCAAAAAGAGCAAGGGACTGGTGTCAAATAAAAATATAGAAATACAGTAAATCTATCTCAGCTACATAATAAGAGAATCTTGTTTGGAGAAGAGTTTAAAGTTTGGAGGAATTGGACTACACTACTAACAGTGACTTTGTCTTTTTTATGTTCATGAAATTAAAATGGAAAGCTATATTTATTTGTTTTATTAGTAAGAAGTGAATCAAGAACTGTTATCGACCAATGAAAAATTATGATCTGAAATGATCCAAATGATTCTAGTAAAGCTGTATGGAGGTGTATGGAGTTTAAAAACACAGTGAAGCATCCTGTATTACCACATCTTGCATTACTACATGACATCACAAGGTGGAACAGAGTGTTTTCTGAGAGAAGAACATGTGTGAATGAAACAAAACACAACTCTAGGTATGTTTTTGAAGAGGAAACATGATAACATAAATCAGAGTACAGCGTAATATGGGCCTTTTAATTTGCATATTTACATGTTTATGTGAATAATACATATTTACAATCCTATCTATTATTGTAATGGGACCGTCTATGCTTTGTTTGCAGGGTTATAGAATAAAACGAGATGATTTAGCTTTATATTGGCGTTACCTGGCATTTCACTGTCTCTGTGTGAGTGCGGAGCTGCAGACCTAGCATCTTGATTACACTTGTCTGGTTGGTTCAAAACATTGCCCTAGTCTAAGCTATTTCTCGGTGCTGCCACGTCGGTCATTACTGATGCTTTATACGTCTTAATAATTCAACTTCCTTCAACAGTAGAGAGGCAGGGCGATTCAGCAGATCCAGCCCAGTGCTGGACGAGCTGCACAGTCTGCAAATAGAGGAGTCCACAGTGTGACAGCAGTGTCCTGGCCTGTTGTTTATGGCTGCTGCGTGTGGGTCTGTATTTATGACGGAGCGCTGGTGGTAAATTGAATCCTGAAGTCGCGCTGTTGGAGATTGGATCAGACAAAATCAGACCTGTGTCTCTATTTGTTACTCCAGTCGTATTTCAAATGGTGTCAATAACTGGATTTTGGTCAGGATTTTTTGAAGGTTGAAGCTTTTTTGAATTAAGTTTCTAAAGTGGAAAAACTAAAACTTGTATCGAAACTATGCTCATTGAAAAAGATAATGAAAATTATTTGACTCCTCCTGGGTAGTCTTTAGGTGGTCTTCACCTACTGTATATTAGGGTTAGGGTTAGGGTATAACTAGTAAAAAACAGCATGGTGGAATTCACAAAAAAGAACTAATAATATGTTGTCAAAAATTACATTTTCCTGTCCCAAGAAATTTTCATATTAGGCAATGTGAGTGAAGTGTCTTGCCTAAAGACACAACAACAGTTTTTGCCACTGACGTCCCACTGTGCCAACTGGAATTTCCAGCGGTCTCTCATCCAAGTACTAACTAGGTCCAAAATGTGACACAGCTCTCGCATAGGTTTGTGGTAAAAAACGTGCTGGCGGTAAGTTTTCAGCCAATTCAAATTACATAATTTGATAGAGTTTATCAGATATCAGTTTATTTGGATTAAAAAAAAAGTCAGTATTGGTATAGTCATAATCACAGCCATGGAAAAAGCCATATCGCTCGGTGTCTACTAAAAGTACCCAGTGTATTTATTTTGCATAAAGCTAACCTGTCCCCAAGTAGACATCCTTTATCTAACCTGTCAATACTGTAGTCTTGACTTAAATGATCTGTAAGTGATTCTAATTTGGCATTTCTTGTGATTTTCCAACATCCTCACTCCTGGCACCACATCAAGTGCTTGTAAAGGTGTGAGGGCTCTTATTCTTAGGACACTGTAAACACATGCTTCACTCAATCTGACATCTTACTTCTCCAATAAAACTTTAATGTCTCCCATCTGTTAGGCAAAGAGAGGCCTTTCTTTTATGGCTTCCTCTGCAGTTTTCCCTTGTACACAGAACATCACGTGATCAGAGTAGTAGTAGTTGTTGTTTGAAAAAGTTCCCTGGGGTCAGAGGCATGCTTGGAAGTAATGCAAAAGGAAAGAGGCGGTACAGGCGCAGCAAAAGATAATACTAAGAACTTGGAGAGTGCAGATGAGGCAAGGCCCATATTTGTAATGATGTAATGAGTTTTCTGTTTTGTGGTATAGGAATGGGAAATTAACCATAATATCACTAAATGCAATAAAAAAGGAAGACAATAATAATTTGTGGTCCATTTTTATAGTTGGTTTTATGCTACCAGTTGGGTCAGAAAAAGCTACTTATCCGTGATCATGTATAACAGAGTTCTATAATATATTCTATAACAATTGTTTTAGCACAGTGATGCGTTTAAAAATAATAACTTAAGACATTAATAACTAGTAGTAACTTTTTAATTAGTAACTTTCCTCGTGGAGGGTTCGCAACCTGCTTGTCTCCATGTTGCTTTGTCTGGAATGTTCAGAAAGCATTAAATGTATCCATCTTGCATTTACTCCATAACATGGGTTTTTATTGACCTAAAAACTTGCATTCTTACTGTGAGTGGGCTTGCCTGTCCACAGATCTGACATGTAACTTGGCTCTGTGGCATCAACCGCTGTCTCCGTAAGTGTAATGCCACACTGTGGAACATTCCAGGCAACATCTCCATGGAGAGAAGCGGTTGACGGACCCTCCACCAGAAAAGTTACACTGTGCGCCTGTTGCGTACATCGTCATTTTTAAGCCATAAGTGATTTCCAGACATGTTGTGGACTCTGTCTAGGCTAGTCCAGGTAACAATTATTCAATTACTAAATCACAACTATTTCAATTATTGATTAATGGCTAGTTGTTTCAGCCTTCCCTATATTTTGTGGACATACAAACCCTAATGTTGGTAGAAAATAGAGAAAATAGTATACATGTTTCCCTTACGTTCACATTGCTCTGTTGGATCATGAATAAGCATAGGAAAGCCTGCTGTAATGGTGTGCAGATGTGCAGGTGAGAGTGGGATGGGACCTAGGGTGTTTGGCCCCTCAGAGCTCAGTGTAACTGAGCTTTAATGAGCGCTAAAGCCAGTCTGCTGCTCCACCAGTGTCTGAGCTGAGCTGCTACAACACTCATTTCACACAAGACTCAGACACTGCCTCGTCTATAGAGGGTTCACACATAGCACTTTCTATGTTGTCCCTCCTCAGTACAAGGAAGAGCATGGGCTTTAGCTTGTTAGAAAGTATTTTAAGGGTGCGTTCACACTTGCACATACACCATATTAAAAGTGAGGCTACATTGGGACTAAACCTAGAGCTAAACCAGGACTAGAACAGGACTAAACAGTTGCTAGAAGAGGACCAAACCAAGTCTACATCAGGACTAAACTGGGCTCAAACCAGGACCAATGTAGAAGCATGAACACACCCTAGAACACAAGGTCTTGGTATTATATGAAATACTCTACTAAATCCAATAATGATGTCATTGGCATTAGACACCATAAAGATGTAGATACTTCATATTAAATGGTTTGCAGTGGTTCAAAGTTATTCCTCACTTACGTTATGCATTCCAAACATCGTAATTATTCACTACAATGAGCGTATAAGTGTTTTATACAACTACTGGAGACCAGAGAGCATTATAATTAGATACAAACAATACACGGAGGACTTATTTTGACCTAATGAGCTGCTTACAGTAAAATCTGTACTGGTGCAAGACATTTTTTGCTCAAATACATGGGGAAACAATCGGGTACAGGATGCAGATGAAAGTTTCTAGTCCCAGATGAATGCAGTGAAATAGCAGAAAGTTTCACTATACACTGCTGCACACTTGCAGAGTAGAGATTGACCAATATGGGTTGTTTCATGATGGCCTATCACCTCTGCCAATATTTTTGAGCCGATATGTTAGCCAATTTTGATTATTTTCTCCAAATTATTAAATTATTACAGAATAATTTGAATGATTATCTTACCTTTGCACATCCGAACAGCACAGTCACCTTTTCTCATTGGCATTTGATACAAGTTAGAAACAAGTTGGTTTTATATTATACTGTATTTTCACTGTGTTGTTTCTTAATTTTTTAATACCTATACTATATATTGCGGCAAACCTTTAAGAAAGCAGTGTAGTCACGTTTTGTGCAATTATCTCCTTGCAATGAAGTGTTAAAATAAAGCTTAGTGTTTACTCTTTAGGCAGCAGGTCAGCCAAAACAAAATATGGGCCTGTGCTGTAGATTTAAGGCTGAGTTGATACGCGAAAAAGTGTAAATATTGGCCAACCCATATCTCTCTCTATAGTGGACAACAGCATTATTACTGTTGTGCTGTTGTTTACTTTTTTGTGAAGAAACTGAGAGAAACCCCCTTTGAGCAAAACTGCTGCTGTCCTCATTTACCTGTGAAAATGATCCATCAGAACATTTACAAAGGCTTGCCACATGCAGTGGAGCTAAACAGGACTGCAGAGTTGGCAGGCAATGCGTACACAGCTGGCAGGAGCAGAGACAGTTTCACTCTGCAGAATACTAAATATTAGGAAATGAGGATGTCTTTATGTTAGGGCTCCAAGATTAATCGAAAATGCAGTTGAATGGATGAAATTAGCAAATCTCAAAGGCTGAAATTTTTCTAGTATCATAATTTCCTCCACAAACAACAAAATATCAGGTCTTATTGTGCATAAAACAGCTAACCCTGTAGCTTATATCTGTACAAACTTGGTCTATATGTGATTCTCAGTTCATATTTCAGGATTTTTGTCAATTCTTCTGAATGTGAAAAATGTGAACACAATCCTATTATTAAAAAATAGCAAATTTAATCACAATTGCAATACATATTTTTCCTATATGGTTCAGCCTTGTTTATAGCTTTAACCAGTGTATCTATCTTAACAAAGAGAACGGACTAATGTTACCACGATACTAAAATTTCATTCAGGCATAGACTTGATACTCAATACTGATTCTGATACCACATTGATAATAAAAAACACTCGTTCTTTAGACAATAGAATGTGATTTTCAACATTAAATCATAGTACTTTCTTTTATATTACCATGAGGTCTTATATCTGTGTAATCCCTCAGTGGTCCTGTAGATTCCATAGTGGTCCATGGGCGTATGCTAGTCTATGTGCTCTTATAGTTGTTCTGATACAACTCAAGATCATTCTAAAACTTCAGGAAATGTTCATTTCTGTCCTGTGAATGTCACTTCTTAGTATCAATACCTTCTCAAATGAGTATCTATTTTTGATACTTGTTTTAGCATCGATTAGTATCCACTTTTACTTTTGATAACCCTAAAGCTGACTTCTCTGTGTGGTTTGCTGAGGTCTGAATGAGCAGCACGAGTGGAAAAGGAGAAGGAGGCAGAGGGAGGTGCAGGTGTCAGTGGAGCACAATCAGCAGAGATTGCAGTACTTGAACTGGCACACCCTCCATGAATGACTCCAATCAGCCCATCTCATCACCACACAGAGTTCTTCTCCATGTCACTCAAAATGCAGCTAAAAAGCCAGAGCCGCAAAACCAACCAAACATTCAAGCTATTTTATCATGATTCAGAGAAATAAAATGTAGAAATGTTTGTTTTTTTGTGGACATTTAGCTGAGACCCATACTCATTCTGCTTATTTTGGTCAGGGTGTGGAGCTTTTCACAAATCAAAATCAGAGTCAGATACTAAACGATACTAAAACTAGTATCAAACCTAAATACTTGTTTGAGCAGGTATTGATACTGAAAAAGTCACATTCACAGGACAGACATGAACCTTTAGAATGATCTTGAGCTGTATCAGAACAAGTATAAGAGCACCTATGCCCAAGGACCACTATGGAATATACCTGGACGACTGAGGGATTACACAGGTATAAGGCCACATATAAAAGAAAATACTGAGTATCAAGTCTATTCCTTTGTATAGAAATCGAGTTTGTGGAACAGTCTTCCTCCTCTTTTCCTTTTCTTTTAATACTAGCTAAACATGATATCTTGGTATTTTATTTTATATGCTTGCCCTATCTTATCTGCTTTTCCAGTGTATAGTGTTACTCACATTGTCTTTAATATGGCTGTTGACTTTCTTGTGACGTATTTTGGTCAGCTGAAGTTGTTTTTAAATGTGCTATATAAATAATGAGTGAAAACTTTACGTGCAACTTGTGGTGTGAAGTCATGGGTCACACAGTTTTGTAGTACTTAGCAGTTTGCCAGACAATTAGCTGGTGCTGGCTTTATTTTATGATTCTGCTAATTATCTGTCAAGGCTAAATGAACAAAAGGACATGATGCTAAAATATGCAAGTATTTAAAGGGCTCATATTATGCTATTTTCTGATCTATGTTAGAATGTTTTTTCCTAATCACAAACATACTTGGAGTTGTGTTTTGTTTCATTCACACATGTTTAATACACACACTCTGCATATTTAGGCTGAGTTCTTCTCTGAGTTCTTGTTCCACCTTGTGATGTCATGTGGTAATATAGGAAGTGCTCCACTGTGTTTTTAAACTCCATACACATTCACTAGAATAATTTGGATAATTTCAGCCCTGGAATTGCCTATCTCTACTGAACTAAAGGTAAAATGTAGCTGTAAAGTTGAAAACTACCACTACATAACATCACAAGGCGGAGCAGAGCATTTTGAGATTTGACAGTTTAGACAGACTAGTAATAAAGGATTACTCAAACATGTGTGAATTAAATAAAACACAACTCCAGGTATATTTTTGATGAGGAGAATCCATTTTATGTAACATAGGACCTTTAAATTGGACGAAACAATAGAAAATAACATCAGAATATAATAATGTTCAGTTTGGTTGGTGATTGCGTCTAAATGTTGTTTAAACATTATCTTTTTTCTCTACGTTTTCCCCAAAATTACTGAATAAAGAATCCAAACTGGATCACCATGCAAGTTAGTTTATCTTCAACCCAAAATTCCATGTCATTTTCCTGTCTATTACCAATTGAGCAATTATTGTGCCCTCATATTTACAGTGTCTGTGGCTTGGCTCTGCATCCCCTCTCATCTCTCATCTCCTCCGAGCCAGAACTTGCTGACAGTGTGCCATTAGCTCCCCATTCCTCCCCAGTAACTAAAACCCACAGATCTCTCTCCTGCATGCCCGCCAATCAGATTAGACAGCTCCCCGATCTCCAGTCCTTTTCATCTACACCACAAGAGAACATTTTGGTAGACAGATATCATCCTGGCGTGTGTTTACTTTCTAAAGAATGGGACATAATGGGAGAAGATGAAAAAGATAGTTGAAATGATCTTTCCTCTTGGTCACGGATGAGTACGAGTTAAAAGAAAGAATGACGATAGATAATGTCTGTGAAGATTTAGGGCCGTGTCATGTGGGAATTTGGGGTCGATTTATATCCAAGAGTTTCAGAATGTTGATAACTTATATCTTGGCTGTGTGAGGTGATTGAGGGCTGCAACTAAAGATTAATTAGGAGCAACAGTGGCTCAGTGGTTAGAGCAGTCGTCCCCCCCAACTCAAAGGTGGGAGGATCGATTCCCACTCAGACCAAGTTCTGTTGCTGTGTCTTTACGCAAGACACTTCACCCATATTGCCTAGTGTGAATGTGGTGTGCGTGATGGTGATCAGAGACAAGTGTGTAAAGTGCATTACAAGTATAAGGCATTATCATTATATCTTGAATGAATATAAATAATTTGTCTCATATTTCATCAGTCACCTCGCCTTCACTTGCACTGTGTTGGTCATCACAATCAGAGCACAACGCACAGCCAAACGCAAAGTTTATGCAGCAGCACAACCTGATCCACTGCTCACAACCAGCCCCAACAACAACCTGATCCACCTCTCATAACCCGCCCCAACAGTGTCAGCAAAAGTAAGAGGCTACGGTCACAACATGAACACGTGGTATCAGCACCGCAGGTCTGTCGCACCACGAGCTCATTTATGTACTATTTACCTTTGAGGCTCCGTCCTCAGATTTGCCCCAAACTAACGAAAACAAGCATCTTACCTTCTCCAGAGATGAAACAAATCACAGCAGGAAGAAAAGGAAGTGAAACTGACAAAGAGAGGACGACGAGTCTGTTTCTCTGATATAAGGGCCAAACCCAAACAGACAGCTGTATGAGTTTTCTGCTACTTAAAGGAGACATATGCGAACTTGGCTTTAGTGAAGTTTTAATGTGTTTTAACGATCGTCATATATTTATTTTATTTTATTCTCTGATATTTTTTTTTTCATGGCCTATGCAGATGCCAACCAATCGCTGAAAAGCTTTTGAGACAATATCTGGCCAATCTGGATTTCTCCCCCCAAATTACGCATTTTCTAATTGTAACAAACCTATGCACAACCCTATTTCACTGCAAACCCTTAAAAAGCTGTGTAGTCACATTTTATACAGTACCATCTTCACAGTATAATGCTCAGATAAAGCTAAATGTCTTTGCTTTAGTCACTTGGTCAGAAACATCTCTCTTTTGGGGTTTTAAGGCCAATTGACACTTTGCAGCTGATGTCATTAACATTCCCTGGGGGTGTGATGCTAACTGTGAGCATGCTCTGTCTGAGACTGTGTTAGATTTTAATCTGATCCTAATTTTTATGTAATCAGAAAGAGCTGACTTACTCTTCTATTAGTCACTCTCACCTTTTTAGTTGAAAATCAAATACCCAAACAGAGCTCCTGAAAATGTGTTGTTTAAATCCAATATTATAGTTTTCCGTTTTTCAGGCAATCTTAAAATGTATGTAGCTGTGATTGCTAATGTGTGGATTGTGTCTCCATGGTAACTGGTGAACATCCGCCAATACACATAAATGGGTAACTGATGTCTCTGCAAAGTATCAATACATTAAAAGCATGCAAGTTTAGTATTTCTTCTCTATGGACGTAGAAGATTTCTCATCTAATTAGTCCTTTACTATTAAATTATGTCCTACAGCTCAGATTTGCTTTAAAGTTGAAAATGAATAAATGCTGATTGTGTCTTGCCCAAGGATACAACAGCAGTATGTATGCAAGGCCAGTGATTAAACCGCTAATGATCAGATTTGGAGATTTAGAAATTGAAGACTAACAATTATGCCAGCAGGAAAGCCTGAAAACCTGTCACTAGTTTGCCCAAATACAAACCCACAGAAAACATTTTATTCGAGGCACCACACTGATAATTGTGGGTCTACATCTCTCTCGTTTTCCTCTGCCACAATGAGCCGAGAAAAGGCTTTCCTGTTCAAATGAGGCTCTCTGGTCATCTGTCACTGTGAATTACTTTAACCATCAGCAGTAATGAACGCTCAGAGTGGTGTGGTGCACGGCAGGCCCACTCACTACCACAATTTGATTCTCCATAGGCCTGTCACAATAACAAATTTTGAAGTAGGCCTATATTTTGAAGTATATTTTGAAGTATATTGTGAACTAAATATAGATAATAAACGATAGAAACGAAATAAATAATATTGAAACCAAACCATAAAGCAGAATTGTATTGAATTCCCAAAAAGTATTCTAAATGTACAATGTTGTTAAAGGTACACTCTGCAACTTTACTAGTGGAGGGTCCGTCACCTTGTCTCCATGGAGATGTTATTGCTTTATCAAGAATGTTCCACAGTATAGATTAAAACTATCTCTCACATTACAATTCAGATCTGTGGAGAGTTGCCCCTATTCACAGAATTACTTATTACTACAATTATTTTTGACCAATAGAAACACATGTAATGAATAAATGCTATATGGATATGTTTAATGTCATATCATGGAACATTCCTGGCATAACAATCTCATCTCCATGGAGACAAGCAGGACCCTCCAGAAAAGTTGTGCAGTGCGCCTTTAAAAAAATATTTACCTTTGGCTCGGATAAAAAAAAAAAGAGTTAAGAGCTGGTGAGTTATACAATTTGAGAAGCAGTATTTACAAAAAGCAGTACTCCAGGGACCATTAAAGTATTACATGAAATAAATAAAAATAGCGAAGCCAAAATTGTGAAATGGATTGCACTTCCGTATTATTATTTTTAAAAAATTATGTCAAAATCTCATCTTGTCTCGTTCTTGTGAACTCAATCTCGTGTGTCTTATCTCGCGAAAATTGTGTCTCGTCCCCACCCCTACTGTTCTGCTGTTTACTCTCAGTGGAGAAATACCATACAGCAGCCTAATCAGCAAATAAATAGATGCCAATCATAGGCTCCATGTTGTGTGTGAATGCAGCCGCGAGGAAAGTGAGACTGGTACGTTTTAAAATTTAATCAGAGTTCTGAGCTGGCTGGAGTATTACATTTCCATATTATTAATGTTTGCAAACTCATTGTTTCTCAGCACTCGGGCCACTGCACTCTGAAGATGGCGTTTAGTTGGCATTCAGAGCTTATTTCGCAAATCCAAAAACATTTTTAGATAATTTGGTACTAAATGTTGTGAATAAAATAATAATACTTAGCTGTTACGTAACGTTTGACATAAAGTTTGAAATCTGTTGATAGCAAAAAAAAAAAAGCCAATATAAACATCCATCCATTTATTTTCTTCCACTTATCCGGGGCCAGGTTGTGGTGGCAACAGTCTAAACAGGGACTCCCAGACTTCCTTCACCCCGGACACTTCCTCCAGCTCCTCCGGGAGTACCCCAAGGTGTTCCCAGGCCAGCCGAGAGACATAGTCCCTCTAGCATGTCCTGGATCTTCCCCGGGGCCTCCTCCCGGTGGGATATGCCCGGAACACCTCCCGAGGGAGGCATCCAGAATAGATGCCCGAGCCACCTCAGCTGGCTCCTCTCGACGTGGAGGAGCAGTGGCTCTACTCCGAGCACCTCCCATGTGACTGAGCTTCTCACCCTATCTCTAATGGAGCGCCCAGCCACTCTGGGGAGGAAACTCATTTCGGCCACTTGTATCCGCGATCTTGTCCTTTCAGTCATTACCCAAAACTCATGACCATAGGTGAGGGTAGGAACGTAGATTGACGGTAAATTGAGAGCTTTGCCTTTTGGCTCAGCTCCCTCTTCACCACAACGGTCCGATACAGCGACCACATCACTGCCGATGCTTCACTGATCCTCCTGTCAATCTCACGCTCCATCCTCCCCTCACTCGTGAACAAGACCCCGAGATACTCGAACTCGAACGAGATCCTGTGGTCCCCCGGATCCCCTCCAGCCCCTGACTGTGCCTAGAAATTCTGTCCATAAATACAATGAACAGAACCGGTGACAAAGGGCAGCCCTAGCGAAGTCCAACATGCACTGGAAACAGGTCTGACTTACTGCCGGCAATGCGAACACAGCTCCTCAGCCCAACATTATTTTGTTACCATTTGATCTTAAACTCGTTCTGAAAGAGATCATTCAAAAACTATTCTGATAAGGTGTCATTCTGTCCTATTTGTAACTCTTATTGTATTGATACTTGTTCAAATTAATATATTGCCATTTGGCCTGTCACGATAATTACTATATCGTTCACTATATGAAAAATGTAACTATATAAATTTTGGGGCTCAAAAATTATTATTGTGTTGATAATTTCTTTGTAAAAGTATGGATATTTTGGGTATTTTTGTTGTAATACGATAGGATTTGGTAAGTTTTATTGCATCATTCTACTATGTATTTGTTGCAACTCAGACCTTTTAATGATACTGTCTCTTTAAAAATGGTTTACGGCGATTATCTTGCATTATTGTTATTGTATCTGTGGCATAAAGTATATCTCTGTAGTAATATATCGTGATTCAAAATTTGTTATCGTGACAGGCCTAGTTGCCATGGGATTGCAAGGATAAAATATTTTCCAATATATTTTCCAATATCAGCCTGTCAACAGATTTGTCTAGACATCCTGAAGTCTATTGTCAAAATGGATTTTTGTATTCTGATGGACATCCAGCTCCTCTGAATGCAAATTATCAACAACTGTAGCTCATGTTGTCAACACAATGAGAAATGTCAGGACAGCCCACCAGGTTTGTGTATTTTGGGACATTTTTGCTTTAGGAGGCATTATTTCCACATTGTTTGTCAAAAATAAGTCTAGTGCTTGTCTTGTTTCTGCCCGCTTGCTCCTGGCTGCATCCCAGCTGGCATTTGAGATCATATGCAAGTACAGCAGTTTTATATGTGGGCAGAATGCTATGGGGAAGAGCTCTTTATAACAGTATTAAACATCAAACAATTGTCAGCATTGTCCACCATGAAAGGGATCTCAGTGTCTTTGTTTGGAGATTAAGGCTAATTTTGGCAATGTATATATCTGTCTTTTTTTTTTTTTTTCAGCAAGCCATAGTTGCTTCATTATTCGTATCCATCAGCTAAATGCAAAACAATTACTTTCTTTGTGTGTGAGGTACCCAGATCAAATCTCTATTTCGCTATTTTACAAATACAAATACTATTAAATGTAATTTACAACACAAATACTAGTAGAATTTCTTTAAAGGCATTAAACATCTATCTAGCATTTATATAATTGCAGGTCTTTTATTTAAAAAACCTGCATTCACTGTTACTGGGATCGCTTCTTCACAGATCTGACTTGTAACTTGGCCTGTAACTTTTCAGCCCAAAGCGATAACATCTCCATAGATACAAACAGGTGATGGACCCTCTACCAGTAAAATTACACAGTGCACCTTTAATATTACCATGTAGTCTTACTAGTTCCTTTATACATGAGTGACCATTATAAAACTATTCAGAAATGGTCCGGTTTTGTGCTATGTATGTTTTTTTTTTTTTTTTAGTACAACCCTCTTATCAAAAATATGCAGATTGAACCACATACTTTTTTTTATTTCATTCATATTTTTTGCATTAAAGACATATTATAGTCTTCATTGCGTAACCTAGGTCTGGTGAGAAATACATAGTTGGAGGGTTGGTCTCCGTGCATGATAGAGGTTGATATACACAGGGAGAAAAAAACAACAACAAAAAAACAACGCAGCACAGATGGTCTCACCTAGTTTGGGAATTGAACCTGCCAAGCCAGCACCTTGTTGCAAGTGAGTGGTAAAAACACTAGAAACTAAACACTGAGCTAAAAATTTGGACTAATTTTCCTTGCTGTGTGGCCATTCGTTTCCCTGGGACTCCACGCGCCCTTAAGTAGCTTGCCATATGACCACAACAAACCAATAGTGACCCACTGATTCTTTGTGTATGTGGGTCATGATACCACATTGTCTGCAACTGACTAAGCCCCTCAAATCTCCTAGTGCGACGCAGAGACTTGGAGCCAACCCAGAACTCCAGTTTTCAGCCATTTCAGTTGGGCGCATCTCCTCTGCCAACTGTGGTTTGCATACAGACAGGAAATAGGCAGCCTGACTAACAAGCCCAATTTGTCTCTACACAGTTCCAGCAGATGCACACTGTTTAGCATGTCACTACTTTGCTTTTACATGTATGTATGTATGTATGTATGTATGTATGTATGTATTATTTTACTGTATGTATTATTTTACTATTTATAAGGATTTACACACGTCTTGCACGGATTTAAGATTAGTTTCCCGTTGGTTGATAAGGATTTCTAGACAAACTCACATCTCGACATTTAGTATTAGGCTTGGTGGTAGAGCTGCACCATTTTGTCAAGAAAAAGAAAAGAATTGTAATTTGTCTGACAAGTTTCAAATTGTGATTCGATCTGAGATATATTGATACTTTGCAGCTGATGTCATCAATATTCCCTGGGGGTGTGAAGCTAACTGTAGACACTATTGTGTCTGAAGCTCTGTTGCTCAAAACAGACTTTAATCTGATCTTTGTTTTAATACAGTCTGACCAAAAAGATCAGATTTAGTTGTAACTACAACAGGTGAGCTGATTTGTGCTGTTAAAGAAAATCTCTCACAAATAAAATTACAGTCACAAGATAGCTAGCATTAGCGAAAAGTTTTTCAGTTTGTCACTCTCACCTTTTTGTTGAAAATCAAACACCTAAACAGGACCATGAACGCCTGAATCAATCACAGGCTCCTGAAAATGTCCTGTTTAAATCTAGTTTGTGTTTTCAGACTTAAAATGACAAAAATGTGTGCATTGTGTCCCCCAGTACGAGGTCACTGCAAGTATCACAATATGTATATAAAAAGTAGGCTTCTATTCAGAGTGCACATTGTAATCAGCTCCAAGAACATTAACATTTGAAAAAAGACTGAAATATAAATTGATCAATGAATACAAAAATCATATGAATTTCAGAACATGTTTGTAGAGATCTAAACTATAGGTAAAACTCATAACTAATAACAAGACAAGATATTTTGTTCTTTGCAAAGGACATTCATACTATTATCTAAATAACTGCAGCTTTACCAAATTGCGATTTCGTTTTGTTTGTGATATATTGTGCAGGTCTAATGCTAGACTGATGATGTCACAGACTGTGATGATGTCACAGACTGATGATGTCATAGACTGTGATGATGTCACAGTCTGATGATGTCACAGACTGATGATGTCACAGACTGATGATGTCACAGACTGATGATGTCACAGACTGTGATGATGTCATAGACTGTGATGATGTCACAGTCTGATGATGTCACAGACTGATGATGTCACAGACTGATGATGTCACAGACTGTGATGATGTCACAGACTGATGATGTCATAGACTGTGATGATGTCACAGTCTGATGATGTCACAGACTGATGATGTCACAGACTGTGATGATGTCATAGACTGATGATGTCATAGACTGATGATGTCACAGACTGTGATGATGTCACAGTCTGATGATGTCACAGACTGATGATGTCACAGACTGATGATGTCACAGACTGTGATGATGTCACAGACTGATGATGTCCCAGACTGTGATGATGTCACAGACTGATGATGTCACAGACTGATGATGATGTCACAGACTGATGATGTCACAGACTGTGACGATGTCACAGACTGATGATGTCATAGACTGTGATGATGTCACAGACTGATGATGTCATAGACTGTGATGATGTCACAGTCTGATGATGTCACAGACTGATGATGTCAGACTTTGATGATGTCACAGTCTGATGATGATGTCATAGACTGATGATGTCACAGACTGATGATGTCATAAACTGTGATGATGTCACAGACTGATGTCACAGACTGATGATGTCATAGACTGTGATAATGTCACAGACTGATGATGTCATAGACTGTGGTGATGTCACAGACTGTGATGATGTCACAGACTGATGATGTCATAGACTGTGATGATGTCACAGACTGATGATGTCACAGACTGATGATGATGTCACAGACTGATGATGATGTCACACACTGTGATGATGTCACATACTGATGTCATAGACTGTGATGATGTCACAGACTGATGATGTCATAGACTGTGATGATGTCATAGACTGTGATGATGTCACAGACTGATGATGTCATAGACTGATGATGTCATAGACTGTGATGATGTCACAGAATGATGATGTCACAGACTGATGATGTCATAGACTGTGGTGATGTCACAGACTGTGGTGATGTCACAGACTGTGATGATGTCATAGACTGATGATGTCATAGACTGTGGTGATGTCATAGACTGTGATGATGTCACAGACTGATGATGTCATAGACTGTGGTGATGTCACAGACTGTGATGATGTCATAGACTGATGATGTCATAGACTGATGATGTCATAGACTGTGATGATGTCATAGACTGTGATGATGTCACAGACTGATGATGTCATACTGTGATGATGTCACAGACTGATGATGTCATAGACTGTGATGATGTCACAGACTGTGATGATGTCACAGACTGATGATGTCATAGACTGTGGTGATGTCATAGACTGATGATGTCACAGACTGATGATATCACAGACTGTGATGATGTCACAGACTGATGATGTCCCAGACTGTGATGATGTCACAGACTGATGATGTCACAGACTGTGATGATGTCACAGACTGTGATGATGTCACAGACTGATGATGTCACAGACTGATGATGTCACAGACTGACAGGGGTGGAAAGTAACGAATTACATTTACTCACGTTACTATAATTGAGTCGTTTTTATGAGTACTTTGTAATTTTCTAAGTAGTTTTTGAAGCAGGTCATTTTACTTTTACTCGAGTACATTTTAAGGCAAGTATTTTACTTCGCTACATTGAAAGCCGCCCTCATACTGAGTAAAATTATATCGATAGGGGCAAAAAATAAAATGCGGGAAAAAAATCTGCCGGAACTGAAAGGAAATTGCATTGCGCGAGTTTGCGTGCAGCAATTCCATTGTATCACAATCTGAATCAAGGCGTTGGAACAAGATGGCCAGTGCGGAGCCAGATATGGAGGTCATAATAATAACAGAAGCTGACCACATCAGCGGCACAAGGAGCGAGCTGTTTTTTCAGCTCTTCTAGTTTATGCAAATTAGCCATGTGGTTTTAAGTTTCGCTTCTGTATAACGTAAACAAATGTGCGCAAAGCTGCATTAAACACATTATTATTTGAGTCCTCCTCGTAGGAAATAAAAATCCAAACTTAAATTATCCACCCGCAGCGAACCAAAAATGCGTCTGCTTCTGTGTTCTGTCGTCATTTTATCACGTGTACCGCGTGTACCAGTCTCATCAGCCGTGAAAGCAAATTAATCTGCCCACGTAGCATTAAGCATTCTGTTTTCTTCAGAAACTTTTCTTTTCTTGGATTTATCATCATTGGGCTGAAAATCATACTGCTGATGTAGGTGCCGGTAAGCCTGGGCTCCAGTGTGTGCGGGTGGCGCACATCGGCGGCTTTGACGCATGTTTTGAGCGACAAAAATATGAAAAACGTTTTATTTAAATGTTACAAGATTACCATTATCTACAATTTTAGATTTACATTTAAAAACGAACAAACTAAAATAAAAATACAATGTAATTAAATACTCATTATTATTTTCCAAAGTCACAGGGAGCCACGACAGAACGATGAAAGAGCCACATGCGGCTCTGGAGCCGCGGGTTGCCGACCCCTGTCCTAGATTCATTATCCCATATATCTTCAGCTCCTAGAGGAATTAAATGGTAGTGCGTCACATTTAGTTTACCGCAGTTTATGTCTATTTAAGACTGCATTTATGTGCAGCAATATTATGAAAAAACCTGCATTTTTACTGTAGTTTTTTTTTATTTAATTGAAAGTAACTAAGTAACTTTTACTCAAAGTACATTTGAAATGTACTTTGAGTTTGAGTTTTACTCGAGTACATACTCAGACGGGTACTTTTACTTGAGTAGGATTTAAGCAAAGTAAACATACTTTTACTTAATTACAATTTTTCAGTACTTTTTCCACCTCTGGTTATTTTCTTGTCTTTCTGTGTCCGAGCTTTGATAGGATTTGTGCACATGAATACATGCATGCACAAATCGATGCATCCATGGAAAAACATCTTCCTGGAATAAAGTTATTTTTATCTTGAGTGGTTATGAGATATGTGTTGTCTTCAGTTTTATATATAGTGTCCCTCTGTGAGTTGTACTGCATGTTTTGACCCCCATTCGCCCCATCAATTCAACCAGGACTGCATCCCAATGACACAAAAAGATGCAAGATTTAAATTTCATCATGCTGTCAAAATCTAAATATGAATGTAATGGACTCTCGTACAAAATGGACTTACAGTGTTATTATTATTCATTTATTCTGTCCAATGATTTGGTAATGGATCCTTCCAGCAATGCTTTACTTAAGTCCAGAATATTTCTAGTTGTACCAAGAAGAGTGGACAAATAATGGATACCCAGATATTTGTCCATACTAAAAAATAAAAAGTATGAAAACAAGACACTAATTTGAATACTGAAAAATGACATAAATAGGACCAATTTTGATCTATTCCACATGATAACATTAAAGACACTACTAATATTGTGTGTTGAAAAATACATGAGACAAGCAAGACAAGTTACAAACCCCATCTAACGAGAGGCACTCATAGTAAGAATGCAAGTATTTCAAGATATTTTTGAGCACCATAAACACCTGCAATGGAATATGTGCAAGACAGATCAGTTTAATGCTGTACTGCGGAACATAGGCAAAGAAATAACACCTCAATGGAGACAAGCAGGTGAAATTTTAGTACTGTTACTAGAGCCCAAAGTACTATAATTTGCAAACCGCTTTCACTAAACAAACAGTATGCAATAATATATTTTCTTTCCAGTTGCCTCTAATTGTAATGTCCATTTTGTTGAATCATAATTATAGCATACAGTTCTAATTGTCCCTTGAGCATTATGATGGTAAATTTAGCAATGTGAAGTCTATGCAAATGGGCCAACCTTGAAAATTGGATGAAAATTATCTCCAGTCTTCCATCTAAATCCGGTAAATATTGTCGAGAAAGTGCGTCATCTGAAGCCTCTTAATATTCCACAAACAGAGGAAGGTTCTCTCTTCCTGTCTCCAGTGGATTAATATTTGGAGAAAAAGCCAAGAGGGTAAACTCTGAAAGAACTTTTGACAATTCTCCACATGCATTTTTAATCAGAACCGCTCAGAGCCTAAAACACACTCTTTTGTAATCGCAAATAAACACAACTGATCAGATTATTGTGTAGATTACCTCATTTACACAGATCAAAGCATGATTTGTAACTGCAATATTAATGATGCTGTGTTTTTTAAATTCCTCTGCATACATACTTTAATGTGCTCTACCTTTATGGTGGGTAGTCTGTCATCTTCTTGTCTCCATGGATCTGATATCGGCTTCCAAATATCCGTTCAGCTGATATTCTGTTGGACATATGTAAATGTAATAATACCATTTACTGGTTGTAGTCAGCCCAGAACGTCACATCATTTTTTAACTTTCTTTTAAACATAGTTCTGTAGTTACATGAGATTTAAATAACAGCTGCGTAACACCTTCAGTTTTGTCTTATTTTATTTTAGTTTTAAAGGAAACAAATGCTGTTTTCAGTCTCTGCACTGGTATCGGTTAATATCTGCATGTGTTAACCCAGTTATGACAACAAACTGATCATACATGTCTTTTAAATAACTCTATTAGTTTATGTAAAGATTATTCTATACAAATAAATATTCTTCTTTACTGGAGAATTGAATCTTGTCTCCCCCTTGTACGAATCTGACATTAAAATGCATTGTGATTATTCATTTGCCTGCTCAGTGGTGTAATCCCTTTTGCGTCATCTTTAAATTGAAGTGTTTGTTGAATTAGTCTCACTGCTGCTGCTGACTCCAGAAGGGCCCCTGTCTCCTGGAGCCTGGGCCCCTCCACTCTCAACCTCCAGCCGTTGTGGGGTGTTTAACATGGTGCTGAATGAGTGCGGATAAGCTGACCGGCAGAAAGAGCTCTCCTTTGATGGGATTAGCACAGTAGCAGACAGGGACTAGTGCTTTAGATTGATTAAAGTGTAATCCCGGAGGATAATCATTCCTCCCAATGTGTGGTCAGCAACGCTCGGCCTACAAACATCTGGAGTCCCGTTAACACCTGCAGCGTTTCTCATCCACTCATTTTGATGGGCTCCTGATGATGTTTGGCTCTCTGCAGTGTCCAGGGAAAGGTGAAGAGGGATGAAGAGGAGGTGGGAGATGAACTCTGGGGCAGAGGAGTCATCTGCCAGTCATATGATGTGAATTTAAGAGATTTAGAGGATTGGTAAGAGCTTAGGTCTTCATCTACTGGAAAATTGGTTTTCTTCATTCCACCTTTATGGTTTAGGCATCATCTAAGAAGGAATTATGTAGTCCCAAACATAATTTATTTCACTGTGGAAATAACAGTCACTTATAAAAATGATCAGGAGAGAAGCAATTGTGTAATAGTTAAGGTGAGAAAAACAGGAACTGATTTGCCCTCACAAGGGAAATTATTTCTTAGTAGTTGACTCATCGGTCATCAGGATAACCTGGTTGGAGCAGAGAGCAGTGCTTAAGGGCTCATACACAGTAGTACTAAACGTGACTTGGAGTGGTAGGGCTTTATCGTAATCAAATTGAAATTGCAATTTGAGTGAATGCAATTAACAAATCGCAAAGGCTAAAATCTTTTCAAAAAGTACCTTAATGGTGCACTATGTAACTTTTTGGTTGAGGGTCCGTCACCTGTTTGTTTCTATGGATATGTCATTGCTCTGCCTAGAATGTTCCACAGTATAACATTAAACAGGTCTACTTTATATTTATTAAATTACAGGTGGTTTTTCTGCTCAAAAATACCTAGAAAAACAGGCATTCTGACTGTGAGCAGGGTCGCCTCTCCACAGATCTGACCTGTAACTTGGTCTAGTTTGGTCTCCATGAAGGTAGAAAGGTTTAAGACCATACTGTGAAACATTCCAGACAAAGCAATAACATCTCCAAAGAGAAAAGCAACTGACAGACCCTCCACCAGAAAAGTTACACAATCCACCTTTAATATCCTCCACATCCTTATTCTGCATAAAAACTGCTAACCCTGTAGTTTAGATCTGCATTATAGTGAACTTTGAACAGAATCCTATTATCAAAACATAAATCTCTAATCGCAATTTCAAGCCTGGTCAGAAAATTCACAATTAAATATTTTTCCAGAGTGGTTCGGCATTGCTATCTGGGTATGCTTTAGGTTAATGTCTTAATCTGGAGTTCTTGCAGGAAGCACTTTTGACCTAACCCGCCTGGGAGGAAAAACCCACAGTCCCACAAGAGTTTCTAAAAAAGTAAAGTTGTTTATCTTTTTTCTCCATGAAACACCAAGGTAATCAAGAGGTCATTCTATTTTTGAAAACCGTTTCTTTCCTCTTGTTTTTTTACATTCATTGATCTTTAGCATTGCTGTCTACACAGATAAAACAATTCTAACAGTCAACTAAACTAAAATACATGAGTTTCTTTCATGACAGACTTTTAAGCCATTTTCTGATCTATGTTATAATCAAAAACATACCTGGAGTTGTGTTTTGTTTCATTTACACATGTTTAACACACAAATCCTGGATATTTAGGCTGTGTTCTTCCCTCACACTGAAAACACCACCTTGTGATGTCGTGTGGTAATCCAGGAAGCGCTTCACTGTGTTTTTAAACTCTCACACCTCAAACAGGTGTGAATGAAACAAAACACAACTCCAGGTATGTTTTTATTGAAGAAACAACATTATCACATGGCTTAAAGTTCACAGGAGTTCATTTTGTGTAATATAGACCCTTTAAATCACAAGGGTAAGTGGAGACAATAGCTCAGGGATTAGAATAAATATAACATAAAACAAAACATAAATACAATGTAAAAACATACAAGATTTGTTAAAGGCAAGAATAAAAAATATTATTGTATTTTGAGCCATAAATATACATATGTTCCCAAGATTATTATGTAAACTATTGTATAATAAATGTGGTGTCAGAAATAGCTGCCCTTTAGGTTAGAGTTGACCCATTGCAGGCCATGTGCTGTCCATTAGTGTGGTAATAAACGAAGAAAGAGAATGAATGGCCAGTTTCCATCGCCGTATTCCCATGTGTACGATTCATGGGAACATTTGGGAGCGTGGGGGACAGTGACAGTGTGAGACTTTGGTCCAGGGGGGAGCTGTCACCAAGCGCAGAGCCCCATTATTATGATGGGAAAGGAAATCTGCTGAGGTTTTCTATGGGAAGCTGTTTGCATCCTCCACTGTATTTATGTGGGTTTTATACAAGCAGCCAGCAGAGAAGTGCACACTGCAAAAACTAAAATCTAGCCAACTTAAGATTACTTGAATTAAGACATTTTTATCATGATTTGAGTAAATTTCAGTTGACATGTAAAATGATCTACCAATGGAACAAGACTTTGTACTTAAAATATGAAAATACATCTTGCCACACTTAAAGGTTCATTGTGTAACTTTTCTGGCGGAGGGTCCATGAAATGTTATTGCTTCACAGTTTCACAGTATGGTATTAAACCTTTCTATGTTCATGGAGACAAAACCAGACCAAGTTACAGGTCAGATCTGTGGGGAGGCACCCCGCTCACAGTCAGAACGCCTCTTTGTATTTTTGAGCTATAAAACCACCTTTAATTGAATAAATGTAAAGTAGAGCTGTTTAATGTCATACTGTGGAACATTCCAAGCAGAGCAATGGCATCTCCATATAACCAAGCAGGTGATAGACCAACCAAAAAGTTACATAATGCACCTTTAACATAAGAAAAACAACAACTCTTTGCACATAAAATAAGAAACTAAATGGAATGTTGCTTGAATTAAGAAAAACACACTCATTAGTTGAATCTACTCAAATAAATTCAAATCTTATTTAACTTAGCTAGATACTGCTTTTTGCAGTGCAGTAATGCTTCGCCACGATTCGAGTGAGAGAGATGATTGTGGAGCCTATTGTGGCATTTATTTCACTATCTGGACGCCGTATCTGTCATTCATGGAGAGCTGCATAAGGAAATAATGGCTGTGAGGAGACAGGGGCAGAAGGAGAAACAGCCATGAGGTTGATGAGATAAGCATTATGACTCATAGAAACTGTAATATTTCAGCTGTGCAATGCAAATAATGAAAACAAAATGCATAGTTTATGATGTGTGGATTATGGCTCAACAATTTGACATACATTGCGATTACAATTAGATTTATATTTTAATCGTTGGAACCTGTTCAAAGTGCACATTTTTAAAGGTCCAGCATTACGCAAAACTGACTCTTGTGAGTTTTAGCCATGTTATAATGTTCCTCAAAACATACCTGAATTTTTGTTTCATTCACACATGTTTGAATTATCCTGATTTATTAGGCTGTTCCCAAAGCTCAAAATACTCTGTTGTGTTGTGTCTTGTGATGTCAGGAAGCTGTTGTTTTTACCTTTAGTTTAGTAGAGATTGGCAGTTCTAGAGCTGAAATTATCCAAATGATTCTAGTGAAGGTGTATGGAGTTTAAAAAGCACAGTGGAGCACTTCCTGTATTACCACATGACATCACAAGCCTAAATATGCAGGGTTTGTCTGCTAAACATGAGTGAATGAAATAAAACAACTTTAGGTATGTTTGTGATGAGGAAACAACATCATAACATAGATAAAAAAAATACCGTACAATATGGCCCCTTTAACATGTCCACAAGCATTAACATTTCAGATAAAACTGAGCTGATAATTTAACAATCACATGTATTTCAGAACATGTTTGTAGAGGTCCAAACTAGCTTACAGTTTTGTTTTGTTTTTTTTTATAATAAGACAGGATATTTAATTGTTTGCAAAGGAAATTGTTATTTTTGATTCAACTGCGAATAATCTTGCAGCCCTAGTATGGAAGAGTCTTTTCTGACCAAGTATCACCACAAAATTTGCACAGTAAATGGCTTACAGCCCCATAACAGTGTATACCACGAATAATAATCGTACAGTAACTCTAGATTCATGAATGAGCATGTATAAGTAAAATAAATATAAGTCACTTTCCATGTGGTTTGAATGAAGTCTGTGTTTATTTGCAGTGATAGTCCCTCGCACAGATGACATTACATTTTTGTCCTTGTTTTTTTTTTTTTTTCTGTGGGTTGACAGCGTACATGTAAAAGATAAAACAGATGACAACATTCACCTCAACAATAAAACAGACCCAGACAATGTCATATGTAATGTCGTGTATGAAATACCAATGATGAAAAACATTGAGGATGATACAAAAAAAAAAATCACCAATGAGCCACATGATGCTTACAATATTCTCTTGTTGTTTACATTTCATTAAAGGTGCACTTTGTAACTTTTATGTTGGCGGTCTGTCATCTGCTTGTTTCTATGGATATATATATATAATTGCTCTGCCTGGAATGTTCCACAGTATGACATTAAACAACCTTAAATTTATTCAATTACAGGTGGTTTTATAGCTCAAAAATACCTTAAAAAAAACAAACAAACTGTGGGGTTGCTTCTCTATAAATCTGACCTGTAACTTGGTCTGGTTTGGTCTCCATGAAGATAGGAAGGTTTAATACCATACTGTGAAACATTCCAGACAAAGCAATAACATCTCCATGGAGAAAAGCATTTTCGTCCACCAGAAAAGTTACCTTTTACTTTAACTTAATGATTTTCCTTAGTCACATAGTCTATCATTATATTAGTAGTGGACCCCAGGAAGAGTAGTCTGTGCAATTGCATAGACTAATGGGGATTCTTAAATAAACAAATAAACAAAGCAGTTTTTGAAGTCATGATTTCTCAGTCCAACCTCACCCTTCAGGATCCTCGGCTGTTAAACTGTCAGTGTCATTTTTTTCACCACCAGAGTTCATGTGAAGCCAGCATCTCGCCATCTGCTCTCTTTACTTCTGACACAAGGCTAAATGCCACACAACGCTTTCAACGAAGACACAGATTAAACATTTCACTTTGCTTTTCGTTACATCATTCACCAGTGACAGCAAGTGACTGAAATACTACCAACAGATGGATCAAGGGCAGGATGGTGGATATGAAGGGCGGAGTTAATGGGGCTGTAATATAACTACAATTAAGGCCTGCACGATTTTGGAATAATAAAACATAATTGCGATTTTTCTGAGGAGTATTGAATTAATTTTAATTGCAGTTGGAGTTTGTCGGATCTCTTTTTTATCTCTAGGTATTGTTATTAGATTTGCAAATATTCTGCACATTGTAAAACTGCAGGAGCATTAAAGAGGGGGTATCATACTTGTATGGGGTATTAATTGGTAAGACCATGTTTCCTTTTATTGTTTTGAAAACACTATAATGTTTAATAAGTTTCAGTTATGTCACCCCCCTTCACCACAACCGACCGCCCACCTTTTTGCTAATTAAACTACTGCTCATCCCATCAGGTTTGTGAAGTTGTAGTGTACTGTTTTGTATATTGCTTCTGTATATTTATGAAAATTGCTGGACTTTTTTTTTTTTTTTTTTTTTTTGGACAAAATTGTATAAGGCGGGTTCGAATAGGGCCCGGGACAGATCAGTAGATTACTCAAACATGCATGGATATAAAACCACTTCAGGCATGTTTTTGATGAGGAAACAACATTATAACATGACAGAAAACTCCAGAAATTATGCATAATACCCCCTCTCTAACATTTGAGGTAGAAGTCTAAACTACAAGATCAACGAGATGAGTTGTTCTATTATCTAAATAATTTTAGCTTTTTGGTTCAATTTGCGATTTTAATTTGATAGTTATATGTTCAGCCCTATAACAGACTGCTTAAAATATAGATTGGATTTGTTATTGCATGCATAGCAGTACTATTAAGCGATTCCCACTACAGCCATCTTAGCAGGCCAGATGCTTTAGATGTTTGTATTATTAGTATGATTGCAGACCATATGGACAGCGTTGAATCAGCCCAGCCGTTCAGCCGTAGGATTGGTCTGGTTTTCTGAGTACATGAGGCTGCTGTAATGTCAGACACAACCCCTGGCTGTATAGACACATGGGAAAACATCATGGCTAACATCCAGCCTGCTCAGTCCATTCATGTGCAAGAACTGTCAGCATAGGGACAGTCAGTGAATAAAGACATATTGTGGATTATTTCTTCTGGTATTATTTTCATATACTATATACAACACAATTTTACACTTTGTTAATTAGCCTATAATGCTGACTTAACATTGTAATTTCCCCACAGTGGGACAAATAAAGCTTTATCTTATCTTATCTTATCGAGACTTCCTGTTCAAAACTATAGAGGTGATTCTCTGCTGTTAGCCCTGCCTCTTCATATACTAGAAATTCCCTTGGGAGTATGGCTAGGCAACAATATAAAACCTATTTCTTATACCCAAAGTCTGACTTTTAAAAATGTAGGGCTGAGATGAGACAAGTGTTGCCTGGAAATCCTGAATTTTATCTCCCATCTTTTTTTATACAGATCAATATCAGTCTGATCCCCACACCCTCCGCTGAATCTCAAACCCGGTCTAATGTGATTGTGCTGCTTTTTTTTTTTCTTCAGTGACTTGTGAAACTTAGGAGCTCATGGTCACCTATCATTTACAAATAAAATCAAATTCCTCTCACCTCAGATTAACAGATTTTAGTTCTTTGCTCATTGATTCTGCAGTTTTTCAGTCCCCTGTGATATTTTTTCCTTTATTTTTTCCAATACAGGTGGACCGTGTGTGTCCCTGATTGGCTAATCCATCTGTCAATTTTGCCCATTTGAAAACAGGGAAATTCACCGGTGAGCAGTGTATTCTGGATCTCAGGCAAAGACAAGAGTGAAAAGAGAAAACAGAAATTTTCTTAGCACTCAACCTTGAAATGCAGAACAACAACACGGGATTATTAAAACATGCATGAATCACTCAAAATACGAGTTCGAGTAAGATAATGATGATGAGGGAACATTATTATACCATTGTTAAAAGCACATACAGGCAGTTTGCACAATATGTCTCTTTTAACCTTTCTAACCAGCATTATAGTAAAGTAAAGCATGAAAAAAGCACCAACTAATTAAAGCATTAACGGTCCTCTATTATGCAAAAGTGACTCTTGTGAACTTTGTCGTGTTATAATGTTGTTGCCTCATCAAAAACATACTTGGAATTGCGTTTTGTTTCATTCACACATGTTTGAGTAACTCTTTATGTCTGTCTACATCTCCAAAACTGAAAATGTAGTGGCATCTTTCAAGTTAACACAACTCCGGATATGTTTGTGATGAGGAAACAACGTTATAACGTAGATCATAAATTAGTGTAATATAGGCCCTTTAATTTAGCTGTATTCAACACAACCAAATGCAGAAAATGCGTTTTGAAGACTATTTTAAGTTGCACTTTGTCATGACGTCCTTGAGCTCTGAGTCACGTACAGCTCAGTGTCTGATGTGATTCTGAATATTTTAACATAATGATTAGTCTTCATTGAGTCTGTCTTGTTATTATCTCTCACAACAGGCTGCAGTGTACACAAATAGCAAAAGGCAAAAGTGAGACACAATACAGACAGATAAATCACTGCACACTACATACTAAAAATTTTAAACTTGATTTCGATACTAGGAATAGACTCGGAACTTAATACTGATTCCGATACCACAATGATAATAAAAAACAACATTAGTACTTTATTTTATATTACCATGTGGTCTTGTATCTGTGTAATCCCTCAGTTGTCCAGGTAGGTTCTATAGTGGTGGTTCTCATACAGCTCAAGATCATTCTAAAGCTATTCAGCAAAGTTTTACATTTTTAGTGTTGATACTTGCTCCACTAAACATCTAGTTTTAGTACTGATTAGTGTCTGATTTTCAGTACGTTTGACAACTACTACATACACTTACTTTGAACTTACTATGAAAAAAACATGACTAAAATAGACAAAAATGGACTCTGGGCGCAGTTATTTGAAAATCAGGGGATTCCTACTGAGGCTGTCAACTCCCACAATGCACTGCTTCTGTCTGCAGATAGATCCTCTTGCATGTATCGCATCATCGTGACCTTGTGTGAAGCCTTGAGTCAAACAGAACAACAAATCCAAGAAATCTCTGCCACTGTGGAGTAGACAGTGAGGATCCAAGGCTATTGTAAGTGTGTAATTCTGTATACTGCAATAGTTGGTATGTGGACCAGTCACAATTTGTACAATATCAACTTAACGTTCAATATATGAAAGCTGGAACAGTATTTTGGGGCTCAATATTTATTGTGTTTAAAAAAGTTTTGTAAAAGTGCGGAGATTTTTGACATTTTTATGCAATAAGGTAGAGGGTTGAATAATATATTAGTAGCAGCTCAGGCCATTTAATGATACTGTCTATTTAAAAATGGTTTACTGGGATTACCCTGCTTTGTGTCAGTGTCATAAAGTAGTTTCTATATTATCGTTTATTCTTACATCTCTCTATAGCGATATATCGTGCTTCAAAATTTGTTGTCGTGACAGAGTCTATTAGATCCTGATCAGATTTTTGTGATGATCTGCTATTTTAGTAATCGTCATATTGTGATTCATCCCAACCAAGCTCCTCGCTCAAAATATGAAGCACATTTACTGCTACCCATGTTCTTATGGTTGTATTTTTATTTATTATTATTTATTTTTACAGTCCTGCGCGGCTCTAAACATGAAATCAACTGTCCAACTGTGAGTGGAATACTAAAAATACTTTTTTTTTTTTCTACCCCTAATCACTTTACACTTCAAACCACACCTTGAAATCCCAGAATAAACCTTAAAGGTGCACTATGTCATTTTTTGGTTGTAGGTCCGTCACCTGCTTGTTTCTATGGATATGTCATTTAATGTCATTGATATTAAACAGCTCTACCTTATATGTATTCAATTACAGGTAGTTTTGTAGCTTAAAAATGCCTAGACAAGCAGGCATTCTGACTTTGAACGGGGTTGCCTCTCCACAGATCTGACCTGTAACTTGATCTGGTTTGATCTCCATGAAGATAGAAAGGTTTAATACCATACTGTGGAACATTCCAGACGAAACAATATCGTCTCCATGGAGAATAACATTTGACGGACCCTCCACCAGAAAAGTTACACAGTGCACCTTTTAAATATAATTGTTATTTTGACTACCCCATATCCAGAACCAGAGCCACTGTTATCGTGAGCTTCTGCCTGAGTGAGTGTGTGCTGTGAGCCAGAACACAGGGAAGTCTAAACACGTGCAGGGCTTCCTCAAAAACTCTCCTGTCCCCTCCCTGTACCACTGCCTTCTGCTCTGCCTGTTCTGCCTGTTTGCAAAGCTTGTCCTTGGTTTTCCCACAGCTAATTAAAACCGTAAAAACAACCACTTTCTCAGCGTACAAAACAGGGCTGCACGATTTTAGGAAAGAAATGTATTGTAATATAGTAAGTGCTCATTTCAAATATGCCCAAGATCATTTGATTAAAGAAAATACTCGACTACAAACAGTTAATCTAATTCAAGAATTCCATGCATTTCAGAGCATGTTTTTAGAGGTCTAAGTAAGTAAAAAGGTAACTAAGTAAGATTGCAGTTAGATTTGCAATTTATATATAAAAAAGCATGAATTTGCAGTGTTGCAATTCACATACATATACCAATAATATGTATTCTGGTACAGTTACTTTCATTTAGTGGTATAGTTACTTTCCTAAAATCACTAAATCACTAAATTTGGCTTTGAACTGCACAAAATCAGTGAGAAAAATAGAGAACATCATCAATAGTGTGTGCATATGTCACTTTTCTTTCCCTAATTAGTAACAGGAAATACTTTTAAAACAAAGAAACAAACATAAAGCTGTTTTCAATAATACGTTATGTCTTTTCACTATAGTAAAATAGTGCAGTGTAAAGTATTCAGTATATACTGTACTCTGACTGGACCATGTATCAGAATATGTTACACATTTTAATGCAGATATTCAGTATTCTGTAACTAAATGCATTTTCAAGGATTCTTCCCATCACTGCAAACATGTCCAAAGTCATGAGAAAAGACTGAACATCTTAACTAACTCAAGGACTGTTTAAAGAAGTCTAAAAGTATTGAGAATTTTTAGATTATTTAGCTTTCAGTGGACCGTCAATTACCTAAATAATTGCTGTTTTTGCCATTTAATAATGACACTTACTTGAATTGCCATTTTGATTCTTTTGCAAAAAAAATACTGTGCACCCTATAGTCAAAAAGCTGCTTAGCTGTTAGTTACTGTAGAGGCGGATTCTGTAAACTTTAGATATTGCATTATTCTCTTGTTAATTTGAATTGTACCATATTTGTAAACACCTGCTAGCAAAGTGCACCATCAGCTGTTTTGTTTTCAGCATGAGCGTCTGTTACCTTCAGTTGTGTTCAGTTGTATTATAATGAGCTTTCCCGAGGCTGGAGCTTATTATTTTGAGGTTTATGTTGCGTGTCCTCAGATGACTGCAGTTTTGTTCCATGCCTCTTTGTTGAAGCGCAGTCACTGGAGCTATATGTGGACAAGCTGGAGGCAAAGGATGTTTTTATAGCAGCAAGATGCTTTCTACAGCAAATCAAGGTTAAGGGAAATCCCACATGCTTCCTAGAAACAAAGTGTACTGGCTTGTTTTTTTAATGCTGTGTAACTCAAACTTGAAAATCTTAAAGGGCCCATATTACGCTGTTTTCTGATCTCTGTCATAATGTTGTTTCCTCATCAAAAATATACCTGGAGTTGTGTTTTGTTTCATTCACACATATTTAACACACAAATCCTATTTAAGTTCTTCTCTTTAAGTTCTTCTCTTAAACGGAAAACACTAATTCCACCTTGTGATGTCATGTGGTAATACAGGAAGTGCGCCGCTGTGTTTTAAGCTCCATACTTGTTCACAAGAATCATCTGAATGATTTCACTCCTGGAATTTCCAATCTCTGCTAAATAAAATGTAAAAGGAACTACCGCTTCATGACACCTCTTTTTCAAACATATGTGAATTAAACCAAACACAACCGGGTATATTTTTGATGGAATAACAACATTATAACACGGCTTAAAGCTCACAAGAGTCAGTTTTGTGTAATACAGGACCTTTAAAAATTTTTGAATCAGAAACATATGCTTTTGACCACAGTGGACAGTAATGGGGCAGATACTTATGCTTTCAGAATATTATAAAGTAGTGTCTGATCATACCTAATACATTCTATTTTAAGATAGTCAACTTTTATTAGTCTCATAATGGTGATATTGCTGCATGTACTTATCCCTTATGTAAATTAAGTTGTTTATATTTGTAAGTGGTACCGTATGGTTTGTTACATAAACTATGAATTGAATTTGTATAAGCATGAATAATGAAGCATGCGCAAATGACCTAGAGATAAACAAACCCTTATGCTATTGCACAAATTATTCCTTTGTTGTTTCCTAAATATTATACATGAGTTTATATTATTCTCTACTGTTAAACATGACCACACTAGACCATATTATAGCTTAAAAGAGGTCAGGAACTTATGGTTTCAGATTATTCCCATGAATTAGCATCTGCTCTAGTACATTTTAGGTTAAAGTTCCTATATTATGCAAAATTTACTCTTGTGAGCTTTTAGCCATGTTGTTACTGCCTCAAAAACATACCTGTTGTGCTTTGTTTCATTCACAAAACATAACTACAGGTGTGTTTGTGAGGAAACAACATTATAACATAGATCAGAAAATAGTGTAATATGGACCTTTTAATTATTTTTGATTATTTTATTAGTCCCATAATGGTGAAATTAGAACATGTAGTTTTTTTCCTTTCTGTAAATGAAATTGTTAAGTGGTACTGTATGGTAAACTATGAGTTAAATTGTACCCTCTGACCTATGAGCATTAATAATGAAGCACGTACAAAAGGCCTACACACACATCCACACTTTAACTTTTGTCTGCTGCATAAAATACGTCTTTCTTGTTTACTAAATATCATAATTCAGCCTGTATTATTCCATTCACAGATGTCTTTAGTGTTATCTTTTCCCTCCTCCGCTCTGCACAGGTCCCTCCCCAGACATTTTCATTCTCTGAACTGGTGACATTGTGATGACAGTTTTAGCTGTAACCCAACTCTGTCAATAAGGCAGCCTTTAAACATGCTTGAAAGAGGTTTCCCTTCATGTTCATAACCAGTATCTCCGGGGACCTGCGTAACTATGGCGATGATTCCACGCATCCCAGAACTCTTTTAAAATTTCTGTAATGTGTTTTCTTCCCCCAGATAGTTCTCTCATGTTTTTCTTTGCAATTTAAGGGCCTTTATTACGCTATTTTCTGATTATAATGTTGTTTCCTCATCAAAAACATATCTGGAGTTGTGTTTTGTTTCATGCACACATGTTTAACACACAAATCCTGCATATTTAGGAGTTCTCCTCTCAAACAGAAAACACTGTTCCATCTTGTGATGTCATGTGGTAATACAGGAAGTGCTCCACTGTGTTTTTAAAACTCCATACATCTTCACTAGAATCATTTCGATCATTTCAGGCCCAGAATTGCTTATCTCAACTGACCAAAAGGTAAATGGTAGCTGTTAACCTGAAAACTACCACTCATAATAGCCCAAAATACATACACACTTCCTATGTGTATGTTTATGTCAGTGCCACTTCTTATGCTGCCTCCGAGCGAAGTCTAAATACCCCATTTTGTCTCACCATCTCTCTGTTCTGACTATTTCAAGAAGCTAGTAATTTGGTGAGCCTTGGAAACACAACAATGCCCAAGAAGAAGCCTTTTGACAGTGTGCTCTTTTGTAAAGCCTGTTTTGAGTATCTGTGCACCCGACATGGAAAAAAAAGAACAATGTTTTATGGGGAAGATGTGTTCAAATTGTAGGCTCTCTATGCTGTTTGTGAGGAGCTATTATATCAGTATGTTTCCTATTCTCATGGCAAAGAATGTTGCAAATGTTTTTGTGTTGTACTGTAATATTTTGTACACTGGTTACCCTCAAAGATACAAATTTAAGTCTTTGATACAGTATGTTGTTATTCTACTGGGCATAACGTTGATGACATTTATAGTTCCTTTATGGTTAACTGGTTTTATGTTTGAAATAGGCCTGTGCAATTAATACAGTTTTAATCTAATTGTGATCAGCCTGGATCTTATGAATCGAGAGGTCTATAGTCAACTACTGCTCTAGCTCTGACTCTACCTCTGTCAGTAAAAACATGTGGTTTGTAGTGGAGTTCCAACTTTCAAGAAAAACATTTGACAATTTTTCATGTTAAATAATTGACAATGATTAAATGACCATGGTACTTACACCATATGTTCCAGCTCGTGCACGCCGCTTCTTGCTGTTCCTAGGTCCAAACTTGCCACCAGGGGGACAGGGCCTTTTCGGTCAGTGCCCCCTCTCTAAACTCACTGCTCATCAGCATCATCATGATTGATTGATTGATTCATTGTATTGATTGTGTTAAATGTATTATGTTTTCTTATTTTATTATTATTATTATTATCCATCCATTTTCTCCCGCTTAATCCGGCTGGGTTGCGGGGGCAGCACGCCGCCCATTACTCTGTGCACCAGACCCAGAGCCCTATGAACCCCTCTGCAGGTGGTGAGCCCACAGGAGGGTATTATTATTATTATTATCATTATTATCATTATTATCATTATTATTATTATTATTATAACAATTAAAAGTCTGTATTGCTTAATATTTAAAATAACATATATTTGGTTTTATTAACACAGAATGCTAGTTTAAAATGGTTTTAGCAGTATCCCTTCTTGTAATTTAAAAGAGTATTTTGAATCTATAATCATTCAAGCACCAATAATACAATACTGTGTACAATTAATGTATAAAAATTACAGCACTGGGGTAATTGCGATAATCTTGCACTCTTAAATAGTTGTAATATTACATGTATTCTAGCAGGAGCCTGTCTGCTTATGGAGAGAGCACTGACTCCTGGCCAGACCTTGGCCTTATCTCAACTGTTGGGCTCAGAGCTGGGCGCTTTCCAATCCAATGAGCCACAACATTGTCTATAACTGTGCAAAATGATACAGAAAATGAATTATTTCTACTATCTCTAACCTTTGATCAAAACAGTTTATTTAAAATACTCCCATTGCTTCATATATCTCACTGTTAACCAAGTATATTTATCACAGTTTTGGGGGTTAGCAGGCCTGTCACAGTAACAAATCTTGAAGTGTGTTATATTGTTCAAGAAAATACACGATAAATGCTAATACTGAAATTCACTGGTTAACTAATACAACAGGGTTAGCAGTTTTATATAGAATAAGACAGAATATTTTTTTGTTTTGTGGAGGAATTTATGGAGCCTTCGCATTTTGCCAATTGTGTCTGTTCACATTGCGATTTTTGCAGTCGTAGTGGTTAGTAGAGTTGTCAAAAGTATAAGTAAAAGTATTGAAAATCAGATAATAATCAATACTAAAACTAGTATCAAAACTAGATACTCATTTGGGCAGGTATCAATACTAAAAAGTCATATGCGCAGGACAGAAATGAAACTTTCCTGAAAAGCTTAAGAATAATCTTGAGTATACTACATGATTGGACCACATAGACTAGTATATATACACTCATGGACCACTATAGATCTGGACCACTGAAGAATTACACAGACATAAGACCACATGGTAATATAAAAGAAAGCACTATGATTTAATCACATTCTATTGCCTAAAGAAAGAGTATTTTTTTATTACCATCTCATCAACTCTATTCTTTAGTATCGAAATCGAGTTTGAAATTTTAGTATTGTGACAACACTAGTGGTTAGGACTTGGGGATAAAAATTGAATTGTGGGAGTTTGACACTTTAGCCTGTGTTCATACTATTCCTGTCAGCTGTGTTTCTGTGTTTGTGATGCAGGTGCACAGTTGACATGCTCCTGGGTGTTGATTCATTCTGACACCTCCATAATGAGACACAGTGGGCCTTTCTCCTGCTCCTATCCAATTTCATATTACTCTCCAAGGCCACATGACGCACAAGGAATCAATTCACCACTTTCCATTTAAATTATCACTTTAGCCAAGTATACAGCCCTTCAAGCCCCATCAAAATGCAATTCTGAACATAAGAATTTTACTATAAATACTTAAAGGTCCTATGTTACACAAAATCGATCCTTCTGAGCTCTAAGACGTGTTATAATGTCGCTATCTCCTCAAAAACATACCTGGAGTTGTGTTTTGTTTCATTCACACATGTTTGAGTAGTCCTGGTTTTTTAGCCTGTTTATATCTTCAAGACTCAAAATGTCCTGTTCCACCTTGCGATGTCATCTCGTAGTAATTTTCCAAGTTAACGGCTAACTTTTAACTTTAGTTCAGTAGAGATTGGCAATTCCAGGGCTGGAATTATCCAAATGATTCTAGTGAAGGTGTGTGGAGTTTAAAAACACAGTGGAGCACTTCCTGATTCACCTCATGACATCACAGGGTGGAACAGTGTTTTTTGTTTGAGAGAAGAACTCAGTCTAAATATGCAGAGTTTTGTGTATTAAACATGTGAATGAAACAAAACACAACATCAGGTTTGTTTTTGTGATGAGGAAACAACATTATAACATTATAACATAGATCAAAAAAATATATAATATGGGCCCTTTAAAACCAGTCGTCAGCAGTGTCAGAGCTGTAATAGACATAATAACTTCAGTATTCTAGGTATTTATTTTTTTTGACAATTATAACTTTATAGTCCATAAGGTCAGTGCTGTGTTCTTGAATGCTTTTAACCTTGATCCTTCTCTTGACCCCTCTGCTCATAAATGCGCTGGTGAAAGGTGCTAAAGGACAATTGGAAAGATATTATTCAGTATGACTGCCTCTTAATCAGTCTTGCTTCATGCTCTCAGAAATCTCTCCACATGTGGTCAGCTATGAAGCTTAATTGGTGGTTTTCAGAGTCTAGAATGTGATGATGTAATACTCCCAGATGGGAGCAAGAGCCAGTTTTCCCTTTTGATAACATTGTACGTTTATGAAAATGATGAAATATCCAAAAGGTAATACTTTAGGAACCTAATAATTTCTCTTGACTACCAAGAACTCACTGTATTACAAGAAAAATCTATACCAATCTGACTAGAGCAATCTGAGGCACACCAGAAAACAAACACACTTTAGTGTTCACTGGTCTACTTTTTCTGATAAAAATGCAAAAAGAGAATGATGCTTACAGTGACTTTATACGAGGGCAAGTGCCAGCAGAGCTGGAGTGCTCTCATCCAATTTGGGGTGATGAACAGCATCTGTTGAAAAGACAGATTTAGCTTTACTTTCCCCACTTTGCCAGTCAGCTTCTTTTGGTTGGAAATGTGCCCTACAAAGATCTTACCCTGATTGATCGATAGAAATCCTTTATTTGTGCAAGAGAATCCAACACAAAAGCAGTAACCACAATGAAAACCAGAGAGACCGTAAAGTGTGACACAATGCACACATTAGCACACACTGTCAAAAAAGAGATTTTAAGATTGTCTGAAGAAAAACACATTTTCAGGAGCCTGTACTCAATAATTTTCAACAAAAGGGTAAGAGAGACTAACTGAAAAACTGATGGCTAATGCTGTGCGTGTAATTTTTTGTGTTTGAGACTTGTTTCACAGCACAAATCAGCTCACCTGTTGCAGTTACAGTTAACTCAGTTCTTTTATGGTGAGACTGTGTTCAAATAAAGCACAGTCTAATAAAGCCTCAGACAGAGCAGAGCCTACAGTTAGCATCACACCCTCAAGGAAATGTTAATGACATCAGCTGCAAAGTAGAATTTTTTTATGTCATCTGAAACCCAGCAATGTAGGATCATACCCATATTAATAATATTATTTAGTTAAAAAAGTCCAAATGTGTGTTTCACTTTTCCCAGTTCTTTTCTGATGGGACTACTAATTAATTCTACATCATCTGCCACTTTTGCAAAAGAAAGTTATTTAAAAGTGTATATTTTCTCACTAGACTTTTAGTATTGCCTTTAATTAGAAGTACTCAGTTGGTGCAAAGGTTACACAGCTACTTTGCAATGCTAATTCAGTATTACACTTAAAATCCCTGTGCCCACTGAGAATCCATCAAATACTACTTACCCCCATGAACTTATCACATCCTCCAACTGTGTATTTCTTGTCAAAAAATGTATACCCAGATACTCGATACTGAAAGTTGTATTGGAACTAACTTCTCATATAAATAAGTATTGATACTGACGAATAGAACATGTACTATGAGACCACATGGAAATACAGTATTACAGGAGATTTGCAATGTGGAGTGCTGAAGATAATTAATGATACTGTCTACTTTAAAATGGTTTTATTAGGATTATATTACTTTATTTTAATTGTATCGGTGGCATAAAATAGTTTCAATATTATCGTTTATCGCTGTTTGCCTCTTTAGCAATACATTGTGCTTCAAAAAAATAAATAAATAAAGAAAATAGAAAAAATGATTCTTGCACCTGGGCCTTGTACTCTGCTTGTCCAGAATTTGCACCAGTGGCCTTGAAAGATGGGCAAATAGCAATTTTACTTGGATATTTGTTGATTATTTTGTATTTCAATGATTGTACAAGATCCTACATCATTACCAGCTATTACCAAAACTATTGTGCATGAAATCCAATTAAAACACTATACAACTATTGCGTGTGTCTTGCGTGTACCCTGAGCCACCAGTATCTCTGAACCTTTTTATTCCCCAGCTGTCACCGCTCATTTACTAATGCTTATCTCGCTTCATAAAGCTCTGATGAAGATCTGATAATGCAACAGTACAGGGCCTTCTTGCAGGATGATGCCTACGTACCATGGCCAGGGACAAGTCATGTGACAGCAACAGTGGATAATTAAGCAAGGCTCTTATCAACGGGGGAAATGATGTCTATGTGGTGTCCTTCCCAAGCGTACATTTTGTGTCTCTGAGATTGTAGAGAAAGTGACCTTGGCAACCCCTTCCTCTGTGCTGTCTTATATCTACATGAATGAAAGAGGAGTGTAAGAGCTCGGAAGGATCTAGTATCTCTGCTAAGCTATAGGGAATATAGTGGCCCCATTCCGTCCTATTTAGTGGTTATCTGTGTGTCGTCTTACAGCAATAGAAAGCATGTCCTTGGACTTAACCTGAAGTCTGTGTTTCAGTTGTTCAGTTATAATACACGCAGGGGTCGCTAATTGATTTTATTGGATTAGCAGCAGGATAGACTGACCTCTATAGACAGTTACAATTCAATGGGAGGTGTATTTGTATGTGCATGTAAACAGCAATACATAATTTTGTTTAAATGAATGCCTGAAGTTGCTCTGTCATTATGTCCATTTGTCTAAATACATTACATTAATACAAACCAAAAGCTATTCCCAAAGTCAACATTAGACAGTTTGGACAATTTCATTCATATCTGTTATTATAGAATGTTTGAGTGAGCTTCCCATCTTTCTGTGTTGCTTTTTCTAATTTACTACTCTGAAAGTCGGAAATTACAAAAGCTGAAAATTTCAAAGCCATGCCAAAGAAAATATGTGAAATTGTGTGAACAGAAAGGTATTCGGAAAAAGTATTCTTAATCTTCACAACATTTTGACAGCACTGTCTCTGGGACCAGGGGCGTCTGACTGTGGGGGGTAAAGGGTACTGTTTATCCAGGGGCCTGTGCACAGAGGGGCCCCTCACAAAGTCTGTAATGCGTCGACTAATATGATTTGTACCCAGGGCCCCGAATTTGATGCTACACCCCTGATTGGGAGATTATTAATTACTTCCCTGTAGGGCTATAAGCACCAATATAGTTTTTTTAATACAAGTCCAGAACTTAGGCTATATATTTTCTCCAATACCGTAAATAATAGAACTGTAAAACAAAATAATAATGTTATAAATGTATGTAAAATACATTTTGTATGAGAAAAAACTGCAGTTTTAAGTTTAGCTAGAAGTGCTTAGTAACTTTTAGGGATGGTCCGATTTCTTCTCTTATTTTAGCCAATGCCGATATTTGGCTTGCTGCCGTGATCAATACTGATACTGGAACTAATCACCCATCCCTAGTAATTTTGTATAACAACAGTAAAAACCTTGGTATTAAAAGAAAATTAGTGGTACCACTCTACACATATTGTCCTTCAGATCCCTTATATTATATTACAAAAGTGAACCAGTCAAATTCTAATACCGATATGCTGCTGGTTTGACTGTACATCCCTTCCCTTCAGTCTCATGCCCTATCTCAGTGCCCTTGCTCACTTTATTTTGACCTCCACTCTGCTAAACGTTTTCGGGCTCCTTGTGTCAGGATGAAAAACTGATCGATTCCCTTTTCTTTACAGAGCTGTGTCCACAAGATAAATGGGTCTGAAGCTAAGCTGGGCTGGACACAATTAAACCAGAGCTCTCAGTGGTAAACCAGCGCCACGTATTTGGACTTGTGTGTGCCTTTCTACTCTGATGAACCCAGAAGAGCCGCCCAATAATTACAAGATTAGGTGAGTACATTTACAGTTTTTTTCAAGTTGGAAAGCGGACTTCTTGCTTGCATGCTGAGTGAATTATAAGGACAAAAGACCGGACGTGGAGATGTGATAAGAATAAAAAATGTGTGAGGAGAGCAGCAGGAGGCACAGAAGGAGGCAGAGGAGATAATTTGGTTGCGGCCGCTGAGAATCTTGGAGGAGACACAGGGAACACTGGGTCATGAGACTGCATGTTAGTTATACGATTTCCTTCTCTCTGATTTTTATCACTCCTACACAATTACACTATTCTTGTGTGATTATATCTACAAAAACGGAGATGAGTTATCGCATTAAATAGTAATGAGTGATAACAATTTTGTATGGCTAATAGGTCTGCAAGATTAATCACAATCAAATTGAAATAGCAATTTGAATAGACTTAATTAAAGGGCCTTTATTACACAATATAATGTTGTTTCCTCATCACAAACATACCCGGAGTTGTGTTTTGTTTCATTCACACGTTTAACACGCAAAACCTGCATATTTAGGCTGAGTTTTCCTCTCAAAGTGAAAACACTCTGTTCCAACTTATGATTTCATGTGGTAATACAGTGCTCCACTATGTTTTTAAACTCAATACACCTTCACTAGAGTCACGTGGATCATTTCAGCCATGGAATAGCCAATCTATTGATCTAAAAGTAAAATGTAGCTGTTAACATGAAAACTACGGCTTCTTGACATCACAAGGTAGAACAGAGCATTTGGAGCTTTTCAGGTGTAGTCAGACTAATAATACCAAATTACTCAAACATGTGTGAATGAAACAAAACATAACTGTAGGTCTGTTTTTGAGGAGGTTAACAACATTCTAACATGGCTTAAAGCTCTCAAGAGTCATTTTTGTGTAATATCGGATCTTTAACAAATCCCAAAATCTGGAATTTTTTTTGTGCCAAAAAATCAACAACCAAATACCCTGTCATATTCTGCATAAAAACTGCTAACCCTGTAGTTAAGATCTGTACAAACATGTCCTGAAATGTGATTCTTGTGTTAATTAATCAGTTCATATCCCAGTTTTTTTTTTTTTTTTTTTGCCAGTTCTTCTACTTTGAAAAGAATCCTATTATTAAAAGATAAACCCCACATCTAAATCTCAATTAGATATTTTTACCAAATTGTTCAGCCCTAGTGATTAAAGATTCCATACCTTGCTTTACTTTATTGTGTATTTTTGAAGTAGGTATACTAATTATATGTATGTTACACTTGAATTCAGCATATAATAACACATATGGGGGGAAGAGGGAGGTTTTGTATCTTGTGTAATGATGCTGACAGATCTATTTGTAATGGTAAACAGCAGAATGATGACTGGCTGAGACAGTAGATATATGATAGCAGACAGTGGCCTGGGGAGTTGTGTTTGTGGCTGAATTTAAAAACTGTTGCTTAAGTGAAACTGAAAACCCATCCATACAAATACATATCCAGCAGAAAGGGCCCACATTATGCGATTATGCATATTATGGAGTTGTGTTTGGTTTCATTCACACATTTCAACACACAAGCTCTGCATATTTAGGCTGAGTTCTTCTCCATAAACTCCATACACGTTTAGTAAAATAATTTGGATAATTTCAGCCCTGGAATTGCCAATCTCTACTGAACTAAAGGTAAAAGGTAGTTTTTAACTTGAAAACTATCACTTCATGACATCACAAGGTGGAACAGAGCATTTTGAGCTTTGGAGATGTAGACAGACTAATAATGAAGGATTACTCAAACATACAAAAACATACCCGACCAATATAGTTCAAAGCCATGTCTGGACTTTAATCTATTTATCAAAGCATTTCTTAAATTAGAAGTTGTTGTTGTTTTTTCCTCTTCCTTTTTTGTACAGCACTCTTCATTTTGGATTGAAGCCCTACCCCAAACGCTCGTATATTGGGTGACTCACAAAGTGTCTTTGGTCCATTGCTAACTTGTTTGGCTAATGGCGATGCTTCATCTTCTAGCAAGCCTTGAGACCTCTGTGTGCAGTTTGACAAAGATCAAACTTTCAACTAAGTGCCAGTTTCAGACAAGAGAAAGGAGAGAGAAATGCAGGATATTTTGGTCTCTAATCAACAGCTCGTAAATCTCTGTTTGAATGCACCCCAAAACCTCATTATTATCTGATTTCTGGACTTTTCAGATGATTTAAATGATGAAATAATTTGATGTGAGTAATCTGACAGCCCATGATTAGAACTATTTTTGGAGTCATAATGTTATAACAGATTTTGAGTGCGTGTGTAACCACAGCCAATGACTCAGACATTATAAACTGGATTAGGCTCATTTAGTTCCTAATTGGTCCTATATTACACAAAATCGACTCTTGTGAGCTTTAAGTCATATTATAATGTTGTTGTAATGTCTTTAAAGAAGCTCTGTTCTGCTTTGAAAGGGCAAAAAAAAATCAATTCAAATGTACCTTGGTCTATTTCAATGCCACTCTTTATACAAAACTCCTCAAAGACCCCGGCTGTGATGTTGTTTCTTGCACATTCAAACTATTTCTAGGCTTTCTTCAGAATACAAGTACTTTATTGTGAAACAGCCCCGTGTGCCACAGTGAAGTGTTTGTAGACACTTCCTCAGACTGTGCACTTCACTCACTCATTCAACACAAGTATTTTTAGCTCCACTTTTGATACTAGTCTCATTCATGTGTTTTGGGTTTTTTTTAATTTGCAGTTAGTTCACCAGCTCCACACCTGTGTCTATGGAGCGACCTACTTTGGGCCCGGGGCAGTGCACAGGTGTCTCATTCATCGTGCCTGACTCAACCAGCTCCTTCTGCTAAAGCTGCTCACACGCTTTTATTTCCCAGACCATTAATTTCACTCAAGAGCAAATTAAGATGTACTTCAGTTTTGTATAAACCTCACCACCTCTGCCTCTTTTGAACAGTGCAATACTAATTGTATTGGTTTTCCTGGAATGTTTCACGGTATGACATTAATGTTATCTACGGAGAAAAGCAGGTGGCGGTACTAAGATATAAGTTACAGGTCAGATCTGTGGAGAGGCAAGACTATTTACACATGAGCAGCTATCAGTCACTGCCTCCTGTGTTTTAATAATAAACTAATTGGGGCTACTATATTACTAAATTAGGGCTGAGTGATATGACCTAAAGAACTATACATTTTATCAATGGAGAAGAGCAGGTGGAGATACTCAGATCAGATCAGGTCAGATCTGTGGAGAGGCGACCACCCCCCTGGTTTTTCAAGGTTTTTTTTTTTTTTAGCAATACCAAGCCTTCTGTCAATTAAATGCGTAGATAATGTCATACTTTGGTACATTTCTGGGAAAGCAATAAAATCTTCATGGAGACAATTAGGTGGCGAACTCCCAGGAGAAAAGTTATGTAGTGCATCTTTAAATGAAAAGATATACATTATTTTGTAGTTCTACCCGGAAATCTGATTGCACAAGAGTTGCGTTATTAATGTAGAAGGCCTCATCACTTTGTATGTATCACTCCGCCACATCAGTGTACTTGATTAAGGACTAATTAATAGAGCAAGCTTATATAATCAGGGCACAATATGCATGAATAATATTTAGTGAGGCAGTAATGAGTGGTCAGGGGAGAGCAGAGGTGAGGAGGCTGGGATGTGAAAAACAAATTGCTATTTAGCTGTATGACATAGAGACAGTAGTGGTAAATATGTTTTAATTAACTTAGAACAAAATGAACTCAAATGATAATCTTGCAATCTTCAAACCAGTGATGGCCCACGATACTCTATTTTCTTATCTGTGTCAGAATGTTGTTTCCTCATCAAAAAAACATACCTGAAGTTGTGTTTTGTTTCATTTACACGTTTAATACACAAATCCTGGAACTGCCCATCACTTCTGAACAAAAAGGTAAATGCAGCTCTATTAACCTTAAAACTACCACTACATGACATCACAAGATGGAACAGATCATTTTGAGCTTTGGAGATGCAGACAGACTAATAATAAATCTTCACTCAAACATGTGTGAATGAAACAAAACACAACTCCAGGGTTTTTGATGAAGTAACGACAATCTAACATGACTTAAAGCTTATAAGAGTCAATTTTGTGTATTATAGGACCTTTAAATAAAGGCACAACATCTCACAATCTTGCTTTATTTGTTGAGTTTGTGAGACACTAAAACCACACTTTAGTCCCCATCAGTTTAACTAATTGTTTGTGGATATGCAAATACTTGGAACTATACTGAACATGAGATTCAGCTGAAATGAAATATCAGCTGGCCCCTCATCTGTCACGCTCCATCCATTTTGTCTCTATGTAAATATTACATCGTCCGGACAGTTTATTGGTTGTTTGTCTGTGCTCTGACTAACACCTGCCCCTTCAGCTGTCACTGCATCTCGCTATTTACACTTCAGCAGCTATCCATCATTGACTCATGTTTCAGTAATAAACTTTATATTAGGGCTGAAAGACATCACAAAAAGAACTATACTTTTTTTTTCTTGTATTGATCAATGGCAATGGCGATTTTTTCTTTTCTTTTATTTATTAAAAAAAAAAAAAAGGTAACACTATAATAATTATGCTTTCACTGGCCTTAATAAAGCATGATTTAATTCATAATGAGCATATAGTTCATTAAGAATTCAGGGTTAAATGGTTAATTAACTGATTAAGGTTTGAAGTTATGATAATAATTAATAAGCGTGAATCATTCTCAAAGGCGCTGTACTTGGATTTTACTGCATGTTTTAGCAATTTTTCATCGCTTATTTTCAAGACGCCATATTGCCCTCCAACCCCCGTTTTCACCACCATACGGCCCACTGCTCTGTAGTTATTTCGTTCTCCAATTTTATTTTCTTAATTGGTGATACACCTAGGATTCGGCAGCGTCGCATAGTCATTTTGGTACAAATGACTCGTGTAGTGTAATCTCATGTCGACGTCTGCTCCCATTGGACACTGCATTTTTCTGATGTGGAAGTTAGCGGACTTGTTTCTTTTATTAAGTTGTTTTATATGAATATTGCAATTTAAAGTGTCTAAATTATAACAAAATGATCCACGAGTGTCATAGATCATAACTATATAGCAAACACAAGCACAATATGTCTTCTTTAAAAATAGTCACTCCTTTTCTTCCCCCAAACTTTTACTTGGCTGACTGTACAGCTTTTAATTAAAAAGACCCAAGCTGATCATTGATAATTACAAATTACAGAATCTACATCCTGTTTAAAATCTGATTAACTGCACAGTCCTACTACACAATCAATGGACACAGCACCCCGAGTTAGGAGCGGTACCAGGGATATAAAAGCTGCTATTAGAAATGAGTGCAGCAAAAGAAACAAGGTATAGACCCAAAGGTAATGGAGCTCCAGGGCTTCACTCGCTGGAGTAGCTTTGATGGATGAGACCACGCTCACAGCCGATGGAAAAATAAATGTTCCAATTGAGAACGTTTTTGGAGTCAATTTCATGCCTCACAACAAATGATGATCTATGTTTTATTTTTAGATTTTTAATTTAAGGCTGATGAAAAGATGAAGGCTGAGATGTCCACTTACACAATGTTCTGCTCATTATTTATGGATTATATTAGGGCTGCAAGATGAATCATAATTGAATCAAAATCGCAATTTGAATGGACACAATTAGCAAATTGCAAAGGCTGCCATTTTTAAGTACTTTTTTTCTGTGATGCTCTCTTGCAGTCAGTTAGTATTTTTTAAAACAGTTAAGACTTTTTATGACAACATGAAAATGGTATGAAAAAGTGAGCATGTTTACAGATATGAGTAATTATATTGCTATTATTTTATTTTACATATACTTTGCTAGGTTTAAACACCAAAATATAATGAATATATGTTAAAAAGGAGGTACTGCACTAGGATTGTACTGCTAACCATAAGGAGGGTTTGAATAGGGCTCAGGAAACATCACAAGATTACTCAGACATCCATGGATGACATATGAAACCTCTTCAGGCATTTTTGATGAGGGAACAATGCTATAACATGGAAGAAAGCTCCAAAAAGTCCGCTTTTACATTATAAACCCCTCTTTAACCAAACACTACCTGGTTTTGGTGAGTTTGTGATTATACTGATCACTGAAAATTGTTATCCATAGCAGCAAAATGACCCCAGCCCTTAACACAAAAATAAACAATTTGAAAAGAAAACTAAATTTCACAGTATATTTCATAACCTGTATGGTGGTTGGTTTCTTACTTTTTCTGAAATTAAGTTCTAACAGCTACGAAAACAAACCACTGGGACCAAATATCAGAACCATGCTGAGAAAATGATTGTATTTGCAGACGAAAATCACATTGTTATTTGTGTCTAAATGAGAAAAGAAATTGACTGTGACTATGTGGAATCATTTGAATGGAGACAAGACCAAATCCATTGCAATTTCTATCTGCAAATAGTATTATACATGCAATTTGGGAAATTGCCTTATTGTCAGTTAGTTGTTGAGCATGTCCGAAACCCTCATTAGACAACAAATCTTAGAAAATAAAAATAATAATAATAATGTATAATAATAATTATGTGCAAATTTGCTGATTGGGAACATAGCTTTACCACACTACCTCTGTAAATGTACTGTATTTAAGGTTGGATGATATTGACAAAAATTTATATCTGTTAATTATATTTTTAACATTGGTTAGTGTCTGTGTCTGTAAATGTCTTGGTTGAGGTTCAAGACTAGCAAAAAATGTGAATGGGTCATCACTTTATACCCTTGTTTTTGAAAGATAAAAGTTAGCTGTTAACTTGAAAACTACCACTTTATGGAAAAAGGAGAAATTCAATTTGTCAACTGGACAAAAGTTTATTTGGTCGAATACGTTTTGCAGCTCATCCAAGCTGCTTCTTCAGTTCTGGTCAGACGCTGGTGGACACTGCCTTATATCTGCCTGAATTGCCTTATATCTGCCTCGAATTTCTCCTTTTTGCCATGGATTCTACGTGGACGACTGAGGGATTCCACAAACAAATACCACTTCATGACATCACAAGGTGGAACAGAGCATTTTGATCTTTGGAGATGTAGACAGACAGGGTTACTCAAACATGTGTGAATGAAACAAAATGAGTTGTATTTTTTAATCAGTTCTTATTGCTGTCATTTTCAGTAGTCTAATTATAAACAATAGGCTTTTTTATGTATTTATTTTTTGTAATTTTAATCTCTGGACCAAAAAAACCCTTTCTCAGTATGTCTCCTGCCTCTAACTGTATAACATATATTACAGGTAGACTAGTATAGCTTCTATTAGGCAGTGAGAGACAGAATGAGGTGAGCTGCACAGGGATTTGGCTTTCCCCATTATCTGCGGTCTTCATATTCGGGGCCGACGCGATTTTAGGAGTGAGACTGGAAATATGAGGGGCGAGAAGGTAAAGTATAGTAAAGTATCCTGCATCTTGTGCATCTGGTCCATTTTCTGAGAATTTGCATAAAATACTGTAGTTTCTTCCTGTTTAGATTTGTGCACCTATACTGTACAAATCCAGAAAAACGTATTTGATCAAACTTGTACAAAAAATACGTACTCTGGATAATAATTTTGAGTAACTGTATTCCCGAACAGTTTTTCATTTACTGCACATAATCAGTGAGAAAAACAGACAACACAGGTGAGTGCAGGTGTGATTTTTCCATCTCCTATTAGTGATAGCAAATGCAAACAAACAGTGAAACAAACAGCTCTTACTAATACTATGTTGCTTCTTTACACTTTAATTTAAATTTAACTTGATGTAAAAGTATTCAGAATAGAGTACTCTGAATGGACCATGTATCGGAATATGTCAGAAAATACATTTTAATGCAGGTATTCAGTATTCTGTCACTAAATACATTTGCAAAGTATAATTCCCTTTACTGGGAATGGATAAGAATTTGATAACCAGATGATAGCTGGCTCGAATCCCATTTTACATTTTGATTTTGGGTCCAACACTGCAGCAGTAATGTAGCTGGTTGTAAGATGAAGGCCATGTAGCATAAAAATCTGCTCTGTCACTGTTTATTTTGCTGTCGCAATCCCTGATGAAAAGAGATAAGACAAAAGTTAAGAAATATATGGTGCAGTATGTATTATCTATAGTCAAGCATTGTTCTTTTTATATTTCCTGCTACAATAAATAATTTAAGACATATATTCCATTTTAAACTATTGCTTTCTGTGTTTACTGACTGAAATTGAAGTTTGTAGAAAGGTAGTTTTTCCAAAAGTTGACCCACCCACATGAATCTGACAGACAGACAGACAGATGGAAATCTCAGCAGAATCTTAAAAGAAATAAACAACCACCACATTTTTTCTGGAATAAATATCAAAATATTTCATAAATATTCTAACTTTTTGCAGCCCAGCACACATAAAAAAATCAGTTGATAAAAACATTTGCTAGTATGTGTGATCAGACTCGGTAGCACATTTCTCCCTGACATAAATGGAGAATGTGGTCTGATGTTCTCTCTGTAAATACAAAATTTCTACATGATGTGACACTTGGTGATTTATGTGGACGGGTGCTTCAAAGTGAGCGCTGTGAGAATGACTTCAAGCTGTGTAACATAGATATAATCAGCATGGCTCCCTGTGTGTAGCTGTGTGTCACTGGGCCATCCACTGTGGTCTCTATCCTGTCTAATGCAGAACATGTCTACACTATGGGGAATATTGACAAAAATCTATATTATGATGTTTTTTGTAGTATTATATATATATCAATCAATAATTATCAATCGATACCACTTTATTTGTCCCCAATGTGAGCAGTAAAATACAATAATAATAGAAAACTCAAACAAAAGTCCACAGGTATGATCATCAGATCCAGTGTCAGGGCAGTTTGAGGAGAGTAACAGCCCTCAGAACAAAAGTGTTTGTTAATATTATACTGATACTGTATTATATTATATAGTTATGGCAATCTAAAAGAAATGGTGCTTAAACATGCCAGTAAATGTCTTTGTTGTGGTTTAGGTAAGAAAAATGAACTACAAAAGTGTAGAAATATTACTTTATACCTGGTTTGAAAGGTTACACAGCAAATTTGATTTATTTTTAGACTCTCCAACGCCAATGAATTTTCACAGTCTATATAAAATATTATAGGCTCAGTATTCCAATTTGTGATTATATCCATTTTCACCTATATTCTACAGGTGTGTTATGTCTTTCTTCTTTTCTCTGGTGCATTAATTACATTAGAGGAAGGACCTGGGCCAGCAGCATCACGACCTGCCAAAGCTACTGCTGCAAACAAGCCAAAAACAGACATATGGATCCAACTTGGCCACATCTTATCAGTGCTGGGGGCGGTTCTGCCTTTTACTGTAATGAAAGTTGAATTTAATTGCTTAACAGTTCAGGGAAATGTTTGGCATTATTTAGGATAAGGCTGTAATTTTTTATGCATGTCACTTTTATTCCGAAAGTTGTCTTTTTAACATTTTTTGCTTACGTCATTGAAACTTGTCAGTTCTTGTAATGAATAGTTTGAATAGTAGACTGAATGTAGGCTGAAATGGTGGGAGAGTGGTTATTTGTTTATCCTCTTAGCAAAGTTACTGGTTCAATCCCTTGGATGGCTGTTTCAGAGCACAGTTAATAATATTGATCAAATGTATACTTTATTTTGGAAATCTGAACATGAAATTACAAACCCTCACATCTTTAATAGTACAAATAGGCCCCAGTACCAAGAAATTCTAATCACAGTTTTAAATTAAAGGTCAACATGAATGTTAAATCTATATAATAATGTTTAGTGATTTATAGGTCCTATATTACACAAATCCAACTCTTTTGAGCTTTTAGCCATGCTGTTATCGCCCCAAAAACATACCTGGAGTTGTTTTTTTGTTTCATTCACACATTGTTTGAGCAACCCTTTATTATTAGTCTGTCTACATCTCCATAGGTCAAAATGCTGTTCCACCTTATGATGTCATGAAGTGGAAGTTTTCACGTTAACAGCTCCTTTTACCTTTTGTTGAGCAGAGACTGGACCTTCCAAGGCCGAAATGATAATAGAGGTGTATGCAGTTTAGAAACACAGCAGAGCTGTGTATTACCAGATGAGATCACAAGGTGAAAGTTTGTTTTCAGTTTGAAAGAAGAACTCATCCTAAATATGCAGGGTATGTTTGTGATGAGGAAACATTAGAACATAGATCAGACAATTGTGAAATATGGGCCCTTTAAAGTCTGAAATTGGAAAAGTTATTGTGTCTTTATCACATCTAAAAAGCCTGACATCAAATAAATTCATAAACACAATTGTACCAGCTGACAACTGTAATAAATGAAATGCTGTTAAATGAATTTAGAATATATATTATAGTTTCCTTCTGTGAAAAAGCAGTTCCAATCAAAGTATGAATAGAGAAAAAATAAAAAATATTGTTTTCATGTTATTCCAAAAGCAGATTTCTCACGAGTGCGCAGTCACCTTGAATTACAAACAACCTTTTAAAAAAATATTCTCCACCATTTCCACTCTGAATGAACTCTTGTATTTTTTGCCAGTTATAGTTTAAACAAAGCTCGTCATTAAAACTCTCCTCCCTCCTTTGTCTCCACTTCCATATATGTTTGCTAAACGTTGTAGATAAAACACGGCCAATAAAGATAAGGCAACGGAAGAATCACATAGTTTTCAATGAGCCTGACTTGACCCCTGTTTTTCACTGAAGAAACTGCATCCAAAACATTGCAAATTTAAACATAATGATGCTAATGTGATGTTAAATTGTACACTCTTGTCTTCTCCAAAGGAATTATTTCCAATGTGTAAACAACTACGCAAATCCCCAAAGCCCTTCTAACATGTGGTCACGGTATTCTAAATATAAACTACTTGAAGAGCTGGGACGTTGCCATGTATGCTATGTTCTCTATCTGGTGGGTTTTTCCTTTTTTAACTCTAAAGAAAACACTGTACAAGCACAAAGGGGTCCCTCAGGGTAGATAACGACGGCTCTGTGAACAGCAGTGGTGCAGAGTTGCTACACCGCTGTGCACTCTGGAATCATGGGAAATTTAACTGTATATGATCTTATTTCATTAGAATCATGTAGTACTTAAGAATTAAAGGACCTATTTGGAGGAAATGGATGGATCATTGGAAGTTATTAATTCAAGGTGATAGCCATGTGGGTTCTTCTGTTCTTCTATTATCTTTCTATTAGATAACATTTAGCAAGTTCAGTAGAATATTTAGGTCTAAAACCAAATTGTTGTGAGTACAGAAGTAAATTACTTTCAAGATGCACAGTTAGTTGATCAACAACATTTTTTTTCTACAATACTGGAAAGCACAGGGAGGATAGCTATTGGTCTGTAGTTACAGGCGTCGTCCTTGTCACCACATTTAAAAACAGGAACGATGACTGCTGTTTTCCAGTACACTGGAAAGGTTTACAATGTGTGTTATGGGTTCCAGTAAATAAGTTTGATAATGAGTTTAATAAACTTACTATTCAAATTGTAAATGTCTTTGGAGGAAGTACTTTTCATATTGGTGAGTATGTCACTTTGTGTTTAGATACTTGTTGAATTTTGAACATGTCATTTGTATGGGGTATAGTGTGATCAACTACTAAGCATATTTGATCAAAATTGTCGTCTAGAACTTCCACAGATTCAATAAAATAATTATTCAGTGAATTTGCAATCTATTCATCACTGTAAATCTAACTGCCAAGATCAAATTGTGAATTAAATTGTATGTTTTTATTACTCTTTCAGGTCTGTTTGTAAATATAAGCTCAATGTAGTAATTCGAGTGGACATTTGTATAAGTTGCTTATTGATATTTTATCATAATTGTTTTTAACCTAGATTTTGCACCATTGCTCATCCAATTAATATTAAAATCACCATATATTATACATTCATTATACTGATCAACAACAGACAAAAGACTCTTAAGTTAATTGTGAAAGTTGGCATCATGTGTTGGGAGGTTATAGAGTTCAATTATATTGAATTTCATATTGGGTGAAAGGGCGACAGTGAGCCCAAGACATTCCAGGTCCACATTCAATTCAAGTTTAGAACATGTGTAGTGCTCTCTTATATAAATTAGTACACCACCCCCTCTGCCTTTAGTTCTGTCTCTCCTATAGCATGTGAATCCTTGTATGTCAGTTAAGTTGGTGGTTAAGTTTTCGTTTAACCGGCTTTCAGAAATGCAAAGGTAATCTCAATTACAGTCCATGAGAAGGGACCTAATCTGATCAGTTTTTGGCATTAAACTTCTGATATTGAGATGACCTCCCATTATCCCTTTGGACTTGGTAGTAGGGTTCCAAATAACGCTTGCATGATTTACAGTTTGAAAGAGATTATGCTCTTTCTGTTTCATTATCGCTCTTTTGAGAGAACTCTTCTCCATCATTGTGATTTTTGGTGGACAGTTATGTTCACTGAGCTTTGTATAAAGAGGAGCTGCATTAAAATCATTTACAGAGCTAGGAGCCCTGAGTCTATATAGGTGTTTATGATGTCATACAGCATTACTATTGATTAACTGTAAAGTTAAATTGATGTTTGAGGACAGGATACGTGATCCCACACTATTTGGGTGTAGACGATCAGCTTTAAATAATTTTGGACGATGCCAAAACATTGTGAAGTTGTCCACAAAAGGTATACACCTGTCTCTACAAAATCCCTTTAACCAGGTGTGCAGTTTGCCAAAGTCGGCTAAACTTCACCTTACCAAAACACGGTGGAGGTAAAGGGCCAGAGATTATGCACTGCTTTTTACTGTTTGATATGTTCTCTATTAATCTCTCAAAGTCCTGTTTGAGGATTTCAGATTGTTCTTGGGCTAAGTCATTAATACCCGTATGAATGACAATTGTGGATACAGCGTTATTTGATTTGATGAGTTCTGTTGCCTTGATGTTTATGTCATTTACGTGCGCTCCAGGGAAACAGAAGAAGCAGCAGTTACAGCGATACAAGCCGCATCATTGAGGTTCCCGCAATGAGGACTTTAGGAGATCGCTGCATGGATTGAGAGGGACCACCAGATCCACGTTTTTCAGCGATGTGCTGCTGTAGAGGAGGGGAGCGTTTGTATTTAGGATTGTTTCTCCTCACCTCCCTGTCCCCACATCACGTTGAGGTGGGATAACTGCGCTTAGCTTTTGCTTTGCCCCCACTATTGGTGGCGGCGGGCTGTGCATCCAGGTGTTTCGGGCCTGTGGCAACGAGGAGCATCATCCGTTGGCCAGCTGGACAGGCAAATTAGGCTGTGTATCTGATGCATCGTCAGTGCCAGCAAAAGTCTTGGTTGGACCAGGATTCAGCGGAGGAGGATCCTCATTAACACCAGCCAGTGCCTGAAATCTGTTGTCGAGTTGGATAGAGACAGAAGGACGAGGACAGCAGTTTTGACCACGACGATGGATAGTGGATTCCTTGACTTGGATGCACGGCTCAGAAATCAGTGGAGTGGAGCATCGACTCGCTGATTGTACAAACGGGGCTATTTGTGGGCCATTTGTTTATTCAGCTGAGCCTTCAGTACTATTGTTGTCTATGTAGTTATTATTATGCATCTAATGCATAGTAATCTATGCATTATTCCACTGACACTGTCGCTCATTCATAAACACACAGACGAGGCGGGCTCCTCGCTGCCCCAGCCGCACTGTGCCTGTGCCTACAGGCCTCCGTAGAAGGGCAAAACAACACAAGTTAATGGGACGTCCAGAACCGCAGTTGTTGCAGTCTGCTCATAAACATTTGTTAGAATGTACTATACATATTATGTATACAAGGAATGTGCAAGTATGTGAAGTCCTTTTATAAACACCTCTGCTCAGATTTGGGAAACAGTGACAATTTACGGCTTTATATGGATGAAGAGACAGCCATTTTTATGCACGAAACCTGGCCTTATACACTATATGGCCAAAAGTATTCACTTACCCATCCAAATAATGTATAAAATCAAGCACCTCAGCCTGCAGACTGTTTCTACAAACATTTGTGAAAGAATGGGTTGCTCTCAGGAGCTCAGTGAATTCCAGTGTGGTCCTGTGATGGGATGCCAGCTGTGCAACAAGTCCAGTTGTGACATTTCCTCGCTCCTAAATATTCCAGAGGCAACTGTCAGTGGTATTATAACAAAGTGGAAGCGATTGGGAACGACAGCAGCTCAACCACAAAGTGGTAGGCCACATAAACTAACGGGGCGGGGTCAGCGGATGCTGAGGCGCATAGTGCGCAGAGGTCGCCAATTTTCTGCAGTCAATCACTACAGACCTTCAAACTTTATGTGGCCTTCAGATTAGCTCAAGAACAGTGCGTAGAGAGCTTCATGGAATGGGTTTCCATGGCCGAGCAGCTGCATCCAAACCATACATCACCAAGTGCAATGCAAAGTGTCGGATGCAGTGGTGTAAAGCACCCCGCCACTGGACTCTAGAGCAGTGGAGACACATTCTCTGGAGTGACAAATCGCGCTTCTCCATCTGGCAATCTGATGGATGAGTCTGGGTTTGGCGGTTGCCAGGAGAACGGTACTTGTCTGACTGCATTGTGCCAAGTGTAAAGTTTGGTGGTGTGGGGTTGTTTTTCAGGAGCTGGGCTTGGCCCCTTAGTTCCAGTGAAAGGAACTCTGAATGCTTCAACATACCAAGAGATTTTGGACAATTCCATGCTCCCAATTTTGTGGGAACAGTTGGGAGATGGCCCCTTCCCCTTCCAACATGACTGTGCACCAGTTCACAAAGCAAGGTCCATAAAGACATGGATGAGAGTTTGGTGTGGATGAACTTGACTGGCCTGCACAGAATCCAGTCCTCAACCCAATAGAACACCTTTGGGATGAATTTGAGCAGAGATGGAGCCAGGCCTTCTCGTCCAACATCAGTGTGTGACCTCACAAATGCACTTCTGGAAAAGTGGTCAAAAATTTCCATAAACACACTCCTAAACCTTGTGGACAGCCTCTTACCTTTAGTTCAGTAGTAGTAGCAGTTCCAGGGCTGAAATTATCCAACTGGGGTATGTTTTTGATGAGGAAATAAAATTATAACAAAGATCAGAGAATAGCATTATATGGGTGCTTTAAAATCATAAGATCTGTATACAGGCTTTGTAGATCAATGGGCAGAGTATTTATCACTGTACTACTGGTATTTTTTTCACTGGAGCATATAATAAAGCTAAATACAAATTAAAGTTGGACTATGTAACTTTTCTGGTGGAGAGTCTCCATGGATATTTTATTGCTTTGTCTGGCATTAAATGTATATATTATAGATAGATTTCCATGGCCTACAGAGAGCCTAAGTAAACCCAGATAGCCACACTATCTGCCAATATTTTTGTCTCTTTTTAATAGTTTCCTTTCATTTTCTGGTCTTTTATCTTTAGTGCCATCCAAACTCTTCGGCTGGGGGTTGGAGTGAAATCAGTCAATAAATGTTACTCAGACAGGTCATAAAATACAACTGTAAAATACCCATTTCTTCCAGCACTCCTGACTTCTGAAGTTGCGTGCGTGCAAGATCCAATATTGCTATGATTATATTTTCCTTTACATTTGAACTGCGGCGAAATGAAATAGAATGTGTTTTTTATGGCTTATTGATTCACCAAAACTCAAAATTAGATACAGCAACACTCTCCTAAGCAGTGGTGGGTGAAGTACTCAGTTTTGTTACTTAAGTAAAAGTACAGATACAGGGGCAAAAAGTTATTCAAGTAAAAGTAAAAGTATCACAAGAAAGTAAAAGTATTAAAGTACCTGTTTAAAAATGTACTTAAAGAGTATTTTGCAGAGATTTTCAGAACAATGAAAGGATGAAATGTAATGATTTTGATAAAGAATTCTACTGATTTTAAGTGATTCAATTAATTTCTTAATTTTTCTAGCTAGCCATTTTTGTGTATTTGATTTGCTCAAAGTTGGGATGGAAACTCAAATTAAATGTGCTAAAAAATAAAGTCAGCTATTTCAGCAGGTCTCACACAATAAAGAAAAAAACTTTTTACTTTTCAGTTCAGATCTAAAATGTAGTAGACTAGAAAGTACAGATACATTTTCTCAAATGTAGTGAAGTAAAAGTTAAGTATCCACTATAAAATGTGCTTAAAGGTGCACTATGTAACTTTTTGGTTGGGGGTCCATTACCTGCTTGTGTCTATGGATATGGTATAGCTTACATTTATTCAATTACAGGTGGTTTTATAGCTCAAAAATACCTAGAAAAACGGGCATTCTGACTGTGAGCAGAGTTACCTTTCCACAGAGCTGACCTGTCTGGTTTGGTCTCCATAGAGAAAAGCATTTGATGGACCCTCCACCAGAAAAGTTATACAATGCAGCTTTAAGAAAGTTCTCTTCAGTATACCCAGAGCTAAGTGAATAGTTTAGCTAGCGTTCTGCATCGGATAAACAAAGCTTGGAAACCTGTTGTTATTCACTTGACGGTGCCGCTGTGGGTGCAGCAGCCACAATGACAGTGCACGTGTCATATTTAGCTGTGGCCTTGGCTGCTCTGTGGGGTTTGGGCTGATGTGTGGAATGACATTTCACAATGGAACTGGAAACGTTTGGTGAATCACAATGAATATGGAGTAAGACTGCATTTTCAGTGGCAGACTGAGAAATGTGAAGTGCTTTTAGACTTTTGGTTTGAAGGGATATAGGGATTAAAGATTCTATATTACGTAAAACTGACAGTGACTGCTTTTGTGAACTATGTTAGAATGTTGTTGTCTCATTAAAAACATACCTGGAGTTGTGTTTTGGTTCGTTCACAGGTAATCCTGCATTATTAGTCTGTCTACCTCTCCAAAGCTCAAATTGCTCTGTACCACAAGTGGTAGTTTTCATGTTAACAGCTACCTTTTACCTTTTCTTCAGTAGACATGGGAAATTTCAGAACTGAAATTATAAAATGATTCTAGTGAAGGTGTATGTAGTTTAAAAAACACAGTGGAGCACTTCCTGTATTACCACATGACATCACAAGGAGTGTTCTCTTTGAGAGAAAAGAAGAACTAAATATGCAGGTTTGTATGTTAAACATGTGCTAATGTAACAAAACACAACTCCAGGTATGTGTTTGATAAGGAAACAACATTATTGCACAGCTCCTTTTGCTCTTTTTAAGTTTGGCCTGAGATGTGGAGAAGCGAATGATGACCAGACTGTGAAATCTTCTGTTTTCAAAAATAGAAAGAGAACCAGACTGAATTCCAAGCGACCAGTGTTAACCAGACTGTGCAAAATGAATGCCAGAATCTAAAATGGAAGCACTTTACATTTGAACTGCAACAAAATGAAATATAATGTGTTTTTTATGGCTTATTGATTCAACAAAACTCAAAATTAGATACAGCAAAGGTTCTCTTCAGTATACCCAAAGCTAAGTGAAATAGTTTGGCTAGCATTCTGCACAGGATAAAAAACACATTATATTTCATTTTACTGTAGTTCAAATGTAAAGGGCTTCTGTGTTAGATTCTGATATTATTTTGCACAATCTGGTCAACATTGGTAGCCTTGGATCTAAACTGGTTCTCTAAAATCTAGTACTACATATTTATACTTCCTATAAACAGACAGAAGTATAACAGGTAAGCTTAAATAATAAATAATAGTCCAAAGATTGATTTTGTATGATCAATAATAGCACTCTTAGGCCATTTTCATAAACTTTGGTGCCTCTGCAGTATAGCCCAGATGCAAACCTGACTGCAGTACTTTCCTAATAGTACAGTTTGTTTTCAGTACATTCACCATATCCTATTATAAGGGCTGTACAAATGCATAACTGCACTGTTGTGAATACTCAGACTCTGAATACCAATTTTCATAGGTACCAAGGTTCATATTTGTGAAAACCATAGACTGTTTATATAAATAGACATAATGTTCAAAATAGGAAGTGAGCATGGGCGCAAAGTGTTTCCTTTGAGCTCTGGCTGCAATTGACTTCTATTGAAAAATTGTCACCTTTCCCACTGTAACTGTGCGGGTGACGTCAGACTCCCTTAGTCCTGTTTCTTCTATTATACAGTCTATGATGAAAACACACCTTTTGGAAATTTTACCAGTGAAAAAAAAAACAAAAAAAAAACCCACCAACACAAGATACTGGAAAAGATATGGACAGATACTGAAAAAAACAACAACACATATATTGGTTAGTTTTTGATGCTAGATGATGACAAAACTCTTTTTTTGATATGCAGATATGGGAATCCTGTTCCCCTCATCCCCTCACCTGGGCTTTGTTCTGGCTCACCTGTGCTCTGTGGTCTTCTGCTGTGAGGTCAAAGCTTGCACATGATCAGACAGCAGTAACATAGATAGCATCTAGTGGTGAAGTGTGAGAATACAACAGGGTCTGGTCTGCCAGTTTAATTACAAATGGTAGTTTTTGCGCTTTTTTGTGTGTTTCAATTCAATTCAATTCAATTCAATTTATTTTTGTATAGCCCAAAATCACAACAAGAGTTATCTCGGCGGACTTCACAAAATTGTTGATTAATAAAGCAGAAGAAACATTCATAAAACACAAATACAGAATGTTCAACAACAAGCAGGCAAATGGATGATTGTCCCAGCATCTCCTGTCCTTAGACCCTCCTTCTCGGCAAGGAAAAACTCCAAAAAACCCAATGGGAAAACGGAGAAACCTCGAGGAGAACCACAGTGAAGGAGAGATCCACTCCTAAGGACGGACAGGCAGATGAAACTACTAATCTAGCAGGACAAGGACAGTTAATCCAGGACAGGGAAGGAGAGGAGGGGTCTAGGTCCCCGACACTAGGGGGCAGCAGCGGTCCAAACTGGAACAGCAGCATCTGAAACAGTTACACTCCCCAAAAGGGGAGTGGGACAGGGACAACATGTGAATAGCAAAGAACAGACTATGAATGAACTAGTAATTGAATATTCTTAACAGTAGGAGGAGAAAAAGTAGGAGAAACCAGAGGACAGTGCTCAAGTTGCCATACTTTCCCCAGTAATATATCTCCTAGAGCAGCTTAACTAGGCCTATGGGTTTAATTTCTGTTCCTAACTGACCTGACCATAAGCTGATTCAAAGAGGAACGTTTTGAGCCTAATCTTAAATGTAGAGACTGTGTCAGCTTCTTTGACATGAGCAGGGAGCTGATTCCACAACAAGGGTGCTTGGTACCTAAAAGCTCTACCTCCTAAAGTACTTTTAGCGACTCTAGGAACCACCAATAGTGCAGCATTTTGAGAGCGGAGTGAACGGTTAGGATGATAAGGTACAATTTCATCTTTAATGTAGGAAGGGGCCATGTCATTTACAGCTTTCTGATTTGTTCCTCTTCTCAGTTGTTTCCCACTGGATGCAGAGCAGTGAGGTGTGTGCAGTGGTCAGTGTTGTGGGTGGTTGGAGCTTGTATAAACAGACTCTCCCTGCACACAGAGCTTATCAGGACTGGCCTTCCTCAGGATGTCTGCCAGTGCGGGGCCAACAACAACACATGGACAATCTGATCAAATCCTGTTACATACTGCTGCTAGTATTTTAACAGGACACAACTTACAAATGATGCTGGCAAATCCCTAGAATACTACTTACACTAATTCTTTTCTGAAATGTTAGTGTCACAATGGCTATATACAAAGAAAAGTGTGTGTTCACTTCACAAGACAGGAAATAGCAGACAGGCATTAGACCTTTATCAAAGCAACGAGTCTAACCAAACAGTGCCCAGACAATAACACACATCTCTTGTTCAGCAAATGCCAGAGAATATTCTTGTTCCACACTACGTTTCAAGTCTAAAATTGTTGTTGCACAATATTTCAAAATTGTGCAATATCCCTCAAAGATTTCTATATTTCCACTAGGCAACAGTGGCTCAGTGTTTAGAGCACTGAGCACTGGGAAGGATCGATTCCCACTCACACAAGTTATGTTGTTGTGTCCTTAGGCAAGACATTTTACCCACATTGCCTAGTATAAAAGTGGTGTGTGTGTGTTATTATAGGCATTATATTATAGGCTTTATTATAGTGTAAGGCATATATATCTCCATTAGTATGCTCTGTCTTTTGAGTCACACCCAAACTTTTTTCACAATTATTTACGTCAACCCAGAAAATGCACAATAGGTAAAGCTAAAGCAGTCCTAACCAAGCCCAGGGGTCTTATATTTGTTCTGATAAATCTCAAAATCACACTAAAACTGTTCAAATTTTGTCCTGTTAATGTGATTTTTGGCAGTATCGACACTTGCTCAAATGAGTATCTAGTTTCAGTATTAGTTTTAGTATGGATTAGTATGTGAATTTTGATACTTTTGACAACCCTACCTGTATTTTTCACAAATACAAACTTGAACTACCAAAGCCCCTGAGTATAAGTTTGAGAACCACTGTGAGATTATCTTTGAGAAATGACATGACTCCCCTTATCCATACTTTCTATTTAGAGTGAGTTGAACAAGCTAAACACATGTAAACCCAATGGAACGAGAAGCAAAAACACTCTAAGAACATAGTGAACATTCTTTTGTCCTTTATGGCGATATGGCGGACCTCTCTGTTACACAAGACTATATAAGCTGAAAAGCTGCGTATCTGAACCATATTAAACAAGTCCATAGTGTGTAACATTATAAATCAATGTGAAATGTTAGCCGTTTAAGCTAAATATCATAAAAGTGAATGATACAGTGAGTGTTAGCAAAGCAATTTCTGCAGATAGCAATGGATAGAATGCAAGGTCTCATGTTTATGCGAATTTCAACAAATATTTCACATACCAGGCATAAGATGTAAATGAGTTACTGCATATTTTGGTACTTGACGGGCTCTGAGCAGATTGGCACGGCATTCTGAGCTGTACTGAGAAGTGTGGGGGTGTTTTTTAATAAAGAAAGCGATTTGTACAAGTTCTGAATATACAAATACACTGTGCATCTTTGAAACTTATCGCAGATACAGGCACAATACAGTTAGTTAGTTAATGCCTCCCAAAAAATGTGAATTTTCAGGAGGGCCTCAGACTGCTTGTCTCCATGGAAATGATCCTTTGGCTATAATCTTCCGCAGTATTGCATAAACATATCTATCTCCATGGAGAAATATTCTTAAGGATGTAAAATGTATTTTAATACTATTCAGTTTCACCTAAAATGTGAAACCATTCCAAGTGCCCCTTGTTAAGTTCTTGTGTACCGTTGGGAAACTGCTCTAACCTCATGGTCCCAAGTTCCTGTCCATTCTCTTATCAACATAAAACATGTACAGTTGTCAAATCCTGCAGGGCTCTCTCCAAACAAATCATTTGGCTCAAGATCTGCATACGAGTCCTCCGGCAGTGCTCCATGGTTACCCACTGCTCCTGCAGGTCACTCCAGTAGTATTCAAGGATGAGTTAAATACAAAAAACTGCAAAAACACGTCCCTTTGGCAACAAAAATTCAACACAGATGAAATCCAAATAACTTTCCCACAATTGGTTTCATTTGGAAATGGTTAGAAGCATTTTTCCACTGCCAAATATCAGAAAAGAAATGATTGAAAGGAATGGAGATGAGAAAAAAATTGTTTTTTAGGGATCGAACGCCACCTGGATCCTAGATTATTGAAATTTCTGCCATATCATTGTGAGTTGAGGCCAAAGACAATTAGCATTACAAAAGTAGATTAAAAAGACTAGAGCACTGACCCTTAAAAGACTTCTTGTATGATCCAGCTGTGCTAATGCCCATATAGGGATGCATTTCATTTTCTTTTATTTGTCTGCATAGTGCCATATGTGTATAATCATAAAAAAAAAACAAGTGTAACACTATTTTTAGACTCTATCAGATGTGCGGGCCAATTATAGAGAAATATTTGCACATTAATTCCTACTTTTGTCAGGTTAACAGCAATTTAAGCAGTCACGTTTAATTTGAGGTCATTTGTTATGTAGCAGCATGTGGCCATTTCGATAATAATCTTCCATTGCTCTTGAGTAATTTAATTAAGCTCACTTACAATGACGATTCTCAGTCACTAGATTTGCATAATAACCACTATAATAACTGTAATTTCAGCAGCTGTGTTTCTGGCTCTGCTCTTGTTTTTGTAAGCTGTGAGGACCAGCATTTTTGACTTTTCACGCTCGACTGCAGACAGATCTTCTCACACATTTGGACTTTTGTGGAGCCAGCCCTTTTCAGACGCCTGTTGTTTTACTACTTCACAGGCTTTGTTTATACAACCCCGACTTCTCTGGCTGTTCATTACTGACTACAATACCAGGAGGGCTGCACACACTCACACATGCACACACTAGCAGGTCAAATAAACAGGCAATACCAACTACTGCAAATTAATCGTTTAACACAACATTGCCAATGAAAATTCAGACAGTATGTATTACACAAAGGAAAATGGTGTATATTGATTTATTATACAAAATCATATACAAGGACAAAGAGGTGGGAAACAGTTTAAGTGAGGCTAAAACTATAGCTGCATGCATTGAGAGAAATTTTAACTTTGGTCTAAGGGTGCTATATTACACAAAACTGACTCTTGTGAGCTTCAAGTCATGTTCTAATGTTACCTCATCAAAAACATACCTGGAGTTGTGTTCATTGTGTTCATTCACACACAGGTTGAGTAACCCTTTATTGTTAGTCTGTTTACATCTCCAAAGTTTAAATTGCTCTGTTTCACCTTCTGATGTCATAAAGCAGCAGTTTTCAAGTTAACAGCTCCTTTTACCTTTTGTTCAGTAGAGATTTCCAATTCTAGATCTGAAATGATCCAAATGATTTTAGTGAAGGTGTATGGAGTTTAAAAACACAGTGGAGAATTTTCTGTATTACCACATGACATCACAAGGTGGAGCAGAGTGTTGAAGAATTTCTGTGTTGAACATGTGTGAATGAAACAAAACATCACTCCAGGTATGTTTTTGATGAGAAAACATTATAATTATTCTGATCCACCACTTACTCTTTTTTAATTATAAAGATGTCATTGCTTAGCTTGGAATGTTACACAGTATAGCATTAAACCTATCTATCTTGCATTGTGTTTTTATTGCTCAAAAATACTTAAAAAAAAGAACACAGATAACTGAATCCCTTATGGCTAATGAAATATGAGCATTGAGCTGCACCTTTGTGTTGAAATATTGTGCAGTCTTACACAGTCCTGATGTCTAAGTCCTCTGAGAATCCAGCTTCATGTTTTTTTTGACAGGGTAAGTGCTATGAGGTGCAATTAGTCCAAGCTCCAGCCCTCACCTGAAAACCTTGCTCCTGTAGTGATCATTTATAGAAACTGATCAATTTTTTTTTTTTTTGTCTCTGGCTACTGCTTCCTAATTGTCCTGAGAAATGCTTTCTCCCATTCCCAAGGTCAAGGGTCAAACTAACCTTTTCACTAGGGATAAAAGGTCTCATTCACTGCCTTTTCTAAGATTCTGTATTGTATTTTGCACAATCCAGCACTTTCTTCCACGTTGAAACAATATATATAAAAAAAAAACAATATTCGATGACTATAATGGATATGTGTTGTTGTTTTTTTTTGCAAAATTTTAATACACAGGTTTTATTGAGGTAAATTAAGCATTCAAAATATCTGAATGTTCTGAAGTCCTCAAAATGGCATCCATAAGGAAAACATAATTTGATTGAAATCTAGGAATGTACAACTTAGTTCAAATGATTTAAAACTAAAACGATTACACAACTGGTTACTGGCCAAAATCAAAACTTGACATAACTTTTGAAGGATAAGGAATGACTGGACTGAAATTAAACTTCTTGAATCTTTTAACAGATTTTCATTTCAAGCTATTAAAGCAAAGAAATCTCTGACATTGAAAACCTCACCCAATAATATGGATTTCTGTCAGCCAATACTGTGATTCTTATCTTGCTATATATTGTTTACCTGACCAGCCAGAACCACACGTTTTGACAAAACTTTACAAAGACAAGTGGATCTGGATACGTATCCTGTCTCCCTGATTTCAGAGGGAGTGATTAATCAGTCAGAGAGACGCTTGGTCCATTTGCGTCAAAAACAAACTGTTTACACATAAAAAAAGAAGGAAAAAACATGAAAGACTGAGAAACAGCATGGATTTTCTCAGAATCAACAATTGAAGCATCAAACTCTTACTTATCTCAGGTAAAACATATTTTGTTCTGAATGTTACAATAATTTTCAAGAGGAGATTTGAGAGACACATGATACAAATTAGCAGCTGCGGTTGGATCATCTTAAGTTTGGACAGAGATTTTTCACGCTTTATGGTCCGATTCCTTTCTGGATTTGAACACAACATAGAAGGGACTGGCTGGTCAGGCAGATATATTGTGCAGTGTGTGGTTTCGTCTTTAAAAAACTTTTGACACTGTTTTCAGAAAACCAAAAAGGGCAGAGCTTTAGTCCCAAGGGTCTTATAGGTGGGATGTGATGTGTCCTGGCAGAGAGGAGTCATGTGATCATCTTAACCCTGTGGCTGTATCTCACACCCTCTCTCAGTCCGATGCTTCAGATGAAAGGAGATTTTATGCAGAGTGTGGAGCTGAGCAGAGCAGAGTGGGTTTAGCTGCATAAGCCAAGAATATTGTCTACATCTGGGCTCAGACAAGATAGCAGTGTTCCCAGACAAAACCAGTGTACTGCTCAAGAGATAAAGCCACAGAGGTTTAGAGCTGATACTTGTGTTACAAAAATACAAAAACATTTCCCTGTAATGACATTTTAGCCTTTTCTGAGAACGTTCTAATTTAATTTAAAAGTATGATTCATGACATTTACTGAAAATACTTGGAAAGGCAATTCAGTAACTTATTTTGGAGCCTGAGTTTAACCTTGAAAAACTATTATTTCATTTTAAACGCTTTGCAGTGGTCCAAAGTTATTCCTCACTTCCCATATGCATTCAGAGCATCCGAATGATAACTGTGATGAGTTTGAGCACTTTTTACAACTTTGCCGTCACGGTAAAGCTAACAACAACTAGCATGCTAACACACACGTTCTGATTATTGGACAATAAAATTGCCTTAATAATGCTAGAGCTGCTTCTACAATATATCGGTACTGGGGCAAGAAGAATTTAGCTCAAATACATGGAAAAAAATCTGGTCATTGTGTAAAAATGCTCTCTTGAATATCCCAGTGGTTTGTCTCTGTATAAAAAAAGTGGACTAAGGGAGTGTGACGTCAACCATAGCATTCAGCTCCAGTCAAATGAAGCTCATGAGGCTAGCAGTTACAGGGCATATTAGGAGCCAAGTGCAATATTAGGAATAGGAATTTATTTACAGCCAAAATATAAAAATAAAAACAACAGAATCATGTAGAGCGGGTTAATACGAACACTTTAAGACCAAAATGACGACGCTCACTGCAGCAGTTACAGAGAGAGGGACAATTTTTCAATGTAAAGTCAATAGGAGCCGGAAGTGCTCCCATGTTTCCTATTTGGGACGCACTGGCTAGCGGGTTAGCTATGTCCATTTATATTTATAGTCTATGGTTTGTCTGCTCCCTTATGAGATGTCACCACAGCACATCATCTGCATATGTACTTTGCCCATTTGAGAATTACTGCTAAAAAGTGAAATATGTGCACCCCCAGTATTCCTGTGACCTGTATAAGAGGCTGCTGTTACTGTATATAGATCTAAATAGGTTGTAGTGAATAGAACAGTGTGAATGATTGTCTGTCTGTGTTCGGCTGTCAGCCCTGTGACTAACTGGCCATGGCTGAGTGAGATTCTCCCCTCCAGCAGAATGTCACTGAGATCTGCTTCATTCCCCACAAGCGCTCATAGGAAAAACTGACAGGAAATGTACGATTTCTGTTCATTTCTCATAGTGTTGCCACAACCTTGACTTTTGTGTTATTCACTATAGCCAACTACAGCATCTCCATTTTGACATTTTAATCTTGACATCAACAAGATACAATGGACACGTGACAAGCTATTTTCTGATCTATGTTATAATGTTGTTTTCTCTCTATACCTGGAGTTTCATTTTGTTTCATTCACTCACATTTAGCACACAAATCCTGCATATTTAGGCTGAGATCTTTTCTCAAACTGAAAACACTTTGTTCCACCTTGTGATGTCATCTGGTAAAACAGGAAGTGCTCCACTGTGTTTTTAAACTCCATGCAGCTTCACTAGAATCATTTGGATAATTGCCCATCTCTATAGAACAAAACTAAAAGGTAGCTGTTAACTTGACCACTATATGACATCACAAGGTGGAACAGAGCATTTTGAGCTTTGGAAATGCAGACAGACTAAAAATAAAGGGTTACCCAAACTGTGAATAAAATAAAATACAACTTCAGGTATGTTTTACATGAGGTAACAACATTCTAGCATGGCTTAAAGATCTTTAAAGAGTCTTTTTTGCGTAATATAGGAGCTTTAAATTGAAGTTTCCTTTTCCAACTTCTATATGATTTTAATTTGTGCTTGATATATAACACCGCTGCTTCTTTATTCTACTTTTTTTATTCTCCAGTCTCTGTCTGCATAATTTCAGATATAAAATACTAGTGTCTTTTTAGGATTCAGGCAATATTTTAATATTTGTAAGAACTTGCATGTAGATTTGTAGGAAACCATATAATGTATTTGAAATGTTGACTTTTTGTTGTGTTTTATTTTATTTTATTGTGCTAATGTTAATAAGAAGCTAAGTTATAGGAGTGTAATTGTAATATAATGTGTACTTTGTGTGTGCGCGCGAGTGTGTGTGTGTGTGTGTGTGTGTGTGCGCGCACCTGCCCGGGGACTTCAGATGGAAAGTAGCAGTAGCTAAATCTGGTGCAGCCCATCTTTTCTTTGGTAAGATTAATGAAATTCTACAGGGTCCTGACAAATAAAGAATTAACTACCAGAGCTAATATTGGAATCACTGAGAAATCATTATATTGGGCCAAAATGTTTTCTATACTTTGTCTGGGATTTGTCTTGACTCTTGAGTCAAAAGTCACTGCCACTGAACCAAAATAATGCAGCTCACTCAGAGAACACGTGATTAATACATTTTATGATGCACAAGCAAATATTCTCTGGAACAGTGATAATATTGGACTATTACTGGTGCGTAGTAAAAAAGTAAAAATGAACTGCATTAGTGTTGTGACATTACTAAAATTTCAAGCTTGTTTTCGATACTAAGGAGTAGACTTGATACCGATAACGATACCACAATGATAATAAAAACACTCTTTACTTAGACAATAGAATGTTATTTTCAGCTTTAAATCGTAGTACTTTCTTGTAGCCTTATATCTGTACATAGGTATGTTCCGTAGTGGTCCATGGGCGTATACTAGTCTATGTGCTCTTATACTTGTTCTGATACAGCTCAAGATCATTTTAAATCTATTCAGGAAAGGTTCATTTCTGTTCTGTGAATGCGACTTTTTAGTGGCATTTTTAGTATCAAATGAGTATCTAGTTTTGATACTATCTATTAGTACTGTATGATTTTTGATACTTTTGACAACCATTCATTGCATTTTATTCATTCTAGTCATAGCATTCATTTTCCATTATGCCATTCCTTCATCGTTCTTTTTATAAGCATACAAATTATTCCTGGCTCATCTAAATAAAATATATGCATCATCATTATTTCTCATTATTCACTAGCTCTTCCACATTCGTCGCTAATTACTCCATCTTTAATCTCCTTAAAATGTCTGTGTCTCCTGTGTAGCCTTTACTATACTAAGCACATCCCTTTAAATAAACAAAGTGATTTATGGAGCGACTATGGTGGTGTAAATTACAGCTTTTGCTCCCCTGTCCCAGACTTGCTGGCTTTGTACGCTAAGAAATTACCCACACAAGTTTTACTGCCTTGCTATATCCTGAAAACAATTGGCTTTTTAAAGTTATATTTACTGAGCAGGGAATTAGGTCTGGTGGTCTGAGGCATTGGCGCAGACTCGAGATAAGATCTGAGCTATTAGCTGAGCAGCTAGCCTATTTAAAGTCAGTTAATTATTCACTTAGTTTACACTACAGAGTTGAGTTTACTCATTAGTCTAGACTTAACCAAGGGTGCACGGGTGATGCATCAGCAGGTGCACTAGGATGCTTGTAAAAAGGGTAGTTTTGATGGCGACTGGCCCAGCGCAGACCCCATAGAATCACAGTATGGGGCGGACTTGAAAGAGGCCGTAGTAATAGTAATTGGAGTGGTGCACCATGGGAGCGCACGGTGAGATATTGGACCCTGGGCTACACGTGTTAAACTGTGTAACGGACATGGCTTTTGACATCTACGTGAAATAATAATCAAGGACATAATCAAGGATACAAGGAATGCATTACAGATTAAAGGTCCTATATTACGCAAAACTGACTCTTTTGAACTTTAAGCCATGTTAGAATACTGTTACCTCATCAAAAACATACCTGGAGCTGTGTTTTGTTTGATTCATACATATTTGAGTAATCCTTTATTATTAGTCTGTCTATATCTCCAAAGCTCAGAATGCTCTGTTTCACCTTGTGATGTCATGAAGTAGTAGTTTTCAAGCTAGCTTTTAACTTTAGTTCAGTAGAAACTGACAATTCCAGGGCTGAAATCATCCAAATGATTCTAGTGAAGGTGTGTGGAGTTTAAAAACACCACAGAGCTCTCCCTGTATAGGTGGAACAGAGGGATGTTTTGATGATGGAATATGACAATATGGTAGAAAGCTCCAAAAAGTTGATTTTGCATAATACCCTCTCTTAAAAGTTGGGCAGTTTGAGATAATTTATGCTTTTCTGTTGATTCTGTTCATGGATTTACCTGTCTGTAATAGTCAAAAGTGGCATACCCATCACACCAGAGACAGAACTATCTTTCCTGGTTTGTTTCAGACAAAGTTTATTGATCCACGGGGGAAATGACTTGGAACTTGGACTGAAAATGGCCCTAGCTCTATAGTAGGCTACAATTGCACATTAAGAACAATAGTCAAAAGTAAATAGAATAGTATTAAAATATGAATTAAATAATTGTTCATATAAAAAATACACACAGAGATTTACAACTATGTACGCATTTAACCTGGATAACACATAACTCTTAACTGTTTAACCCTTACTTATCCTATTTTATGTTGTATGTAATCATATGGAAACTTCTGTTATTTAATTTGTGTACAGCTATTTTGAAAATCACTTCTCTAACTATTAGGGTTGTCAAAAGTATCAAAAATGAGATACTAACCAATACTAAAACTAGTATCAAAACTAGATACTCATTTGAGCAAGTATCAATACTAAAAAAGTCACATTCACAGGACAGAAATTAACCTTTAGAGTAGTTTTAGAATGATCTTGAGCTGCATCAGAACAAGTATAAGAGCACATAGACTAGTATACGCCCATGGACCACTATGGAACCTACCTGGACCACTAAGGGATTACACAGATATAACACCACTTAGTGTTATAAAAGAAAGGTACTACATTATATTGTCTAAATAAAGTGCTTCTTGTCTCTTTCTTAGTGTTGTAATCGAGTTTGAAATTTTAGTATCATGGCAAAACTGCTAACAATGTTCTATTCCATCTATAATTAAACTAACATTTAATTTATTTCACACCCATTTTCCATTTCAGGCATTTGCTGAGGAGTAAACAAACAGGACTTACTAACACTGAGGAAACGAAATGCAACCGTTCACTATTCATTTTGGAGCAAGAAAAAAATAACACTTTTTTACTATTAAGTCTTTTCTTCGGCTGCATGCTTGTGTGTCTAGTAGAGTCGTGAATCTTTCAAGGCATTTCTCTTCACCACAAACACCTCCCCTGCCTCCTCTCCCTCCTCCTCTCTCTCCCTCTCCTCTGCTGAGGTTAAGGGGTCTCTCCACTCGATACGGGAAGAAAATGAGGTGGGCAGGTGAGTCTTGTCCACTCTATTTTCTGTCATTCTTCAACCAAATAGCTCACTAATTCATAATACCTAACCAATCCTAATTATATTTTCATAGCTCCTGTGTGTTTTGACCTCCTACTTTATTATTGTTATGCTTTTTCTCAAGTCTATTTTAGTTGGCTTGAACTGGGGATACATGTGTCTGCCTGGGAAGTGTAAAGACAAAGTGTGAATGAGTAGGAGGAGTGGAGAGACAGAAAATAGGTTTGTTTTGTTTTTTTTGTCTTTCTTTTAAAAACCAATACAGTGGGTAATCGTCAGCTAGCTCTTGAAGCTCAATGTGTACTCAATAAAGCGTCTCAGATTGCACATGTCCGATTATGTGTGTGTGCATGGCTGTGTGCAGGCGGGCGGAAGTGGAGCTGGAAGGGCTGTCACTGAGAGAAGATCAATAGACTGTGAATGCATAATCATGTGTTATTTTAACTATTCTTGTTTGCCTGAATAGTGGCGCTTTAGTATAGGGACCCACGTTGACTTGAGGCCATGTTGCTGTCGATGTCATCTAGGATTTTTATCATCTTCACCCAGAGAAGAAAACATGGCAGAGATGGGAGATTTGCATGCAGCAAACTTGTATGGTGTTGAATATATGTTTTTCCTATGCATTTATGTTTTGTATGGAGCTCAACACTGATTGGCCACTCCGGTTCTAGAAGTAAATTTTCCATTCATTTTTCCCATTGACTTTTTCGAAAATGTTAAAGGCATCACAGAGGCTAACCATCTACGTGGAAACTAATATCAATATGTTCTAAGTAGGGCCTGACCGATTTTTTTTTTTTTTTTTTCTTTTTTTTTTTTTTGTGGCCGATATGATACCAGTAAAACGGGAGTTGGAGGTATAGCCGATATAACTGCCGATATATTTAGTGATGTAAAAATTCATTGTAAGTCTTCAACTGATTATAAAACTTAGGTTTGGCTCTATTGGATTTTAAATTGGGTTTATTTAGGCCACATTTATTGTTATTCTGCCTCTTTACAGTCGTATTTAACGACAGTAGGTCGGCCTAATGGCATTTTTGCATGACATTCAAGCCTGTAAAGAAAGTAAGTAAACTACCACTTACTTAAAGACGTACATGCGGACCATTCACACTTCAGTTCACAGCTCACCTACATATCAGTGCAGGTCCAGTAAAGTACATACAGCCACTACAGTCACTTTACAACAGGCCAATGTAAGAGAAAACAGCCTGTTTATGTGTGGGAGCTCACAGCAGCTAAGCACTAACCAACGAGAAAGAACAAAAAGTAGCTCCAAAACCAACACGTCTGCAGCTGTGTGTGTGTCCTCTGTCTATGGAACAATCCTCTCTCCGTATTCGCACTAAAAACAAGCAGTATTTTTGTTGCTGGCCTCAACTGCTCTGAAGTTAACTTTTGTTTATAGTCAGTATGGTGGATCAGACCAAAAGAGCATTTAAAGCCAGTGCCTCAGTGCTGCGCACATGGATCTGTGATTGGCACTGGTGTAAAAAAGACCACATAAGTCATGTGACGTAACTGGTTTAGTCTAAATTTTGTCTTATTCTTTAATATTGGGTATTGTTTGTATAATGCATTTTTTAAATTATTTGTTATTGCAACACTCAACATTAAGGCGTACACACATAACTCCTATCATACAGCCCCACCTTTATACAGCTTGGCCCAAAATCAGTATTTGGTGACAATGGCTGACTTAGTGGTTAGAACGCACACCAATCTATAGATCAGCTGTTCAATTCCCACTCGCCTCACTGTTGTTGTGCTCTTTACCAAAACATGAGTGAATGAGGCTGATGGTGCAGAATGGCAGTCTCGCTTCCTTCATTCTAGCCCAGAACAGCTACTTACCCTGACTGATTGTGGCAGATTCATGCATTTTATAACACTTTGAGCATTTTGAAAAGCACCCTATAAATCACTGTATGAATCCAGCCTTATTAGATTCAGATGTTTCTAGTGTGAACAATTTAGCTTGTCTACCATCTGCTGAAATCTGCCTATGCTTATCTGTAATGAAGTTTGAGTTTCCTACTGAATATAATTGTTTTATTCAGTGAATCTCAGTATCTTGTCCACACAGCCAAACCACAAAATGCTCATAGTCTATACTTCTTATTTCTCTTCACACCCCATGGATTGTGTTTGTATCTTCAAGGCTCCATGCTAATTTCCATTTGCCCTTGCACCGCTGAATTATTTCAATGTATGCATAAAGGCACCTCTGTACTGTACAGTGGCTGTGTAATGCAGTGATTAATGAGCCTGTTCGATTTCCATTGAAGTTGCCTGGTGTTGCCATACAGTGTAAAGCTAAAGCTATACATTAGGAATAACAGGGCATCTGGGCAGTGTTTGTTTGTGCTGCCTGTGATTAGGTGTGAATGGAGGCAGATGTAATGTGACATGGCAGCTGTGTGCAGATCTATGGAGTCCTGCTAACAAAAAAATACCTCTAAAACAGTGAATTCAGTCTGATGTACCTCTGTAGCCATTTTACATTTACTAATACATAAATTAGTTTAATAAATCAAAATATTCTTTAAAGGTGCACTATGTAACCTTTCTAGTGAAGGGTAAGCCACGTGTTTGTCTCCGTGGTTTTTACCTGAATGGCATGAAATGTATAGTATTTATTAAGCATTTATTTAATTACAGGTGTTTTATGCAGATGAATGCTGCAGTTTGGGCAAGACACTTAACCTGCTTCGCCCCTAGTGTCTGTGTATGAATGTATGAATTGTGTGCGAATGGGTGCTTCCTTGATCTAAAGCGCTTTGAGTGCCTTGGAGGTGGAAAAGCGCTATATAAAAATGTGACCATTTACTGTCAAGGGATTTTTTTTACTACACAGTCCGTGTGGAAATGAGCAGGATTCCCTAGTTACTACATTTGATTTCTGTCTGCAGCCACATGGGCATCAAATACTGCCAACGCTCTCTTTGCTAAGTATAATCCAAGCTTTCCTGTGAGCAGGGTTGCCTCTCCACAGTAACTTCGGAAATAGATATGTTTAATGTCATACTGTGGAACATTCTAGGCAAAGCAAAACTGTGGCAGACCTTCCAACAAGAAGGTTACATAATGCACCTTTAATATATAAACTGTTTTGGCTGATGATTTAGCTAGACATTAGAGTGAAACATGGTTGTCTGATATAGCCTAATAGATAATGCTAAATCACCTGTTTTAAAAGAACCGTTTAAAGAGCTATTTTCTGTCCCCCCTCTGAGTTCACCAGATGAAACTGCCTGTAGTGATTTATTGTGTTTCATCACGCCTGCCTTGACACCATTTTCACTAATCACCCTGGGGCAAGCACTGGTTTTTCAGATTTGCTTGGATTGGAACAAGATGTAATATTGATATTTAAAGGTGCGCTGTGTAACTTTTTTGGAGAGGGTTCACAACCTGTTTGTCTCCATGGATATGATAATTTAAACAAAAGCATGGTTTGAATTCTCCACAGTATTGTATTAAACTAATCTGTCTTACATTTATTCAACTACAGGTGTTATTTATTGCTCAAAATATCTTAAAAAACATGAATTCTTACTGTGAGTGGGGGTTGCCTCTTCACAAATTTAACCAGTAATTTGGCTTGCAAATATCCATGAAGATTCTTAAGTTTATGGCCATACTGTGGAACATTCTATTCACATCTCCATGGAGACAAGCAGGTGACTCCGCCGCACAAGTTACACAGTGCACCTTTAAGCACTTGTTGGTGTAGTCAGTGTACATTCAACATGGGTAAATATAGCTATAATCAGACATAAAAGCGTGATCATGTACATGTCTGATTTACACTAATTATTATTTAATGAAAACCCACCTCCTCCACAAACTCTTACTTTTTTATTCCCCTCTTTATCTCTCATTCACATCTGTTAGGAATGTCATACAATTATAGTCACATATCCCACGTGCTAATTAGAGGTAGCAGTTACTCTTCCATCCACAACAGTACCCGTGAGGGGGAAGTAGCTGTGTAGCTCTAACTCCGGCTACAGGGCTTTGGCTGTGCATGAGGATGAATAATAGATGGCGTGTCACTTCCTTTATCACTAATGAAAGCTAGCAGCTGCTCCTCTAGCTAAAATACTACCACGAGCGAGGAAAGTTTGAAAAGACGATGTAGTTTGGGTCTTTGTGGATGGGGCTGAAGCGATGGGGTGATGCAGGAAGATAAGAAAACAGTTGCAGGGTGGCGTTGGTTATCTCTTCCTGAACAGATAAATGGTGGGCCATGTCCACACTAATGCAGATAAGGCAGAGGAGGTTACAGTAACAAACACACAGTGGACAGTGTAGACAGTTCTTCAGTTGGCTGTTTGCAGTTTGCAGTTTGCGGTTTTGGATTTGGAGGTAAAAAAAGAAAAAAACACACATTTTAACCTAATAACCTAATTGCATTGCTTATTTTAACTTTTAAAGTGCATTGTGTAGGTTTTTGGTTGGTTCACCTGCTTGTTTCTATGGATATGTCATTGCTCTGCCTGGAATGTTCCACATTTTTACAGCTCTACCACCAAAAATACCTACAAAAACAAGCATTCTGACTGAGCGGGGTTGCATCTCCACAGATCTGACCTGTAACTTGGTCTGGTTTGGTCTCCATGAAGATAGAAAGGTTTAATACCATACTGTGGAACATTCCAGACAAAGCAATAACATCTCCATGGAGAAAAGTATTTTCCACAATGCACCATGTAACTTTTTGATGAGCGTTTGCAACATGCTTGTCTCCATGGAGATGTTATTGCTTTGCCTGGTTTTTATCTTCAATCATAAATGTTTTTATTGCTCAGAAATACATTGACAAACATGCATTTTTTGCTGAGAGTGGGTTCACCTCTCCGCGGATCTGACCTACAGTAAAACTTGGCTTCATGGTGTGCTTGTCTCCATGGAGATAGATAAGTTCAATGTGATACTGTGGAACATTCAGGAAAATCAGTAACATCTCCAAGCAGGTGGCAGACCCTCCACCAGAAAAGTCTAGAGGCAGGATGTGTATTGATACTTTGCAGTAACATCGTGCTGGGGGTGTTCTACATGTAGTTGCCATGGAGACACAATATATTAGCAAATATATGTTTGGCACATTAGCAAAAAGTGCCAAACATTTTTAACATAGTTTGTAGACTCAAGAAAAAATGCAAAATGGATTTAAACAACACATTTTCAGGGGCTTGTGATCATTACGAGCATGCATGGTCATGTTGTGTGTTTGATTTTTGACAAAAAGGTGAGCGAGACTAACTGAAAAACTGTTGGCTAATGGTAGCTAGTAGCTGAGAGACTTGTTAACAATATTGGAAAAAGCTGCAAAATATCAACACAGACATAATGTAAAGATATTCGTGCTGAGAAATTACTCTTCGACTTGATTAAAAACTGAAAACTTGGCAAATGCTCAATCCTATTATACAGCTTATATAAAGCTCCAAATGTGATTTTAATTGTCACATATTATGAAAACAGAAAAACTGATTATTGCTGTGGGTGGTTAAATCAGGACCATAACTGAGTAGCTGGAATGTAAAGCGGGCACTTAAATACATTCATTCACTCTCCAGCTCTTTCTGCAGGTGCTATTTTCCCATTGTATTTTATGTACTTTCACAGTGCGTAATGATAGCTATAATTGAATCCAGAAAACTACCACGTTCTGAGCTTTGCACCTGAAATACATTATTGTAATATTTGGGTTTAGCTGACGCTGAACTCGACCACCCGTACCACAAGTTAATCTTTTCTCCAAACACACATTATCGCTATGAAAAGCCATTTTATTTAATAGCACACTGCACAATTGGGTAGAGATTTATTTCTACCAACTATCAAAGATATGCATACTACGCTTTCTTCATTGTAGCAGCTTAGTCAGCGGCACAGGTGAAAAAAGGCCATTACTATATATTTGCCTTAGTTTAGTGTACTTAGGACTGAACATGTCCAAAAGTGGTTCCCAGATATGATGCTAAAACCAGTATTGAAACTAAATACTCACAGAATCAACCCCTTCCTGATTACTTTTAGAATTGCCGTAATCAATATCAGAACTAGTAAGTAGGTTAGGAATAAAACAGCAGGGGTAGTTCACTTCTGTGGGGCATTAACGGCTAACACATAACACATTTAGATCACCATGTCACCTTTTATTGTTTTCAAAATGCTATATTCACCGAAAACATAACATGTTTTTGACTTTCGTTTTTGACAGTTTTGACTTTCCCCTCCCTTTGCTCCATGGTTTAAGTCACTCCCCCTTCAGAGTACTATCACAACACAATCAGTCAGTGTGTATTCTGCTAATGAAACTACTGCAAATCGCATCACATTTGTCAAGTTGCTGTGTACAGTTTTAATTTAATGTTTTTGTATATTTATGGAGAATTGTCGTGTGGGAACATGGATTAGATCACTAAAATACTCAAACTTGTATGGATGACATCTAAAACCACTTGTTTCTGATGAGGAAACGCTAAAAATAAAATAAATTTTGCATGATGCCCCCTCTTTAACAGAGACATTTTAGTACTAAGACTAGAGATCGACCGGTATGCATTTTTCATGGCTGATGCCGATACCAATTGTTTAGAATTCAGAGGAACCAATGGCCGACGACCTCTGCCGATATTTTTGGGCTGTAGAACCTATTCAGATAATTTTCCACAAATTATCAAATTTAACTTTAGCACAAACTCATTCACAACCTTCTTTTACTGCAAACTGTGTAGAGAGCCTTGCAATCACATTTTTGCACTGCCACATATGTTTTTCATGCATATTTAGGCTGCTGGTTGAGCCAAACAAAATATCGACCTTTGAGATGCACTAAAAAGGTCAAATCCCGGCCTGATATATCAGCCAAACGATATACAGGTTTAACTCTAATTGTGACACCAACCTTTATAGTAGTTAGTGTACTTCTACTTTTACCTGATATTTGCCAGCACTCTGATAAACAATAAATAAACAATCCAAATCAAATTCCTTGCTTTAGTTTTCCGTCTGTTTCTTCTCTCACTTCTACTTGTTCAAAGCATCGCTGTAACACGTCTGGCAGCTGTGAAGTCCTCTCAGCCTGACAGGGAAGACACAAGGTCGAAGGGTCCGTGTGCGCTCTCGGTCAGTGCAGTGTAGGTACCTTTTTGATCTGAGCTGAACACACAACATTCTATTTGCCTTTTTATGTTCAACAAAGAGCTCTCCCAGACGCACCATTGTTCAGTTTGTGATTGGAAGATGTCTTTTGTTCCTACTTCACAATAAACTGCACATGGAATTGTATTATCTAGTGGTTACATGTGCTACCCTATTTGTAGTTAGTTTCTAATTAACAATTTCATGAATAGAGCACATCTGCAGACTTTGTCCAATCTAATTATGTCTGGGTTGAGAAACAGGCCTTGTGAAATACTATGACCTAGCTGAACACAGGACTACAATACGCTATAGCAGTTATTCTCAAATGGGGATGTCAATATCAAATTTTAGTGTTACGATAATTGTTAAATATAGTGCCAGCCAGCAGTGGTTTTGTTCTGTTGTGTAATATTATGTGTTGATTTCAGACAGGTTTTCTCTAGTTGTTATGCTTGAATAGTCCCGGTTACAGGACCCCGTATTATGCTGTTTTCTGATCTATGTTATTATGTGGTTTCATCATCAAAAACAAACCTGGAGTTGTGCTTTGTTTTATTCACTAATTTTTAACACTGAGTTCTTCTCTCAAACAGAAAACACTCTGTTCCACCTTGTGATGTCATGTGGTAATACAGGAAGTGCTCCACTGTGTTTTTAAACTTCATATATCTTCACTAGAACCATTTTGAGCTTTGGAAATGTAGACAGACTAATAATGAAGAATTACTCAAACATGTGTGAATAAAACAAAACACAACTCCAGGTATGTTTTTGATGAGATAACAACATTCAACAACATCAACATTCAATTTTGTGTAGTATAGGACCTTTAAATAAATTGGAAGCTTTAGTGACTTGCGGTTTTGTTTAATTATGTAATATTATGTTCCTGATTTTTGAACAGGTTACCTACAGTTATTATCCTTGAATAGTCCTGATTTAGCAGACAGATTTATGTGTGGCACTCTCGATTCAGCTTCTGTACATTATCAATCTGGGATGGCAATCGGGATAAGACAGAACATTGCTGATTGGGCAAAGCGTCCCAACAACGCATCAAACCAAGAAATCTAACTTTTATTAAATCCAGTTGAGATCTCTCCCGTCCACAAATACAAAGTGCTTCCCTCTGCATGTTTAATGTTCCTGTATTACACAAACTTGTCTCTTGTGAGCTTTAAGCCATGTTAGAATGCTGTCACCTCATCAAAAACATACCTGGAGTTGTGTTTTGTTTTATTCACACATGTTTGAGTAATCCTTTATTAGTCTGTCTACATCTCCAGAGCTCAAAATGCTCTGTTCCACCTTGTGATGTCATGTAGTGGTAGTTTTCAAATTGACAGCCACGTTTTACCTTTAGTTCAGTAGAGATTGGCAATTCCAGGGCTGGCATTACCCGGATGATTCTAGTGAAGGTGTATGGAGTTTAAAAACACAGTGGAGCACTTCCTGTATTACCACATGACATCACAAGATGGAACAGAGTGTTTTCTGTTTGAGCAAAGAACTCAGCTTAAATATGCAGGATTTGTGTGTTAAACATGTGTGAATGAAACAAAACACAACTCTGGGTATGTTTGTGATGAGGAAACATTATAACATAGATCAGAAAATAGCATAATATGGACACTTTAAAAAAAAAGTCCATAATTCACCTTTAACTTCCACATTACAATGTTGCTCTGTGATTGGTCCTGTCTCAGATCATCTTTCTGTACAAGATAATTAACCGTTTAGTCAATGAATGAACAAAATGCGTTGCCCAAGGCTCAGTAACACCTTTGATTTTTGGTGTGTGCAGTTTGGGTCACACACAAGTTCATCTCATAGACAGTTTGAATAGATTTGAGAGCTCTTCTAGTCCCACGCCTCACCCACACAGGCTTTTACTCTTTAGTCAACCAAGAATATTAGCTGAACAGCCTTAGTTTTGACTTTTTTTTTTGGAGATGATAATATTTTTTACTATAATTTTGAGAAGATTCAGTGAAATGTGCATATTATACTTGGAGTGCTAAACCTTGAGGTGGCATAGTTCATTCAATCTTTGTTATATCCTAATACAGTGATGCTGATAAGGTTTAAAGGGCCCATATTATGCTATTTTCTGATCTGTTATAATATTGTTTCTCATCAAAAACATACCTGGAGTTGTGTTTTGTTTTACTCACACATGTTTAACACACAAACTCTGCATATTTAGGCTGTGTTCTTAGCTTCACTACATGACACAAGGTGGAACAGAGCATTTTGAGCTTTGGAGATGTAGACAGACTAATAATAAAGGATTACAAAAACATGTGTGAATGAATGTTTTTGAGGAGGTAACAGCATTGTAACATAGCTTAAAGCTCACAAGAGTTTTGAGTAATATAGGACCTTTAAAAAGTCACCCCACTACAGCAGACTAGAGAACTAAATCCAATAAAATGAACAGCCTTTATGTAAAATGTCACAGAACTACCACTGTTACCATTCTGTATTGTTCTATACTTAGTCTGAGACAGTCTGGGGGTGCTATGAACCAGCTGTGTTCAAATCACATTTTGGAGTCAGAGGAATTGATCTATTCTTGCCAAGCACAGTGCACTATCACATATACTCCCCTCAGTCAGTCTCTCATTCCACATCGCTCCATACACTTCCCAAATGTCACTAAATTAGCTTGACTTTACTGCCCAAGCCTGTCATTATGCAAAACAGTCACCTGCGGTTCTCCAGATTGACTAATTGTACCATCCGTTACAACACAGACAGATCTCATTTTGGAAACAGATCTTCTAAAATTGGTTAGAAATAATAACTGGTATAATTGTGATTGAAGGCTTGACTGAAATCACTACTTTTAAAGGTGCGTGAAACTTTTCTAGTGGAGGGCCAGCCATCTTGGTGTTATAGATTTGCCTGGAATGTTCCTCAGTATGTCATTAGACAAACTATATATCCACTGAAACAAACAGGTAACCCTAGCAGGCTAAGTTACAGGTCAGATCAGATATTTTTGAGCAGTAAAAACACCTTTAATTGAATAAATGCAAGGTAGATTTTAAGTTTATTATTAGTATGTCTATATCTTCAAAGCTCAAAATACTCTGTTCCACCTTGTGATGTCTGTTTGAAAGAAGAACTCAGCTTAAATATGCAGTATTTGTGTGTTAAACATGTCTGAATGAAAGAAAACAAAACTCAAGGTTTGTTTGTGATGAGGAAACATCATTATAACATAGATCAGAAAACAGCCTAATAGGGCCCTTCAATGCCATATTGTGGAACATTCCAGGCAGAACAATGACACCTCCATAGAGACAAGGAGGCGGATGTCAAATTGTCAGCGCAAAGGAGCTTATTTTCACTGTGTTCTGAATATATTATCCTCCAGGTGTTTGCAAGAGGTAAACCCGATTAGAGAAAGCCTTCCATGGTTCATCTCAATTACATTTTAGTCAAAGGTTGTTATATAAATGCTCTGATGATGAATTGAATCAAAAATACACATACCTGCTGTGAAAGGTTCGACTAAATCTGACATTCATTTGCTAATTCACTTTGAGCTGGGAGAGGGACTACAGGGAGCGCTTTGTGTTATATTGCCTTCATCTTTGCTCTTCCTTTGTTTCCTGAGGCACAGTTTAGATGCTTTATACATTTATAACTGTCTTTTTTTATTAACAAAATACTTACTAATCTGAACCGTGGACTGTATATATAAATGGAGATGGCTTACAAGCTAGCTGCCGCGTTCCAAATAGGAAATTAGCATGGGCGCGCTTCTGGCTCCATCGACTCTGCTCCAATTCACTTTCTACTTAAAAAATGTCACCTCTCTCTGTAATTGCTACTGTCAGACTAGTCATTTTGGCCTTAAAATGTTCATATTAACCCACTCTGACTATTTTGTCTGTAAATAAACACCTGAACATTAATAACAGACTAATCCGGCGCCTTCTTTCCCCAAAGTCTCTCCTGCTAGCATTAGCAACAGGTTTGGTGGACAGTCTTTCTAAACCAGAGGTGCAGACAGGAAGGGGCGTGACCTTCAACAGCCTCACTCCCGACTGGCTCTTTGGGTGTTATGATACTTGCAGTCATAATTCCTAATATGGAACTCAACTTGACTTTTCCTATAACTGCAGGCCTTGATGAGCTTCATTTGACTGGAGCCGAACACTCTGGGTGACGTCACACTCCCTTAGTCCACTTCTTTATACAGTCTATGATCTGAACACAAACTATTGTTGAAAATGTGACAGAAAACACCAAGAATTATTAATAGAGTCCTAACTTCCTACTTATGGTGATTGGATGTGTGTGAGGCTTGATGGTGTAGTAACTATTTTATCGGTAAGCCTAAATATTGTGTTTATATTTTAGTGAAGATTCTTATCAAGATAGACAGTCTTTGGCCAATGTTTTGCATTGTTGTTTACAATATATGGCATAGTTTTTACTCCAGATGCCCTTTCTGATGTGTTATTCTCCCTGAGACTGGGAACTTTATTTTGTGCTGAATATTGTGTTTACATTTTAGTGAAGCTCTTTTCTTATCATTATATATATTTATTAGGACATACAATGTTTCGGCACTAGGCCTTCATCAGGCAAAAAAGAGTGAGCGCTCAGGAGGCCATCTTAAATAGGGTGTGGCAAGCACCCAAGGGTGACAGGTTGTAAAGGAACAGTGTACCCACAACAACATAATTCAAAATCCAAAGGCAATCAACACGCATACAGTGTAATATAAATCCTAATAATAATAATAGTAGAAAAATAATTGAAAAATAATTGAAAAATAAAACTGGATGGGATGCAGGATTTTTTTCTCATATGTTCTGGGGCTGCTCCTTCTCCTCCAACACTTTTCTAAGAAATTGATGTGCGAAGTTCTCATTCTTTTATCATGATATAGGCCTACAGTCTTTGGCCAAACTTTTGCATTGCAGACTGATGATGTCACAGACTGTGGTGATGTCACAGACTGATGATGTCACAGACTGATGATGTCACAGACTGTGATGATGTCATAGACTCTGATGATGTCACAGACTGATGATGATGTCAGACTGAGATGATGTCACAGACTGTGATGATGTCACAGACTGATGATGTCATAGACTGATGATGTCATAGACTGTGGTGATGTCATAGACTGTGGTGATGTCATAGACTGATGATGTCATAGACTGTGATGATGTCACAGAGTGATGATGTCACAGACTGATGATGATGTCACAGACTGTGATGATGTCACATACTGATGATGTCATAGACTGATGATGTCACAGACTGATGATGTCATAGACTGTGATGATGTCATAGACTGATGATGTCACAGACTGATGATGTCATAGACTGTGATGATGTCACAGACTGATGATGTCACAGACTGATGATGATGTCATAGACTGATGATGTCACAGACTGATGATGTCACAGACTGTGGTGATGTCATAGACTCTGATGATGTCACAGACTGATGATGATGTCAGACTGAGATGATGTAACAGACTGATGATGTCACAGACTGTGATGATGTCACAGACTGATGATGTCATAGACTGATGATGTCATAGACTGATGATGTCACAGACTGTGATGATGTCACAGACTGATGATGTCATAGACTGATGATGTCATAGACTGATGATGTCACAGACTGTGATGATGTCACAGACTGATGATGTCATAGACTGTGATGATGTCACAGACTGATGACATAGATTGTGGTGATGTCATAGACTGATGATGTCATAGACTGTGGTGATGTCATAGACTGATGATGTCATAGACTGTGATGATGTCACAGAGTGATGATGTCACAGACTGATGATGATGTCACAGACTGTGATGATGTCACATACTGATGATGTCATAGACTGTGATGATGTCACAGACTGATGATGTCATAGACTGTGATGATGTCATAGACTGATGATGTCACAGACTGATGATGTCATAGACTGTGATGATGTCACAGACTGATGATGTCACAGACTGATGATGATGTCATAGACTGTGATGATGTCACAAAATGATGATGTCATAGACTGATGATGTCACAGACTGTGATGTCACAGACTGATGATGTCATAGACTGTGATGATGTCACAGACTGTGATGATGTCACAGACTGATGATGTCACAGACTGATGATGATGTCATAGACTGTGATGATGTCACAAAATGATGATGTCATAGACTGTGATGATGTCATAGACTGATGATGTCATAGACTGTGGTGATGTCACAGACTGTGATGATGTCACAGACTGATGATGTCACAGACTGTGATGATGTCACAGACTGATGATATCACAGACTGTGATGATGTCACAGACTGATGATGTCACAGACTGTGATGATGTCACAGACTGTGATGATGTCACAGACTGATGATGTCATAGACTGATGATGTCACAGACTGTGATGATGTAATAGACTGATAATGTCACAGACTGATGATGTCACAGACTGATGATGTCACAGACTGTGATGTCATAGACTCTGATGATGTCACAGACTGATGATGTCACAGACTGATGATGTCACAGACTGACAGGGGTGGAAAGTAACGAATTACATTTACTCACTTTACTATAATTGAGTCGTTTTTATGAGTACTTTGTAATTTTCTAAGTTTTTGAAACAGGTAATTTTTTACTCGAGTACATTTTAAGCCAAGTATTTTACTTCGCTACACTGAAAGCCGCCCTCATACTGAGTAAAATAATATCGATAGGGGCAAAAAATAAAATGCGGGAAAAAAATCTGCCGGAACTGAAAGGAAATTGCATTGCGTGGGTTTGCATGCGGCAATTCCATTGTATCACAATCTGAATCAAGGCGTTGGAACAAGATGGCCAGTGCGGAGCCAGATATGGAGGTCATAATAATAACAGAAGCTGACCGCATCAGCGGCACAAGGAGCGAGCTGTTTTTTCAGCGCTTATAGTTTATGCAAATTAGCCATGTGGTTTTAAGTTTTGCTTCTGTATAACGTAAATAAATGTGCGCAAAGCTGCATTAAACACATTATTATTTGAGTCCTCCTCGTAGGAAATAAAAATCCAAACTTAAATTATCCACCAGCAGCGAACAAAAAATGCGTCTGCTTCTGTGTCCGTCATCATTTTATCGCGTGTACCGCGTGTACCAGTCTCATCAGCCGTGAAAGCAAATGAATCTGCCCACGTAGCATTAAGCATTCTGTTTTCTTCAGAAACTTTTCTTTTCTTGGATTTATCATCATTGGGCTGAAAATCATACTGCTGATGTAGGTGCCGGTAAGTCCGGGCTGCCAGTGTGTGCGGGTGGCGCACATCGGCGGCTTTGACGCATGTTTTGAGCGACAAAAATATTGAAAATGTTTTATTTAAATGTTACAAGATTACCATTATCAACAATTTTAGATTTACATTTAAAAACGAACAAACTAAAATAAAAATACAATGTCATTAAATACTCATTATTATTTTCCAAAGTCACAGAGAGCCGCGACAGAACGATGAAAGAGCCACATGCGGCTCTGGAGCCGCGGGTTGCCGACCCCTGTCCTAGATTCATTATCCCATATATCTTCAGCTCCTAGAGGAATTAAATGGTAGTGCGTCACATTTAGTTTACCGCAGTTCATGTCTATTTAAGACTGCATTTATGTGCAGCAACATTATGAAAAAACCTGCATTTTTACTGTAGTTTTTTTTATTTCATTGAAAGTAACTAAGTAGCTTTTACTCAAAGTACATTTGAAATGAAGTAATTTTTTACTTTTACTCGAGTACATTTTCAGACGGGTACTTTTACTTTTACTTGAGTAGGATTTAAGCAAAGTAAAGATACTTTTACTTAATTACAATTTTTCAGTACTTTTTCCACCTCTGCTGTTTACAGGATATGGCATAGTTTTTTCTCCAGATGCCCTTCCTGATGTGTTATCCTCCCTGAACTTGTACTCTTTGTTTTGTGTCTCTGTTGTCTCTTAAGTTAGAATTACTACCCCCACTTGTGTCTGCTAGTATCAGATATACACTGCCAAAACAAGTGCATTTGCAAGTATGTTGATGTTTATTTGTGTGGCTTTTAAACTGTCAAGATGATAACATTGTCAATGAAAAAAATAAGTCTTTTTTAAAATAGAATAGTCATCGTAGTCATAGTCGTCTGACATTTTACTAACCCAGCAGCAATAAAAAATATAAACAAACAATAAAATAAAGAATTTCCACAAAACAAAAGGCAAATTGTATTTATTACATCTCTATTTCACAATATAAAACTGTCTCCTTGCACTTGAAGTAAACAAAAATAATTTGTTTGTCTGGACTCTCGAATAGAAGATAGTTTTCAGCAGTGAACCCATCCACCCTCCGTCTCTGGCTGTTTTCCACTGTGTTCCTCTCCCACCAGCCACCTCCTGTCCTCCATTTGTCCAGACCAATTCTATTTCCTGTGCTGTCTTCTGCCTCGGCCTGCTCTATGTCAACGTATTAAACTAATTCAATCTCCTTTACACAGGGCTCCAATGTAACGACCCATGACATTCAATTAATGCCTGCTTTCTCCTTCTTCCGAGGTGGGTTAGCAGCAATCTAGTGTTTGCGTGTGGGAATTAGTGAGTCAGAGGGTCATTTAAAGAAAGATAAGAATTATTTGAATGTAATTTATATCAAAGCAGCTCTCTGAAATGTCTAAAAAGGCCCAAAATTTGAGTGTGTTCTTTTGTTTAAAAATACGGAGGTCATTATTATTTGGTTAACTGATAATCAAGATTATTCAGGTCTCAATATGATCATAAGACATACATGACCGTGACAGTTTTAGAAATTAATAATAATAAAGTCATTTCAATGCAATTTATACTGGAAAAAGTGAAGTGCTTTCTATCTGGCTGATTATGTCACATTAAAGGTGCTGTACTTGTTTTTTACTGTGTTAAAACATGAAAAACAAAACTATTCCGCACTTACCTTTTGAATTCAGAACATCCTCATTATTCACTGAGATCCAGAGCAGCCATCACAGTAATGCTAACAGCAACAGCAACAACAACAACACTAGCATGCTAACTGTGCACTTCCTGATTCTCAGACAAAAAAACAACAACAATATTTTACCCCAAGAACTGCTTATACAATATACCTGTTCTGGGGCAATACCAGTTTTGCTGAAATATATAAGAATCACATTGCTTTCAGTGCAATATACAGATATGTATTGATGATATGGATAGATGTGGTGGCTGGGTAAAGACTCAGGAGGATGGGAGGATACAGGGTTCTCTGAAGAGCAGCAGGAAGTGGTTCAGGAGTGTTACTGCTTCTGAATGTCATATTAACCATTATATTCACCATTCACAAAGTTTGATTTTGTAAAGATGGTCACGTACAGGAGGGGGGATCTTCTAGAGAATGTGAATGAAAAATTTAAGATTTCACCGTTATTTATAATTGTCAGTAATGGCGAATAATTGTTTACTTGCGCTGCATCTACTTAAAAATCACAACACTAACATTTTATATTGTGACATCCCTGTTTGAATACTACATCTTCTTGATATTCTAGCTGATATAAAGCTCTCTATGCTGGTGCCATTAAATAACCAGCTTGTCAGTGGAGCTGTATTAACTGTGTTCTGGGTCGGCCTCTGTCTGTCTGCTGGACCACACTACACTGTTGTGGCTGGATGGGCTGTCAGCTTTATTGGACTGCTGCTGAGAGATGCCCCTGTGTCCTTTAAGAGGTTATGAGAGAAACAAGCCCATTATGGAGAGTTATTTTTAATTGGTTCTCATCAAATGAAATGTATAGTTCCCAAAATACTTTCTAATCTACTGTATATCAGATAGTTTATATCAGCTATAGGGTCGCACTTGAACAAATTCTTGGCTGATTAAAGATATGCCCTGTTCATCTATTTATTCACTGACAAAAGCTCTCAATTTTTTAATCTGTGTACACAAAAATAAGTATACAGAGATTCAATGTATACATTATTCACTCCCAAAAGGCTTCAGCTAACTCATTTCATTCTTTCCACTTTTTGCTGTGATCCAAACCTTAAAGTCTTACTAAAATAACTTAAAGACATCATCAGCCAATTAACTGACTAAACAACTATTAGTGGTGCACTACTTTTTGGTTGGGGGTCTATCACCTGCTTGTTTCTATGGATATATCATTGCTCTGCCTGAAATGCTCCACAGTATGATGTTAAACAGTTCTACCTTACATTTATTCAATTACAGGTGGTTTTGTAGCTCAAAATGCTTAGAAAAACAGGCATTCTGACTGTGTTCCACCCTGTGATGTCATGTGGTAATACTTGAAGCGCTCCATTGTCTTTAAACTCTATACACCTTCACTAGAATCATTTATAATAATTTCAGCCCTAATTTCAAATCTCTACTAAACAAATGGTAAAAGGAGCTGTTAACTTGAAAACTATCACTACATGACATCACAAGGTGGAACAGAGCATTTTGAGCTTTGAAGACAGAATAATAATGCAGGATTACTCAAACATATATGAATGAAACAAAACACAACTCCAGGTATGTTTTTGAGGAGGTAACAGCATTTTAACATGGCTTAAATCTTACAAGAGTCAGTTTTGTGTAATATAGCACGTTTAATCTGTCTCTATATAAATACATTGTCTCCAATACTTTTTTCTGCATAAATAGTTGTTTTTGCATGAACACCCATGCAGGTGTAATCTGGTGTGTGTAGTCTGGGTCAGATACATAGTGACATGTAATAGTTTTAAGAGCTTTTGCAACTACCTGTACTACATTTGTATAGAAATGTTCTTTGCAAGTCAGATACATTTTACCCTTTTGCTTTCAGCTCATCCCAAACTGTATAATGTATGCCACCATAATAGATGCGTTTAATGTTTTAATCTCTACACATCAAACAAACATCATTATGTTTTTGTTGACCTTCCTCGTGGCGATCTGCTTCAGAAGTGTCTTTTAATTATAATAACGGTGAAACAGGGCTGTGTGTGCTCTGGGGGCCACTGTCTCTCTCATTAGACAGATTCTTTACACTCCTCAGACTGAAGATCATTACCAGGATGTTTCTCTGCTACATCAGAGCCTCACAGTCATTTTTACCCAATAACAGTACAGCAGGGAGTAAGTGTAATTATCACAAAGCAAAGACTGCAATTATTTAGGTAGTACAATCAGCTGTAAACAACTAAATATCATGTATTTTTATTACAAAGAAAAACGTCTTTAGTATAGTCCTCTTAGAAACATCTGCACTCAAAAAAACATTTGTCCAGTTGACAGAATTTAATTTTCCTTTTGCTATATTCTTCTCTCAGTTATTAATGTTCTTGGAATGTGTTTAAAATGAGAACAGAATAATTTTAAAAGCATAAATCACAAATGTAATCACAATGTGTCAGAATTTTTTTTTTTTTTCCAAAATTCTGCAGGCATATTTGATTTTTTTATGTAATTTTACTGGATTTTGAGTTTATTCTTTTTGTCCTGTGGATCTCTATAGTGTGCTTGGGATCCAGAATACGCACTTCTCCAATACTTAACAAAGAACATTACAGATTTTTGCAGAATCAATGCAGAATCAATGCAATGAATCAAGCACTACATTTTGTTAATCTGAGGTGAGAGAAGTAAAATTTTTCAGTTTTTAGTTTCACCTACAGAGCGATAGCATTTCAGCATAGCCAGGCAACTCTATGGTCTTTGCATGTATTTTTCTCACGTAATTGTCATTTCTCACTCCTTTTTATAAACTGCCATTTTCTGTTTTTTTCCCCACCTCTCCACCTCTCTGTTTTGATAATGATCTAATTAAATGCTTTTGTCGCCTGCCCACTGTGTACAGTTTCCAACAGAGTCCGCCTGCACTCTGCAATTACTAGTAACATTCGTCTGTACCAAAACCGACTACGGTAATTAGGCCTTAAGGACAAAGAACTGACCTGAAAATATGTGTGAATGCGGCCATTGCTTTCTGTCCTCCATGGATGCATTGGTAAAATGGCTGTCACAGTTTCCCAAAAAAAGTAAATAAATAAATAATAATAATAATAATAATAATAATAATAATAATTAAAGGTACATTATGTAACTTCCAGGGTCCACCACCTGCTTTTCTCCATGGAGATGTTATTACTCTCACAGGAATGTTTCACAGTATGGCATTAAACCTTTCTATCTTCATGGCAACCAAACCAGGCCAAGTTATAAGTCAGATCTATGGAGAGGCAACCTCGTTCAGTTAGAATGCCTGAGGTATAACATTTTTGAGGTATAAAACCAACTGTAATTGAATAAATGTAAGGTAGAGCTGTTTAAGGTAGAGCGATGACATATCCGTGGAAACAAGAAGGTGACGAACCCCCAACCAAAACGATAAATAGTGCACTTTTAGGATTTTTGAGACAAGACTTGAAAATGTTTTAATTATAGGATTCTGTTCAAAATTCACTTCTGAAACACAAGCAGAAGAACTGACTAAACTAAAACAAGAATCACATTTTTATAACATGTTTAAACTACAGGGTTAGTAAATTTTATGCAGAATATGACAGGATATTTTGTTTGTGGAAAAAAAATCATTATACTTTAATGGTCCTATATCACACAACATTGACTCTTGTGAGCGTTAAGCCATGTTATAATGTTGTTACCTCATCAAAAACAGACGTGGAGTTGTGTTTTGTTTCATTCACACGTTTGAGTAATCCGTTATAATTAGTCTGTCTACATCACCAAAGCTCAAAATGATGTGTTCTACCTTGTTATGTCATGTACTTTTCAAGTTAACAGCGACCTTTTAATTTTTGTTCAGGAGAGACTGGCAATTCCAGGGCTGAAATGATCCAAATGACTCGAGTGAAGATGTATGAAGTTTAAAAACACAGGGGGAGCACTTCCTGTATCACCACATGACATTATAAAGTGGAGTGTTTTCAGTTTGAGAGAAGAACTCAGCCTAAATATGGAAGGTTTGTGTGTTAAACGTGTGTGTTTGTGTGTTAAACATTATAACATAGATCAGAAAATAACCCAATATGGGCCATGTAAAAATAACAGCCTTTATGATTTCCTAATTGTGCATTCAAATTCTTTCATGATTAATCTTAAAGCCCTATTATCAAAGTATCAATCACACACTGTCAGCCATGTTCCAGTGCTGTACAGTTTTGTCTCTATCTGTTCAGATGTGACAACAGGGCTCCTCCAGGTCACTAGCCAGGCTCTTTATTAAAGCCTCATGTACGGGGACAGAAATAGGGAACAAATAGGGCTTGTCATGGTTTAGGTCCGGAGGTGGATCGAGCTGTCATGTTGATTGATTACTGTGCCAGTCTGTGAAATGCTTGTCTTGCAAAATGTCAGGTCTCCCGGAAACACCAAATGCTGCCTGTAATTCACTCCAAACTATCTGCAGGAAAAAGCAATCACAGTATCTACTCTGAAACTTCCTCCATTCACTAAGTGGATTGCAAGTATTATTACTACTACTTTGACAAATCACCTAGCTTAAAGGTGCACTGTGTAACTTTTTGGTTGGGTGTCCATCACCTGCTTGTTTCTATGGAGATGTCGTTGCTCTGCCTGGAATGTTCCACCTGATTATTCAATTACAGGTAGTTTTATAGCTCAAAAATAACTAGCAAAACAGGCATTCTGATTATATAAAGGCTTAATGCCATACTGTGAAACATTCCAGATGAAGCAATAACATCTCCATGAAGAAAAGCATTTGACGAACCCTCCACCAGAAAAGTTACACAATGCGCCTTTAAAGTGCATATTGTTGTTGTGTGCTTGAGCAAGGCACATCACCCACTTTGCCTATGTGTAAACCAGGTGTGTGTGAATGGTTGGTAGTGGTCGGAAGGGGCAGATGGTGCAGATTTTGTCCGTCTACCCCAGGGCAGCTGTGTTTAAAGAAGTAACTTAGCATCGCCTGTTGTAGAGTGAATGAATAATGCATTATTAAAGGTGTTTAAGTGTTCAAAATGCACTATAAATCAAATGTTATTATTATTCATGTGTGAGGTGTTTACTGTTATGATTTAATACCTCCTTCTACAATGGCTCATTGGATCATTCCACTCACATAACTGCTTTTAATATACTTCCATTATCATCTTAGACTTTTTATTACTTCAATACTGACTCCTCTATTGTAAGTACTACAGTTAAACTACTATTCTTACAAATACTACAATTACTACTACTGCTTACTATGTCAAACTCACCTACAGTCTCTTTTTACCACAAACCTCCAACAGGGCTACATAGTCACATTTTGAGCAGTTAACTATTTGCATTAAAGTGTTCAAATAAAGTGTGTGTTCTCTGTAGGCAGTAGGTTATTAAAAAAAATAAATAAATCGGCATGTACTGGATATTTAAGACCGACAGCCAATTCACTAAAAAGTGCAAATATCAGCCAATAACTGATAAATCGGTCGGTCGTGCGTTTTTTATTAATAGTATTACTAGTAGCATATGGTTGAAAACTGAACTGGCTCTGCATTATACTTCTTATACTGTACCTCTGTCTTTATGACATGTTATAAGTACCTCAGTAGTGCATACTAGTATGTACTCCAGTATTTGCACTTCATGAATTGTACTGATACTGTTCGTTACTTGTGACAATGACAATAAATCCTTGAATCTTTAATCTTAAAATTGCCCATCTTTCCCCTAATTACTACACATTTTTATTCACCTTATATTTCCTGATACTTACCTGACTTACTACTACTACTACTGCTACTACTACTACATTCTTATATTGTGGTGTGTTTGTTGCCCACCTCTCTACTAGGGTCAAGGATTAATCACATCTTGTAAATTGCTTGAGTAACAGTTTCTGGCTATACTCCTGGAGCTGATTCAGCACAACACTTATTATATTTTAATGAATACCTGAATGAAATGTTAACGTAATCAATTACAGCCCCTCTTCTGTCAAATGCAATTGTGTGTGTCATTTGGAAATATCATTAGGTGGAGAATTGTGCTGGAATTTGATTAGGGACTTCAAATGGCTTTCTGTGTGGTCAGGAGTCTGCTATTGTGAAATCTGTCCGGAGTTTTTAAGATGGTCTTTTGATGCTGTGTGGGCAGCGCTGTAAGTTCCCATCCTGTTTCTTGACATCAAAGTACCGGTGATCATTTTAAAAGCAGCCTGTGTATGAAATCCCGTGAGGATTTTTTTTTATTTATATAATTTTACAAAGCGCACAGCCAGGTATACTGTAGACTTAAATGTCAAGTGACAAAGGGATTTCCATGGCAGATAGAGCTTTTGTCACATGGAGCTTTTGTCACATTTGCTATTGATAGAACAAAGCTGTTAAACTGTGTTATAAAAAAAAGTTTTTAGTAAAGTTATAATTTTGAAATGTGTAATTAACAGCCTCTCTGAATTATGGATGTGTTCACACTAGCACATACACCACATCAGAAGTGGGACTAAACTGGGAGCAAACCCAGAAATAAACCTGGACTATACCAGGACTAAACCCAGACTAAGACCCAAATATGTAGCAGGACTAATCTGGGTTCAAACGACGGCCATCCATATGTTATTGCTTTGGCTATAATGTTCCAGAGTATGGCATTACATGTATATACTGTATTTAAATGTACAAAAGCAAATGACACCACCAGGTTAAGTAACAGGTCAGATCTATGGGGGAGTGAGCTCACCCACAGTAACAAAAGACACCTGTCATGGGTTTCAGAGTGATGAAAATTTGTTACAGTACAGTTACATAATCATACACTGTATAAAGAAGTGGACTAAGGGAGTGTGACGTCACCCATAGCGTTTTGCTCCAGTCAAAAGAAGCTCACGATCTTAGTGGGTACAGGGTGAATTTGGCACTGAGCTTCATTTTAGGAATAGGAATTTATTAACAGACAAAATAAGAACACCAGGATCATGCAGAGTGGGTTAATACGAACATTTTAAGACCAAAAGGGGAGAGACGGGTGACAATATTCCAATTCCTATTTGGCTAGCGCGTTATCTATGTTCAATTATATATACAGTCTATGTACATAACACATCTTTTGTTAGGTATGATTTTAATACAAATTTATTCTTCTAGCTCTTGCTGTTATTTCTTGTAATTGTGTAATAATTTCAGAGATGTAATAAATCATGTTTCCAGATGAATACAGACAGCATTCATTTGCACCTTCTCATATGTCTGAACTCTAACACTTATGAAGCTGCAGCCTGGGGCACACAGAGCAGCCCTTTGTCTTTAATATTGCATACTTTCTCCACTGAAGCAAATGTGCATGGAAATAGCGTGAATAATGTGGGCCTATTTGCTAAACAGCCTCGGAGCTTACATTTGGCCATAAGGGTTTTGAGGTTCATTTAATACGGATACAAATAGCGTTGTTCATTCAAGGTTGGGTGGGCCCTCTTGTGTTTATTATCACTATTGGATATTTCATTAGTGCGCTCATTGTAATCCTTTAATGTTTTGATTACTTATATTTTCATTAAACTGAAACGTAACTCCAGTTTTGTGGCTTCATCAGCTGGAACAAATGATACAAATGGTTGTGAATGGACCATGTTCCACTCCATGTGTTATGTTAAATGTTGAATTTACAATAGCTCTATCAGATACATATGCTGTTGTTCATTGAAAAATATGTTATTCATTCTATGCAGTGGTGCATTTTATTGCTTCTGTGGCTTAGTTGGAGTTACCTAGCTTTTACCATCTGTTATCAGACTGTTAATTGTAATCCTGCATAATCTATTTAAATGTATGGCTACAACAGAAACACCTTGTGCATCATTGTCACACATTTGTTTAAAGGTGCACTGTGTAACATTTCTACTGGAGGGTCCATCATCTGTAGTGCTACCAGGCCAAGTTACAAATAAGATTTGTGGAGATATTACTCTGCTTACTGTGTGAATGAATGCATGTTTTTCACTGAACTAAGGAGCCATAAAAACACCTGTAATTTGTATAATTGTAGTATTAAATGTAAGACTGCCACTCTATCATCTCCATGGAGACAAGCAAGTGGCAAACCCTCCATCACAAAAGTTACACAGTGCACCTTTAAAGTGACTGTTATTTCAGCGATTATCTCTGCACATCTCCTCAGAAGTTACCTTTGTTAGAGTCAATATCTTAAACTCTTTTTCTTTCTTTTTTTTTCAGGCTGCCTGCTCCAACTGCGCTAAACACAAATCAATGACTGAACACTATCCCTCCCATTATGGACAAGAAAAGTGGTAGGTTTTACTCTTGCCTGAGAATATATCTCTGTGGTGTTTCTTAGTTTATCCTCTAATTCACTGGGTGAGGATGGTTTGGTGTGTTTTTTAATTTTTTCATTTTCCATATAACAACCCAAATAAAAACAAATGAGACACATGAATATAATAATGACAGTAAAGGAGGCGGTACAAAACAAAAAACTGTAATAATAATAATATTCATAATAATAATTGGAAAAAAATAAAAAGTTAGAGCAAAACTATAAATGCTAATAATAAATAACAAAAATAGCAAGAAACTGGTGTCAAAAGGGCATAAGTATAGAAATGTATATGTACAAGTAAAAATAAAATATAGAAATATAGTAATAATAAGCAGGGGAGTCGACGGGGCATGAGCAGACGGGTATTTTGTGACGGGCTCCAGGGTCGAAGGGCCCAGAATTGGAACCTGTGTTTATTCATTAATATTAGAGGGAAGCCCATGTGAGTCTTCTTGCCCTGGGCTCCCAAATTTCTGTCGGACCTGATAATAAGTATTAATAATTATAATAAATAAATGTGTTGGTTTGTGGTTGGTTTGTGTTGTGAGGTAAGTAGTGAGCAGTTGACTCATGCCTCACTCACAGTTGCATGCAGCTCGGCTTTATTTCCTCCAGGTGATCACCGCCCACTGTCTCTCACAGTGTGTGTAGCATTTAGCATGCAGATGAGTTTGCTTTGGCACAATCACTGCATGATAATTGCTTCCCGGTAAGTGATATGGTTTTACATAATGAAGCACCATGTGTGATCCTGGGGCAGCCTGTCTGTACAAGTGGTGCATGTGAATAATAACTGATCTCTATCTGTCTGTTTGGTGGTATGGATTTTGTCACAGAGCATATTTATAATTGTATCATTAAAGGGTGTGCAAAAATATTGAAAATATTGAAATATTGATATATCGTATTGTTTAATTTGATGATACAATATCAATATTGTGGGTTGTTGTATTATTGTGCAACGTTCCTGTGCCTTTTAGCTTTAGTGTTGTGTTTTTTAGTTGATTGTAAATACTTATTATTATTTATCTTGATTTTGATGCATGCTCTTATTTTCCTACTGTTTCTGAAACTTGCGTTGTGACACTGCAATTTCCCCATTGTGGGACAAATAAAGGATTATCTTATCTTATTTTTGGTACACTTCACTAAATTATTTTGTGACAGCACTACAATTTTGTTACTTGTTTAGAGGAAGTAAACACATTTGACATATTCACTGTTTTGATGATTAAAATTATGTGTTTCATATGAACTTTGCACAGGTAGTGGTTTAACAAAGACTAAGACAACACTAAGACAAAGACTTTAGTATTACTGAAATGATCTGGCTTTTTTTTTATACTGAATCGTATTGAGTTGTATTTGAAATATATAGTATTGTACAGTATTGTATCAAATTGAAAACTCACTGTGTCGACATGCATTTCTTAATTTTTAATGATACCCAGCTCTAGTATCATTTTTATTTCCATTTCTGTGTGTGTGTGGTTATTTATAATAGTACAAGTGGTGGAAGGACATGTATTGATTTCTCCTTTTCTCCACAGCCAATGGTGTTCAGGCCAAGAGCAGTGAGGCGGGGGTTCAGAGGAAGCAGCTGCCCTACTCCGTGGAGACTCCTTATGGCTTCCACCTGGACCTCGACTTTCTCAAATATGTCGACGATATTGAAAAAGGTAACACCATAAAAAGAGTCCACATCCAGAGAAGGATAAAAGGCCCATCCAAATTTAGCACATTACCCCGGAACTTCAGTCTGCCTGGACATGGGGTCAGACCTGCACCGAAGGAAACCACCGCATGGTCTGGGACATCCACTCTGGGACCCAAACCAAAATCGAGAGTGACAGAAGTCCAGCAGATATTTGACTTCAGAAGTGAATTGGGGTCTACAAGTCAGAGTAGCAGGGGCTTAACAAATCAGGGCTATGTCTCACCAAAACCACGCGACGAGACGAGTGTCGGCTCCCGTCTTGATGAGAAGTCAACAGCAGAGTTACAAAACCGACCAAACTTACTCCGAGCGTCCAGCATGCCCATCACTTTACAGCAAAGAAAAGGCTCTGATTCCAGTAGTCCAGTTTTGGCCACTCCAGAAAATGGCTCTTCAGAAAATATGTTTCGTGCTTCACCTGATGTCACAGAACGGCGCATTCCTCAAGATCGGACAGGGCTTCACCAACAGATCACCGTAGCTCTGAAACGCGTCAGAGAGTTAGAAGAACAGGTCAAAACTATACCAGAATTAAAGGCACAGATATCTTCACTGAGAGAGGAAAGGGAGAAACTACTTCTACAGCTCCAAACTCAGATGAAAGCCAGAGTTGCAGCTGAAAGTAAAGATACAGGGACACACAGTCAACAACAAGGACAGCGACCATCACAAGAGCTTAAATTAACTTTGACAACACAGACCCAGGAGAGCAAACCTGGGACAGAGAAGGATGAGGGCAAAGCAAAGACTGGCAAAGAGGGACCAAAAGAGGCTGAAACATGTAAATTGTCAGAGGAAGAAATCAAACCCGAACAATCCAACAAAGAACAAGGCACATTACAGAGTTCAATTGAGCATTCAACACAAAAGCAATCACAGGAGGTAATATCACTTAGGGAGACTGTGGAAGATGCAAAGATTAATGTGAGCCCGGAGAAAGCGAAAACTGACGATGTAGATAGTGTTGAGGAACTGCAAGAAAAGTTAAGAATACTTGAGACTAAACTTGCAAAGGCTACAGAGGATTTAGAAAGAACCAGTTCACTATTGAAAAGGCAGATAGAAGAAAATAAGGCAAAAGAGGAGAAAATTTTGCTGTTGAGTGAAGGGATTAGGGCAGAAGTGTGTAGTCCAGAAATGGTGGAGCGTCCAAGGAGGGAAAGCATTGACACAGGGACGATTACCGAAAGAGTGGACATGTCCCACCAGGAGACAGAAACAGAACCGCATAACACAGTGGACCAAGGGACAGATACGGATAAGATCTGTGTGGAAGTGTGCTTGCCCCAACCAGCGACAGAAAGCATAGATCAGAGAGTAGACACAAGCAAAGTCCACACTCAAGTGACAGAAATTGGGGTAGAAGCAGTTGTGATGACTCCACCAAGACCCAGGGCGAATAGCATGGAAAGAAGTACAGAAACTGAGAGGGTGATAACTCAAGACCAGACCACGGAAACCCCAGTGGCTGAAAGGGTTAACCAGGTGACCGAAACAGAAACTGGGAACAATCATCCGATAAGACCAAGAACCAGCAGTGTAGACAGGGGGACTGTTACAGAGAGGGTGGGTACAGTGGATAGGGTGACTGAGACAGAGGCAGCACAAAGGACAGACCAGCAAACTGAAACTGAGATGGCGAGGAGACCTGATAATAACCCAGCAAGACATGTAGAAACACATGTAGAACAGCATGTAGAGATTCAAGAGGGGGAAAGTGTAAGTACTGAAATAGCGGTAGAGGTGGAGGCCGTTGTTAGTCAGACAGAGGAGGTGATGAACGAAAGTGAAGCAATACAAGAAGCAAGCAAGATTGTTGAAAGTGTAGTGGCAGAGAGTTTAGTTGAGGTTGCAGAAACCAAAATAGAACAGCCAATTTTAGAGATGGAAAAGAAAGTCGAGGAGTCAATAGTTTTAGATTCAAGTAGTGTTGTTGCAGCTAAAGATGTGGAACCAAAGGTCGAAGAAAAGACTGTGGAAAATAAGGAAGAAAGCAAAGAACCTACTGCTGATAAAGCTGAAGTAATAGAGGTAACTGAGACTAAAGTGGTTGTAGTGGATAAAACTGTGAAAAAACAGGATGTGGAAGTGGTCCGACCCAAAGTTAAAGAACCTGTGTCCACTGATAAGGTGGTTGAAACTCCTAAAACAACAGCTCCTGTGAGACCCCAAAGAGGTAGAAGACCTTCAAATGAGCAGCCCCAACCTGCACCCACACAACTTCAGTCCGCACCTGTCCGACCACGTAGGGTATCCATGGAAACGCAAGCAGCCCAGCCAACCCCAGTGCAAAAAACTACACTGTCCCAAGAACAGATATCCACTACCACCACTACTTCTCAATCTACCTTTCCAACTTCCACACAAGTCCAAGAGCCCCCAAAAGTCACGCCTGTGCCTCAAGCTAAAGAAAAAGTGGCAAATCAGGAACAAACTCCGTCCAAACCTCAAACAAAAAGTGAAGTTGCAACTCGTCCTAAGTCTATCCAATCTCAAACCTCAACAACCAGAAGGAACTCGAAAGAAGTCAAAGCTCCACAAAAGGTGTCTAGTGTCACCCAGCCCACTTCACGAACAACACGCCAGGGATCACAAGACATCCCAGCTCAGGGTTCTAGGAGAAGTTCAGGCGGAGATGGTCAAACGCAGAAAGAAGGGAGCGAGACCCAGCCAGTCCGTAGAGGCTCTAGTGAAGCAGCTCAACGCCGTGGTTCGGGAGAGGGCCAGGGTTCACGTCGGGACAGTGCAGAAACGCAACGCAAAATGTCAAGTGATTCTCCGACTTCGCCAGCCGCTCTGGGACAGGTGGTAACACGCCTCACAGGGCTTTTGGGCGAGCAGTGGGCGCAGCTAGGCAGTTCAGGAACACAGCAACAGACAGTCAATCAGCAGGAGACTCCAAGTGCTCCAAAGCAGACAGCGGGGAAGAAAGCTGAGCCAGTAAAAGGGACTGGAACCAAACCAGCAGGAAAGGCAACCCCCACCAGTGCAGCAGGTAAACCAGCGGGAAAACCAGGCCCATCCAAGATGAGCTCCATCCAGAGTCAGTTGGTTAGCTCCCTGAGTGTCCTCTCGGCCTTCTACTCCCCAGCCCAGAAAGCAGCAGCTGCCAGCAAACAGCAAGAGCAAGGTAAGTCTGCCTTTCATATTTGACCCTTTCCACTGCATTAAGCATTATGTCTCCCTCACTGTCTGCTATGCTCATATGCAAATTCCTATTCATTAAAACACAATATAGGGCAGTGAAGTAAACTGTATTTAAATTACACAATTCTTCTTACATAATTAAGGAAGACCTATGCTTTTTTCAGGTATTTAGTGTTATACAATATTATTTCATATTATGTTTATTGTAAACAATTTAGTGGGTGGAGATAGGGAGAAATTTTTAGAGCACACAAGCCTCCAATGCAGAATATTGCAGTTACTCAAACATGTATGACTCAGTTTTTGAGTAGACTAATGATAAGGGAACACAGTTATTCCAGGGTTACAAGCACATGAAAGTTTTACACAATATCTCACCTGGGGGCAGTGTCTTGGAACATATCAACACAAAATGAAAATCTTAAAATTTCTTTTTGTGCTATAATGGAAAAAGTTGTATACTTCTTTGCCCCAAAGATAAAGCGCAACAAACTCAACTTGTTAAACAGTATTAATATCTCTTAAGCTTTTTAAGATAGAGATTAAGTAGAGCATAGTAATCATTACCCATTATATTGTACAAAACTCAAAGTAAAATGCTGTCTCTCCCTCCCCCTTTGCTGCGGAACCGCTTTTAGATGCTTCATTATCTGCTGCTCAGTGCCAGACATCCAATAAATGTTATGAACCATATAATTTAGTGTCCCTTCTACCTATTCCTTCCCCCACACATTATTTATTGACAGAACGCACAGTAAGGAAGCACTTCTAATGATCAGCCTCCAACAAATCATTGCCTTGGCCCTGCGCACCAGGCACTATTGCTTTCATAAACATAAAACAGAGTGCATTGACATGTGACTGTGTACGCATCACATGGTTAATGCAATATCTTATGTATTCTTGATGTTTGTCCATTCTTTTTCTGGCTTGAGGGCTCCAGCTATGCTATCATTCACATGTGTTCACAGTTCATTTGAAGTTCAGTGAGGGAGTTATGCACTTGGAGACTGCTTTTAAGTGCAAAATATACTGTGCGTAATTCCTCTAGAGATGGTAATATGGAACAGCTTTGTGGTTAAATAGTGGTCATTTACTATTTAAATCCTTTATCATACATGACATATTGTGCAATACAGGAACAATTAAGTATCATAGCACCTAAGATCACTGGCATTGTAGTTTAGAAATTCATATTAAAAGGGCACTGTGTAACCTTTATTGCCTGCTTGCTATCTGCTTGTCTCTGTGGAGATATTATTGCCTAAAGAATGTTCCACAGTATTGTTTTTATTGCTCAAATGCCTTGAAAATATGCATGCTTACTGTGAGCAAGGTCACCTCTCCACAGCTCTGACTTCTAACTTGACTTAGTTGCGCCACATTCTTGTCTTCATGGAGATAACTTTAATGTAATACCGTGGAACTTTTTAGGCAAAGTTTTATTTCTATGGACACAATCACATCATACTCTCTACCAGAAAAGTTACATAGGGCAACTTTAAGATTGTAGATTGAACTGAATATGACTCACAAGAAATATAACATGAAGGGTGCTAGACTGCAATCATGAAAAACAACATCTCATCCCACTAAATATTAGTTTTCGTGCATATACCTAAATTCCTAGTCCAGAATAAACTTGCATTGAAAAGTGCATATTTTAAGAGTTTGTTTATGTATGGTAAATCTTCCAAGCAGAAAGTCATTTAAATACTGCCTACACTCTCTTTCCTCCCTGTCTTGTTTTCCCCTGAGAGACTGCATATCTAAAAACATTATTCCTGTGAGATGGTGGCTGCATCCTTATTTGAGCTCATGTTTTTGGGCCAATGCCAAATCTTTGTATCTTTGTATAAAACATCAGTCAGCCTTTACACCTTATCTGCTCTAAGTCACATCTTAAATACGGGAATAGAGGAGTCAAACTTGAGTCAGCAAAAACACAATTCTCAATCAATTACAGTGTACTTAGATCAGTAGGCCTGGCAGTGTCAAGGTTGTATCATGTCAATAAAGCTTATGTTATGACCCTTGCATACTGAAGATGCCCTCTAGTACAAGATGAGCCCTGTGTGAAATTGACAAAGCTGAGTGTAGTCCATAATTATATAAACAACATAGTGTTTAGATACTTTTAGATGTAATGGGTGCAAGCGAGGAGCTATTTACAGCAGTATAATGTCCTCTGAAAATGACAAATTATCCCAATTACACAAGACCTTATCATTTGTAAAACCTGCTAACCCTGTAGATTAGACGTAGCATGATTTATGGATGTAGTCAAAGTTGCTCAGAGTAGATAAATTCAGGCAATGTTCTAAATAATAAAGTAATCACCTTCAAATATGATTCTCAACAAAACTCAAACGTAGACTACATAAGTGTATGGACTGCCTGCTTCTCCAGGACTGTCCCCTACCTGCTGGGACACAATGTGAAATATCACAAACGGTTTCTCCTCACCTACGTTCTAAAATCTAAAATCTAAAATTGTAAAATATATTTAGTTTGCCTTGAAAGAGTTAAAGGTGCACTGTGTAACTTTTCTGGTGGAGGGTGCATCACCTGCTTGCCTCAATGGAGATATTACTGCATTGCCTTGATTATTCCACAGTATGAAAATAAACTTAGTAATCACAATGGAGACAGGTTAATGGTCAGATCTATGAAGAAGCAAGTCTGCACATAGTAAGAATTCATGTTTTTTTAAGGTATTTTTGAGCTATAAAACACCTGTAATTGAAGAGGTGCAAGGGAGATGTGCTTAATGCCCTACTGTGGAACATTCCAGGCAAAGAAATAACATCTCCATGGAAACAAGCAGGTAGCGGCCACCCAGTTACACAGTGCACCTTTAAGTGGTGTGTACCTCACTGCACACGGAGAGACTCAGGTTTGTCAGCTGTACTGTGTGTGAAATGTGAAAATATGGGTAAATATACAGTATACTGATCTGTAATTTGAGCCTTAAAGGTGCAATGTGTAACTTTTCACGCAGAGGGTCTGCAACCGTCTTGTCTCCATGGAAACGTTACTGCTTTGCCTGGAATGTCCCACCATATGTCATTTAACTTACCTATCTCTGTGAAGATAAGTAGGTGATGTCAATAGGTGAAGTTACACGTCAGATCTGTAGAGAGGCAACCCCACTCACAATAATAATGCATGATTTTTAGAGCCATTTTGAGGAATAAAAACACCAGTAATAATACCTGGAAGATGGATAACTCTAATGCCATACTGTGGAACAATCCAAGCAAAGCAATAACATCTCCACAAATACTAGAAAAGTAAGTGAGAAACTATTAAAAGCATTGATCTGGATTTGACAGGCCTAGTATATTGGAGAATGCAATATTGGAGAGAGCATTAGATAGATACTTTATTGATCTCAAGGGAAATTCAAATTTAGCAGCAGCACAAATATTGCGCTTCTCAGTCGCCTTTGTGTCTCAGTCAAAGGTCTTAGTGCAGTTTAACAGGAGGGCTGGTCAGGTAGGGTCAGCAGATCCTGTGTCAGGGCAGTTTGAGGAGAGGAACAGCCACCTGGACTAGGGCCCGACTGATATGGATTTTTTGGATATGATATGATACCAGTAAAAGGGGCTTTGGAGCTGCCGATAGCTCTATATATTAGTCGATATATTTAGTGACGTAAAAATTCACTGTAAGTCTTCAACTGATTATAAAACTTAGGTTTGGTTCTATTGAATTTTTAATTGGGTTTATTTAGGCCACATTTATTGTTATTCTGCCTCTTTACAGTCGTATTTAACGACAGTAGGCAGGCCTAATGGTATTTTTGCATGACATTCTAGCCTTTAAAGAAAGTAAGTAAACTCCCGCTATTAGCCTTTAGCGGTAAATGCATGTGTGCCGCGGCAATTAATTATATACGAAAATGAGGATCATTCACACTTCAATTCACAGCTCACCTACATATCAGTGCAGGTCCAGTAAAATACATACAGCCACTATAGTCACTTTACAACAGGCCAATGTAAGAGAAAACAGCCTGTTTATGTGTGGGAGCTCACAGCAGCTAAGTGCTAACCAACGAGAAAGAATGAAAAGTAGCTCCAAAACTGACACATTTGCAACACTCACCGCTCACACAGGCACCTCTCAGATCACAAGTCTTCACAAATAAGTGTCCTTTTAATCCTGACTCAAAATGATTGTCCATAAAAGAATATCATCCAGCATGTTGATGCTCTCTTCTCCGCACTTGCACTTTGATAAAAACAAAAAAACTCCATATGCCTGCGTGGACTATCTGCCCATATCGATCTCCAAGTGCCCAAATCGACCAATAAAATCGGCCAACCGATATATCAGTCAGGCCCTTATCTTACAAAAGTGTCTCTCCCTCCATTAACCAGCCTCAATCCCCACATACATCTACATACAGACTACCTTCACAGATACTGACCTCAGCTGTTTTGGAGAGGTTTTCACCAAGTCTTCATCACAGTTTGGCTCTATGTACAATTCTCAATTCAGTATCAATTTCCCACTAACAGATAATGAAATGATAATAACGATGATAATGACAGTGCTTTTTGGTGTCATATTATTTTTTGCATGCTCTGAGATCATTTACATTAGTAGCGTTTGGATTTAATATAATAAAATATACACCCAGTAGTATGCTTTATCCAGAGTACTCTTGGTGACAGCAAACTTGTGTATTCCCCTGGTCAGTTTGAAAAGAACGAAACAAGATTTAGTTGTTTTAATTGTCACTATGAAAGAGATAAAATGTGCTGTAGGAAAGGGAGGCAGAGACAGTACAGATAAATCACTACACACCCTTATTTTGAACTTAATGAAACAAACAAGATTAAAAATAGATAAAGAAGTGCAGTTGTTGGAAGAGTAGGGGAATCCCACTGAGGCTGTCAGCTCCCATAATGCATTGCTTGTGTCTGCAGATAGATCCTCTTGCATGTATCGTATCATTGTGACTCTGTGTGAAGCCTTGAGACAAACAGAACAACAGTCGCCAAGAAATCTCTGACACTGTGGAGTAGACAGTGACAGTGACTTACTAGCACCATGGAGCTGCAAGATTTACTGGCACAGAACTGAAATCAAAATTTGAAATAGACAACTGTGAATGTTGTTTAGGTATTAATTTCAAACAATAATTTTGTCTTATTAAACATATTTTTATTCTATTTGTTATTTATTAGTATTTTCACTGGCTGTGGTTAAATGCTCACTTTGTGGTTAAAAAATTATTAAAATGAAATGTAAACAGCATAACATTTCTTTCTGAACATGGTCTCTTTGCATATTTTCTGATTTCTGATTTATGATACTATATAATGTTTCCTCATCAAACATAACTGGACTTTTGTTTCATTCACACATATTTAACACACAAACTCTGCATATTTAGGCTGAATTCATCTCTTAAACAGAAAGCACTCTGTTCCACCTTGTGATGTCATGTAGTAGTACAGGAAGTGCTATGTTTTTAAATGCCACACACCTTCACTAGAATCATTTGGATGATTTCAGCACTAGAATTGCCAATCTCTAGTGAAGCTGGTCGCTGTTAACTTGAAAACTACCACTGCATGATGTCACAAGATGGAACAGAGCATTTTAAGTTTTGGAGATGTAAACAGACTAATAATAAAGGATTACTCAAACGTGTGAATAAACAAAACACAACTCCAGGTATGTTTGTGGTGAGGTAACAACATTCTAACATGGTTTAAAGCTCACAAGAGTCAATTTTGTGTAATATAGGACCTAGGACTTACATCTTAAATGTCCAGAAATCAGATAATAATCAGATTTTGGTGTTTTGTGAGTCTACATGACCATCTTGTAGAGTATTTCCATAGTAATAAGAAAGCAGGAGTAGCAGAATGAGATTGACAGGTCTTTGTTTAACTCTATACATGTTGCGGCACTTTTTCAACACAGCGTATTATGAAATCTAATTAATTTCTCACACTTTTCTGCGCCTTTCTTTCTCCTTTCCTTCTCTGTAGCCGGACTCAAATCTATTATGAAGAAAAATGGCGTTGCAGACAAGCCGGGGAACAAGGGAGCCAAGAAAAACCTGAAGTTTGTCGGGGTGAACGGAGGGTAAGATCGTGTCTGATCATCTTTCTCCTCTGTTTGATTAATACACATTAGCTGTAGCGCTTGGTTTGCATTTTAACTCTGCTCTGAAACTCATAAACAGCTACAGGCTAATGGGTGCTTTGCTTAGAAGGGGGTGAGTAATTAAATGCAACTATTTTGGTCCAGATTCATTATAAAAGAGGGGTTATATATCAGCAGAGCCTGTGCTTAATGGGGCTTTGGCAAGATTATCATACCTTTTCCAGAAAAGGAAAAGGTATTTTATCAGGTTAGGAATAATAAGAGAATAAGAGCATAATATATCTGAAAATATTGTTTTAGCAATGTATAGAATAGATTACAAATTAGGAAACATAACTTTATCAGAATTACGTTTATTCATCCCCAAGTGGAAATTCAAACATGCAATCCAGCTGAAGAAATACTTACTAGGGGTGGGAAGAGATACAATTTGGACAAACCAAGACGAGACACGAGATTAGACTTACGAGAATGAGACAAGATGAGATTTGGACATTCTTTATAATAAATAAATTGCGCAGTCCAGTTCCCAATTTGGCCTCTCAATTTATTGTATTTTTGCTGTCATTGTAGCAGTTCTTCATTTTGTTATCCAATCCAAAGGTAAAAAACATAGGAAAAAAATCTTTTCACAAAATCTTACCCCATCCCTAAGAGTTACCAAAATAAAGTTAGGAAAACAAACTTGAAACTTTTGGAGCCAAATTTTGGAGCTTACCAACTTTTATCTCCTGTATTCAATGCAGTTTTATTGGATATATTATGGCTGATGTTTAATTATGTAATATACACTGGAACATGGCTGTGTTGTGTATGATTTTTCTTAAGTTAGTTATTATAATGTTCTGTTTTTATTGTAAATTAAATGCTGACTTGGACCCCAGAAAGAATAGTCTTGACCTCTGTAAAGACTAATGAGGAATCCAGATAATGTTTTAAATCTAAAATGTATGCTGTCTTCACAAAAACAGACTTATTCATATTTAAAGGGTTAGGGTTAGGGTTAGGGTTATACAGTACTATACTGCTTGTACTTTATTACCTTCCATTACTGGTGGATAGATGGGTACTTTTGATTCAAATGGTATTCATATTGGCAAATGGAGAAATTCAATTTGTCAACTGGACAAAAGTTTGAATACGTTTCGCAGCTCATCCAATCTGCTTCTTCAGTTCTGAATTCATATTATTCATATATTTATACAAAACAAGAAAACATGTCTGAAACCCTTATCTTCAAACTTGCATTCCATACATAGCTGATGAAGGAAGCTGGGTCTATTGTTCTGTTCAACTTAAATGACGGAAATCAACACCAGGACCCTCTCAAATTCCTGAGCTGTGTGTTTTATGACCTGCTCCCCTTTGCTGTGTTTTGCCAGGGCCGCTGTGAGGTCCAGTCCTTCCTCCCTCCTTTAAAATGATGTACACACATAACCTTGCAGCCCTTCTCCTGTACAAATAATGAACTATTAGTACACTCTCAAGGTTATGTTTGCCTCTATGCACACAAGATTTAAGTCAAAGTACGAGCTGGTAGTAGGCGTTATTTGCTTCTTAGAGTGTATTTACTTAAGCAGAGCGCTGGAAAATGCAGAGGAGTTTTCGACAAGGTTATGAGACCAAATGCAGGGACTTCTGTTCAAAATGTTTTTATATCTTTCATTTGTATCTTTTACTCAGTAGTAATCACATATTGAAGTATATTTTATGAGATACTTTGGGTCTAAGGCAGGATTCATCATGTACGTAAAGGCCAGTTAGTAATTTTAGGGTCTACAAGCTTTATGAACTGCCAACCATCTCCTCTTGCTTCTGCTCACTTTTGACTGGCATCAAAAGTATCGGAACTACACAAATGTCAGTCTGCATAATATGAAGTTGAATATAGTTTTGGGGCTTAAGTTTGGGTTAGGGTTGGGTTAAGTTTAGTTAAAGGTGCATTGTGTAACTTTTCTATTGGAGGGTACATCATCATTTCCATGATGAATATGTTATTGCTTTGCCTGAATGTTCCACAGTCTGGCATTATGTTTTTCTGTCTCCACGGAGAGAAGCAGGTAATGCTACCAGATCAAGTTATGGGTGAGATCTGTGGAGAGACAAGCCAAACCTCAAGAATGCATGTTTTCAGTGTTTTTTGGAGCAATAAAAACACATATTTGATTGAACATATTTGATACGTTTAATGCCATACTGTGTAACATTCTTGGCAACCCTAACCCACGCTAAGTGAAATAGGAGGTTTCCCAGTTCAAAACGCACCTAAGCAGAGACGATTGTCGTGTGAAAAACCTCCCAAATTGCCCTGTCTTATTTAACTTACTAACAGTGAAATCCTTTTGTAATTTTGCACATTGACTTTGTGTTATTCATACACATATTACCTTAAGTTCATTTATTTGTGCACCAATTTGGTGATCTACCTCTGTGTGCGGTGAATGAATTCCAATGCAATCTCCCCAGTCCAAACAGACTCCCACATATTATTTTAAACCAAGCTGAACCTTTTTAATGAGACAGATACATCAAAAGAACAACATTTTCCTGGCAATTTTCAAGCATCTGCCCACATCAGAAAGTTTGTGTTTCAACTTTTGGGCTCATTGACTTTTATCTCCCATCTCTCTTGAGCTCCTCTGAGGAATCCATGCAAGGTTATACCCCCTAAAAACCTCTTTTAGTGCGTGTGTGAATCATAGTATTTATTATAAGGTTTATCTGATCCTTCATAGGTCATCTCTTTGTAGGTAAACTCCCACATTTTAAATAGATGCTATTGCTTCATCTGAAATGTTTCACAGTGTGGCATTAAATCTTTCTTTCTTCATGGAGACCAAACCAGACCAAGTTACAGGTCAGATCTGTGGAGAGGTGACCCTGCTCACAGTCAGTCTGTTTTTTTACGCATTTTTGAAATGTAAAACCACCTGTAATTTAATAAATCTAAAGTGGAGCTGTTTAATGTCATACTGTGGGACGTTCCAGGCAGAGCAATGACATTTTCAAGCAGGTGACAGACCCCCAGCCAAAAAGTTATACAGTGCACCTTTAAGCTTTGTCCAATTCGGGTTATTTGTCAAACATACATGTGGATTTTGTGTATGCTTAGCTATTTAAAGAGATGTTTTGGATGTGTTGGCCAAGGTTAAATTGCACATATGTCTTTTTCATGTTATAGCTGAGTACAAAGAGGGAATGGTCTGTTAGGTGTTTTCATTACCTTGGTCAATGTTGACTTTAAATCAACTGGCCATAGTGTAAATATGTACCTTGTGTATGTGTGTTTGGTTTCACAGCTTGGACTGTCTCTGAGCAGGACTTCAAAGTTTAAAGTTATTGAAATTGAGCATTGAGTTTGTTTTCTGTGTCATTTATAGCAAGTCATGTAATTAGGTGTAATCTGCTACTAAATGAGTTTAGTAGCAGTTTTTCTCTCAGACAGAAAACACTCTGTTCCATCTTGTGATGGCACACTCCAAACCTCTTCACTAGAATCATTTGGAAGATTTCAGACCTGGAATTACCAACCTCTACTAATCACAAGGTAAAATGTAGCTGTTAACCATCGCTCCATGACATCATAAGGTGGAACAGAGCATTTTGAGCTTTGGAGATGTAGACAGACTTATAATAAAGGGTTACTCAAACATGTGAATGAAACAAAACACAACTCCAGATATATTTTGGAGGAGCCAACAACATTATAACATGGCTTAAAGCTATCAACGGGTTCCACAAATCTAGGCAAAATATAGATTTTCTATAAGGTTACTTAATGGCAAATAAAAAACTTAACTCAGTTCATTTTCTACTAAACCAACAAATCATATTGATCAAGTATCATTGAATTTTTTTTTCTTTAGACCATGGAAACACTAAGTAGTCATTTTTTCTGTTCCTTTTACTAAAGTTTAGTAATTGGTCAACAAATAAAGCACTGACCTTTATTTGTCGACGAATCACTAAACATGAGTAAAAATGTGGCCATGACATTTGAAACACACAGGAAAAAACTCTTACAAAGCTCATGAGCCCCAGCAGTAGTATTGGATTCTTTTAGTGACCTTCATTTGATACAGGGTCATGAATCAGAGCGAGCAAAGAACGAAAACAAGTCTGTAACAGCATTTGCCATTGAACTAACAACTTAACAAACTACAGCATACTCTGTTTTATCTGGTACGCTTTATAGAAATATAATTATTAGACAGTATTACTTTTAGTCTAGTTTAAGTCAACAAAATGGGATGTACTTTTAGTTAAAATAAAAAATAAAATAAAACTATTAACTACTAGTAATCACTGTGAACTCCTTATAAGGACTGAACTAATTGGCCTCTATAAATTCTTGTTTAGTTGACTAAAGCTATATGACAGAATAATAGTTGACAAAATTCCAGCCATTGACAAAAGATTTCTGTACAATTGTCCTATATTACAGAAAATGGACTCTTGTGAGCTTTAAGCCATGTTAGAATGCTGTTACCTCCTCAAAAACAGACCTGGTGTTTTGTTTCATTCACACATGTTTAAGTAAACCTTTATTATTAGTATGTCTACATCTCCAAAGCTCAAAATGCTCTGTTCCACCTTGTGATGTCATGAAGTGGTAGTTACCTTTTGTTTAGTTGAGATTGGCCATTCCAGGTCTGAAATTATCAAAATGATTGTAGTGAAGATGTATAGAGTGGACCACTTTTTGTATTACCACGTGACATCACAAGGTGGAACAGAGTGTTTTCTGTTTGAGAAAAGAACTCAACCTAAATATGCAGGATTTGAACAACATTATAACATTGATTAAAATGTATAGTGTAATATGGGCCCTTTAAAACCTCATTTCAATTCAATAATCCTAAATCATTTTGTGTTTTCCTCCAGCTATGAAACCACATCCAGTGAGGAGTCCAGTGGAGATGAGAAGTCCAAGGTGGAGGTTGAGGAGGAGGACAGTTCAGGTCCAGAACTGGAGAAGGAGCCTGAATCTGAAGAGAAAATCCAGGAGGAAACACCAACAGCAGCAGCAGCAGCAGCAGCAGCAGCAGCAGCAGCAGGGAGTGAACCAGAGGGGGCAGCAGAGGCAGAGGGGGCGGAGGCCAGAGCAGAGGCCCAGGCACAGGGGGTGAAGGAGGAGAGCGAGAGGGGGCTACTGGATCTAACACCTGAGCATGAGGTCCTGGAGGAAGATGGGTGAGATATACTTTTATTACAATAAAAATAATAAATACATAAACAAGATAACATACAGGTGTAATTTCTCTGGAGTGGGGTCTGCCATCTGTTTGTCTTCCTAGAATGTTGCACTGTATAGCATTAAATGTATCTATCTCCATGGAGACAAACAGTTGACCCGACCAATGGCATTAAATCTATCAATCTTGCATATATTCAGATGCAGGTGTATTAATTGCTTAGACATACCTTAAAAACAAGCACTCTTACTGTGATTGGGGTTGTCTCTCCACAAACCTGACCTGTAACTGGTGGTGTGGTGATACCTGTTTGTCTCCATGGAGATAATTAAGTTTAATACCGTACTGTAAAACATTCTAGGCATGTCTCCATGGAGACAACTAGGTAGCGGACCTCAACCTGGAAAGTTAGATACAAGTTACAAGTTACAACCCATAGCTCAAGAGTCACAACAGATGTAGAGACTATACAGGGAGGTATAAAAGGCATGGTTTATTTATTATATTTATTTAGAGTTATACAAAAACAAAGGTGCAAATGTGCATTGTGGGTTCACCGCAAGAGGATAAGGAAGGAAGCCCACTTATATAGAGCCGGCTAATGGTAAAATACACAAAAATATATTCAAAATCTCACTGAATTCCATTCCATTAGTGTGTTATACTGGTACCCCATAGTGTTGTGTTGTTGTATCTCTCCCTGAATGATTACTGAAATGTGTCAGTGTGTGGACAGGCCTGTGGGCTAAAGGGTCAGTCCCAGTGGGGCTCCTGAGATAGCACGGGGCCAATGTTAATCCATCACTCCACACCTGTCTTATCCTGTGTACACCTGTGTGTGCTGTGTGTGTATGCATGGGTGTGTGTGCTGAGTTTGTGCTTGCACTGCTGTATAGAGCCCAGTGACTGTGTGCAGCCTGTCTACTGACTGAATGATTGATGACTGCAGGTGGATGAGATGTTTAATCTTTATTAGTAAGTTTGCAGCATGTTTTAAATGTGTCAGCTTGGTGAGTTATGTGTGCGCAGAAGAGGCTCGTACTGAATGTATTTATTGATTTATTTCAATTTTTAAATTCTACACAAGGAAAACAGAAAATGATAAAACAAAAAAAACAAAAACCTCCAACAACCCACCCCTCTCCTACACACACAAAGATACACAACATAACAATACAAACATTAACAGTCAGTAAAGAGGGTTAACCTGAATTTCTAAACACAAATGCTGAACACATAGTGCAAGCCATACATTTTTCACAGATGGCTTTGAAAAATGAAAACTGAATAGGAGCTGGAGGAAGTGTCTAGGAATGGGGAAGTCTAAAGGCATCACATACAAAATTATAGTAACAAGTATATTTAAACAACCAATAATTTATATTTATAATCTCTTTTTATAATCTATAATCTTTTCTTTGTCTTTAGGGAAAAAGTTGACCGAGGATTTGTAGATGCCTGTCTCTATGTAAAAGACCGGATGGACGAGGTGTCATCCCCTGATAAAGAAATGGTAAGAAAATGTATATTAAAGGTGCATTGTGTAACTTTTCTGGTGGAGGATCCATCAAATACTTTTCCGTTAACTATCACAAGGGAGACAAGCAGGTTACAGCACTACGCTACATTACAATTCAGATCTGTGGAGAGTCGCCCCTATTCTATTTTTGATCAGTCGTAACACGTGTAATTTATAAATGCTAGATGTATATGTTTAATGTCATATCATTCACACGCAGACATAGCAATAACCATGGAGACAAGTAGGTGGTGGACACTCCATCAGAAAAGTTATGCAGTGCACCTTTAATAAACTGTCATTATGCATTTTGTTTTTGCGTTCATCACCATCATCATCATCATCTTATACTAGAATTAAGTGATCTGACGTAGTTTTCGCTTAATAGCAGATTCCTGACAGATGTAACAGATGTTTTATTTAAGCTGCAAAAAAGCTTTAGGTCTCTTGTGTTCCTTGCTTATCTGTGTGACTTACTACTACAATAATATGAGCAGTTTGTGACCACGCTGTAGAGTCTTAACAGTAAAAATTATGTTGAGGGAGACTATAAAAAGTGCCATGGGCTGCATTTTCATTTATCACACCTCTCCACTCTCCGCCCTCAGCGGCAGGTTTTGGTGGTGCTCTATCAGGAGTGGTTCAGGGTGTCCAGTCAGAAGGACTCTAAAGCAGATACAGTGAGACTTTACCTGAGACAAGTGGGGATGACCACGCCTACCCTCCTGCCCTATGTGGTGAACCTGACCGACGGCAACGGAAACATGGCTCTGCATTACAGCGTCTCCCACTCCAACTTCTCAGTGGTCAAACTGCTGCTCGATACAGGTCAGACTTCAGTTTTATCGTTATAGTCATCTTAAATGGCCTGTGTTACACTATTTTTGTGTGTCTATAATGTATAATGTTGTATAATGTTGTTTCCTCATCACAAACATTCCTGGAGTTGTGTTTTGTTTTATTCACACATGTTTAACACACAAACTTCTTCTCTCAAGCAGAAGACCCTCTGTTCCACCTTGTGATGTCATGTGGTAATACAGGAAGTGCTCCACTGTGTTTTTAAACTCCACATTCACTACTGAATTATTTCAGACCTGGAATTGCTCTTCTCTACTGTACTAAAGGTACAAAGTAGCTGTTAAGAAGAGGAAGACAAGGTGGAACAGAGCATTTTGAGCTTTAATAAAGGGTTACACAAATGTGTGTGAATGATACAAAACATAACTCCAGGTATGTTTTTGAGCAGGTGACAACTTTATAACATGGCTTAAAGCTCACAGGAGGTTTGTGTAATAAATAATGCATTACAGGATATTCATGGGTTTCTCTTATATGGTGCCATACTGAGGACAGCTGACCATTCAAAAGTTATTAATATTTTGTTTTGACTTGTGAATTGCTCTGGTAACTCTGAATAGGATTTAACTCAGTGATGTTTGGTAGGGCATACTAACATATGTATTCATAGGCTTATGAAAATCCACTGATTGCCAGGGAGTACAAATACAAAATAATTACTTTGAAGCCCTGTCAGGCAAATACTGCTGTGGTACTAGGATGAAAAACAAGTTGAAATTTACTCGTTTGATTGTAGATACTAGTTTAAAAGAATACAAATTATTTGTGGAGTAGTGCTGATACATTTACAGTATAATGGGTAGATTTTACACATATTTTCCATGGATTGTTGGCATTTGTTGCTACTGTTACAGATTGTGTCAAAATAACAACCATGTTAACTCCATCTAGCCGCTCTATCGACCTGTCTGGCATTTTAAACTATGATAATAAACTCTGAGTGATTTCTAAAAAGGTTACCCCTTTGAAAGTATAAAAACAAGCCACAAACCAAGCCAGCGGTAAAGGACATAGTGCTCTACTGATGCACTAAATAGGTAGCTTTCACATAAACTGTATACTTTAAAATTGAGCTGGAGGGTAGGTCAGGATTCAGTATTAGATCTTGTCTTTGTTTTATTCTGATTTATAGTTCATAACTTTGCATTTCAGTTTATTGGGCCTATGAAACAAAAACTGGCTCAAAATGTAATGCCTTCTCTGTCAGCAGAAATTAGGTAAAAAAAATCAAAACAGCTTCAGAGAGTGCTGGAATTTGTCAAACAAAATTACGTGATTATTTACAGTTTAATATGGCAGTTTAATTTGTTGAGCCATAATTAATCCGATTCAATGTGTGTGGATTTTCAGCCTCGTTCTCTTTCTTTTAAAAACAGTGTCTCCCCCATAGAGTTATATAGGCTCCTTCTGTCTGTCTGAAATGATGACATTATGAAGTTCAAGACTGTGACCGCAACCAGTGATTTTTGTCTGTCTTGTATGAGTTTAAATGTACTATTATAAAGAATCTGCTTTGTGAAATGAATGTAGGTTATTTTATGGTGTTTGAGTGTGAACACTGAGGTAAACTGTCAAGCTGTTAAGTGAAAGAGTCATAGTATTACCTGCATTGTACTGTATATATTGCACTATGACCCCTACCCCCAAGGACTGCAGGTGGAAATGAGCTGTTATGCTACAGTCTGGTACCAGCAGCTCTGCTTTTACGCTTAAAGGCACTGTAAAATGTGAAAAACAGAACCAGTTCATTTTAAATGGTTTGCAGTGGTCCAAAGTTATCCCTCACTTACCTTATGCAATCCAAACATCCTAATTATTCACCACAATGAGTTTATAAGCACTTTTCACAAAACCAGTGCAGAGTTTTGTCATAACAGTAACAACTAGCATGCTAACGCGCACATCCCACCTATCCGACAATAACATGCTTTCTATTTAGACTTATTTTGACCTCAAGAGCTGCTTATACAATATGTGCGTTTTGATATAACAAAAACAAAACATGTATAAGGGCAGAGAAAAAATACACAACATTATCTGTATACCTGAACTTGGGCTCAAATACGTGAGAACAAAATCAAGTACAAGGCCTTTAATGTAACTTTACATTGTCCTGGTATATAAATAAATGAAAAAAAAATATTCTTAAGTAATTGCAATGTGTAACCAATTTATATTTGACTTATTTGTTGGTGTTTAGGCCTGTGTGAGACCGATAATGTGAACAAAGCGGGGTACACTCCGGTGATGCTGGCTGCCCTCACAGCAGCAGAGAGCCCTGACGATCTGGAGGTGGCGGAACAGCTGCTGAAGATGGGTGACGTCAACGCGCGCTCACGTCAGGTACTTAACACTGTAGCTTTTACACAACATCTGAAAGAACAAAAGAGGTGGAGCAGAGAATAAAAAGCTGTTGTGTTGGCATATTTTCTGAATGCCACTTTGTATTCAAACTTACTGTCAGCATCTTTGAAACAGCAAGGTCATCTATTGTGAATGCCAACATTAGAGTGGTTTTAGACGGACGGAACATTTTACCTGCAGGTTATAGGGACTGAAAACTGAAATTGTTGCATTTTTCAGTTTAGAAAAAGTCTCACCATGCTTATCTTTGTGGTTTCCATGCATATTTATTTTTAAAACATCACATTTGATAATTACACATACTAAAAGTTTATAATGCAACTAATGTTTAAGTACCACTATTGAAATAGATTGTTCCATAGCCACTGTCTCATTTTTGTGTTAAAATTTTTAGCCGCTGCTCTAGTTGCCCTTTAGTTAGAAATGTTCTTACAAACAACCACGAGTTCTTCTTCTCAGTCAAAACTTTCATAGAGCATTTTAAAGGTGCGCTATGTAACTTTTCTGGTGGAGGGTCGGCCACTTGCTTGGAGATGTTATTGCTTTGCACAGAATGTTCCATAGTATGGCATTTAAACTGATCTTAAAATAAGACTGTGTAATCCTTCATTCATCCAGGAGTGATTCAGTGTAGACAAGGTTTCATCTATGGTCATCTGGACACAGTTTTTTTATTATTAAAAAATCTGGGTATTTATTCCACAGATTGGACGTATAATGACTTATGATGCTAAAGAAGTTTAATGCCATACTGTGGAACATGCTTGATAACAGGAAAAACTAACTATAACCTCCACCACAAAAGTGACATAGTGCAGCTTTAGTAATGATGTGCTACTAATGAAAACAAGTAATTTTCCTTAAATTTGAACAGATCCATAACTGCATTGTGAGACACACATCAAAGAACTACCCAAATTTCACAAGAACATGTTTTTCCATCACTTCGCTCTCTCCAAATCTTCTTCTCGCTGTTTAATTCCGCTCGTCACTACAGCCCGTACTTGTCGCCCCCCGCAGGCCGGCCAGACGGCGCTGATGCTCGCTGTGAGCCATGGGCGCGTTGCCATGGTGAAGCTGCTGCTGAGCTGTGGAGCGGATGTGAACGCTCAGGACCGAGAGGGCTCCACGGCGCTGATGTGTGCGTGTGAACATGGACACACCCACATCACACGCCTCCTGCTGGAGAGCGCCCAGTGTGACATGAGCCTCACTGATAAGGTACAGGCATCACAAGTGTACGGCAAGAGATAGGGACAATTTAAAGTGCAAAGTTTTACTCTTGAGTGAACCAGGCTAAACTTTAGATGATAGCCTTAGTTCAGTGGGTCTCAAACTTTTCACACCAAGTAGCCTCAAAGTTATAAAAATACCAAATATTTAGCTTTCCAAGTACAATTAGATCTAAAAAAACAAAACAAAAACAACTCAATACCAGACTATACCAGGTCTAAACTAGGCCTAAACCAGGTCTAAAACTGGACTATGCCATAATAATCTATAACCATAAGTCCATGTACCACCAGAACAAGCTTGTGCCACAGTTTGAGAACCACTGCTTAAGTTCATACTATTGGGCTGAATGTTGAATTCTGGGTGAATGGCTAAATTTAAAACATTTGTCTTTCTCATAATGGGACTCAATGCAGCTCTTTGGATACTGCCTTGTTTATACTTGGGTATAGAGTAAAGTGGTAGTAAGTCAGTGGACTTCCAAATGGACAACACTGGTGTTTCAGACCAAGAGAACATAGAGAAGTTTGCCTCTTGAGTGAGCCAGGCTAAACTTTAGATCTGATGTTCATACTGTGAGGTTGTAGGATGACTAGTACAGCTACATTTCCTGCTACTTAGTGCAGGAATACTATACATTGTGCTCCATAAAAACAATGGACTGAGTGGCACAAAGGTGAAGTTGAATAGTCATAGTTGGTGTACTCCTTCACTAGGGCAGGGTGGCTATTTTGGTTATGTTTTGTGGTGGTGCTTTTCTGTTTAATGCCGTCCTATGCTCAAGTGCATACACTTACCCACACCCACTCCTCTTATTAGTCAGACATCATCATTCTCTCAGAGTGAGTGACAGGTGGACTCAACCAATCACAGTGTAGTGTGAATTTTCAAGCAGCCAAGCTTGAATTAGCTCTTAAAGCTGCCGTCTGTAAGCTTAGTAACATAGAAAGCATCTAGTTGTTTTGTTGGCCAGTCTAATTACAAATGGAGCTTGTGATAACATGTTAATTGTCATCTAGCTTTGTTACTTTACACATACCTACTATATACCATTGTAATGTTTAGCCACTGGTTAGCTCCCTAAATAAGTTAGCAGGCTAGAATGTCAAAGCACCAGAGGGGAATGTGAGGGAAAGCACTCTTACATAACAAATTGAGTTTTGAAAAGTTAGAAGGATGAAAAATAGCAGCTTTCTATAGTGTATATAATTACTTTACCACAAAGAAAGTTTTGAGTAGTAATATTTGAAAGAAACTTTATTTAATCTTAGTCTGATTTATTATGGACATACAGAGGCAGTGAAGCCATGCACCCCTACATCACAGAATACCACCGAGAATGAATCTGCTGTCGCTTTTCCTTAGACTAACACCATATTATGTATGAATTCATAATGTTATTTTATGACATCAGCTTATAACACATTTATATTATATTTAAGGGCCTATATTACACTATTTTCTGTCGATGTTGTTAAATGTTTTCTCATCAAAAACATACCTACCATTGTGTTTTGTTTTATTCACACATGTTTAATACACTAAAACCCTGAAAACACTCTGTTCCACCTTGTGATGTCATGTGATAATACAGGGAGTGCTCCACTGTGTTTTTAAACTCCATATACCTTCACCAGAATCATTTGGATAATTTCAGCCCTGGAATTGCCAGTCGTTACTGAACTAAAGGTAAAAGGCAGCTGTTAACTTGAAAACTACCACTACATGACATCACAAGGTGGAACAGAGCATTTGCGCTTTAGAAAGACAGACTTAGACAGACTAATAATGCAGGATTACACAAAGATGTGTGAATCAAACAAAACACAACTCCAGGTTATGTTTTTGATGAGATAACAACATTCTAACATGTCTTAAAACTCACAAGAGTCAGTTTTGTGTAATATAGGATCTTTACATTTTATCACTGCACAGCCCTGACAGTCTGTTGTATAACGTCTCATGTCTAATCTATAGGAAGCCATTGCCTGTTATCTTTACAACCGACAAATCTTCATAAATCCAACGGCTAGTTTATTTGCCTTTACTTTGTGATGACAATATTTTGAGTAGCACTGAGAAACAGCCAAAAGGTGAAGAAGTAAATGGCGTGTATAAATCAAGTCTTATTGTATCCCACTTCCACTCCGAGGCACCCAGGTGAAGTTGTTTTTCTAGCTCAGGGTTGTGTGTGTCTGCTATAGTAAGATCTAATGTATGGTGTTTGATGGAAGGAACAAATTAGAAACAGCATGGCGCCCGGCGGGGAAGAGGGGAGGAACTTGCTAACGCCGTTGTTGCATGTTGCGTGTGAATTCAGCTGGGTAAATTTACAGCTGTGGACCTTAACCAGTGTTTAGTGCAAAGGACATCCTGAGGTATAGCAAAAGGCGTATGGGAATAATTACTGAGACGTTTGTGATTTAAAGTCAGGATGGAAACAGTTGGAGGAGTTTGTTTACTGTGAGATGTGGTGCGTAAACATTTGATTAGGTTTTCTCATACTGATTTTCTAATGCTAATATGATTTCTCAGTTGATGAAATGTGACGGCTGTGGAACTAAGTATCTTTTATGCTGTGGTGCCTACTTTTTGTGTCAAATATTTGATCTATTTTTACTACATTTTGTACAACATTTTTGGCTGGAGATTCGTCTGTATGGAGGTTATTGCTTTGCTGGAATGTTTTTAATGTGAACAGGATCGCCTCTCCACAGATCTGACCTGTAACTTGCCCTGATTGATAGTTTCACTTACTGCCAGGGAGATGGATATTTTTAATGCCTCAATGTGGAATATTCTAGGTAAAGCAACAACATCTAATGATGCCTTACACTTGTAATGTGCTTTACAGGCTTGTCAGAGCCTCTCAAAGCACTACACTCTGGTCATTATTCATTCACTCCACACTCAGACTGGCAAGCTTCTGCTGTAGCCGGCAGACTGACAAAAGCGAGGCTGCCAATCTGCACCATCGGCCCCTCCAACCACCACCGACATTCACACACACCACTTTCATACTAGGCAATGTGGATGAAGTGTCTTGTCTAAGGTCACGACAGAACTTGGTCCAAGTGGGAAACGATCCTCTGACCTTTGGGTTGGGGGACCACTGCTCTGTTACCACAAACATCTCCGTGGAGACGAGTGGATCTGCTGTGATTTGTAATTGCAGATGGCATACGTGTGCATTATTAGGTTAGTCGTAGAAGACATTTCATGCAAAGTTCTAACTTATTTTTGACCTAGAGATGAATTGGTTAAATTGATCTATGCACGATTACCTATTGGGGCCACATTATGTAATTTTACACAAATCCCACAGTGCTGTATATTAGTAATTAGGGTTAGGTTAGTTAACTGTTAATTTTACATACAATTTTAAAATTTTACTAGTCTTGCTTTACCAACTTGCCTTGGTCTAACTCTGCATTGAATGAACAAAAAAAGCTATGAAATACCTCTTTAAGATGTAGTGTTACTAATAAAGTAGTAGTATTAGTTCTTTTCATTCACAGGGAACATAAGTTGAAGGGTCAAGGCTTTTACACTGAACACTGCTCGTAGCCTGTACAAAAAACATACTACAAATAGCAGAGAAATAAGTTCACTTCTGGTAACACACACACACACACACACACACACACACACACACACTTCAGATTCTGTTTAGTTTAAAGCTGGAGATTTCACACAACATATATTGATTTTAAGCGCAGCACAGTTGGACCAGAAATTGTGCTGCATTTCAATTTTTTCCAGTCATTTGGGAGAGACGAAAACTTCAAGATTTTCCAATGCTTTGCTCATTCATTTTATGGGGTTATGAACATGCTTGCAAATTTCTCATTATAAGGACTTAAAGTTTGATGGAAATGGCATTTACCCCTAAACTTTTTCCACATATTTCACTAAAAGTTATAGGTTCTAAATCTGTATCTAAATCGATCACACTGTTATGGTAATGCAGATGCAGCAGCCACCAATCCTAATCCAACACAACACTGCCACCATCAGGAGCTCAATAGTCACTGCAATGTCTGTTTGAATTGGACGTATAATAATGTTATCTTTCTTTCCCTTTGCCCTCACAGAATGGACAGACAGCCCTGGTAGTAGCTGAAGGAGCCTCCCATCAAGACATAGTTGATCTTTTGAAATCCTATGAAAAGTCAACTCCAGACCTGCTCTAAACCAGTACAATGCACCGAAATGTACTCGTCAAATCAGCACAGGAGAGGGTCAACAGTGTACAATGGATAAGTATACTGGGGATGGAAGGACTCAACTTATGTAACAATAATTTCTTTCTTCCATACAACATGCTATTGAACAGATATGCTGCAATGAATGGGGCTTTTGGATCTATAGCGCCATCTCTGGTGGAGCAGAAACAACAGAAGAAATTTAAAATGAAACTGCTGCTTTTTCATCAAGCTCTTCAAACCAAGCACATGATCTACCTTTTGAAAATGAAATATAATATGATTTCTATTTTTCTTTAACAAATTCAACATCACTCCTTTTGTATTGAACATAAGCCATCATAAAGTAGTATATTTAGAGTTTTGTTCAGATTAACCACATACAAACACACAAATGTATTTTCTACTGCACTTTTGTATTGTGTTTGTGTAAATAATAATAATAGTAATATTAGATAGTCCTATCATAAGAGGTCAACAAGGCACTATATATATCAATGAGAAAATATAGAGAAGAGTATATTATTTCTGGCCATATGTTTTCATGAAATGAAATATACACTATATCCAGTTTAATCCATTGTTAAATATATAAGTCTCTGCTCTGCATTGCCTCAGTACAGTTCATTTTGGACGGGAAAGTAATTTGAATGATACTGATACAATGATGTGTTTTTTATTATCTTTAAAAGAGGTTGTGGGAAGCTGGTGCTTACCCGATCAAAAGCTTTGACTATAATTTCTTAAAGTTCAAAGTTTTGGGGTAAGACTGAACACTTTTCAATATCACTATGTACTATGAAAATACTTTTGTCCAGTTGACAGAATCTTAGATCCTACCAGAAACACTGAGGAATTACACGGACACTATGTACTAGGACATGCAAACTCATCAGACCCAGAATCTAACCCACAACCCTGGTACAGAGATGGTAATGCTAACCACTCTGCCTATACACAGGTCACCCTATGGTAAGAAAAACCTTTGGGGAAATTAAAGGGTCTGTACCTGATTTTGACCCATGAGTGAAGACGTTTTCTGACTCTGAAGTGAACTATGACAGAGAAACTAGTGCTTGGATTGAAGAATATAGTTAGTTTCCACTTGCCATCCGCTTCCTTATGATTTCATTATGGTGTTTTCAAATGTACAGGCACTCACTCTCACTTTGTTCACAAATAGCTGATTTTTACACTACTGTATGAAGTAAAAGTTGTAAACTAGAACTCGATCTAACAAAAATCAGGTACAGACCGTTAAAATAATATTTTCTCTTTGGCTTTGCAGAGCACGACTGTCATCTATAATACATGAAAAAATAAACACATAAGTAAATAAATAATATGGAGGTGTAAAGTTTAAACAAAGAATGATTTTTATACACAACAATAGCACAAACAAACTGGTCTTGTGAAGGCAGTGGAGTCTTCTGAAGACTGATATAACGTATGTATGGCGAATGGACAGTGCTGCATGCCAATCCCTGGTTACTCCCCCTGCTGGCCACACTGTAGTACTGACACAGTATGTTCTAATACTGTCTGGCCTCATGATCACCAGTTCCCATCAAATCCAATTCAGGGGTCTCATTTATAAAGCAACAAAAGTGATTCTCTACATTAAGTTAGTGATCTATAAAAAGAATGGTTCTTTATGTAACTTTTCTCGTAAGACTCCAGCACCTGGACTGTACCACTGTATAGAATTAAACCTAGCGTATTATTTACGTTTTTTTTTTAAATACAATAAAACAATACCTTGAAAAATATACATTCCCCTATAAGCGGCTCACCTCTCCACAAACTGGACCTGTAAACTGGCATGGTACTAGTCTCCAAGGAAATAGATCCAGGCAATTCAGCAACATCTCCATGGTGACAAAACCTCCACCCAAGTTACACAGTGCACCTTTAACACGAAAACTAGCGTTCCAGTCTCCAGAAGTGAGCAAATCTGAGGAAGTTTTGTCCCTATACGAACACTTTTAGTAGAATTTTCACATAAAGGTTTATAAATGAGACCCCACATCCCCATGTACTGTCTTGTCGCCTGCTTGTTGAACCCAATCATGTATGCAACTGCTACAAATGCACAAAGAATGTCAGGCTGCCTGTGAAACATTCCAATATAATGTAGCAAGATGAACTACTAAGGCATGAGACTAACACATGAGAAGATATTTTGTCTAAAAAATGCATTAAATCACTATCAGATGTCTATACATATTTCAATAGGTTGTGTTCACGTTTTAGTATTTGATGATTTCATTATTTCAGATGGAGGGCAGGGGCCTGTATATAACTCTATAGGAGAGGTAGGTTTTTGAAAGGAATATGCAAACTTAAAGGGCCCATATTACTCTATTTTTGGATCTATGTCATAATGTTATTTCATGATCACAAACATACCTGGAGTTGTGGTTTGTTTCATTCACACACAAACGCTTCTCTCAAACAGAATACACTCTGTTCCACCTCGTGTTGTCATGTGGTAATACAGGAAGTGCTCCACTGTGCTTTTAAACTCCATATGCCTACACTAGAATAATTTGGATCATTTCAGACTTGGAATTGCTAATCACTACTGAACGAAAGGTAAAAGAAGCTGTTAACTTGAAATTTTCCACTACATGACATCACAAAGTGGACAACAAACATGTGTGAATGAAACAAAACACAACTCCAGGTATGTTTTTGAGGAGGTAACAACATTATAACATGGCTTAAAGCTCATAAGAGTCAATTTTGTTTGATATAGGACCTTTAAGAGCCATAACCTTATCATTATTTCTTAGGGATTGGTTCCATAAACTTAAATTAAAGTCCTTTCAAATAATGGCACCACTTTCTGAAACTATTGTGAACAAAATAACTTTAACTGGCAGATTGCAGATGTTTTGACCTGGTTTAAGGTTAATATCTCTATAAGTATTGGACCTATCCACTGGGAACAACAGTTGGCCCAAAATTCAACATATTCTCTGTGAAATGAACAAAAGTACAACTATTTTAACACAATAGCTTCAGAAAGTGGTACCATCATTAACACTAAAAACATTATTGCTGTCAGTTGAAATGACTTTAAGACATAAGATTAATATGGCAAGTGTCAACAAATAATTATAACGTTTGTGGAACTTAACATTTCTTTCAAAATCTGTGAATCCCCAAAGAGTTATACAGACCCCTGCGCTCCATCTGAAATGACAACATTATCATATTCTACAACACGAACACCACCTATATAGTCTTTTCCACTTTTGTCTTGAGGTAATATTATATTAAACTGTCAGGGTGGTAAACTGAAAGCAATGATGTGATTGTGTAAGAATAAGCAATATGAATCGAATACTACCTTGTCAGTTGTGATCTGGGCAGACTGAGTTGTGTTTTCACTTTTTTTAAGCCTTAATCTGATGCCTCACATGCCTACAGCAAATACACAGTGATAATGGAGTTTTGGGACTTGGGTCTGATTTCCTGTTTACTACAAATAGTTCAAAGTACAGCAACATGTTTACACTGCAACCGGAAGTGTCACAAATAAGGAAATGAACCAATGGGGAAATTTGAAAGCCAAGTTTCACAGAATTTCAGAATAAGTAATAAGGGCAATGCTAGTTATTAACTGCCACATACATTAAAAAAAACTGTCCAGTTAATATAATTTTGATGTTTTAGAAAAGATAGAATAAAACATTGCGTCACAACATCAGGAAAAATGCTTAATATAAAGATCTACTTTGTCTATTTTTGTTTTATTTTTATTGTTAAAGGTACACTACGTATTTTTTCTGGTAGAGGGTCCATCACCATCACCTGCTTGGCGTCTGAAAATATTATTGCTTTGCCTGAAAAGTTATGGCGTTAAACCCGTCCATTCTTTCCTTATTCAACTACAGGCATTTCCATTGTCAGAAAATATTTGGTTTAGCGCAGTCACCTGCTTGTCTCCATGGAGATAGTTAAGATTTATGCCATGTTGTGGAACATTCCAGGTGAAACAACATCTCCAAGGAGAGAAAAGGGTTTAGGACCTTCCACCTAAAATCTTACATAGTGCCTCTAAGTTTTTATGAAATATGCTTTGGTCTATATATTGAACATAATACCTTTATTGGACTGGATGACTAATTGAATTGCTTCACTCATTCATAATAATCTTTTTCACTGTATCAAGACCAAAAACTGATTCACTGACAGTTAGATTAAAACCTCTGCCGTCCTGTACAGTGTATGGTGCTGGATACGTGTCAAATTAAACACCACACAATGTCAACATTAAGCTACTTCAACAAAATAATGTCATTAAAGGTGCACTATGTCATTTTTCTGATGAACGATCCACCTGCTCGTCTCCATTTAGATGTTACTGATTTGCCTTAAAAGTATGGCATTAAACTTAGCTACATACATGTGTTCAGTCACAGGTTAAGTTTTTATTGCTCAAAAATACAATTCTTACTGAGAGCAGACTCGCCTCTCCACAGATCTGACCTGTAACTTGGCCTGGTAGTGTGAACAGATATGAGACGATTAGGTTTAATGCCATACTCACATTGTGGAGCATTCCAGGCAACGCAAAACATCTCCATGGAAACAAGCAGACAGACACTCCAACAGACAACAGAAAAGTTACGTAGTACGCTTTTAAATCTTCTCTATTACCTTAGCAACAAATACTATAAGAAATAAGGTTCAAATGGACTCTACTCTGCCCTTAACAGTTTGTGACACAGCTCTATCAGGGCCACCTGCTTTTATTTTTAGTAGTGCAGATGTGAGTGGACAAGTGGCTCTGCAGCAGCCTCTCTCCTCTGTGCTCATTTATTAATACGGTGCTAAAATTAATACATGTATATGGGCCGACTGCACTTCAACGGAAATGTTCACGACAGATCATTCTTCTAGATAAAGTCAATGGGGCCATACGCTACAGCTGGAAAGTCTCAGAACAGCTGCACATGTTTGAAAATCCTGTGGTTGTCTGTCAGTGGTGGAACGTAACGAAGTGCAAGTAGTAAAGTACTGTACTCAAAGGTGCACTGTGTAACTTTTTGGTTGGGGGTCCATTACCTGCTTGTTTCTATGGATATGTCATTCCTCTGCATGGAATGTTCCACAGTATGACATTAAACAGCTCTATTTTACATTTATTACAGGTGGTTTTAAAGCTCAAACATACCTAGAAAAACAGGCATTCTGACTGTGAGCGGGGTCGCCTCTCCACAGATCTGAACTGTAACTTGGTCTGGGTTGGTCTGCATGAAGATAGAAAGTTTTAATGCCATACTGTGAAACATTCCAGACAAGCAATAGCATCTCCATGGAGAAAAGCATTTGATAGACCTTTCACCAGAAAAGTTACACAATGCACCTTTAAGTAAACATTTTAGGTATTTGAATTTTACTTAAGTGGATACTTTTGACTTTTACTTCACTACATTTGAAAGCAGGTATCTCTACTTTCTACTCCACTACATTTTCTCACAGGACTGAAGAGTAAAAGAATTTTTTTATTATAGTTTGAGACTTGCTCATAGTTTGAACAAACAAAAATGTATAAATAAAACCAGCTAGGAAAGAGAAATAATAACTTCTGAAGCTTTATTATAGATCTCAAACTCTGCAAGAAATACTTTTACTTTATACTTTTTAAATGGGTACTTGAATATTTTTACTTAAGTAGATTTTTATTATCTGTACTTTTACTTAAGTAACAAAATTGAGTACTTGTTCCACCACTGCTGTCTGTACACGACTAAGGGACAACAGTTTGCAGTCAGTTTTGGACAGCCATACGAGGTTTAAATGTGGCTGAGGGTGTGATGGTCTTCTGTGCCTGTAAAATAAGGTCTTTTAAAAAACACCTACATATGTTTAATCCAGTGTGACCCAGAGGTTTAAAGCTGCACTATGTCACTTTTCTGGTGAAGGGTCCCCCACTTGTTTGTCTCCATGGAGATGTTATTGCTTTGCTTTGAATATTCCACAGTCTGGCATGAAACTTCTACTATAATCTATTCCCATGGAGACAAGCAGGTGACACTACCATAGGCAAAGTTACAGGTCAGATCTGTGAAAAGGCAACCCTACTCACAGCCTACTTACGATTGAAAACACCTGCAGTTGAATAAATATGTTTAATACTATGGAACATTCTAGGTAAAGCAATAACATCTCCATGGAGACAATCCAATGGAAGACCACCTCCACCAGAAAAGTTACACAATGCACCTTTAAGATTTTGGATCACGACCAAAGACCTGAAATCCGGTCTGTTTCACATTCGGGTTAAAGATTCTCCCAACTGTTGTAAATGCAGCCAAATACTTGTACATATCGTATTGTGAAATTATAATGAGTATTGTCTTGCTCTAAAATGATTATATGAAGTATTTATTCTAAAGGCTATATATTTTTTACCATATATACAACAGTACACTAAACCTATGTATGCATGGACTAATGTTTTGTGCTTGTGGTGGTGGTGATGGAGAAGAGGGTGATTGAGAAAATGGTTGAATGTTCCCTTAACATGGTGTATTGTGGATTTTCATTGTGCCCATATAAAGACTATGGTTTGTATATGAGGAGGAGGAGAGGGTTTACGCTAAAAGGTGCAGTGTCCCTCCTTTAAACTGTCTGATCTGTGGTGTTTAACAGACCTCTGTAATGTTCCTGTGCTATGGGCGTGTATGTTCAAGACAGACAAAGACTTCGAAATAAAGAATTATATGAGATTTAAAATGAAATTTGATGTAGTGTCTTTTATTCTCATGTTAAATGTGTATGTATGTACGTGTATGTTCTTTTAATTATTTTTATTTCTATTACTATTATTTTAAAGGTGCATTGTGTAACTTTTCCGGCGGAGAATCTGTCAAATGCTTTTCTCCATGGAAATGTTATTGCTTTGTCTGGAATGTTTCACAGTATCTACATGGAGACCAAACCAGACCAAGTTACAGGTCAGATCTGTGGAGAGACAACCCCGCTCACAGTCAGAATGCCTGTTTTTCTAGGTTTTTATGAGCTATAAAACCACCTGTAATTTAATAAATATAAGGTAGAGCTGTTTAATGTCATACTGTGGAACATTCCAGGCAGAGCAATGACATTCACTATATAGCCAAAAGTATTTGCTCACCTGCCTTGACTCGCATATGAACTTTAGTGACATCCCATTCTTAATCCATAGGGTTTAATACGACATTGGTCCACCCTTCGCAGCTATAACAGCTTCAACTCTTCTGGGAAGGCTGTCCACAAGGTTTAGGAGTGTGTTTATGGGAATTTTTCACCACTCTTCCAGAAGCACATTTGTGAGGTCACACACTGATGTTGGAGTCAGTTTGACTGTTATGAAGACAGAAGAGAGGCACATAATATAGTGTAGTGTTATATCACTGTGTTTTACTGTGAAAATATAGAATCTGTAGAATCTGTAATCTAAATAAACAGCAAACATGAGTAATAAGGCATTAAAAACATATAGGATAAGGGGTTGTACTCATTTTGCACTGTTGCTACTGGCTCTGAAACTAATACGTTAGAAACAGTGACTTGGACTCTAAAAGCTGTGACCAGCAGAGGGCAGTCTAGTCATACAATATAAACACTAAAATGGACTGGACTTTGTGGGAACTATTTTGCCTACATAGATACAATCAGACAACTAGTTTTCAATGTAGGCTATTGAAAACGTAATTAGTATAATAAATAATTGTTATTATTATGAATGTAAAATGAAATTGAAGTAGAGACACTAATTTATTCTTGAATAAAATGAGATATTCCCCATGATCACACCAAACACTGACAACACGCATTCAAATATTTACTGGTTTGAAGTAAGATGTAAGTATTTTGCAGAAACTTTATTTAAATACGTATTATCCTACACTGTATTTATTAATTAACTTGTGTAGTATGTATTTTACAACAGAAAAGGGTTATTTTAATAGTTTGTCTTGTATTAGCTATACAACTTATCTTTGTTTTAAATCCCTGATTGTGAGAGGTTATAGGTTCAAATCCTGTACGTTCTTGGGTCTATCTGTTTGAGTTGGATGCACAATTTATGAAATTATTGCAATTGTGATTAGATTTGGGTTTTCTTATCAGAATGCAGGTGGACACACATTTGAACACACCCAGAAGCATAAACACCTGAGAGAAGACTGAAATATGAACAGCCGAGCTAATACAAGATCATATGCAGGTACAGTATGCAACTTTCTGGAGGCGGCACGTTGCTTGCATGATTCCATGGAAATAGAAAGTTTAAACAATACTTTAGAACATTCAAAGATATATGTTTTATGCCATTCTGTGAAAGATTATAGTCAAAGGAACAACATTTCCATGGAAACAAGCAGAAGAAGACTCTCCTCCAGGTCAAGTAAGAGTCAGGTTTGTGGAGATGCATGTCTATATGTCTACTTCTATTGTCTATTCATTGACCAAAAAGTTACATACTGTGGCTTTAAGTGTTACTTTGACTTAAAATTGGACAACAACACTGCTGGTTTCCTCTTTGGCACTGAAGCGTGGTTAAGATGCAAACAACATTTCCATAACTTTTCTCCCCATTTTGACCATAAACACATTTAGTTTAATTACAACCCCTAACTATCTAACTGGCCCTCTCCCCCTCTCCTCTGCAGTCCCATCCTCACATATTCTCCTCCACAGCTAACAGATGGTGCTTAATCACACAGACAGAGGAGTGGAGTCATTTGCTCTTAACTCTGTGACTGATGTGTTTGAGCTGTTTCTCTTCTGTACCAGCTGTGGTCATTACCATCAGCACATCCTCCAGGCCCTCCAGCCACACACAAACTACACACTACTACACACTACTACATATGTATATACTGCCAGGCCCGTCAACAGACATTAGAGGGCCTGGGGCAAGAAGCCTCACATGGGCCCTCCCTAATATAAATTAATAGGAAGAGGGTCCAATTCCCCGTCTACTGCCCTGCATACTGCCTACTCTAGTGCTTCTTATGTGGTATAGTCTTCTGGTGGTACTCAAGGTCTTCTAGTGGAATAAATTTAAAAGTGCACTATGTAACTTTTCTGGTGAGGGGTTTGCCGTCTGCTTGTCTCCATGGAGATCTTATGGCCATAACATACTAGTATTTATCTCCATGGGTCTTGTGTTTATTCAATTATCTGTAATAGTTTTTATTGCTTAAAATACCTTGACATACTGTACATGGATTCTTGTTGGTAACAGGCTTGCCTCTGCACAGATCTGACCTGTAACTTGGCCTGGTCCCATCATCTGCTTGTCTCCTTGGAGATAGAAAAGTTCATCCTAATATTGTGAAACATTTCACATCTCCATGGAGACATGCAGGTGGCGGACCCCCAACCATGAAATTACACAGTGCACCTTTAATTTATACACATTTGTAGTAGGTGGTACTTTGTGTGAAAAGGTTCAAGACTACAGGCCTATTCCATACACTCCACACACTCAGAAGATACATGCTGTTTAGTTCATCTTCATGTTATACACAAGAGGGCATGGATTTGAAGGCTAATCTGGCAGGTTGTTGAACTTCTTAAAGGTCTCCATGTCTCAGGTATGAATATATTAATGAAATGGGATTATCTATGCAAAATATAATGCAGCAGAGTATGGAAGTAATACAAGGTTATAAAAGGTGGAGGACAAACAAATACTTGCAAGTGTTTACTTCTACTGCCAAATATAATATCCTCAGGTTTTATTCTAAATTAATACAATAACATAACAGGCTAATCCATGAGTCCCCAGCATAGGCTGTATAGAGAAGTGGACTAGGGTGCTTTCACACAACAGCATCTGGTGTGCATCAAACGTTCCATTCAAACCAGAAGCTCTTAGTTCGGTTCATTTTCGTTGGTGTGAAAGCAGCAATCGTACTCAGATCCACACTAAATCAAGTGGATAAAGACCTCAAAAAAGAGGTGGTCTCGGTCCGCTTGACTCCGTACCAAATGCCAAACTCTGGTGCAGTCCCTCTGGTGAGAACGCAAACTCGGGTCCAAACCATAGACAGTAGGTCCAAATGAACTATTCGAAAGGCATCATGGGAGGGGATACTAATTATTTATTTCCCCCACGCCCCGGTTAAGGGGTGTGATGGGGGCCAGGGCTGGGTCCGGATGCCTGCACCGTGACTGACCCAGTAGGTTTGCGAATCTGAGCTCCCCGGGCTAGGGAGGCTCTTAGGCAGGCCGCCACTCAGCATCTCCGAGCCTTGGATATACATCAATCAGACCAGTTCTGGTTGGTTTGCCTGGGTCGGACCAAATAATCAAACTAGCGGTGTGAAAGTGCCCTGAGTGTGTGAGTTAAAGAAGCGAATTTGGAGCTGAGTTTCATATGACAAACAGGACAAATGAATAAAATTGTCAAATAAAAACACCACAGGATCATGTAGAGCGGGTTAATACGAACATTTTAAGAGCAAAATGGCGAGGCTCACTGCAGCAGTTACAGAGAGAGGGGTGGCAATTTTTCAATGTAAAGCCAACTGGAGCCAGAGTAGATGAAGTCAGAAGAACTGAGCCTAAATATGCAGTTAAACATGTGTGAATGAAACAAAACACAACTCCAGATGTGTTTTTGATGAGGAAACAACATTATAACATACATAAAAAACAGTGTAATATGGTCCCTTTAAATAATGTAGTGTACTTGAGTAATCACTAATGAAAAAAAGTGCATTTACAAAAATCTATTGACTTTACAGCCTCTACAATTTGCTGCAGGTCTCATATGAATGACCTCAAACTCAACTCGTGCTCATCCCTGTGGTAGACCAGCCAATTACACACATGCTCATTTGTGTACACACCATTAAACCAGCAGAGAATGGTCAGCTGCTCAAAGCACCTTTTGTTTTACTGTTTATTAGTCCTAATCCACTGTAGTACTCAACATGTATCCTCCTCAGAGGGAAACGTGCATGTGCATATATGTGTATATTTGTATGCTTCTGTGTATATATGTGCTTGTGTTTGTGTGTTTACTTGTGTGTATATGTGTTTATATGTGTTTACATGTGTGTATATATGTGTGTGTGCATGTGTGTAGATGTGTTGTTGTGTTGTGCTTGTATGTGCATGTGTGCATGGGATTTGGTGGTAAACTGACATAAAGTGGTCTTAATATGAATTGCAGATGTTGTGAGCCATACAGATGAGGCGGACTCGTTAGCGTGCACTTTTAGCTGTAATTATCGAGTAATGGCACTTAGCCCGTCGTTTCCTCTGCACACTCTCAAGTACACACTGACAACTTGGCAGAAGAGAACCAGCAAACACAGACAAGAGGGAGACATTCATCATTTGGGGTAAAGCATTTTAAAATACTGCATGGAGAAATAGGACGTTCGGCAAATACTGAGGGGATAAAATCGATCTGGTAAGTCACGCTACTGATTCTCAACTTCTTGTTCTTTATGCACAGTAAAGAATGTCACCAAAAGTAATCTTAAAGGTTCTATATTGTACAAAATGGACTCATGTGAGCTTTAAGCCATGTTAGAATGTTGTTAACTCCTCAAAAACATACGTGGAGTTGTGTTTCATCCACACATGTTTGAGTAACCCTTTATCTGTCTGTCTACATCTCCAAAGCTCAAAATGCTTTGTTCCACCTTGTGATGTCATGTGGTGGTAGTTTTCAAGTTAGCAGCGACCCTTTACATTTAGTTCAGTAGAGTTTGACAATTCCAGGGCTGAAATTACCCAAATGATTCTAGTGAAGATGTGTGGAGTTTAAAAACACAGTGACATCAGAAGGTGAAACAGACTGAGAGAAGAACTCAGCCTAAATATGTTGGAATTGTGTTCAACATGGGTGAATGAAACAAAACACATCTCCAGGTATGTTTTGATGAGGAAACATTGTAACATAGATCAGAAAACGGCGTAATATTGTGAAATTCTTACATACCCTTTCACACAGACTCTTGAATGTAAACACAACCTAGAATGCTGCAACTCCTCTATTGTTCACCTCGACAACTTTTCACTAAGACTTGTATAATTTTGCACACACAGACGAATATAACTGAAGAGCCCTGAACGACCTTGTGGCTAATCTGGGCACCTTATTATCCAGGAGATAGTGGGAACAGCCATGCATGACACAGAGGAGGGAGGAAGGGGCCGGAGAGAAGGGAGAATTCACCAAAAATCAATCAGCAACTTCATAAGACCAGGAGGATATTTTAACTCATCTGACGGGTTTCACAAAGTTGAACCATCTTTTCATTCCTGCTGTCAAAAGAAAACCAAAAAGTGTAAAAAGTACAAGGGTAGAAATGCAGAGAATAATAATAATACTTGAAAATACCATTGAGAGAAGAAGATTACTACAACTTGGAAGTACTTGATAGTAATTATAGCTCTGAGAATCACTTTTAATTTAAGCAGATGTGGAAGTAATGTTGATTTTGTTTATCTAATAGACAGTTAGAATCCTTAACAGAGCTTTCAGAGCCAAACAATCATTGCCAAGTCATTTGAGAGGAGAGTAAATATGCAAATGGGAATTGCAAAAAAAACCTGAATTGTACAAAAACGTACTTGATCAGGAACACTGGAGCTGTTAGCAGAGTTGTAGAGAGATGGAATAGCAGAGTAATATTTTCTGGATGAGAGAGCCTGTAGATGATGGGCCTTTTGGGTTTGCGGTGCACTCTTGACATTAGTTGAATGAAGAGGTGAAGTGCAAGATCCAGCCACAAGGGGCAGCATCGCATCAGATTTGTGAACTGGAGAAGGAATATCTGTTCTAATCACCAGCTGCAAATCAAATATTGAAGAGAAACATGAGATTTGTACAATATAAAACTATAGTAGACCAATGAAAATGATCTGGTACTCATTATCATCATATCTCTGTGTGATGACAAAATATAAAGCAATCACAGCATGCATACTTACTGTGAGTGGTCAGTCCACAGATCTGATGTGTAACTTGACTGATGGCACCACCTACTCGTCTCCATGGAGATGTTATTGCTCTACCAGGTTTATTCCCCAGTATTACATCCGTGGAAACAAGCTGTTGTACCTTCCGCCAGAAACTTTTAAAGATCTTAGAAATGTGGAGAAAAAAAAAGCAATCCAAACTTACATTTCTATCATTCTAAATATTCACTGTGATGAGTTGATAAGTGCATGAAGTTTTGCCATCACGGTACAGCTAAAAACCATGATAGCATGCTAACAGTGCACTTCCTGATTCTTGGTCAGTAAAATGCTTTATAATTAGAGGCAGATAGCTGTTTAATTTGGACTCTAATAGCTGCTTTTACAATAAATCTGTGCTCAGGCAAAACACATTTTGCTTTACTTGATGGAAAACGCCCCTGACCCTTTTATATTCTGGTGATTTTAAAGCAAGGTCTCTGGGGAGGAAACACTTTGCACATGGAGGTCAATGAGCTCTGCGACTGCACTGTCGCTGCTGCTGCTGCTGAAAAATGTGGTACAACTTTATTTTCATAAGTGGAGCTGTCACATGGCCGAACATATATTTTATTCATTTTACACTGACGGGGGCTCTGAGACAACGGGCTGCTCCTTTTCACATGGATGCCCTCCCACTCCACTGTAAACCAGGTAATCCAGTCAGACATCTCCAGCATTTAGCAAGAGAATGTGTGTGTGTGTGTGTAAAAAAAAAAAAGAAAAAAATCCTCACACTATACTGGATTGCCTGTTCTATTCTTAACTCACATTTTATGCAGTATTGTCCTGTCACAAAAGGGGAAAGAAGACAAGAAAATGTATATAAATTGACAAATAAATGCTAGTTGTGGATGTAATATATGTACTGTAAAAGTTATTGAGGTTGTATTTTTGTTAAGACCCTAAGTCCTATGTTTTCTATGTTTTTTATGCTGATTTTTATTCATATAATTGATATATTGTTTTTTATTTAAAGATGGACTGTGCAACTTTTCTGCAGGGCGGCCCACTACTTGCTTGTTTCCATGGAGATGTTATTGCTTTATTGAGTGGGTTTTCTTCTCCACAGATCTGACTTTTAATTCGGCTTAGTGGTGTCACTTGCTTGTTTCCATGGAGATAGATGTGTTTTATGTTATACTGTTCCAGCATACAGTCCAGGCAAAGCAGCAATGTCCAGATGGCGAACCTTCTTGAAAAGTTACAGTACACCTTGAAAAACGTCAAGAATTTTTTCACAACGCAGTTTTAGAACATTTATGACTTTCTAACTGAGAATAATAATAATAAAAAAACATGTGTCTCAATTCTTATGCATTGTTTTATTTCCCTGTGTGCTGGTATACTGTACAGTGGGAAGAATGAGTTTCTTTAGTGCACTTTGACCTATTTCACATCTGGGTTGAGCTGAAATCTTCTCCTCACTGAAAACAGCTGTAATTTCCCTCAGGTCTCACCTCAGTCAATGTTAGCGCTTCAATCCTAGTGCTGTGATGAATCGTACAATTGTCTTCCTGTTTCCTGGATGCAATTGACCCCATGGCCACGAACGACAATAAAAACCCTGAAGACAGTCAGACCAATGGGGGAGTTTAGAAAAGGAGAGCATGGAGTAAATCAATGAGACAAGATTAAGCCAGAGGATATGGACATGAAGAGTTACTTACCATCTTATCGTTTCAATTTTATTTTATTTTGTTGTGATTTAAAAAAAAAAAGTTTAGTTTAGTTTAGTTTAGTTTAGTTTAGTTTCGTAGTTTTTCAACCTACCCGTTCTACTTATTTAATATTTTGTAATGTAAGGTTATTCTGGTATTCTGATTTTTTTTGTTGGCAGGTTGGTCACCATCATAGAGTTGCTATTGCTTTACCTGTGGAATGTTTCACAGTATGGCATTAAAACCTTTCTATCTTCATGGAGACCAAACCAGACCGAGTTACAGGTCAGATCTGTGGAAAGGGAACTCCATAGTCAGAATGCCTGTTTTTCTATGTATTTTTATAGTGCTATTGTTACGGTTGGGCAGTGTTTGTTTCCCCCCCCGTTTTTTTAATTGTCTATTTTTGTAATATTTTTCCTAGTTTGTTTTTGTAAGTCATTATCTCTTTTAGAACGTTTAAGGTTTCCTTTTTTTGTGCTCATTTCCGCCAGGAGCCTTTAAATTGCGCGAGTCTGGCGCTCCATCCCACTCTCACTCCCTCTCCTCCTCGGCTGTGGCTCGCAGGTTCTGGAGCGCTCATGCCCCGTGCTGCGGAGCTGCCACGCTGGCTCCCCTTGTGTTAGCCTAGCCTTATTTTTGTTTTGCCCTGGAAGGTCCAGACGTCCCGTTTTCGTGGTTTTGTTTATGTCTGGATAGTTTTGGGGGTGTGTTTTGGTTTGGGTAGGGACAGCGGTGCACTGGCAGCTTCTACGGCCCTGTATAGGGCTGGTCTGTCCAGCGCACTGTCCTTATTTTACGTTGGCCGACTCACCAGAGGCTTTTCCTTTGTTACTTGTTACTTTTTGGGGGGGTTGGAGCACGAGTTAAGGTTTTTAAATATGTTGGGATCCACCTTTGGGTCGTAACAGCTATAAAACCACCTGTAATTGAATAAATGTAAGGTTGAGCTGTTTCATGTCAGACTGTGGAACATTTCATGCAGAGTAATGACATATCCATAGAAACAAGCAGGTGACGGACCCCAACCAAAACGTTACATAGTGCACCTTTAAACTAACTGATCTTAACTTCCACTTCTTCAATCACAACGGATTTCTTTTAGTGAAAATGTACCTTCTCAAACATGCATTCTTGCCACTTCACAGACCTGACCTGTAACTTGGCCTGGTGGTGTCACCAGCTTGTCTCCATGGAGATAGATAGATATGATTTATGCCATACATTAGAACATTCAAGCAAAGCAATAATCTTCATGGAGTCAAGGACAGTGGCTGACCCTGCAAAAAAGTAGTGCATCTTTAAGCTCTGCATGGACATTCATATTTACTATTGCCTATTTATTATTTCACTCTGTGGCTGCTACTCAAAGAGGCAATGTAACTGAAGGGTCTTGCCCAGTAGCAGAGCTTGAACTGCTAAACTTGAAGAAAAGTATACAAAATCAATGCAGACAAGTCAGGTTTTTGTTAAGTGTAGCGGACCGAAGACCAAGGTGAGGAGGAGTAGGACAGACAGGTAGTCTTTTGGGGGACACAGCCAGCACCATGACCCGTTTATTGTGCAGTGAACAGTCCGAACCAGAGCGAAAATGCACTCTTATATATAGGCACCAGGTTCAGGGGTACAGAGCATGCACAGATTTGTGCCTTACATAAGTAACGCTGAATAACTTTGAATACTTCTTGAAATTTCCTACCTACAGTTTTAGTGCGTCAAAATCCCCATGAAATGCAATGAGGCGTGAATGCTGTTGATGTCTGCAGAACAAATTATAGCAACTGTGACCTTCTCTAAAAATCATCTCAACATGTCAGAAAATATGCATAATAATATATTATAGATGTCCTTGTGAACAGAACACTTGAATTTTAACAAGACGTTGTAGTGTGGAATAATAGAGTCAGATGTTGTCATGTTTTTTCAGAGCATTTTAGAACATGTGAAATTCAATTCAAAGTCAAACAGTACAGTGGTGGAACCCTTTTGCTTCATTATGAATAACAAAGCAGAGTGTTAAGTCCACAGAGAGAGAAGAGACGGGATACACACAGTTGACGACATTTCTGGCTTACTTAATTGCGCTGTTTTCTGATTTGTTATAATGTTGTTTCCTCATCACAAACAGACCTGGAGTTGTGTTTAATTTCATTCACACGTTTAACAAACCCCATTTTGATGATTTAAGGCCTGGAATTGCCAATTTCTACTGAACAAAAGGTTAAAAAAAAAAAAAGCTGTTAACTTGAAAACTACCACTAGTATACCAAGAATAGAGGGTTACTCAAACATGTGTGAGTGAAAAAAAAAACACAACTCCAGGTGTTTTTGAGGAAATAATAGCATTATAACATGTAAAAGATAAAGATAAAAGAGTTAGTATTGTGTAATATCGGATCTTTAAACTATCTACTAAGTATGTTCATTCTTTTCTATATGGATCTCTCAAACTCTCTCTCCAATGGTAAATATAATAAACAAGGTCTAAAATGTTCTGGCAACAGTTAATCACCGTTCTATATCACTATGCTGTGAGCATCACCATAGCAACGTGTGAACAAATTAACTACTATTACAGGAGGGACTAGCTTCAACTAAAACAGAAATAACTAATGATATGAACATCCACGGACAGCTTAAAGGTTGTCACATTTAAAAGTGAAGTATAAGTGGTATTTAACGCACTGCTCTTAACTTTTCTGGAGAGGGTCTGCAACCTGTTTGTCTCCATGGAGATGTTAATGCTTTGGTTTAAATTGTCCACAGTACCAAACTCACCTGTCTTGCATTTATTCTACTAAAGATGTAATATATTGTTCAAAATATCTTAAAAAACATGAATTCTTGCTGTGAGTGGAGTCGCCTTTCCACACGCCACACATCGAACTTGTAATTTGGCTTGCAAGTCTCCATGGAGATTCTTAAGTGTGGAACATTCCAGACACATCTCCATGGAGACAAGCAGACAAGCAGGTGACAGGCCTTCCACCGGACAAGTTACACAATGCACCTTTAACACAATATTTGACTCTGAGCATAACACAATAACATGACAAACACATAGTTATAAAAAAGACAGAGCCAGTGCATGTGGGACAGTTTTTATAAATTTAATATATCAATATATAGAGATATTTATCAACAGCTGATTTCATAGAAACGTGAGTGAGACCATTTTGGCATACAGTACAGAGAATCCATGTCAGTACACAAGTGGCTAAGTTTTAACAACCACCCCCCCAAACCCCTGCCCTGTACCCCAGCCCGCCCATCCCACCCCCACACATAACACAGATGGACCAAAGAAGTATACAGGAGCACGAAAAAGGCACGAATAAATTAAAACGGAAAAAATCATCTTAAACTTTTAAAAACACAGCAATGGAATCTATGGAACAAAATTTAATAACATTATAATCTGCTGTTAAGAGGCTGCAAACAAAAAGACGATGGTGAGAAATAAGACTTTGGCAGATTATTCATTTTAGTTACAATCAAGTAGTAAAGAAATCCAGTGCTTTTGTGTACAAATAAATTCATATATAGTCTACACTCCCAAGGTTTATGTACAACTTTTACATTTAAAACATTATCAAAAAGGTTTCCGCAGTATGAAAAGGTATTTACAAGTTCAATGATTCAAAACTACCAGACTGTACCATTGGACCACCCTCCCCCCCATCACATCAACCCTTATTATTTTTACACAGTGCAGAAGGCTTCTCGAAAAGGTTTGTGCAACTAACAGCGTACAAAAATGGCTGCTGTGGCCGTGGGATGACAGAGCCTCGAGTGGACAGTTCCTTGAAGGCAATGACAAACAGGTGTAGTTCAATGACAGAGATATTTGTGGGAAAATGTAGTTGTTGGAGTAGTTAAATTCAAAATGATAGCATAAAGTTAAAATATAGCATACTTCTTTCCTTTTGTAAAATATTGGAAATGTAGCACAATAAGAATGTTTTTGTTTGACGATTCTTTTAATGGAAAATGCCGTAGATCATTTTCTTTTTAGTCCAATTTAAAGATACAGTATGTAACTTTCTAAAGGTGATTCCACAGAAAGAGAAAGTTGAAACCACACTTTGGAACATTCTCCATGGGGATAGAAATGTCTTATGCCATACTGTGGAATATTATAGTCAAAGGAACGACATTTCCATGGAAACAAGCAAGAGAAGCCATGTAAGAGTCAGGTTTGTGGAAGTGCAGGCCCACTCACAGCAAGGATGCATATTTTTCTGTTTTTCGGTGTAATAAACTCAACTTTTGTTTTGGAAAAAAGAAAGTTAAAACAAAACTAGAACTTGTAGGTGAGATAAAATGTTTAGTTGCTTTTTGAAAGAGCATTTATCCCAGTAATAGGAAATTGTTGTGTAAGTGTCAGGGCACCATATTGCGAGATAGGACTAGTGCCTTGGCAGAGGTCTAGAGCCTCATAATGCTTACAGTTTAGTTTTCTTTCTTGTCATTTTTATACGTTTTGGAATTGAACTACTACAATATTTCCCAACAAATTTCCAAGTCATTGTTCACCTGTATCCTGACCCAGACAGTGCATTGAATAAACCCAAACCACAAAACCTACACAATTCCCCAGTAACTTTTCCTTCTACACTGAAACTGGTATTAAAAACACCCCCAACTTTTGCCTTTCAAGTAATGTACATCATCAAGTAAGGAATGGTCTGGCAAGGGGCTAGAACGACCACAAATTGTCCCAAATTGTTACGTCATAATGATAAAAACAGCTGGAAAAGGGAAGTCACATGGTTCAAACCGAGAACAAATATACCAAAAAAATGTCCGCCGAAAAGATCCAAGACGGCGCCTTCAGTCCATGCATTGCCAAAACCTGGTCTTCTCCTGGAGTTGGTGCAGATTCCATGTTTAGTTTATGCGCCTATTTACCCGAAGCGTGATAGCCCTTGCTGAAAATATGTCAGTAATGAAGATAAAGATGGAGAAAGAAAGAATGAAAAGTGTTTGATTGAAAGATACAAAGCAAGGCATACAGTAGCAGCTAATACAGTGGATACAGTTAGAAAAGTAAGGAGTTTAATAAGTACTTTTTAGTGGTAGTATTTCGGTTAGAGGAGCATAGGTTACTGCTTGGAAAGAATGCAAAGAGGTTATAAGGGCTGGTACTTAGAGTCAACAACTTAATGCAATATTTTCAAGTCAAACATCTACAGCAGCACTGACATTACAACCTGATATAAGTTAGGACTATATATGGAGTAAAATGCAGATATAAACAGAAAATGGTTTGCAAATCTCATGTTATATTATTTATGTCATGTTGTTATATTTACGTGTGAAAAGTTATAGTTTGAATTCGAAGTCTTACATTTTGAGTTGAGAGAAAGCGACACACAGATGATAATAGATGATTTAAAACTGAGTTAGCTATTTGATACTAGTTTTGTTTGGCGAGGCAAAATATGAGATATGATTTTATGATTATGATATAATATTATGATAAGATATTTTTCTGTTTTAAATGCATTTATTTCTCATTTTCTTGTCTCAACCATTTCAGATATAATGCTACTATCAAAGTAAGCTATTATTTATCAAGCGTCTTTATGTAATCTGGTATATTGTAAATGAATTATGAGATATGCAAACCATTACCTCAATTTAAGGGATTTTTGTTCTATAAAACTCAGTAGTAAACTATCAATAACATAGTAACAGTAGTAGAGATGTTAATGGATACTACGAAAAGTCAAGTATTACAACAACTATAAACTTGTAAACAAAAAACGCAAATATTATGTCAAATCTGCATCAAGGAATGCTTCAAATGTCCGTCCTAGCAGCGATGTGGTCCAAAACACAGCATAATACAGCAAACAACCTTCATTGACCTATTCTCCAATGTCATAAATATTAAACACCATTGAGACAAGGGTCCATACTATACAGTCCCAGTATGTCCGCCACTGTTTTATATGTATATGCGGACCTTCCCAGTGCCCTTCAACAGAGGTGGTCCCCAATCTGCCGGCGCGATAATAATTTTTCACCAGCTACCTCAATAAATAAGCAATTTATTCAGAAACACTATTGGGCACTATTGGAGTCCATTAAAGCAGAAACAAAGCCAGTGTATGTAGCAGAGAGTGTGAAGATGATTTATTCTATCAGGGGAGGGATATGTGACCTGCGTGATCTTCCCTGTCAGACTTCATCACAGTTGCCCCAGAACACAGGAGAGGGGAAAATAACTGCAATCCCAGAGTGCTTTGAATGGGGCATATACTTCACAGCTATTTTATATGTCAATTTCAACTGTTTTAGGGTATCAGAAAGTACTACGGTTAAAAATCATACCAGAAAAGTGGGTATATTTAGACTTAGATGTATTTTAATAAATAAGAAAGTAAAAATCGGATAACTAGAGTAATCAGATAACCCCATAATTAGATCTGATTTTGGTGTGTGTTTACATGCACAAGGGAAATCTGATCATGAAAAACACTTGGTGACAATGTGTTGGTAAATCCATGGATTATAACTGGAGTGTAACTATTTGGAAGACAAAGTACAATGCATTTTAAAATACCTCTTTCAGTCTTCAAGATTAACTAATGCCAATGGAAGACCTCAAATCTATCTGATAGTCACTGTAAGAAATGTAGAACTAGATTTCATAAGCAAGTGAAAAAATGGAAGATCACTTTTCATGTAAATTCCTGAAACTTTTTTAAGTATTATATGGCATTTGTCAAACTCTAGACTTTACAACAACCGCCTTTACAACAGCAGACATGTTAACAAGTCCTCGCTGCTTCAAGTAAGTCGCGATGATAAAATATTGCAAAAATCCACTGAGTAGAAATTCTGATTCAGGGCTGGAAGGCATTGGCAAGCCCCATGGAAGATCCACTATTTATGCTCGTTTACACAGTTTCTTTTCAAACCAAATGAGTGCATGCCCGTTCAGCCTTGGCACATTACTTATCACGTCACAAAAAGAGGCGGGATGTCTACATAGTCACTGACAGCACCATGGGACAGGGCCAAACCACTGTCTACAAGTGAACCAAGGACTATCCACAACTATTGGTTTAAAAATAACAGTAATCAGGAAGCAAATGCCAAAACCCTGACAAATTTAGATGGGATTATAAGCACTGTGAAATTGCAAATTACTGTATAATATTTGTCTCTGATGTATCTACATCTGTGGTGTAAAGTACAGTACAGTACAGTACATTTTTGTAATTATACTGTACTATTTGCATAATGGTTTACTTCTGTTCATAAGATAAAATTCTTCATCAAGATCATTCACATTTAAAAATTGTTCTCAAAATGGCCTAATATTTTTGTAATACTTGTGTAATACATACATTTTGTGTTCCTGTACAAATGAGAACTTTGTCCACAACTATATAGCTTTAAATTGTAAAGACTGGACAAGCAGACTGGAATTTGCAACGTGGAAGCCAAATGAATTTCTAATCATAATCTTTAAACATTTAGTAGCTGGCAAATTGGAAGTACAACAGTAGAGTCTAACAGTCTATATCTATGATGTAAACAGCAAAGTGCCTGGAACAGTAATTATTCACTGTAATCAATAATTATTTTTTAGACTTTAAGTTCCATTCGGGTTATTAAACCAGATGCCTTACCTGATGCAAACTTTAGTTATCCAGCATAAATCTGTTATGGTGTGGGTTGCTATGCTCAGAGATCATTCCAAAATAATGTTAATAAAATTAGCTGGAACAAAATAGGACGGGAAGTGCAAAACAGTCAATGTAACAGTCTAAAAGTGGATGCTAACACTAGGCACCATGCAGCCATTGAGTTTTCTGGCTTAAAGGTGCACTATGTAACTTTTCTTCAGTACCTGCTTTGGTCCACGGAAATGCAATTGCTTTGTTTGGAATATTCCACAGTATGGCATTAAACTTTTACTTTCAACTCAATCTCCATGGAGACAACCAGGTTAAGCCACCAGCACAGATACATATCAGATCTGTGCAGAGACAAGCTCACTCATGATAAGAAAGCAAGTAAATAATACAGGATAAGAAAGTTTAGTGCCATACTGTGAAATATCTCAGACAAAGCAAACACATCTCCATGGAAACAAGCACATGACATGTTACATAGCACACCTTTAAGAAATAAGTTGTCCAACAGTTATTATGTCCTTCATTATTCATCTTCTACCTTTCAGTTTTTCACATTGTATTTGCAAGTAACCCTATACATCAGCTAATCCAAACTTGTACCACAAATACGCAAACAAACCCATGTCTGTTATCATAAGTGTGTGTACCTGATAACACACGAGGATTTACCCATAATCCTTTACCTTTCTGCTCTGCTGCTTCTACTTAGCCCCGGGCCACTACCCTCTGGTGGCACCTCTCCTTTCACTCTCTCTCTTTCACCCCAAAAACAACCTCCAACACAACTTTTCACAGCCAGTTCCCCCTGGCTATATTTAGCTTTGACTATCTCAAAGGGCCAAATGCAACTGTATGTTCTATACCCTTCTCAAAAGGCTATTCTGTTTGATTCAAGACATCAGGAGGTTTTGTCATGTTAAAAAAGTCCTTATCAGTGCGGTGTAACCTTGACAACTTCCAACATATTTACAACATAATAAATAAAAACAAAGGATTAAACCTCATTTTAGAACATCCACTATTTACAGTGTGCATTCACAGCCCAGTGAGGTTAGTTTGAACGTGTTTTAGCAGCTTCGACAACTACGAAAACAAGAGGCAGCAAGAAGAGGAAGAAAGGAGCAAGAAAGGAGCTATTAGCAGCTAGTGGTGGTATCTATGTTAGCCAAGAGGAGGCAGAGGAAAGAGCGGTATTACGCGATGTCATCCCTGCTCCTTAAAGGGGTAGTTTGAGTTCTCCCTTGCGTGGCATTGGCCTCGAGGAGGTGGTGGGTGGTGGGTGGGATGGAGGAGAGGGCCGGAGATGATGGGGGTTTTGGGGGGTTGTGGAGGGGCCATGGGGGACCCCCCTCAGGGATAACCATCATCGTCCAGACTGAGAGCCACGCGCTGCAAACACCAGATAAAAAGATGGTTACACAGCAGGCCACCATAAGAGAGAACGGAGAGAGAGGCGGAGAAGGTAGAGACGTATAGGGCGGTAACGTCATATCTGTAGATCTGAGAATGATGAAAAACTAGGACTGTTGCCATAGGGATTAACAATTTCAAACATAATATATTCTCTTATGAATGGGAAGTAGTACTCAAAATGTTGCATATATAACAGGAAGTGGAAACCCATGACTAGATTCTTTGATTGACAGGCCTGAGGTGATTAAGAGATAAGTAAATGCAGTAATAAAATTTTGAGTATCCACATAATAAGTACTCATAAGACTTCAAACAATGACAATGTAATTATCTACTTTAATACTTTCATGTATTTTATATATAGACCAGTGCGGTATTTTTAAGACTCACATGATGTTATGGTGACGTGTCTTTCCTGCTGATTTACACAGGTTTTGGCGTACCTGCATTGGTAGAAGAGCAGCACCATCTGCAGTCCAACTTCTGTATTACAATATACCAGGTCTGTGAAAGCTGATAGCCCCCTCGTCTTTATTTACTATCCTACATCGTCTCCATACCAACAGAGGTGGGAGAATGATGCCAAAGCATTTGTAAATCAGATGACAAGGCACGTCACCCTAACATCATGTAAAAAATCTAATCAATATTGCCTCCATTACTGTTGTCCTGCCCCAACTTCTACTTAAATGGAATGTGCTGCTGTAATTTTTAACAGTGCTCTGAATTGACATCAGTAGATCTACAACAGCCAGTTTCTCCTACAATAAACTTGCATCTCCAGCATTTAAATATCTGGTTTATTGACTTAAAGGAGCATTGTGTGTAAGTTTCCACCACCTGCTTTTCTCCATGGAGATATTATTGCTTTGTCTGAAATATGAAAGCTTTTTACCATTATGGAGACCAGAACAGACCAAGTTACAGGTCAGCTCTGTGGAGAGGCAACCCCACTCACAGTCGGAATGCCTGTTTTTCTAGGTATTTTTGAGCTATAAAACCACCTTTAATTGAATAAATGTAAAGTAGAGATGTTTAACGTCATATTGTGGTACATTACAGGCAGAGCAATGACATCTCCATAGAAACAAGAAGGTGAGGGACCCTCAAATGAAAAGTTGCATAGTGCACCTTTGAGCTTGACCGTTATTACAAGCCATTTATCTTTCACCTTCCTCTGATCCTCCTTCCTTGTCATCCTGCAAACTCGCCTTTGGCTTGAAAATGGGGGAAAATGTCTGTCCGGCCTTATGCCAACCTGATTTTTCTTGGCTGTCTGAGCTACAACACCGCCATAATAAACGTGCACCAAGATAAGCAGGTGCAAATTGACAGGAGACAAAGCTGCACATAAAACAATTAAAGGAATGACAAAACTATCAGAGAACCACATTGGGGTATTCTGTACGCGGGGGACCACTCAGGGGGGCTTGCGACTTTGACCTTGAATCTTCATATCAAACGCACACCTGTTTTTACACATGTGCGGGTGAGTGTGTCTCTTCAGTCGGGATGCCAGCAATACCCAGAATTCCTTGCCTTATTTTTTTCCCTCTCTCTGGAGCAACACAAAGAAATCTGTGTTACTATGCCAACCGATCAAAGCGTGCCAAGCTCCCCTCCCTCCTCCCTCCTGTCTTCTCATCACCTATAATCCTTTTTGGCTACCCTATCCACAGCTTGCGTTACTGTAAAAAACAAAATCAAATGCGTTAAATAAGTGTCCCTATAAATCAATTAGATGCATTAGATTTAAATCATTGTTGTTTTTGTATTGTTTTAAAAGTGGGGGTTTGTGTTGCCAGATAGGCCTACTGCTAGCACTTCTACATTTTTCATGCTAATTTTCCCCCCAAGTGCACTTAGATGAATGAGGCAAGCGGGATAACACTGTCCTTGGTTCCAATCAATGCTGCAATTCCATACATCATGTCTCATCTATTCCCCATCTCCCAAAATAAAATTCATATGGCACACTAGAGCAATATTATAACGCTACCACCCACTCCAGAAATCCAATTTGGAGCCATATTGTGGTATTCAGTATGAGAGAATATAAAGGTAATTGTCACAAAGCTATGAGGATTTCAGAAGCATTGAAAAATAGATGAGAGATGGGAATTTGTGCATTTCCTTTCCTTGAGTTGTGAGGATGCAGTTAACATTATTAGCCCCTTTCTACCAAATCTTTTTTCTGTACAATATTAAAATAGCTTCGTAGAGCATGGAGTACTGGACAAACAACATTCATTGAAAGAATAAGGATTACTATATTGCTAATTAGCCGATCAGAGTTCAAGACATTGCAAGAAAGTTGTGGGTTGAATCTCAAGCACATGCAAGGGGCTTAGTGTACAGTCAACAAGCTTCTCCTCTGATTTAAGTGTATAGTTTTCCTATTCATTTTCTGTCTAGAATACCGTACATGCATTATAGGGGATTCCTCTAGTTAAAGATACTTCTAAACAGCAATCTAGCTCAAAATCTGTATCAAATGAAGAGTCTATCCTTAACCCTAACTTTATGCCTTATGAATTTTAAATGATGCAAAAATAACTATGACCTTAACCTTAAATTTATATAAAAACTCCTTTCTTTTCTGTACTATATCCACTGTATTAGCACACTGCATCTGCTGTTTCTCAAAGAGAAAATGACAGTCTTTGAACAATGGCCTCTGACAGCTCTGCGCTTACCACACGCGGCCACTGTCTTGTGAAGATATTTATGGAAAAATAAAAAATTGTTTAGTCTCAAATAAGACAAAAACATGAAGTTGTTGACATGGTGATGATAAATGCATGTGCTATCTCGCTCACTGAATAAATGATAACATGTGGTGTAGTTATGAATGGCTGGTGTCTCCACTGTAGACTTGGGCAAACAGCGTGTCCCTTAGTCCAGTTCTTTCAGACCCTAAATGAGTCAAACCTCCTTTTAACCTTCACCCCGTCACTTTTTGGTCAACATGGGTGCTCCTGAGTACCAGTGTGAGTTATTGTCAGTGATACCTCCCCCTAGTGGCAGGGCTATGAACGGCTGACTGTGACTGCCACCTACTGGAGGGTAGACGTGCCCGATGGATTCACTGTGCCGACCGATGTGGATCTCGTCATCGTCATCCTCGGTGGTTTTGCGGTAGACGGGGTTGTCGAAATTCATGCTCTTGGTGTTTTTGCGACGCCAGTTTCGCCAGACCAGGTACCCGCCCGTGCAGATGAGTCCGATGACCACTGTGGCAAGGATAGGTACTGCATGTGGTTCACACACAAACACACAGAAGACAACAGCACACGGCGGGAGCGTTAACACAGCCCAGGGGACACACAGCGGCGATTCAAAGCACTTTCATTCTTACAGTGAAAAAAAAGCATTGTGAAGGTTCAAAGTTTTCACATTTTAAAATTAGCCTCGCTGTTACATGTGTTGGAGTGTGACTTACAAAACCAAAGATGAACTCCCGCGCTGAAACATTAGAGGCAACATTAAGTGGGTAAGAGGAGTTTTTGCAGCACGCTGTATGCAAATAAGAAGTGCTTGGTTATGCTTTGTTGACTGGAAAGTTCAGGGACTTGGAATAATGCTAATGGAACAGAAACCAGTGTATTATAAATTTAAAAAACTAACTAAAGAAAATGAATTTTATTACAGTTAAACCTAGGATGTTAAAGATGCACTATGTAACTTTTCACCTGCTTCTTGCCATGGTTGTATGCTTGGAATATTCCACAAAATGACAATAATCTTATCTCCACGGAAACAAGCAGGTAACACTATCGGGCCAAGGTACAGGTCTGATCTGTGGTGAAGCGACCCCGTTTACAGTAAGTAATATTTTTCAAGATATTATTTTTACAATGAAAACACCTTTAATCGAAATTTAAAGCCACATGTTGGAATATTCTAGATTAAGTAATGTCATCTCAAGCAGGTGGTGGATGTCCAATAATACAAGTTACACAGTGGACCTTTAAAACTAAGGCATTATAATATACAGTTTTTAAAATAGCTGCAAGTCACTGACCAATACAGAGTTAAAAAATACAACTGTCATTATCCAATTTGCTGCTCTAACTTTTTAACATGTTTCACTTTAAAGAGATTTGATTCACTAATAATATATATAAACACTTGTATATAATTTGTAGTTGAAATAAAATAAAATGGCTTCCTGTAATTTGCATCAATAATGTCATTTGATGCACAGTGCGAGGCCAACCAGACGTGAACCAGCTCAGCAGTGTAATTGATGTGTGTCAAAATGCACATGTGAAAATAATGAGCCTTCATTTGCTTCTGTCGATCTGTTTCTGGTCTTTCATTCAGAAAAATACAACAAATCTAACACACACATATGGGCGTATACACTGCCGACATGCACAGTTTAGAAATATGCTTCAGCAAACAACTTTAAGTAACAAAAGCAGGCAAGCAGCATGAAGGAGAAACAGCTAGTAGGATTTAAATAAAAATACTAATACTACAAATCGATATCAAAGTAGAATTGAAACTAGTCACTGAAACAAGTTTTTGAACGTTGTTGGCAGTACTTGTATCAGAGTACATGCAAGAAACTACCATTATGTGTTAAAGGGCCCATATTACACTTTTTTCTGATCTACTTTATAATGTTGTTTCCTCATCACAAACAGACCTGGAGTTGTGTTTTGTTTCATTCACATGTTTAACACACAAACCCTGCATATTTAGGCTGAGTTCTACACTCTGTTCCACCTTGTGATGCCATGTGGTAATACAGGAAGTGCTCCACTCTAAACTAAAGGTAAAAGGTAGCTCTTAACTTGAAAACTACCACTTCACGACATCACAAGGTGGAACTGAGCATTTTGAGCTTTGGAGATATAGACAGACGAATAAAGCATTACTCAAACATGCGTAAATGAAACAAAACACAACTCCAGGTATGTTTTTGAGGAGGTAACAGTATTATGACTTGGCTTAAAGCTCAGAAGAGTAAATTTTGTGTAATATAGGACCTTTAAAAACAACATAGTATCATTGTGGTATCAAAATCAAAATAAAGTATTGAGCTTTTTCCTATTGAAATCAGATTTGAAATTTAAACAGACTATTCAAAGTGAAATCTTAATCATGTATATATTTAGCACTTGCATAATTCCTGCTTTAATTAACATGATCTGAATATTCTGGATTGCAGAGGGATAAGCTTTGCCTCTGCTATCCGATTAGCATATCGCCATGGTAACCTGAATGCCATGTAGGAAGTCCAGGGCTGCGTCTCAATTCTCTTTCCTTGCTTCTCTCTCCACTTTTTTAGCTCTCAGTCAAATGTGCCATATTAAGTGGTGTTCCAAAGAAAACCACGGAAGGAAGGAGTAAACACGAGGGAGGCTTCAGGAGCAGACATCAGAGAAAAGAAACAAACTTTATTTGGTCTCAGTGAGGAGTTTATATCCTCTCTCCTCCCTGTGTCTCCTCTGTGGGTGGGACTTCCTCACCTATTTCCTGCAGAATTGAGGTGAGGAATCAAGGAAAAGGAGAAATGAGACGCGGCCCAGACAGTAGGCTACAGTCCAAATCAGAGGAGTATCAAAAAAAAAAAAAAAAAAAGATCTAATTTGTGTTTGTATATGGCATCCCTCACACACGTCTCTAGCAGAATAGTCTAATTGCTCTTTACTTGGCCAGCCCCTGGAGATCCCTGTGAAATGGGCCTGGAAACCCCTCGTACTCTTTGTTCTTGGAGCTTAAAAAAACATCAGCTTTCCCCACTCATTTAGGAATTTTCAGAGCAATTACGGAGACTGGCATTGGCTTAAATGGTGCTAATCGTCTGCCTCCGTCCCCCCGTGGAAGTGTGTGTGGGTGGGGAGCAAGAAGGGGAAAACCCGTATCTGGTCCTTAAAGATTCCCAACAGTAATTAATGTTTCAAAGCTGCCAAAAATGGAGGATGGAGAAGATTTATGGCATTCATAAACAGTGGCACAATAGAGGAGTAGAGGGTAGTGGGTTCAGCTTCTCTTGGGTATAGTTCTAATGAGGGGATATCTAATTTGCCTGCAATAAAAGACTGAAAAGTGGGTTTGCAGTAAGCTTCCATAACTTATCAAACTGTTCAAAAGGGTCCATCTCAATTAGTGACATATATGAAAGTGATATAAGGATTCTGTCTCAGCACGAAGTAATAATATGCATTAAATCTGAATTTGAGAGTTTAATCTAAGCTAATGACTATATTAGCTTAGAGTCTGTGCTCTGTTACTGTGGTCTCTTTCTGGGTATCTTTTTACATTTTTACATGCGTGTATATCAACACTATTCACTATTCAATGTTTCTCTTTTTTTCCCTGTATTTTACCACTTTCTACAGTATACATACAGAAGACCTCAAATATAGGAAATCGAAATAAGAAGTTAATTAATTTTTTATTTAATTTTATATTCAAAACCTTAAAGTTGTCACGCCATTGCTTTCTTTATTTAACTTTTTTTTACTACTTACTACATAATTCCATATATCTTCATATGCTTTAATATCTTCCGTGAGCGGGAGTGTCCAAAACATTTATTAAGCTCTACTTTGAAATTGGACCTGGAGGGCAGGTGAGAATTCTATGAAAGAATTTGCTGTTTCACTGTTTTTAGTCTGGTTTATAGGCTAGTTATTTCAATCAAAAACCTTGCCTCTCCCAGTTATAAAATCCCCAGCCCTCCATCTGAAAGTATTCCAACAAATTTAAGCATAACTAACTAATTAATGTATGTATTTATTTTACAAATTATTCTATTAGGATTACAAGGATTATTATGCTATTATGCACAGGGTCAAAGTGAGTCAGCAGGTAACATTTGGGAGCAACTTAAATAAAAATGCTTTTTACAGTATGTACTACTCTATACATAGTAGTTTTGTATAAAATGGTCTGTTTTAGTCGATTACAGCTGTACTTTATCTTTAAAGGACCCATATTACGCTATTTTATTTAGTTTCCTCATCAAAAACATACCTGGAGTTGTGTTTTGTTTCATTCACACATGTTTAACACACAAACCTTCCTTATTTAAACTCCACACACCTTCACTAGAATCATTTGGATAATTTCAGCCCTGAAATTGCCGATCTATACTGTACTAATGGTAAAAGGTAGTTGTTAACTTGAAAACTACCTCTACAGGAGGGATTACTCATGTGTAAACTCTGGGTATGTTTTTGATGAGGTAACAGCATTACAGCATGGCTTAAATCTCACAAGAATCTATTTTGTGTAATATAGGGATCTTTAATATGACTGTCAGGATACGCTTCACAAAAAAGAGAGAATATTAGTTGTGAACCATAACATAATAATAAATAATATTCTATTTAGCATTTGTTTTGACCCTAAACTGAACATCTTCACAGTGTAAATAGGTCAGCCAGACAAACCCACGGCACAGAAGTGAATGGGGGCAGTAGATGAGTACATAACAGTTGGTCAGAAGTGATGACGAGCCTGGATTCCCTCATTTGTCCTAATCTCTCCTAATAACACATCCCATTAGCCAGAGTTTGGCTCCAGCTTGATCACTCACTTCAGTGGCTCTCTACAGGGCACTGCTGCAGGTCACAAAGCTGCGGTGAGTTATAACGGACACTAGTAACAAGATTCTATAATGTTTAGGCAAAAATGAAAATACTTATATATTGTGGAAATGTCAAGTGTTTCAGTATTTAGAAGATATAAGTGTGAAAATATAGGGGTCAAGTCAAATTTAGAAATCAACTCATATATTTATATTTTTTTTCATGGCCAATGCCGATACCAGTTTAAAATCTAAAGCAACTGATGTCTGATAAGCTCTGGCAATATTTTTGAGCCGATATATAAGGCCAATTTTGATTAAATGTACTACAAACTCACCCAAACCCATGTTTTACCAGAAACCTCTAAGAGAGCAGTATAGTCACGTTCAGTGCAGTTATCTCTTCGCATTAAAGACTAAAAATAAAGCTTTGTGTGTATGTCATAGGCAGCAAATCGACCAAAACACAATATTGGCTTGTCCGGGAGATTTAAGGCTGATTTTCTATAGAAATATTTGGGTTGGTGTGCACTGAATCCATACACACCACTATAAAGAATATATTATTGTAATATTTGTAATTTATTATTGTGTGACCTTTTTTTTACATATATGGTTGTTATGAGTTATGTTTTTCACACAATTAAGTAAAAGTATAAGAATCTACTTTATTAAAACTATGATTACAATGTCAGTATAAGGTAAAAATTTAGTTTAAATATTGACGTACACAAAATGGCAAGTAATTATTAAAAGACGACAAATGAATAGTAACATTTAACATTAGTGCACTAGTTTCCAACCACTCAAAACCACAAAGTCACACACGCATCTCCTCAGTCACCTGCAGCATGCTCAGTCGAAGCAAGACACAAAATGGAGGACGAGGAGGGAGAAGCCCAAAGCAGACACAACCAGAGGCCCACATACTCACCGATCGGAATGACAATCCCCAGCACGGCCACGGTGATGTTGTTCCCTATGAGGTAGTGATCACTGGCAGCTGCATCCGAAACAACAGAGAGAAAAGATAAAAGTTTAAACTCCAAACACGATCCCTGAAGAAATGCCAGAGGAAAGAAACCAGTCTACCACAACACAAAAGCACCCTGCTGGAAAGTAAAAAAACATTAGCATAAAATAAAGACGGAAGCCATCTGTCCGTCCATGTGTGAATGAAAAGAGACATCATTTCAGAAAGACACAGGAGTAAAATGAGATGCTGTAATGCAAAAGATGGTTGGTAAAGTTTGCCAATGTATCGTAAACACACAATGTAAAAATGTGCACTTCCTGATACAATGTTTTTTATACTTGTAGTGTTGTCATAATACTAAAATTTCAAACTTGATTTCAGTACTAAGGAATAGACTCAGTACTCACTAAAGATTTCAAAACCACAATAACAGTAAAAAACCACATGTTTAATCGTAGTACTTTCTTTTATAGTACTATCTGTGTACTCCCTCAGTCGTCCAGGTAAATTCCATAGTGGCCCTTGGGCGTATACTAGTCTGTGTGTTTTTATATTTGTTCTGATGCAGCTCAGGATCATTCTAAAACTATTCAGGAAAGGTTCATTTCTGTCCTGTGAATGTGACTTCTTTAGTATTTTATATACTTGTTCAAAAGAGTATATAGTTTCGAGTATATAGTTTTAGTATCGATTAGTGTCAAGTATTAGTATGTAGATGGAGACTGATCATTATTGGAATTTGAACACAGGTAATACCCAATACAATACACTAAATTCTCCATTTAAAATAATCCTGATCAAGCCTATAGCCTGGCTCAAGATCACACTGCAAATTTCCCTATGGGACAATAAAGAGTACCTCACCTTACCTTTAATAGTTTGTGCATTTGCGTAACATTGTGTATTAACTCAATCATTAGTTCCTTGTTGTGCTCATGAACACTGAAATTCCTTTGTCTATTATAATTTTTCAGCTCAATGGATTTTTTCAGAAACATCTAACACATTTGTGATGATTATACAGTCAAAAGGCTTTCAAATTCTGTACTTCTGGGCTGCGCTATTAATCAAATTTGTATTTCATCTTCATCAAAATATTTGCAGATCGTAATGTTCACTTTGGAAGTATGTGATTTTAATTCCTGTACTGTATTGTATTGTCTATATCCCTATACCTTATTTTAAGTCATATTTATTAGTTTTATTGACAAAATTGCACTGTGTAACTTTTCTGGTGGAGGGTCCGCCAAATGCTTTTCTCAATGGAGATGTTCTTGCTTTGTCTGGAATGTTTCACAGTATGGCATTAAACCTTTCTATCTTCATGGAGACCAAACCAGACCAAGTTACAGGTCAGATCTGTGGAGAGGCAACCCCGCTCACAGTCAGAATTTTCGAGGTATTTTTAAGATATAAAACCACATATATTTGAATAAATGTAAGGTAGAGCTGTTTGATGTCATACTGTGAAACATTCCAGGCAGAGCGATGACATCTCCATAGAAACACGCAGGTGACGGACCCCCAACCAAAAAGTTACACAGTGCACCTTAAATTAAAACTAAAATTGCAATCAACTGATTTTCAATTATTTTCTTTTTGCCCATATAGGACGCATAGGATGGGGCTCCTATGTGTCCATCTACTTCAAAATGTGGGTGGAGTTTACATGTTCCTCTTGACTCTCCATGTTTCTCTCATCAGTCTAAACCATGCACAGATTACATGTGTGATACTCTATGGCATTACTACTGTTGACAAGATTAGCATCAGCGCGTGAAGCTTACTGGCACGACTAAAAGCATGTCTGACCACCAGCCTTGCACCAGATGTTGTTGTCTCTATGTAGACTCCAGGTGCAGACCCCACACAGGTCTGTGCACAGGCTCATGTTAGGGGTGTGAGGTGTGTGGGGGTTGGGGGTAAAAGTTGAGGAGCAGAGCTGACAGAGTGCACTCAGGTGTAAATGATAACAGCGGCCTGTGGCTCTGGAGATGTGTCCGCGTTCATGCCCCATTTTCAGTGTCTGTGAGTCCCACTTCTCCCTCTCTTTCTCTCCTCTTTTTTTCTCTGTCTCTCCAATCTCCTCTCTCCATTCACACCGTTATCCCTCTCCTCCTCTTCATCGCTCTCTCCTCTCACTCCCACTCTCTACTTTCTATCCCCTCTTTCTCCCTTAGGCCTGCCACTGGGTCTGTCATGATAACACATTTTGAAGCATGATATATTGCTACAGACATATACTGTGATAAACTATAATATTGAACTACTTTATGCCACTGACACAATAATCCCAATAATTCAGTTTTAAATGGATAGTATCATTCACAAGGCAACAAATAAATCGGAGAACAAACCAATAATTAGCCACAGAAGTCAGTTATTCAACCCATACAGCTCAAATCTTATTGTATTACAACAAAAAATACCCCAAATTTCCCACTGTTACAAAAATAAGCATACCTATCACGATAATTACTATATTGACTTATCCTTCAATATATGAACACTGGAACAATCATTTTTGGGGCTCAGTATTAATCATATGTACAATTCTTTGCAGTAGTGGAGAGATTTTAACTATTTTTCTGTACTATAAGATCTGAGCTGTAGAGGGTGGAATAAATAACGTCTATGTCTTATTATTGATTTGTTCTGCCATTTATTTGTTGCAGCTCATGATATGGTATTTAAAATGTTGTTTTACTGAGATTATCCTGCTTTATTATTATTTTTGTGTCACTGATATAAAGTAGCTTCAGTATTATCGTGAGGGCGGCAGTAGCTCAGTTGGTAGAGCGTTCCGATCCGCAGGTTGGCGGTTTGAATCCACTGACCCACAGGTTGGCTGGTGTAATTCCAGCTCCCACAGATAAATGCTGCCGTTGTGTCCTTGGGCAAGACACTTAACCTCGCCCCCAGTGTGTGCGTACACTGGTGTATGGATGTGTGTGTGAATGGGTGAGTAGTTCCTTGTTGTAAAGCGCTTTGAGTGCCTTAAAGGTGGAAAAGCGCTGTATAAAAATGTGACCATTTACATCGTGTATTGCAATATTTCTTGGTAGCAATACATCATGCTTCAAAATTTGTTGTCGTGACAGGCCTATTCTCCCTCCATTCTCCTCTCTCACTCTCACCCCCATCTATCCACTCCACTCCCTCCTCCTCTCCCCCATCCACCCTCTCTTTCTCCCTCTCGCCTCCTCTCATCTGGAGCACACTGGCTGGAGAGCTGCTTCACAACCTTCTGAGAGCCACAGAACATGCCGCGACATCAGGTCCAGTCTTAAACAGGACGTGTCTGAAGAGGAGAAAGTGGAATAGCCACAGATATGTGTAGAATCCCTCAGTGGTCCAGATAGAATCCCCTCTCAGCCAGTTCTTTTCACTTTAAGACAAAAACTGGTCCATCCTAAGGACAAAACACCTAGCCACAAACAAAGCAATGTGGTCTACTCCATTCAGTGTAGTGAAGACTGCAGTGAGCGCTACATTGGAGAAACAAAACAGCCACTTCACAAGAGGATGTACCAACACAGACGAGAGAGCCAGAGTGGACCTCAATCTGCCGTACATCTCTACCTAAAAGCCACAGGCCACTCCTTTGAGGACAGTGAGGTCCAGATCTTGGCCAGAGAAAATAACTGGTTTGAGGGGAGTTAAAGAAGCTATTTTTGTCAAGAAAGAGAATCCTTCCTTGAACAGAAATGGGGGTCTCAGACATCATTTGTCTCCCATTTATAACTCTATCCTCAAACCTAAATCAAAACAAACAAAGAAAACAATAGGACTAGCCAGGTCATGTCCAGAGGTGTGAAAACACCCATCATGGCCCTGAATGGATATGCTAACAAGACCCCAGACCCCACTCCCACTGCATATTGAATAGGCCCACCTAACTAACAGAAACTGTAAACAAATAGGTGTGGTAGTCTCAGAGTAATTTCATTTTTCAGAGGAGCTAACTACAATGAAGTGTCCACCAGCGTCTGACCAGAACTGAAGAAGCAGCTTGGATGGCCTGCAAAACGTATTAGACCAAATAAACTTTTGTCCAGTTGACAAATTGAATTTCTCCTTTTGCCATAGCCACAGATAGAGACTTTCCCACGGCCTACACTCTGAAAATATACTTTTACAGTACAGACATTTATCAGAAAAAAGAACAGGCTATTTGAAGATAGGAGGTTAGAGTAATTTAGTGCCTCAGTACAAATTAATCTTAATGCCATTGATGAAAAAAGCCTAGGCTATTACTTTGCAGCTGATGTCATTAACATTCCCTGGGGGTCTGATGCTAACTGTAAGCACTGCTCTATCTGAATCTTACACAATCTGACCAATCTGACCCGAAAGAGCTGGTTTAGTTGGAACTATAACAGTCACAAGCTAACTAGCAGTTTTTCAGTTAGTCACTCTTACTTTTTTGTTGAAAATCAAACTCCTAAACAGCACCATGAACGCTCATATCAATCACAAGCTCAGTGCTTGCTAATGTGTTCGTTGTGTCACCATGGTAACTCCTGAACATTCCACCATACAGATACATGTAGAACACCCCCAGCATGATGTCACTGCAACTATATATAACCAACTATATTTGTCTTTAAAATTAGATTATGAATTTAAGCAATACTTACTTTAATACATAAATATTGTTATTACTATTTAACAATTTGTATTATTAGTACAGGAAATGGGCTCGGGTTGGCAGAATTGGGCTAAAGATTCATCTATGAACCAGACACCAGCCAATTTGATTCTAGCTCCTGTAAAAATCTAGCAGTACAGAGAGTTACTGCTCTTTAGAGATGAGAGCTTGAACACACAAAAGTACCCCTGTACTGCACTATATCACTGAGCCACATGGTCAGGTGCAGAGGTGAGCGTATTTGAATATGTTTTAATCTAACACAGTTTGAACTGAGCTGAAAATAGGTCAGACAGTTAATCCAGGGCACGCAGTGAGGAAATGAGATTAACATTAGTGGGTCAAAAGTGATGAAGACTGGATTTTCCCATTTGAATCCTATTTCCCTTTCAATGAATGAACAGAAGAAACTGATTTTAATGAACATTTGACGCTTAAATATATTAAAACAAGTATCCCACTAAAATGATTATTACGCACCAAGTCTTCAAGCTGTCATGCTTTCTCTCTTTATGTTTTAAAATAAGAACTAAAACCAAGTCAATATATATTTTCAAATGCATAGTTATAATCTTAATACAAAGAAGTGTCCACATAGTTAGAAAATGTGGGTAGAGTAGCAGAAAATGTACTCAAGTAAAAGTACCATTACTTGAAATAATACTATTCAATTTGAAGTATATGGGAAACTACTACTCAAGTACTTGTAAGAGTAACTGTCTGGGTGTAATGTCCAAAACTGATCAATTTAAAGTTAATGCATTTCGTAGGATAAAAATATAAAAATTAAACAAAATCTGGTATTTTCAAATGAAACTGAGAAACATAATCATAATATTAATAACATAATATCTGAAGGAAATACAAATGTTTGAATCATACTGTCAACATAAAGCTTGTCACTTGTATACTTGATCACACTCTGAAAAATAGTAACAACCAAAACTTTTACTCAATATATTACAATATTCACTCCAAATCTATTTAAAATATCAAATATACTTGAGTAAATGAACTGTACTACCTGCCTCTAAATCATAATTGCTAAATACATGTAATCCAGCCATCATAACACATTAAAAGTCCTATATTATGCAAAATTATGAGCTTTAAGCCATGTTATAATGCTATTACCTCATCAAAATGTTTGAGTAATCCTTTATTATGAGTTTGTCAACATCTCCTAAGCTCAAAATCCTCTGTTCCACATTGTGATGTCATGTAGTGGTAGTTAACAGCTACCTTTTACCTTTTATTCTGTACAGAAGGGAAATTCCAGGGCTGAAATTATCCAAATGATTCTAGTGAAGGTGTATGGAGTTTAAAAACACAGTGGCGCACTTCCTGTATTACCACATGGCATCACAAGGTGGAACAGAGTGTTTTCAATCTGAGAAATTAACTCAGTCTAAATATGCAGGATTTATGTGTCAAACATGTGAGAATGATCAAAACACAACTCCAAGCGTGTTTCTGACAAGGAAACATAACATAGATCAGAAAAAAGCATAATATGGGCCCTTTAAGCAACTTACTATGCACTTAGAAGAAATTCAGCATGCGTTTTCCAACTTTACGATCCATTCTTTACAAACTTGTTACATTATTTTGATTGGCAGTTATTGTTTATGGGAAATGCATTGTAAACTGCTATTTTTGTCTGCAGAAAGCTTGACTGAAGACAATTGAGGACACACACTGCAGGCTCTTATCAGAAACCATGTGAAAGAAGAAGGGATGGGAGAGAGGGAGGGATGGGAGAGAGGGAGGGGTTGGTCTGTCACTGGTTAGCCTTGACAACTGTGTTACATGTAGCTCTGGGGATGTGCAGCTAGCAGACCCACTGAAGAGAGCATGAAATAGTAGAAGAGGACCAGAGGGAGATGGACGGATGGACCCACAAACGCAAGGAAATGTTTAAAGTCCTGGTTGGAAATTCCATCTGTGTGAGGTGGAAGTAACAGTAGGGAGGCAGTACTGTGTTTTTGTAGGCTTATGTCAGTCTTTATAAGCTTGACTTATTTACTATACTCAGTAAAGGTTTATACATCACGTGTATGACTTTCCTTTGTCATTGTCGAAGTGATGTATTTCAACTTTGAGCGACCTCCGTACAAAGAATACAAACATTAGCAATTCCCTTAGTAGTACTGGTACACAGATCTAGTATTCACTTTGAAAATACTGCTTATCAATGGACTTGGTTGACTGATATGAGAGAGCTTCAAGGAGAATATTCTAATAAACTCTAAACTATCCAAAAATATATATATATATTTGCCATTGCTATTCCAACGTGTAAGGTTTTTAATGCAATACACAAGTACTTTGCAATCTGTTTAAATATTAAAATTTAAACATATTCCCTAAACGTAACATAAATGGTGATGTATTGAATGCTATTGTTAATTATTATTACAACAATTTAATGAACTGACACAGCAAAGACTAATTTCAGTTATGATTTCAACACCTCTTATTACTGTCATATTACTATTAAAACTTAGTGCTTTAAGACTTTGTAATTGGTTTTAACAAATTGGAGTGTCAATGTAACTAGTTAATTATTATGGTAGCCATGGTAGTTTTTAATTTAATTGGTTTTAAAATAGTGCTTCAGAATATTTAAGATGTTACTTAACTTGTTCTTTACACAAATCTAAAATAGAATGACATTAAAATGTATTGTTTCGACTCTAGTGTTAAGTTTAAAATCAAAACATTGCACATAACGTCCTGTAGTACACAAATAAACTAAAATCTTTACCTCTATGTGACAGATTGCTGTTGCTCTCCCCAGGCACCCCGTCTGGAGCAGTGGGTCCCAGCATGGGTGTGTGCGAGGAGGCGGGTGTCTGCCTGGTACTGCTGCTCTCTGTGCTCCTGTGGGTGCTCCTCTCTGTCGTGCTGGTGTGGACCTGCTCTGTGGAGGTGCTTTTGGGAGATTGAGGCGTAGACTGCGTTGGGGAGTGCGTCGTCGTGGAAACGGGTTTACTTGTAGTAGTTGTAGTGGAAGTTGCAGTAGTTGCAGTAGTGCTGGTAGGGGCTGGTGTTGTAGTCGTAGTAGAAGTAGTAGTCGTAGGAGGTGAAGTTGTTGTAGTTGACGTAGTAGTAGTAGTAGTAGTAGTTGTGGTGGTGGTAGCAGAGGTGGTGGTTGTTCTTGGTCGGACTGTACAGAGAAGAGAAAAAAAATGAAAATTAAAGATTGAAAGTTGAAATTGAGTTTTATCAGTTAGTTCTAGCAAAGTCTAGTCATGCCAACGATTGTTAGAGGAGTTATACAATTACAAGTTATACAAGTTTTAATGGACAGTGTGTTACCATGCCAACATATAAGAAGGTCTAAAGTACAAGTTTTGTCATGTATTTGGAAAAAAAGATCTAAATAATATACGCTTGCAGGCAGGGTGTTGGTGAAACAGTACAAGGATAATGTACAGAATAATAATACGTGTCATAGTATTTATATATATACATTTTATTTGCTGTGCTAAAGTGCTCTACATTGTATTTTTTCCATTTCTGTGACAGCAGCTGCCCTGGGGCTGAATGACAGATGTTACTGCCAATCTGAGCCAGCAGCCTCTTCGTCAACATACATCACATTCATAGTTAGGGAACATAGATGTGTTTTGCCTAAGGACACAACAGCGTGCAACGTTTTGGGTATTAAAAAAAAATAAAAAATCCCCAAAACTACTTCACCACATCAGCCCCTTTCGCTCCGTAATATACCTTCCCTGTCTAATTAGAATATTTAGGCTACAGAAGTTACTTAAAGAGTTACTTAAAGATGCACTGCGTAACCTTTCTGGTGGAGGGTCTACTACCTTCTTGTTTCCATGAAGATCTTATTGCTTTGCTTAAAATGTTCTATGGTATGAAATCAAACATATTCCTTCTAGCGTTTATTCATTGCGGGTGTTTCTATTGCTCAAAAACACAATAATTCCTTCTGTGAATAGGGGCGACTCTCCACAGATCTGAATTGTAATGTAGCATAGTGCTGTAACCTGTTTGTCACCCTTGTGAAAGATAGGTTTAATCTATACTGTGGAACAAAGTTATAACATTTCCATGGAGAAAAGTAGGTGGTGGACCCTCCACTAGAAATGTTACGCAGTGTGCCTTTAAATAAGAATATTGTTATTACTTGTGATTCTGTAGAAGTGGTAGTATTGAGGGAGCGTTTCTCTGGTGGATATTGGGGATGGGACGAGACACAAAGACAAGATATGACATTGGGTCCATGAGAATGAGACAAGATGAGGTATTAAAAGAATTCCTAATATATACATTTCACGATTCAGTTTCCAATTCTGGCTTCACAGTTTTTTATTTATTTGATTTTATGTTTTTGTTTCCATTCTAGTGCTGCTCTTTGGAATTGTAAGAAACGTAACTCATCAATAAGTAACTCTTTTTTGTACAATTTAAATATAAACGCTTGGAAAAAAATCTCATGGCATCATTTTTCTCTTATAATCTCGTAACAATTTCTCCTCACGAGACCTTGTGCCATTCCTAGTGGCTAAGATTCATTTGAAATTCTCAGTCAGTTTTAACAACGTAGTCCATAAATAGTAGTTGTGTGTATCCTATAGGCCTGTTCCTCCTCTAAGGTATACTGTCCTATATGCAGAGCATCATCATTTGTTTCCCCGCTCTCTCTGTGTCAGCGCCTTTCGGGTCACCTGCTGCAAGGTGAGATTCAGCCGAGCGGCCCATTAACAAATACATGTGTGACTGAGGTGGCTGGGGAGAGGGAGGGCGGGTGTCACTGCTGGAATTAGGACAGAGGAATAATATTATGGGTGTCCGGGGACCACAGGCAGACTGGGGGATACCTTGACCTTGATAGCGTCTTCTTTACTGTCACTAGATTTTATGAATGAGATGCTGTATCTTCTATAGGTTTATGAATAGTACAATGTGAGCACTGGAAAATAATAGAAAATCATTTCAAGTGAAGGACTCCCAACCATTAAGTTACACAGTGCACCTTTAAGCAGTCTACCATGACCACAAAAACCGCAAATTAGACATTTTTGGTAGAATTTGCTATTTAATTGTCAAAATACTGATGTTTTGACCTGGTTTATGATTAATATTTCTGTAATCACAGGGCCGATTCACACGAAACAAAAACTGTCCCAAAGTTCAATGTCTTCTCTGGTAGAATGAATAAACAAATTTTCAAAGTGATCCAGAATCCAGGATTTCTCCTGGATCATCACCAAAATTTAATCATCTGTTGGATTTACCATTAGGAACATTTCCTGAAAATTTCAGCAAGATCCGTCCATAACTTTTTGAGTTATCTTGCTAACTAACAAACAAACAAACAAACAAACAAACAAACAAACAAACAAACAGACAGACAGACTCAGGCGAAAACATAACCTCCTTGGCGGAGGTAAAAATTCAAATAGCTTCAGAAAGTGGCGCAATTATTCAACACAAAAAGAGCTGATGGTTGTCAGTGGATTATGTCAGTGGAAGATTAATATGGCATTTTTGTGAGGCCAATCCCTAAAAAATAATATGTTCTACAAATATTGAACCAGAGTTTGGATATTTCTTTCAAGAACACTGAATCTCACATAGAATTGTATAAGACCCCTGCCTTTCTGAATTTATGACATCTTTAAAAGCTAGAATGAATCTATGTTTGAACCTAAAAGACATCATTTATTAACATATTCTAACATAATCACAATATCATAGCGCCCAACTCTGAGACTACATTGAAATCTATAGGAGCCACTGATAAGTCATAGGAAAACCCTGACCAAAGGTGACCAATGAGTAGAAAAAAACCTCTTATATTGTAATACTGGATGAATGTACAGGTATAATAGATTTACCTCAGACTGCATTACATATATATAGTTGAGTTCTTACCAACAGCACAGCGCCTCATGTCTGGGCCCAGCTCCATGCCGTCAGGACAGGCGCAGGTGTATTTGGGCGAGTGCTCTGTGATCTGAGGGGCGCGCAGACACAGGTACTCACAGCCCCCGTTAGGAAGACTGCCCAGGTTACACGTGTCTGGAGCTGCACACATAAAATACAACAGGAGTTATTGTCATGCATTTCTATTAAATGACCTACAGAAGTTAGGATGCAGTTTATGGGAGCAGTTGTTTAATCAAGTGATTTATTTAGTGGACGATGTGTAATCATGGCTCAGGCTCCACTGTTTTTTGATTAATGATGAACTGAACTGATAGTTTTTTTTGTTTTTTTTTAATCACAGTGATGTTCTCCTAATTAAATAAAGGTTAAATGGATTTGCAAGAGAGGTGTACAATCTTGATCAATTGAGGGGAGATGGTACAAAGTACAAAGATGCATTTTTATACATACATTTTTGTGTGTATTATATTAATATTACCATTATGCAAGTATAAATGGCAAATTTTACAAATCAGAGGATAGAGAAGGGTTTGCAAAGGGCACAAAGAAGACGATACTAAACAAAAGAACAATAACAAAAACCCACCTAAAAATATTTGTTTATAACGTACATAATTATTTAGGTAAATAGCAGACAAACTAGGAATGCAGCGATCCAGCTTTTTCAGTTCTCATACTGACTGCAATACCAGTGCAGAGGCTGAAATTAGCATTTATTTCCTTAAAATAAAATTAACATAAGACAAAACTGATGCAAATGTGTTTATGCTTTAAGCCCCAATTGATTTTTCTTCAGTGATAGAAATACATGTGTCAAGCATCACATCTTTATGGAAGATCACATCACTCAAACGTGTCATATATTAACTCACATTTACAGTACGCACCTCAACAGCTGATACACAATAAGGAGTTTGGAAGCTGCCATGCCCCCACCGAAAATCGCATACCATAGCCTTGAAAATATGTAAGTTTTATATCTTGTTAACGCCTGCAGAAGTTTGACAAGATCCATCCTTCTCAAACTTACTTTCTGTGCATATTCAAAGTGAAGTCTCCCACCACATGTCACAGCCAAACTGTCAAAGGTACAACTTGCCACTGTATTTTTAACCACAAAATTCCTCAAAAGAGGTTGCTACTTTCCAATATGTTGTTCCTAAGCTGAAAAGATGCTTGGGTTAAGGCAAGGCTTACCCACAACTGTTCTATAATATACTAGTATACTAATGAAAATTTTACATCTGGTTCATATTGGATAGAGAAGGAAGGCAGAGTAGTAGTCGAATTTTGCAACTCACTCCATACATATAGTAATTTACATGCAATTTAATAGGCTTCAGATGTAATGGTTCAGAAAAGTAAAATTCAATAATAAAACTACAAAGATAAAAAAAAAAAAAAACCTGAGAGATGCATGAAATTTTGATTAACAACCAAAACGTTCTTAGTCTTTGGAACAAGAGGATACGAGCAGTTTAGTCATTCATGCTTGCTTATGATATAATGGATATACACTAATTATGATGCTACTACAATACAGAGTCTAATAGTAGCTGTAGTAGTAGGTACTGGTCACATGTTTATGTAGTTCACAGATCAAACCAGTGACCATCTGGTAAAGAGGTAAATACAAAGTCCATTCAACCTTCAGATCAGTGCACAAAAACTCTACCAACTGAGCTGCTGGTGCCTAGTTAATTCCTCAAGATAAAAACTACTATCACGACTACTACTAATACTTGTTTTGGAAGTTGGTTTGCTAAGTGGAAAAGTACAGTTGTTTCAATATTATAATTGTATTCTCACTTATTTATTGATTGATTCAAGGACAAGGCCAAAAAATGTGTGAATATTTCTAGTTTGTCACAGTGTTACTCCAAACAAAAGGCGTCTTCACATCGCAGTATTTACTCATATTTTCTAATAACTTGCAAAGAATATCACCATGGCGACAAGACTGACACAAGCACAAGAAAATCATTTAATGTTATATTTGTGAATAATTCTAGTTTGCATTAAATCCACAATGCCTACTACTAAAACTGGCAGAGAATATTACTTAATTCATCTATATGGTATAACTACAAACAAAATAAAGCATCTTATCATCACAGTATTTACTCATACTTTATAATAACTTGCAAAAGATATCACCATGGCGACAAGACTGACACAAGCGCAAGAAAAATCAATTAACGTTTCCATTTTGTATTTCTGCTAAACCCTCTTTGTAGTCACATCTTTGTTGCTATTTAGCAGACACATTTGTGATTTTCCTCTGAGCAGATCTGTTGATTTATTAATGAGAGAATGCAATTAGTTCCCCACTGGCATTCAGACAAAACTGCTGGAGCTGCGATGGCGAGGGGCAAAACAAAAAGATGGGACATTCTAACACACAAACCCCATTCACAGTACTGGAAAGAGCCATGTGCGCTATAGCAGGTGTGTGGTAGCACCTGGGCCCATCCACGCAACAACAAAGAAGAAAATTAACATGCAAAACACACATCTTTGTAATGAGCTCCCTATCAGTGCATTGTTTATGGGTGTGGGCGGTTTTAATACACCACATATGAGGGATTCTAAGATAGTGTAATGTTCAAAGGAGTTTAATCAGGAAAAGGAAAAGCTTAATTTGGAAAGGGAAGACTGGATGCAATTAAAGAGCCCATATTACGCTATTTTCTGATCTATGATATAATTTAACCTGCAGCTGTGTTTTGTTTCATTCACATACGTTGTAACACACAAACCCTACATATTTAGGCTGTGTTCTTTCCTCAAACACCCTGATCCACCTTGTGATTTTACGCGGTAATACAAGAAGTGCTCCACTGTGTTTTTAAACTCCATACGCATTCACTAAAACCATTTGGATCATTTCAGCCCTGGAATTGCCAATCTTTGAAGTAAAGGTAAAAGGAGCTGTCAACTTGAAAACAACCACTTCACGACATCACAAGGTGGAACAGAGCATTTTGAGATGTAGACAGATCATTATCATGTTTGGGAGTCAAGAGAAAACAAGACATTATGCACCATGGTACATACTGATGGAAAAAAACAGCCTTGCAAATTTAACTTTTACAATTGTACAAACTTTGCTATAGGACTCCCATTTCAAGTGCTGACGACTGGGTGTAACAAATCTCATAAACATATCATATACTGTACATATTGCTCTGTGATGATAGAGGCAATATTATGTATATCCCTGGTGACTAAAGTGCAACACCAGCACTTTACTGTAAAAGCCTGCCCTCCTGCAATGCATTCTGGTCTACATTGGGCTGTCATGTTATTGAACTTTCTACCTATTGGTTGTATTGTATTGTTTTGATGCTTCTGACAGGATTTATGAACTGTTAATCCTTGTAGTCTCATATTCAGGAAGCAGATATGTACATATGACACTGAATATATGTTTATATGTTTACCTTACCTTATTACTTCATGTTTTACAATGTGGACAGTTTTTAAAATGAGAATCAATAGTAAAACTAGTATCGAAACTAGATATTAATAGATATAAATACTGATTTAAGCAAGTACCAATACTAAAAAAGTCACATTCACAGGACAGAAATGAACCTTTAGAATAGTTTTAGAATGATCTTGAGCTGTATCAGAACAAGTATAAGAGCACATAGACTAGTATACGCCCATGGACCACTATGGAACCTACAGGACCACTGAGGGATTACACAGATATAAGACCACATGGGAATATAAAAGAAAGAACTATGTTTTCATATTGAAAATGACATTCTGTTGTCTGAAGAGAGTGTTTTTTATTATCATTGTGGTATCGAAATTGGTATAGAGAACTATCGAGTCTATTCCTTAATATTGAAATTAAGTTTGAAATTTTAATATCATGACAACACTACATAGACCTATCCCAATTATTACTAAATTGACTTATCGTTCAGTACATGGCAGATGGAATAATTATTTTTTGGAGATGAATATTTATTGTGGGTACTTTTTTTTTTTTTTGATCTGAGCTGCAGAGGGTTGAATTAGACACAAATTAAGTACTTAAGTGTTGCATTTGGTTATGTTTTTATTGCAGCTCATATTTTTGGGGGATAATTCTGCTTTATAGTTTGGTTTCAATATTATCATTTATTGTCTATATTTAGTTCGTGAATCTATCACACTTCAAAATTGTTATTATGACAGGCGTAACGCTACACCACTGCAAAAAGGCCTTACCAGTATATAATGCACAATAGGGATGACAAAGTGTGAACACCCAGCCCCTATAGAAGCCTTACCCTGGGGCTGCCTCTGCTCATGGAACACCACCAGATCCAGGGGGTTGTTCAGATGCTCTGCCACCTTCACCACGTCGTGTCCAGTCAAACGGTTCACACTGTAAATGGCTTCATCCTCCAGGTCTGTCCAGTAAACCCGGTCCTGCAAACAGACAAAAGCACATGAGTATAAAGATCTATACCCAATGAACTGCTGCAGTGAACAGAGGAACATTTTAACAATCACAGGCAGATTTTCACAGCAGGGCAAAAGGCTGCTTTCATTACAGGCCGTAGCTGTGTCTGATGAGGACAATCAATGTGGGTTTGTTTTGCCGTTTCCAATCCCACACTATCAGTGGTATTATCTGCATACAGCCAAGAGCGTTTGAGTACCGCAAACACATTCACGCTCTATTATACCTTGTTTACTAGATACAGAGAGGAACATGTCAAGCAAAACAACTCAGTTTAAAAACAACTTTGGCTGTTTTTATCAAAGTGGCCATATTATACTATTTTCTGATCTCAGTTATAATGTTGTTTTCTCATCAAAAACATACCTGGAGTTGGGTTTTCTGTTTTGTGTCATTCATATATGTTTAACACACAGATCCTTCACTTAAACGAAAAACTGTTCCACCCTGTGATGTCATGTGGTAATACAGGAAATGCTTCACTCTGCTGAAACTCCACGCACCTTCACTAGAATCATTTGGATCATTTCAGCCCTAGAATTGGCAACATCTGCTGAACTAAAGGTAAAAAGTAGGCTTAGTTCTTCTCTCAAACTTACAATAGTCTGTTCCATCTTGTGTTCCATGTAGTTAAGAAGTTACTGGATTTAACTCAAAGAAAAATATACTTTTAAAGTTAATTTGTGCAAATTTCAGTCAAAAACATTTTATCCTGTATCATAACCCCAAACCTATATGCACAAGCTATGAATTTCACTGAAAATTAACTACTAAAGAAGCATTATGACTATCTTGCAATTGAAAAACTTTTGTGTTAAGACTTGGACTTGCGTTTATTAGCTTGGGTAAAAAATTGCTTTCTCCGTTGATACTCAAAGTTTTGATATTTCACGATGGTAAATAATTAAAACCAAATTAAGTAATGCCCTAGTGAATGCCGCTGTTAGCTGGAAATTATAAAACTTAAAATTCTCAAAACTTATTTTTATCTTGACGAAATGATTTTGAAAAGACATTATTATCACTTTAATATAATCAAATTAGCTGATTAGCCTAGACATACCCCACTTGTAAAATTATCATCTTTTATACAATCCTCTTAAGAGATGCTACACCATAACATCATAAGCCGTCTGAGTAGTTGTTACGCTCGTCACCATGGAAACCCCTGCTGATTGCTTCATAGCGACATCAATTAAGAAAAACACAGACAGTGAAGAGAGACAACCTGAGACGCTGGAGAGGAGACGTGAGGAGGTCTACACTTGAGAATGTGCCAACAAGAATCAAAGTGGAATTTTTACCATTACGTTTGTGTATAGGTTTGGAAAGGTCAAGTATGTCCAAGATTAAACCATGGATTCGATTCCCAAACACACATATGGGAATTGCGGAAGTGGCAGTAATCCCACATAGGAATTTGAGCAACGTTATCATCGGATTCAACCTTCCCTGCACCAATACCCTTTGAGAGATTGTGTGAGTCTTCATCGACCTTCTCCTGGATACAGATAACCTTTGGCCATGACAGCTCTGTAGCAGCAATGAAAGACAAATATCAGCCATGTTGGTATTACAAAACTCACATCTGTCATTTCATCTTCCCTTTATGTCTCACTGGACAGCTTCTCTCTATAAGGCAGTGTCAAGCTTTTTTTTCCCTTTTTCAATTTCAACATTCAATCTCAGCCTCTGTCTCCCGTAGCGACCTTCAGTGTTAGCTGGTTACAACTTCTATTCAGCCATGATGCTTCATAACATGCAAATGTGCAGAGTAAACATCAGATTTTTTTGCTTTACTACTATGGACGCAAGATTAACAGTACTTCTTTCCTTATGTTATTTGTAATTGTGTATTTGTGCAAGGCAATTAAGATATGAAGGGGGTCATTTAATCCAGTCTTAAGGTTTTACTTTGAATACCACCGCTACCCACTCACTCACCAGTGGAGGATTTTATTCTCCAGGACATTTCTGGACAGTTGATTTAAAGATACTTTATGTAATTTTTCTGGTCCAGGTTCTGCCATAAGCTTGTCTCCATGAAAATGTTTACGGCTTTGCCTAGAATGTTTCATAGAATGGAATTAAACATCTGTCTCCAAGGAGGCAAGCAGGCGATACCATTAGGCTGGGTTATAGGTCAGATGGTCAGGAAACCATGTTTTTCCAAAGTATTTTTTTTTTTACCTCCTAAAAAACATTTGTAGTTGAAAAAACGAGGTAGACACACTTAATACTATACAACAGAACATTTAATGCAAAGCATTAACGTCTCCATGGAAACAATTAGATGACCACCTGAGAAGTTACATAGTGCAACTTTAAGATAATGAAGTTGAGGTATTGGATCAAAGCGGTGGTTGGTTGGAAAAGTAAGGACTATTATTATTAATATTACAAATGATTTCAAGTTCATAATGAATACATTTCCTCTCTATCTGTCTGTGTCTAAGTCTTTTGTTTTCAATTTCCAAAGTCAATCTCAGCATCTGTCACTGGCTCTGACCTCCACACACTCACAGGTCGCCCTCTTTGTCTCCTCCATGTTTGTGAGGATGTCTCAGAGCTTGCATATGCACAGCCTCCTGTCAGCTGGCCATTGCATCACATTAGCGGAGCATGTCTGGAGTTGGCGGTGCGTCTAAAAGGATGTGAGGCCTTTCGTGGGTCAGAAAAAAAGAAATTTTTGTCATGATCTTGTAGAAGAAGAACCATCACAAGAATGCAGAGGATTTTGATAGACATGCTGGCATAGATTTTGAACTGAGTTAAGGGAATGCACTGGTGGAGGGTCTGCCACCTGCCTGTCTCCAATGATATGCTATTGCTTTCCCTGGAATCCTCCATAGTATTGCATTAAATGTGAATAATGCAAGAAAAACATGTGGCACCACCAAGCCAAGTTACAGGTCAGATCTGTGGAGAGGTGATTCCACCCACAATAAGAAGAATACATGTTTTTATTTATTTCTGAGTAATGAAAATACCAGTAATTAAATAAAGGCAAATAATTTAAGTTCAATGCCATACTGTGGAACATTCCAGGAAACAGATAACATTTCCAAGGATACAGGGTGAGAGCGTATCCTCAACCAGAGAAGGTACAGTGAACCTTTGATTATTGTGGTTAAGAGGATTGGATTTAACCAAAATAAAGATGTATGGTTAAAGGTAGACTGTACAACTTTTCTGGAGAGGGTCTGTAACCGGTTTGTCTCTATGGAGATGTTAATGCTTTGGTTTAAATTGTCCAGAGTATGGCATTAAACTAACTCAAAAACATTCATTCTTACTGTGAGTTGGGTCGCCTCTCCACAAATCTAACCTGTAATTTGGCTTCCAAGTCTCCACAGAGATTCTTAAGTTTATGGCCATAACTATGGAAGCAAATTTCAGTCAAAAACATTTTACGCTGTATCACAACCCCAAACATGCACAAGCTATGATTTGAATTTCACTGAAAATAGAAGACAAAAGAGGCATTGTCACTATCTTGCAAATAAAAAACTTTTGCATTAAGACCTGGATGTCCGTTTATTAGCTTGGATAAAAAATTGGCGGCGCGTCTAAATTGATGTGAAGTCTTTCTTACATCAAATCAGAAAAAGACAGATTTTTGTCATGCTCTTGTCCCTGAAGAACCATCACAAGAATGCAGAGTTTTTGACTGACATGCTGGTTAGAAAGACTGCTACGTCTGCTGCATAGTTAGAAGTGAGCTAAAGGAACGCAATGGGATTTACAATGCAGACTATGCCTCAACATTGTAGTGCAAAAATACAGGTTATGGGTGAGATTGGGATAAGAATGACACATAGTACACACACTATACACTTCAAGGCTGCCTGTTGCAGAGGGGATCAGACAAGGATTGGGTGATCTGGCAGTAAAAATGAATTATGATCAGATCCCTATGATAAAAACCTGTTTGGGTGAATTTGTCATATTGCGATTCTGTGCTTGTCTTTTTAATGCAGTTCTATGCTCAAACACAGACACGACTCCTCTTAATCGACCTCTGTGAGTGACTGACAGGTGGATTTAGGTCTCCGAAGAAGCTGCTAAATGTAGTTACCTCTTAAAGGGCCCATATTGCATTATTTTCTGTTGTTGTTGTTGTTATAATGCTGTTTCCTTATCAAAAACAAACCTGGAGCTGTGTTTTGTTTCATTCTAACATGTTTAACACACAAATCCTGCATATTTAGGCTGAGTTCTTCTCTCAAACGGAAAACACCCCACCTGTTCCACCTTGATGACGTCATGTGAAGGAATACAGGAAGTGCTCCACTGTGTTTTTGAACTCCATAGAATCATTTGGATAATTTCAGACCTGGAATTAACAATCTCTATTGAACTAAAGGTAAAAGGTAGCTGTTAACTTGAAAACTACCACTACATGACATCACAAGGTGGAGCAGAGCATTATGAGTTTAGGAGATTTACACAGGCTAATAATGAAGGGTTACTCAGACATGTGTGGATGAAACAAAACAACTCCGGGTATGTTTTAGAGGGGGTAATAACATTCTAGTATAGTTAAAAGTGCACAAGAGTCAAGAGTAGACACAACAGCACTATGTATATGCATTGGTTGTAATGCATACATGCATACATACATGCATACATACTGAACCACAAACCGTCCTATTATAAGATTACTACCTGAGCCACTGTCACCCTGAAATAATGAAAAATGAAGGACAAATTACAGCACATTTTCCATAAGCAAGTCTACAGTAAGGCATCATTTATATTCTTGCATCTATATCCAGCTGTAACACATAATAATTGTCATGCCCACTCCACCATCTGAAATCATGATAAACTGTTGGTGCTGTGGTGTGTAATGTGTTTAGTACAGTCCATTAATGCTGCTGCTTCAGTCTGACTCAGTACACAGACTGTAAACTTGAAATTCATCCAATGTGGCAAAACAAAAGTTCAGTTGTGTGAACAGAACCAACAGTTTGAACAATAATAATAAAAATACCCTTCATTTATATAGCGCATTCAAGACAATCACAATAACACAAAGAACACACACACACACAAGCAAACATATATATGAGGAGTAAGGTGGAATTAAAGAACAGTTTAAACAGAAATATGAAGACGTTTCACCATCCATCCAAGTGGCTTCTTCATTTATGGTCAGGTTACTGGTTTTGTGTAGCTGACTGAAGTAAATTCTAACTATAAGAAACCTAACTCCTAGGAAACTTAAAAATGAAGTTCCAAAAATTGATGTGAGAACCTTTGAAAGTGCTGTCCTGACCTTTTGATGCTCTGATGATTGTTCAGAAGTATGTTTTAATATATACACTGTAATCCACTTATTGAAATTTATTTAAAATCTTAATGTCTCTCGGTAATGTTAAAGTAGGCAAACATTACTCCATGAATCCACAACTCTATTAAGATCTGAGAATTGTCCAGTAATTGTTATTAATCATTCTGAACATTTTGAATTGGTTTGCATTTGTTTAATGAGGGGGTATGTAGATCGCTATATTACCTTGTATGGTTTTGAAAATACAATATTCACCCCAAAACAATGGATTAACAACTTTCATAAATTTCAGTTTAAATCTGATAATGAAACTACTGTACATCGCATCAGGTGAAGTTGCAGTATATTGTGTTGTACCATTTGTACTTTTGTATATTTATGAAGAATTGCTGTGCGGGAACATGGATGACATAGACTTGTGGGCCTGAGGTTTAGATACTATTGTATTTTTACCTGTAAGAAGGGTTCGAATAGGGCCCAGGAGAGATCACTAGATTACTCAAATGTGCACAGAAACCTCTTCAGGCAGGGAACATTGTTATAACAAAAGTACGTATCCTTGTTAGTTTGAGACATCTCCAAAAATAATTGCAGATGTATTGTACTATCCATGATTCAAGCTTGTTTTTGTTTTGTAGTCCCATTAAAGTCGATCAAAAGCAACATTGGTGAATCTCGCTGCTTTTCAGCTCCAAAAGTCTCCTGATTCTCTGGGCCTATGTGCTCCTGTCTGATTGCCATTGTTTTTCCTTTAATCATGATTCTTCTCCTTACTCTGTCCTCCCAAACCCAGGCTAATCTCCAGCCTGCACCCTCCAGCCAACCCGAGAAAAACGAAGAATTAATGAAAAGCCAAATATGCAACAGACGCCACACTGATTATTCAGAGCTAGTCCTGGCCAGTGAAGTTAATGTTGTTTCTCCAATTAGTCCACAGTTTGACTGATGGCTTCACTTCAAGCCATTTTCCTCTTCATTATTCATGTGGCTAATTTTGAGAAAGAACAGAGGAGGTATTACAATGCTATTTCTGCATCTGAATATTCCATTTGTAGTTCATTTCATCCATTTATTCCAGTGTAGACCCAGATACCTGCTTGCATTTTAATTAGTGTAATATGAGACTGACCGCCAGAGTATCCTACATGGACTATTCAGGGCTACAGTCATACAGACATTTGCAGTTACAGTTTTTATCAATTCTTCAAACGACAGCAACCAAATAGAATTTCGTAACCTTTCATATGATAAAATACAGCTCGGTGAGGGAATTTGATGGATGGATTGTGTCTTCTCCTTTCCATTTTCCTATATTAAAAATCTGACTTGCACTGGATTGACAATGCAATGGTGGTTTTGTGCAGAGATGCCAGAGGGGAGATGGGGAATAGAAGTTTTAATTGTATTGTCAGTTAGTGTAATGTTAAACCAATAGATTTTTTATGCTAAATACCAAATTAAACATTTGTTCAAAAGTATTCTGACACAATAGTGTGACTAATGTCTTTACCGATAGTGACCATAGACTGTATAAAGAAGTGGACTAAGAGAGTGTGACGTCACCCAGAGCGTTTGGCTCCAGTCAAATGAAGCTCACGAGGCTAGCAGTTAAAGGAGTGACTTTGTAGCAGAGTTCCACATTGGGACCCATATTCAGTTCCTATTTGAAACACAGCAGCTAGAGCGTTAGCTATGTCCATTTACATATACAGTCTATGGTACTGACCAGAAGCTTATTGGCCTGGTTCTTTTGTTTACATTTTTTATAGGGTCTTGCCAGTTCATCTCTATGGACATCTGCCAGTACTGACGTTATATTCTGCGCTCTATACTTCAGTCACCCACCAAACACCCATTTAACCATCCTGCAGAATCCTAAGTAGTTCATTTCAAATAAAGTGAGCAAGTTCTTCTTAAAATTCCTACTGGGCGCCATCATTTGTCTCAGTTTTCTAAAGCAGTTGTGCCAAAAATTTCAAACCAAGTACCACCTCCATAATGTAGTAACTGGCATTAAATCCATATGTCTAAAAGTAGCCTAAGCCTGGAATAAATCATGAGTAAAACCAGGTACAAAACAATACGGAAAAGACCTGACTTTGAAGGAGTTAAAACTGTAAAAAGGTCAATATCATAGTTTCTGAAACACTGATCAAAAGTCATGAGGTATTATATTTTGAGGTTTGCAAATGAAATTCAAAATTATGTTCAAAAAGTTGTCAGACCTTTTGTGTATATCTGTTTCACTCTGGGAGAAAGCTGTTCAACATTTCATTTCATAGTATGTAAAACAATTGCTTTGCCAGTGTCTCATTCGTGTAGTAAAAATGGACATTCACTCCATAATTCCCACTCAAACTCTTGGAATGGAATAGGGCCAACCTGCTGTGGCGCTAACACATTTTTAATTTGTTCTGTTCCGACTCGAGAACAGAACTGAGAGCAGAGGAGCGCTCAGCCAATCACATGAACTTTCCCCACTGCAGAGACGTCCTACTTAATGCACATAAACCTCTTGTCATGGCGTTAGCACACACACCTGCACACACATGTTGGGTTTTCGTTTATGTGGAGATTACATTGGCTCACTATCATGTCCTGGAAACTGATCCTAGCCATAGTTACTACTTGGTCCAATGTTAAAATCCTAAATCCTAACTGTAATCACATAACTGAACATCAAATCATGTTGTAGATCTAAGAATAAAATAATATAAGGATAATACAAGGAAGGCAGGTCATCATGATGAGTGTGTACTGCTAGGTTTGGAAGGCGTCAGAATATTCTATAGGACAATAATATTTAAAGATGGTATATTACTAAACTGACTCTTGTGAGCTTTAAGCCATGTTAGAATGTTGTTATCTCATCAAAAACAAGATGAGCTCAAAATGCTCAACCTTGTGATGTCATGAAGCGGTAGTTTTCAAGTTAAGCTTTTTTCAGCTACCTTTCACCTTTAGTTCAGAAAAAAAAGGCAATTCCTGGGCTAAAATGATCCAAATGATATTAGTGAAAGTGTATGGAGTTTTGAAACACAGTGGACCTCTTCCTGTATTACGGCATGACATCACTAAGCGGAACAGAGTGTTTTCCCTTTGAGAGAAGAACTCAGCCTGTGTGAATGAAACAAAGCACAACTCCAAGTATGTCTGTGATGAGGAAACAACATTAAAACATAGATCAGAAAATAGTGTAAAATGGCTCTTTTAAGAAGCTCCAATTCTATCAATAAGATTTCAGATTTCAGTGCCTATAATGTGACAAACACTCGCCCACATTACTCATGCACACAAAGCTACATGATGGATGGTCCCTGTGTGTTCACTTCCCTCCGTCACACAGCTCCAGCAGAGGAGAGAGTCCCACTGATCACACTTTACAGGCCACTCCTCCACAACCTGCTCTGTATCAGCTTGGATTAGCTCTAACCACTGGCTTCTCTGTGCGTCAGTGAATAATGTAATGTGAATGAAACGGCAATGCTTGGGCCATATGCCAAAAAGTTAATCACACGTTTTTCCCTCATACTGAACAATCTTCATCCATTCTCATCCAAACTTATTATCAGTGCCATCTAAAGGGCCTATATTACACAAAATAAACTTGTGAGCTTTAAGCCATGTTATAAAGTTGTTAGCTCAACAAAAACATACCTGGAGTCGTGTTTGGCTTTATTCACTCGTGTTTGAGTAACCCTTTATTATTAGACTGTCTACATCCCCAAAGCTCAAAATGCTCTGTTCTACTTTATGATGTCATGAAGTAGTAGTTTTCAAGTTAACAGCTCCTTTCACCTTTATTTTGGTAGAGATTGGAGATGCCCTGGCTGAAATTATCCAAATGAAGGTGTGTTTTCTGTTTGAGAGAAGAACTCAGCCTAAATATGCAGGGTTTGTGTGTTAAACATGTGTGAATGAAGCAAAACACAACTCCAGGTCTGTTTGTGATGAGGAAACAATGTTATAACAAATCAGAAAACTGCATAATATGGGCCCTTTAGCAAAATAAAAAAAAGTCACATTTCTTTCAAAGATTGCTCAAAACTATATGCTTTTCCTGACAGAGGACTGGCTGTAGCCCTCTCCATTAAAATCATTAATGATTAGAAATAAGTACAAGTCCTACCGTCTATACTCATTACTGGCACATTTCTGGTTTCCAATGTAAATATACACTTTTTACCTCCTCGTGCTTCAGGCCTTTATACAGCTGGGAGGTAGTGGCGTGGAATCAGGCAGAGAAATTATTAGATGTAAACAACTGTGGAAAACATTGTATAATTTATGAAAGTATAACTCAACACCATTTCTTATTTAATTCCTTTGTGGCATGCCTAGTTTGTCCTGTGAATAAATACTACGTGATGGAGGAAATGGACTAAGGTCTGCACATTCAAATGCAGAGAATTCTCCAGTTTAAGTTTGAAACAGTAAATTGGAATCATTAATTATTAAAACAACAATTAGAAGGGGCAATAAATGCACTCCTGATGTTTTAAACTTGCAGAAGGGTCCAGGTCCAGCTTATACAATTTTAAAACTGCCCATAAAAATGTCTGACCGGCAATTAAAAATGTTTTCACTAATTGCATGCTTGTGTGAAAGAGACAAGACTTTACAGAGGATATCTAAAGGTGCATTGTGCAACTGGGGATCAGTATTTATCGTGTGTACATTTTCTTTGCAATAGTGAGGAGTTTTTAACCATTTTTATGTAATACAATAGGATGTGAGATGTAGAGGTGAGATGTAAATAACTTCTGTGGCTAATTATTGATTCATTCTGCCATGTACTTGTTGCAGCTCAAGTCTTTTAATGATACTATATATTTATAAATAAATTTACTGGGATTATCCTGCAATGTGTCAGTGGCATAAAGTAGTGTCAATATTATTGTTTATCACAATATTTCTGTGTACCAATATATTGTACTTCATTTTGTTGTTGGCACTATCTAAAACTGAGATAGTATTTTTTGCAAGTGGGCCATTCTTCGGGATTTTTGGCAACAGCAGACAGTTCAAGAACGCTACGCATGCTTCTGATTTTAATTGTAGGTAGTATAACATCTGTAGTACCTCAAAAACAGTCAGTGCAAAGGGGTGTCCCAGATGGTCGGTGGAGGATAACAGCACTTTGCGATTGTCTCCGTTCAGATCCACACTGGACAGCAGGTGCAGCTTGGAGTCCACCCAGTACAGACGCCTGTTGGACAAGTCTGGGAAAGAAAAGCAGAGTGGATCAAGTGAACAAAACCACAAAAATGAAAAGAAAATCAAGTTAAAGTGTAGTGGACAAGAGGGACATCTGTAAAGCACCAGAAGAGGAGGTCATAGCCAGAGAAAAGCCTGGGGTGAGAGCTGTATGAATACATGGGCCAGTAGCTAAGTCATCAATCTTTCCTGACAGTGGTTTGCGGAGAGCTAACACATGCGTGAGCGGGATATTGCCGTTTGACTCCGTTACCGTGGAGATATGTGGCCTCCGGCGAATTGATTAGTCTTAACGCAGGAAAACTTCTGTTATACTGACCTTTAAAGAACTATGCATTTCAGTTCAATATCTGTGAACTCTTGGATGCATTTTGTTAACTTTCATTAACTTGCTTAACAGAAAGAGTCACTGGTCAGATAACACTTTGATTAATACAGTTTAGATACACACATTACCAATAAAATAGAATATCAGTATTAAAGGTGCTATATTACGTAAAATGGACTCTTGTGAGCTTTAAGCCATGTTATGTTCTCAGTTGAAGAACTCAATATGCAGAGTTTGTGTGTTTAACATGTGTGAATGAAACAAAACACAGCTCAAGATATGTTTTTGATGAGGAAACAACATGCCATAGATCAGTAAATAGTGTAATATATAGGCTCTTTAAAGGCCAGTACAGATTTAGTGTATAAGCAGCTCTTGGGATCAAAATAAATCAGATGTGTATTATCAGCATCTAATTAAAAATGTTTAAGTTTTATTGTCCAATTATCAGGAAGTGTGAGGTTAGCATGCTAGTTGTTGGCTTTACCGTGGCTCTGGTCTCTGAAAGTTGTGAAAAGAGCTTAGAAATTGATTGTGGTCAATAATTAAGATGCTTTGAAATTAAAGGTAAGCGAGGAATAACTTTGGACCACTGCAAACTGTTGAAAAAGTTCTGTTTTACACACACAGCTGTAAAAAACGTGCACAGCTGCCGGACTCATAATTACTGAATCCGTCTAAACTATAACTATTTAAATTATTGAGTTTTTATCATAAGTAATTCCTATTTTTTATTGTAAATTATTTGTAGTACTGAATTGCTTGCCCATGACTTCTACATAAACTTATTTTAAACGTCTTGCCCATGCATTTTAGATGATGATAATCTAAAGTCCATCTTTATCAAGTTTCTAATAGTTTTCAGGTTTTTCTTCTTTATTTTTTGGTCTATTTGTTTTGAGTACTACACTTTTGCCAGGCCTCATGTCACTCTTTCCCTGCTTTAAATGGAGCCTGTATAGATGAAACAGCAGACTACAGTTCCCTCTAATCCACCTCATAGACAGACCACAGTAGTTTTACACATAAGTGCCCCCTCAATCAGCTGGCCTGGGTGAAATCAATATGAGAAAAACAACTCCTCTTTCTCTCTCTCTCTCTCTCTCTCTCCGCAGTCTAAACCAGTCCATGTCTCTCATTCGCCTCACTCCAAAAAATAATTTGTTTTCATACAGATGTGCGAATCCTCCACTGCTTTGAGTGGCGCCACACTTTGGTTCTCCTCAGGGCAAGGAAATTGGCTTGGGTGTGGCGGAGAGAGTTGCAAAGCATGATGGGAGGTATTGAATGCACAGGGCGTCTGGCGTATTAATTTGGCGTCTGTGTTGGCCAGCTTGATTGATGAGAGCCAGTGGAGCTATGACAATAAGAGGCACTCCACGATTGTTGCACTGGGAGTTGGCTTTTTACCCCCTCATAATGCCTTTTGTCTTTCCTCTGCTCGCTCACTGCTTTGTATTCATTGAAATTTCTGTCTCTGTCAAGAAGAACATTGTAACTTTGTCTAAAACTTTCTGCAAACTGGACTTTCTGGACTCTGAATTACACGCTATTGGTACACATTTTCAGGAGTCTGTGATCAATACAAGTGTTCACGGTCCCGTTTAGCTGTTTGATTTGACAAAACGGTAACTGAAAAACTGTTGGCCAATTCTAGCTAGCTTGTGACTTTAATTTTATCTGTAAGAGACATGATTAACAGCACAGCAGGGCCACAATATTCCAGTGTAAGTCAATGGGAGCCAGCGTCAGAAGGAGCCATGCTTTGTGTCCATTTTTATAGAATCTAGGACTAGTCCACATCAGGCCTACAATGGATTTATTTAGGACCAAATAAAGACAAGTTGCCCTGGTTCAGTCCTGGTTTGAGCCCAGTTAGTCTTGATATAGATTTGGTTGGAGATCTCGTTCTAGTCCTGATTTAGTCTTGGTCGAATCCAGGTTCAATTTTAGCTTAATTTAGTCCTAGTTTAATCTGAATTTTGTGTGAACACGTCCCAAATCCACAGTAAATTCAGTTATCCCAACATTATTCTTTAAAATTCAAGTCAAGTTGCATTGTTGAATTGATCTTTCTCCACCACATGTACAAACTTGAACAGCTGAACATGTTTAATAATGTGCAAGCCTATGTGACCTTCAAAACATGCCTTTAAATCAATCAATCAATCATATAGATCCCACACAAACCCACCCATCCCAGACTCTTTTCCAAGGACAAACTATTCTATACAATACTTAGTCTACAAATTTAACCCTGCTCTGTATTCTCAGATGCCCTTCCTTGTTGTATCCTTACCCAGTGTGATGCCATTGGGCCACTCGATGTGCTGTGATACCAGAATCTGCCGGTCCACTCCGTTCATACCGGCTTTTTCGATTTTAGCGTGATCTCCCCAGTCTGACCAGTACATAAACCTGTGCAAACACAACACATGATAATTAGGCCTAAATACTCTTCTTTTAAAGGTGTTTTTTTGGTTGAGGCTCCGTCACCTGCTTGTTTCTACGGAAATGTCATTGCTCTGCCTAGAATGTTCCACAGTATGACTTTAAAGATAAGATAAGATAAGATAAGATAATCCTTTATTTGTCCCACAATGGGGAAATTGCAATGTCACAACGCAAGTTTCAGAAACAGTAGGAAAATAAGAGCATGCATCAAAAACAAGATAAATAATAATAAGTATTTACAATCAACTAAAAAACACAACACTGTAAGCTAAAAGGCACAGGAACGTTGCACAATAAGTGTCTCTGATTCTGAGCAGTGAACAAACAGCAGTTAACAGCTCTACCTTACGTTTACTCAATTACAGGTGGTTTTATTGCTCAAAAATAACTAGAAAAACAGGCATTCTGACTGTGAGCGGGGTTGCCTCTCCACAGATCTGACCTGCAACTCAATTTGGTTTGGTCTCCATGAAGATAAAAAAGTTTAATGCCATAGTGTGAAACATTCCAGACAAAGCAATGACATCTCCATGAAGAAAAGTATTTGACGGACCCTCCACCAGAAAAGTTACACAATGCACCTTTAAATTTCAAATAAAGTACTATTCTATGTATTTTATTTCACTTGAGGTAACATGGTGTTGTATATTAAACAATAGGGCTATTTTCTTGTAAACAGTATATGTGTCACTTTAGTAATTAGAAAATTGCAATGAGATATTTATGAATCAGTCTCCAGCAATAAATAACAAGAATCTAAAACATCTACTGCTTTTAATCGGCTTTTTAAATCTGTACAAAGCAAGGCAAGGCATCCAGGATTTCAGCACAAAGTAATTCAAACTGCTTCACAAAATAAGAAAGAAAGTATATTATTTTATTGATTTTATTTATTTATTGCTATTTTATGGGTTCACTTTTATTTTTAGTGTTTTAGGACTGGCAAGGTTAAATTGAAACTGTTTTGTTGATAAAATGTGCAATAGACATAAAGTGGATTTGTAAAAAATGTCAGCCTATCTAGCAAATATTTCACATGTCAATGCCATTACATTACACTGTGCGTTTAGTTAGTCATATAGTGTATGAAAAAATATAAGAAACTCTTTGGCGATTTTCTCTCATATTGACCTCAGATGACAATGGCGCTGCTGTGAGCTTTCAGAGCAGCCTATTCAGATGTCAGTGGGATGTTCTGAACTGAATTTTTTCTTGAACTATAACGGATGTGCTTGTTATAATCTGTGAAATGTAGCATAACTATAGATTTCAGCCTTGCAAAGCACCTATTTCCATCTTTCTTTGGAAAAACTCTTAAATTCTTTCTCCAATTCGTCTCTACAATCATTTGAGCGATACAACTTCTGTCATGTTTTAGTCATGGCCTGCCTTTCACACTCTAGTTTTTCAAATCAAAACTCCACTTTCTCTTTACTTCTCTGCTCCCTCACCCGTGCTGGGGATCAACGGCTATGGCCCTCGGTTCGCTCAGCTCCGTGGTGATCAGGACCCGCCTCTTTCGCCCGTCAACGGTTGCCACGGAGATGCTCTTGTTGCCGGAGTCGGTCCAGTAGATGTTCTTGTGGACCCAGTCGACGGCGAGGCCTTCCGGGGAGTGCAGCGAGTCGATCAGCGTCACTTGTTCTGATGATTCACTGGCTCGGTTGATGTTCGCGCTGGTGGACAGGGAGAAGGAGAGAGGGAGAGAAGGAGAGAGGAGGAGAGGGGGAAAGGGAGGGACGGCGGGAGAGAGATTAAGACACAGAGAGGAAGGTAGAGGTAGGAAGAGAGGAGAAGAGAGAGGGAGGGGGGCAGATAGACAGGGAGAGGGGAGAGAGGAACAGAGAGAAAGGGAGGGAGAGAGAGAGAGAGGAAGCGAGAAGGAAGGAAGGAGTGAGGGAGTGAGGGAAGGAGGGAAAGCGAGGAAGGATGGACAGAAAGAGGATGTAAGAGAGAGGGAGAGATAAAGTGAAAGAAAAGAGTGAGAGGGAAAGACAGAGGCAGAGTGAAAAATGGAGAGAGAATACAAGGAAATTAATACTTAGAAAAGACATTAAAACAAACCAGAAAGATAAATACAGAATACAGTGTATACAACTAACACTGGGAGATTTTCAGATTCAGTTAATTCAATTAAAGTCAAAGACAACATGCAGGCTCAAAATTGTGAATATTCAAATCGATAATTTCTTTTTCTTTCTTTCTATATTTTATTTTATTTTATTTTTTTATTTTAAACAAACAAACATGGCTCAAGTGCACGGGTATTTGCCAGTTATACATTCCAAAAAATAAAGGAATAAAGCATACAGAGGTCGAAAATTCACTGTGGCACAAGTACAGTTCTAATCCAAATCGATCATTTGTAATAAAACATTTCAATGCCGTCTTCTATTTCTCTCCAAAGATTTCAACATATGCCCCTTTCATAGACTATTTGATGTGCGATGCATTTTTCAGGTACACAACAGTCTCTCAGTAACAGCTGTCGACTCCGCTGAACACAACAGCCTGTCTTTCTGTATGAACCCCTCACAACACAACCGCTCCCTCTCCTTTCCTTCCTCTTTTTCATCTCTCCCTCCATTTTGCTCCTTTTTTCCTATTATCTGCTACTCGTAACATCTTATTCCCAACAAAGAGCGCTTTAAGAGACAAATACTAAAATATACCTGTTCTCTGTGCGATTAAACAGGAGGGGGTGCAGATGGAGAAGGTGCTTTTATTAAGAACAGTGCTTAAGCTGAGATGGGGAGCGATGGATTAGCCAGGCAGAGAGGCAGATTGTGCAGTTAATTGGCTGTGTTAGCACTTGCCATCACTGACATGTTGCTCTATGGGGACAAAGCTGGTCTTTTGTTTCACAGTGGGGCTAATTCAGGCTAATTCTCTAGCGTGGTTTAGAAACGTGCTGTCTATATTCGTGATTAAAAACTAAAATAATGGGTATGTTCCCTTGTGTTAGCGTTGAGTGCACTAATAAATACACAATATACATAATTATTTTGTTTCAACCTCTCCTTGAACCGCCAACTTAACGAGGGGTTTGAGTGCCCGAATGATCCCGGCAAACAGAGCCTGGGGGACGGGTCAGACTAACTCACAACCACCACCTGGATGAATGATGAAAAAAGAAGACTGCTGCCATAGCCATTAACAATTAAAAAGTAAATATTAAAATGCCGCCCATAAGCAGGAAGTTAAATAGACTGTATTGAATAAGCAGTATTGAACATGACAGACTGAAATGGGGGTGATGAAGAGGGAGAGACATTCGGCATTTTTTTTTTTTTAATGGTACATACAATTGTAACTGATTAGTGTCCAAAGCTGTGTTAATGTCACTTGATGAAAACTGCACTATTTAAAGTCACTACAGCAATATGAATAAAAAATACATTATTGAGGTGATGATTTTGTGTGGTATATATGATAATGAATTAGATTAAATGTACTTTGATGTGCTCTGTGCTAGAACATAAAGGCAGTGCTGCTATTGACAGAAAGGATTAGCATTGTCAACCATGATAATAAATGTAGCTTATATTTGTAGATTTTATGTAATCCTCTATAATGCCCATAGGTATTATGTAGTCAACATTCACTGGGGGTGTGACGCTAACTGAAAGCACTGCTCTGTTAAAAGCTCTGTTACTCAAGTTAGACTAAATGTGAGCTTCATTTTAACACAGTTTGACCAGAAAGAGCTGGCTTAGGTGGAACTACAACAGGTGCTGTTAAAAAAAAAAAGGCTATCGCACATAAAATTACAGTCACAAGCATTAGCCAGCAGTTTTGGAGCTAGTCTTGTCTTTTTGTTGAAAATCAAACACCTAAACAGGACCATGAACGCTTGTACTGATCACAGGCTCCTGAAAGTTTTGTGCTTTTTTTGTTTTCAGATTTCAAAACATTTAAACACTGTTTGCTATTGTGTGCATTCTGTCACCATGGCAACTGCTACATGTATCATTAATGGAGGAATATTTATAACACCCCCAGCATGATTTCACTGCAAAGTATCAATATATTAGATTGTAGAAGTAATAAGAGCAACCATAAGAACAGATTAGTCACAATAAATAATACACAGTACAATACATATAAACACAATACTACACAATACTACATAAATAATTATAAATTTTTTTGGAACATTATTTTTTACATTCCATTGGTCTGTAATTAGTAACACAACTTCCGTTCACAAGTTCAATTCAATAGACTGTTCCTAAGTGTGTTATAAGAAAACAATGTTTTGTTTTTTTCTTGTGAGAGTCATTATGTCAAACCAATGGTCACTAGGAGAAGCCACCACAGATGACATAACCATTATTCACCGGCTCTGGGGCCAACAGAGATGGAGGGATGGAGTGAGCGACGGAGGGATGGAGGGCAGAATGAGGCAAAGACAGATGAGCCCAAACGAAGGGAGCAGATTGCATCTTTAATTGAGTGTATTATTGTTTGGAGCAGACATCTTCATCATGGGGGAACGTTAACAAGTGGCTAGCCGGCTGCATGATAATCCCCATGTATGAGCAGGGCAGGCAGCAAGTGCATGGGGAGAGTTTACTGTAAAGGAAAGAGCGTGGAGGTCACTGTGACACTTAGAAAAGCACATACGTAGTAGCCAATAATAAACTAAAATGTTTAAAATCCTATACAAGGCATTATAATAGTGTTTTAAATTTGCTGTACAATTTAGTTATAGTAATGCATGTTGAATAACTAGGCATAATGCATACAGTTTATAGGCCTAATGCAGACAGAAAAGGTCAAATCACATCCTCCATGATATTACAACAATACAACAGCAGAGGGAGCGTGCAAACTGCAAAGTGAAACAATTGAAACCAAGCTCAAACAAGGGCTGCCAGCACTAAAGTTGATTAGCTGAGCAGTAAAAGCAATTTGAAAGCAGTGAAATACTAAAGTGAGCCTGGTAAAGGGGTGTATGGACTTTAAAAACACACTGGAGCTTCATGGATTACCAAAAGACTGGTTTCCCCGTAGACTGTATATATGTAAATGGGCATAGCCGCTGCGTTCCAAATAGAAAGAGGCCATGAGTTTGTTTCTGGCTCCATTTACTCTGGCTCCAATTCACTTTGGATTGGAAAAACGTCGCCACTCTCCCCGTACCTGCTGCTGTCAGGCTCCTCATTTTGGTCTTAAAATGTTCGTACTAACACGTTCTACATGATCCTGGTGTTTTTATTTTGCTATTTTATCCGTAAATCAATTGCTATTGCCAATATGGACCTGGCTCCAAATTCGTTCCTATAACTGCTAGTCTTGTGAGCTTCATTTGACTGGAGCCGAACACTACGGGTGACGTCGCACTCCCTTAGTCCACTTCAGTCTATGATTTTCCCCATCAAATTCCAGTAGACTAATCCTTCAGCTGGGTAGTCTTCACCAAGATCATGTACAAGATCATGAGACGCTCCAACTCCAGACATGTCACATCTTGGGAATGGGTTGAAGGTTGGGTCAAATGTAGTAATCAAATTCAAAGTAAGAAATTCCAATCCAACTGTTTATGTTCTTGAATAATCAGTTCTAACACCATAGCCACCTGAGATCTGAAAACCACTGGCTTTTATTACACACTTTTGGTTGATTCTGTTACAGCTGGAGTACCTGATCTACTGTAACTTGTTCCTGGCTCTCAAGCTCTTTACTAGTCCTCGTGCATGAATTGTTGCCACTAACCGGAGCAGCTTTTTCAGACAATTGATGCTTTTGGAGCAACTTTTTCAGACAGTTGATACTTTGCAGTTGATGTTATCACCATTCACTGGGGGTGTGACGCTAACTGAGGCTCTGCTCTGTCTGAATCTCTGTTAGACTTTAATCTGATCTTTATTCTAACACAATCAGACGGGAAAAAAATGACTTAACTGGAACTACAACAGGTGAGATCATTTGTGCTGCTAAACACACTCCACATAAAATTACAATCACAAGATAGCTAGCATTAGTTTTTCAATTAGTCACTCTCACCTTTTTGTTGAAAATCAAACACCTAAATAAGACCTGAAAATGTGCTGTTTAAATCAATTTTGTTTTTATTTCTTGAGTTTTCAGACTATGTTAAAACTTTTTGGACAGTGTTTGCTAATGTGTGCACTGAGTCTCCTTGGTAACTGCTGAACACTCTACCGTAGACATACATGCATAACACCCCCACTGTGATGCCACTGCAATGTATCAATGCACTTCCTGCGGGGGAAAAGGTCATTTACTAACTTATAAGAAAAAAGTTGGGTACTTCAGACTTAACATTCACAGCACGCTAATTGAGACCACCAACTCCATTTGTCCTTCGTCTGTCACTGTCCCTCCAGCTCCGTCTGTGTTCATGCAAAGTTGCGTATGCGTGCAGATGAGTGATGATTGTGATTACTGATGCGGTAAAACTATGTAGCATATGGCCTCAGCTGTAATGACTCAAACCCCTCCCAGTGCCTATTAGCTAACTGGCTTACACACGCCCATACACGATCTCTATACAAGCGGATGTGTGAAGGACAAACTTGGCCACCTTTTCCCTGTCAATGTGATGCCACAGGCCCGCAGGTGGGGGACAGGTGAGGGAGATAAGATAGATGTCCAAAAGGGGGAGTGACAGACATAGGGAGTGTATTGGGAGGATGCTGTTAGTCCTTCAAAAGCCCTGATCCATGCACTTACACACTCCATTAACCCAGTGCAGGGGGCTTTTTATAACCAGTTTGTAAAAATAACAATGGACTGAACGAGTGCAGTGAGAAAGTGGACATGAAAAATGATTCCGCAGTGCTACAGAAGAATAAGCATGTAAAAATACGCTGTGAAATACAAGTGATCTAATATAGGCGGACAAAAAGGAGAACAAAAATTTATGTTCAAATCTGTGTTCTTAAATTGATTCAGGAACAAAAATAAACTACGGTACTACTGCAACTAACAAGAGCTGCCCGTCCAGCCAAAACCATATGCTTTTGACACCTAATATATTTAGGTCTGGAGCCCTAGCTTTTCTCACCCATTTCTGATGGTCGTGATTGACAGGCAGATTAACCAGTCAGAGAAACACATGGTTCGTTCATGTCAAAACAAACATGGAGATTTTTGAGTAATGTAACAGAGGAGAAACAGTATATTTCTGCAGAATTAACAAGAGTAGCATAAAACACGTATGTATCTGAGGTAAAAAAAAAGTTATAGATTTTGTTCTGAATAAGTAAGGACGATCATTTGACGCAGTTTATAATTCTAGACCTTTCTGCAATCAAACAGGAAGTGAGGGGAGGGGATTACTGCCATAACTTCAAACGCACACAAGTGAGTTTACATGTATGCATTCTATTATATTTCTGTTTCTTACCTGTAGATCTTGCGGTGGAAGAGGTCACACCAGAACATCTTGTTGGAGGCCACGTCCACGTCCAGAGCCACAGCATTCTTTAGTGTGGGCACCACCTGAGAATACTCGCTCTTCAGAAGGTCAATGCGCCGGATCTCATGACGGTTAGTGAACATCAGGTAAGGACTTTTACCTATACAAAAAGACAAAGAGTACAGTAGAGTTAGCTATTTAAGTTTTATATTATTCACAAACTGACAAACAAAACATGTGACCTTCTTAAGCCTTCTTAAGTTCAGACTGCGGAGTCAAAAAACATGCTGAACGCCTCTAGTTGGTCGCCTTTGCATTTGAGTTCAGATGCTCCCAACACACGTCTTGGACGCTGTGGATGAACGTTGGAGAAAAATACTTGACGCGCGTCTGCTGTGCCTTGTCTGCGAGTGTTTTGTTTTCCCAGTAATAACGATACGTTGTGCATGTTCTTGTTATAATGTTTGTGCCTCCCTGGTCTTTCTCTTTTTTCTTCTTCTTCCCGATAATGTCGTTGCTACGTCAATGGATGTAACTCAGGTGCCGAACACTCAGGACACGCATCCAGAGCATATGATGCGCAACATCGAAGACGCGCTGCAAAAACGCAGGAGGCCCTAGACGACTGAGACGATTGAGAGGGACTACACTTACTACAAGTATAGCACGCTGACAGTGGAGATAGGTTGGCTGATATATCACGCTGATATTTGCACTTTTTAGCATATGGGCTATTGGCTTTGAATCTTCAACACAGGCCAATATTTTGTTTTGAACGACTTGCTCCGTAAAATTACCCATGAAGCTTTATTTGAACACTTGAGTACAACAAGATAACAGAACGAAATGTGACTGCACAGCTCTGTTTAAGGTTTGAGGTTAAAACAAAAAAAAAGTCCTGTGGATGAGTTCTTATTAAAGCAAAGTTACATAATTTGGGAAAAATAATCAAAATTGGACCTAAATATCGACAGAGGTCAAGGGCCATTGGTTGCTCTGGATTCTACACAATCAGTTTCGGCATCAGCCATGAAAAAAAAAACATATCGGTCAATCTCTAACTGATTGACCACTACACCTCTAATATACTATCAAATAAGAAAGTATCCTGTTTTCAAGGACACGAGCAGCATGTTTCTACAAATTGCATCATGAAATAATAGGACAAATGTGCAATGAATACGCAATACTTAAGATTACAAAGAAGATGAACAGAAACACATAAATCACAGAATGCAGCACTAATGTAGAGTCTTTGCTTTGCCATCATTTGAGTTTGACACTGCCCAAAATGAGACCTGATCAAGAGGTTCTATTTTTACCCAGCAGACAGCAGCAGCTGAGAGCACTGTTCCAGGTGAGAGTCCTGTTCAGAGCAGAGGTACACAGGGTTATGGAGCTCAGGGGAACCATGAGTCAGAAATATGAAGCTCTTTATGTAGTCCACAAGGTCACACTAGTGTAAGGGGAGGACTGAAGTGAAAGAAGGCAGCCTAACTAACACAAACAACACCAATAGATACAATAGCCATAGCTGATGCAGCAGTAGTTATATTTTTGTCTTATATCTTTTCTTTCCAAGATGCTCAAAATCACATTGCATAGTGAAGAATTTATGTAGAAATAACTGCCTCAACTGAATCCAAGTTCAACTATTCATTTTCATTACTTTCTGCAGAGGACAAAAAGCAAACGTTGGTGCACCATAAACTTTATGTTTCCTACCTACCCAAAGTTGTACTACATCAAAACAGATGAAAACAATAATAATTACTGGTACTTTATCTTAGTATTAAATAATGATATGAAAGATAAATATGTACGTACTTTATTTGTTCTGATTACATAAAGAATAAAACACTACTCCAATGCCACATCCAGACAGTTGCCAGGGCTATTACTGCTTCTATTTACGCTGTTCTTGTGTTGTTTTTATGTGGTGGTGAGTCAAAGATGAATTTGACCCTTGGTAGACAATGAAGATATTCTATCCTAAAATGTAGAATGCAAAAATAGACACATGTACTACTACTGCTACTACTACTGCAATAGTAGCAGCAGTAGTACAACTACACAACTATGTACTACTATTACTGCTACCATTACTGCTACTGCTACTGCTACTGCTACTACTATTACTAGTACTGTGTACATTCATATTAGTGCCATGTTCTTGCCTTGTTCATCACGTCACTCTCTACACCACTGTTAACTACAACATACTCACAACACCACTCTATCTCCAGAAGTGTGTGCGTGTGCGCGTGTGTGTGTGTGTGTGTGTGTGTGTGTGTGTGTGTGTGTGTGTGTGCGCGTGTGTGTGTGTGTGTGTGTGTGTGTGTGTGTGTGTGTGTGTGTGTGTGTGTGTGTGTGTGTGTGTGTGTGTGTGTGCGTGTGTGTGCAGTCTGACACCTCCAGGCTCTCTCAGGCTGGCCTTACCTTTCCTTAGCTGACTGCACAGGGACAAATAAATCTGACGTTCTCACATGTGTTTGGTGCACAGTCATTTTGCTCTGACTACAAAGCTCTGTACCCACCTCCTCCTCCAGCTGGGACAGGAAAAGCACAGGGGGAGGGTGATGGATGAACCAGAGGATGCAGTGAAATGAGGAGAGGTAATTAAGGAAAGGTATTAAAAGAATATGAGACAGCAGAGGATACAGGACGTGGTCGTTGGAGGTAAGTGTGCATTGTACTTTCATATTCTACAGTAGGCCAATTGAGACATTAAGCTGTAATTGAAAACTGCTAAAAATAACACCATGCAGTATGTCAAGATTATTTAATTAGTCAATAATCAGGATCATTCATGGTCACCATAAGAATTACAAAACAGATACCAATATTGCTGGGTTTCAGACGACATCACAACATTCTCTAGGCCAATTTTTTTTTTTTTAATACAGATGGGGGGCAGGTAAAACAAATTATTGTTCAACTAGAGATTTTTCTTTTGTCAAATCAATAACAGAAATGATCAGGTTCCATATTTGGGAATGTACTTTATAATATTAAGGAACAATGTAATCAATAGGAAAAACTGTCTCACCATCACATTCTACAGTCTGAAAAACACCAATAGGCCGATCATATTTAATACAGACATGTTAAGATGTTAAAATTTAGATTTTTGTTGTAAAATGGTGAGTTCTTGGGTCTGGTCACTGTTACAAATGATCAGATTCAACATTTGTGCATTCACCTTTTGAATATTTCATAGCAAAGTCCAATGTAAATAACAGGAACTAGGGTGTATGATATTATCAATTCTATAATCTGAAAACTACCCATTGTGCCATCCCTAGTATATATATGAAGCTAAAGTAGTAGAAGTAATGAAAAAGTCCTATATCCTATCAGTATGATTCATATATAAGGTAGGTCATATGAGATTACGTTGCATGAAGAGTGATAGAACCATCATTGTTATGTTGTCATTGAAAACCAAACAGGCTAGATTACTTTTAGGATTCAGTATTACGCCATTTTCTGATCCATGTTATAATGTCGTTTCCTCATCAAAAACATAACGGAGTTGTGTTTTGTTTCATTCACACAAGGCCGTGTTCTTTTCTCACACAGAAAATACTCTGGTCCACCTTGTGATGTCATGTGGTAATACAGGAAGTGCTCCACTGTGTTTTAAAACTCCATAAACCTTCACTAGAATCATTTGGATTATTTCAGTCCTGGAATTGCCAATCTCACTGAACTAAAGATAAAAGGCAGCTGTTAACTTGAAAACAACCACTTAATGACATAACGAGGTGGAACAGAGCCTTTTGAGCTTTGGAGATGTAGACAGACTGATAATAAAGGGTTACTCAAACATGTGTGAATGAAACAAAACACAATTCTGAGTATGTTTTGAGGAGGTAACAAATTAACAACATTATAACATATATATAGGACCTTAATCAGCATTTGCTTGCATTTTACATTGTTTTTAATTTAACCCTGAAATTCAATGTTCAATGTTGCTATGCTCATCGGACACCCTGAAAACAGAAGATGGAAGTTCCACTAGTCAAATTAAAAAACTACTTGACTACTACAAAATACACTCTTAATAAAATAAAACTCTTCTGGGAGGAATAAGCAAGATATGAACATAATTTAAATGCACACAAACATGACATCTTCCTTTTAGTATTCCACTATAAACACTGAAGTTCTTTAACCCACTGCAGCTTCCCCCTTGATACCATTACCATCCTCTTAGGCAGGATATGACAGACAAATCTCTACTTAAAAGGCTGAGTCATGCTACTTAACTTCTTAAGGCTTGGCAATTTAAGAAAAAAGTACTATATATTATCTTAACTTGTCAATTCCAGCAGAGTAACAGTCAGCTCCCCTAACAGGACGTCAGTGTCGGAGACATATCTGAATCTCTGCTGCCAGTTTGGGGCTGCCTCTTGTGCCCTAGGCTAATTAAGATAATGCGCTTGATAAGATTAATATTATCAGGGGAATACTGTCAGGCAATAGAAGAGATTTCCAAAGAAGTTTATGTTCACATCACGCTGGGGGGACAGCATGTATGTCTATGGAGAAATGTCCAGCAGTTACATGGTGACACAATGCACATATTAACAAACACAGCCTGATAAGTTTAAAGAACTCATGAAAAATACAAAATGGATTTGAACAACATATTTTTTCTGGAGCTTGTAATCTATGCAAGCATTTAAAACAGATGTCTAATGCTGGCTAGCTTGTGATTGTAATGTTATTTGAGAGGGACTTGTTTAAGCGCACAGATCAGATCACCTGTTGTAGTTCTACCTAAACCCGTTCTTTCTGGTATGATTATGTTAAAAAAGGTCAGATTAAAAACTAACAGAGCTTTAGACAGAGCAGTGCCTCGAGTTAGCTTCTCCTCCCCGGGAATGTTGATGACCTCAGCTGCAAAGTACCAATAGTGAGAGTTAGCCTGTCACGATAAATGCTATACTGATGTATCCTTCAGTAAACGACAGATGGAACGGTACATTTAGGTAGTCAATACTTTATTTATCGTTGAGTAATGGGGGTTTTCATTGTTATTTTTCTGTATTATGATTAGATTTGAGCTGAAGAAGGTTGAATAAATAACTTATATGACTTATTATAAGTTATTTATTCATTCTGCTATAGTTATTACTCATTTATTAACCATATTATAAATTCTGAATATTTTTGGAAGGAATAATCCTGCTTTAAGGTTATGGCGTAATGTTGTTTCAAAAGAAAACAAAAAGAGTCCAGGTGACCACTGATGAAACCTTAGTAGTTTTTTATGATAGTTTATCATCTAGATTTTCAATATACAGCACTTCAGAATGTGTTACCACAACAGGCCCAAGTGAGGGGAAAAAAAGAAAATGTCAAAAACAAAAAGTTCAAAGTTTGGTAACAGGTATGGGGTTACGTTTGCAGCGAAATTGACAGTCTAGATGTATGACATGAAATCATAATGAGAATGATGCAACAGCAGATGCAAAGTCAAGGTCTGTCAGTTTGGGGAGGTCATGCCAAAATTATTAGGTAGAAATGATTGCGTTGCCAGCATCTGTCAGAAGGAAAAAGGCAAGAAGTTATATAACATCTATTAGTTGTCTGGTGGTGGGAAAACTCCTGAGAAATTGTATGCACATTAACTACAAAATATGAGCCTGTGCCCCCGCATGCTAATGTTGTAACCTTTGGAGACATTTGTATTCAAGCTGCAAAAATGAACCAGTGACTGCAGATTGAGATACTACAAAATAGCTGGTTAAAGGGGACAAATTATGCAAAATGGACTTTTAAAAGCTTTTAAAAACATGTAATAATTGTTTCCCTTCTCATTTACCCAATCAAAGTTGTATTTAGAGTGATTTATGCATGTCTGAGTAATCTTTATTCTCCTGCAATCAAGACTCCATTGTTTGAATTTTCTTAAGCAATGATACAAGTAGGACTGGGCAGAGTGGCAAAGCCTTTTTACATACATTAAAAGGTCCTATATGATGCAAAATTGACTGCGAGCTGTAAGCCATGTTAGAATGTTGCTATCTCCTCTAAAATGCCTGGTGTTTTGTGAGGTTTTTTGAAACTTCTACAGACAAATCCACGGCTGTGCAATGGGCTCATCGGTCTCCCCTATCATTGCAAACTTATACATGGAACAATTTGAACAGAGTGCCCTGGCCTCATATCCAGGCACTCCACCCACACATTGGTATTGCTTTGTTGATGATAATTTTTCAAAAATCAAAATTCAAGATTTGGAACCTTTTACTGTACATATCAATTCTGTAGATCCGAACATCAAATTCACTCGTGAAGATGCCAAGGACAACAAGGGCTTTCTTAGATTGTGCAGTAACGATAGGAGAAGACTGGTGACTCCAGGTAGAGGTCTTCAGGAAGCCTACAAACACACTCACACACATCTCCACCTAAAAGCCATGGGCCACTCCTTTGAGGACAGTGAGGTACAGATCTTGGCCAGAGAAAAGAACTGGTTTGAGAGGGGAGTTAAAGAGGCTATTTTTGTCAAGAAACTGTAAACAAATAGGTGTGGTAGTCTCAGAGTAATTTCATTGTAGTTAGCTCCTCTCTTCAGGCAGATAAGGCAGTGTCCACCAGCGTCTGACCAGAACTGAAGAAGCATCTTGGATGAGCTGCGAAACGTATTCGACCAAATAAACTTTTGTCCAGTTGACAAATTGAATTTCTCCTTTTGCCATGGATTCTACCTGGACGACTGACGGATTCTACACAAATCCTTCAGTCGCCCATATTACGCCATTTTCTGAGCTATCATAATGGTTTTTTTTGTTTCATTCACGTGTTTAACAGACAAATCTTGCAAATTTAGAATAATCTGGATAATTTCACACCTGGAATTGCCAATCTCTACCGAGCAAAAGATAAAATTTAGCTGTTACCTTGAAAACTACTACTTCATGACATCACAAGGTGGAATGGAGAATTTTGAGCTGAGATGTAGACAGACTAATAATAAAAGCTCACAAGAGTCAGTTTGTTCGCTTGCTTCTGATAGTATCTGCATGCTGTTGATTGGTGGTCTCTTGTTGACAACATTTTGGCGAGCTAACACTGAAAATCTCTGTATCTTTCCACACTTGAAGCTTTTAACTTCAGAGAGTGAAGTTAAGTCCCAGATGAGATTTGGCAGACTTATATAAAAGCCAGAGTCCCATGTCAAGAGCTTTTGACAAATGGGAAATCCCAACCACAGCTGTAAACCAATTCTGAAAAGGTGTGCTCGCGGTGTCAAAGTGTTTGGCAGTAATCTTGTTATGAAAGGGACCGAGTGGAGGGACAAGTGTGAAATGAACTGGGAAGTGCAACAACTTTGAGTAAAGCATTTCTGTCTTAGGTTTTAGACTATACCTCAAAAATCATCTCTCTTTGTGTGGTGTTCAGTTGCATGTTACACAGCTGACAGAGCTTTACACAAGTTGGATTATAACTTGTCTTTTTAAAGGTCCTATATTACCAAAATTGCCTCTTGTGAGCTTTAAGCCATGTTACAATGCTGTTATCATCAAAAACATACCTGGAGTTGTGTTTTGTTCCTTCACACAAGTTTGAGTAACCCTTTATTATTAGTCTGTCTACATCTCCAAAGTTCTGTATGCTCTGTTCCACCTTGTGATGTCATGAAGTGGTAGTTTTTAAATGAATAATGTGAAACAATTCAGCCTAAATATGTAGGGTTTGTGCGTTAAACATGAATGAAACAAAACACAACTCCACTCCACTTCTTTGATGAGGAAAACATTATAACATTATAACAGATCAGAAAACCATGTAATATGGGCCCTTTAATGATTTAGTTTTGCGTCAGTATGAAAAGAACAGAATGAAACCACACAGCAGGATTAAAAGTAAATGGTTTTCTATTGAAACACGCTGTGGAGCATGAATCTTTGTAATAGTGAGCACTCCCTGAAGTCTCTGAAGTCCTATAAAGTGAGACAGGAGAGTGGAGTGTGATCAATTGCTGTGTATTTTTCTCTACTGAAACATCAGTGTGTTAAGAGCCTATGCATTGTTGGGCAACTAATGATTATTTTTGTTATTAAACAGCACAAGGAAGAAGAACAGATTTTATTTTTAAAAGACCTATTGTGCTTGAATCTGCTATACAATTATAATCTACGTTACCCATCAATGACTGATCATTGATGTAATTTGCACATTTTAAAATCACAAAATTCATCTAAAACAACTTAAGAAAAGAAACTGCTTTAAAAATGATTTCACTCCTACTTGAGAATATATTTGCAGTGTAATTGAGCTCAAAACCTATAAAAGCTTTTTGTTGAAAATATTTAAAAAGTCAATATGGCAATTGTGCCTTAGTTCTTTTAAATGATTCAACTATGAAGCCATTGTTTTTAGCCTCATTCAAACATGCCCAACATTCGTAAATATTATAATATAATATTACAAATTTTCTTTGAACATGCCACCAAAAGAAACACATTGCACTGAAACAAATGGTCATTCACACAGGATGTCAGTGGGTTTCTGGGCATATAACATTGATGAATGGAACAACTGTCCAATGGGAGTTACTCCACTAAACATTTTATTGACTCATTTACCCAACATATTGATTGAGTATATTGCACAAATCTCACCTAACTTCCCTCTCTTTCCAAACTTTTATAATCCAAAAGTCATTATGTCTTTCTTCTTGAGCCCAACCTTCTGCAGTGCCGTTAGCATTACTAATGTGGCATTCTCCCACAGCCTTCAGTATGTGCAAATAACATCTCCACCAAGCCTGTAGTCACATCTGATACAGACAGAGCTGATTCCTTCTTCACTGGGGACTGTATGTATGGCAGTGGACCGGCTTCATTAACTGCACATTACCTCAGCTCCAGCAGACAGCAGATCTGTATTTATAGCCATGTGCCCTTTGTGCCTCAGAATAAACAACACCTCAATAACAAACAATAACTCAAGCTCATCGTCTGTCACTCCCCATCTCCTTCACACAGAGACACGAGACACAGCGCCGCAACTCTGGTTTAGTGCTTTCAGAAGAGAAATGTCCATCTACAGAGGATCAAAGGGAGTAAGGGAGATTCAGGTAAGTTTACTGGAGGTGACTTGCCTAAGAAAACAATATATATATATATATTAGTAGTTGTGTTTCAATAGATTCATGTTTCAGTAGCCTTTCTCACTTTCTAGAGTTGAAAATGTTATTAGGGGAAATATAGTTCTTTTTGTTCATTTGGATGTTCATAGTTCATTTGGACGATTTCAGCCATGGAATTGCCAATCTCTATTGAACTAAAGGTAAAAGGAAGCTGTTTGAAAACTTGAAAAAACTACCTCTACATGACATCACAAGGTGAAACAGAGCATTTTGAGCTTTGGAGATGTAGACAGACTAATAATAAAGGGTTACTTAAACATCCTCAGCCTCCCCGGTAAGGTCTATTCTAGGGTACTGGAGAGGAGAATCTGATCGACAGTCGAACCTCGGATTCAGGAGGAGTAGTGTGGTTTTTGTCCCGGCTGCGGAACACTGGACCAGCTCTATGCTCTCCATCGGGTGCTCGAGGGTTCATGGGAGTTTGCCCAACCAGTCCACATGTGCTTTGTGGATCTGGAGAATTCATTTGACCGTGCCCCTCATGGTGTTCTGTGGGGAGTGCTCCAGGAGTATGGGGTTTGGGGCACTAAGGGCTGTCCGGTCCCTGTATGGCTGGAGCAGGCGCTGTGTTTGCTTTGCCAGTAGTAAGTCAGACCTGTTTCCGGTGCATATTGGACTCCGCCAGGGCGGATGAATCTGTTCATTGTATTTATGGACAGAATTTCTAGCCGCAGTCAGGGGCCGGAGGGTATCCGGTTTGGGGACCACATGATCTCATCTCTGCTGTTTGCAGATGATGTTGTCCTGATGGCTTCATCAGACCAGGACCTCCAACATGCATTGTGGCACATTGGAGCACTGGGGCTGGGATGAGGATCAGCTCCTCCAAATTCAAGGCCATGGTTCTTGACCGGAAAAAGGTGGCTTGCCCTCTCCGGGTGGGTGGAGAGTCCCTGCCTAAAGTGGAGGAGTTCAAGTATCTCGGGGTCTTGTTCACGAGTGAGGGGAGGATGGAGCGTGAGATTGACAGGCGGATTGGTGCAGTGTCAGCAGTGATGTGGTCGCTGTACCGGACCGTTGTGGTGAAGAGGGAGCTGAGCCGAAAGGCAAAGCTCTCGATTTACTGGTCAATCTACATTCCTACCCTCACCTATGGTCATGAGCTTTGGGTAATGACCGAAAGATCACAGATACAAGCGGCCGAAATGAGTTTCCTCCGTAGAGTGGCTGGGCGCTCCCTTAGAGATAGGGTGAGGAGCTCAGTCACACAGGAGGAGCTCGGAGTAGAGCCGCTGCTCCTCCAGGTCGAGAGGAGCAGCTGAGGTGGCACAGGCATCTATTCTGGATGCCTCCTGGACACCTCTCTCGGGAGGTGTTCCGGGCATGTCTCACTGGGAGGAGGCCCCGGGGAAGACCCAGGACACGCTAGAGGGACTTTGTCTCCCGGCTGGCCTGGGAACGCCTTGGGGTCCCCCCAGAGGAGCTGGAGGAAGTGTCCAGGGCTAAGGTGAAGGAAGTCTGGAAGTCCCTCCTTAGACTGCTGCCCCCGCGACCCGGCCCCGGATAAGCAGAAGAAAATGGATGGATGGATATTTAAACATATGTGAATGAAACAAAACACAACTACAAGTATGCTTTTGAGAAGTCACATTCTAACATGGCTTAAAGCTTGTAAGAGTAAGTTTTATGTAATACAGGACCTTTAATGTGCATCTGTGTTATAATTCATACATCAGACTCATAATATAAGTAAAATTTCAGCTCTGAAATTGCACACACTAAAATACATCTCAATCAGTAACTTTATTTTAGTCTCCAAACTTAAAATGCCTAAAATGGATAATATGTAATATGCATAAATATGTGTAGCCATACTACTTTGCACAGCCCAATCTACTCTGGTCAATCTACTCTGGCAAGCCCTGGCCTGGTTATTACCTGGAGGGAGACCTTTAGAAATACCAGGTACTGCGGCAGCAGTGGCTTTAGTAGAAACTGTTGTTGTGTCCTTAGGCAAGACACTTCTCCCACCTTGCCTAGTATGAATGTGGTGTGTGTGTGATGGTCAGAGGGGTCAGTGGTGCAGAATGGAAGCCTTGTTTTCGTCAGTCTACCCCAGGGCAGCTGTGACTAATAGCAGCTTACCACCACAGAATATGGAGTGAATGAATTATACAATGTAAAGCCATTTGGGTGTCTTGAAAGGTGAAATATAAATGCAATGCATTATCATTATTATTTATGAAAACTTAATGTGAAAAATAGATCACACACCTTCTAGGCTGAAACTTTTTACGCATTTTCTCAATATAAATTTAGAGACTTTTTCATCAACAATTGTAGATTTGGACAAATACTAAAATATTTAACAACTGAGAGCTCAACTGGTGATTTGATAACTCAGAACTTCATATCTCAGGCCTTTACTTGTATTGTATCAGTCCATGTATTGGTTTTCAGATTCTAGGATGTCATTATGCCAAAGCCCCTTTTCCCTATAGATAATATTGTTGTAACAGAATTTTAACAATCTTAGTTTTAACTGCCCCTATATTATATTGTCCTATATAGAAAGTTGTGATGTAATCTCAAACTTAATTTGGTGTGTATTTTGACAGAAGAAGAGACAGCCACATGAGGAGATGGATAAGTCTTTTCCAACACTGCATTTAAAAGTGAGAGACAGTCTGAGCTCTGAGCCTGTCTCATTAACAGACCAGTCCAGTCTATAATCACTGAGCCCTGGGCAGACGGATGCAATCACTAACAGCTCTATCTCTTCTCGTCTTCACTGAAAAGTTCATCGGTTTCTATTCATGGCAAAAAAGTGCAAAATAAACACATTCATTTAAAGTAAGAAACAATCTGATATTTTCAAGAGCTTTTCAGAGTTTCAGTTCAGCTAACAGTAAATGAAAAGACTAACTTGAACGTACCACTTCAGATACATTCACAACTTTTGTTTAAATGAGGCTTTCAAGTGATTTAAGATTTAATAGTTGTGCTAAATGTAAGAGTAGTAGTTTAGCTAATGTAATACTGGTAATACTTTTGTTATTGTTAATGGGGATGTCCAAATTATGGAGTTAATTGAGAATAGTGATTATTAAAACCACAGTATACTGTAATTATGAAAAAAAAAAAAAAAAAAAGAAAAGTAATAATGACCATTTCAAGAAGTCATTTCAATGTAATCTATAACACAAAAAAGTAAACCAAATATTGAAGTGTTTATATTGCATTAAAGAAGGAGTATTGTGCTTGTGTCTGCTATATAGTTATAATCTATGACACCTGTGGATTGTTATAATTTGTACATTTTAAATCGCAATATTCATTTAAACAACATAACAAAAGAAACAAGTCCAGTGACTTCTGCACTAGAAAAACTGCAGTGCCCAAATTGGCGACGACATCACCGCCGATGGATAGCTGCAGATCACTCTAGCAAGCAGCTGATTTTTTTTTCTTTTGTACCAAAATGACTACGCGATGCTGTCGAATCCTGTGTGTATCACCGATTAAGAAAATAAAATTGGAGAAGTGAGTACAGAGCAGTGGGCGTGTACCAGTGGAGGTAAAAACAGATATCGATCGACAATATGGCGTCTTGAAAATAAGCGATTAAAAAAAATGCACAAATCATTCCAAATACACTTTGGGTGAGTAAATGGTGAGGGTAAACATCTATTTTGCATAATAGGTCTGCTTTAAGAAAACTCCATTATCTTGAAAAAAAAAAATGTGGCCGTTCGCTACTGGTGTTTCAATCAATGAAAGAACGTGATGTTCTTCTCTATTATCCTGTTAGGCTATGAACCATATTCATGATACTTCCAGCAGTATAATAACTTAAAAAAATAAATAAAATAAAATAAAAAACATAACTTTTACAACACCATCTCCACTGCTCTCTTAAATCCAAATGTGTGTTTTTCATCCCCTCTGGTCAAAACTGTTTACCCCAGTCAACCACGCAGACCCTCCCCTCCCTACCCCTCCACACTCCGGGGAGCACACAGGCAGCTGGCCACAAACTTTTCATTAGCGCACGCTGCCAGAGAAAGATGGCAAATATTTATCTTTGCACAGATTGTCGAGGAGCTCCTGAATACAAAGCGAGTCTGTCTTTACCGTAGGCCTCACAGCGGGAGACAGTGTGTGGGATGTGGAGGTGCACTAAGTAGCTGTTATGGTAATGTAAAAGCAGCAGATGTAAAGGGTCTAGATTAGCTTAATAATTATATGTAAAATAGCAGAGTTCAGATGAGTTGAACAGCATTTTCAAACAAACTTTTTTTTAGGTAGATTTTTATTTAAATGGTAAGGATTTACATTTTTATATGGCATTTTTCCACCTTCGCGGCATTCAAAGAGCTTCATATCAAGGAACCACTCACCCATTCTCACACGTAGGGGGTAGTGTCTTGTTGTGCCCAAGGACACAACAACAGCATTCATTCGCACGAGCTAGAATTGCACCACCAACCTGTGGATCGGTGGATCTGACCGCCCAACCAATGTTGTTTATGCAGAGCGCGGGATTCGAACCGCTAACCTATGGATCAGTGGACAAACACTCTACCAAATAAACTACTGTTGCCCCATTTAAATAGCTAGAAAATATCAAAATTTAATGCAAATTTATGTAATTCAATGCCCTGAACAAAGTATCTCCAGGTATCGTGCTCAAATTTTAACTGTAACTAATGTGCACTTTGAACTGACTGTAGAATATTAAATACATAATTCAACATTTGATCACAGTTGTAGTACTAAGTGCCCAAAGTAGGACCCCCAAGAGGATCAAGATGGGGAGCTCAAGTCTGTAAGAAGGATCCATTTTGATTTAATTTTGTTCTGATAAGGCAATCAGTAGATGCAAATGAGTCTAAATCCTACAAAGCACCAAAAATAACAACAGTTCAATCATAAATGCAAAAAAGAAAGAAAAAACTTACTACATGCACAAATTACTCTTAGCCCACACACATTTCAATCCAAGCTATTTTTCCCCTAAGAATTCGTATTGTCCTGGTTAAAAATGAGGTAAAAAGGTGATTAAAGAATTTACCATAGAGAACCATACGGGAAAAAGCACTAGAAGATCTCAGAAGTTCCAAATCCTGGTCTGTACAGTCACCACTGCAGAGACGTTGTGGCTGTAATGTTAAATGTCTTACCAAGAGCCTTGCATGCTTTGGAGACAGGGTCCATCTCGTAGCCTTCGTAGCACTCGCACTTGAAGTCTCCCTTGTAGTTGATGCAGACCTGGCTGCAGGCTTCAGGGTTCTCACACTCATCTATGTCTACGAGGAAACACAACAAAAATACAATTAGACAATGTGATAATAGCCAAACTGCTTTATAAATAATTGAGAAGTGTGTTGCAGTGAGAATATAAAATAGTGGATGTCTTAAAAGATTTAGATTGTAATTTGATTTGGGGTATTAACTAGAACATAAAATAAAATAAAGAAAATAGTCCAAATTAACAATGAGATTGAAAGGGAACTCACCACTCTAGTATTCAATCAAAAATGTAATCCTCAGCTAGTTTTGAATATAATAAAGCTTGTACAAATTTAGCCACTACTACCGCAAATACTAACATTATTTTAAATGAGCCATTAAGACTCTATACAATAAAAATATTATAAAAACAATTCTTCCCCAACAAAAAATATAGTTTTATAAAAATACAATAAATAAATAAATAAATAAATAAATAAATAAATAAAATTATTGATTAGGCCTACATTCATTCAGGATATCATTGATAAAACATATTGTCATGGTCCGTCAGTGGTAAATCTTTGTTCAGCAGACAGACTTATTTATCTTTTTAACTTACTTAAATTATGTTTTTACCATGTTCATTATCATGAACTGTGAACTGTGAGGTTGCATGAATTATTTGTTATCACTGACGGCGAAACAACTGCCCCCTGGTGACTTAATAAAGCGTTGAAATTGAAGTTAAAGAGGTAACTCCCCTCTCCACTACAGTACAGAGCTCATTGCTGTTACCTCCACAGGTCTTCTTGTCCAGGAGCTTGTATCCGGGGGGACAGTCACACTCATACCCGATCCTTCGGTCTCTGCACAGGTGGGAGCAGCCTCCGTTCTGATCCGCACACTCATTCACTCCTGTTCCGAAAAGAATGGGATAGTTGGGAGGGGGTTCAACTGATGAGGTGCACTGCATAACTTTTCTACTGGAGCATCTGACACCTCCCTTCTCCATGGAAATGTTTTGCTTTGTCTAGAATAATCCACAGTATAGATTAAACCTATTTATCACAAGGCAAACTAGCAGGTTACAGCATTTCGCTACATTTCAGATGTGTGGAGAGTCGCCTCTATTCACAGAAAGAATTATTGCATTTTTGATCAATAAAAACACCACTAATTAATAAATTCTAGATGGATATGCTTAATGTAATACCATGAAAGATTCCAAGTAGGCAGCGGACCATCCATCGCAAAAGTTGTGCACCTTTAAAGTTTCTTCATCTGCATGCATTGCTATAGTCATTTCTTTATATATTTGTTTAAATGATTTCATATTTGGCCATTGATTCCACACCCGATCCCCCTTTGTTTACACTTGCCAAATTATTTGTGTAGTTCTGGTCCAGCCTTCGCTCAGAAAAATTTCACATTTGGTTTAGTTCTGGTTTATTTCCGTAGTCCCATTTAATCAGGGTTTAGACCACATGTGCTTTGATTTTTCCAGTATTTATGTCCATTTTATTTCTTGATCCTGGTTCAGACTCGTTTCTCTCAGTCAAAATGACTTATTATGTTCAAAAGTTTTGAGAAACAGCTGTAGTGTAGCTGAGACCATTTGTATTTGAGGCTCCACTGAATCCATTGTTACAGCCTGGTACTACTTTCCCTCTCCACCTCCCCTACACACTCCCCTAATCCATTCTGTCTTTTCACTCTATTCTGTCTATCCTGGTATAACACTTGGTCAGTCTTCCGCCCCTCTCCACTCCCTCCCTTTTTGTATCCGTTTCTCATCCTCCATTTATCCTTTTGTCTTTCAGAAGCGGCTCCAGGGACAGGAGTGAGTGTGAACTAGCTCCTTCATTACGTTTACATAAAAGATTTAGGCTCGGAGGCTGCAGGTAGGTACCGCAGCTGCTCTGGTGAGAGAGACCAGAGGTAAAAACAGACTGAAGGAGAGGGAGATTTTTGGTAAAAGCATTGAACACCTGTAAATACACTCAAAGGGTTATGAAATATGTATTACATCGATGTGCTGTTCCAAAATTGATGTGGAGGTCTGCAGAGGACAACTCAGTGGGCCCATTTAGAGCAGACGTTAGCATAGCATCAGTGGTTAAAGGACCTCAAACCCATATCTTATAGGGACATTAAAGATATTCACCTTTCATAGTAATAACATAGTAATAACCTTATGACACAGTGAATATTGTACATTTTAAGGCGCACTCTAGCACTTTTCAGGTGCATGGTCTGCCACCTTCTTGTCTTCCATGTTGTTACTTTGCCTGCAATGTTCCACAGTATGGCATTAGGTGACTCCAAGGAGAGAAGCTGATGACACAACTAAGTTACAGGTTTGATCCGCGAAGAGACAACCCTGCTCACAGTAAGAATGTGTTTATTACCTCCGCCAAGGAGGTTATGTTTTCGCCTGAGTCTGTCTGTTTGTTTGTTTGTTTGTTTGTTAGTTAGCAAGATAACTCAAAAAGTTATGGACGGATCTTGATGAAATTTTCAGGAAATGTTCCCAATGGTAAATCCAACAGATGATTAAATTTTGGTGATGATCCAGAAGAAATCCTGGATTCTGGATCACTTTGAAAATTTCGTTAGCATTGCGTTAAATGGGGCTTGGCGGAGGTCTGCGCTCTCTGAGTGCTTTTCTAGTATTATATATTATATAGGTATTTTTGTAGCAATCAAAAATAGAAAAGTTACATAGTGCACCTTTAGTAGATTCCTTCATAAAACTGTGTAGAAACAGAACAACATTTTTTGACTCAGGAAGTAAGTGTGTTGAAATGCTTTCTGTTGATGTATTTTGGGCTGATCCCTCTCCTCCAAAGCAAGAAATTAATGTGTGACGTTCTCATTTATATTTTGAGTGAAAATGTTAAAATATAATAAATAAATGAGATCAACTTATCCAAATGATTCTAGTGTTTAAAAACACAGTGGAGCACTTCCGCTGCTGTGTTTTGTGGTTTGTGTGTTAAACATGTGTGAATGAAACAGAACACGGCTATGTTATTGATGAGGAAACAACATTATAACATAGATCAGAAAACAGCGTAATATGAGCGCTTTAATGAACCTATCCATAGTATGTAACTGGCAGGCACTGACTCCATGGTAATTATTGATGCAAGACTTATAACACAGTTGACAGTATCTAAAACAAAACAAAAATAACTTCTTCAATTAAATGTATGTATCCAGCTCTCCTCTTGTTACTCTACCATCATGTCTTCTTCTACTCTGACCTTGGTTGGAGGTGAGCGCAGCCTTGTTCTAATGAAAACTGTCATTCAAACCATATGAAGACGTGAGATTTCCAGTGATCACGCATATGACTAATAATACGCTTGGGCTACCATATCATTACAGTGTACTTCAAAGTGCGTACATCAGAGCTAGCTTAAAGGGCACCACTCTCCCATATCATTTTGTATGCCCTCATCAAACCTCAGAAGCTCAGTAGAGATCAGTTATAGACTTTAAGGTACACTAGGCTATATTTATTTCTATACCTCTCCACGTTGCTGTTGGGCACAAGATCCATGACTGAAGCTGAGTGGTAATTATCTAGTGTGTGGATAATGCACAAGAGTCTTGTGGGGTTGTAGTCCGGTCACGTCGCCAGGCCTAAGATGGCACCAGAGGGGAGAGAAGCTTCTTTGATCCTAACAAGGTAGTTGAATAATGTCCTGCTTGAAGCTGTGAATGCTCAGAAGTGGCCACACACATTTAAAGAGCCCATATTACACTATTATCTGTTATAATGTTGTTTCCTCATCACAAACAGACCTGGAGTCGAGTTTTGTTTTATTCGCACATGTTTAACACGCAAAACCTGCATATTTAAACTGAATAGAAAACACCCTGAGCCACCTTGTGATGTCATGTGGTAAGACAAATCCATACACCTTCACAAGAATCATGGAATTGCCAGTCTCTGCTAAACAAAAGGTAAAATGTAGCTGTTAACATGAAAACTACCGCTTCATGACATCACAAGGTGGAACAGAGGATTTTGAGCTTTGGAGATGTGAACAGACTAATAATAAAAGATTACTCAAACATGTGTGAATGGTTTAAAGCTCACAAGAGTCAATTTAGCGTACTTTATGGACTTTAAGTGCTATAAAACACTGTGGAATTATCATTATTGTATAAGCATAGAAGTGGAAAATCTCTATATATTTGTAACATGCATAACTTTGTGCATGTTAACAACAATAACATTTCACAAGATCATTGTTCCACGGTATTGCATTAAAGTTTTCTTTCTCAAAAGTGACAAGCATATAATGTCACTAGACTAAGTTACAGGTCAGAACTGTGGAGTGGCAACCCCAATGCGCGTGACAGAGTGATGATACACAAGCAGACCAGTAAAGGGAAATGTAGTATGTGATACCAGAAAAAAAAAAAACTACGTCTTCATTATATTTTTGTGAATATATTTTATGCAATAACATAAAACAAAAATAAGAATAGTTAGTATAGAGCAGACTCACCGCACTCCTTCATGGGCTCATCAGACCAGTCTTTACAGTCCTTCACATTGTCACACACTTTGCTGCTGTCGATGCATTCTCCGTTCTTACAGCGGAACTTCTTTGGGCTGTCACACTTCGTCACTGTGGAAAACAACAACACAGTGTAACTAACCATATAAAAGACTTAGAAGACAAGCAAGAAAGTCCAAAGCGGAGCAGTGGTATCTATTCTATCTATCTATGGCTATTTTTTATGTGACGTTAAACCTTACTGGCACATAAACATCCATCCACATATTTTGGTCCATTTAGTCACTTATTAAAGGTGCATTGTTTAACTTTTCTGGTGGCGGGTCAGTCAGCTGCTTGTGTCCATGGATATGTCATTGCTCTGCCTGGAATGATCCACAGTATGACATTAAACAGCTCTACTTTACATTTATTAAATTACAGGTGGTTTTAATGCTCAAAAAATACCTCGAAAAAAGCTATTCTGACTGTGAGCGGGGTCGCCTCTCCGCAGATCTGCCTTGTAACTTGGTCTGGTTTAGTCTCCATGAAGATAGAAAGGTTTCATGCCATACTGGGAAACATTCCAGACAAAGCAATAACATTTCCATAGAGAATAGCATTTGACAGACCCTCCACCAGAAAAGTTACACAATGCACCTTTAATGAATGATTAAACATAAAAAAAAAAACACTTTCACTTCGTTCATGATTTGTTAATGCCACCATGCACACGGCAGCAGTGAGGACCCGATTTTAACAAGGCCAATAATGAATGTACCTCAGTTTAAATTATCCAAAGATGAATCAAACTCCCTGCACTGCACAATTTCGAGACCATTATAAACGTATTTTGAATGAAAAAATTGACATTATCTGTGTATAGAATAATGTATATCTAAGCATTTGTAAGCTGCTATCTTATTGCAAACTGCAGCTTCACTTTTTGATTGGCAGAATACAATATATTTTTGTTGCTTGTACCCATTATTCTTTCCATTATGTGGCCCATTTTGCTTGCAGCTACAAAGTATAGCTAAACTTTATTATGTTTTGAGCCCGTGCTTATGTCTGCATCTCTGAAATGGCTTGAAACTAAAATAATACCCTAAGGAGTTAGTGTGGATAAGACTTTGCACAGCCTCAGATAAGATACTATTTAAATATGCAACTTTGTGTAATATCTGTGCTCTGCTTTAGAATATGTGGAGTAAATAAGGCTTGTGTGTATGTATGGCTTAACTCTTTTCATGCTCGACGGGATTCATATGGACCAAAGAGGATTTAAGGGAAACGTGGAGGACTATCCTGACAATATCCGGTATACTTTTCTTTTTTTAGCTTTTTCCTGATGCTCAGATATTTGTTTAAACAGACTTTCACAGAGGGGTGGAAGAAAAGAGCTACTGCAGCCAATAACTGCCATCTGTGCTGCTCTGCTTAACATGTGACTTGGAAACCTATAAGTTGTAATAAAAATATTCTGCACTCAAATTAAAGTATCTAAAGAGTGTCATTGGAGAATAGGGACGCACCGATACGATACTGGTATCAAATACAGTATCAGCACTGATCCAGGAAAATCGGTTCTATATCGGTTCAGTCGATATCTGGCTGGGGCTTTAGTTGGAAGTAAAGAGACATCCCATAAATGTTTGAAGTTTTAAATAGGGCTGTGTGTGGGTGAATGACAAAAAATATACATATAGTACGGTATTAATTTACTGAGCATAAATGATACAGACTCTGAACTCTGCTCCAAAGCATATAATATTTACGGAGAGAGACTTGGCTGTAGACCTCATGATTGTAAACTCCCAAGCGTATGGAAGTGCATTTAAAATGTGCTCTTGAGGTGTAATGTAAATGTACCATTGACACAGCCGGCCTCGTCGCTGTAGTCCGGACAGTCGTGCACTTTGTTGCACTGTTTGGTGCCGTGGATACAGGAACCATCACCGCACTGGAACTCATCTGGTCTACAGGTCAACAGGGCTGTGGATACAGGAAAACACAGGGCAGTTAGATCAATACATTTATACGGAAAGTTTTCATATTCATTTTCTGTTTAAGGGATTAGGCTGTCTGTCCATATCAATATCAATACTTGTACTACATCTAGTTAAAATACAAGTGTTCAAGTATCAATTAGTATCTGGATATCAGTACTTTCTTAGACAAAACTATGGGCAAATCAACCAGCCACTGTGTACCCTGTGTACTGAAAACACTAATTCTCTCCATCTTTTAAAGGAATTGAAATTACAGATATTGGTGTTACTGAGGAAGCCCTTTTGAGGTGTCAGGGTTGAAGGCTCCTATTGTGTGGTGTTTTCGTATTACCCAACCCACTTCAACAGAAATAAAATGTTTTGTAGCATCAATAGGGCTGTTTTTCTCAGTTTGTGTCTACTTTCAAAGCCACTGAAATCATGGCGGACATAAAGCAGTTCTCCTCCCAGCACGCGTTAGCTTTAGGTTGTCAGCTGTCCCTTTTGCCTTTTATTCTACACAAAGAAGAAAAGAAATGTTTTGAATTGGAAAAGAAGGAAAATAAAAATCAATATCTCATAGTTTGTACCAAGCATCACTAAACAAATGCTACACTGACCTTTTGAAATGTGTAATAACATCATATTTCATGGTTATCTCACAGTAAGGATGTCACTATATGCCACATTCACAATCAGTTCATTTTCTTTAGTGGAACAAAGCTAAGAAACATTGGACTTAAAAACAGTCATTTAATAATAATGTAAATATTGTGTGGTTTTGACAAGCTGATAACAAATAAGGTAAGGTTGTCTGTGAAATGGTGTGGTCCGTTGTATAGGTTTAAAATAGGCAAAACATCTTAGTCCGGCTGACTCATTTTAAACCAATTGCAATTTTTTTCCTCAAGATTTTGTATTAATTTAATAATTTTCATTTCTTGATTCAAGATAGTTTGCCAGCGGAGTAAGAAAATTGCATTTAAAACGTCACATCGACTGTTAATTAAGCTTGAAATTTCATGAGGAAAAAAAAGGCAAAAACAAAAAAACAAAACAAAACTGAAATGTGTGAAAACTGAAAACAAGATGCATTTCTGAATTCTTTTAGAGGTGCATGCTGTAATATTTCTGGTAGACCGTACGCCACCTGTCAGTCTCCATCGAGGTGTTATTGGTTTGCCTGGAAATTCCACAGTATGGCATTAAACGTATGTAGCATTTCCTTCATTACAGGTATTTCCTGTGTTACTGGAGTCACCTCTCCACAGAGCTGACCTGTACTTGGCCTGGTGGTGTTACCTTCTTTTCTAGACTGGTTTAAGGCCATACTGTGAAACATTCCAGGTAAACCAATAAAATCTATAACCAATAAAGATAAGGTTGCTTCTTGCTCCTCATTTCCTTCTATGGCCACTTTGACTCCAATTCAGTGGAGCAGTTGTAATCATTCATAAACGACCTTTACATCTGTGGAAAAGCCCTGTGAGAAAACCCCTGTAGACTGACCTATGGGGCTGGTACGTTTTACTGTTGTAGACTGGCATTTGGGTGCGCGAGGCCTAACGGTGCACAGGAGCTTTATTTAACTCATTTGTCTTTTAAAGCACTTGTTTAATTATTCATGTGTTGTGTTTGAGTCTGTGTCCACCAGGGAATGGAGGCAGACAAGATCAATGGATGTTTGCTACTGAGAAACACAAGGAAAGCAGTGTGGTCTGTGAGGAAATATGGGAGGAAGTTACAACAGAAAGAATTCATATTTTAACTGGTAAAAATCCAGTTGAGAGCACGGACCCCCATCGAGGCATTTTCTCTATCCAAGAATGATGAAACCAAACTAAAAACTGGACTTTATTTAAGGTCCTATATTATATAAGATTGACTGAACTATAAGCCATGCTGTAATGCTGTTGCCTCAAAAACATATCTGGAGTTGTGTTTTGTTTCATTCACACATGTTCGAGTTTCCCTTTATTATTAGTCTGTCTTCATCTCATCTCCGAAGCTCAAAATGCTCTATTCCACCTTGTGATGTCACGAAGTGGTACTTTTCAAGTTAACAGCTACCTTTTACTTTTTGTTCAGTAGAGATTGGAAATTCCAGGGCTGAAATGATCAAAAATGATTCTAGTGAAGGTGTATGCCGCTTTAAACACAGTTGATCACTTCCTGAATTATTACATGACATCACAAGGTGGAACAGAGTGTTTTCAGTCTGAGAGAAGAACTCAGCCTAAATATGCAGGTTTGTGTGTTAAACATGTGTGAATGAAACAAAACACAACTCCAGGTATGAGCCCTTTAATACATTTGTTGGCTCAGTATCAGATGTTAATTACAAGTATTATGGATATACCTTGTGACTTTAATGGTAGCAGAAGTACTCAAAAAAGTAAAAGAGTACTACTACGACTACTGATACTTGAGCTAGTATGGTTTACTACGACTACTACGACTACTACGACTACTACGACTACTGGGAACAAGCAAGTTACAAGCAGAGATGACATTTCTAACAGTTTGTGCGTTTTCAAGGTATAAGGATTTATAAGCAATAAATATGGCAACTCCTGCTACTACTACTACTTTCAAATTTCTATTTTATTTATCACTGAAAATTATAAGAGAAAAGCACTTTTCATATTATCATTAAAATATCAAATGAAATGAATTCCACTCTATGATATAAATTATGAGCAACCTCTCTGGAGACACCAAGGGAATGACAAATAAAGGTTTGCTACGAGTGAACTATAATGACATAATCTTATAGAGGCACTCCTGTACAGTACATCTGAGCCTGCGTAATTGTGACAAATCCAGGGGAGGGCTGGTAATAACAGATTGTCATTTGCAGAGTTGTGGAACAGTAGTTTGATATAATGTGGCCATTTCTCATTCACATTAACCTGCTGTCTACGTCGCACTGCTGCTTGTGACCATTATGGAGACAGATGTTTGGAGGATATGGAAGAACACATGAGGAGAGCACGTCTGTGGAATCAGATAACCCTGACTGTATGAGTAGAGAAGCTAGAGCTATTAATAAGGTTACCTGCATGGGCGCCATTTTGAGGACTTTTCACCATTCAAAAGACAGAGTGAGTTTGTTTTGTTAATTTCTATGGTGATGGATGGGTATGGACGAAAACACGAGGAAGGCATGGAACCGTCTTAGCCTGACTGTGTAGCAGAATAGAAGCTAGAGCAATAGGTTTCAGTTTCACGAATAGGCGCCATTTTGAGGACTTTTCACCATTCCACATATTTAATATTTAGTTTGTTTTGTTAATTTCTAAGGTGTTATAGAAAAAAACAAGAGGAAAACATGAAATCAGCGATCTTCTATACTGTGTAAAAGCAAATAGGTTCAATTTTTTGTTTTGAATTGTTAATTTTTCAGCAATAGCATTGACGTTGGCTTCATGTGCCATCATAATATTGTGTCTATATTGTCTGTATATTATGATATTGAGATGGAAGTCTCTAGTTTGGTATCTGATATCTGGTTTAAGTGTAATATCTATGGGCCTATCCACATGAAACAAAAAGTTCAGGCTTTTACTTCTGAAAACTATTGATAGTCCTGAAGCATTTCTGAAAAAGTCAAAAGTCAAGTGCAGCAAGTGTGACTTCAATAAATTATGTTGAATAATGGGCAAAAAGATGCTTCAAGCTAACATTTTGTATTATTAATAACAATAGAGATTAACATAGTAAGTTTTAGCATAGTAACTTTGTCAGCCATCTGCCTTTCCACCTTCTGAATGTAATTTTGTTATGTAAAACTACTGAATATTCATGTGACTGCGCTGATTCCAAATAGACATTATGCAGTATTTATAGAAATGCACAAAACTTTTGAATAAAAAGTTGATGCTGTGTGAAGTAAAAGTTAGTCAGGTAGACTTACAGTTAGTGGTGGAATGTAAAAGTACATTTTAGAGTGGATACTTTTTACTTTTATTTCACTACACTACACTACACTTTTGAACTGGGCTGTAAGTATTTTTTATTATTGTCTGAGACCTGCTGAAAAGGCTGAGAGTTTATTATTAACGCTTTCATAGTTTGAGCAAACACAAATATACAAATAAAATCTGATAGAAAAAACAAAACAAAACATTGATTCAAGTGTTTCTATTGAACAAAATTCTGCACTGGTATTTATTAAAACCAATACATTTGAAGCTATATTAGATCTAAAAAATACATACATTTTTAAACTTTAATACTTTTACTTAAGTAGATTTTTCATGTGATACTTATAAAATAATAATAATAAAATAGTAATAATAAATACTAATAAAATACTCCAAAAAGTGAGTATTTTCCTCAATGTTCAGGCTGTACTGTAGTTGACCTATAGGAGTATATAATGTTGACACGAGTCCAGAGCCTCTTTATAATGGAGGAGTGCATGGCCATATGGTCTAATTAATGTGTCACTCACTTCACTGTTAAGAGAGTGTGGGTGTCCATTAGGCACGGAAAAAGCAATGAGCACAGCACAACAAAGAAGAGACTGAAGTTATCTTGAATTAAGGGCTGAGTATTTCATTAAAATATGATTCAGTGTGATTACAACTACTCCAGTCAATTAAAAAAAGGTTGTAACTAAAATAAACAATGAATTATCTTTTCAGTGATATCAGAGCTTGTTTTACCCCACAAAAACAAGAGCAAGGCCATTTTCTCAAACTTTTAAAACATGAATCATGAAGCATACATATATAATTCCAATATTATTTTTGTCCAAGATCAAATCAGCTGCTTTGTTATGTCCTTAAATGTGCACTAAGTAACTAAGGTAGAGGGGTCTGCTATTTGCTTGTCTCCATGAAGATGTTATTTTTATGCCTGGAATGTTCCACAGTAGGGCATTAAACATATCTTCCTTGCATTTGTTCAATTACAGTCGTTTTATAGCTCAAAAATACCTTAACAAACATGAATTCTTACTATGTGCAGGCTTGCTTCTCCATAGATCTGACCATTAACCTGTCTCAGTTGTGATTACCAAGTTTATTTCCATATTGTGGAATAATAATACAGGCAAAACAGTAATCTCCATGGAAACAAGGAGGTGACGCACCCTCCCCCAGATAAGTTACACAGTGCACCTTTAACAGGCCTCCACACACTCATTTGTGTCCTTGTACACACATGTAGTCCCGTCTAATGCCCATGTCTGGCTCTGTGCTTTCTGAGCTTGTATAATGTCATATGTACACGGCTGCTGTCATGTCTGTGAGTATGGCGTGGGCGTGTTGCAGAGGAGACCACAAGGGGGCGTGGTTAACGTCGCCTCCCAAATACACACATAGGCCATGTCATCGTCTCATTTCTCTTTCCTCGCTTCCCTCTCCTTGATTCCTCTCCTCGATTCTGCAGGAAATAGGAGACACGGGGAGGAGAGAGGACATAAACTCCTCACTGAAACCAATAAAGTTTGATTCTTTTCTCTGATGTCTGCACTTGAAGCCTTCCTCGTGTTTTACTCCTTCCTTCCGTGGTTTTCTGGACACCACTTAATATGACACTTTTGACTGACCGCTGAAAAGTGGAGGATCGAGGAGAGGAATCAAGGAGAAGGAAGCGAGGAAAGAGAAATGAGAAGCATAGACCCATACATAGGATACATACACAGACGTAGGATTCTGCTGCAAGGCCACCACTAAGGAGCATGTGGTAGATATGTAAAGATTTGTATATATTAGAAGTGTATATTATTTGACAGTGCTCTGATGCATTTACTTGTGTGTGGTTGAGCTGACGATGACTTGAGTGATTTCTGACCTTGGGGCCAAAGTTGGAGGTAGCAATGGCAATAGAAGTACTAGCAGTACGGCAATTACATCCACAAAATACATAATTAACTCTGAATTCTGAATTGCAGTTGATGTTACATTCTTTATGTGAGAAAATGTTGCAGTAGGTTTGAGTTTTTTACTTGAAGATATATGCATAACAGCTTTTTTCATCTTAGATATGTCTCCTACTTGTGTTTCATCTATTTTCATCTGGTGGAACAGAGTGTTTTCTGTTTGAGAGACGAACTCATGTTAAATATGCAGAGTTTGTGTGTTAAAACGTGTGAATGAAACAAAACACAACTCCAGGTATGTTTGCGATGAGGAAACAACATTATAACAAAGATCAGAAATATGGGCACTTTAACTAAAATTCCCAAGTGGTGTTGAAAATGAGTATCTTTGTAGAATAGCCTGCAGCATGTCATATGTTAATTTGTAGTGCATTAATTCTCCCACTTGACTAATCCATCCGATTTAACAAATGATAATGAGTTTGAGTGAAAGCCATTAAAAGTCCATAACCATCTGTGGCTTTGTCTGCCTGATAAATACTACATTTGTCCCTGGTTCAAACAAGGCAAAATAATGCAGATGGAATCGATAATACATCCCTCTCTCTCACACTCACTAATGCACAGGGTCAAGAAAAAAGCGCTGAGAAAGCCATCATTTGGGTGATTATTGGGATTTTCTTGTTAGATAACATTGAATTTCTATAACTGCAAATTACTACCTGTTTAATTACTGCCTACATAAAAGCATATGTTATTAATCTGATGCTGTCTAATAATTGGTCATTAAAACAAATCAGTTCTTCCTTTGAGTCCACTAGCAATAGCCTGGAGACCTGATAAGAAAAATTCAGTTAACTGTACACTTGACTTCTTGTCGAACCAACTAGCTATAGGTAGGTAATATGACAAAACAATCACATAACTTTCTGTAGCCAAAAACATACTTTAGATTTCATCGTGAATCAAGCCTTTAGAATCTTTTATATGTTATTTAAAGGTCCTATATTAGGCAAAATTTACTCTTGTGATCTTTAAGCCGGGTTAGAATGTTGTTACCTCATAAAAAACATACCTGGAGTTGTATTTTGTTTCACTCACACGTTTGAGAAATCCTGCATTATTCGACTGTCTTCAGCTCCAAAGCTCAAAATGCTCTGTTCCATCTTGTGATGTCATGTGGTGGTAGTTTTCAAATTAAGACCTACCTTTTACCTTTTGTTCAGTAGAAACTGGCAATTCCAGGGCTGAAATTATCCATGATTCTAGTGAAGGTGTAAGGAGTTTAAAAACACAGTGGAGCACTCCTTGTATTACTAGATGACGTCACAAGGTGGAATTGACTGTTTTCCGTTTGAGAGAAGAACACAACCTAAATATGCAGAATTTGTGTGTTAAACGTGTGTGAATGAAACAAAACACAACTCCAGGTTTGTTTGTAATGAGGAAACATTATAATATAGATCCGAAAACAGTGTAATATGGGCCCTTTAAAAGTAGCTAAACTCATCTACTGCCTCTACAGCCACATCAACCAGCCCTAAAAACAGGCTATGACATTTTGTAGATGTTCTGTCAATAAGTCACTTCAAGAAGTAGTACTGGAAGTAAGTTCCTGTGCAAGTCCATTAGTTCAATCAAACAAAAATAGCATAGCAAAAATGGGACTAAACCCAGAACCAAGGCTAAACCAGGACTAGATCAAAATCAAACCAAGTCTACAACAGGACTAGAGTGGCCTCAAACCAGACCTTAACAAGGACAAGTATGAACAAACCCTAAGGAGTAAGACTGAGCCTAAAAGCCTCAATTTCAAATGAAACCTATTAAAAACAAATAACAGTGTCCTTCAGTATTAATTTCCTTATAAATACAAAAGTTATTTAGTGCCAGTTAATACAAAAAAGTCTAATTTCTTTACCCAGAGTCTCATCTCTGCTCCAAACCAAAACACAGGCTTTTACTTTGAGAGGATTGGCTGTGAGCCTCTCAATGAAAAAGAACCAAGCTGATTAGTAACAATTAGAAATGACTGACTCTCGATGCATGCTGTACACACAGCCGTATGTTTACAGCTGTATTAAATTATGTGAGCCTATTTAAACTCTGTCCACTTAACACTGCTGTAGCTAACCTATATTGCCAAAAGTACTAGCTCACCTGCCTTGACTCGCATATGAACTTAAGTGACATCCCATTCTTAATCCATAGGGTTTAATATGACGTCGGTTCACCCTTTGCAGCTATAACAGCTTCAACTCTTCTGGGAAGGCTGTCCACAAGGTTTAGGAATGTGTTTACAGGAATTTTTTACCACTCTTCCAGAAGTGCATTTGTGAGGTCACACACTGATGTTGGACGAGGCCTGGCTCTCAGTCTCTGCTTTAATTCAACCCAAAGGTGTTCTATCGGGTTGAGGTCAGGACTCTGTGCAGGTCAGGCAAGTTCATCCACACCAAACTCTCTCATTCATGTCTCTATGGACCTTGTCATGTTGAAGAGGAAGGGGCCATCTCCAAACTGTTCCCACAAAGTTGGGAGCATGGAATTGTCCAAAATCTGTTGGTATGCTGAAGCATTCAGAGTTCCTTTTACTGGAACTAAGGGGCCAAACCCTGCTCCTGAAAAACAACCCCACACCATCAAACTTTACACTTGGCACAATGCAGTCAGACAAGTACCGTTCTTCTGGCAACCACAAAACCCAGACTCATCCATCAGATTGCCAGATGGAGAAGCGTGATTCGTCACTTCAGAGAATGCGTCTCCACTGCTCTAGAGTCCAGTGGCGGTGTGCTTTACACCACTGCATCCGACACTTTGCATTGCACTTGGTGATGTTTGGTTTGGATGCAGCTGCTCGTCCATGGAAACCCATTCCATGAAGCTCTCTACACACTGTTCTTGAGCTAATCTGAAGGCCACATGAAGTTTGGAGGTCTGTAGCGATTGACTCTGCAGAAAGTTGGCAACCTCTGTGCACTATGTGCCTCAGCATCCGCTGACCCCGCCCCATCAGTTTATGTGGCCTACCACTTCGGGGCTGAGTCTCTGTCATTCCCAATCACTTCCACGTTATTATAATACCACTGACTGTTGACTGTGGAATATTTAGGAGCAAGGAAATTTCACGACTGGACTTGTTGCACAGGTGGCATCTTATCACTGTACCACGCTGGAATTCACTGAGCTCCTGAGAGTGACCCATTCTTTCACAAATGTTTGTAGAAACAATCTGCAGGCCGAGGTGCTTGAATTTATACACCTATGGCCATGGAAGTGATTGGAACACCTGATTTCCATTATTTGGATGGGTGAGTGAATACTTTTGGCAATATAGTGTATATTGACAATAAAAGCCACAACAATTATTTGAATGTTATTGCATATGAAACACTAGCAGCCAAATCCTATGAAAACACATAGTAAAACACAGTGGTGAAAGAAGTACTCTATTTTGTTACTTAAGTAAAAGTACAGATACAGGAGCGAAAAAGTAAGTCAAGAAAGTAAGTTAAGTCAAGTAAAGTAATAATAAGAGTATTAAAGTACCTATATAAAAATGTACTTAAAGAGTAAAACGTAAAAGTATTTTGCACAGATTTTGAAGTCTCATACAGCTTCAAAGGCGGTGATTTTGATAAAGATTTGTGCTGAATTTTGTTCAGAAGAAACTAACTTTTTATTTGTATATTTCTGTTTGCTCAAACTACAAATGTTTTAAATAAAAACCCTCAGCCTTTTCTGCAGGTCTTAAACACCCATAAAAATAATTTTACTTTTCAATTCTGTTGTACAAAAATGTAGTGGAGTGGAAAGTACAGATACCTTCTCTCAGATGTAGTGAAGTAAAATTAAAAAGTATTCACTTCTAATCTACTTAAGTAAAGTACAGATACCTAAAATTTTTACTACAACTTTTCTGGTTGAGGGCCCGTTAAATGCTTTTCTTCATGGAGATGTTATTGCTTTGTCTGGAATGTTTCACAATATGATACTGAACCTTTCTATCGTCATGGAGACCAAACCAGACCAAGTTACAGGTCAGAGCTGTGGAGAGGCGACCCCACTCACAGTCAGAATGCCTGTTTCTCTAGGTATTTTTGAGCTCTAAAACCACCTGAAATTGAATGAATTTAAGGTAGAGCTGTTTAATGTCATACTGTGGAACATTCCAGGCAGAGTAATGGCATATCCATAGAAACAAGTAGGTGACAGACCCCCAACCAAAAAGTTACACAGTGCACCTTTAAGTACAGTACTTTGTGACCTCCCACCGCTGGTAAAATATAACAAAACTTACGACAGTTTTCTTCATCTGACTTGTCCTTGCAGTCTGCGTCGCCGTCACACTTCCAGTTCATGTGCACACACTCCCCACTCCCGCACTGGAACTCCCCCACCGGACAGCGCGGTTTCTGGGGTTCAGTTTTCCGGCTGCAGCGCTCCATGGACTCATCAGACTTGTCTTTACAGTCGGGGTCTCCGTCACAGCTCCACAGCGCTGGGATGCATTCAGAATCATTGCAGCGAAACTCGTGTTGGCCACAAGTGGGCGCCGAGCACTTCTCTTCGTCGCTAGCATCTCCGCAATCGTCATCGCCATCGCAAACGAAGATCTGGGATACGCACTTCCCATTCCGGCAGGCAAAGTCTTTGCTCGGGCAAGCTTTGGCGTCTAAAAGGGAGGAAGAGAAGAAGAAGAGAAGATTAGATGAGCAATTTGTGACTTAATTAAACCAGACTATGCTGAACCAGCCTGCAGTCATCTGGGCTAAAGAGAATATGTGGTGTTACTTTACTGCCTATTGATGAAATGGGGATGAAAGACAGTGCTGAAATAAATTTAATGATTAAAATCTCATTTAATGAGTAAAAGCTCACCACAAGGTTAGGCTTGTGGTGTCAGTTTTATGAAGCTTGATCTGAAATTGCTTTAATACTGTTAGCACTTTCAGAATCACTTCAGTATCAGATGACGGAAAGAAACCTACCAACAGTTACTTAACAGAGGAAATTAACAACATTAGAACTAATGTAATAGGCCCTGCTAGTATATTTTCTGGAACTTTTGGTCTCTTACTTGCACACTGACCATATTAAAAGGTACATTGCACTTTTCTGGTGGAGGGTCTGTCACCTGCTTGTCACGTACATGGAGATGTTATTGCTTTGCCAGGAATGTTCCATGGTATGACATTAAACACATCTATTTATTCATTACGTGTTTCTATTGCTCAAAAATACAATAATTCTAGCTGTGAATAGGATTGCCTCTCCACAGATCTGACCTGTATTGTAGCCTACAGCTGTCTCCCTTGAAATAGATAGGTTTAATCGCTACCCTGGAACATTCTAAGCAAAGCAATAACATCTCCACAACGGTGACAAACCTTCCACCTTTAATTTCTCCCTCTACATTTTTAGTGTAAGATCCGCCACCCGCTTGTCTCTATGAAGATGTTCTTGCTTTGCCACAGATGTTTCAGCGTAAGGCATGAAACTTCTTTATCGTCATGGACACACGCAAATAAAGCCATCACTTACTACGCTTTCCTCCAACATATCCACAACCTTTGGACCAAAACAACTGGTCAACACACAAACACAACAGCAGCAGATACAATGGATAGATCTGATTAATCTTTGACGCTAAATTACAATGAAAAGCCCATTAACCTGTGCAGGAAGAGGTGGCAGCAGAGTGAGTCATCATACTTACTTGACAGAGGAACAGTCATTATGTTTTTTAATAAAGCTATGAATATTAAATCAACAATGCCCCCCACAGTTCACCCTCAACGATTTAAATAAACAAGGCTAGCTTTATTTATTTATTTTATTTTTTTTCCCCTTTACATACGCTACCCCCCGGAGGAGTTGGAGGAAGTGTCCGGGGTGAAGGAAGTCTGGGAGTCCCTGCTTAGACTGTTGCCCCCGCGACCCGGTCCCGGATAAGCGGAAGAAAATGGATGGATGGATGGATGGACATACGCTACCAGTCAACAGTTTGGACACGCCTTATTCAGTGTTTTTTCCCTTATTTTTTACTACTTTCTCCTTTTTGTGCACATACATAAAACATCAAATACATGAAGTAAGATATATGGAATTTTATAGCAAAGAAAAAAACGTTAAATAATTATATTTTATATTCAAATCCTCAAAGTAGCCTCCTTTGCTTTGTTGAAAAATATTTAGAGAGAGAAAACTAAAACTTTACTACATAAGTCCATATATCTTGCTTCATATATTTGATGTCTTCTGTGTTGATATAAAATGCAGGAAGTAGTAAAAATAAAGAAAAAAACATTGAACTTGACTGGTAGTGTACATAGAAATCAGTAGGCATAGTAATAGTAATAGTAGAGTTTGCTATTTGAGGTGTATTGCTGGAAAATTTCTTGTCTCCATGGTGGATAAATTAGATACATTTGCAATATTAGTAATGCCATACTGTGGAACATTTCAAGCCAAGCATCAACAACTGCCATCACCGGGGAAGCCAAACATTACAGTAATGTTTTCTCTTACACATCCGCACAATGAAGCAAAGGGACTCATTACTATAACAGCCTGTTGGATTCCCCTACTTGCTATTAGTGCTAGCATGTTAATCATCTCAGCTCAGATCCAAGTAATTGAATTAGCATGAGAGCATAAACAAAAGCAGCAGCGGCATTCCCGGCACAGACTCAGGTGCCTGGGGTCGGCTGAGGTGGTTGAGTAAGCAAACACAGGATCAGTAATTATTTTGAGAACATTATGCAAAATTAATGCTGTATTTTACAACTTTGGCTCTATGGATTTTAGGTAGTACGATAAATAAACAGCAGTGGAAAAAGTACTCAGTTTTGTTACTTAAAGGGGCACTGTGTAACTTTTCTGGTGGAGGGTCGGTCAAATACTTTTTTCCATGGAGATGTTATTGCTGTGCCTGGAATGCTCTGTAGTATGGCATTAAACTTATCTATCTCCATGGAGACAAGTAGTTGGTGTCACCGGGCCAAGTTACAGGTCTGATCTGTGGAGAGGCAACCTTGTTCAGAGTAAGAATGTATGTTTATCAAGGTATTTTTGTGCGATAAAAACACAAAATTGAACAAATGCAAAATAGATAAGTTGAATACTGTACTGTGGAACTTTCCAGGCATTGCAATAACATCTCCATAGAGACAAGCAAGAACGCCCTTTCTAGAAAAGTTACATAGTGCACCTTTGAGTAAAAGTACAGATACTGGAGGAAAAAAAATACTAAAGTATCACATGAAAAATCGACTTAAGTATTATTAGGTATTAAAGTACCAATTTAAAAAATGTACTTAAAACGTGTTAAGGATAAAACAATGACAAACAGTAATAAAAAATACTTTCACTTTTCAGTCCAGGTCAAAAATGTGGTGGAGTAGAAAGTACAGATTCCTTCTCTCAAATGTAGTGAAGTAAATGTAAAAAGTATCAACATTAAAATCTACTTAAGTAAAGTACAGATACCTATTTTTTTACACAAGTACAGTACTACTACTTTTACTTCATTACATTCCACCACTGAGGTATCCACATTAAAACAGTCCCCTCAAAGTAAAAGATATCAGCGTATTGAAAAAAAGGTTAGAGGAAATATATAAACTACAACAGAGCAACAATACAAAACCATTTGTGAAATAATAAAGTGGAAATAAATGAGATTGTGGCCAAACAGATGGGTGCTATTTGCAATGATAAAGCTGTCACTTTGAGGGTAATAGACCATCACAGTTATAAGCAGTCCTTATGGTGGAAATGAAGCAGCCATAATTCCAAACACAAAGGAGAGATTAACGTGCAAAACAACAAAGATACGAAGATATTTGTATTTTACACTATGGGATCGAACTTTAATGGCTGGTAACATACTAGACCTCCTCAAAGCCCCCTCAGATAACCATGTCTATGTAGTGTTGTCACGATATTAAAAGTTTGATTTTGATACTAAGGAATTGGCTCAATACTTGATACCAATTTCAAGACCTAATTTAATGAAATAAAAATGCTCTTTCAAAACAGAATAATAGTACTTTCTTTATGTTACCATATGGTCTTATACTGGTCCTAATAATGCTTAAAATCATTCTACATTTTTTCAGGAAAGGTCAAATTTTGTCTTGTTAATGTTAATTTATACCTGCTCAAATGAGTATCTAGTTTCGATACTTTTGACAACCCTATGTCCATGATGCAATTATTTTTAGCCCAAAAAACAACGAAAATTCAACTAAATCCTCTTTGTTATCTCAGCTTTTTATAACTTTTGTATTCAAGTTCACAATTGAATTTATTTAGACAAGACCCATTTTATTCTAATTATGATACAAGCAGCTAAGAAAACTTAGAAACTACGAAAAGAAACAATTTTCACCTCCAACTTTCTGGCTGTAATTTTTCATTTTAACTCTCAAAGTATTGGATTGAAATCTCACCACCACTGAACTAACCAAAGCCTTGATACTTGGCCGCTGTTGCAGTGAAAATCTCTGGTGGTTTTGGTGAAGCCCCAGCCTCTTATCAGCTGCTGTGTCAAACTGATATGTGGCAGGATTTGGTGCACCAGTGATCAGTCAGGAGCCATGTGGTTATTCCAACCACAAAAAATAGTGAGGGGAGATAGAAGGGGCAGGTGCGGGGCAGATAGAAGGTGAAATGCCCTCTCCACTTAAATGAATGCACTGCACACTGGCCACAGATTGGAAGATAAACCTTGTTGTGAGATAGGGTAGAAGGTAAAGGTTAAAGATAAGATTTAAAGAGACAGGCTGCTTTGACAGAGTGGATACATAAAAACACTGTTATACAATAAAAGCCACTGGGGGGTTTCTAAAAAGACATCTGAGCGACATTTAAGTGAAAGGCTGGTGACCTCCACTAAGACCTTGGCACTGTCCTGCAATAGATAGATTTGAATCAGTGAAATGCATTTATACAGTTGGGGGTGCAAATCGGTAAGGTTGTCTCCATGGAGATGTTATTTCTTTACCTGGAATGTTCCACAGTATGTCATTAAACATATCTGCCTTGCATTTGTTCAGTTACAGGTGTTTTATAGCTCAAAAATATCTTAGAAACATGAATTCTTCCCATGTGCAGGCTTGCTTCTCCATAGATCTGACCCTTAACCTATCATTATTGTGATTATCAAGTTTATTTCCATACTGTGGAATAATCAAGGTATATCTCTATCAAGTAATATCTCCATGGAGACAAGCAGGTGGCAGACCCTCCAGCAGAAAAGTTACACAGTGCACCTTTAAGTTAGGTTAGGTTGGTTAGTTTATTTGCCATTTGTAGTTTGAACTGGAAAAACGTGCAAAAAGCTCAAACTGCGCCATGAGACTTTAAAAAAAAAAGCCACAAGCACAAACAATAGACAATCATTAGCGATGACACATGACACTGAAATAAACAAGATACAAAGATTAAGGAGCTAAAATGTGAAGGAGCGCCATTAAAGTTCAAAGTACATTGTTCAAGCTTATAACAACTTTTGGGAAGAAACTGTTACCGTGGCGACAAATCTCTTATATAATGGCTACATGGTTGGGTCAGGAGAACCAGAGGGGTCATTTATGATTGTATACGAGGTTGATAAAAGACACAAAAACTAGATACTAAAGACCAAATAAAGAAAATATTATATTCCTAGTATTTTTAGTTCTTGTACTATTTTTATATCAATAATCTGTAAAACTAGTAAACTAAGGCTGCATTCTTTTATTAAAAACAAGATGTATATTTACAACAATTATTTCTGTTACAATAACCATTTTACTCTAGTCTCTCTCCAATCAATCTCTGGCCCTATCTCGCAATCTTAGTGTATCTGGAATTCCAAACCAATGTTAAATGCATTCCTTCGGCCAGTGTTTAAAGTTTCATTATTCTCCAAAAATTCCTTGCCTTGGTGCTATGCTTGTGGATACACATTTTTGAAGGTACATGATTTCAGGTTGGGGTTAGGTTTAGGAATAAGGTTGTTAGATTGTGGTAGAACTACTTTTTGGGAAAATTATGTGCGGATGTAACTAACGCAGAGTTGGTTCCTGGTACTTAAACCCGCCCTCTCTGTAGCTTCTTCTCCACATTACACTTTCAAATGAGGAAATCAGTAATCCACAGCAGGATCCACATTGACAGTCTCTCTCCTCTGCTCAGGTGATTATGTTTAACTCAGGGCCAAATCTCTCCATCCATCGGCTCGCACACACAGCCCAGGACAGCTAATAGATGGAGCGGCAGATAGGGCAGTGCTCATTGACCTCCAGATAAAGGACAGCGGACTCACCCTAGATGGCCGACACAGAGAGACACGACCTGCTGCAGACCTCTGTCACAAGTGTAATTAAGGGTTGTTTTTGACAGTAATGGATTTAACGAAAAGGACAGGATAAGGGCATACTGGCAAACCAAAGAAGTACTTTACAAAAATATATAATGAATATGAACATCACCTCATCGTACCCTTCACTCTCATCATCCTCTCATCGTCCCCTTAGCTCTCCTCACCTCTACCACCTCCAATGTCCAGTCCAAGACATCTCCTAAACATCATCTAATCGGCCACGGCCTTCATCACAATGTCTTCCGCTAGGGTCCGAGCGTCAAATCCAACTCATTCAATAAAACTACTAATACTTCCTCTTTGAGTCTCTCCAGATTGAAATATTACTGTATATGATGTGCCCTTTCTGTTTACTGCTTTATACTCCAACACAGCCATGCAGTGTGAGTGAAAGGTGGACTTTTGGATGGTGGAAACTTTGTCATTATTTTGATGATTCTTTGATTAGAACATGATCTTCTTATTGGCTATACTTGTGGATAAATAGTACTGTACTTAACACTGACATGAGTTGAGTATCATATCTATACTGAGTCTCTCCATGACCCACATAGTTCATCTGAGCCACAGCTGTGAGTGATGCGACTCCACTCCACTCTGCTGATGACTAATGACATGACCAACACTGATATGACCTATATATCCTGCTGGAAAAACATAAGACACATTTACACTCACTATCTCTCCATATAAAATAGTGTACACATTTTGACAGGGCGACAGTAGCTCAGAAAAGCGCTATATAAAAACGTAATCATTTTATTTTCTGTATTAGTGATCAAAAGTATCACTAAAGTATTTTCCAAGCAGAATATTTACACAGTAATCATGTCGTGTCATCTTCTGTAATATGTTTTTGAGCTAGTCTAATACTGTATTTCATATGAATGCAGTAACACTTTTTGTATTCACAAATAGAATGTATAGGACTTTAAATTATTTTACTAGTATGTCTCTTATCTGCTCATTTGGCAAGTATTTCCTGGGTTTAATACACTGATATTCTCTAATTTCCAAAACAAAAAAGTGTGTCTCAACTCCTTCTAACTTTCTAACTAAATTTGGACTAATTTTCATTTAATCTCTTGGTCACCCACTCATTGAATTAATAACATACAGTATGATGCTTACAAGTGTTATATTCATTTAATAAACCCTAGCATCACCTTTAAAAACACAGGGCATGTCTAGGTGGATGAAATCAGTCCAACTTTGATCTCGCGTATTGTTCATTCCAGACTGGTGCACTTTAAGGACCGCTCAAAGACATAACAAGGAATAACATAGGACTATTGACTCTACTCTCAACAATGACTGAAGTAAACAAATACATATTCATGTAGTATATACCAATGGAACAGTATTATAGTAGCAATAGAAGGACTAAAGGTCACTATAGCACACAGTCTCAACATTATTCTCATGGTAAAAAGAGCGTTCAGATGAAAAAAAAAGTGTAGATATTTTTAGTCGTAGAAAAGTTGCAGTGCGTTGTTTTGCTCTGGCTGTCACTGTGATTCACTGTTTCTGACTAAATACAAGATCTGATGATGTAGGAGAGCGCACACAGCGGAGGCAAATACCACAGAGTCCCAAGTAACTGGAATACAACATGTTTAAACTTTTATTACAAATTGGAAAAGACTCTTCATTCTGCTTTTCTGTATTAATTAATCAACAATCTGTAGGATTCAGAAAGATAAAAATGACCCCTTAAACAGGAATCTGACATGAATTACAAGAGTCAAATATTTTTAGTTAATACAGTTTACTGAAAGATGTATATCAAAGTTTTCTGTTGGAGGTTTCAACATCTGCTTGTCTCCATGAAGATCATATGGCTTTGCGTAGAATGTTCCACGGTATGACATTAAACACATCTCTGTTGCATTCAATTGCATGTGTTCTCATTGCAAAAAAGTCAATGGTAAATGGCTGGATTAATCAGGAAGGTGAGAGTGGATTTGTGAATTGTTTAAGATGATTGGTTGAACGTTGAAGGAAGTGAGCTGTGATTGGCTGACAGCAACAGACAGGTGACAGGAGGCATGTTTAACTAAGAAATGTCGTCTTTCAGGTTAAAGGGTCCAGATTACGCCATTTTCTGATCTGTTATAATGTTGTTTCCTCATCAAAAACATACCTGGAGTTGTGTTTTGTTTCATGCAAACATTTTTAACACACAAATCCTGCTTATTTAGACTGAGTTCTTCTCTCAAACAGAGAAACACCCCCTTGTGATGTCATGTGGCAATACAGGAAGTGCTCTACTGTGTTTTTAAACTTCTTACACCTTCACAAGAATCATTTGGATGATTTCAGGAATTGCCAATCTATACTTGAACTAAAGATGAAGGTAGCTGTTAACTTGAAAACTACCACTTCATGACATCACAAGGTGGTACAGAGCATTTAGACTTTGGATACATAGACAGACTAATAATGCAGGTTTACTCAAACATGTGTGAATGAAACAAAACACAACTCCAGGTATGGTTTGAGAAGGAAACAGCAATATAACACAACTTAAAGCTTACAAGTCAATTTTGCGTAACACAGGACCTTTAAATTTACACTATAGTTTCATGCCATGTTGCTACAATAGGCAAAGAGATCATAAATCTTGCAACGTCCATTCAAAACTATGCACTATAACAATGCATAATTTCTCATTTAGCGTCCCATTGACTTGAGAATGTGAAGATTGTAGCAGAGCAAATTTCTAACAGTTGGGATTTCTGTTGCGAAGAAGAGAGGGGTGAGACGAGTGTTTTGTGTCAAATATATGCAGGAAAAAAAATTAAGAAAAGAGCGGGAGAGAGAGAGAGAGAGAGAAAGACTGAGACAGCAAGAGAGAAGGCAAGAGAGAGACAGAGAGTAACAGGAGAGAGGTAGCAAATGAGAGAGCAGGAGAGAGAGGCAGAAACAGACAACAAGAGAGAGGGAGAGAGAGAGAGAGGGCTGTCGCGGTAACCGCAATATTGCAATACCGCGGTATGATCAGTCACAAGGGTTCAGGTGACCACGGTAACAGCATTTTGCATTTTAATGAGGCTCCATGCACATGGCCAGCTGAATTTTACTTTTCTACTATGAAACAATTAATGTTTATGTGGCACTGAGCAAATGGGTTCAAATACTGGGACCTGAACCTGCGCACATTAAAACTAATGTGTAAATAGTAAAATGAAGGGTGATTTTAACGCATTATGTAAACAAAACTGAGTGTTGATGCTACAGCCAGCTGCAGTGGCGCGCCTTGCAAACACGCGGTTTTGTTTGTGTAATGTGTTAAAGTCAACCTTTGTTTTACTATTTACACTAAAGTGAACTGTTTAGGACCTGTTTGAAATGGCCTATGCACTCACTGGATATACCGCACATAGAATCTTTTAGTTGAGTTTGGGACTAAAGCACCTGGATCATGGAGCGAGGAGGACCTGACGCAGAGTGTACGCACTTTGGATGTCTCCTTCCAGGTGAGGAGCTCCATCTTTGCACTGTGTTTGTCTGTATGATTCATGACCTGTCTCGTTCACGCTGGAGCATCGTTTGTGTAGTTTCAATGAGTAGCTATAAAACTATTCAACATATAAAACTATAAACCATGCGCCTTTTCTGGTCTCTCGCTGTTTTCATTTGGCTATAATTGCATAAGGACTAAAGCTGTCCTCTTTGTGCCGGTAACACAAATACTAAAGTTAACAGTTAACATGGTTAACCCGCTTAACAGAAGGAACCTCCATTTAAATTCAATGGAGACATTCAAGGTACGCACAGTGTGTACAGGCGCCCCCTGCAGGCGTCTCTGTGAGGTTTACCGTGGGTGTACAGGCTTTACGTGTTACTCACTTGAGGATCCTAATAATATATTATGTAACTTGTCTGTAAAACTACATTACACTACACGTACATGTGTCTGTCACTTAGGCTTGGCTGTGGTTTTGTATTGATATTTTTCAAATACATCCTCAAAGTAAATGTATTATTATGGGCCTTTGTGCCATACCACACACACCACAGTGCAGAGGCACCTAAAGTTACCGCAAGGAAAATTCTTAGATAGAGACAGAGAAAGAGCGAGAGAGACAGAGTGATGAACAGAGAGAGGGAGAGAGGGGTGAGAGAGAGAAACAGAGAGAGAGGGAGGACAGAGAGCGAGAGAACAAGAGAAAGAGAGCAACAGTGAAGGAGACAGTTGGGATTTTTGTTACGAACAAGAGGGTGAGATGAGAGTTTTGTGTTAAATATTTGCAAGAAAAAAATTAAGAATACTGATGAGAAAGAACCGCAAAAAATCACAGGCGGTCTAGACACACAGAGGACAAGAGCTCCAAATTAGCACCATTGTTCTGCTGATACCAAGTACTGCTGGGAGTCTGGGTTTTGGGTTTTAAAAAGAGGAACTTCACATATCAGCCCTGCAGCCTTAGCCACTGATAAATGTTGTTTATCCACCACCATCTGGTTAAAAGCCCAGAACACCATCATCAATTGCATCCAAAATGGCTTTACTTTGACATCACCTTTGATATATTCAGTTTGCATATTCAAAATTTTCCACAATCACTGCAAGAAGTGACACATCAAAGTAAAAAGATCACGTCGTAGCATCATTTTACAGATACTGAAGCATAGTTCAGTTCTAATGAGTATTCAATCTTTTTCTTTCACTTTATTTTGTAGAATAAACTCACTTCTGCTCTCAATACTTGTCGTCATGGAGATGGTATTTCTTTGCTTTGAATGTTCCACAGTACTGCATTTAACATCTCTTGCATTTCGTCAGTCTAGGTGTATTTATTAGAAAACATTTAATGAAACAAAACATTTGTAGTAATATTGACTCATTAACTGTAGGGTTAAAGGAGCACTATGTCATTTTTCTGGTGGAGGGTACGTCACCTGTTTTTCTTCATAGAAATGGAAAAGTTCAGTGCTATCATGTGGAACATTCCAGGCACGGCAACAACATCTCAATGGCTTTACTTGGTTACATAGAGCCGCTTTCACCCTACAGTCAATAAAGCAAACATTACAACAAATACAATGTAGTTTTTGAGTACATATTATGCAAATATAAATATACGTACATACTTTTTGTGGAGATTTTCAAAGTATACATTTTAAATGAAGATTCTCGCTCAGCTCACCCAGAGGCAGCAGCCTGCATGCTCACATCTGTGGAAAGTCAGCTAATGTAGCATAAGTTATGTATCAGGCATCATTAGTCTCATATGAAGCTTTGCTAGAGGCTCGCTCACATTTTTAAAATTCTGACTTGAGTGCACATTTCTACTCTTCCACTTCCACTCTTACTGTAGGTCTGATGACTTAAAAGCTGCTAGAGAGAGAGCGAGAGGGAGAGACATAGAAAGAGAGAGAGAGAGCGAGAGAGAAAGAAGAAGAAAAAGAGGAGGAGAGGAATTGAGACCGAACAAGAGAGAGAGTGCGAGTGGAAGAGACAGAGCAAGAGAGAGTCAAAGAGAAACAAATAGACTCTTAACAAAAGCAAAAGATGAAAGATTTTGCACGAGGCTGGAGAGGTCCTGGGAGTACTGGCAAACATCTTGACATGTCTGTCTCTCTTTTGGGCCACTGCGCAGTGTTGATCAGCGCTTTAGCTACATTAGCCTTCTTCAAATGCCTAGCAGCCGTATGCACATTCCCCAACAAGACTGGCAGGCCAGGAGCTTCCACAACTGCCTGTTGCCGTGACTATGAAAGCGCCCGCCTGCTCCAAATGGAATAGACAAGTGAAGAAAGATACAAAACAGTCAATAGATTTATCATAGTGACGAGCAGAAGGCAGTTTTAGAGGCAACAGCGGCGATTTCCCCATGCAGACTGAGATTTAGCAGGCAGACAGCCAAACACTCATGTCCCAGGAAGAAGCAGCAGCTAATATGTCTGTCATTTTGTCAGGCTGGAGGAGAGACGCAATGGGGAACAACAGACTCTGATTTGATTTAATACTGAGAGCGTTTACAGAAAGCAAATAAGGATAAGTCAGGCTTTTGTTGTGTGTTTTGGTTGAAGAATTGTGTGTTATTGGGGTTAAAGGTGGACGGTCCGTCACCTGCTTGTCTTCATGGAGATATTGCTTTCTTCATGAACATTTGCTTTTAGTATAATGTTCTTCTTGACAGCTAAAAGCACTTCATTCATTCATTGCTTTACATAAAGGAGACCTATTTCCCTACTTCAGAAATTCCCCTCGACCTTTGAAAATGTCAAGATTTGGCACTGTAACTTTTCTGTTTAGGGTTAACACCTGCTTGTCTCTTTGAATGGAATGTTCCACGACAGAGCATTAAACCTATCCATCTTGCATTGACCCAATTATCAAGTATTTTTTATTGCTCAAAACTACATGCATTTTAACAGTGCACAAGAATCACCTCTCCACAAATCTGACTTGTAACTATGCCTGGTGTCACCTCACCTGCTTGTATCCATGGATATAGATAGGTTTAATGCCATACTGAGGAACATTGTAGACAAAGCGTGCTGCTAAGTGTGCTGAGATTTCTACAGTCCAACCACTCTGTGCAGAAGTGAAAGAGCATGGACCCTAAAACGTATCTAAACATTACTTTTTAAAACAAAATGCAAAGAAATCCAAGCGTATTCCACTATAAATCCACCCTGATAGCAAAAGTGTTAAGTGTTCTCAAGTTTGTCCCTGAATGTTTGGGGGGTGAGCTGAGTCTGAGCTGGAATTCAATCAGCTTCACTTCAGCTGCAGCAATCAGGCCATGTTAATGCTGAGTGAATAAGGCAAAGTGACCTCAACATGAAGGGTGCAGCTATTTTAGCAAAGAGTTCTGGGCCAAGATTTAAATTTAACTTCAAGCAAGAAGCATATATGGCTTAAAAAAATAATAATAATAAAAAAAAATCTAATTATTTTTTCCACATATTGATAGATATGGATAGATCTCAGTTTTCAATTCAGTGTTCTTTTTTCTTTTCAAAAACAAAATGTAAATGGTAAAAGTATTGATTTGGACAGAAACAAGACAGATGATTGGCTCTAGACCGCTACAAAACGACTATACAAAAATGTGTATTCATGTATTTTATCATCTAGGTTATCTGTTACAGTCAACTGCATTTTCCCGTGAAAAGGGGAGAGAGTGAGGAGAGACATTCAGCAAACTCTGACAGCGAGGTGAGGTGGATATGTTCAGCAAATCAAGGGTAATTTAAAATATTTTGGCCCATGGTTTTGTATAGTACTTTTTTGTGTGTAGATTGTTGACACATCTACCTCATTTTGACAGCGTAAAATACCTATCTCCAACCATTTAACTAAAAGTACTGAATGTAATAAAACCATAGCAAACCCCAAGGCATTAATAGCGCCTAGATAAGCTACATCTGAGACATAATACCGCACTTGAGTAAGCTGTTTATGCTAGCAGTTTTAGTTCTAATAGGACATAGTCACCTTAAGATACCTTTAAGTGACTTCCTCTCCTCGAGCTTCTATTAAAATTCTGTTTGCCAGTGCATATTAAATGCTCCCAGCTCAGAGTCAGAGCCTGTCAAACAAAATGTGAAAAGCTACTGAAAATGAAACCTCACTGGAGTGTGAAGCCAAAGGAAACGTACTTATAAAAAGAGAAAGACGGAAATTTGCGATAAGAATACAGCAAATACCATTTCAAAAGCTCCATTAAATTATTAAATGTACTGAAGTGTCTCACATGGCTATACTGACTATAGGCTTGTAATGAACGTGCACTGAGTTTGTGTTTTGACAAGACTGCAGTTCCTATTCATCAAAACAAAATGCTCCGTTCCACCTTGTGATGTCATGAAACACTTCCTCACATGGAACACAGAGAGAGGAATTCAGCCAAAATATGCAGGATTTGTGTAAATGAAACAAAACACAACTCCAGGTATGTTTTTGATGGGGAAACATTATAACATAGATGAGAAAATAGCGCAATATAATAATTTAACTGTGAACGGGGATCGCCTCTTCACAGATCTGACTTGGGGAGAGGTAAAGTCAAAGGAAACCTACTTATAAGAAGACAAAATGATGAATATTTACCTCAAGAATACAGCAAATGGCATTTCTACCAAATGTACTGAAGTGGCTCACATGGTTATATTGACTCTAGGCTCATGATGAATCCCCCACTGTGCATTGAGTATGTGTATTGACAAGACCGCAGTTCCCATTCATCAAAACAACTCATTTTTCATAACAATTCCCTCATTAACTGTACAATATGACATGCATCTATTTATCTAGGTTTACGTCATCTTAAATCTCCCCCTTGGCTGACACATAGTGTATTAATTGCCTGCTGGTAAATCTCTGAATATATTATTATGGGCCATTGTAATTTTGCACGGTGATTAGATCTGCACAATACATCTTTTACTATAGCGTATACATGATAATGCCGTGATTAGAATGTACGATTATTATCATGGGGGTTGGAGGCATGGTGGTCTAGTTTGCCCTATTGTGTCTTTTTAATATAATCACAACATAAAAAGATGAATCAAAGTGTATCTAGTGTACCTGGGATTTGCTTTAAATAGAAATGCACAATAAGGTTTCATAGAATTAATTTGTGTGCATGAAAGTTTAAAGGTCCTATATTATGCAATGTTGACTCGTGAGCTTTTAGCCATGTTATAATGCTGTTATGTCAGCAAAAACATTTCATTCACGCACTTTTAGTTCAGTAGAGATCGGCAAATCCAGGGCTGAAATGATTCAAATGATTCTAGTGAAGCCTGAATATGCAGGATGTGCGAATGAAACAAAACACAACTCCAGGTATGTTTCTGTTGAGGAAACATTATAACACGATTTCTACAGTAATTCAAGTAGAAGTGAGGACTGCATTTTGTTGTGTGTTCAGGCAGATCCAATGCTGAGGTGCCCACTTCTTTCATCAGTCAGCAGCTTTGTAACTCCACAATACAAGTACGACCAATTGTAACACACCCTATATTAAGATATTTTCTCATCTATTTTATAATGTTGTTTCCTCATCAAAAACATAGCGAAGTTGTGTTTTGTTTCATTCACACATGTTTAACATGCAAAGCCTGCATATTTAGGCTGTGCTCTTCTCTCAAACAGAAAACACACACTGTGGTTTTAAACTCCACACACCTTCACTAGAATCCTTTGGATAATTTCAGCCCTGGAATTGCCAGTTTCTATTGAACTAAAGGTAAAATGGAGCTGTTAACTTAAAAACTACCACTTTTTTGAGTAATAAAGGATTACTCAAACACGTGTGAATGAAACAAAACACAGCTCCAGGTGTGTTTTTGAGGAGGTAACAGCATTATAACGTGGCTTTAAGCTCTCAAGAGTCACATTTGTGTAATATAGGACCTTTAAAGAATGAATGAAATGCAAAACTATTGCATCTTTTCTACAGGGTAAGCAGGTTTGTTTCCTTATTGTATTGTCATCAAATTTCCTTATTGTATCGCCATCAAATTAGAATAGCTATTTCTATTGCATTACAATATATTGTATAGCCCTCACACCATATTTGATTGTATAGCATTTTTTACACTTTCACTCGCAAAATACACAGCACTATTCATTTGCCTCAACATCCACAAAATGGGACAAAGATAGTTTGGAATAAGTGTCTTGCCCAAGGACACAACAACAGCATGTATTAGGCTTAAATTGTGTACTCTCCAGTTGATAGCCCTACTTCCAACTTGCAACAACTTTCTCTTCCACTTCTGATAAAGTTTTGGATATCCTGTTTACTGCTTTTGCCCTATCCGGCTCTACACACTCCATTTAAGTTTTTGTTACACCTGAAGTCCAACTTGAATTGCCCTCTGTGTGATGTGGCCTGTGTATCTGCAAAGCTCCAGGAGTTTAAACATGGAGGGGGTTATTCGCTGCTCCGGCAACAGTTTAGTGGAGACAGAGCTGGTTTGTTGCCTCTGCCTCTGGGCCCACAGAGGAGAGAGAGAGGGGCTTGTTTTTGTGTGTTAGTGCTCCATCGCGTTACACCTCCGCACAGTGAGAGCAGTCTGGATTATAAATGAAAGTGAACGTAATGGGAACAAACACTAAGACAAGAGGATGCTGCGGCTCACCTATCCCAAAGCATTGTGGGTAAGAACATGAAAAAAAGTGAACTCTCAGAATGCTATTTCAGACAGTAGCTTTGTGGAGCTGTAGGTGGACGCTCGTGACCCTTTTCGAGGTGTTATCAAATAATGGGATAAAGGTACTTGCAGTAAAAGTAGTGCAGAGTAAATAAGAGGAGGGTGAGATGAATATTCAGGAAAACGAACTCTCAGGAACAGATGAAAAGTAGATGATTGTGTGAAGATCAACCAAAGAGTTAGACCAGTGTATGAGATATTCAACGGCAAGGGTATCAACAACACTTAAAGCTGGAAGGCTGTTGAAATGTATAAATAAGGGAACCTGTATCATATCATCATATTATAAAGATGCTACAGCTACCTTATTTTGAACATCTTAAAAACAGAAAAAAGTAGTTTGTTTCACACTGTAGTGGTCCAAAATTATTCCTCTCTTTCTTAACATAATTCTAGACTTAATTCCCAGCATCCCAATTATTCACTACAGTGAGTTTAGAAGCTCATTTTACAACTTTGAGAGGCCAGATCAGAGTTAGGGCGTCACAGTAATGTAGCATGAGAAAATTGTCACAGTGAGGGACAGGAGGACACTGGACAAACTGCTCTCCAACATGGACACTCCTGCTCACCCACTGCACCAGACTATAGAGGGACAGATAATACTCCCTACAACTGTACATCAACTCACCCACTGCACCAGACTATAGAGGGAAAGAGGAGATAATACTCCCTACAACTGTCCAACAACTCACCTTTATGTAATATATAACCTTACGTCATGTCAATCACTATTTCATCTTTGCACTGTTTCTACTCACCCACCTCTTATATAAAGCTGAGATATAGTTGCATTACTATATTTTGCTCTTTATTTGAATGTGTTTTTGCCATTTATATTTTTTTGCTCTTTGTTATTATAATATATTGTGATGTGAGGTACTGTGTCCAAATAATTTCCCTTGTGGATCAGTAAAGTTTGTCTAAGTCCAAGTCTAACAGCACACCAGCATTATCTCATGGTTCACGAATACTTAAAATGCTTTATAATTAGACCATTAGAGCTGTTTGTACATTTTTTCACTTTATAACAGAAACTACTTTCCATTTAGAGTCTCTTTATTGATCCCTATTTCATAGAGAATAAACCTCAAATGAAATGTTTGTTCCTGTTTATTCAGACTGGAGCCTGTAAGTATTTCTCTACAGAATCCTTCCAACATTTGCATGATGTTTTTGATGTAGCAGGAGCGAGTACTGACGGTCTCTCCTGAGTGGCTCTCTACGTAAACAGCAAAATGGACAAATAAGGAAAGTGCATTTTACTAAAATGAGTAAATCAGAGTGCTCTACCAAAATTGGATCTATTTTTACTCGCAATTTCACTGGGTAAAATGGTTTCCTCACTTCAACACAAATAACACTCTCATACTGTAAGCATCTCTTCAAATATTTCTGCAAATGTTTGAGTGTTTTTCAATCAAACCTTTTCCAAAACAGGAATCCTAAATGCATATCTACATCATGTGTTTTTACTGGTATAGTCGTACTGAACTGGATATAATTAGAGGGACCGATCGTTGTAAATTTGATTTGAAGATACAGTATAAAAATGTATGTACACAAAGAAGGGGCGGTAAATTGAATTGTACAGTGTAAGGCAAGGATTTGGACACAACTTCTTATTCAGTTGTTCAGTTTTATATGGTTAAGAAGAACTGAACATGCACTTAAGAAGGAGCAAGACCAATTTGAGATTTCAGTCACCACAAAAGCAGAAATTAAAGGTGCACTATGCAACTTTTCTGGTGGAGGGTAGTATCCGTGGAGAGGTTATTGCTTTGCTAAAATTAGAACACTTCATAGTATGGCACTTCTATCTTGCATTTATTCAGTTTTAATTTCTCAAAAATGCCTTGAACAATGTACTGTTACTGTGAGTGGGGTTTGCCTCTCCACAGTACTGACCTGTAACTTGGCCTGGTAGCATCATTTACTTGTTTCCATGGGGATAGATATGTTTAATGTCACACTGAAATATTCCAGGGAAAGCAACTTCCATGTACAGAAGCAAAAAAGTTATAGAGTGCACTTTTAACTAGGGATGCAAAGATTTCGATACTGGTAACGAAAATCGGCGCAGATACTGAAAAAAGGTTCCATGATATTGGTTTATCCTGGTTGGGCCTTTAATTAGATGTTTTGAGACTATATACACACTGATTTTGGCTTTTTATTTGCGTATTTTATTCATACAAAGCTGTTCTGTAGTGATTTGAGGGATAAATAACAGTTACAAAACACATTTGGATCACTTGTGTAATAAGTTAACTGTGTTTAAGGAAATGAGTGCCATTTTTACATTCATACACTGGTATAGATTAATATTGGATATCAGATTTAGAAAACTTGCAGCAGTCTCAGCAGATACTTGACTTAAAATGCAGTCAAAATATAGTGAAAATGCAATATTGGGTTATACCATGTAAACATTATCACTCTATAAAAGACTAAGACGTTTTAATCAGGCAATATAACAAATGTAATAACGCTCCCACAGACATTTCTCTCAGCTGGACAGATATTACTTCCTGTTTTTAATCAACTTGATGGAAATTTCTTTTAAATCCTTTGTTTGAAATCATATGCAATATTAATATATTCATATTGCATAAGTGCTGCAGTCCTTTTGAATAAACAGACTTTACCTCACCACACAGCCGGCAGCGTGGAGGAGGGGAGTGGGTGAGAGGGGCTTTAAACCAACACAGGTCCATATTAGCATACATTAGAGCTTCATAACTTTCTTCAAAGGCGATTTCTAAACGTAATAAAGGAGTCTTGTTCGTGGATGCATGTTTTATTCAACGTTAGGATATGCTCAATTACTGGATCTAATTAACGGCCGCTGTTGTAATACGAGGGGAGAGGGGAGGGGGATCATCAAGGGAGGGGGCAGAGGTGACGGAGAGGTTAGCCACAGAAGAGGAGGTGAAGACGGATCATTTAAGAAGAAAGAGAGAGAGAGAGTCTAAAAATACTGTATGTTGATGCGTGGGTGAAGAGAGGAGAGGGGAGAGAGCGCATAAGGTGGGAGGTTAATTGGACAAAATTACACTGAAGTTGGTAGAGAGAAAGAGAAACTTAAGTTGGTTATTTGCAATGGAGAAAGAAATTATCCCATTTGTGAGATGCTCAGAAGTTTGGATGGCGATAAATATCAAATTCTTGGTTTAATTGATAGCGAACAAAGAAGTAAAACTGGAGTGTTGTTAGCGTGCGTGTTGTTGTTGGCAAAACTTCACTCTGACTGAAAGATCACTGTTAACGGTTTCAGTTCAGGGACGGGTGGGTCGGGTGTTAGAATAGTGGTCCCCCCAAGATGAAAGGATAGATTCTCGCTGGGACCAAGTTCTGTGTGGTGGTCGGAGGGGCCAATGGGGCAGATCGGCAGCCTCGCTTCCATCAGTATACCCCAGGGGAGCTGATGGAAGTGAGGCTGACAATAGAAGCTTACCATTGCAGAGTGTGAAGTATGCCGCTATATAAATCTGATATATTATTCTTATAGAGATCGAATTTGTTGCATTTATGATGTTTTTATTTTACATATTCAAGTGACACTGTCTGCACTTCTGATAGATTCACACTAAGAATTTAAAAGTGTAAATTTTATCCATTTGTCACTTTGCTTTTCTTCAGAGGTTATCTTTGCCTGGAATGTTCCACAGTATGGCATTACTGTGATACCTGTGACAAAATCCACCACAGTTCCTTCGTCGGACTGCTTTTGATAGATACTGACCACCCTACAGCCAGATAAATATACCAACTATAATGTGCTTTTGGACAATTAAACGCAAGGTTCCTACAACAACTCAGCAAGAACATGCAAACTCACACCTCAAGCACAAACCCTGAGTTGTCCTTAGCGCTAACCTTTGTGCCACCGTGCATAATTAACATAGCATGAATCCAGCCCCTGAAAGAAGATGTTTTAGTATTTTCAATGATTGCACTTTCACAGTAAAAGCCTGTAAGCACCACTTGACTGGGGCCTGATTAGAATCACTGCTTTAACGCTGAGTGGGAGGAGATGGACACATTATTTTAGCACAAATAAATGTCTCCTCTGTCACTGAAGCCAATGCTAATTATTCCAATGGATGCAGGGCTGTTTTTGTTATCTCTACATAGAATAATCACTTGTTTTTTAGCACCTCGATCTGCCAGATACAAAATCCATTTGCAAAGACTAATACTGCGAAGAAACAATTCAGTTTGAAAGCCACTATTTCTTCATGATAAAATTTGTATATTTGCAAATATAAAAATAATTTTAGCTTTATCAGAGTGTCCAATCATTTCTATTATTGTTGTCAAAACCGGTAATAAAATGTTAGCAATTTCAGCTATTTAGTCAAACAACAGAAATCATGCACGCCAAATCATCAGAAAAAAAATACTACTGAGAAATTGCTGTAATTTCAACTGTCCTTTCCCAGAATCACATATCGCTAATGTTTTATTAAAATACACTTTGAAAAGGCATTAAAATGTGATCAGGCTGTCATATCACTGCTGGAGAGACTGTGAACCCACAAGGTGCTCAACCCTCTTAATATGCATCACTATAAAATGTCACATTTAAATGATAGATCAAACATGGAGCTACGCAGCCTGTTCTAACACAGTCAAAGCACGTCAGCGGGAAATCAATTATCATACGGCAATTTCTTTTTATTTGTTCATTCATCTCCTCCTTATTCTTATTCAGGGTCACAGGTGGAGAGCAGACCTGAGAAACTTTGGGTCTATGGCAGGATCCAAGCAAATCACACGAGCATTCATCAGGTACCATTTAAACGCACCATTGACTTATAAAAGCATGGATACAATGGAGGAAGAAAGTAGCCAGTACCCAAAGTGGTGCAGGTGACAGCAGGTATACTCACAATACAAAACTAATACACTAAAAATATCTTCGCCATGATTTTCCCTTTCAGAGTCAAGTACTAGTAGTAGTTGTAGTAGTACATTGTCACAATATATTGATGTTCTTCTGTAGACTTACTATACTTAAAGGTCTTTATATTATGCAAAACTGACTCTTATGAGCTTTAATCTGTGTTATAATGCTATTACCTCCTCAAAGACATGTTTAAGTAATCCCTTCTTATTAGTCTGTCTACATCTTTAAAGCTCAAAATGCTCTGTGCCACCTTGTGATGTCATGTAGCGGTAGTTTTCACGTTAATAGCTACCTTTTACGTTTTGTTGAGTAGAGATTGAAAATTCCAGGTCTGAAGTTATCCAAATGATTGTAGTGAAGGTGTATGGAGTTTAAAAACACAGTGGAGCACATCTTGTATTACCACATGACATCACAAGGTAGAACAGTGTTTTCAGTTTGAGAGAAGAACTCAGCCTAAATACGCAGGGTTTGTGTGTTAAACATGTGAGAATGAAACAAAACACAACCCTTTTTTTTAATGAGGAAACATAACATAGATCATATAGAGTATTTTAGGCCCTTTAATACTTAATACTTATACTACTAATACTTATACTACTAATACTTTGATTCAGTTTATTCATATGTTACAAAGCTGGCCATTTTAAATGAACTATTTTGGTTAGACAAGATGAGGATTGGCTGATTAAAAGCTAAAAAAGTTGACTTTCTTAAAATATATTTCAACTGCTGCCAAAAAGCAACAGAACATTAGGGTAGCACATTTGCAAATCCATTGGCAAATCACCATTGTACATTTTTTAACAGAATTTGTCAAATCCGGTTTTATTGCCAAAAATCTACTAAAAACATAGAACAAAAAACGATGGCCTGTTTAAGAGAGAAAAATGACAAAAACAAGCCAATGATATAAAGATGTTTAAAATTTTAATCTTGCAATGTGAGAGCAATGATAGAGTTGTGGCTTAAAGCTCACAACAGTCAATTTTGTGTAATAGATGACCTTTAAGGATAGCAAGCATATATTGGTCTTGAAATAATATTACAATAACAAATAATAATACTACTTGTTTTGGTCCACGGATATTGTCTGTAGTGATTAGAGAAGGCTCAAAAGCACTATAATAATAAAGTAGTTTTATTATTAAAGAATTTTATGTTACAAGAAACGAGCATCTCCATCTAAATCATGTCTTTACTGTCTCCTCCTCCCACAGTCCCGGATATGATCTCTTTTCCTCTCCCCATGAGCTTCACTGGACACAGAGGAGTCTGCCTCTAGACGACGGGTAGATGAGACATGGTTCTGCTCAAACTGTCACAGAAATTACACCATTACACTTCAAACTAAACAAACAAATAAACCAACACAAAATTTCATATTTTTGCATCATTTTCTGTCAGTTTGCAGCTGAAATTTACATGTGAGAAAATGGTTCTTCAAAAAGCTGTGCGCACGTGAAGACCGGTGATAGAATATGGACACAGTGTTTTGAAACGCAAGCTGTAATTTATGACATGTATTGGGTAATGCACTAGAGCCTGTGCATGAAGATGTTATTGCTTTTCACAAAATATCCCACAGTATGGCATAATCAGCATCTATCTTCACGGGAAACAGAACCAAATTACAGGAAAAATCTGTGAAGAGGCAAGCCCTGTCATACTAAGAATAAATGTTTAAGATATTTTTTGCTATACAAAAAATAAAACTGCAAATGAGTAAATTCTCCATGGATACAAGCAGGTGGGAAGTTACATAGTGCACCTTTATGTTTTTGTTTCGTAATAGAAGTGTTTAAGAGTACAAGTAGAGGTAGTAGTAACAGAATCATATTTGTACTAATTTTTATATTTACAATAGCACCATAGAAGAAAATATTTTCAACTTATTAATGTTGCTGGCATAGATGAAACCGTATCATGAAGTAGTCATGTTTTTTTTTACTACATGATACGGTTTCATCTATGCCAGCAACATTAATAAGTTGAAAATATTTTCTTTGGCAGAGGTGGGGACTTGCAAGTCGTGACTTGGACTCGAGTCAGACTTGAGTCACTATTTTTAGGACTTGAGACTTGACTTGATAACATGGACTAAGACTTAGGACTCGACTTGGACTTGAAGGTAAATGACTTGGGACTTGACTCGGACTTGAGGCTTGTGACTTGAGAAGACTCGATGCTTCTCCTAAAAAAAATGTTTTTAGAAAATATTTTCTCTTTTCAGCTGATACATGCGGTGCTTAATTTTACAGGAACAAACTGGAACATGTCCCTCCCACTTCTCTATTTGTTACTTTGGCTGTAACTGAAGTACTGTGGTATGGTATCCTCAAATGTCTTGCAGTAATATACAGTACAATACAGTACTACATAGAAGTACATAGAACATGATCCTTCCTTTTCAGTGCAGACTACTTGACAAAATAACTCTAATTTAGCACTTTTAAATCTGAAGTCTTTCTATTTTGACTGTAAGATCTTGTCAAGACATTGAAAAAGGAAAAATTTGCATTTCTACAACTCTTATATAAATACTCATATATAAATATACAATGACATTTTAAGTACAGTTTAGTTTAAAAGTTAAATAAATTGCAAAAGGTTTAACGACTTGGACTTGACTTGGACTTATGGGCCAGTGACTTGAGACTCGACTTGGACTTGCCGGTCTTTGACTTGGGACTTGACTTGGACTTGAGGTCAAAGACTTGAGACTTACTTGAGACTTGCAAAACAACGACTTGGTCCCACCTCTGCCAAGTGGTGTTAATATAGTTGATGTAATTCCCTTGAGGAGCATCATACCAGTCGTAGTAGTAGTGCTTTGTACAATTTGATCACTGGCAAGAAAGTACTTTGGGCCAATTCAGTTTATGGTAATGGCATAAGGTAGTACTTCTAGGTGTTTATAGTTCACATAAATACACATGATTAACATTGCTCCAAGGAACTGTTAGAAAATATCTCCACAGTAGTAGTAGAAATCATTTCAATCATTGAACTGAATAGAAGTGTGTTCTGTTGGGCCTGAAGTTTTTCTGCATTATGGACTTGTGGTCCGCCATCTTGTGCCCACACAAGCCACATGTAAAATACTGTTGCATTTGTACTGACTGTATTAAACTTCTGCATGAGAGAGACAACACACAACCACTCTCATGGTTTTAGGGGTACAAACACAACATTCCCCATTTCCAGGGGTGCAAGAGAATCACATTGTTCTTTTTCACTGTAGCTGAAAAGGCTGTTTGCTAATTATAGTAGAACAGATGGCTCAGGTCACAGTGACGGTGGGCCAGGGACAGCCCCAAACAAAATGGCCTCCTGCAGAGTGTACCGACTCATATCTGAGCTGAGCTGGTGCTATTGGCTTACTATTAATAATATCAACCCCTCATGGACACAATAAGATATTATGATACGATATGGGTAGTTCAATGAGTTCACCACTTTGCAATGGACTTTTTCTGTATAATGTCTTTAGGAGGAATCAGTACAATATATTCCATTAAAAATGAAGCTCCACGAAGCTCCTCTTTGTTCTTAATGTTCATATACCTGGACCAGTTCTGTTCTGATAATTTCTGACCCAAGATTGATTTCACTGTAGAGCTTAGCAACTTTGATGCAAGCTACCATTGTTTTAAAGGGAACATATAATGCAACACCAACTTGAGCTATGAGCTTTTAGCCCCTAATATAAAGGTGCTCCCTCATCATTAGCTTAAATGTTGTATTTTTTGATTCATGCATGTTTGAGTAATCCTGTATTGTCCTGCATTTGAGGCTTGAGTGTTCAGAGAATTCCTGTTTTCACCTACCCCCTAACCCAGCCCGCTTTCCTGTACTAACTTAACTAAGTACTCAAAAATGGGTTCTTTAACTGAATAACAATATTACTTGAGTACTATTTTGGGTTACCTCCTCTAATAGTAACTCTATTATTTTTTATATTCAAAGTATGGTAAGAAAAAAAGAAAGCACAGAGAGCACATTTCTAAAAAGAGCGATTTGAAGTGATCCGTCTCCATGTTTTTAAATGCTGTGTGGACAGTTGTTTGTACAGGCGTGTGTGTGCATGCGTGTTGTGTATGCATGTGTCACTGTGTAAAATCAATAGTGCTGTGGGCCTCATGTTGAAACTGATGAAAATCAATGTGCTTTATACACCTTTAATGTCAGAAGCACAGACCGAACCTGCACTGAATCACCCACCATGGGAGAGACAGAGACTACACAGATATAAGCAACATGCAGGTGGGAAGGGTCAATCGTACAAATCTTTCATTTATTTTATTTTAGTTATACAATTCAACTATTAAAGCACCTATATTGCTCTATTTTCTGATCTAAGTCAAAAACATAGCTGGAGTTTTGTTTCATTCACATGTTTAACACTAAAACCCTGCATATTTAGGGTGAGGCTTTGATAATTTCAGCCTTGGAATCTACACTGCACAAAAGACATGACATCACAAGGTGAAACAGAGCATTTAACCTGGTGGCGTCAAGTGTTTGTCTCCATAGACTTGCTCACTTACTTATGTATTTATAAAACATTTGGAAGCAGTTCAAACAATTGTAAAACTGTAGCATTTTTGTAAAAGGGAACTACCCAGAGGCACTTTAGCTTATGAAAAGGGCAGAGACCAAAAAAAAAAATATACAAATTAATTTTCAATATGCAAGTAACATCTCATAATTACACCCTGCAGTTCCTTTATATAGAGTTAACATTTTTCTGATTTCTCACACATTCACATTCATACTAATGCTATACTGTGGATTATTCTAAACACCAAAGAAGTTACACCTTTAACATTTTTCCATTTAATCATTACCTTGTTAGATATATTCCCACTCACCCACCCATTCCCTCTCATAGATCTCAAAGCCAGGCGTATTGTTTCAGATACACTTCACAGCCATTTTCTTCAATGCCTTTTTTTCTGACATAAAACATTTTTTTATTAATCTGATGAAATCTATCCATTCTACTATATACTCTTTTCATATCTTTCTTTTTTATATCCTCTGAGAAAAAACTCCAACAGGTTTAAGTTCAAAGACACATGCTTTTGTCTGCAGACTTTTGACTGATCGTCCTTCAAGACAAGTACATCTCAAAGTGTTGGTTTAAAATGAGAATAAAAAAAAGAAAGAACCTTATTTCCTCAGCTTATGCAATGTCTTATCTTTAAACAAACAAGAGCAAATGAGCAGGCTGACCCCAGAATGCACTTAGTCTGCCATTAGTCACTGTACAGCAATAAAAGCTTCTAAGTACAATGAATAAATTACTTTGTTATGGATATTAATATAATAGTTTCTCTTATGATTGTTTCTGAAGCTTAAGGCAAGAAATGTAACCTCAGTAAGTGAATTATGTGATTAAAAAGTTCAGTGATGTTCAATATTATCTCATCTTGGTCACACTAGATTTAATGAGATAAGCCAAAAATCCAAACACTACTCAGCGCAATTGATGAAATAACTTAAAAATTACAGTCAAAATGTGCCACTGATATTAAAGACACACTTTGTAATTTTTCTGGTGGAGGGTTTGCCACCTGCTTGTCTCCATGGAGATACTTTTTATGTCACTCTGTGTTGCATCCATAGACTGTATAAAGAAGTGAACTAAAGAAGTGTGACCTTAATCCGGTCGGGTCCAGTCAAATGAAGCTCATCGAGGTTTGCAAAATTTGACAAATTTGAAGTTCCATATTAGGAATAGGAATTGATTTACAGAACAAATAGTGAAATAACAAAGTAGGATTATGTAGAGTGGGTTAATACGAACATGTTCAGACCAAAATGAAGAGCTGGAGAGCAGCGTTTTCTTTTTTTTCAGTACAAAGTGAACTGGAGCCAGAGGCGATGGAGCCAAAAGCGTGCCCATGTTCACTTCCTATTTGGAACACGGTGACTAGCAGGATAGCTATGCCAATTTATATAGTCTATGGTTGCATCCCAGTCGAACCAGTAACATCTCCATGAAGAATAGGTTCGGGACCTCCCACCAGAAAACTTAGTGGACATTTATTATTTATTTTATTAAATTACAGTAAATATCATTTTTTCAGGGACAACCAGGCATATTTAGTGTAACTGGGGAATAGGAAATGTGGGTAAAGTGTCTTGCTCAATGATACAACAGCAGTTCAGTCTTCAGGTGAGATATGAACAGGTAACCCTACAGCTGTTGGGCAAACACTCACGTCTCATACATTTTCAGTGCTTTGCTGCGGCCTAAAAATATCTACGTAAAAATGTTAAAGTAATATTAAAAAAATGTCGATAAACAACATACCAGCTGCGCATTGCTCCTCATCTGCCCCGTTCTCACAGTCCCTCTCTCCATCGCATCGCCATGACAACGATACACACTTGCTGGTCGCTCCCCCACAGTCGAACTTCTCTGGTGGGCAGGTTTGTCGGCCTGTGGAGAGAGGGAACAAGGTAAAATGTTGGAGGAGTAAAGGATGACCAGAGGAGGAGGAGGTGGCAGAGATGGAGGTGTAAAGAGAGGGAGGGATGGAGCAGAGAGGAAAGAAGAGCCGCACATGGTCAATGGGACTGCTGGGTAACTTGGTTATCTTGTTGCTTGAATCGATTTGCCCTCAGAGCCCTGAAATTTACCCAGACACTCAACAGGGAGAAAGAAAAACAACTGTGAAGGAAAACAGCCACACAAAGCAAAGCAAAGCAAAGCAAAGCGAGACGCACGCTAACATCTGAGAGACACAGAGAGGGAGTGACCAACAGTGTTTTATAAAGGAGGGCTGGACAATTAAAGGTGCACTGTGGAACTTTTTTTGATTCATCCCCTGTTTGTCTCCATGGCGATCTAACTGCTTTGCCTATGATGTTTCACAATTTGGCTTTAAGCTACTCTCTCCACAAGCAGGTGGCACTTCCAAGCCAAGTTACAGGTCAGATCTGTGGGGAGGCAAGCCCGCTCAAAGTCAGAATGCACATTTACACAGGTATTTTTGGGCAAGAAACCACCTGTAATTGAACAAATATAAAATATATTTTGTTTAATGCCATACTGTGTAATATTTCAAGCAACGCAAAAACAAGCAGGTGGTGTACCCTCCAGCAGAAAGTGAAAACATGGCACTGAAATCATAATATTAGACTGAGCTTCCACTAAAAATGGACAACAAAAGCCACCAAATTCTTCTTAATTTCAGTGAGAGCATCGGATTAAGTGTCTTGCCCTTGGACACAATAAAATATGTGTTAGTTGTAAATTCTAAGATCTGACCATGGTGACCACCATCTTGCTACATTTAGAAACTTTAATTTTTTATAAGAACAACATTCCACTTAACCTTCACCTGGACTGCTTTCAAATGACTACACCCGCTCTTGAACTGAACCTTTCGCCCATTTCTCAGTCATATATCTTCACTCTTTTGACCTGTTATGGCCATCGGTTATTGCAGCTAATAAAAGTTGTTTTCATGTGTCAGTTTGTCTCTCACAGACGCAGTAAGCAAAGTGAAGTGGTCCCACCAGAGCCAGGCCTATTACAGCAGAGACAGCCATTGTTCCTACACATGTTACCTGCTATATTGCTCTGGGAGGGCAAAACACACATGTCGAATTCATCACATTTACCATGAGTCCCCGGGCAGCCCACTTCCCCCTGACTGTCCCACACCTACTGTATATTCTACACTACAGGGAGTCGTGACCTGGAACACATTACAGCTCTGTCAACTCAGCTTCATCAATTAAACATATTTGGCCACTGGGGTACAAGCTGGCTCTGACTACCTCGTCTGTGCGAAATGATGGATATGTGTTTGGTGAATTGGTGAGTGGAAAATGAGCATGTGGATGGTTTTTAGAGTTATAGTTGTAAAAGAAAATACCAACAGATGCTAATCGATACAAAAGTGAGTCAAAACTTATATGAGCAGGCATTGATACTGAAAAAAACTACAAATAAAAAAAGACAAAATCTACATCAGAACCAGTACGGAACGACACAAGGTGATTTACAATTTAACAGAAAGGTAGTTTTTAGATTGTCATTATGCTATCAAAATCTGGAGTAAACTTTTTTCTTTTGTATCCAAATTCAGTTTGAGATTTTAGTATTGTGACAAAAGTCTGTATGCATGTGCTTTCAAGTGTTAGCCCCACACATAGCTGGCCATAGCATTCAAAATGTACTGTTTTCACTTTATTGACACTTTATTTGGTGTGTATTTTGTTTTTAAACACGATTCTTAATCATCAACAACAAATGTCATCAAAAAAGTACATAGTTCACTATTTCCAACAGATATCGATCCTAAAACTAGTACCAAAACTAGATACTCATTTGAGCAGGTATCGATACTAAAATGTCACATTCACAGGAGAGAAATGAACCTTTCCTGATTAGTTTTAGAATGAACTCGAGCTGCATCAGAACAAGTATAAGAGCACATAGACTAATATACACCCCTGGACCACTATGGAACCTACTTGGACGACTGAGGGATTACACACATGGGAATATAAAAGAAAGTACTATTATTTAATGTTGAAAATCACATTCTATAGTCTAAAGAAAGAGTGCTTTTTTAAAATTATTATTATCACAGTGGTATCAGCATTACTATTCAGAATTGAGTCTATTCCTTAATGTCAAAATTGAGTTTGAAATGTTAGTATCATGACAACGCTACCCAACAGTACTGCAACTTCTACCCCATCTCCACCGCAGCAGTAGAACCATCAACCTCTTCAGCCTCTCCATCCTGTCCTCTTCACCAGCCCCAGTGTTATGACCAAGCCCTGGGATATTACAGTAATCAAATCAGTGTTTAGTGGTTCTAACTAAGCACCAAAGTTTATGAACTATATTACGCAATGCAGGTAGAAAGTTCCTCCTTTTTAAGATGGGGAGATCTTCCCAGTTGCTCAACCATCAGCACTTTCAGCCAACTCTGCGCCAACATTCAAATATAAAGGTTACACTTTTGGCTAGTCCACCAGATTCTGATTACAACCCCAGCTCAACAGCACCTACGGGAGCCTCTCCACTTCATACATTTTTTATTCCATTCATTCCTCTTTTTTCATTATGATTTTTTACGGCGCTGAATAAATCGCTTCTCCATTCCAAAGTAGACTCCTGCTGAGGGATGCTGGGAATTGTCCGACTGTGCCCGAATCTCCTCTTTCCAACGCGCTGGCTAAAAAGGTGCGCGCTAATATTTCAGTTTTACACCGGCCAGCTTCCTTTTTATTCTATTGTGAGATATGTCTATGTTTCTGCATTTTTCCCACTGGTTCCACCTTTAATAAGCTTTGGCCTGGCCTTTAAGGAACAATATCCACTGTCATATCAGCACTCGCGCTTATTACGATCAACACATGGACCTCCACCAGACCACTGAATGAACAGATTCTGAATACCAGCGGGAGGCTTGCATACCAGAGATAATGCGCGAAAGAAGAGAAGAAGAATTGGACGGTGAATACATGGAGACACATAATCACTGGATGGCAGAGGACATTGAACTAAATGGATCTCTATAGGGAGCTGTATGCGTGGTCTCTATGGGGCTATAGGGACTTTTCAATAGCGGTAAATATGTGTTGCTGCAAGTGCTGTACAAAAATTGCTTTCTTTCAATGCTTCAAAACAGATATTGGCTGTCATGGCGTATGCAAATGAGTGTATGGAATTTCAGATACGCAGGCTGGATTTGACATGGTTGACATGTTTTGCTGGAGACATATGATTCTTCAAGCTATAGATTCATAAAGAGACGAAAAAATATGTAGGCAATTTATGTGTTGCAGTTTCCTGTTATTGATACTTTGCAGTGACGTCACGCTGGGGCTGTTCTACATGTGTCTCTATGAGCGAAATGTTCAGCAGTTACCGTAGAAACACAATGCACATATTAGCAAACACCGACAAAAAGAAGAAAAAATACTAAATGGATTTAAACAACACATTTTCATTAGCCTGGTCCTGTTTAGGTGTGACTAACAGAAAATCTAACTTGAGAATGTTGATGACATGATCAGCTGCTAAGTATCAACAGGCAACATTCTGAGGAGACAGCATAGTTTAAATTGTTAATTGCTATGGCAACAGTCTTAATTTTTCATCATTCCTGGATACCATGGATATATAAAACCAGGTCTACAACCTGCTTGTCTCCATGGAGATGTTATTGCGTTGTTCAGAATGTTTCACAGTATGGCATTAAGTTATCTACCATCTCCATGGAAACAAGCAAAGATGCCACCAGGCCATGGTACAGGTCAGATCTGTGAAGAGGCGTACCTTTGACTATCACTTTATTCTGAATTGTCTAAAATGCACACCATTTTAGACAACATTTTCTTTAGCTAGCTGGGGGTTTAACTATTCAGAAAATACCTCATGAAGCAATAACACATCCTGATTTCTAAAATGTATTCAAAACATTTTTTTCAGCAATGCCTCATGTACCAAACTATCATAACTCTCTTTTCCCAGAAGCTAAAGAAAATGATGAGCCTTCACATCTCTGAGTAAACTCCAGGGACCCAAACCAATAAGAGCGTGAGTGACAGTTAGGTTAAAAGGAACAGGCTCAGCACGGCCATAGATCCACTGTCTCCTGAATCATTCAACGCTTCACACAGAACAACAGAGCGCCACGCTGACAGTGACAGAGCACGCGTGTTCTGCTAAAAATCCCAAGAGTAAAACTGTTACATAAAGAAGAAACACAAATCCAGTTTCATCAAATGCCATGTTTAAATATTAATATGTGGCAATTATAAGAATTAAGCACTAGAGGATTCTATTAGCAGTGTTGGGACGTAACTAAATACATGTAAAGAGAATACGTATTCAGATCACTAATTTTGAGTAACTGTATTCTGATACAGTTACTTTTTCATTTTTTCATTAGTGAGAAAAATATAAACCACTGCTCTTGTGGTGACTGCAAGTGTGATTTTTCCTTCAATGATTAGCAATAATAAAAAAAAAAAAATACATCGCAAACGGTCAAAGAAACATAAAGCTGTTTTTAATCCTGTGTTTTGTGTTTTTCAAATGCGATTTTGCAGTACTCTGATTGGCCTATGAATCAGAATACGTTACAAAGTACATGTTATGCACGTATTCAGTATTCTGTAACTAAATATATTTTCAAAGTATTCTTCCCACCACTGTCTATGTCCGTCAGACAAGTTTCTTAAATTTGGTATAACTGATTTTGGTTTGATTTTTTTCAACTTGTATATCATGAAAGCAGATCTTAAGTCAGAATAAGATCGCTGTGTACTGACTGCATCCAAGGAAAACCGTTTTATTGTCTGAGTACCAGAAAGCGCACAGATACGATGCTAGTTGTTGTTATCTCTACCCTGACAGTAAAACACTACGTTCAAGCCTCTGTTGTTATAAGCTGAACTAATTCTGTTTTTCCCTCTTTTTTAAGACAGTAAAAAGAGGCACAGTACCTTTGAACAATAGAGATGATTAGACGCACTACAACAAGTAATACTGGCAGTGGAGTTGCGTGTCAGTGTACTTTTCAAAGTGACCCTTTTTGACTAAACGCTGATGGGAGCTTCCAGTCGCAGAGACATTCCAGACAACATTGACAGACGCATCGACGCTGAGCTGAGCCAGGCCCGTGACTGGACCAGTATTGACAAGTTTCATCATACTCCGAGCCAAGTCCAATAACTGACTATAATGTTTGATTCAAGGATTTATTCATTCATGTTTTTCATCTTACAGTCGTTAAAGGGCCCATATTGCGCTATTTTCTGATCTATGTTATAATGTTTCCTCATGAAAAATATACTTGAGTTGTGTTTTGTTTCATTCACACATTTAACACACATATTCTGCATATTTAGGCTGAGTTCTTTTCTCAAACAGAAAACACCTTGTGATGTCATGTAGTAATACAGAAAGTGCTCCACTGTGTTTTTAAACTCCATACACCTTCACTAGAATCATTTGGAGAAATTCAGCCCTGGATTTGCCAATCTCTATTGAACAAAAAGGTAAAAAGTAGCTGTTGACTTGAAAACAAGCTGGATCAGATCATTTTGAGCTTTGGAGATGTAAACAGACTAAGGATTTCTCAAACGTGTGAATGAAACAAAACCCAGTGTAGATAAAGGTAACAACAATCTACCATGGCTTAGATTCCACAAGAGTCAATTTTTCGTTATATAGGACCTAAAAATGTACATATACACCAAAATGCTTAGACTTCAAAAGCATACTAGCATATTCTCTGTCATCTTATTGAGTAAACATATGAGTCTGCAGGGTAAAAACACAAACAGTAGGATGTGAGGAGCGAGTGTTGCCGTTTCCTGCCAAAGCCTGAAGCAAAGATGGAGGAGCAGCAGCTGTGGGTGGAGTAATGAGCGATGGTGGTTGGACATGGCTGGAGCTCAGGTGGGCAGATGTACAAAGAGCAGATAGGGTCAGAGCAGGGACAAAGTTCTTCTGAGATAAATCAAAATACGATGACAAATATAAATATAGGCTGGCTCTTTGGTTCACCTGGTAGAGCGCATTAGACACTGGGGTGGCGGGCCTTTACATGTGCAGATCAGTGGTTATCAATATATCGCACTAATTACTACAAGATAAAGTTTGTATTTTTGAGTGCAACCAGATCTAAAACTGGACTTTATCTAAAGAAAATTAGTGTGAAGTCAGGTCAAAAATGAGAATGGATGAGGTTTAAAATTGTTTTAACATGAGACTAAATATTATAATAGGGGGGGACCAAAACATGCATAGAATTGTCAATAAAAGAAATACTTCAACTGCAGAAGGCCCACGCCACAGCGAGCTCACGTACCACACTTTGAGAAACACTGGTTTATCAGTTTGTGGTGTCTTAGCTGACCAAAGTTTTTATTAATCTACTAATTGACTTATTGGAGTTGGAAAGGAGGTGGACAGCAGTCAAAATAAGAAGGCATAGAAAATACTGAGGACTATGGACAAAGCTCCTTGTCCAAGCCTGATCTCTTCAGATCTCAGAAGTTCAGCAGGGCCGGGCCTGGGTAGTATTTGGACGGGAGACTGTTGGGAATATCAGGTGCCAAAGAGGGGCACCAGTAGCAAAATGTGTGTCCTTAGGCAAGGCACTTCACCCACATTGCCTAGTATGAAGGTGGTGTGTGAGTGAATGTTGGGCCAATGGCGCAGATTGGCAGCCTTGCTCTGCTCTCGTCAGTCTGCCCCAGGGCAGCTGTAGCTGCAATAGTATCTTATACCACCCCCGAGTGTGGAGTGAATGAATAATGCACAGAACTGTAAAGTGACTTTGAGCTTCTGGAAAAGCACTACATAAGACTAATGCATTATTTATTACTATAAGATTTGTGAGTCTGTTCTGTCTATCTGCATTTAAATCTACAGCTATTTTTTGCTTGTACTTTCTTGTACACATAGTTGTTACATGTACTCCAATGAGCTTGTGTCTTGCCAGTGAAGTTGGTATCAGATCCATGGTCTGAATAATTTGACAGTTTGTCCAGCGCCACTGTGGCTTTTTTGTAATCACTGCACAGGGCTCGTATTTAGTCCACCAATGATTCTTTTGGTCGACCAAACAGGCCTGTTTGAGTAAGCAGGTTTATGCCTTCCCCCCTCTCTCTCACCCTATGTCCAAACAATGTCGCTTTACATTTGGCAAAACAACATACTGAAATTAATTCACAAAATTATATTCTTGTTTAAGAGATATTCACTTGTTAGCATGAGTGAAGTTGAGTGCACTCTTGCATAATTGTAAAACTAAAGTGGCAATCAGCTCCATTTTTTGTCCATTTAAATCATTCAAAAATGTGGCATTAAGTCATTACTATGGTTGCTTTTTAGCAAAACACAAATTGTTCAATTCTCTAAAAAATTGAACGTCATAATTGTATTCATATATGCAGATTAAATACTGAGTGTAAGTATTAATAGCTCACAAATTCTAATTCAACATCTTTTTTTTAAATAACCAACAGCAAATAAAATGGTAATAAAAAAAAAAAAATTGATTGAAAAAGTAAAAAATAAAATAAAATAAAATGAAATATATATAAATTGTTTATGACTCAGTACAAATGTATCTTTCAGTGGCATACCTCCATGATGATTAAAGTTTTCAAATGTACACACAAAAGTCCACAGTACATGTAATTAGAACTTAATGTAATTAGAATTTGTAATCATGTGAACAGCCATTAGCAATCTTCGAAATCACTTCTAATATTTGTTCATTTGGAAACTGTTCTTATGCATTGCAAATCAGCTTCACTGGTCCTCAGGTCAGAAAAACTCATTTACTCCTCAATACAATATATATTTTTTCCTTTCTGTAAAACATTTCACTAGCTTGTAATTCCTCTCGCATGGAGAGCCTAAGTGTCTATTAGGAACCAGCCTGGTGCCTATATGCTAATGAACGTGTGATTAACGGCCTTCTTAATTTGCCTGCACAAGATGGGAGGAGACTGGAGTATTGTAGGGCACCACGGCGACCGCTCTACCATTCTACCCTTGCATGACTAGCAGCTTCGCAAGCGCTTAACTTGATTGATTAGCCTACTTTGCGTACACAAGCTAATGCTAGTATAATCTATTTATTATGAGTTCCATGAATGAAATGTAAGAGCAGTCATGTGCCACTATAAGTCAAAATGGAGTGTGTTTAGGGCCCATATGTGATAATGCGACAGGTGACGGATGGGTGAGGGCTGGGTGGGTTAGTATGATTTAGCTATTGGCGGAGCAAAGGAGGAGACTTGCATGCATTTAAACAGCTTTAGAGCGCGTTATAGCGTGCTTCTTACATAGATTGATGAAGTGCTATGATGGACTGCTATGCTAACAGTTTTATCCAGTCTGGTCCGGTCTGCGCTGAGAATAACAATGACTTCACATGTGCGCCAGGGTTGCCAGATTTACAGAAATAAGTGGCCAAGTGGCAACTGCACACAGTGAGAAATGATGTGAAATCTGATAGTTTTATATTGTGATAGTGTGACGTTTGTCTAAATAAAAACTGCAATATTTATGCTTTAACATGCTTTTCAAACCTGCACCCAAACTAAAACTTAACAATGACTAAACAAGATTTGTGACTTAAAAAAAATAAAAGTGAAAATTTCTGTTAGATAGAGACCTTTGTTTTAGCCAGTATTACAGTATTGATCTTTTTTCATAATTTTTTAAGCTTTAAAGGTACACTGAGTAACTTTTCTGGTGGAGGGTCCGTTACCTCCTTGTCTCCATGAAGATGTTGTTGCTTTGTCCAAAATGTTCCACAGTATTGCATTAAACATATTTATTTCCATGGAGACAAAAAAGTGGCACCACCAGGCCAAGTTACACATCAGATCTGTGGAGAGGCGATCCTGCTTGGGTGTTTTAAAGCATAACTTGTGACTGAACAAGTGCAAGATATATAAGTTTAATGCTACTGTGGAAAATTTCAGGCAAAGCAATCAAATCTCTATGGAACAAAAAAAAAAAAAAAAAAAAAAGAAAGAATCAGACGGACCTTCCACCAGAAAAGTTACACAATGCACCTTTAAATGTGTACTATGTAACATTAACTTATTCATGGTTTTGTATCTCAAAAATGCCAAGAAAAACAGGGTTGCCTCTCCACAGATCTGATCTGTAACTTGGTCTGGTTTGGTCTCCATGAAGACAGAAAGTTTTGACAGACCCTCCACGAGAAAAGTTACACAATGCACCTTTAAGAAAAAGCCTTTGCATATAAAAATAATCAAACAATATAATACACAATACAATATTGACATTTTGCAATATATTACTGCCTGACGACTAAACCTTAGGAAAAAAAAAAAAACTACCACAAAAAATGCAATTACAGAGCCACAAATATAAGCCTAAAACAAGCAAATGGACAACAGCAGACTTGTAATGTTGTTTTGTCTTTACTTTTCCTAATCTATGCTAATTACATACTACAAACAAATAAACACAACACAAGATAAGAGCAACATGGATCACAGTGATAAACATGCGGTGAGTGCTAATCTCCGCCAGTGAAAAGTGAGTTTCTTTTTGGCAGAGCTTGAATTGATAGTGACTTAACAGTGGGCTTGTCGCAGCTGATCGTCTGTGAAAAGACATAATGGAAGTGAAGTTGGAGCCAGGAGAGATGCTCATAAATCTGGGAGAGTCTGGCTGCTTGAACACACTAAAGCTTTATTGCTCGGCCAAAGTGTGCTGTAAAGACTTAGAGGAGGTGGGATCGATACAGGACTTATTCAAGTGATTCAGTGGAGAAAATGTACCCTGATCAGGCTTTAAGAATGTGACCACCAGCCTAGTGTTAACTCCAATACGCACTGTAGCCTACCATTTGTCAAGCAGTAGTAGGTCTGGCATTCTGTTACTTTACCAATACGGTTCTGTTGGGTGTAAGGTATATCACAGTTCTAACTAAAGTTCAAAACTGCAATTCTGTAAAGGTACACTGCGTAACTTTTGTGGTGGAGGGTCTGCTACCTACTTGTCTCCATGGAGATGTTATTGCTTTGCCTGGAATGTCCCATTATATGACATTAAACATACATCTTGCATTTATTCATTACGGGTGTTTCTATTGCTCAAAAATACAATAATTCCTTCTGTAAATAGGGGCGACTCTCCACAGACCTGATTTGTAATGTAGCGAAGTGCTGTAACCTGCTTGTCTCCCTTGTGACAGATACAGTAGGTTTCATGTATACTGTGGAACATTCTAGACAAAGCACTAACATTTCCATGGAGATATCTTTAAGTAACATAATTTATCCCGTCTTTCTTATCATGTGTAAGATTTGCTAACCCTGTAGTTTAGACGTCTGCAAACATTTGTTTAGCTGTATTTATTTCTTCTCTCATATGTTACTGGCCCATGTATGTGTTTAAACTGCACATTTTGAACAGAATCCTGAAAGTAAAACAACTGCAAATGCAATTCTTCACAGAGAAAATGAAATTCAATATTATGTTTTAAATTGTTCAGCTCTTTGTTATATTGTTAAAAATGCACTGTGCAACTTTTCTGGTGGAGGGTTTGCTTCACAGTACAGCATTAAACCTTTCTGTCTTTATGCAGACCAAACCAGACCAAGATACAGGTCAGATCTGTGGAGAGGCGACCCCGCTCACAGTCAGAATGCCTGTTTTTCTAGGTATTTTTGAGCTATAAAACCACCTGTAATTGAAGAACTGTAAGGTAGAGCTGTTTAATGTCACACTGTGGAACATTCCAGGCATAGAAATATCACCACAGAAACAAGTAGGTGATGGACCCTCCACCAGAAAAGTTACACAATGCACCTTTAACACACAACCATGCATTCACTCTTATGTGAGCTGTACCTGCTACCACAAGTACACAAATATCCACGGTATAATATAATAAAGATACAAATCTCATAACATTGTTTTTTTCCATGTAGTGTTTGTGACTTTATTTTCCCTTAAAAAATTACAACAATAAATATGTCATTTGCAGTCGTTATCTGTGAAAATAAAGCTTTTATGACAAATGTATTAAAGAAAAGTTTGTTCAAAATGTAAACCTTTCTTTTGTCTCCTGTAAAGTTAGCCTTTATGATTCTCAGCTTTCTATATATTACAGATACTGGTAAATTAAACAAAAAGATCTTTTTTTTCCCCCCCTCTTCCTCATCCTTCCTATACGCTCATCTGGTAGCATGCAGTGTTTTATAGAGCGCTTTAGCTTTACAGGCCAGTATATTGGACCATAATCTCGATTGGAAGGGAGAAAGCGAGAAAGCAGGAGCAGATACAGAGAAGGGGGAGGTGGGGTCAGTTATTGGTCACACAGAAGAGAATATGAACACTACAAATCTGAGACCAAGGCAATTAAAGGAGGAACATCCAGCATCAAACTCAGAGCCGCTGGGCTGGAATCTGATCGAATCTGGGCTTCTGCACATAACCTCAGGGGCCACCAATGCACACACAGCCAGAGTGTCCTGGTGCCATCATTCACTATGGACCACACAGGGAGAAGTACAGTACATATATAGGAGAACAATGGAAAAGCAGTTTGCAAGTCAAGATAACAAAAGAGTATGTCTGAAACTGAACTAAATAAAAAGACGCGTATGTGCAAACAGGTCAAAGTCATCCAGTTCTAACTTCTCCTCTTTAAAATTAATGCTGCCAACAAAAGGTCTGAAGCCATTTAATCTGGGTTTACTATGCATTCCTGTGTCTTCTATTGGCTTTCAAAGCAGACCTATTATGCAAAATCGACCTTTTAGAGCTTTCAACCATGTTATAGTTGTTACCAATTCTCATTTACTCATCCAAAGTTGTATTTGGAGTGATTTGTGCATGTTTGAGCATTCTTTAAATCGATTATTTTCAAGACACCATACCTCCACTGGTACACGCCCACTGCTCTGTACTTACTTTTTTTTTTTACAATTTTATTTTCTTAATCAGTGATACACGTAGGATTCAGAATCTTGCTTTGAAGCTTGATCTGCAGCTATCCATCAGAGGTGCGGACAACTTCGTAGTTCTTTGCTGGGATTTAAAATGTGCAAATTATAACATAACAATCCACGAGGTCATAGATTATAATTATAAAGCAGACACAAGCACAGTAGGTTTTCTTTAAACATGCTTTTGCTCACATCTGCATGGGTATTTCATATTTTCAAATTGAAAATAATGTCTACATTTGTAAAACACACTGAAAACTATAGTGTGAATCTGTAGTCAGCTCAGTGTTGGAGCCCTGTCTGCCCTGTCTCCAACTAAGAATGAGCGATGGAAAAATAAATGAATGAAGCCATTAGGAAATGTGGGACTGCTCTGCTAGTAGAGTCCTGCTAGTTATGAAGAGGATTTGAGAGCAGAACGAGTCCAGTGATGGTTTACGGACTGTTTAATTTTAATTGTGAATTTGAATGTGATTTCTGAGCAGATGACCTTGTAAACAGGATTAATGAAACAGGCCTGAATGAAGCAAAATACAACTCCAGGTATGCTTTTGATGAGGAGACAACAAAAGAACACGAGAGGGTGATCCTGAAGAGGGTCATTACAACTTCATGACATCAGGTATTTGAACAGAAAAGTCAAAGCTCATGAGAAAGAGATGAATTGTATTTGTAGGATCACTCATGAACATTATTACATAGGCCTGATAAAAGTCAGTTCAGCATAATACAGGAACTTTAAAGCTGCATTGTGCAACTTTTCTGGTAGAGGGCCCGTCAAATGCTTTTTTCATGGAGATGTTATTGCTTTGTCTGGGATGTTTTCACAGTATGGTTATTTTTTTTATTTTTATTTTTTTTTGTATGTTTGAGCTATAAAACCACTTTTAATTGAATAAATGTAAGGTAGAGCTATTTAATGTCATACTGTGGAACATTAAAAGGGAGAGCAATGACATATCCATAGAAACGAGCATGCGATGGACCCCCAGCCAAAATGTTGCATAGGGCGCCTTTAAATAATCCCACATTACAGCCATTACAAGCTAACAGATCAGCATCCCATAATATCACTCTCATTTCCACACCGGAGTCAGCACTTGTGTCAAATACGCAGACACTCGTAGCAGGTGCAAAGACGATATGGCTCAAGAATTACCCTGGAAGCAGTTTAAATGATTTTTTACTCCATTTTTGTGCAATAACCTTTAGAGAGAGGAAGAAAAGCCTGCAGTACTCAAACAGTCTTACAGTCCCCCCATGCATCAATGATTCATAATGCTCTACAAATGTATGGATAAGCCAATTATTCAGGGCAGGGGACTCGGGGAGAATGGCTTGATGGTTGCCGAGGGTGCTGTTGTCACGGAAACCTCATTAACCTTGTTCAGAGCAGCGGGCTTGTTAAGGTGAGCGTGCAATGTTAAAGTTTTTGTACCTGAATTAGCCACGTCCTTGGTGATTCCAGGTAATATACACGCGCAAAAAATAATATTACATCTTTATTGCTTTTAGAACGATAACACCAGCTATTATTAAAAAGATAGATATTGTGATTAGTTTTGGTCAATTAAAGGTCTGTTGAAACAAATGGACACTGGGTGATTATTTGAGTGGTGTAGAAAGTGCGGGAGGGTCGTAAAGTCAATGGGATGTTATTATTATTACATCTGTCTTAAGGTGTACTTTGCAGTCCTTGTGAAAACGTGTCCTCTGTATTTGACCTGAAGGGGGTGATATGTCAGAAAGTTTAAATATAATGATTTTTTTAACTCAAGGTCACATTTCTATTTTATCACGATTGTCCACTTAGTAGGCCTATCTTTATTTTGCCTTTAAGAGGTAACCAAAGCTGCTGCCTTGTGTGGTTCTGGCTGGCCAGTTTTTTCCAGTGGATCTGGAGCCAGGCGGATTAACCAATCAGTGAGACGCATGCTCAGTTCATGTCAAAAACACATGAAAACAACATAAAGGACTGAGAAACGGCAAGGATTTTTGTGAAGTCAACAATTGCTTATCTCAGGTAAAAGAAGTTGTATATTTTGTTTTGAATGTTATGAGAATTTTGAAGAGGAGACGTCTACCGCATTTGAGAGACACGTGCTACAAATTAGCAGCTGTGGTTGGACTGTCTCAAGTTTGGATGGAGGTTGTTCACCCTCTATTGCCCGGTTCCAGACCCTTCTGGAGTCAAACAGAATGTAGAAGGGACTGGCTAGTCGGGCAATGTTTGAGCTATATCAGCAAGATAGCAGATTGTAACAGGAAACAGATAAAACTTGATGTTTTTGTCATATTGCTCCAATTTGACCTATTCTCCAATTAATGTCACTGTAAAAACAAAATAATAAAAAAATGCTTTGGATTTATATGTTCATGCTTATTTATATGTGCATTGTATTATTCAGTCACTCTCCACACTGTTTGTAATCTTTTACTGTAGCTGCTGCCAGTTTGTGCGGCCAATAATTACCTCAGCCACTTTCAACTGGTTATACACAATGATCTAATAAAGCAACATACTATTTAAATGCTGACTACTACTACTACTACTACTACTACTACTGTCAAAAGCGCAAATACACCCATATGCTCCTCACGCTATAAAATAATGACTTGTATGACTCATCCTCCTGTGTCATATTTGGTAAATTTACTCCACATCTTTATCCACGCATCACTTGAAATGTGCAAACTCAAGTAAGTGAATGGGGTTATCTGAGTGAGTTCTATTTGTGACAGTGAACACGTCTGCACACCATCAGCACATGCATGAGTAAAGGCGTCTGAGCGCACAGATGGAAGTGTAGAGAGGAGTCCATTATAAACATGCATGAATGAACTGTAAGCAAGTACTACGTGTAAATACAGCATCATGTTACACGCTAAGGAACTAGAGCATAAAGTCTATCTCTGTGTGAAATTCAGATTACAATGTGGGTTATAAGGCGAAAAGTTGATTTTCTTTGAGAATGTTCAGAAATAGGAAAAGTAGTTGTAATTATCAACATTGATAAATTTAATACATAGTTATTAGTTATTGACCACATCAGCAATATGCAGTAATTAGTAATAAACAAACAGTAATAGCATTTGTAATAACATGATAGAATTTCATTTTTAGTCAATACACTTTCTAAATAACAAAGCTTGTACCAAATAATAGATTCTCAGGTCAGAAGGGGTAAGTACAGGAGTAAAAAAATACATAAATAAGATAAAACTTAAGTCTTGTTAAGGTCATCACCTGGGCAGACTGGGTGACGTGTGTTGCCCAATGACACAACTGAGCTTAAAAGGGGTTATAGCATACATTCCCTGAACTAAAAATATTACAACATATCAATTTGATCACAAAATCAATATTCTATAACGTATTGGTAGAGACTAGACACTAAGTAAGTCATTAACTGTGCCAGCAGAAATGAAATGTTGCTTAAGCATATGTACTTCCTGTTTGACACCACAGAGATGTAATAAACGCGATATTGGACATAACAATCCCTTGTATAAATCTCTGACATGTGAGTTGTGTACGTTCCCATTCACTTGTGCTTGTCCTTCTGATCTCAAATCCAATTTACTTTGGCCGTACGTGCCTCATATCAGATTAGGTTTTCAATCAAGGTTACCGTTGATTAGTGGCTTTCAATGGAACATTGATCTTCAATTACAACAGGCCTAATGTAGGAGCTGAGTGTGAGAGGAGGCAAAGTCAAAGAGGAGGAGAAACTTATTCATTCATCTAGTTCTGTCTATACTGTTCGGGTTCACTCAAGACAGATTACCAGAGCTCATGTTAGAGTAACCTGGCTCACGCCTGGTGTGTGTATGTGTGTGTGTGTGTATGTGTGTGTGTGTGTGTGTGTGTGTGTGTGTGTGTGTCTGATTGGTTGAAGCATCACAAAGGTGGAACATGCCCAAAATTGAGTGTTGAGAGAAAAGCAACACTGTCCACAAATGCACAACGCTCTTACCTTCTGCACATTTTTCACAAACAAAATAGTCTGTATTGATGCTAAAATAGGCTGAATTGCGTCTGTCGGCGTCGCATGTTTGTTTTGGTTCATATGGGCACTTCATCTTTGACTTCAGCACAAACCTCAGTGCTGCTCTGTGATTGGCTGCCCACCACCTGTCGGGCCCTATCGCACCAGCGGCTCATGCAAAGACGGATTCTCATGAGTTTGTGAACTGACAAATATCGTGACAATCCATCTTGCTGTGCAGAGTTAATGTTATAGTCTATTCAGAGAAATCACAGCCGGGATCAAAGTCATTCATTGAACAACAAGCACCCTGAGACACTGACAGATATTTGGGAAGAAAAGAAAATGTGGAAGATACTGGTGTCGCCACTTTAAAAAGTGTATAAACTTTTTTCCCCTTAATTCAATCACAGCAAATTAGGCTCTGGTTTATTTGTTCTTAACCAAAATATATTTATATATAAACAATATAAATAATCACTCAAATCACCAAAATGGACAGTTCCCAAAAATATTGAGATTGACATTCAGTATAGTCTAAATGCTGTGAGCAGAATCACAAGAGAAATTTCTATTTAATATATTCCATTGTACAAAAGGCAGAGGTAAAGGTAGTCCTATTGTCCGCTGTAGGTCAAAACGGCCGACTGGGACTTAGCCACTTCCTGCTTCTCTCTGAATATAAAGGTTATGACGACATTCACTTGGAGTTTTCATGAAGTCAACGGCGATCTCTTTCACTGCAGTTACACACAGGGCACAAAATATATGATATTTTTAGTTTATTTGATACATCCAGCAGCACCCAGTCTGACAGCTCAGGGGCTTTTTCACAATAAAAACTACAGACGCAACTTATAACCCAGTGTATTTTAACTCCCTAATTCTCCATTATGTCCTGACCATCTCTGGACTTGTGTGGATAAAATAAAATTAAAAAATTATCGCAGTCAATTAATATGAGGGAGTTTTTATTTGCAGTTTCTCTCTTAAGGGCAGTAAAAACAAGGCTGTTAAATGTGGAACCATTAACACGGTCTAGACTGTGGGTCTGCAGTGCCGAAGGGGGGAGGAAATACAGCGTGACACGCACAGGGCTCTCACAGGAAATTGCCACTTTCCTCCAGTCTCACACTAATGGTTGTTTATTCCACGACACGTTGGGCCTTAAAAACGTAGCTAGGGGCGAGTGGCATATCTGAAATAATGAGAGATTTGAGAAGTAAAGGCGGAGGGGGGAGCAGTTTTGGGATGCACAAGATGGCTTTGTGAGGGCTTTTTCTTCATGGTGCATTATTCTGAGGAGAAGATGGGGCAGAAGAGGGACATTAAATGAGGCAATAAATGATGAGGGCAGTTGACTTGAGATGGCTTTAGAGCGGATGTTTCAATATTTCAGACCGTATACTAGTTAAATACGTGCCGACTAAGCAAAACTCAAAATGTTCATGGTTATGGGGTAAATGCACTATATCTCTTATGCTAAAAATTCATACAAAATGCATCAATTAATGTGAGGATCCGGGTCCACATGCTGTGCTGCCCCCTGTTGGCTGCAGTGGGTCATCTTTTCCCACCTTTCTGAAAATCTCTTTATATTTATATTTGTGTTGGTACAATCAAACCGCTAACAAATGCAGCAAAACGTCAACAGTGTCCTAAAGTGTCAAGAAAGGTGCTGATAAATAAAAGGAATTATTATTGTGAAAATGTAACAGTGATGGTAAAAATGAACAGTTTGGTGGAAGTATGGACTGTCTACACTTGGTTTGTTTAGTTTGTGCCCATTTTAGTCCGGAAGTAGATTTTGTTTGGTCCTCTTCTGGGTTAAGTCCTGATCTAGTCCAGGTTTAGTCCGGATTTAGTCCAGATTAGTTGACATTAGGCTGCTTTCATATTTGTTGGTATTTGGTCCTAAGAGAGCAGATACCCTGATGTAGTTCTAGTTGTTTTTCTAGTCCATGCTTAGTCCCGTCTAGTCCAAGTTTACTTTCGGGTTTAGTCCTGGTTTAGTCCCAGTTTTGTTACGGTGAAAACTAAGAAAGCACTCTTTGAAATAACACTTTGTCTCACATAGCAGTTATTGTAATAATATTAGTTTTAGTTTTTTTATTTTCTTTCATTGAAAAAATAAAAATAAAAAAATGCTTTCATATTCAGACCATGCACTGAAGCTAACCACGACTTTCATTTTCATTACCTGAGCTGTTAAGTCATAGGGTCATAATGTTGTGGATATGTTATATAGTGTTCTTTTACACACCTAACCAAAACAGCAGAGCGAACCAATCCCATCATGCACTTGTGCCGTAGAAGCTGTCCTCCGAGAGCTAAATATATTGACCACAGATCAATGCGAGCGGCCCGGAGCAAAGGTCACTAATTGAACCGAAGAATGAAATGGTTCAAAAATATAACCTAGTTGTTGCTGTGTTGGTGTTTTTCATGTTTGATTGCTACAGTGTAAACAATGGCGCTGTGAGAAAACCACATAATGTCCAATCAGCAATATCTGATTAGGTAAATAAAATCTTTATTCTTACAGCCACATTGGACATATTACTAGAATTTATGGTTACTATGTACTAAATTTATGTATGCATGTCTTGTTCAATACATGTGTTTTAGGTTTTAATTGTCCACCTATAGAAAATCAAAACACTTTAACCTTCCAATGGTAAATCAAATATGGACACTTAAGCCTTCCTACTCAACTGAATGGCCAACGGCTTGTGTCTTATGTGCATGTGTTGTGTTTCTAGTTCTTAATACAGTTGAAAATAAGAAATAAAAGTATACATTTGTGTTTGCATAAATTTGTATCATTCATTCTACAGTTTCCCTTAGTTTTAGGAATATTGATTTAGGTACATTTTTGTCTGCTTGAAGGTCAGACACCAGTTGTTTCAATCCCAGCTGCCAGAAATTCATTGTTGATGTGTCACTGGGCAAGAAACGTCATCTATCTCTTAATACTGGGTGTAACTACTACACTCTTAATCTAGTATCTTCTATATTGCTTTACCTGGAATGTTCCACAGTCCACGTCTTTACACAGTCTATACTCGAAAGGCTGAATAGAGTCAGTTATGATTTGCTACAAAACTGCAGCACCAGCAGCAGCAGCAGTCAGTATACAGGTCAGAATCTGCTCTGTGTCCTGGTTATGTTCAGGGTTAGTGTACAACGTGATTACAGCTGCACAGTAAGATCCATTATTTCCTCCAGTTTGTCGGAGCATTGAGCAAACACCCCATGCAGCTTAATAAGGCTGAGCCCAGTCGAACTTTGACAGCCGTGTTGTGCAGAAAATCCCCCTGTGGCCAATAGAGACAGGGAATTCAACCAAGCGAAACAGGCAAAAGGCAGCCAAAAATCATATTGTGTTTGTATAGAGTTTATGTAGTGTTCTGTATCATATGGAAAAAACATGGAGTCTATGTCTAAGGACCATCTAAGGTAAAGAAAAGATACCATGAAAACATTGCCTCAACAAAACCTATTCTACCAACATATGAGAAGAGCAAGGACACACTGGAATGACCTACTTGTGGGTTCAATCCAGGCCAGCCACAACACGTTTAAATCAGATGTCCAAATAGTTCTTGTAAATCTAAAAAAAAAAAAATCTAACCCTAACACCAAATAGGCCCTGCTTCAGAGATATTATCATACTCACCATTAATCGCCAGTAAGACAACCTTTTAAGTTCAAGGTTTAAGGGTTTAGTCTTTTCTTACTGTAAATTGAAATTCCCAGGACTTTTTTTTCATCACTTAAAACTCCAAAGGGTTTGGTATAAATAACTTGCTAATTGCTAATAATTTCATTCCCGAAAGCGAGGATGGTAATTAGCACAACAGGGTCTGAGGTTCGATTGACTATTCGGAGTTCTCTGCATTTGTGGTTAGGTTTTTTCCAGGTCCGATTGTACTTAATCAAGAACTTTGCTTAAAGATGCACTATGCAACTTTTCTGGTTGATGGTCCTCCACGTTCTCGTCTCCATGGGGATTTCATAGCCTTGCCAAGAATGTTAATCTGTGGAATGGCGACCCTGCTCACAGTAAGAATTTTTCAACGCATGTTTGAGAAGTAAAACACCTGTAATTGAATAGAAGCATAATAGATAACTTTAATGCCATACTGTGGGGCATTCCAGGGAAAGCCATAATATCACTATGGAGACAAATCTAAAGATACATCAGTTTAGAAATGATAACATGAAGTAGTTCTAACTCAAGAGGAAAAAAATTCAACACTTGGAAACGTACCCTTTCCATTAACAGAACCTGCTGCCAACACTAGAGACAAATAAGGACCGGTCTCTGAAGTTGAAGATCTGAAGTGGCCCTTACAGATACAGCGTATGGTGGTTATATTAGTCTTTGATGATCGCGTGGGTGACTTTTACCTGATCAGAAGAGCACAGCGCACAGACACACAGGTGTACAGAAGGGGGGGATGGTTAGCTTAGATACAGCTGTGGGGGAGAGGGAGGGACCACAAGGGAAATTACTGCTGCTTCTGCCACTGCCGAAGCCTCAAGCATGAAATTGAAGCCCTCCGCCATCCCACCTCACCAAGTCCTGGCTCATATTCCAAAATAATTAACTAGTAGTAGCTCAACCTCAACCCTACACGGTGTGACGTACTGACCGGGAGACCGTCTCTGTGCCCAGGGTGGAGGAGGAGAGGTGAAGGTGATGGGAATACAAGTCTATAAGGGCACAGTCACTCTGAAGCAGTGAATAACATATCGAATTTATACCCACAAAAGAGAGTTTCAAAGAGATTTTTGAAAGTTAAATCAAGCATGGAATTCCTCTTTCTGTATGAAATAGAATGGCAAAGCAAAGATTTGACGCCATTTTGAACTTTGATAAGATAAATTTCTTATAAAACTATTTTTCTGGTGAAGGGTCTGCCACCTGCTTGTCTCTATGGAGATATTATTGCTTTACCGGTAATGTCCCACAGTGTGACATTAAACATGTCTATCTGTAAGGAGACATCAGGTTAGGCCATTGGGTGAAGAGACAGGTCAGATCTGTGGAGAGGCTAGCCCACTTAAAGCAAGAATGTTTTTCAAGGTTCTTTCAAGGTATTTTAGCAATAAGAGCACCTGAAATGGAATGAACAAGATGGATAAGAACACTTCAGGCTATGCGGTCTCCATGGAGATGAGCCAAAAATTTAAAAAAGAAGTTACACAGTGCACCTTTAAGGGTATATTGAAGTAATGTAAATTCAAACACAAAAATTAAACTACCATTTGCATCTCTATAGTTAACGCCTTCTAAAATAAAGTCTAAAATACCTCCCAATGCCTCCCAAGTAATTCATATTAAGGGACTTTTTTTTTCAAACTCTACCGCAGCAGCAGAACCAATAGCCATGCCAACCTCTCCATCTTCATCCCCACCACTTTCTATAGGCCCTGCTCAGAGATATTACTATACTCTCCATTAATCGCCAGTAAGACAACCTTTAAAGTTTAAGGTTCCCACCCACTGATAGATGAATCAATCAACACTACAGACAATACTGACAGAAGCAGCCAAAATATGACTTATTGGTTCAAATCCCAAATGTTATTCTTCCCATCTTTCAGAATACACAAAGAGCGATGAAAGAGAATATATGAGCTCTATAAATCATGGAGGAGAGGCAGTGTGTGAGACGTCCTGCTGTGATGAGAGCCTGACTTTGACAGTTGTATCTGCAGATGAATAAGCTTCTTCACATAAGTTCAGACCAGCTCAAAGTGGAGATGTTGCCTTAACTACCTGCAGTGTTGAGTATATTTCAAAAACCATGGTGTTTAGACAGCTGAGGGACTTTATCTCTCATCATTAGCTTATATAATGTGGTTGAAATGGTTGAAAGTGTAGTTGGAGAGTCCACTTAAAGGTGCATTGTCATTTTTCTGGACAGACCCCCAACCAAAAAGTTACATAGTTATATTTGGTCATAGCTTTTTTTTTCTTTCTTTTTGTATTGTTGTGAAACACTTGTCTCTGGGAATGAAAATAGCACTTTTTTTTGGCCCATTACAACTAAACAGGATTAAACAGTAGTCATCAGTTGTAAAAACTGCACCATTGCCAGTTTAATGATAATATTCCAAAATGATAACTCCCTGCTCTGTATTTTTAAAGAAGTTATCTGCCCTTTTACCTTCAATCCAAGACTCATTCAGCTCTCAAAAATAAATTGTCAAAGGAAAGTTTATTCGCCATTTTTAAGAGAAACCAAATTCTATTGGCTTTGAAAGTTTAAAAGGTAAAGTAATTTCAGAAATTTGACTGGAATTATGGGATAACTGTCCAAAATGTGGTTTTGACCAAGAGCAGATGCATTTTTGGAAAAGTACTAAAACTAAAAATTGGCAAATAAGGAAGAAACTACTGCTACTACTACCATCACCACCTGATTTATAATTTAAAGTTAAAGTAATTGGAAGAATAAAACATACTGCCCAAATGGGATTTTCAAACAATAGACCACAACAATTAGAATAACTAAATCTTATATGAAGGATGAAATTCACCTCTGACTATTACTACTACTACTACGATGACTACTATAATGAGTACTATGATGACTACTATGGATACGACTACTACGACAAATACTACATTGCTAGATATTTTTCCTCCAACCCAATGTAAATTGCATGAATACATATATTATTTTCCATTTCTGTTTTAGAATAACTTAAAAGATTATTCACTCCCCATTTCAACCTTGTGACATTTAATGATTTGACTTCCTGACTCGTCTAAATCCTCATTTGTCTCCTGTTCTTTATTATGCTGCTCCATGCATGTGGGCTCTTTTCAGTGGCGCGATTGTCAGGGCGCTTCAGAGCATGTAATGTGCCTGAGTAGACTCGCGATTATGAGATTACTTCCATTGATTACACCAGGAAGCTCTGATGAATATAAAGTACCTTAAATAGTGCAACTTTTAAGCACACTTGGCTAGGTTTGAAACAACGTCAAAGATCTGGAGTGTCCGTGAAGTGGTTCTAAGGATGTTACATGTTGTCTCTTTCGTTTGAATTGTATTTGAATGAGTCCACTTGGAAAAGCAGGGGGACTTTATGCTCTTGAAGTGAATACAAAATAAGTATGCACCAGCGAACATGGTCTGGTTCTATCCCCATACAAAGTGACATTGTCAAGATCACGTTGGTGCCACTAACTCTCCCATCTGGACCTTGGTAAATTAAAGATTAGAAAGCTTCAGAAGCCCATCTAAAAGGCAGAGATGATACGGACAAGGTTGATAAGAAAAGACTTTATTGGAAAATGAATAAAAGTGGATTGTGGACTGTGTCTGAAGTGGATTTCTTGCTTTGGGATAAATCGTTTTAGTTAAGCAATCACAGTTCTAATCTATGGGAGATCAATGAAGGAATGTAAAAGGGGATGCATGTGTTGGTAATCCTGGGAATACGTATACTTCACCTAATGCCCATAGCTGCTGGGACAGAGAAGCACAGGAATCATGAATAGGGCTAATATAGGCTAAATAGACCAATTTTCCTTTGAATCTATAACGGAAATGGAAATTTGGTGTTTTGCAATATATTTGCTTTAGTACGTAAAAGTATGTGAAACTTTTTGCGTTAGATATTGTGGTTTTTTTGACCAGAAAAAGTCTCATTCACAAACTCAGTCACAAACATCCAATTACAAACAGGTCTATGATATTAGCTTCAAAAGGTCAGTTAAAACTATTACACAATGATGTCATTTCAAATTGTTATAAAGTAAATCTGAAAAGCCTCCGAAACAAAGACCTAACCTTGGGAACAGACAATAAAAACAAATCTAGAGAGAGGTTATAGGTGCCAATGTCTTTCTAAAAACCAAGAATACATTTGTAAATAAGTACAAGTGCTTCAGTCTGTGTAAGATGATTGAACCAACTTAGGTGGGTAGGTATCCCGGACGAAAGTTTATGGCAAATGTTTGGAGATGTTCAAAGACAGTCACTTTTATATAACATATTTACCACATACATGACTTTGGGGAGTGATAAAGACATCCACAATACTGTCCAATGAATTCAGACTAAAGTTTATTATTCGTTTTGGGAGCCAGGTGAGATAACCACTTGGCCACAGCACAGCAAATTAGAAAAGTGTGGCTCTGTACTGGTTGGTCTAACAAAGATGTCAACAAAGCTTTTTTTTTTAATTCCTAGTTGGATTTACAACGCTGAAAAGGCAAAGTTGCAAATCACTTCCAGTTACAATTTCAGAACAGCTCATGATTATTTTGTCACTCATTCAGGCCTGTCACAAAAACACATTTTGAAATGTGATATACTAAGTAAATATAGATATTTTTTTATTTTTTGGTATTTTATATTTTGTATTTTATATTTTTGCTAAACCGGAACAAAATTAGAGTCTATCTTTAAGTCTATTTCTAAATTATTATTTTTTTAGCCATTATCTATTGTTTTATTGCATGTTCCATTTTCCTGCTGTTCTTGAACTGTGCATTGCAACACTGGAATTTCCCCACTGTGGGACTAATAAAGGCATATCTTATTTTATCTTATCTTATAATATTGAAACTAATTCATGTCACTGACACAAAAACCCAAGCGCAGATTTAAACCACAAAAATATTCTATTCTAAATGTACACTATTGTTAAAAAACATAAGCTGCAATGAATAAATAGCAGAATGAAACACTGTGCAATTAGTTTGTAGTTAGTTATAAATTCTTTTACTTATTAAATCTTATCATATACCCAAAAAATAACAAAAAAAATCCCAGCAGGGCAACGAAAATGTAACCACAATAAATACTGACCCCAAAAAATATTGTTGCAGCTTTCATATACTGAATGATAAGTGGATTTATCACAACAGGTCTAAACGTACTGTATAAAATGAGATTCTAACTGTGCACTTCAGTCCACTCATGTTAGATACAAGCCTCTATGATAATCTCCACTGTTGACTTTGGTGCAAAGACAAAGGCTTGTATACTTCCCCATGCATCATGGTCCAATGACGCATTTATAACTTTATTCCCAGAAGGCCCCGTTTCATTTCTCCTTGTGTAATTACAGCTGTGGAGCGGTGTGAGCCTGAGGGTGGCTTTCTGAGGCATCATCACAGCACAGCAGTTCATCAGCAGTCATTCAGGGGTCTCAGGGATCAGACCATTGACGCGCTTCTAGGGAAATCAATGTAATCAAAGGCATTAGCAAAACTGGAATCAGATCACAATGTAGAGGATACAGGACAGGGCACAACGCCGGGGCAGTGGCCACAGAGCCAAGGAATGTAAGGGATATTAGCAAGTTTCGGTCTCCAAGGAAAAGAGCAAAGTTGGTTAATTATTAAGAAGTGTTTGCCATTAATACATGGGTTTGTCACGTAATTACTGTATCGACTTCAATACATGACAGATGGAACAATAACTTTTGGAGGTCAGTATTTACCATGGGTACTTTTTCTTTGTTAATTGAACATTTTTTGCTATTATACTTTAGGTTGAATTATGAACTTCTATGAGTTATTATAGATAAAAAGTAACTAATTAACTGTTGCATTCTGGCATTTATTTATTGCAGCTCTTATTTTTAACAATATTGTACATTTAGAATACCTTTTAGGGGATAATTCTGCTTAAGGGTTTGGTTTCAATATTATCGTTTATCGTCTATATTTACTTCAAAATTCAAATAAAAATAATCTGTGCCATCAGAGTCTTTGAAAAATCCATGGGAAACACCATTACGGCTGATATCCAGATAATAATCGATACTAAATACTCATTTGAACAAGTATCAATACTGGAAAAAGTAAACATAAAAAGGTCAAAACTGGACCTTTCCTAGTTTTAGTACCTATAGGCAAGATTCATGGACTCACAAAGCCTTTTTCTTAGTAATACTGATAATAACATATCCTATGAGAGAGTGGAACAAGAAGTTTTGAAAATCAAGTACAAATTTTAAGAGATTTAAAGTTATATAGCTGTAAACTGCAAAAAATAAATAAATAACAGAAATTCTACTCTTAACTTCACTATTTGTTTTACATTATTATTATCATAGAAACTGAATTTCATCTCCACCAGTTTGCGTCTCAAGTTCCTCTATTGTTTTATCTTTTTTGTATTTTGGTAACCTCGACAACATGTACAACAATCTATTATCATCTCTACAAGAAAGCAAATGATCAGATAGGCAATTAGTACAAAGTTTGACTGAATATCATAGCACGTTTAATAATTTCTCGAGTTTTATAATATTTCTTTCATCTAGTAAGTAATTTGACATTACTGAGACTGGAATTGATACGGCTGTCTGTTCATCTTTAGCTTTAGCGTTCGATTATAAAACCTCCTCTCCTCGTTCATGCCCAGAGCAGGGATCAATACAGCTGGGGAACTTAGAGGAGCATTTGCCTTTGATTAGACCTAATGAGACTTAACCACAAGTCCACAGAGCTGACACAACTACTCTAGATTACACCTGGCTCTGAATACTAAACATAGGACCGAAAGAAAAATAAATATCCACCATCTTCTGCAATCAAATGCGTTCTTCAAAAGCTGCTTTGATCACCCGCTTTCTCAAATCATCTCTCATCAAAAGCTCAACGTTTGGAAGTCCGCTGAAAACTTCTGGATGACCTCAGGAAGTGCTTGCTACAAAACACGGGTTAGATCTAAGAACATATGAATCTGCAGGCTATAGTGTCAGTCAAACTCCAGCTTTTGCGTCGACTGTCTTATTTGACTTTGCGTGCAGAGAAAATGTGACGATTTTAAGCGATTGCACTTTTCAAAACTATCAGACTCCATTACGGTGATGTTAAAAGCGCTCAAGCCCTGAGGGAATCTGGAGGTGAAGAAGTTAGTTTAGTTCAATTTGTGTTAAACATTGCTGTGCTAGCAGATACAGGCCAAGAAGAGGCCAAGAAGAGGAGTTATGGTTGTGAAGTACATATCCAACCCTCAAACCAGTAAAACCAGTAAACCTCTACATTATTATTAATAATTTATAGCATTTACATAGCACCTTTTAAGACAGCCAAAGCTCTTTACATTATTCATTCACTCCACACTCGGAGGTGGTAAGCTGCTACAGAAGTCACAGCACAGACTGATTTAAACAAGGCTGTCAATCTGCACCATCAGCCCCTACACACACCACATTCATACCAGGCAAGGTGAGTAAAGCGTCTTGCCTAAGGGCACAACAACAGTGTCTAGAGATCGACCACTATGGGTTTTTCATGGCCAATGTCGATACAGATCGTTTATAATTCAGAGCAACCAATCAGCTTTGCCGATATTTTGGGGCCAATATGTAGATTGTTTTAAATGATCATAAATCCAAACTCTACACTACAACTTATCTTTGGTTCTGAATTTCACTGTTAATATATTAAACCAGGTGGGACACTGACATTTCATTGTTGACGTCTCTCTCTCTCCGTCTGTCTAATCCGTTATAACTCTAGATTTCCCATAATGACAAGCCTTTGCTAACCTGATACAAGCTCTGACTTAGATTTGATTAAATATTAGAGTATTCACAGTGGGCTCTGTTCCCTTTCTTAATTACACAAACAAACAGGGCTGTTCTGGTCTACAGCCTGGTAACCACATTTTCATTAGTAAAAGTGTACTGTTGTATCTTTAGCTGTCCGCAAACTATTTATTTACTTAAGAAGCTTTTGGGTGGCTAAAAAGTTAACTCAGAATATATGTATAAGATGTTCTGGTGGTTTGCCGGTGGTTTAATCCCACTCCCTCACTTGAATACCGTTGCAGTGTGCTTGAGCAAGACACTTAACTCACCTTGCTGTAGTATTTGTGTACCTTACTGTGTGAATGTGTGTGAACAGGTGAGTAGTTCCTTGGGGTATAACACTTTGCATGCCTTGTTGAAAAGTGCTATATAAAAATATGACAATTTACTAACTTAAGATTTGACAAGTGAATAAATCCATATGGGCACACGCTGTATTTACTAGGAATCCACAGTTTGACAGAAGCACTGAAATATGAACTGACAAATTAATACAAGAATCATATTTAAAGGTGCACTGTGCAACTTCTCTGGTGGAGGGTCCATCAAATTCTTTTCTCCATGGAGATGTTATTGCTTTGTCGGGAATGTTTCACAGTATGGCATTAAACCTTTCTATTTTCATGGAGACCAAACCAGACCAAGTTACAGGTCAGATCTGTGCCCCGGGTTGCAGTCACAATGCCCATTTTTCTAGGTATTTTTGAGCTACAAAACCACCAGTGAGTGAATACATGTAAGGTAGAGCTGTTTAAAGTCAAACTGTGGAACATTCCAGGCAGAGCAATGACATATCCATAGAAACAAGCAAGTGACAGACCCCCAACCAAAAAAAGTTATATAGTACACCATTGAGAGCAAATCTAAACTACAGGGTTAGTTTTTATGCAGTTTAAGACAGGATACTTTGTTATTTGTGTAAAAATGATGCTACTTCCAAAATGTCAACCTTTCTGATTTGCCAATTGCGTCCACTCAAATTACGATTTTGATTCGAATGCGATACATCTACTATACTGCCCTACTACTGTATATATTCTGTATCTAAGTGAGAGGCGTTAAGTCCCTGTACAGTTTCCTTTGCTTTATCTTTACTACCACAAAAAAAACATCTTGTCCCACTGGCCTTGAACACACCATGCTCCGAGGTCGTGTGGAGCAGAAAAGCAGCAAACAACCGTCCATTTCCAGGGCCACTGTTCAGCAGACATGTTGCTTTGAGCAGAGAACCTTATAGACCTTGACAGTTCTTTACCACTGTGACACACACAGATGCATACACTGTATTTTCTGACTCCTCTGACAGAGACGGACAGACACACATTCATTCAAATTGACAGGCTTCGTACAAGTATATTGGGCGTAATTATGTGTTTTTCACCGTGTTGCCAGGTTTGGTTTGCATAAAAACTTACTGCAGATTGCGTCAGCCTCATCTGATCCATCTGCACACTCCGGCTCCCCGTCACAGCGCCACCTAGCGGGCACGCACTGGCCGTTCTTACAGGCGAAGTCAGTAGTCGCGCAGGTTTTCTTTGCTGTGGAGAGAGAGAGAACAGATGAGTGATTGTGGGATTGAGATTTTAAATAAACAAACAACAATATATATAAAATGGAGAAACGCTTAAGACAATAAAAAATGTAAAGAATTTGATATCTTTTATATACAGTATCAAACATTAAAATTAGCAAACATGTAAAATACTAAATTACTGTATCTTGTTTAGTTTATTATAGTAAAGCTAGATGAAATACAGCTTATTCAGCTTCCTGTTAGATGCAACATTTGGAGGACTTTTCCATATAAAATTTTGTTTTTGTTAATTGCTATGGCAGCAGTCCTACATTCTCCTAATTCCAAATTCCTGAAATGTATTCCAGTGTGCCACATTAGCACAGACAAAAAAAAAAAAAAAAAAAAGGCAGAACATCTTTTACTTTGGATGTCTTTTTATATTGCCAAGTTACTAACTAATAAAATAAAAATAATACAATGTTATGAACCCACATTTCAATTCATTGTAATAGTAGTGCAACATAGCTATTGTAAGGAAATATATTGAATGTATTCTAACTGTCAAAAAAAATACACAACAAACATAGATGTACCACTATTCTGTCCATACAACAGACTGGTGCAGTGTCAACAATACAGAACTCCCCCTGTTTCCAGTACAGAAAACTCAGGTCACATGGAACAACAACTGCCACCCAATTTTCCCCCATTTTAACCCCTCTTACACCCTTAGGCCCCTGCAGTCCTGGCACCACCTGTTCCTAAACAGTAGAGCCACATCCCTCCACCCCTTTAGTCCGTGGACATCTAAGTCTTTTCTGCAGCTACCTTCACCGGCGAAATGGAAGCACTTGATTCTGTCACAGAGAGAAACTGAAAAATCCTTCTCTCTGACAGCCAGGCCTGGTGAACAAGGGAGCAGAGCGCATCACATCAGCCCATGAAACACACGGGGAGAGGGGCTGACAAATAGGACCAGAGTCTGTGTGATGGTAGGATGGATGTTGATGCATTTTTTTCCTCCAGGCTGAGCAGGTGAAAGGATTTTAAATGACATGAAAGAAAACCAAACAAACAAAAACATCTAGACTGTGTACAGCCTTAATTAAATGCCCTATATTACGCTAAATTGACTCCTGTGAGATTTTAGTCATGAATGCTGTTACCTCCTCAAAAACAAACCTGGAGATGTGTTTTGTTTCATTCACACATGTTTCAGTAATCCTTTATTATTACTCTGTCTACATCTCAAGCTCAAAATGCTCTGTTCCACCTTGTGATGTCACGAAACGGTACTTTTCAAGTTAACAGTTTACAGTTTTGTTCAGTAGAGCTTGGGAATTCCAGGGCAGAATTCATCCAAATGATTCTAGTGAAGGTGTTTGGCGTTTAAAACATGTGTGGAGCATTTCCTGTATTACCACGTGACATCACAAGGTGGAACGGAGTGTTTTCAGTTTAAAAGAAAAACTCTAAATATGCAGGGTTTGTGTGTTAAACATGTGTGAATGAAACAAAACACAACTACAGGTATGTTTGTGATGAGGAAACAACATTATCAGATAGATAAGAAAACAGCATAATATGGGCCTTTAAACATGATTATTAAGTGTATACCAAACACATAGTTTATCAAGAATGATTCAGGCTTAGTAACTACTTAATAAATACCCTGACCCTTTAATTAAGTAGTTACCAAGCCAAGCCTTTCTTTATGCTTTATGTGGGCTAATTAAGGTGTAGTTATAAAGTGACTGTTACCCAGGAAATAAATACTGCGCGTATCTAGAGTTCTAAAAAGGGAAAAGGAAAATCAAAGGTTAGCATATGGTTATATTTCCATAGCCTGTAGATATTCTGATGCTGTGCTGATGTAGATTGGGTAATTTTATGACAGTAGCCTTTCTTTCAGTGTCAATAAAGCACATTTATTCAAAAATAAAACCATTTATCTACAAATGTTCATTGTTTCACATAGCCTTGATCATATGCAGCTCTTGTGTTTGTAACAATATTGGTTTTATTGCTATCAAGAAATTGTACAATACAATACAATACAATACAATAACTTAGTGTTTTTACAATACTAAAATTTCAAGCTGTAAGGAATAGACTTGTTACTCAATACTGATTCTGACACCATGATCATAATAAAAAAACATACTTTCTTTTTGATATTACCATGCGGCCTTCCTATCCCTGCCTATAATCCCTCAGTCATTCAGGCTCCGTAGTGGTCCATGGGCGTATACATTCTTAATCTATTCAGGAAAGGCTCATTTCTGTCCTGTGAATTCTTTACTACTGATACCTGCTCAAACAAGTATCTAGTTTCAGATTTTCAATACTTTTGACAGCTCTACAGTAATTACACAAACCACTGTATTATTTTAAACTTGTCCTATATTCAGTGCATTCATTTATAGAAGTTACAAAGTGACAGTGGCAGTTTTGCAGCTTGTAAGTTAATATTATTTATAATGCCATTATGTACTTGTGCAAGACACTTCACACCTGCCATACCCACTCCACATTCCTACACTGGTGACTAAAGAGTTCCAAAAACCTCTCTATTTCATTTCACAATTACATTCGCAGCACATCCCAGTATAAGGACAGGTATAGATCTTAGGACTGAAAAGGTGTAAACCAAATGGAAAACGTCGCTTAGTATTAGAGGCTGGTCCGAGTGTGAGACAAAGGTAAACAGGAGGAGGAAGAAGAAAGCAGCGCTGTCAGGGAGGACTCAGCTATAATGGCATGTGTCTTTACAAAGGCTACTAGAAATCCTCTTCTGAACCACAGCCGTGTTAGCATAAATCCCATCTGTCCCCTGTCCACTGTGGCTAGCCTTATCCAACGCTCAATCTCTGTCCACAGTCTAGTCTGATAACACACAGGGAGCTAGTATAGACACACAGAGACCGCCATATTGTAATTTCACTTTTGTATTGTAGATCTGTGCAAAGTCACAGCAGACATTTGTGATTTTTGACCGTCATGCTGTACCACAAAATCAAATCCAGTTTTGAGCTAATGTTAAAAAGAACGCTTGTAATAGTTCAACTGGAAAAAAGTTATCTGGCTAAAAGCTAACAACACATCAAGGTTTTGTCAAAATGCAGAGGCACAAAAAAAACAACAAAAAAACCCTCAAATTCAGCATTGGAAAATATTACACGAATTTTTATTAAAATCAAAAACCATTGGGAACAAAATGGAATGAACAGTTATGTGCTAAAAGCTATGATGAACTGTTTAAAAATAAAATAAACGTAATGTGTAGAATAAAAACAAAAATCATACTTAAAATAGTAATAAAATAGTAAACATTTGCTCGAGTTATTGTATAACTTTTGTATAACTTGCAACTATTTAAACAAATAAAAACTACTCAAAAGTGCATGGTCTACCATTTACAATTCATTTACAATTTTACAATGAGTCAGCTATACTACAGATCAACAGATATGGGTTTTTTTCATGGCCGATGCTGAAACCAACTGTTTAGAATCAAGAGAAACCAATGACCGATAAATTATGCCGATATTTTTGGGCCGATTTTTATCATTTTTCCCCAAAATATATAATTTAAATTTATTACAAACTGGATAAGAGCAGAGTAGTCACATTTTGTGCTGTGTCACGTTCACATTGAAGGGTTCAAATAAAGTTTTAATACATATTGTCCTGTGCTGGAGATTTAAGATTTTTTATTTTTGGTTGAGTGTTCCTCATCTGAAAACATTCTAGACAAAGCAATAACACCTCCATGGAGAAAAGCATTTGACGGACCCTCACCACCTCACAATGACAATGCACCTTTACTCCAAATACCCCAAATTTTCCAGCCAATGACGTCTATAAATAAACGCCACAAATAGGTCTCTGCAGCCATAAATTACACGTGGACAAATCTACACTGAATAATGGCTTTTATTTGCCTCATATATCTTTAAACAACATGGCTGCCCTTGCTGCATGCATTTGACCGGAGAATATTTGTGTAAAAATGCACTTAAACTGTTTTCTATCCGTTATGGTGAGGACTGCTGATGCCCTCCCAAACAGCTGCTTACATTTACATTCAGATGCTTGGACCTGTCATATAAGACTGTCATCCATATGGAACAGTGTGGAGATGGTTTATGAGCCTACGTCCTTCTCTCCCAGCCAATAAGCTCTATATTGTTACAGTATAGTTCATATGCCTTCATAAGATATTGTATATCGTTTGAGTCTTGATCTCGCAGTGCTACAGAGTACAGAATTAGCTATAGATAATTCCAAAATTTACACTTGCCTTAATAGCAGATTCTTTTTTATTTTTTGGCTATTATCAACTTCGTGCTCAGGAAATTCAGATAGATTGTCCGAAAAAGTTAAAAGGTGAACTGTGTAACTTTTCAGGTAGTCCACCACATGGAATTTATTTTTCTTTGCCACATATGTTCCACAGTATGACATTAAACCTACCAGTCTCCATGGAGAGGAGAAGTCTCTGTTTCAAGGTATTTTGAGCAAAAATAGTATGCTGTATATAGATTTTCTTAAAACCATACTGTGGAATATTCCAGGTAAAGCAATGACATCATGGAGACAAGGCATACCAGAAAAGCTAGTGCAACTTTAAAGACACACTATGTAACTTTACAATGATTTACAATAAGATAAACTTGAGTTGACTTGCACAAGAAGCAGATTTGTATTTCTATTGTTGCTGTTAAAACAATGCAATAAAAAAAAAATCTTTTGAAATTGGAATCTTGAGTTGTTATTGCCATCATTATATTTATCAAAATCAAAATAGAAAGACAATTCATGATCAGAAACCAAAATACAAAATACTGGCAACATCCAACAAGATAAATACCTCTATTGTCAACATCTTGGTTGAAACATCTCTTGGTTGAAACAGGAGGCACAGGTTGGATCACTAAACTCTGACTTGCTGATCCTACACACTTCATTACACCACAAAGTGAAATGGCAATAAAGCATCGAGCAGAGAGATAACAGCAGAGGAGATGTGCAGCAGACTCTAATGAGGATGTACTGAATGCAGTCCAATTGTTATTACTGCATTAACATTGTGGACGACAGCAAAGCAATGAGAATATTTATACTATTGTTCATCAAGAAGCATCCGTCCCTTTTAACCTGCCGATGTGTAATTACAGATGCCCTTTTGTGGAACATGGAAGGGCTGAGTTCATTAATAAAACTAAAAGGTTGCTTAGACGTTTTAAAGGTCCTATATTACGCAAAACCTACCTGGAGCTGTGTTTTGCTTCCTTCACACATGTTTGATTCCACCTTGTGATGTCGTGCAGTGGTAGTTTTCAAGTTAACAGCTACCTTTTACTTTTTTGTTCAGTAGATATTAGCAGTTCCAAGGTTTAAATAATCCAAATGGTTCTAGTGAAAGTGTATGGCGTTTAAAAACACCATGCAGCACTTCCTGATTTACCACATGACATGAGTGTTTTTCTGTTTATGAGAAGAACTCAGCCTAAATAAGCAGGATTTGTGTGTTAAACATGTGTGAATGAAACAAAACACAACTCCAGGTATGTTTTATGTTACGTTAAAACAGATCAGAAAAGTGTAATATGGGCCCTTTAAACAGGTATAGGTTATAATGCTAACGGTCCAAAAATATTAATTACTACATCGTCAAGGGCACTATCACTTGATGAGTTCCCCTTGTCTCCTCCTTACAAATTAAACTTAATAAACATGTCTTGAAAAGTTGAAAATGTTTTTGAGCAAACAGGATAATTCTTTTCTTCAGCTCATTTATGCAAATTTGAAAAAGTCCAATCAAAATGAGCAGTACCTGTATTTGTGCAGGATTATAATGATAGCACTTCAGGTCAACTTGAAAACCCACAGTAATCTCAGTCACCGCACTAGCTAAAAAGATTATTTTCTCAAACTAAGAAACAACAATTTGAGAAAATGACTCAGTTAAAATTCACAACTTGATAGCTTTCTTCTCCAGGTATATGATAATGAAAATGGCACCCCTCTGTGGAAGACATTTCTGGAAATAATAGACTTTAGAAAGAAAAAACATAATTTTTTGAACACATTTTCAGATTTTGATCAGGAATTCTCTCTGTTTAAAGTTTTGTCTTGGAATAACACTGCAAATCCAACTCTGAAAATAATGTACTAATGCATAATAATATTTTTAGCTGAGAATTGCAATCTGTCCAATTTTTACACAGAATGATATCAGACTGGTCACTACTCCCTCCATCGCCCCTCAAAACCTATTTTCTTTTTCCTCATAAACAGCCATATTTGTTTTGATATGGACAGACCATGCATGTCCCTGATTGGCTAATTCACCTGTCAATCACGCCCATCAGAACCCAAGGAGATTCAACATTGTCCGGACTCACATCTTCGTAAAGTAAGTACAGTATTCTGGATCCTGTTACAAACCAGTTGCTAGGGGACAAAGGAAAGTAACACAGAAAAGATGGAATTTAAATTAAGTGGATTTGTAAAGGTAAATGGGTAAATGTAAGTAGAACAACAAAAATGGGTATTACATAAGATAAATTAGAAGGTCCTGTTAAACAAAATGACAACAAAGGAGTCTCTAAATAAGGCAAAAGCAAATATTTTAACACAGTCTTTAATATTACCAGTACTATCTAGAGTAAATCTTCTGTATAAAATAGGGAAAAGTATTGGCTTGTCAAACTTATCACCAATTTCATATTTAACCATCTTTGACATTTTGCCAATTTTCCAAAAGTAGCTAGTATGCCTTTAGGCAAATTCAAGCTATAAAAGTTTTCCAAAGTCACGGGAAGTACTGTACACCACAGAATGAACAGAACACATACAGTACGTTTGAACAGGAACGATACAAGACGCAGCAGAGCAACTGTAGATAATGGAGCGAGGTGGGTGTGGGCCGAGGAGGACCGGGAAATGGATGGTCCCGTGCAGTGTGGCGATGGGTGAAAAAAGTAAAGAACGCAGGGTGTCACATGTGGGAAGAGGGCCGTTTATCAGAGCCCCTGGTCCTGGAGAGAATGAAGAATCCCATTCCAATTCCACTGTATATGTGATTGTGTGAGCGTGTGTGTGTGTGTGTGTGTGACATACACAGGTGTACAGTGCGGAGTGGGCAGGAGTGGACAAGTATAATATTGGTCTTGAGGGGAGATTAAAGGGCTGTCTGATTCCCCAATATTCCCGCAGAGACGCTGAGATAGAGGAGGAATTCCCAGCATACCAATAACTCACTCAAGGTAACAGCAGATGGGAATTTTCTGCACTTTGGAGAAAATAATTCAAGTTTGCAGTTTTTGACAATGTATGAAACTAGGACTGCAGGCCTTTAGTCAATGGTGTCTTTGTCAATCAAATTTTGTTGACTAGTAAATTTAATCATAATTTAATTTTATGTGGATTATACAGATTTACATGAACCACATCAGAAAGGTGGAATTGTGAGGTTTATCTACCATCCACCGTCAGATAAATAATAAACTAATATTTGACATAGTAGAATACTGTAACTGTGGTGGAGGTCCTGCCATCTACTTGTCTCCATGGAGATGATAGTGCTTTGCTTGGGATGTTCGCATTATGGCATTGAACTTATCCATCTCCATGGAGACAAGCAGGTGACCAATTTACAGACCAAGTTACAGGTCATAGCTGTGAAAAGAAAACACTGCTTGCACTAAAAATCACTCACTCATCACAGTGCATATTTTTTGAGCAATAAATACTGTTGTAATTGAATAAATGCAAAACAGATTTAACGTCACACTGTGGAACTTTGCAGCCAGAACAATAACATCTCCATGGAGACAAGCAGGTGGCAATGACACTTGCCACCCACTTTAAACTGTAGAACTCACTGAATCTGATCACCCTCTCTAGTGCTGTAACCTCCAATCACAAGTGACCTGACGTTATAGTTGTATTCATGACATGTTTTTTCTCAGCAAATAAAACTTGAAGAGCTTCTATGTCCAGTCCCACTTTCATCAGCTCTTAAAGAAGAAAAAAATCACCTCTATCTAAAGACCGACAACAGGCGTGTATGTCTGCTAATACAAAAGCTTCATATGAAAGAAGCTCTCCCAGACAACAGTTCAGATCACGCTCAATACACTACACCACAGTTCCACGTTCAAACAGACCTCGTGTTACCAATTTACAATCCCCCGCGTCGGACCCAGAATCCAGACAAAAAAGTGAATCATTAATGAGCCATTCCCCCAAAAAGTGTTGAAAGAAGTCAGAGCAGAGGCCTTCACACAGAGGGTCTCCTGGAGTCAGAGGAGCAGATGAAAGGAGAACTTATTCAGGAGAAGGTCTGGAGGTGGACTGGAGGAGGGAGGGGCAAAAACTTCAAAAAGGAGAAATGAGAAAGGTGTAAAAACTGACCTGGGGTTTGTGACCAGTGAAATTAAAGTTGCTCTGGGGTTTTATCAATGAAAGAGAAAGCTTAAAGGTACACTATGTAACTTTCTGATGCGCCACCTGCTTGTTTCCATGGTTATGTTATTGCTACCTGGGATGTTCCACAAAGTGACATTAAAAATCTATCTCCACAGGTGAGTGGGGAGACAGTCCTGCTTACAGTCAGATTACATGTTTGACAAGGAAATAAAAACACAAATTCAAGATCATTTTAATGTTATAGTGTGGAAAATTCCAGGCAAAGCAATAACATTTCCGTGGCGACTATCAGGTGGCAGACTCTCCACCAGAAATGTTGCACAATGCACCTTTAATTGTGCTCATTTGTCAACTCTTGTTTTATAATAGTAACAAGCAGAAATGACAGCCACCATTACTCATATTTATAAAAGCAATTTTATTATTTAACCACCACACACTGCTACGCAAATACAAAATGCCTCTTAATGAGTTATTACCAAATAATCCACTTTAACTGGGTCATAGATTCAGTGCTTGCATTAATGACTAGTCACATCGAGCAAATATAAAGATGTCCAAGTTGGTTGCACCTGTCTCTTTGCACAGACCTCACCTGCTCAGGGCCCTGCTTCAATACTGGACTCCTAAAATCATGTTTGTCTTCTGGGATGTCTGCTTCTGCGGACAGCTTCCTTGTGCAGCAGGGCACAAAGGCATCAGTTTGGTAAAGGAGATTATGCCGTTTTCTGTTCAATGTTACAAGGTTGTTTCTTCATCATAAACATACATGGAGCTGTGTTTTGTTTCATTCACACTGCATCTCAAAGTGTAAACACTTTTTTTCCACCTTGTGATGTCACGTGGTAATGCAGGAAGTTCTCCACTGTGTTCATTTGCATGATTTCAGTCTTGGAATTGTCAATCACTACTGAACTAAAAGTTAAAATGTAGCTGTTAACTTGAAAACTACCACCATATGACATTACGAGGAGGAAAGGAATATTTTGAGCTTTGGAGATTTTGACAGACTAATAATAAAGGATTACTTAAACATGTGTGAATGAAATAAAACACAACTCCTGGTATGTTTTTAATGAGGTACCAGCATTATCATGTGGCTTAAATAAATCTCACAAGAGTTGACTTTGTGTAATATATGACTCCTAAGCAATGATCAGGAAATGGGTAAATGACCACTACTTTTTTCCAGCAGCCTCAAGGCCAAGATCACTGCACAAAATCAAAATTCGGAAAACGTCCTAGTAACTGAACGAAAAAAAACAACAACTCTGCACCACATTTTCTCTGAACGTTAATTGCAAATGTCTTTAATTGTTCAGCATTAAACTGGGGTCTAAAATGGTGCATTGCTTTGATTTTCTCCAGAACACAATATTGTCTACCAACTTAACACCAGTCTCCAAACTCTGTCACACCTGATCACTGTTCCTCTCCCCTTTCACCAGAGGAGGACATTACAGCGCTGCACCTCGGTTTACAAATGAGAAGAATAAACACAACAACTCAGAAGTCAGGCGCTGAAGATGAAAGAGCAAAAATGTAAAAGGTGCAGCTGGATATAATGACATAACAGATGATATAATGACATGACTTCAAAGATTCCATTAGACAAGGTGCCTCTACTATTGTTATTTCGTTGACCAGTTAGAGGCAGGTATAACTTTAATTAATCTATGTAAACAAGAAAAAGTTATTCTGTCCTGATTATTAAACATACACATAACATCACAGTTCCTAGTGAAGCAAATATTTAAATATGGCTAAAACAATAGCAACTAGCTTCAAAGATGGAGATGATGGAAATGCCTTGAAGACGTGTAACTTTTCTATAGTGGAGGGCCTGCCATATGCAAGTCTTTTTATTATGGATTTGCTATTGCGTTGCTTGAAATTGTCCACAGAATGACTTATCTCCATGGAGACAAGCAACTGACACCACCAGGTCATGTTACAGGTCAGATCTGTGCAGAGTTGACCCCACTTGCTGTAAGAATGGCTGTTATTCAAGTGTTTGTTTGTTTGTTTTTTGCAGTAACAGAAACACCTGCACTTGAATAAATCCAAGACAGACAGAATTAATGTCATACTGTGGAACATTCCAGAACAGAAAAGTCACAATGGTGCAACACAGCATTTTGAGGTGTGTCTTAAAAAATCTGAATGAAACTACAATAATGCAATAGGTAAATATGTAAAAAAGTTCAATATAGGTGAACACTTTGAGAAGGTTAAACCAACTCTTCATTCTAGACAAGTGGTTATAATGTAGGATGCATATATTTCATTATTAGATTCTCTTGTTTTCACTAGCTCGTCCTATCCCTCTGTAACCTTACTTTTATGGCAAGTCATGATTTATACAGGACAGAGCTTGGAGAACAAAGGCGGCATAAGTTGTGTGTTGCTTGGACATTTTAATAGCATGCTAATGTCCCTTTGCGTGATGGCATTCCGCTTTAAGTGCGTCTGGGGCCAGTATGATGCCATTTCCTTTGGCTGTTACGCGTTATATTAGCAATGACATATTATGCTTAGAGGGATCACTTTTATTGCTAACTACAGTCCCTCTGCCATCAGACTGTCTAGTGACACTCTGCCTAGCCTATATTGATTTACTAAATGCATGGACATATCCTGGCGTGGTTAGTCATACACATACATACACGTCCTCCCCCTCCAATCTCATCAAATTGTCAGACGGGGTCGAGATTTTAATGAGATCCAATCTGCCCCTCCTTATATAGTATAGGTCCATATGTCTGTGCTATTGCCAAGGGGGTGTCAATACTGAAGAGTGATGTCACAAGAGGGCACGACCATATAAGGGACCGCTCCGAGGCTGCATACGACAAAATGTCCACTAATCATTTTTAATGCAAATCTGCCATCCAAAAGGGAGAAAGTAAAAGAAAGCTATTTTAGACCACTTCCACATATATGGTTGTGTGAGTAAGGACACACTTATGAAGGGTTATTGTGCCATAGGGGAAACAGAACCTGTGTAAATCATTGGGGGAGGGGATGTGCTGTATGATATAGGAGCTCTAAAGAAGATCCCTTTGTTGTAAGTAGACAGACAAACCTGTGCTCAGAATGTAAGAGATCGATACAGCTGCCCACAACACTCATTCAATACTAGTATACTGTATATTAGGACTATGGGAGGAAAATATGGCATTTTAAAGGTGCATGGAAGTTTTCTGTTGGGGGTCCGTCACCTGCTTTTGTGGATATGTCATTGCTCTGCCTGGAATGTTCCACAGTATGACATTAAACAGCTCTACCTTACATTTATTCAGTTGGTTTTACTGCTCAAAAATACATGCGAAAACAGGCATGTAACTTGCTCTGGTTTGGTCTCCATGAACATAGAAAAGGTTTAATACTATACTGTGAAACATCTCTCATTGGAGAAAAGCATTACCAGAAAAGTTACACAATGCACCTTTAAAATAAGAAAAGAACGCATTTTTTTTGACATGTTTAAATTGTATAAAACTGATAGATAACTAGATAACATTAATTTTATATGTAAATGATATCCCATTTATTTTGTCCTTATAATATTTACTTAACATTTCCAATCTTTTTATTATTTTTTATTCTTGTTTATTCTTGCTTCATTGTTTTTATGAAATTTTTTTGTAATTTCCAAATTTGTATCACGCAATTATGCTGTTTATGCCTGGATAAATAAAGACATACTTGACTACACGATTAGCCATGCCTTCCCTCATTAATTCATATAACGAATGCGTTTTAATTTCATCTCCCATCAGGCGCAATCATGTGCTCAAAACAGAAAAAAAAAAAGGATTTGGCAGCTCTACCCAAATTACATTTTGAAATCCATTTTTCCCCACTATTTCAGATTTCAATTAATTCCCTTGCGAGTGACTGACTGACAAGCCACGCGGGCCAAGGCTTCCTGTGGCACTCGCTCCCAAACAAAAGGAAAACAACTGTCCCGCTGGCTGCTTGAATCAGAGTTCCCAGTTTGAGTCTGTAATTCCTCTCTTTCCGGGCTGCACGCTTTCCAACCATCGCCATTCAAATCTCAAATCGCGACCACGCTGGGCTCTACAGGACGGCTCCATACATGACAAATTACTACTGGGCTTATTATCCAAAATCAGGCTTTGCTGGAGGGAGTGGTCACAGGGAGGGGAGAGGGGGCGGGGGCTAACAAAACAACAAAGAGCTCCTAGCATCCGCACACAAAGGAGATGGATTTCAGAGGCAAGACAACACAAGCGATTTCAGTTACACATGGGATCTGTTTGGGTGTAAGCAAAAGCCACGCAAAGGTCAGAGAGATGGCTCCACAGTATTTCTATATGCATCTCCAATTCAAATCTTTCTGTTAAAATATAAACATTAATGATATCAATTCACTGTTTCTTCTTTTTCTATTTTGATATTTCTTTCTTTTTACACACCGTTTTTGGCGGAATCTTATATTCTCTTACTTTCGGTCCACAGATTTGTCTTTTTTTTTGTGTCATCTGCCACTTTAAAAAAAAATGACGCAGGTTTTACTCCCGATGCCCTCCCTGACACCAACCTGTAGAGGCACACAGAGTAGCATGGACGTGAAACCTATATGACTTTAAAATAAAAAATGTTCTTCTTTTTACACTCAAGTTCTCTAAAACAAATACTTGAGTAATACTGAAATAAGGTCATATAAACACAGCATTAAAATAACTGTTAAAGTTCAATAAAAACGAAACATATCAAATATAGGTGATTCTCTGTGCGGTTACGGGCTGGTGTCAGGGAGGGCATCAGGGCTAAACCAAATAATGACATGACAAATGATAGAGAAAAGTGTATTTTTTTATATTGTCATATCATAATAAGTGTTCATTATCATTTTGTTTTATGCTCTGTAGAGGTTGATGAACTCACTCAGATCTTTAAAGGTTAAAAAACAAAAACAAAAAAACTCTTTAGCATATTTTTTTTTTTAATCCAGAGGGTATGTTGGTATTTTTGTGGTGACTGTGACTCCGCCCCCTCGCTGTTGTCCTCCCCTCTCAGCTCCACATAACACTGTACGCTCCTCTGGTTTTGTCTCTTCTGCCACGCTCATTCGTTCAGCTGATTTTATTGGCCCCCTCCATCCTCCCACCTTCCTCCCTCTACATACAAACACTTCCCGAACTTCCCCCTCCCCTCGTCTTCTTTTGGCAAGAAGCCGGCTGTCCTCTGCCTTTGTCTGGCCCGTTTGTGATCATTGATTAGAAAATGCATTAGAAAAACATAAAAGAGATGAAAAACTTAACAATGGGACTTCATGCTAAAATCACTTCATCTTAAAGTGTAAATATTAACACCACCAAGGCGCTGGCTCCATCTTGCAATAGTGATAAGTAAGAAGAGACTTTGAACCCAGCAGATTTTAATTCCCTTTGTACATTCGCTATTGATTTTTTTATTTATATTTTCCAAACATTACAGTAGGGTTGTAAAAAGTATGCCAGATACTAATCGAAATTCATTTGAATACAGTATTGATACTGAAAACAAATGAGAATAGGAGAAAGTGGATCTGCATAGTCTTGAGCTATATCAGAACTTAGTGTAAGACCACACGGTAACTTAACAATATATATATTTGATTCTGAAAACTACATTCTATTGTCCAGAAAGAGTATTTTTCAGATAATTGTGTAACTGTAGTATCAAGCCTTTTCATTACTATCAAATTATCAAACATCCCATTCTAATTAACTAACGAGTGACCACATTTCTCCTTTTACTACGGCCTAAAAGTAATATGTCATGAATGAAATAATACAATGGCTAAGCTCCCAGTGGTCCCAAGTGCTTGAGCGGTCCCAAAATCAGTTGGATTTGTGAGAGAATTAAAGAGATGTGGATAAAAACAGTTTGACGTGTGCATTGTTAGAGGGGATGAATCGCCAAACCCCTTTTAAGAAAACCAAACAAGTACCTGCTAAAATGTCAAGATGTTTCTGAATATAGAGACTGCAGTGAGCTACTATTTAAAAGAAAAGACTATACAGAAAGAAGGGATCTGAAAGCTAGATGAAAAAACAGGGCGTGAGATGTATTTGAGTAAATGTCACTGAGCACTGCCAACATCTGTGTCTGATTTGGTGTTTTGGCAAGAGGGAAATCAAGCCAGTTGTCAAGATTGGCTACTTACCAATGTCAAAAGCATTGGTTAGAACACAAAATAAATGGCACTTTCAAAAATCTCCCGAATGAAAATTAAATAGATTTTGAAGTACATAATTCCAGTTGTGTCTCCAAGCAGCAGGTTGGACACAACTGTTTGATTTGATTCACTTAAATGCACCCACAAAAATGCCTTTATGACTTTAAAACTGATTACTCAAGTCCATTGAATTACCTTATCATGTTATTAGGTGTGCACCAATAACATAATAATACTCCTTACTGTAAGCAACTAGGGTGTGTTCATTTCCGCTTGGTTAAGTCCGAAGAAAAATATTTAAATGTCCTATATTACGCAAAATTGTCTCTTGTGAGCTTTAACCCATGTTAGAATGCTGCTACCTCAAAAACACACCTGGAGTTGTGTTTTGTTTCAGTCACATTTATTTATTTATTTATTTATTTATTTTTTTAAATTAGTCTGTCTACATCTCCAAAGCTCAAAATGCTCTGTTTCACCTTGGATGTTATGAAGCAGTAGTTTACATGTAAACAGCCACCGTTTACCTTTAGTTCAGGAGAGACTGGCAATTCCATGACTGAAATTATGCAAATGATTCTAGTGAAGATATGCGGAGTTTAAAAACACATTGGAGCACTTCCTGTATTACCACATGACATCACAAGGTGGAACAGAGTGTTTTCTATTTGAGAGAAGGACTTTGGGTGTTAAATATGTCTGAATGAAACTAAACATAGAGAAAACAATTACAACATACTGTAGATCAGAAAATAGTGTAATATGGGCCCTTTACCAGATCTGGGTTACAACTGAAGAAGCTGCTGTGATAAGTGGAGAAACATTAAAAAAAATGTCTTGAATGTTTTTAGAATTTTATCCATGAGAATATGTTTAGTTTCTGTTTTATTCACACAGCTGTAATCGCCTTTTGTCACAGATGAGCATGTTTGGGACAGCTCTGAACTGCAGTTACCTCAGTCTGTGTGGCTCTTTAATCAGCGTGGGTATTAGGGGCCGAACCGCTGTCCCACTTCCTCCTCCTAAATGCTTCCCAGTCACCTAGAAGTAACCACGGAAACCCGCGGAATACTGCGGAATACAAATGGGACAGACACTCGCCTCTCTCTCATTACTGCCCATGGACGGGGACAGGCCTAAGCTCTGTCCTCTCTTCTCAGCTGTGTCCAAGCTCCTGCTCCCCGTCATTAACCATTTCACTGGTAAACACTGAGCTGGGCGGACACACAAGTTGACCACATTGTGTTTGCACTACTGTACTTAGCTGGACAGTGAGTAAACTATTGTGCAAGAGTGAATTTTTGAGGATTTTCAATTGAACATGGGCAAATGAGAATTAACTAGGGATGTTACGATATCCAAGTCTACTTTCATGATATGCTCAAAAAAATAAGATTTAAAAGTGCTTAAAAATTTAAAATTAAGAGTCCATCTGTGTAATATAGGACCTTTAAGTTTTGAGACAAGAGAAGTTACCACCACTCCAGTAAATTCAGCTTTTAAACACACCTTTTTGCACACACGTAATCATATTCGAGTTCATTCTTGCTGATGATATACAGAGATGTCAAGGCGCCGTCACTTTAAAAACTTTTTCACTTCACGATTCTTTGATGAAAAGGAGTTCAGCGGGTGCTCATAGATACTCCACACAATGTTAAAACGGCTATTGGCTCAAGCACTCTCCAGTGTGTGCCAGGGGGACTTCAGTGGGCAGTGGACATGTTTTGGAGCAAGTGGAGTGTGCATGAACAAGGGAAATTTGGCCTCTTCATAGCCATCCAGAAATGCAAATTATTCACCAAATGTTCACACTTGGCTTGTGATGGACAAAATCTCCATCCACCGTCATTAACCCCCAAAGCCCCCTTCGTCTTTGCTTGCAGCCATTTTTGGACTGTCCGGGGTTACCTTAAACACCCCCTCACTGCTGATTTTTGATGCAATTTTCCAAAGAAGTGAAAATGAGGCTTGAGGCTTCCTTTAACTCAGTATTGCACATCAAAAGGGATCTGTGCCGGAGGGGTGTTTAGACCTGGATCCCACTTTCTGAAGTCGGTAAGGACAATGGGAGATATGGATCTATTTGAGATATATATTTCTCCAGTTCTATGCACACTTTAAAGGTCCTATATTGTGCAAAACTGACTCTTGTGAACTTTGAGCTATGTTAGAATGTTATTACCTTGTCAAAAATATACCCAGAGTTGTGTTTTGTTTCCCACTTCATAATTAGCTTGTTTACATCGACAAAGCTCAAAATGCTCTGCTCCATCTTGTGATGTCATGAAGCGGTAGTTTTCAAGTTGTCAGCTAACTTTTACCTTTTGTTCAGTATAGACTGGCAATACCATATCATCCAAATGATTCTAGTGAAGGTGTATGGAGTACACCCATACTCCAAATTTCCCATATATTTGAGTTACATTTGTTTTGTCCCAGATGGACAGCTCTTGATCCCAAAATATGTCCGCTGCGTGCTGTCTGCATCTGATTATAAAGCGTTTTATTGTCCAATGATCAGGAAGTGCGTATTAGCATGCTAGTTGTTGTTAGCTTTACCGTGACTGTCAAACTCCTCTCTGGTCTCTGAAAGTTGTGAAAAGCTCTTATAAATTTATCGCAGCGAATAATTAAGATGCTCTGAATGCATAAGGTAAGTGAGGAATAACTTTGGACCACTGCAAATAGTTTAAAATTTACTTTTTTAACATTTTTAAGACTGTAAAAATCAGGTTGAGCTCCTTTAAGAATAGCAGCCAGGAGTCTGAGTGGTAACCTCTGCCAGGATGGTCTTTCAGGGGCCAGTGCTGAATGCCTTTAAAAAACTCCTAGGCTAAAGAAACAGGTCAAATACAAGACATTAGCATTTTGGACGGCCTTCCCTGGACTGGACCGATGGCTTTCAGCGTGTGTGCCTCCAGTGTGTGGTTCAGTACAGCTTGTACCATGAGGGCAGGATGACCTCAACGCACATATGAACAGCCAAGGGGACAATAACGGCAGAAACTGAGATACAAATCAACACCAGAACTGTTGAAACTAGATACTCATTTGAACAGGTATCGTAGTCAAGAATTATGACAACACAAGTAAATGCATAGGCCTTTTAAGAAATGAGAAAATTACATATTTAGATATAGCTCTTTTGAGTGGGGTTGAGTAAGATACAGAAGTGCAAGTAGTACATAACAAGTTATTACTACTTAGCCTTACTACATAGCCTACACAAAGAATTACAGTACATCTTACTACCTAGTTTATCTTTATGTACACAGATAGTCTAAATTCGTGGTTAGTTTAAATGTTCTTCTCCATGGAGATGTTATTGCTTTGTCTGGAATGTTTCACAGTATGGTATTGAACCTTTTCATCTTCATGGAGACCAAACCAGACCAAATTACAGGTCAGATCTGTGGAGAGGCAACACCACTCAGAGCCAGAATGCAGTAAAACCACCTGTAATTGGATAAATGTAAGGTAGAGCTGTTTAATGTCATACTGTGGAACATTCCAGGCTGAACAATGACATATCCATAGAAACAAGAAGGTGACGGACCCTAATGCACCTTTAAGATACCATTCACCAATCACTCGTATTTATTTAACTAAAATGATCCTTTTTACCATGTTACTTTTATTCTTATCTCATTCTTGATTGTGTTATTGAGGTTGTATTGTTCCCACTGTCTGAAACAATTATCTTTGTGTGTTCAAGTTCACATAAATCTGTTTTCAATTGTTATTTTTTCTATATATTTTCTTGAGCAATATAAAGATTCCTTCGAAACACACTTAATGACGTCCCAAAAATGATTAAAGGCCCTCTCTTTATGCTAAATTTGTGTAAGGCAACAGCTGGTGCCGGCTCATTTGCTGACTGTTGCGTGGCAGTTCTAGTTCCTCACTGTGACATAACACCGAAAAAATGAATGAATTATCCAGAAACACTGATTGTTTCATATTCATTTTTGAGACAAGCAATGCAACAATTCTCAACTCAAAGCCGGAACTTCCTTAGGGCGAAAAAACATCCCACAGTTTATCATATTACACTATTTTCATATCTGTGTTATAATGTTTCCTCATCACAAACACACCTGGAGTTGTGTTTTGTGTCAGTCACACATAATTATCATTAACATCATTAACACACAAAACCTGCATATTTAGGCTGAGTTCTTCTCTCAAATTGAAAACTGTTCTACCTACAGGAAGTCTTCCACTGTGTTTTTAAACTCCATACACCTTCACTAGAATAAATTATATAATGTCAGCCCTAGAATTGTCCATCTCTACTAAACAAAAGCTAAAGGGTCGCTGTTAACTTGAAAACTAATGCTTCATGACATCACAAGGTGGAACAGATCGTTTTGAGCTTTGATAATATAGACAGACTAATTATAAAGGGTGTGAATGAAACAAAACTCAGCTCCAAGATGAGGTAAAAGCATTCTAATATGGCTTAAAGCGCACAAGAGTAAATTTTGCGTAATATAGAACCTTTAACATCACTTATTCATATCTCAGCTCTGCGCCTGGTTCTGGCTCTCTCTGCACTGTAGCGGAGTCCTCTTCTCAGATAATAAGAGAGACCAACATGGGACCAAGCATTTATCATATGTCCCTAGTTATTTCCTAGTCTCAGAGTGAGCCAAGAGTGCCCTCCTGATTAGTATTCCCCCAGGTCCCTTCAAACAGACAGGCCCGGCATCAGAATGCAAGGAAGTCCTCTGCTAGGGAAAGGGGAGTAGGGAGGTGGAGGGGTTGGGGGTGCAATGCCGAGCGACCATGTAAACAGTGCTTTAAAGATCTGGCTTTACAATGCGGCACAGTCTCTAAACTAAAACATGGTAAACTTGGTTCCTTTGAGGTGCAGTTAAGAGCGTTTTAATGGTTTAGGGTGTGGGGGGTAAAAAGGGGTGATTTAAGGGGTATTTTTTTGTAGTGATGGTGTGATGAATGCGATTGGTACGACAGGAAAAAGAGTAGAGATTTTGTCTGTGAACATGTCAAATGAAGATGTTCTCCCTGTCACAACATTTCATTTCATCTCTTCACATCTGACAAAGTGGTAAAAGGGGAGGCTTTCAAAATAAGAGGGAGCTTGGTTTGAACTTCAAGGTAACATTTGAATGCAATGGACTGCAGATAGGGCTGTGCGATTATTCCAATTTTAAATGAAATGTAGTGATTTCTAATCATCAGTATATGCATGTCTTTATAATGTTGTTTGGAGCAGAGTACAGATTAGACTCTCATAATGTTTTCATAACTTTTATTCATACAAAGCTGTTCAACACTGACTTTCTGGATAAATAACACAACTGGATCAATGTTATAGTAAGTTAATTGAGTTTTGATGTAAATAAAATGCAATTTTCAGTCCCTACACTAATATCGGTAAATGAGCCAAAGTAATGATATTGATATCAGAACTGAAAACGCTGGTGCATCTCAAATATTTCTTGTCGTATCACCAAGACAAATGCAGAGAATCAAGATTCAGTTTGTATTTTTAACAAATACAGCTATGTACAGCTACGGACAAACAACCTTGATGTCAACAAATAAAATATTGTTCATAATCTTTTTGGTGGAAGGTCCGTAAAATGATTTTCTCCACATAAATGTTATTTTTGTCTGGAATGTTTCACAATATGGTATTAAACCTTCCTATCTTAATGGAGACCAAACCAGACCATGATCACATCTGACTGTCTTTTTCTAGGTATTTTTGAGCTATAAAACCACCTGTAATAATAAATGTAAGGTAGAGCTGTTTAATGTCATACTGTGGAACATTCCAGGCAGAGCAATGAAACAAGCAGGTGATAAACCATCCACCGGAAAAGTTACCCAATGCACCTTTAAACTCTGTGTACTTCTAACCCATTTTAGTTCAGCAAACACCTGGACAACATCATAATAAACATCTTGGCAAGCTCCAGGCTGTAAAGGGATCTATACATGGTAGCGCTCCCCTGTCAGAGGTAGGTTAGCTGGGCAGAGGAGTGGACTGTGCCCTCCGTTAGCCTCTGGAGGAATAATTTACAGGCTTGTCACTGGTGATTTTCTTCAGTACAAGCAATGGCACTCAGAACTACTGCACACACAAGAAGTACTGGCCAGGGCTACAATATTACACGCTGTGAGGAGAGTTTGAATGATTGAATATATATCATAAAGGCTGAAAATACTACCGGGAATTTGGGGCAGTGGTGGAAGAGGTGAAAAGAATGAAAATGTTATTCATCTGGCAACACTATCCCTGCATTGTTAAGGTCAGCAGGAGTGAGGATTTAAGAGGGGCATATATTTGTTATGCTCTGTGGGTCTGGTATGAAGTCTTGCAGTTAAAGCTAAGTAAAGGAATATAAGCAGCTTTTATTAAATTATTTTGTTTTTATGACAGCACTACTCAACTCACAATATTGAAAGCATTTTCTTACCATATGTCGTTTAGGAAAAAATATATATTTTCAGTCTCTGCCCTAATATCGCTTGATACCGGGTATCGGCAGATACTTAAAGCCAAAGTATCAACATCGTATCGGAACATCCGATATAGTAGGATATAGGAATCTTCTAATTCAGTAGAAAATTTTTAAATCATTGGTTAAAAAAATTCAAAGGGTTATTAATAATGCAATCTAGAACCACACCTAAGACAGTAACAGTTGCAAACGCCACACAAAAATGGTGGTTTGGGAATTGAACCCATGCCCTTCTTGATGTGAGGTAAGAGTTCCAATCAGTAATGTTTCTCCTATAGAGAAACATTTTTCCTATAGAGAAACATTGCTATACGAAAATACGATACGAAAATCTCAAATTCAATTTCAATAAGGAAAAGGCCTGAAACTGATTTTAATTTTTCAACACTAAATAATAATGGTGGTCTTCAAGTTCTGATATAAAAAAAAACAAAAACAAAAAAAAAACCACATTACTATACAGGACATATCCAGTTTTGCCCTATGTATTTTTTCAGTATCAGTACTTCAAATCTATATCTAGGTTCGATACTAGTTTAAGTTGTTTTTAATAGCATCTGAGTATTGATTCTTTTGACAACCACAATTTGTGTCAAAATACTCACCCCACCATTGTTCTCCCCCTCACATTCGCTCCAACTCTTCACAAATATAGTGCATCTTCCTCCAGGCCTTTTCTCTTCTGTTTTTAAGCTCAAAGCACAAATTGGCGTTGACATGTGCCTGGCTGCGTATTGTCCTGTCCTCATTTATATGGAGCTTAATATGGGGCTAACCTTTACGCCGCGCACTAGCTCAATTGCATCAGCATAAAACAGTCTGGGTGAAAAGCCAATTATCTTCTCAATCGTAACACAGGCCTGCCCACACCTCGGACAAATATATGCAGCCACTACAAAGCTGGCAAAATAACAAACCCCAGGCTCAAGATGGAAGATGGCAGATGGGAGAGAATCTAACAGCATCTTTAATTGGTAATATGGAGGTTGTGAAGTTTTATGCACATTTAAAAGGTGTCCTATGAAAGTTTTCTGGTAGAACAAAAACATACAAAAAGGGCCATTGCAAAATCAGATATTTCCATTTTGAAAAATTACCAAAAAGTATTTTTCTTTTTGTTACCATCTTCTATATGTCATTTCTCAGGGGTTTAGTAAAGGAAGGATGGATTCTTATTTTGATAGAAGTAAAATACATCTGACTTTTGAAAACAATACTATACAAAGAGTAAACTGCGAGCCTCTTATGACTTTTTCAAAAGGCACATATACGTTTTTGCAAATTAACTTTTATTTATACTGCGAGTTGGGTCACCTTTCCACAGATCTGACCTGTGACTTGTCCTGAAGCTACCTACTTGTCTCCATTACACACATGGAGATAGACACATTTAATGACATACTGTGGAACATTCCAGACAAAGCACTAACATCTCCATGGAGACAAGCAGGCACAAACACTCCACCAGTGCACTAAATATGCTAAACATTCACAGTGTAGTTGATAACTGGCATTATTCAGGTCTCAGGATTGGCAGCAGTGCCACAGCTGGAAACATTCGTCCACTGACTTGAAGATTGACGTACGAATGTTGTGTCCTTGGGCAAGACATTTAACCAACTTTTTGTCCAGTGAATATAGTGTGTAAACTGCCGTATCAGTGTGTGTGAATGGTTGAACAGAAAGCTGCCTGTGCAGTTGGAAAAACGCTATAAAAATTGCTATAACATTTTATTAACAATTAATGATCTACAAATAGCCTGTTCTTCGTGTGTATCACGCACACATGTCTTTTCTCCGCTTTGAGAGAGATAGGCTAGAAGCAATGACTGAACCAAACATTTCTTATAAAATTGCTACTCATCAAGCTCCATTACCTCCTCATTTACTTTGGATTGCCCTGATAACACTATCTGTACAGGATTCATTTCAGACAGAATAGAGCAGATAAGCATGTGTCTGATGGAGGTACGAGAAAAGTTTTTGTTGTAAAGTCACGCTGACATAAAACAGGCACCATTAAAGAATAAAGAGCAGAAGAGAATGAAATGACAAAAGTCATCAAACTGTCTCATTCTCAAAGGAAGATTTGATCAGTTGACTCTGTTCACCTCTCTGACATAATTAACTAATCAATACTCACAGATGCCCTGGGGCAGATGGACAGAAGCAAGACTGCCAATCTGCGCCATCTGCCCCTCTTGACTACCACGATCACTCACACACACCACATTCAAACCAGGCAAGGTCTCCAATCCAAGTACTAACCAGGCCTGCCCTGCTTAGCTTCTGAAATCTGAAGATTCAACAATGACAAGTAACTTATGGCCACATACATGTAGTGGAGATTTGTCCTTAAAGGTACGCGAGTTCATTTTTCTGCCTGCAGGATATATTATTGCTTTGAATGTTCCACAGCACGGCATTAGTATTTGACGTAGTGAATGCCTGTTTAAGTAGCTCCTCCTCTCTGCCCTATCAGTGCATCACCCGCCCGCTCACACACCCCCTCCACATTGTGATTCCCAACTTCAGTGAAGCATGGAGCAATCCTCTTTCAGCCCTTTATTCCCGGGAAAAGCTGACGGATCTTAATTGCATTACGAGGCAACGTTCAGAGCCATACGGGAAACGTACAAACGGAGGAGGAGGAACAGAAAGAGAATTTTGATTCAAGAGAATAATCCGACTCTGATTCTTTAAGGAAATCTTTGCGTGGCTGTATTATTGTCAGTTATCCAAGGCTGGGGTTCCCTTTACTGACAAGCAGAGCAGCTATCAACCTAACTGAGGAAATTAGATCAAATTATCACAGTCGTGATGTAAACAGCAAATCTAATCAAATGGCTTCCGTGCTGACACATTTATTCTCCTTTGAAGTGGAAAATTAGTTAGTCGACGGAGAAATAATGCACTAAATGAGGAGGGATAAAGGGATTTGATGAATTATTAATGACTGGAATTAATGTTGTCCCCCAAACTCCATTCACACAACTATTCACCACTGAAAAGGTGAAAACAAAGATTATAACACAGTGAATAAAGTATTGACAATAGTGGTTAACAGTGTTATTCGGAGAGAGTCTACCTGTTTCAAAGCTAATAGTAATTAGTCACCTTTACAATTAAATGTCATGCATGCATTAGGTATAATAAAGGCTAACTTTACTTTCTTGTGGCTGTATTTATCAATTAGAAATGCAAATAGACTAAAGATCAGCATTATAATGGCTTTGTAGAGTTATAGAAAGTTCAAAATATAATGCCATAAGATCAAACATTATTATTAATTAAAAACAAGCGTTTGAAAATGGGTATAAACAACACTTAAAGATGCACCATAACTTTAGAGGAGGAGGATATGTCACCTCATCTGCATTGTTGTTGTTACAAGTTGTTACCACTTTGCCTGTAATGAAATAATTTCCCTTGTGGATCAGTAAAGTTTGTCTAAGTCCAAGTCAATGTTCCTGAGTATGGCATTTCACTTATTCATCTTATCCATCCAAAACAAGAAGGTCAGGTTACATGTCAGATCTTTGGAGAGGTGACCCAGCCAAAACGTAACTTTACAAGCTATTTTTGAGCAATAAAAACACTTGTAATTAAATAAATACAAGCTAAATAAGGTTATAATAGGCAAAGCTATAATATCTCCATGAGACAAGCAGGTGGCGTACTCTCCACCAGAAAAGTTACATAATGAATCTCTAAACTCTGTAGATTACTTGCATTACTTCAAGTTTGTTACACCAGTTCCCAACACAGGCACTCCAAACATCTGAACTGCTTTCGTTTCAGTCTGAATAAATACAAATTCCAAAACGCCAACAGTGAAAATGAGCACTCTAAACAGTGAGGGATCTTGGGAATGGCCAGGGCGACGTTTGTTAGACCAGTGAGAGAAAAGGATGTGAAGGGATGACCTACGACCTCCCCGTTTTGTACCACAACACAGGACCGCCATTGTTCCAGCTAAAGTCATCCACCCACCCTCCTCCCCACCTCTCCTCACCCCCCCACACCTCCTCTGCACCGGTGACAACTATAGGCTTGAACTCTCAGATTAATGTCACTCCCTCTTGTGTGCCTTACATGGGCCCTGGACTTTAGAAAACCGCCTCCTCCCCATCACTTAGACCACATACAAGCACACACAACACACACACACACACACACACAAACACATGGCATTGGTGTTTGGCAGCCAAGCACAAACAAGGGCTAAAGGATGGAGCGTCGAATGCAGGACAAGCCAGCATCAGGCATGAGGGTTAAAAAAAACGGGGCAGCTGTGGCTATTTTACCGCAGTGGTTCGCCCAAACTTTTTAGACTGGGAAAACAGCAAAATTAAATTGGTGCCCATAAAGATTTCATGTAGCAAAACATTAAAACATTTCATATTGCTTTGATTTATGAAGTTCTTTTTTCAAACAGTAAACACTCTGTCCACCTTGTGATGTCATGTGGTGATACAGGAAGTCCTCCACTATGTTTTTAAACTCAATACACCTTCACTAGAATCACTTGGATGATTTCAGATGTAGAATTGCCAAATCTCCACTGAACTAAAGGTAAAAGGTAGCTGTTAACTTGAAAACTACCACTACATGACATCAGAAGGTGTGACAGAGCATTTTGAGCTTTGGAGATAATAAAGGATTAATCAAATATGTGTGAATGAAACAAAACACAACTCCGGGTATGCTTTTGAGGAAGTAACAGAATCCATTCAGTGTAATATGAACCCACTTTGGGCACTACTGGTTTATCACAACCAAGTAAATGAAGTAAGTGAATGAATTCAAACTGTAATGGGACTTTGAGCATCTGGAAAAGCAATAAGACTAATGCATGGCCAGCAGTAGTAGTTGTAGGAGCAGCAGTGGCAGCAGTAGTAGTAGTAGCAGTAGTAGTAATAGTATATCATCATTATGTCACTGCCAGAGTGTCTTTATTTCATCAAACCACATCTAGTGATTCCATGATCCACTGAACAAGGAAACACTCAGAAGTTCCCGTATCAGCAGTGATGAGGCCAGGCGGCGTGATATCAAAAGTGCACCACTGCAAAAGGCAGAGGTCTCGGAGGTAAGGAACCGTCCAATTATGTGGTGATCAGAGTCGCAGATGAATTTACACTGGCTCAACAGATCATTATGAACTGTGCTACATTCATCCAAGAATCTGCCTATGCACAGCTCCAAAAGGATAAAGGGGAATACTGGAGATGTTCTTTTAAATGGCCTACATGCTACGCTGAGTATTCTGAGTTTTAAACCATGTTATAGTCCTTATAAAACATACCTGGAGTTGTGTTTTGTTTCATCGTTTCTGTAATCCTGCGTATTTCATGAAACAACTTTGTGATTTTGTGAAGTTCATACTACTTTACTGGCCTTGGTTTGATCATGTTAGTATCAATAGGGATCTCAAGATATCACGTTTTTGAGTCAGAATTATTGTAAGGAAATTTGTACTACACATTTTGCCCAAACAACAGTGTCATCCTTAATTCAAAATGATATATTAAACCCAAAACCATGTACAATATCTCAAATACCCCAGCCAAGACGGTCCTGCCCAAGCTTAGCAACAAGATCATGGAGATGGGTCCCTGAACATGTATGTGCCCAACTTTGTGAAATAAAGTAATTAAGGTCCACTATGCACTATGTAGTCACTGCTCTGCGACGAATGTTCCACAATATGACATTAAACATATGACAGTTACAGGTGGTTTTATTGCTCCGCTGGTGCTTTGTGTAACTTTTCTGGTGGAAGGTCTGTCAAATGCTTTTTTTCATGGAGATGTTATTCCTTTGCTTAAAATCTTGCACGGTATGGCATTAAAACATTTTTACCTTCAGACCAAACCAGACCAGGTTACAGGTCAGATCTGTGGAGAGATGACCCCACTCACATTCAGAATGCCTGTTTTTCTAGGTATTTTTCAGCTATAAAACCACCCGTAATTGAATAAATGTAAGGTAGAGCTGTTTAATGTCATACTGTGGAACATTTCACGCAGAGCAATGGCATATCCAAGCAGGTGACGGACCCCAAACCAAAAAGTTACACAGTGCACCTTTAAGTGTCCAAAGTAGTTAATAAATCATAACACAGTATTCTCACTAAAAGGTGGGGATCAACTTGTCTATTAAACACCAAGTAAAAGTAAGTGAGTGCAGTGGCATTTGTGTGACAGGTATAAATGATGCTCGGTGGTTCTTGGTGGGAGACAAAGCAGTAATGGCAAACACACAGATAAGCTCTGTTCCTGCAGCCTGCAAGACAAATGGTCTCATTACTCCAGACTCAATCTACACACCAGGCAGCTTATTCAAGGGAGCCACTGAGAAACATCTTGTTGCACAAAAAGTCAAATAAAAAATATGTGCCATGGAATGATGGTTTCTCAAACTGTGGTGCCCGTCCTACTTCTGCAGTTCAAATATTTAGAGATACATTTTTATACTTCTTGGGTTATAAGAGCTACTGTTTCAGGAAAGAAGATTATAGAGGGACAGAGGACTTCATTCTCCAACAGGCTCCTACAGCTCTGCTCAAGCTCCTTACAACCTCTTGATATATTTATATTACTACATTTGTATATTTTATTTTTACTTGTACATAAACATTTATTTAATTATGTCTGACCCCAGTCTCTTGTTTAGACGTTATTACCATTTATATTTTTGTTCTTTGTTATTATTTTATATTGTGTGAGCTACTGTGTCCAAATAATTTCCCTTGTGGATCAATAAAGTTTATCTAAGTCTGCCAATTGCTATGGAACTAACCTAGACGACTGAGGGATTATACGGACATCCTTTGGCTAGCTAGCGTCGCCGTCAGAGCAAAAAAAAAAAAGTGTAACAAAACAAGTCACGATGCCATATCAACGCTAGTGGGTGGGAAACGTCTCAACGACCCACATGCTTCAAATGCAGGCGAGCACACAAACAACGTGAAGAAATGGCTCAAACCCCAGCAGTCGACATACACCCATACCCGATCGACACAACTACCCTAGGCCCCGAGAGAGCCCGAAATCCGCTGAAATCCCCCAAGACACTGAAATGATACAAGACAGGACAGCGGCTTCCTTCGCAAGAGAAATGCGCAGTAAAGCACCAAGTGACGTAGTCTGATAATCCCTCTATAAAAAACTGGACTAAGCGAGTGTGATGTCGCCCATAGCGTTCAGCGCCACTCAAATGAAGCTCACGATGCAAACGGTTACAGGGGCGAATTTGGAGCAGGCTCTATATTATGAATAGGAATTTTCTGACGGACAAAATAGCGAAAGAGGATCATGTAGAGCCGGTTAATATGAACATTTTAAGACCAAAATGACGAGGCTCACAGCAGCAGTTACAGAGAGAGGGGGCACAATATTCCAATATCAGTCAATGACTAAAATAACTTTTGGTTACAGAAACTTAAAAAGCCATTTATTTATTGTTTTGGTTGGTTCAACAATGGTTTATTCAAGTGCATTTTTGTTAACAACGTAAATGTAAAATATAAATGTAACTTCATTATTTCACATATTTGTTTACTTTAAAAGGTTTTTGACCTACGGCTGCTGGAGAAGCTGAAAAAATTCATGTCCTGCCAATCAAATAGCCAACTAAAAAGGGGGCGTGACAGCTCACTCCCTACCTCTTCTTTCTGCTGCAGTATTTAGTCAACTAATGCAGATTTTTGGTCAACTAAGACACTAAAAATCAAACAAAACGACTGTATCCCTAATTAATATAGGATTAACAATTATTTTCTTGAAAGTAAATGTGATAATAATTTAATAGTGAATTGATCTATGAGCATATAGACCAAATGCATTCAGTATGTAAAAGATTTTCTTACTGATAACTTACTTGGCATATTATAGTGGTTTTTATTTAAACAACATGCCCCATAGAGTCAACAATTTCCCGTAATGCAAACCACAGACCACAGAGGCACTGCTACAGAGAGAATAAAATGCATTAAAAGTGGTTCCATCAGAGCAATTTCAGAGGCAGGGCGCTGCAATACAAGCCCAAACACCTGTCCATGTGTCAACTACAGGCTACAATATTTAGCATTTTGTCTACTTTACCATTTAAAGCTGGGGTAACTGATTTTCAAACCGCAAGGAGGTAGCTGGTATTTAAATTATACATGTTTCTAGCGCTCACAAACCCACTGGTACATCACTAATATTCACATGCGTTTTGAAAGCGTGCATAGCTTTAGATCAGCTTTTCAGGCAGGAGTGGATTCATTTACGAGACAAAAGTAGGGTATCATGCAGCTTCGATATTACCTGTCTAGCCAGAACCACACACTTTGACAAAACTTTACAAAGAAGAGTGGATCTGGAGCTGTATCACATCTCACTGACTTCAAGGGGTGTGATTGACAGGCAGATTAACCAATCAGAGAGACGCATGTTCCGTACATGTCAAAAACAAACATGGCTGCTTATATGTAAAAAAAAGAATGAGAAACAGTGCAGATTTTTACAGAATCAACAATCAGAGCACTAAAGTATTACTTATCTCAGGTAAAAGAAGTATACATTTTGTTCTGAATTATACAAGAACTTTGTAGAGGAGATGTCTTCCGCATTTGAGAGACAAATTTGCAGCTATGGTTGGATAATCTAATATTTGGACGGAGAATTTCACCCTCTATGGTCCGATTCTAGACCTTTCTGGATTTGATCAGAATGTAAAAGGGACTGGCCAGTCAGGCAAGCTTCAATATGTCAAACATAACAGATAGCTAGAGAATAGAAAACATCACATTTGACCTTTATAGAGTAATTATTGCTTATCAATGCAAAGTGAAACTATAGGATCTATAGGCTAGGGAGCTATAAGTTTGATAATATTAGAAAACTCCTGGCTGCTTGAGTTTCCAAGGCCTGACCTTTCGAGGTAAATACATTGAAGAAGCCTGCCTTATCACACGCAGCTTATTGCTTTGCTTAGATCCAAGATTAAACATGCATTACACTTTCATTTTCTTCATGTCAATCGCAACTATTGGAATGTCTGAGAGGAGAAGCAAAATGAAACCCCTTTCGTTCAGTGAAAAACATTTTTGGTTGAACCTTGCTCGAGTATCAGATAGTCTGATAGTGCCTGAAATTACAGTATTATCACAAAATTTCAGATTTTACTATGTCTGTTGCAAATGTATTCCACAGCTATATTCCTTTCTCATGTCTCACAATAATCCAGTTGACCAAGTTAACAATTCACAGTGCAACTGATTTGTTGTGGCAAGTCCAAATAAAGAAAGGAATATATCAGAGATTAAAAATTAAGCAAGAAAGACATGCATCCATTCACCCAATGTAGATGTGTGGGTAATTAGCCACAGACTGCTCCACCATAGATGAGCATCCGGAGGCAAAGGGCTGAGAGCCCAGAGTATTACCCCGGTCAGAGGGAGCCAAAGCTGGGGTTGGCGGGGCACCGGAGGGGGCTGTTCTGTGGAAGCCCCAGAAGCTGAGCTGTATCACAAACAATGGAGACTTTACCCACCACTGCAGCTAGAGCATTGTAACTGTAACTAATCAGTGAGTCCTTTTAAGCTTTACGTAATATGTTTTAGAACAGAATCTGGACATGCAAATGTGAAGGCTAAATGGAACAAACTGAGGAAATGGAGAATTCAAAATATGCAATATTGTAACGCAATACTTCAAAAATAATGGTAAATGTGCTGTTACTACTGAAAAAGTGAGTACTTGCAGCTGCCATTAGTGGTAGTCACTCTCTTAATAATCCTAAAAACTTACTACAATTACTTTCCCCAATTTCATACAATGAGAACCTAAACATCATCTGGTTTTCCATAAATGTAGAGGAAACTTTTCCCAGCAAAAGTACTTTCATATACTTTTCACCACAGGGAGTAAGTACAAATATGTCATTGTGTATCATTGCAAAGTTTCGCTCCTGAAGCATCACTGGTGTTGGAAGCGAGGTGAACCGCATCACCATAACAAGCAGCCCGCTCTGACTGTTAGACCTTGGTAAAAGTCAGAAAAGTGCCAAAGTGTCTGTCTGCGTTGAACTTCGTCTTTGATCAAGTCTGGGGAGTCATTCAATTCATCGCCATCCGCCGTCATCAGGGCCCCTCGTCGCTGACAGCCGGCCTTTGATGCCATAACGTGCCCTTTGGCAGATGTATGGAGCATGGGGAACACTGCTAAATTAACCAAAATTTATTTTTTACCCCATGCACTTTTCATCCCCTTCAAAAAGACAAGCAAGGTGAGGCTGCTACGCTCAAAAGATGTACCCGCAGATCTGATGGTTCATTGATTGAGATCTGGCTTCAAAAGAAATCTCACCAGTCTGTTTTAAAATTTCATAAAGGATCCAACAGAATAAACCATTCTAAAGAAACACTCAAGTAAACAATTGCCTTGAAAGCACATCGAGTTATGTGAATTTGGTTATTGTGTAACTGTGAAAGTGCTCAAAGAAAACTAAACGCATGATTTGAAATAAATTATGGGCCTTAGTAAAATCCAACAATTGTAAATTCCGCAAAACCTTATGATAGATATGAGACATTAAGAAAAGTATTTAGACAATAACAAAAGCAATTCTTCATCACAGTTTTCAAAATGTTGTCAATTACTATTACTTGTACTGTTACTGTCTACTTACACCAGCTTTTAAAAATAATAATCTAAACATAATCTGAACATTTGACATAATTTGGCACTTTTCTCTGAGCTAAATAATGAGATGGGGCACAAGATTTTAGTAATTTCATTTTAAACAGTTTGTAGAGTATAATAATAATGATATTTATTGCCTATAAAGCTGTTCTTTTAGCCCACTATAGTTACTTATAAATGTTTATGATAAGACAGTGGGCAACAAAGTGTGATTTTGTGATGCCAAAATATATGCCACTACGGTGTCCTCTATTAATGAAAAACACGGCATATTTTTGAAATGTCCTACCCAAGGATTCGTCTCAGTATTGCGATCATACCACCAGCCTTTGAGTAAGTGAAAAAGTAAGTGACCTGTTATTGTCCCTTTAAATGCGCAATCTACATTCAAGAACGCACCAGATTAGTAAAACTGTCTTGCACTTTGACAAAAGACTTCCCCTCTTCCAAGCTCCAAACCTTTAAGACGATCAAAGCTCCTCCAGTTGTTAGGCCTAACCAAACAAATCTGCCCATTATAGCACTTACCACGTCTTCCGCATGTTTAGCTTTAACTGCCTAATATCCCCTTCTCATTACACTGTACACTACTTCCTCTATCGGCTGCATGGAGCTTACCAGGTTCAGCTCTATTGATCGCTTCTTTGTAACGGTAGGACATGGCAGCGCCAAAAGGGGCCGGGAGCAGTGAGGCATTCAGTGGAGAGTGAGATGTGGCTTTCTTTCCTTGGCCCCAGTAATGATAGGAGCAAAATCTCATTTCACGATTCACTGGCATGTTTGCACAGCACATGGGTGACGGCACATCCCCAAACTGGCTCTAAGGGGACCAAGGGAGGTATGAGTGAGGCGAAGTTCAACCTGACGAAGATCCTGGACATATCCAAGCCAAGAGATTGTTACTAAATGAAATCCAAGCAGCTAGGGTGAGGGCTTAAGGACAAATGTTGATGCTATGTGGTGCTGTGCGTACTAATGGTGTATTGATTGGAGGTGCGATGCAGTCTGTCGGCGCTGGTGAATCGAGCAGACAGTTGTTCTTTCTACTCAATCCAAGGGCCAAGTGCAGCCGTTTTACTTTGCTTTTAGCTGACAGAGGACCAAGATGAGCCAGACACTTCACACAGATGTATGAGATGGAATGAGTCTTGATTTGTGGACCTTGTGAACTGTTTTCAGTTCAGAAGGTTTTATATCATGCTAGTATCCTTGTGGTTAGAGATCTCATTCAGTGTCTGCTACTTTTATACTTATATTATGACAAAAAAGAAGCTCCCATTGAGAGTCAGAGAATATAACGATTTGGACATAAATAATACAATCAGAAATACAGTTCAAAGTATTTTAGTATATCGAGTTGTATCCATGGCTTTCAGGATGATGACAAATTTGCGCCATTGCTTTAGCAGTTAAAAGGTGCATTGTGTAACTTTTCTGATGGAGGGTCTGTCAAATGCTTCTTTCCATGGAGATGTTATTGCTTTGTCTGGAGTGTTTCATAGTGTGATATTAAACCTTTTTATCTTCACTAAGACCAGACCAAGGGTCAGATCTGTGAAGAGACAAACCTGCTCACAGTCAGAATACCTGTTTTTGTAGGTATTTTTGAGCTATAAAACCACCTGTAATTAAATAAATGTAAGATAGAGGTGTTTAATGTCATACTATGGAACATTAGAAATTAGCAGGTGACGGACTCCCAACCAAAAAGTTACATATTGCACCTTTAACAATTCATTGGTGAACTGAATGGTGAAAAGTGCTCAAAATGGCGCCTATAAAAAAGGGATAGGTGCACATGAATTTTAGTGCATTAGATGACTGTTAGAAAGGCAATAAAAACGGTAAATGTTTGGTTTACCACTACACACTTTAATTTATTTCAGTATTTAAAACAAAAGTAACATGATCACGACACTTAAATCTATTCAACATGCACTTACTTAAAATAGGTTCTGCTTCCCAATATCAGTGCTCAAGTTAGCATTCAGTGTTACAGTATATGAACAAGAAACAAACGCTCCTATGTAAAACATTCTAGGAAATGCCAGAAAGTGTGCATAGAAAATGACTTACAACTTCCCTATAACTTTCTGTAATACCCAGTGAATTATCAGAGTAGCTTTCACAGTAGTGCAGGATTTGCCGATAGTGTCAGGTCCCCCACTGGTCGGACCCTTGAGATAGATGGTATTATCATTTAAATCCCTGCTATAATGAGCACACACACGGCCAGGCTCCAGGATCTTCAGAAGCAGGTATTCTCGGCAGTTCCACCCTGAGCCTGTAGTCATTTAAACACACTGCTGCTAAGTGCACGGTCCATGGTGGTTCTCTGGGCCTTTACTGCCTGTGGAGGGAGATTACAGACAGAAATACCCCCTAAGAAGTGCTCAGGCAAAGTGCTGAAACGTGTCAACAGTGAGGAAGAAAAACTGTGGAGGGAGTTAAGTGATTCTGAATAAAGGTTCACGATGGAACTTTTCTGGTGGTCTGCTTCTGTCAATGAAGAGGTTATTGGTTTACCTAAGAAATTTAACTTCTAAATCTTCATGGAGACAAGCTGGCGTCGCCAAATAGGATAGTTAAAGGTCATATCTGTGGAAAGGTGAGCCCACTCTCAGTAAGAATGCATGTTATTAATTATTAATTCCTTTTCAGTAATAAAACGCCTGCATTTGAATGAATGAGTTTACGATAAATTAGTTTAATGTCATACTGTGGAACATTTAGGCAAAGATAACACCTAAGCACTGCCTCACCAGTGACCCCCACCACAAAGTGCATCTTTAATAATCACATATGTATTGTGATTTCAACAAGATTTGAGATTTATGTTCTAAAATCAGGATTCACGATGAGAGTAATCTAATGTAGTCTCCTGCCAAAAAGTCACACCTGTCTAGGGCTGAACGATCTATCGTTTTAGACCGAAAATCGCGATCTCAGACAACACGATTTTGGGATCGTTTAAAGCCACGGTTTTTTGCAGCGCTCCTAACTGACCCAGGTTTTGTTTTGTCAACTATTTCACACATGTACGTCGCCTCCCTGCCGCGCTGCTGAGCTCACCAATCAGAAGCGGCAGCACAAGTCACGTGTTCTCGACTCCAGCTCACCAATCAGAAGCGGCAGCACAGGTCACGTGTTCTCGACTCCAATCAGTGTAGCTGGTCATCAGTTTCAGAAATGGCTTTAGCGGGACCAGAATTGGAGTCTGGGGTTTTGAACCCAAAGAAAAACAGCACGTCGGTCATTTTTCTGTATTTCGGGTTTGAGGCTGCAGACGAACATCAGAAACAGGTGCTGTGCAAAACACGTCGTGCTAAAGTTGCCACATCCAGTGGAAACACGACCAATTTATACCGCCATACGCGCATTCGCATGACGAGTGCACGGCGAGAAAGTCCAGTGAAACGTCTAGTGCAGGGGTCGGCAACTCCACTACAGCTCTTAACGCGAGTCTTAAGAGAATTATTTACACCTTTCAGTCTTTTCATCACAACAGTAGCAACATAAATAAAGTGCATGAGTGAAATAAAGAACTGCGCTGCACACGTACGACCTGCACACGTATAATCTCTGAAAAGTTTAACATGAACCATCTCCAACGCCATAGAAGCACAGAACAGACTCACCATAGGCAGAACATCCCTCAGTCACAGAAAGAACACGCATATTCCACTGAGTCCTGCCCTTTAGTCCGACAGAAGCTGACAGCGCTTCTAGTTTATGCAAATTAGCCATGTGGTTTTAAGTTTCGCTTCTGTATAACGTAAACAAATGTGCGCAAAGCTGCATTAAACACATTATTATTTGAGTCCTCCTCGTAGGAAATAAAAATCCAAACTTAAATTATCCACCCGCAGAACCAAAAATGCGTCTGCTTCTATGTTCTGTCATCATTTTATCGCGTGTACATTGTGTACCAGTCTCGGCTTTGACGCATGTTTTGAGCGACAAAAATATTAAAAACGTTTTATTTAAATGTTATAAGATTACCATTATCTACAACTTTAGATTTACATTTAAAAACGAACAAACTAAAATAAAAATACAATGTAATTAAATACTCATTATTATTTTCCAAAGTCACAGGGAGCCACCACAGAACGATGAAAGAGCCACATGCGTTTTCATTCTTGCATTACAGTTATGGAATTTAGTGTTTGAATGGTATGATGTAAGTTTCTCTGATGCTTGCGAATGTTCATGTGCACTGAAAAAAATCGTGGATAAAATCGAAATCGCAATTTTTGCCAGAAAAATCGCAATTCAATTTTTTCTTAAAATCGTTCAGCCCTACACCTGTCTGTTGTTCATACTTTTTGATTAATAAAATCATCAATTATTCCAATTAGATGCTACACTGCTGTTTGAAGCCTAACCCAGGAACTTTGGGGTTTAGACAAGGTACAACCTAGAGGCTCACAGAAATACTCAGAAAACAATTATTGCAAGTATTAGCAGGGAAATTTTGATTTGATTCAACTTTAAAAAAAAAAAAGCTTTTCATTATTTTTCATTATTCAGTGGATGTCCAACACTGTCTTGCATTTACACATTCTAACTTGTGAGTTCAAGGTGGTAGAAGTGTCTTGCTCAAGGACACAAAGCGAAGTTTGATCAAGCTATCTGCCTTACCATTACACTGATAACTACAATGACTTCTTTAGCACATGGTAATGCCTTATGTTGACTGACTGTTACTAAATCCTAAACCTGGACAATAACACATAGTTTACATTGAGTGTGGGAATCAAACAGTGCCATATGTGCTGAGTATAGTCATCCGTCCTCAGACTAATGTACCATGTCCTTCTCCTGCCCCACACATCCACACTGAGCCAAACTCATTTGGGATGGTTACAATAGAATTCCTGAAGGCTTCAATTTGCACCAAACTCCAAGCCAGAAACTGGACCCGGGAGCCCAGCGTGAGGGTGAGCAGATTTACAGAGAAGAGGGGTTATTACAGGCCAGGAATATGTGTGTGTGGCTGCTAATGTGGACCACCTTCTGTTCCTGCCCACAACGGCAAGCTGCAGAAAGGCCCACCTATAACAGGTTTCATTAAAGCATAGTTAACATCAATATATTTAAGATTTGACTTCAAATCGTGCCTATATTTGGTGGAATTTTATCATTTTACTATCAGTCCAGCTATTTCAGTTCCGATACCGATTTCGATACTATGGCTTTAAATATCTGGTGATATCCGATACCAGCCGATACCAGCACAGAGACTGAAAGCAGTATTTATTTAACAAAAATAAAACAAAAATAAATGTATGTTAGGTAGCTGTCATTTATCTTTATAAGTATCTACAGAACAGCTTTGTATGAACTCCGGATCGTTGCATCCCTAGTAGAGGTTTTCCATTTCAGCCCTGAGCACTACTTCCTATATTTTTGTACTTTTCTCTGCCTCTAAACTGATGTAAAACTATGATATTCACTATAAGTACACTCACCAAACCAAGTAAAAATTAGAAAAACATGAAAACCTATCATAATGCACTTCAACTTTATGGTTTCTCCTTCCCTACCAGTGCCCAAAGGCTGTGAGTGTGCGTCTGGGGGCTGTACACTCCACTGCTGTGCTCAGACCACCTCAGTTAATAACCTGCTGCTGCCTGATGATGACTACCAACAGTTAAAGCAGAGATCACATTGAGCTAAAAGGCCGTTTGAATGCCATTAACAACATGGTGATAGAGTTTAACAGCACGTCCAAGGACCACGGAGAGGCATTCACACGTGCTACGACTGCTGCTGCTGCTGAATGGACACTAAACGAAATGTTATCGATACGGGCTAAAGTAGTGCAAGGGTTAGAAGTAGATGCTGTTCAGTTAAAGGTGCAATGCTTAACTTTTCTGGTGCGGGTCCATAAACTGCTTTGCCAAATAGATCTCTGCTCATTGTTCCTTGTTAGACTGAATTTGCATTGATGGTTGGAGAAGCAGTTGGCGTAGTATACCTGCCACATTTCCGCATATGTGACCCAGGGCAGTTTTGTAAAGGGTCGTCTGTCATTTTCAAGTGTAATATAAACATTTTAAAGGTGGTGTGCCTGATTTTTACTTTCTTAACAATGTGAAAGACAGAACTAGTTCATTCAAATGGTTTGAAGTGGTTCCTCACATCCTTATGCAGTCAGAGCATCCTAATTATTCACCGTGACGGGTTTATAAGCGCTTTCTCCAACTTTCAGAGGCCAGAGCAGAGTTTTGCGTCACTGCAATAACAACAACTAGCATGCCAACTGTGCACGTCTTTATACTTCTTGAACACTTTTTAATTAGATGGAGACGGCATAAAGTGGACTTATTTTGACCTCAAGAGACTCCGAAACAATAAACTGAGGTGAAACATTTGGTTCAGAAAAAAAATACAGGCCCTTGAATAACCCACAGTAAAATGCATCAACGATTTAACACCCACTATTTTGTCTATTCTCCAATAAGCACCTGTGGAGTTGAAAGCAATAAAAATCTATATCTTACTTTGAAAATATTCTGTCATGACTCAGGAGTTTTGGCCCAGTACTGCATAACTGGTGAATAAAATCATCCAGTAACAAAAAGCTCTATTAAACACTGACTCACAAAAGAATGGCACAACAGATTCAAGTGCACAACCAGGAGCAGTGAATGTAAAAATCACTACTGGGAGTTCTACAAAGCTCTGTACTGCAAAATCCCACCCACCTACACTGGGTCTTATTAGGATTCCTGATGCTGTTTCAATCCTCCATTTGTTTCACAGTAATCTTGGCAACACGAAAAAAGAGGATTTGGAGATGAATGTCCAATTATTTCAAAATGGGAAATAAAAGTTAGCTAGTTGTGCCGGTCAAATCAGATTTTGAGAGTTTGAATGTGTTTTTATATAGTTGATGAGACTGGCAGAGCACCATGACCGGATTTCATGGTGTGAGTGGTAAACCTGAGGATCCTTGTAAGTATAGTAGTCTTCAACAGATTCCGGTTTCAACAGACTAAGATGGCATATGATGGAAAATTTCAAAAGTTCATGAATGTATATATGGTTTTAAATTTAACAAAAAGATGCTCATTATGCACAATAAATGCAGAATTTTACATAACATAACATAAGCCCAAAGCAAAGAAAGACGGTAAAAAACCTATATTTTTGACTGTCCTATATCAGCCATACATTTACAGGATATTATACATGTACATACAAAAATAACAACTCTTTTGTCCAGATATACATGCAAGAAAACCAAACCCGCTTCAAGTTATAGCTGGCATTAAACCTGATGTCCTTCCTGTTCATTCAAATACTCTGACTGTAGGCAATATTGGAGTGTCTTTCCCACACTCTTAGAAATACAAATGAAATGAAATGTTGGATTTAATTAAAAATGTTTTGTCAACTAATTCCACACAAGCACGTTGTCTTAATGTTAAAGTTTGTTTTGTGAGTTAAATGCAAAGTAAAAATGTTGCTTCAAGACTACTCAAGGCTCTCTCTTACCAATTAACAATATTTTGTTTGTATTTTGGAATACAACAGGGATACAACAGCATGCACAGTGATGGGATTAAAACCACTAAACATTAACTCTACAACAATGTCTACTGGAAAATTAAGGGGAAAAACTGCGATTAATAATGTGAATAACAAATACAAACATTCTGAACCGATCACAGAGTACAGACTGTGTGTAAGCCTGTATTTATAGGCCATTGGGTCCCCGGGGACGAGCGAGAGTCACCAGTCCTGTCAGCAGCTTCATCAAAACAGCCTGGGATAGTTTCAGGTCACTACAGACTTCATTTGGCAGCGCTGTTCAACTGGGACATTTAAAGCTTAGTCATTAGCCTGGTTTTTCCACATGTAGTCAGCATTTAATCAAACACAACGGTCTCATATTTTTATACTAATAGTCAAGTACCAGTAAAGTACCAGTGTTGGGCTTTATTTGTGTGTTTAGTAAGAATGTGAAGATTAGAGTGCAGTAATTGGACTTCTGAAATGATAGGAAGTTGGAAGCAATTAAAATGAGGCACACAACACTAGCTGCTCTTGTGAAAAGTGGTTAGCAAGGGATTATAGTGAATGCAATTTGAGCACTGGAATGATCAGAACCTGTCTTGTGTATGGACTTAAAAAAAACATGGAGGATTACAATACAACTTTAAGTATGTTTTAGATGAGGGAGGGATTATAATATAGATACTAGTGTTGTCATAATACTAAAATTTCAAACTAAATTTCAATACTAAGGAATAGACTTGTAATGTTCCACAGTAGGGCATTAAACATATCTTGCTTGCATTTGTTCAATTATGGGGGTTTTATGGCTCAAAAATACCTCAAATAACATGAATTCTTACCATGTGCAGGCTTGCGTCTCCATAGATCTTCATTCATTTCTGTCCTGTGAATGTGACTTTTTAGTATAAATACTTGCTTAAACGAGTATATGAATAGCTTTAGTATCGATTAGAATCTTTCAGCTTGAATAACAGATACAAGCTGCAAAATCTGTTTAGAGTGGAAAGCGTTTTACTTTTATATTTGAACAAGCAAACTGCATTAAAGTGAACCAGCTGCAGAGAAACAGACAGTGTGTAGAATAACTATGAACGCGGCGTGCCCGGGAGGCTCTGAGGAGGAGAGAGAGAGCCGCCATGACCTTGTACTGGCATTGTGGAGCCTGTCAACGGACATCAGCCTGAGTCTATGTGAGAATCTGCTACACATTCTGTTACAAGCTTAGACTGGCAATAACGCTATTCAAAAGGTACTTAAATGTATTGTTTTTGTTGGAGTAATCAATCACTGTCATGCGCACAGTGAGGCAAGGACAATTTCAACTGCAAAATACAGGCCTTTATTGACAATATAAAAGATGTTGTCATTAATAAGTAATAACACAATCTCAGCATCAATCAGCAAACAAAAGCACTGACAGAACAGAAACAAAGCATCAGCTTCAACTGTGTCTAAGTGTGAAACTCAACACAAGAGGTTTTGGTACATTCACAACAAAGATTCAACCCTTTTCAAGCAATCTGAGCACTGAAGTCAGGGCCGTGTGATGTATATGATGATAAAAATCTAATAATAATATGACTGACACATTGCAATTCAGGACTTTCCACTCACTTTTCCTATCGGTCAGTATGTATCATGCGAGTGACAGGTGGATTTAACCAATCACAGTGAAGTCTGAACATATAGACGCTGCAATTTTAAGTTCAAGACTCCATGAAATAACTTTTCATTATCTTGATAAAATCAAAATATCTACGATACTAAAATTTTTAAATAGTGTGATCACAATTAGTCTAGTGAAGGAACACAGAGAAGATCATGGATTACAACTTGTTGGATGTTAACCAGAGGATGCATACTTAGTGTTGTCACAATACTCACAATTTTAAACTCAATTTCAATACTAAGGAACAGACTCGATATAATATACTTATACAGATTCCAATACCGGTACAGCAATGATAATAAAAACCACTATTGATGTAGACACTAGAATGTCATTTTCAACATTAAATCATAGTACTTTTTTATATGTGGTTTTATATCTGTGTAATTCCTCAGTCATTCAAGCAGGTTCCATAGTGGTCCATGGGTGTATATTAGTCTATGTGCTCTTATACTTGTTGTGATACAATGAGAAGACAGACTAAATATGAATGATTTGGGAAACATGCCTGAATGAAACAAAACAAAATCACAACTTTCAGATTTAAGAAGACAAACCCAACAGAAGAAACATTATTTACCCCAAAACAGCTCATATATTTAACATTTAGACATCTCAAAGGCTCCAGGCACCTGCAGTGAAGGGACAAGCATGGAGCAGAGATGACGACAGATACCGAACATAAACCAGTGATCACATGACACAGAGGGGAAGGCTCAGACAGGTGGAGGCGCAGGTATCTCTGCAAAAAACCAATTTGTAGCGTATCAAGATCAGAAAGCGATAAGGTATCCTCATTTCCCTCCTGCCACACAAGTACTGTACGCCACACCAACCCACTTCCTCTGTTACAAAGATGTGAGGAAAGAACAAAGGCCCATGAGGAGAGGAGACAAGGCTGTGGCTCTGATGTAGCATCCTCTGATTGCTCTGGTGAGATTGTAGCTAACAACGCAAATGCATCACACTTAAGACCAAGAAGGAGCAGTACAAAAGATAGGGATGAAGAGACAATACAAGGCTAGCAGCAATATAATGTGCTAAAAATGTACAGAGAAGGCAAGTCATGATGAATAATGAATTTTCATGAAATTTCAAAATTAAGATATATTAATTTCACCAAAAATAATTACAGAGCACAGTTTGTGTCACTCCCACGTCTGAGAAAATGACACAATCACAAAATAGATCAGAAAAATATTATGCATTTTCAAAGACAATTCTATAAAAAATATGATTAGAACATTATAGTATCAATGTTGAAATTTGGGGAAAAAAATATTTACACAAAAATAAACCATTTTTATGAGCTTTTGTTGATCACTAATGCTTAGTATTTTTGTTTTTGTTTTATTTAAGTCTCAATCCACTTATGTAGCTACCCATTGAAGCTTCTTTTGAATGTAAGTTGGCTTAAATCATTGAAATGATTGGCAGTAGAGAAATAAACAATAGATTTGGGATTTTGAATGCTAAACTGTGAAACAATGTCATATGCCCATATACATGCATTTTAAATATACATTTTTAGTATCTGTATATGCAATAACCTCTTCCATCTCAAGACTATCTCAGCTCAGTGCCTTGAGCCGTAGGGCGCTTTACTCTAGTGAAAATAAATGTGCATAAACGCATTCCTCATTACAACACACAGGGGGCGCCGAGCGTAATGTGCCAGTGTAATGCAAGAGAGAGTGCTGAAGGCATGGCACCAGCCTTTCCCTTATGCTAATTTATCGTCATTTAACATCATCAATAATGCATTTACCTGGAGTGGGTATTACAGTGAGCGCGAGAACCACTGGGTGTAGTACAACTGAATTATGACTATTGAGCATAAAATGACTTTGTGTAAAAGGGACACTATATTTTTACTACATTTTAAAGAGGGTATTATGCAAAATTGGCTTGTTTGAGCTTTCTACCATATTATAATGCTGGTCCCTCATCAAAAACATGTTTTAAAAGTCACTCATGCATGTTTGAGTATCTTGCAATCTCTCCTGGACCCTGGCAGTTAGCAGCATGAGCCTGTCCAAGACTCTGATAAAAGGTAACATGGCGATCTAAATATGTGTTGGCAATAAGTGTAGTACACCCTCTTTAAACCATTTGGCTAGAACAAGTATAAAGGCTGAAATGAGCCTGAAGAGTGCATGAAAAATGATGTTGGTTTTAACAGGTTGCAACAATTCCTCATCTTGAACATCACCAGACACTTTGAGCACAGATTTGACCAGCCCCTCCTAAAAAACAATGATTTACAGTCTTGAGGGAATGTATGATGAATGAATGGCTATTGACAAAATTGTGGTTTCAGTGCACAAAAGAAGACTGGTCATATTAAAGCTTGTAACGTTTTTAATAAACCAATATTATGGGAATACGTCTGGTACTAAAGGAAATTTTGCTGAATTACAGAAAAATGTCAAATATTTTGGTAGATGCTGATCCAACTAAACCATAACATTTTCATATTCCATAACAAGTGCAGAAAGCTATATTAAAACATTTTACAGGAAAGTTGAATCATTTTGCCCTTGGGCCCTAACCTTTCTCTCAGCACTTGTAGTTAATCACATTCTTTCATTTTGCACTCAAATTTGTGACAGTGACACATTTCTACTGACAATTAACCTTCTTCTGCTTATACTTTAGGAGATTGGAAGTTTTAAATTGAAAGTGACGATACTGCTGTACTGGAGCGAAACCCCGGAATTCTACCTAGACTAATCCAGAACTCGAAATGGGCCAAACGAAGTCTAAACCAGGAATAAGAGTTCAAACCAGGACCAAACCAGGACAAGAGTGAACAGAGCCTAGATTAATGACAGCTGGAGCTTTTGTGTCTCCTGTGAGGTGAAGTGACAGACGGATAAATGTACTAGTGTATGTTAAGCATCTACTACTATATTATGCTTTATCTTGGGCTAGGACGCAGTAATCCTGTTTTTATTAAAGGGGAATTTAAAAGAAAGTGTCTGAACAGGTTTAAACCCCCTGACTGAGGAGGATTTCATGACTGCAGTTCACAATACGTGTCTGTGTGACGGTCTATTGCATCATAAATGCACCTTGAGGTATTTTAAAGCAGCTTAGGTTCAAAGTGTGATCACGCTGTTCCCAAGATCACCTTCACTGAAACATATTTTATTCAGAATGGAACCTCCTCTAATCAGGTGTTCACAAACTTGGCATTTCATAAAAGTCAGCCGTCACTGTAATATGGTGTAACACATCAGAAATTGGGGAAATAGAAACAAATACATGTTTATTTGGTTGAATGTTATACAGTTTTGTCAATGAAATAACAAAATAAACTAAAATCTAATAAATACCTACTATACAGAAAAAAGTTAATAATAATAATAATTCTCAAAACCAAAAAGACATACAATTTATTGCAGTTTTGGACAATCAACTTTGAATTTGCAGCATTTGCATTATTCAGTATGTAGCCCTGGATGTGCAATGAATCAACAACTTTGTCCTGGGGTATTTTTTAAGACATACTGTAAGTATATATTATATTTAGTTTTTACTTTGTTTTAAAAGAAATGTGCTGTTGCAACTTGCAGTGTCAGGAAGGCTGGAATAAGCAGTGTACACAACTTTAAAGGGCTCATTTCACGCCATTTTCTGATCTATGTTGTTTCCTCAGCACAAACATACCCAGAGTTGTGCTTTGTTTCATTCACACATGTTTAACACACAAATCTGCATATTTAAGTTCTTCTTTTTTGAACAGAAAACACTGTTCCACCTTGTGATGTCATGTGGTAATGCAGGAAGTGCTCCACTGTGTTTTAAACTCCATACACCTTCACTAGAATCATTTGGATGATTTCAGACCTGGAATTGCCAGTTTCTACTAAACAAAAAAGTAAAATGTAGCTGTTAACTTGAAAACTACCTCTTCATGACATCACAAGTTGGAACAGAGCATTTTGAGCTTTGGAGATGACAGACTTGATTACAAAAACATATGTGAATTAAACAAAACACTGGGTAGTTGATGAGGTAATAACATTCTAAATGACTAAAAGTTCACAAGAGTCAATTTTGTGTAATATAGGACCTTTAAAAATATCAATGAAAACAAGAAGAAAAGTCATGTTTAATGCAGATTTCCACAAGTATGCAGGGAGCACAGACTACAATGTCCTCTTCTGACTGCACAACCATCCAGCTAGCAAGGTTATTTCTTTAAACCGCTGCTATTCAGGTCCTGGTCAAATGTTATTGGGGTCAGTGCCTTCATAAGCCTGTAAGAAAAGAGGTCTGAGAGGGAGGGAGGATGAAGAAAGACACCAAATATGCAGAGGAGAGAGAGGGAGTGGAGAAAAGGGGCTCTCCACAAACGTGTGTGCCAGAGTCATTGTACTGGCCCAAAGACCAGAGGGACAGCCCACCTCTCTAGCTCCTTCAGTCCTGTTTACAAATCCTACGCTTGTAAGGCCTGGGAAATGCCACCAGCACGGAGAGGGTTGAATGAGGAGTAAATGTCTCAAACTTATCATTTGTGTTTTTCAGTGTTTCTTTTGTTTTTGTTTTTTTCATAATAGTTTATACATAACAGTTGTTTTTTTTTTTTTTTGTTTTTTTTTGTATTTTGTATTTTATACTTTTGCTCCACCGGAACAAAATTAGAGTCTATCTTTAAGTCTATTTCTAAATTATTCTTTTTTTTAGCTATTATCTATTATCTTGTTTTATTGCATGTTCCATTTTCCTGCTGTTCTTGAACTGTGCGTTGCAACACTGGAATTTCCCCACTGTGGGACTAATAAAGGCATATCTTATCTTATCTTATCTTTTCACGAACAAACTTAACAAACAAGCAGGGCAGATGCATGTGAATTTCAGAAGTAATAATGTATTACAAAAAGTTTCTACTGTCACAATCAAAATTAGACTACAAACATGCATGTTACTCAGACGGAAACACTCTGTTCCACCTTGTGATGTCATGTGGTAATACAGGAAGTGCTCCATTGTGTTTTTAAACTCCATACACCTTCACTAGAATCATTTCGAAAACTACCACTACATGACGTCACAAGATGGAACAGAGCATTTTGAACTTTGGAGAAGTCACTGGACAGACTAATAATAAAGGGTTACTCAAGCATGTATGAATGAAACTACAATGAAAATACAATTCCAGGTCAAAAAGAATAGATTTTGTGTAATATAGGACCTTTAAACACAACTTATTCAGACAAAGAATCATTCACAACCCCTCCGGACAGCACAATAAAAACACCGTAAACCTGTAGAATAGTTTGGATGTGAAACATAAAAAAACTAAATTGTTAAGTATCACAACAGACCATTTGAATTGAAATTTTCGTCACGCTCTGTATAGCACTAAAATGGTGACAGCTTTGACATCCAGGTACAAATGACAGCATGTCCTCACAGATAATGTCACTCCGTCTTCAGCGAGGAACAGACCAGACACCAGCGCACCTCTGTATGGAATTCAGCTTGAAACCAAAGCAGGATTAAAAACTGAACTGGGAATAGTGCACTTCCCACAAAAAGCTGCCATCAGTGAAAGAGTAATGAAGCAGAAAAGCATGAGTCAACACTGTCACTACAGAGAGGGGAGCAGGGTGAGGTGTGTGTGTGGGCGGAGGGACCATGGTAATTTCATCTACTCCCACTCAGAAAGAAAAATCCTGACAGACCAAACTCAGAGGTGGAGATGTCAGCGCACCAGGCCAGAATTTGAACCACATTAGCATATTAAAAACACACAAAAGTTTGAGTTTCGTGGTGTCATCGTGGGTCATATGCAAATCTGCCTATAAGTAAGGCAAGGTGCAGAATATCTGTATGGAAGATAAGAAGTTATTCTAAATATAGTCTCCACCAGAGCATGGAAATCCAACCGAAGTCCGACGGGTTTGGACAAATATTTAGAACTTATGCTCCGGCTCGAGTCGGACTCGGACACATCAGCGCGTCTGCCGTTTCCTGTCTACAGTAAAACGACTCAATTTGAGACTCTTAAGTGTTCAAAAGATCAGAGCACTGCACTTCGGGTTTAGATACAAGTCAAAACTAATATTGTTATGTCATTATTATTTGTGAAATGTGGTGCAATACTTCAGATACATGATTTTTAAAGCTGTGTGGATGTAAACAGACACACATGAACTACTTTCGATTTTTACTTATAAATAACGCTTCAAATTGGATTAACAGTGCAGTTTTGTGGACTGGGTGTCATTATTTGCGGAGGACAATTTCTATGGATAATGTGGATGAGATGCTGCACTTTAAATTTACCACTTTATGAGAGGTGAGTAATTTCGCTATATCCCGAGTTTGTATTTTGCATCTCTGTGTCCGTTAGAGGCCACACAACCAATATCCTACGTTTGTCATTAGTAGGTCTATGAAAATAGTGTGTTTAATTGTGTCGGGTTCAGTCGGGGTCGGACGCAAATATCGCAATGCCTATTGGGCTTGGGTCGGATTTGACCATTGCTCTGTCGGAGGCGGGCCGGGCTCGGACAGAAAAATTTGGCCCGGTCCAGACTCTAGTCTCCACACAACTTATATGATAACTTCTTGCTTGCTTGTTTAAAATGTACGAAAGTTTGAGTTTCATAGTGCCAACGTGGGTCATATACAAAAGTATGTCTAAGGAAAGATGCAAAATTATAATATCTCTTCTATATCTTTGTAGCTGATGTCATCAACATTCCCTGAGGGTGTGACGCTAACTGTAGGCACTGCTCTGTCTGAGGCTTTGTTAGACTTAATCTGAGCTTTATTTCAATGCAGCCTGATCAGAAAGCACTGACTTAGTTGGAACTACAACGTGTGAACTGATTTTTACTGTTAAACAAGTAAATAACTTTACAGTCACAAGCTAGCTAGCATTCTCAAACAGTTTTTCCACCATACACATACATGTAGAACACTCCCAGCATCATTCAAAGTATCAATATAAAAGTATGCAATTTTATCAAAGAATCTGTTTAAAAACTAAAAATAAAACTTACCCTGTTGATAACTTTCACACTGTTTATAACTTTAATTTTTGCATTGTTGCACCATCAACTAAAAAATTTGTAGCACTATATTCAATGGTCCCAGTGTGTGTAACAACTTTGTAGGTTATTTTTAAGTTACAAAACATATTCACATCACGGATCATTCGCAAATCTACCTCTCTAATGTATGTTACTAGTGGGAAGCCTAGACCAAGGCATGAAGCCATACAGTGCAATTTTACACAAAGTGAGTACTTCACCTGCCTCTCTGAACTCTCCATGGTGTAATCTACATGGTGTAAGTAATACTGATTTGTTTTTTATACTGAAAAGTACAAAATTATCCACCTGCACAATCTGACAAAATTACACCAAAGATGAATGGAACGTGTAAACAGGATCTGAAGTTTTTGGTGTCACCCAGAAACCAAAGCAACAAGGCAATTTGAGCAAAACACAACATTCTTTTCAAATTTGTAAGAAAATTTGTACTGGCACCCCACCACAAATCTCATCTGTTTTCAATGCAAGTATCATGATATTTCACACATCGCACACTTAACATGAAACACTTACTTTGAAGCCAAAACCACCTTAGGTCAATCTGAAAAGCTGTTTATTTTTAAAGCTAGTTGGATCAACAGTAATGCGCTATCTTCCAAACACACGCTCTAGAGCCACACCTGCTCATCTCCTGCAGAATGGAAGAAACTCAAACGTGTTGCAACATGACACGATTTTTAAAAATACAGAAATCTCAAGACCAAAATTTGGCTCATAATATTGTCGTCTACTCATGAAACATACCTCGAGTCATGAGTTTGTCACCGTCTCATGAGGTCAAAATGCTCCGTTCCACCAGCTGATGCCATAAAGATGGTTCAGAAGTCCTTAAAACCTGTATATTTGCATGCACCGAAATGTTTTTAAAGGTGTACAATGTAACTTTTCTGGTGTACTGTCCACTACCTGCTTGTATCCATGGAGATGTTATTGCTTTGCCAGGGTTTTATAATTTATACATCTTACATTTCTACAGTTGTGCTTTTATTACCAAAACATGCATTGAAAAATATGCTTTCTTATTGTGACGAAAATCTCTACAGATCTGTCCTGTAACTTGGCCTGATGGTGTCACCTACTTGTTTCCATGGAGACTGATAAATGTAATGCCATACTATGGAATAATCTAGGCAAAGCGGTGACTTCTTTAAACATGTGTGAATGAAATAAAACACAACTTTTTGATGAGGAAACAACATTACAACATAGAACAGAAAGTTGCGTAATACAAGCTCTTTAACCTCCTACTCCAATGACATTAAAAAAGTACAGCTAAACTCCAAATAATCTCCAAAAGAGCCCCAGGGTAATGCCCATCTAGCTCCGTCAGTCAATGTTAACCCCCATTTATTCTTGCTTTGGTCTGGCATCACTTTGTTGTTCACTCGTCTCTATGCGACTGACACTTTTTGGCATCACGGTGTCTAGACAAACGCTGAACTCCTCTGTCTCCACGACCACACAGCACGTCAGTATGCTAATGTTTTAATGCAGCAAATAAAATGAGTGCACGGTCGGCTGGGTATAAGCTGACTTGATCCTGAATATGATCGCATTAGGTACTGTGGCCTAAGTGGCATCCATGTGGTTCAAATGGGCAGCTCAATTTAATTTTAAATGTTCTATATGGACCCCCTGGAGTCTCAAATAAAGCATGATTGATTGACATTTCAAATTAATTCTCTGAACATAAATAATATGAAATTATAATGCCATTTAACATAAAATCATGTCAAATTTCTTCCCGCAAAGTCTGAACACTGCTCCAAACCACATGATATTACTGACTGTAGAGCTCTTAAGAAAGATCCCAGCTGATTATTGGCAATTAGAAATGACTGAATATTGATAAGATTCTGATAATTGCACAACCCTATCATGCCGATACCTGTTACCTGGCCTGCTACTGTGGCTGATAACTGATATTTGCCAGTACCAATATTTAGCTTTTAAAGTCCATAGCAAAGCCCACAAATGTATATAAAACTATTTCCATTTTGACTCATTAGTCTGTATTACGACCCAGCTCTGCTAGGGACAGGGGAAGTAACAAAAGAACAAAGATGTAAAAATGGTAAAATTAAAGTTATAATTAATTTAAAAGGAATGTAAAGGTAGAACTAACAAAACCATGATATTTACAAGGATTAACAAAAAGAGGCTTTAAACAGAGTAGTTAACTGTATAACTAAAGCCAAGTTAACAGAACTAAAATATTTAAATTACAATAACAGCAAAACAAACCAGTCTCAAACTAAGTCACAAAGGACTACTTAGTGTCTCAAGGTTCAAACTTGCACAAAACTACAGGGAGACACAGCAAATGTGGCATGGAGTCCACAGACAGAACAGCAGCCTGGAGTGGCAGGGGGCGGGTCCTTTTAAGGTGTGGCAGCTGCAGGTGAAGGCCCAGGATTGGCCAGTTGTTAGGGTGATGCACCAATCAGCAGGAAGGGACCCAGGCGCCAGCTTGAAATGAATCCACCAATCGCAGGAGAAGTCTGTCAGAGTGAGCCTTGCACAAACACAGGGATCAGCAGCAGGGACTTAAACAGATAAGGCTACAGGAGGAGCTGGAAGCCTGAGGCCCTAACAGTCTGTTCAAAAAGGGCACATAGAGAATAAAATATAAAATATCAAAATTGAACAATATCGACAAATCGATATTGGAACAACCCAATCACCCATTCCTAGTATATGTGTAGAATCCCTCAGTCGTCCAGGTAGAATCCATGGAAAAAGGAGAAATTCAATTTGTCAACTGGACGAAAGTTTATTTGGTCGAATACGTTTCGCAGCTCATCCAAGCTGCTTCTTCAGTTCTGGTCAGATGCTGGTGGACACTGCCTTATATCTGTCTGAAGGGAGGAGCTAATTACAATGAAATTACTCTGAGACTACCACACCTATTTGTTTACAGTTTCTGTTAGTTAGGTGGGCCTATTAAATATGCAGTGGGAGTGGAGTGTGGGGGTCTTGTTAGCAGAACCATTCAGGGCCATAATGGGCGTTTTCACACCTCTGACCTGACCTGGCCTATGTTTTCTTTGTTTGTTTAGATTTAGGTTTCAGGATAGAGTTACATATGGGAGACAAATGATGTCTGAGACCTCCATTTCTGTTCAAGGAAGGATTCTCTTTCTTGACAAAAATAGCCTCTTTAACTCCCCTCTCAAACCAGTTCTTTTCTCTGGCCAAGATCTGGACTTCACTGTCCTCACATTTCTAGTATACAACACATTTCTCACAGTAATTTTTCGTATTGTTCAAAAGTGCACCTTGTTTCCAATTACTAGTCTCAACATTGGTAAAGAACTTTACACACAAAATATTCAAATTAAAACTGCAATTTGAGCTGGTGCAATTATCAAAATTGCAAAGGCTGGCATTATATAGATCAGGGGTGCTCAAAGTTTTTTCTTCGGCGGACCAGAATGAATACGCATTAGCGGGTTGAGGGCCAAACCTAAAGACAGTTTGCATGTAAAAATGTTCTTCTGCAAATAAATGTATTAACTGTCTTAGTTATTAGAAAATAGACAAGATGGTTTCCTTTCCATCTCCTACTGACAGTCTTTTAATACAAAATAGAAAAAAAAACTTTGGGCACCCTTGATTTGGGTAATAATAATAAATACATAATAAAACCTTTTCTCCAAAATTGTGCAGTTTCAAATTCATAGATAATATTTTTAAAAGTTGTAAAACATGCAAGATTATGGTGGATATGACCAAGTAAGCCCGTCTGATGCATTTCAGAAGAGCCATTTTTCCAAAGTAGGTAATGTTGTAATCAGCGAGGCTATTAAGCAGCTAAGAGCACATCCATAAACACTTAAAGACTACTCCCAAAATGTGAATGGAGATCCCAAGTGTGGGCATGACTTGGTGGCCTAAGTGCTGTGAAATGATCCCTTTACATCATAACAGAGAATATTATAACTGAACAATTACACTCCTCCAAGACTTTGAACTTTCCTCCACCAAGAAGTTGTAATTTAAGTGACTTCTATAAAATCTATACCTAAGGGGGTTTCATCTACATTACAGTCACTACAGTGCACAAATGAGGTGCTAATGTTATCTTGAGATTTTAATATTGCTATTGTAACTGCCCAAATTAAATTACAAATAATTAGGAGAAGAAAACATGGCATGCGTAATTGTCGTTGCAATGAAGCAGCCTAATGGGGTAATAAAGTGATAACGATGTGCTTGGATGTACATTTAAAACTACTACAAACATCTCATCTCCAAGGCCACAATATACCATTAAAAAGTAGAGAGATCTTTAGATATCAGTGCACTTTTAATTACTTAAAAAGGTGCACTGCGTAACATTTCTAGAGTAAAGTCTGCCACCTGCTTATCTCCATGGAAACATTCTTGCTTTGTTTAGAATGTTCCACAGTATATATTGAGCCTATCTGTCACGAGGGAGCAAGTTACAGCACAATTACATTTAAAAGAACATTACAGTTCTGTTCTGTGGAGAGTCGCGCCTATTCACAGAAGGAATTCATGTATTTTTGAGCAATAGAAACAACCATAATGAATAAATGCTAAATGTATATCTTTAAAGTCATATCATGGAACATTCCAGGCTATGCAATAACATCTCCATGGAGACAAGACGGTGGCGGAACCTCCGTGAGAAAAGTTGCGCAGTGAACCTTTAAATTACATCTGTATAACTTTTTTAACCACACACTGGTCTTTTTTGGGATTATTAGTCTTCCAAGTGAATAACAGTTTTATATGGAATTACAACATATAACAGATATAGTCTAAATATTATCATTATAATGAGGTTTAAGTATATGTATATGTTTTGTATATTTAGAGCATTTTTAGAAAAGTACTAGGAAACAATGTATTTATATAAAGACAGATTAAACTTGCGATTCATGAGTTTAATTTGCAATCTTAGTTATAAATACCAGAAAATGCCATATCTTCAGCTAACTCACACTTTCTGCTGTCCCATATAAATCTTTATATTATATTTGAAATTAAATGATTAGACTAATACAAATTATGGTCTACTAAGACATTATTGACCAATTAATCAAATAAAGGACTGCAGCCGTACACTGTATATTTTAATGTTTTGTCTGATACCAGATATAGCCACTAAAACAGCTTTTGTTAGCCTCGTGTTAAATAAAGAAATATGTTTAAAAATGAAGCAATTTGTTAAGTTTATATTTGAACTCATGAGAAGGACAAAAGGGTAACTGTTGGGTTTTAGGATGACGCAGTGTGCAGACTGAAGGGAGAAAAGGACATCTCAGAACAGCGCACAAATAGAAGGGGGGCTTTCACATTCAGTCCATGGACACTTCAATGACAGGTCCTATAATTCAAATAACACACTGTACTACACACCTGGAGGAGCACATGTACAATAATCCCACATCACTGACAGCACACACCTCTGTATCACTCAAGCAACACACAGGATATAGGTCTTTCTTAGTAGGGGATGAGAAAAATGCTGTTTGCAATAACTGTATTTATGAGATTATTATATTAAGAACGCAATTATCTATAGGCAACAACATTAAAACAACATTAAACCAGGAAAAAAAATTGAATCAAATTAAAAGCGCTCTACATATCTATCGATCTATATTTATATTTGTCTTAAAATGTGAAAAAATTAATACTTCATGACATCACAAAGAGCTTCGGAGATGTAGACAGATCAATAACGCAGGGCTACTCAAACATGTGTGAATGAAACAGAAACACAGCTCCAGGTCTGTTTTTGAGGAGGTAACAACTTTATAACATGGCATAAAGCTCCCAAGTCCACTTTGCATAATAATAGGCAAGAAATAATAATAAGCTTGATATTGATGCAAAACTGCCACTTTAGCGATATATTATACAGACAATAATTCCCAGCCCACTGCTTGCCTCTGTGCTTCCCCTACCCCCTACCCCTGCACTAAGTCACTAAGGCGGGCCACACTTGGATGAACAGGGAGATAAAAAAAAGAAAAAAATCACAAGAAGGGGAGGGACTGTGATCCCATAGTGATCCCATAGCAGCGATTAGCATTAGTAAGCCTTTAACTGTCTGCCGTATTCACTAAACAGTTTTTCCTGTTTAATGAATGCAGATCTATCCTGTGCTAATGGGTGTTTTCCAGCACGCGTGGGGTCCCGTGGGGGCCCGTTCTGCGTTTGTACACAGGGAGGGGAGACAGTTAACAAATACAGTGTGGGCTGCATATTCATAGCAGAAATAATTATATGCAAAGTCAATGCCTAAAAAAGTTCATAAAAAGTTCCACTTACATGCCACAAATATGATGTATTTTAAAGAGAACATTTGGGTGTGGCTGCAAAATATAGATACACAAATAACCAATGTACTTTAATAATTAGCATTAAAGATGCACTATGTAACTTTTCTGGTGAAGGGTCTGCCATCCGCTTGCTTTGCTTTAAAGTGCCTATGCAGGTTACTATTCATTTTACTAAAAGCAAAGCAAAAAACATCCACACTCGTTTTCTCATTTTGGACATTTTTTTGGTTTAAAATGTTACTTCCTGGTTGAAAATGTACACAGAAATGATTATCTCCATCCATCCATTTTCATCCTCTTATCTGGGGCCGGGTTGCGGGGGCAGCAGGCTAAGCAGGGACTTCCAGACTTCCTTCAGCTACACCAGTGGGACCCCAAGGCATTCCCTGGAGCCTCCTGCCAGTGGGACATTATAAAAAACTGTACTGCAAATAAAATGCGCAAGCAATAAGCCTATTTATGCACATAACAAACACACATGAAACAAGATGAACTAATGTAAGCTTCACAGTCTTCAATCAAAATCACAAGGAAATCATCTAGAATGAAAAGCTGAACTGAGCCACTTGTGGGCCCTGTCTTTGCACTGACAGGAGCAGTACACCCCCCCCACTGAGCGCTAACAGTGGCTGACTAACCCCGTCATGCATGAAGTCTGCCCCTAGCACTGCACAGACACTGTCAGTTCCACATCGCCAGAGGAACCATTGTCTTAAGATCCTCGTAACACAAAACCCCAACGGGAACATGGATGCAATATCTACATCAAATTACAATGTTATGATTTGAGACGCTTTCATGCTACATTAGGCCCTAATCTACGAAGATGTGATGGAAGATAAGAAGGATCTGAAATTAATGTACATTGAAGATCAGATATCAGTGGAACAGCCCCAGGAAGAGCCATTCATACGACATTGTGCTGATTGGAGATTGGACAAACAGAATGTTTTGGTTTGGTTTGTTTTGTCCATTGTGTTCTAGATGTGGCTAAACACATCCAATAGAATTAGATGGAGCACTCGGAGGCCTAATCTAATTGATATTGATGTCCTGGTTTGACGGAGGGTCAGGAGTCAAGCAACAAAGTCACAAAATGTCTGTCTCCGTGTCCCCCGGGAAGACGCCATTTGATTTGTCCAATAGTCGATTACTTTATAAAGCAGTCAAGACAGAAAAACACTGGGGTTGTTTCTCCTGGCATTTGTGACTAAGACTAGCATCCACCATGTTACTTGTTCAATTTCTGGAACTATGATATACACTGGGACGAACAAGAGACAATGATTCCATCAATTTAAGGTGTGGTCTGTGTGTACAAGGGATCCACGATCCATCTTTTTCAGTTCTGGTACAGATTACGATACTAAAGTTTTAAGTATCTGCTGTTATCCAATATCAATCTATACCAGTACAGAGACTGAAACAGCATTTATTTATCCTTTAAACACAAATAAAATAAGACAGATGGATCCAAATTTGTTATGTAGCTGTTCAAGTAATGACAAAACAACTTTGTGTAAATAAAAATTCAAACAAAGACTTTCTGGGCCAATTATGACGAGTATATAGCCTTATTCCATTGATTCATATGTCTAGGATATCAGATGAACTGAAATTTGGAAGCCCATATCCGATTCAGCAATTTTGAGTTGATCCAGCAATTTTATGAGCATCAGCGCCAATATCAGGTACCAGAATCACATCGGTGCATCTCAAGTGTGTACATTACGTACTTGGGAGTCTCAGGATTAGCTAATTCCCACCATAAAGTACATCAAAAAGAACTTTATTTCAAATCAGTATTTACTCTTGGGACATATAGAGACTGGCAGAAAAGGTTGCTTGCTACAATAGTTTTGTTCATTTGCAGAAACAAATGGCTCTTATTACTCATACCCATTTGAATTCAATACTAAACAAGACATTGTTTATAATTCTTTATAATTTAAAACAGAACTTACACTCATTGTAGTTGATACCTTATGTCACCTTTATAGCTCTCTCGTGTTCACATCTCTATTTAAAAAGTCAATTTTGTCTTAAATTAAGTGAGTACAGAATGACCCACTCTCACGAGTCCTCTTCCACCTTCATAATGCATACATCACATTTTCTCTGCCAGATTTGGGTTAGTGGCATTTTCACACATCTAATTAATGTAGATTTATTGCACATGCACACTCACTCACTCGCAAACATTCTGGAGGGAATAAAAATGCTTACCAAACATAATCCGTCTACTTCTCTCTCCCCAGTAGACATGTTCCCCTGCACACTACATGCATATCACTGGATCCGATCTAATCCATTAGTCATATTAAGCCAGCACACTGCTTTATAAGGACCAGACGATTCTATTGAACCAAAACAGGTGGTGCACTCCCAAACCTGAGCCCGGATGCAAATATGAATTACATGGTTACATATGGTCAAACAGGAGTTTACTTCACTTTGTATAGACTGAACTGGGTATGAGGTATTATCACAAAATTTAATCAAAACAACTCATCTGAGAAATTAAACAAATAAAAAGTTTGAACATAATTTACGTTTCAGTTGTAGTTTGATATAATTGTATATTTCCATTAAAAAATAAAATAAAACAAATAAAATACATTTATAAATAGTCAAAAACAATATTATAAATATTCAATTAGAATGAAGCAACCAAAAATATTCCTCTGTGACAAAAAATGACAAAAGATTTCATTTGTCATCATAATATACCGTATTTTCCGGACTACAGTCCCTGACAAAAGTCTTGTCGCTTATCCATTTTGTAGAAACAAAAGCTTATAACCTGACTTTAAATTAATCGATTGGTTTTAGAAATGTCTCATATGAAAGCTAAAACCCTCCCAAATTATGCTCAATATACTAAAATGAATTTGCTTCACTGAAGAAAGATTGATCATTTAACGAACACAGAAAGGTCAGATTTTGGCAAGACGAAAGTCTTGTCGCCTTGTCATATGATGCACCCAATCCTAGATTACAGCCTCACCTGTGATCAGTTACTGATCAATCAATTAGTGGGTGTGTATAAAAAGAACCCCAGCACACCAGACCTTCACATCAACTGCAACTTGACCTCTGACAACATGCCTAAGATCCACCCTGAGACCAAAGCGTTAATTATCAAGAGGCTGAAGACCAGATCCACTGCTGAGGTGGCTGACACCTTCAATGTGTCTCAGCGTCAAGTACAAAGAATAAGAAAAAGATCTGAAAAGACTGGAGATGTTTTTGACAAGCCCAGGTCCGGCAGACCCCGCAAGACAACTGCTCGGGAGGACCGTTTGTTGATTCGAAAATCCAAGGCCAGCCCCTTTTCCACTGCAGCAGAGCTCCACCAGGCCTGGTCACCTCAAGTCCCTGTGTCAACCACAACAGTTTGTAGAATTCTGTCTCGAAATGGCCTCCATGGTCGAATCAGTGCACAGAAACCAGCACTAAACAAAAGGCAATTAAAAAACTGTGTGGCATTTGCCAAGGCCCACAGCCTGCTAAAACGATGGACACTGGAAAAGTGGCAGAAGGTGGATTTCTCAGATGAATCCTCGGTTGAATTACATCACAGCCGCCGCAAATATTGCAGGAGACCTACTGGAGCCCGCATGGATCCAAGATTCACCCAGAAAATAGTTAAGTTTGGTGGCGGAAAAATCATGGTCTGGGGTTACATCCAGTATGGGGGTGTGCGAGACATTTGCAGGGTGGAAGGCAATATCAATAGCCTAAAATATCAAGAAGTATTAGCTACCTCTTACATTCCCAACCATAAAAGGGGTCAAATTTTGCAGCAGGATGGTGCTCCATCGCATACTTCTATCTCTACATCAAAGTTCCTCAAGGTGAAGAAGATCAAGGTGCTCCAGGACTGGCCAGCCCAGTCACCAGACATGAACATCATTGAGCATGTCTGGGGTAGAATGAAAGAGGAAGCATGGAAGGCAAAACCAAAGAATCTTGATGAACTCTGGGAGGCATGTAAGACTGCTTTCTTTGCTATTCCTGATGACTTCATCAACAAATTGTATGAATCATTGTCGAACCGCATGGATGCAGTCCTTCAAGCTCATGGAAGTCATACAAGATATTAAATATGGATCTCACAGCACCACTACTTAATTCACTGACGTTATGCAACATATTTTTGTATTTGAAGTAAATTATTTGTTCAATTTTCTGTAGGCGACAAGACTTTTGTCTTGCCAAAATCTGACCTTTCTGTGTTCATTAAATGATCAATCTTTCTTCAGTGAAGCAAATTTATTTTAGTATATTGAGCATAATTTGGGAGGGTTTTAGCTTTCATATGAGACATTTCTAAAACCAATGGATTAATTTAAAGTCAGGTTATAAGCTTTTGTTTCTACAAAATGGATAAGCGACAAGACTTTTGTCAGGGACTGTATAAGCCGCTACTTTTTTCTCACACTTTGAACCCTGCGGCTTATACACCGATGCGGCTAATATATGGACGGATTATTCGTCTATGAACACAGCGGATGCGCGCGCAGCTTGAGTGCAGAAAGCGCCGCTGTCTGTGCGGTGAACATGGGTTAGGGTTAGTTAGAACACTCGCTAGCGCTGTTGTCAGCACTAAAACAGTTTATCGCTGCGTGATCAAATAAGTTCTGCTGCTAAATGAACATTAGTGAGTGGGATACGTCTTAATGACCCGTATGTGTTAAATGCAGGTGAGGCGTAAATGACGAGACGAAACGTCTCAAACTTCAGTAGCGGGACATCCACTCATACATGATCGATACAACTAACCCCGACCCCCGGGAGAGCCTCAAATCCTGCTGAAATCCTACAAGACACTGACATGATCCCAGACACTGACATGATCCCAGACACTGACATGATCCCAGACAGGACAGCGGCTCTTTCTGCTCGAGACATGCGCAGTAGAGCGCCAGAGCGACTCTCGCGCGTGACGAACTGACTCAATGCAAAAAGACGACAAAAGCTTTAGAGGCAATACAAGCAGATGCTCGGAACTTGAAAACTTCTTGAAGACGTGGACACCTGCGGCTTATAGACAGGTGCGGCCTATATATGTACAAAAATAAAATTCTTTGAAAATTTAGTTGATGCGGCTTATATTCAGGTGCGCTCAATAGTCCGGAAAATACGGTAATCAACTTGTCATTGTACCAGGGGAGTAGGCAAAATCAAATATATTATTATTATTAGTATTAGTAGTAGTAGTAGTAGTACGCAATTAAATTAGATAACATTCAAAATTTGTGGATTTTCTGGATTTAGTCATTTGTTGTAATCAATATAATATATAATATGTACCTTCTCACCCTCCATGTGTAACAGAATATAGCCTGAAACAACAGAACAAAAAATAAGTTCATATAAAGAGTAAAAGTAAAGCTACAATAAAAGTACTGGTACAGTAGTGAGTACAGTTAAAGTAACATGTATAAGTACTAGTATATTCTCTGTCATTACCCACTTCATTTAATCACTTGTCATATTGAACAGCATGAATCAGTGGTCTCTATCGCACTGGAGCAGACGGTGCACCCCCCAAACCTAAGCCTGAACAGAAACACACATTACCTTATATTACATAGGATTGATCATGGTTACAGAGCAGTGCAGAAGGTAGGCGGATCAGTGCATCCTCCAACAAATCCTCTCACTGTTTCACACCATCCTCTGAGTGTTAACATGAAGATTTCTCTAGCAGCTCAGAGGGACAGCAAGGGAGAGAAAACTATGTGATTTTCTTAAAGCTTAACATTTTGAAATCCTCCAAACAGTATTCCAATCAATAACCTCAACACTTTTATTTTATTTTATTTATTTTTTAATTGTGTGGGCTTTATTTTGGACTCCTGGTATTTCAGCTTAACTTTAAATAATGTATGGTTCATGAAAATACCTCAAACCTTAGTTGAGAAGAAATGTGTTGTGGCACAGTGGCGAAATGGTTAGCGCTCTTGCCTCACAGGAAGAAGGTCCTGGGTTTGATTCTGGGTGTGGAGTTTGCATGTTCTCCCCGTGCCTGCGTAGGTTCCTCCAGGTGCTCCGGTTTCCCCTGCCACTGATCCATGTTAAAATGTTGTTTCCTCATCAAAAATACCCCTGGAGTTTTGTTTCGTTTCATTCACTCATGTTTAACAACTAAATCGTGCACGTTTAGGTTGAGTTCTTACAGGAAGTGCTCCACTGTGTTTTTAAACTCCATACACTTTCACTAGAACATTTGGACAATTTTAGCCCTGGAATAGCCTCTACTGAACTAAAGGTAAAAGGTAGCTGTTAACTTAAAACTACAGGACATCAAATGGTGGACCAGCTCACAAAAAGCTCACAAGAATCCATTATGCGTAATACAGGACCTCAAATTCCAAGTATGTTTTGATGAGGATCGATATAAGGAAGTGAAAAAGTTAGATCGGAGTGAATAATAGACAATTTAAGTTAGTGTTACAAGCCAATGGACGTCAGCATTACCTCCCAATATGCTTTTATATTACACATCATTTTCTCACAATCTCCACAGGTTTTATGTTCTAACCCACTGACCTTAAATGTAGCGTGCCGAGGATGCAAGCCAAAAAAAGACACTTTATAGCGATTTTAGCCGGATGCCCGCAGAGACATTTCCAAAGAGAAATAGCTCAAAATGCAGCTACCCACGGTTTGCTCCTCCGCATGTCCAGCTGGGTGGAGGCTCTCATGTTACACTGGCAGAGGTTTTAAAGTGAAGCCGGTCTGATGCAAGCAGAGGAAACAATAATCAAGTGTGTGATCAAATGCAGAGGGTGGAATAAGTGCCAGGTGACAGAGAGGTCTCCTGAGGTCTCCAAGGGTAAGATAAGTCAATTATAGAGTTGCCCGAAGTAACACTAGTGTTTCAGGGTAATAATATCTTTATTTTATTTTTATTTATTTAGTTTATTTTTAAGACAGGGACAGTGCACAATATACATTAACCTTAACAGGAGAGATGCATTTTAGCACTATAGTTGTAGCACTAGAGCCAATTTCCACCTGTGGTCCCTGGTGCATGTTTTTAGGTTTGAGGTTAATATAAGAAACCAATTGAGGCTTGCGTATCACTAATGCTTTGCAGTGAATTTTAGTGCACAGAATTTTGGTGCTAATCCTAGTTTACAGATGCATTTTACGATGCAATTTTTACACATGTCGGCAATAAATAGTGCACCATATAATCATTAATACTACTTAAAGGCCCTGTATCAAATTTCTTCTCATGTATTTCAGCAAAATTTGTCTTGCCCCGCCGATATTTTGACCTCTAGAGCTGAATATACAAAGTCTAATTTTATTATTAAGTGGGGTTTTTTTGTCTGATAGTCAGAAAGTGCATGTTAGAATGGGACTCGTTAAATTTACCATAATACCAAAACTCTGCACTCTGCACTGAAAGTTGTGAAAAGCATTCTAATCTTTGCAATCAATGATTAGATCCTCAGAATGCATAAGGTAAGTGAGGAATAACTTTGGACCACTGCATACTGTTTAAAACTATTTCTGATTTTCACATTTTTAAGACAATAAAATCAGGTACAATACACTCACTCAATATAAGTAGAGACGAGGTAAACATGCAGGAACTCTAACCTACTTATTTATTAGTTCTTTTTGTCTTACCACCCTTTCACATCCCTTTTCTGTTCTTTCTGAAAGTTTTGCTCGTTCTTTCAGTGTTTTATCCAGCTAATATTGTATTAACTGAACACTGACATTATATAATTGATTGCAAAATAAGCTCAATTTTGGCTGAAGGCAAACGATCAATGTGAAACCCACCCAACTGCTACAACAGTGAGACACAAACCAAACCATTTCCCTGTCAGTGTTCTCCTATTGGCAGCTCTGAGTGAATCCAGGTGGGAGACAGATGTGTTATAGATCGACTGGATTCAAGCTTTGACCTTCTCACATTCAGAATCATCACTGACGCCATTAAAGATACAAGCAGCACACAGGGACGGTGCATGGGGCCTACAGTTATTCCAGTGATAATAATAGCATCAGGAAATCCAATAGCAGTGATGAGAAAGGTGTTAGCTGACATTGTATCCAATATGACAGGTGACAGCTCAGATAATATACATATAGAATGGTGTTTTAATCTATTGAATTCTATAATGCTGAAAATATGGGCTACCTTTTAACATGGTGTACATATACATTTATATAGTTATGCCTTATTTGACACCAGTCTCTTGTTATTTTTGCTGATGCTTTTGTGATGTGTGAGCTACTGTGTCAATCAAGTTTATCTAAGTCAAAGTCTAAAATAATAAAAGGGAGAGATGTCATTTTGATGAAGTACATTCTATTGTATACAATTTGGGTTTGTATACAGTTTGGGTTTGTTTGTAGCATAGCAAGCATGGCATTTTCTTTTTAGCAAGCATAACTGGCAACATTGCAAATAGTTAGAATTAAAAACATTGCAAATAGTAAGAAAGATGAACTGAAGAAATAACACAATAAATGCATACACCAGTTAGACTGCGTCTCAATTCTCCCCCTTAGCCCTCTGTCTTAGCCCTACCCCTCTGTTGTGCGCGTTCACGAGAGACAGAGGGGTGTCCCAATACTCTTTTCTGTAAGTGCGAGGGCTAAGGGGAAGGGCTATGATACCCCTCTGCGCAAAGCGTTTTCAGATGCACACTTTGCGCAAAGGGGATAGGCATGGCTTAACGCAAGTCGGAGCAAAAAGCAACACGGAAATCGGGAAGTGTCGAGTAATCGGGAAGAAATTGGACAAATGTGAGTATTTGCACTCAAGAACCTCATAAAAAGTTGTATAAAACTGTAGTAACTTTTGAAAAGTTGTAGGTATACTCATGGCGCCTGCATTTACGCTTTCTGACATATACGGCTTATCGTAACATGCCCGGTTAGAACTATACGCATGTTACGGTAGAATGTGTAAAGTATTACGAACATGCATCGCCTAAAATATTATTGTTTCGTTTCGCCTTGTAAATTATCCCCTATTTATATTAAAAATGACATGTTATTAATCACATTTGTATTTTGTTTAGAAATTTCTTGTAGGAGGCTGGACTTGTTGGAGTTGTGTCAGCCCAACAAGCTTCAAAAAAGTGAGAGAATTTGAAAATAAAATATAAGGTATATTACATTCTATAATATTTGTAGGTACCAGAACAACTATATATGTTTATGACTATGTATTAATTTTGTTTTCTTTTTTGTGTGTACCAGGCATCCTCTACATCTCCATCCACCTCTGCAGCATTTTAATTTTGTGTTACAGTTGATTAAAATTTGATTTACATATGTTGTACAGAGTATAGTAATTTTAACAAATTAAAAAATTAAAAAAACATTTGACTTTTTGCAAAGTTCATTTAAAACAAACTCAAAAGGAGCACAATACTTCAAAACTTTAAAAATAATGTCATATTGTTGCGACTGCAAAGGGGTGTCCCATTTCTAAGGGTTTAAAACATACCCCTTTGCCTTAGCCCTCTGTTTAAAGACAGAGGGGTAGGGCTAAGGGGTAGGGCTAAGACAAAGACAGAGGGCTAAGGGGGAGAATTGGGATTGGGCCTTATTCTATTCTGCAAAAAGTCCCAAAAACTAAGGGTGAAATGTGGCAACCTTGACCCATTTACAGAAAAATTAAATATTTAACATTCTTATCTGTCTCTGTCTTCTCCTGATGGTGTATGGGACTCTCAGTGTTGTAATGTGCAGTCTGTCTGGCTCATGCATGACTCTGACAGCAGAGCCACTGGTCTTTTGACTTTTCCTGTGGGAGAGCTTAAGTCTAAAAGTCCCACAAGGATAATAAGCTAACTCTGAGGATACATAAAGAATCTGCTAGATCCACACTGGTTAAAAGAGAATGTATTTTATTTTATTTTTTTGTATGGGAATGTATTTTTATATATGAAGTAAACATGAGAAATTGTGGTATTATGTGATTCCACTTCCACATGAAATTTGGGATATGAAGTACTATGGCATCTACTACATTATCTTTCCAAAATGATGAAAAGTTAGGACTGTTGCCATGCTAGAGCAAATAACAATTACAACTACTAACAATAGAGATTTATCTTTTGAATGGTCAACTGTCTTCAAAGAGGCATCATATAATAAGAAGTTGAAACTCATGAATAGCTTCCTCAAGACCCATAGTTGTTGGGTCAGGAAAATACAAAGAATTTTGGAAGATCACTGCATAACAGAAAGTATCTCAAGATGAAAACAAAAGTGCATTCAGCCATCCAAAGATTCAAATCTGCAACCTCCAATAAGCTCAACCTAGAACAGTTCTTGAAATAGTAATATAAATATATGGACAAGAACATAATTAATATTACTTGAATAAAAGGGCAATATATGCATAGACCTAAGCCTGTGTTTATCCCTGCAGAGAAGAGGAGGAATGCTGACCTGTTTCTCATTGTGAGTAAAGGCTGGAGTCAGCATGCGGCGCAGGTGTGGGACTTTAGCTGTTTAAAAATAGCATTTGTTTTACCCACTTTTTTTGAAAACTTCGTTCTTTAAAGCATAGTTTTAATTCCAGCCGACTTCAGCACTGTTCTGTGTGCTGCACTTCTGTGACAGATCACAGTCTTCTAGAGGAGGGCCGTTTCTGTAGAGTCAGCTTCACAAACCATTACAAGTAAATAGCACAGTTAAAATGAGATTCTGGTTTGAAATGTAATGTTTGCTTTTATAATTTTTCTCTGGAATTGCATTATATGGATAAAATGGGATGCGACTGTATTGTAAGTCATATTCTAACAAAAGGTAAGATCTATTTTGTTCCTATGCAGACTTTGTTAGTGGGCATGACACATTTTATGCATTTTAGGTTCCCCCAATCTTTTTATAGATGTTACAACCAGAAATCCAAACGGTAGTCTTTCCATAATTTTTTTTTTTTTTTACAAATATAAACTAGCTAAAGTAGTTACTAGAAAAAGAGAGATAACTGCGCTGTAAATCAACAATGCAGCGTATTAATTGAGTGGGTGACTGAGTATAGACAGAGGAAAAGATGGCGTCTGTGCACAGGATAGAAAGTTGCTGAGTGGTGAGAGTCTGACAGTCCGGTATAATACGGGTCAGTCTGTATTAAACGCATGAGTGGATCATCAAAAGGTACAGGGCCAGGAGGAGTATGCAGAGGAGGTTTGAGCGCACTCAAGAGCCCAACAGCAATGTGAAAGTGTAAAGTTAAAACTATATTTTTGTACACTCCAATGACAGACTAGAGTGATTTAATTAGGTGAAATGTGTGATGGATGAAAAGGAACCTGTATTTTGTCTAAATTTCTTTACACAATTAAAGTATATTTGATGTTGAAATAAATTATGCATTTTAGTCTGTGTGTAGCTGAAGTTTTGCAGTTCAGCTCAAATCATTAATACTGGTTTTAAATGGTACTATCAAACAATGTAAAATGCATGTGTATAATTCCTCAGTTGTGAACAATACTATGACCAACTGCATTAGATGAATAAACATCTAGTGAAAAGACATAAAAATAATATAGTGAAAACCATAAAAATAAATTATATAGTAAGTTTAAAAATGTAAAGTCAGTGAAAGTCATGTCATGGTTCTAAGAAATAAAAAATGGAAATACCCAATGAGAGAGAGGAGCCTTTTTGTCATTGCTGCTTCCATTATCATAAAGATCTTTGTTCTTATGTTTCTTATATGCCCTTCTCACAGTTAGATCTCCTGTTTAAAGATTATGTCTTTAATCAACAGTTTCCAGGGTCATTTGAATCTGTTTGAGCCCAAATCCTCATCTGAATGACACCCTTGGATTAATGCGCTGGAGACCCCACATCAACCATCTGACACCCCATCATTATAGTGTGTGTGTGTGTGTGTGCGTGTGCATGTGTGTGCACTATAATCTCTCAGACACATACTGATTACGCAGTGTCTGTGTATGTCCCGGGTGAAGATTAACAATCGTCATTATCACAGCACATGTCCATTAAGCCCTTTCATACTAAACCTGTTATTATTCCAGGCTTAAGTTCAGCTGCTCATCAGTGCCACAAATCGTACACCGACACCGACTTTACAGGTTTTGATGTTTTTCTAATTATTACGCTGTTTGGTTGGATAGTCCCTTTGTTACATTTTTATTTGATTTGCTGAAATGTTTATTGTTTCACACCGGTTAAGTGGCAGTTTATGAAGAAAAGTTGAAAATGACAGGAAGCAGCTAATATGTAGTCTAAAATGCACTTTCAAGGCCAGACTGCTACATTTTATACCTATTTTAATATATATTAACATAGTTTAAGCAGCTACAGGAGCGCAATAGGATTTTCATGAACATCAAAAGTCCCATTTTATCTTATGAACCTAGCAAACCCAAAACAGGAGCCATGCAGAGTAGCTAAGTGGGGCGAATGTTTGATTTAAGGAACCGATTTCAAGAGCTTGTTTATATAATTCACTGTCTTGGTATAACTCGCAGTAGAGGACCTAATGTGTGAAGATGAAAAACAAGAGTCATTTTGGCAAAACTCCATCTGAAATAAACAAACAAAGAGCTGCAGGAATTTTAAAGTGTGATGTGATATGGAATATGCTAATACCATCGACTGTATAAAGAAGTGGACTAAGGGAGTGTGACGTCAAACACAGGTCACAAGGCCAGCATTTACAGGGGCGAATCTGGAGCCATGTCCATATTTGGTTTAGGATTTTATTTACGTACAAAATAGCGAAATAAAAAACACCAGGATCATGTAGAGCGGGTTAATAAGAACATTTTAAGACCAAAATGACAAGGCTCACTGCAGCAGTTACAGAGAGAGGGGAGACAGTTTTCCAATGTAAAATCAACTGAAAACAGAGTTGAGTCACTTTCTGTTTCAAACGTGGAGGGTAGTGGGTTAGCCATGTCCATTTATATATACAGTCTGTGGCTAATAGGCTCTATTGAAGCTTACGTCACAAACCAGGAAGACGTTTGGAAACATGCGATGACAACATCCGGTGTAGTTACCGACACTGGGCTCACCTACTGACTGTGATAAAACCCAATGAAGTAAATGTCACCAGCGGTAAAATGAAGACTGCATACGTATGTGCTGTTTGGAATAATCTTGAATTTGGCGCCCTCATCTCTTCTAATTGCATATGTCCCTAGTGCCCACGGAGTTGTGGGTCAGTGTGGAAATTATAAAAACTGCGGTATTGTCGTAATTCTTGATTAGCCGAACATAACGGAATGCTACAGTGACATGTAGATGAAGAAAACATGTAGATGAAGAAAACAGAGCCTGCCGAAAGTTGTCATTGCATGTTTCCAAACGTCTTCCTGGTTTGTGATGTAAGCGTGAATAGCGCCTGTACAACACAAGGCATAACAATTCACTGTCTTTGTGCCAGCTCCAAGCCTGCGAGCAACAAAGACAACTCTCTATGATTAGTCTCTATAATGTAACTCTATAATATACTCCCTATAATTCACTTCCAACTAACAGAGCATAACCCACAAATTGCAAGGTGATTGCAAATGGCTTTAATGCTCAGTCAAAGCTAAATACTTAAATATTGATAAAATCATGTTCAAAATCTGCAGAGTGAGACAATCAGAGACATACCAACATTTAATCCCACATTGTTTTACCTGATCTGGTTGTAGACAAAGATCCAGAGGTAGTCCTTACTAGGGATGCAACAATATTTGATATAATATTGAATAGTTCGATACTGATGTCACGTTTCGATACACGTGTTCAGTCAATACGCACATGTCCCTCAATGCACTCTGTATTTTCATTTACTTTGGTCCAAAAGGGAAACGGTTATTGCGGCGTCCTCCTCAGTTGTAGCAAGAAAACAGCTCCATAGGGACTTAGAGCGAAAATATTCCAACAGAGGAGGGTTCTGTCTTTCAGTCACTTTTTATTTTACATCGATAGACCCAAGAATGACAAAGATATTATTTTTTAAACACTTTCGAATCATTTTCTTTACATTGGCTTTAATCAAATGACGTGACTTGCGATATACACCATCTTTTTCTCAGACTCTATTTTGTAAGTTTTACTCTGTCTGTTGAGACATTTCTATGTAATATAACATAGTTTTAGTGTTCAGAAAAAAGATGGTAGAGCAAAAAAGATAAAAAGGTAAAAAGAGTAAGGCAGTGTGGGAGGAGCCTGTGTGAATGCAGTGAGAGGAGAGACACACTCAGGAGGAAAAGTCTGACAGTGTAACTCCCCTAGCAATCTATATTAAGAGTAGACTGGTTATATTATAAAATATAAAACTCTATTCTTATTTTCACTGAATAAAAATGCTGTAAATCACTGAACCAAATAAACTAAAACACTTCACACTACACACTACAGCTGTACAGTAGTTGTAGTGTAAGGTATGTACTGTTTCATTAATATTATTATATTATACTCAGCAGAAAAAATGTAATTACTTAAAACATATCGAAATCGAATCGATATCGTGACCCATGTATCAAGATATGTATCGAATCGTGGGAAAACTGTATCGTTGCATCCCTAGTCCTTACATTTTCTACAGAAGTGAGGCCAAGGTTGAACCCTCAATGACAGTCGCCTTCTTTAATATAATCCATGAGATATGAAAAGGTCAGCAAAAGTGAACAAGGAACAGGGCACAAAACCTATACTTACTTTACTCTGGTGGAATATTAAAGATTAGGCCCAACTGCCTTGAATAGGACACTGCAGTTTTCATTGAGGTAGTAGGAACAGGATTATATAAAACTGTGTATCCTATAATTGGCGTGACAGATGTAAATATGTGTATACAAAGGCATACAAAAAAATTTAATGCATTTTGATGGGTCAATGTGATCAAAATATTACAAACCTCAACTCTGGCTGTAGTTGACTAAAGAAATTATTGGCTGATTATTGAGATGCCCGGTGTATTAATTAGTCAAAAGGGCAGTGTTTCGCTTTACATAGTTGTTTTTGTATGAGATCCTAATCATTTTGAGAACTGAGCTAGTAAACAAACAAGAACTAGTAAACAACATCTTCATAAGTGAATAAGGCAGACTAAGATGTCCTGTCAGTACCAAATCTACAGCTGACTCCCTCCGTACTTTCTCCTTTCTGCTTATAAATCCTTATAATTCTAAAATATTAATTAGCCAACTAATAAAATATAGCTGGCAAAGACACCAGTGACTACACGACTAAAGGACTACACCTCTACTCAACTCAAGCCGTCAAGATTTCTTAACAGTGAATACAGAGATTACAAGTACATACACATAACACAGTGAATGCTTATAACTGGCTGTATCAACCTAAAAGAGTGAAACATAATCAATAGGAGCGCTTTGCTAACTGACATAATCTGAATCGACTTAACACTTAACTTGGATGAACTGCAAAGGTTTTCTACAGGCAAAACCTGAGTCCCAGTGATCCAGAGCAGTATCCAGGTCTCAAACCATCTTAGTCAAATGGATTTGTGCCACAGGCTAAGCACTGCCACGGGCCATCCACTGCTCTCCATAGAGAGGCTAACGAAACACGCACAGGATTGATATGAGCTTGTTAGCACAGGGATAGCTTCAGGACACTGCCAACTATGTTCCATTTGATTTAAGTCAAGAGTACGTTTCTGAAGAAAAGTAGAACACTAGAGTCCAAAAAGAAATAGGTCTATCTACGTTATCAGTACACAATATTCAATGCAAAAATGCAAGGAAAATATACAAAAACTGATGTGATTTTCTGACTATATAAGCACGTATTTTAGAAAATGAAAGTGTTGTTAACATACTGGTGGAAAGCCCAGTACTTGCTTGCCTCCACAGAATGTTATTAATTGCAGAACGGCATCAAGCAGTTGCAAGAAAAAGTATGTGAACCCTTTGAGATTACTTGAATTTCTGCATAAATTGGGCATAAAATGTGTCCAGATCTTCATCTAAGTCACAACAATAGACAAACACATTCTGCTTTAACCAATACGGCACAGAAATTATGTTTTCAATTTTTCATTGAATACAACATGTAAAAACTCACAGTGCAGGGTGGAAAAAGTATGTGAACCTTTGGATTTAATAACTGGTTGACCCTCCTTTTGCAGCAATAACCTCAACCAAAACGTTTCCTGTAACTGCAGATCAGACCTGCACAAGGGTCAGGAGGAATTTTGGACGATTCCTCTTCAGAAAAATGTTTCAGTTCAGCAATATTTTTGGGTTGTCTGGTGTGAATTGCTCTCTTGAGGTCATGCCACAGCATCTCACCCGGGTTGAGGTCAGGACTCTTGACTGGGCCACTCCAGAAGGCGTATTTTCTTCTGTTTGAGCCATTCTGTTGTTGATTTGCTTTTATGCTTGGGGTCGTTGTCCTGTTGCATCACCCATCGTTTGAGCTTCAGTTGGCGGACAGATGATCTTAAGTTCTCCTGCAAAATGTCTTGGTACAATTTGGAATTCTCACTTCATTGAGCATTCTGCGCTGTGCTCTTGCAGTCATCTTTACAGGATGCCCATGCCTAGGGAGAGTAGCAACAGTGTTGAACTTTCTCCATTTGTAGACAATCTGTCTTACTGTAGGCACATGAACATCTAGGCTTTCAGAGATACTTTTATATCCCTTTCCAGTTTTATGTAACTCAACAGTTCTTGATCGCAAGTCTTCTTGAGAATAGCCATCTCAAAACTAGTGTGAGTTTTTATAGGGCAGGGCAGCTTTAATCAACACCTACAAACTCATCACATTCCTTGGACCCCAGGTTGGCTGACACTTGGCTCCAATTAGATCTTGGAGAAGTCATTAGCCGAGGGGTTCACATACTTTTTCCACCCTGCACTGTGAGTTTTTACATGTTGTATTCAATGAAAAACTGAAAACATATCATTTTTGTGCAGTATTAGTTAAAGCAGAATATGTTTATCTATTGTTGTGACTTAGATGAAGATCAGGACACATTTTATGCCCAATTTATGCAGAAATCCAAGTAATCCCAAAGGGTTCACATACTTTTTCTTGCAACTGTATGTGATGCCAGCAAGCTGTAAGTTATAAGTCAAATGTGAGGAGGTTTTTCAAGTTTTTCAAGGTATTTTGGAGAAATAAAACCTCTGTAATTGAATAAATGTTAGATGGATAAGTTTAATGCCATACCATGGAACATTCCAAAGCAAAACTATGCAATTTCTATGAAGGCAAGCAGGTAGCGGACCTTCCATTTGAAAGTTACACAGTGCATCTTTAAGTATTTGTAGTCACCAACAAGGCAAAATCCTGAAGATAATCTTGTTAACTAGTGAACTATGTAGTCTAAACTGTTACTTACATTTTAAGCTCCCGAAAAGTACATTCATTTTTGACTTCCATACTACTTCCTGTTATGAGCTGCACTGTTGACCGGGCACATCTTTGTGTCTCTGGCTCCAAATTCCTCATTGAGTTTGATGTGTGTTGAATTGCAATAGTGTGGAATTAGCATTAGAAGAAGACTAGCCTTGATTAGCAGCAGTGCGGTTTGTCTGTGGTGATAAGAGTCCGGCCGGGGACAGGACCAGCGCCGCATCGATCCTACACAATGACTGCTGCGTGACACTAGGAGCCCCAGCCGAAGATTAAGACTTAATGAAAACCAAATCAGACGTGAGGGAGGAAGAGACCAAGAGAGGAGAGAAAGAGAGAGGGAGAGAGAGACAGAGAAAGTAAGAGGGAGATGGAGAGAAAGGGGAGGATAGAGAGAATCAGATGAGAGGGAAAGAGGGGAGGGCAGAGAGATAGACAGAAGGCGAGACAGGTAGAAAGAGAGAGCAAGAGTGTAGAGTGTGAGAAAGAAAAAGGAAAAAGGAGAGGGGATGATAAAGAAAGAGAAAAAGTGATAGTGTGAGAAATGCAGAGGGAGGGAGAGAGACAGAGAGAGAGGGGGGATGAGAAAGGGAAAATAGTGAGGGAGAGAAAGGGGGAGAGAGAGGCAAAGATAGAGAGAGAGACATGGAGGGAGAGAGTGAAAAAGGGAGAGAGAAAAAGAGGAGACCAGATAACACGGTTAGAAGAGAGCATGCATACAGGGAGCCCCATTGAAGGAGACAGAGTTGAGAAGAAGAAAAAAAAGAGCAATGTTGTGGAGCATAGAGTAAAAAAAGTGAAAGTGCACTGCAAAGTCAGCAGAAAGCTATTTCAGTACTTCCACAGATGGCGTCAGTTGCATTAGTCAGTTTCTTTGCAAGTGCAGGACCAAATATGAACCTGTAATGTGCACTGCCTTCCAAACATGTGAACACTTGTAACTAATGAGTGATACATTCTTTGTGAATAGACAATAGAGTAACATTTCTAGTGGAGGGTCCGCCAACTGCTTGTGTCCATGGAAATACAGATTAAACCTATTTATCACGAGGGAGACAAGCAAGTTACAGTACAGTATTACGCTACATTACAATTCAGATCTGTGGAGAGTCGCCTCTATTCACAGAAGGAATTATTGTGTTTTTGAGCAATAGAAACCCCTTTAATGGATAAATGCTAGATGGATCATACAATGGAACATTCCAGGGAAAGCAATAACATCTCCATGGAGACAAGCAGGTAGCGGAACCTACACCAGAAAAGTTGCACAGTGCACCTTTAACTAAACAGATATATATTCGGAATTGGTAATGACACTGTAAATCACCAAGGCACTCTGTGGTAACGAATGAAGTATCATGGTCACGTAACTAATTAAAGTGAAAACACAAAAGACGGGATTGCACAACTTAAATGAAGAATAAAAATTACAAAGATTACTGATGCTATGTTTACGCATGATGATATCCCAAGATTAGATTAAGCACACAAAAGAAAAGAGCAAAAGTTACAGACTAGGCGAGGCTGCACAATATGTAGTGATCGAACTCAAATTGCAGTTTGAGTTGGCGCAATTAACCAAATCAAAAGGCTGCAGTTATTTAGATAATAGAATGTCCTCTGTAAAGAACAAAGCATCCTGCCTTACTTGTACCTCTAGTATAGACCTCTTCAGGCATGTTTTGAAATTCAGTTCATATTTCACTCTCCTCTACACCATTACACTATTTTCTGATCTAAATTGTAATGTTTCCTCATCACAAACATACCTGAAGCTGTGTTTTGCTTCATTCACACGTTTTTAAACTCCGTATACTTTCGCTAGAATCATTTGGATAATTTACTGAACAAAAGGGTAAAATAAGCTGTTAACTTGAAAACTACCACTACATGACATCACAAGGTGGAACAGAGCATTTTGAGCTTTGGAGATGTAGACAAACCAATAATTAAGAGTTTCTCAAACGCGTGAATGAAACAAAACACAACTCAGGTATGTTTTTGAGGAGGTAACAACATTATAACATGGCCTAAAACTCTAAAGTCAGTAATATATGACCTTTAATGCACCTGGAGTTTACAATGTGCACTCAGAACAGAATACAGTATCACAAATTGGAAATCTAAATCTTGTCCAAAACAAAAACAAAACAAAAAAAGCAATTGGATTATTTTTCCAAATTTGTGCAGCTGTAGATTATTAGACTATCTTTACTATTGCACAAAATGAAACCTGGCTATATGTGCACGTGCAGCATCTCCTGTTTCTATGTACAGCACAGCTCTGTTGATAGGCAGTGACACCATATAATGACCTCTATGGTGCCCACATGGCGCACCATCAGGCTGAATGTGTGCCCACTCACTGCCCGGGCACAGTATACCAGTATGTGAGGTGTTAGGAGAGAAAGAAGAGAGAGAAAGGAGAGATGGTAAAGAGGGAGAAATGGAGAGAGAGAGTGACTCAGAGGTGGCCTGACACTCTGTCAACGCATGGGGGAAGGTGTGTGTGCTTGCTACAGCATAATACTCACCACTCATCTATGACTTTGTGTTCAACCTTGTCTTTTCAAATCGGCTAAAGTAACGATCTGTTCTCTTTAGATGGCTGAGTGAAGTGGTAAATGAGCGCTATATCAAAACAAACATGGGCCATAATAAGCTGGATGGATTGAATTTATAAAGGATCATTCAAAGCACATTATTTTAGCTGGTTACACATAGGTAAGTCCACTGTAAGATAGTACTGGTGGTATTTAGCCATGGGGCAAATTGATGTAGAGGTGGCAACCATCTCATGACATCAGCTTTCCAATTATCAAGAACTGAACATCCATAATTCCATCAGACAGGTGAGTCACAGTGGATGAAGTGTCTTGCCAAAGGGCACAGAAGTGGGATAATTTTGGGAGAGGAGGCATCAAACAGATTATGGAAAATCAACTCCAGGTCTTTTGACATTCACAGTACAATGATAGAAGTATGGTTCTTGATTTCTTCCATCTAACTAAAGCATTAATTAGCTAATCCTCCAACTATGTACAACTGCAACTTACCCACTTCGCTAGGGATAAAAATAAGTCTTAAATCATGTTTCAAAATCACTAGTTTCTGGTTTATGTTGTGACCTATAGCATGTCTTTAAGTCACGATAACACGAGATATTGTGATAAACGATATCGCAATATGACACAATAACAATAATGCAAGATAACCCCAGTAAACCAGTTTTAAAGGCCTGAGCTGCAACAAATAAGTAACAGAATAAACCAATAATTAGCCACAGCAGTTATTTAATCATCATTTTACAGCTAAAATGTTATTATCCCCATTGAAATTGTACACACAATAAATATTGTGCCCCAAAATCTATTGTTTCACCTTTCATATAGTGAACGACAAGTGGATATAGTAATTATTGTGACAGGCCTATGTGTTTTTTTTGGTTTTTTTTTGAGATTTATAGAGTGAACAGCATCAAGACAAAAGCATGCTTGTTGTATGTCTAAGTCACATTCTTGAACAACCACTGACAAAAAGCCTATGGATCTAAAATCATATGTAAATGTATACAGTCTTTAGATGAGAGGAGCGGAGCAACCGTCATCAAAGCGTGCATGATTAGAGTGTGATTCGCCTGCGATGCTATGCCCTTATGCGAGCTAAAATCACACGTTTTTCTCCTACCTCATCGTAGCAACCTGCCCTGTCCTCCCATGAGTCTCTATGAGCGTGTGTGGATGCCTGGCTCTCCATCATGAGACAGATGGGGCCTCCTATAGCAGCCGTCCACATGGGGAGTGAAAGAAAAGTCACTCTTGGATCAGATAACCTTCACACCCCCTGAGAATTTTGGGGAGAGAATGGAAGCGGACAGACTCAAGAACAAGTGGGTTGGCCTGCAGTGTAGCCGGGTGTTTGAGCCACTAAATCACAGCCAAGATTGTTCAAAGAAAGCCAGAGAAAATCACAGTTTGTGTAGAAAAATGTGTTGCTAATATTATGGAAATTGCCTTGGTAAATACTGTCTCCAGAGCCAGATCTATAGCACAGCTGAATTAATGCTGAATATGAATGATGGATTGAATTGTAGATTTCGGAGGTGAGGAGAAAGGACACAGATGGTGACCACAGAAGGTAAAGACATGGGACATTTTGTACTGAGATGTTCCAGCTATTGCCAATAAGCTAGCAGGAATTGTCAGTTCAGGGTTTGCAAGGCTGTTAGAATGTGCAGCAGGCTAGCTTCTGATAAATGGTATTGTACCACTTCACAAAAGGGCTAAAGTCATTTGTGGATTTCTTTAATGCCAAATCACTGATTGTTTAGACAGGGGGTTCGAAGTAGAGTAAGAACTTTGCCATTCTGTGATTAATCTAAATATGACTGCAAATAATAATAATGACTTGATCTAGAGCAGAACTAAATCAATATTAGAACTTGGGATGCACCGATCAGATACTGGTATCAATTATCGGCGGCGATACTGAAAAATTTGTTGGATCAGATATCAGCTTCCAAATATTGGTTCAGCCAATATCCTGGTTGGGCCAAAAAATTGATAATAAAACCATAGTTGGCTAAGAAAGTCTCATAATGTTTTGATTTTTATTTATACAAAGTTGCTTTGTAGTTACTTGAGATAATAAGCTTCATAACACATTTGGATCAGTTTGACCTTATTTTAATGGAAATAAATGCTGTTTGTTTTTGTATTGGTTGATATCGGGTATCGGCGGACACTTAAAGCTATAGTATTGAAATCAGTATTGGAAATAAAAAAGCTGGATCAGTGCATCTCCAATTAGAACAGGACTGAACCAAGGCTACATCAGGACTAAACTGGACTCAAACTAGGACCAAACCAGCGCAAGTGCACCCATAGTCATGCAACAGCTGGGGCTACCGACTTTACAATATAAAACAATGTTTATTTTATTTATTTATTTAACCTTTATTTTACCAGGTAGGTCGGTTGAGAACCAATTCTCATTTTCAACGACGACCTGGCAAATGTCAAAATGAACATAAATGGAAACTTTTTCACCAATTAAAAGTGTGAGAGCATCTTATCCTTTGAAATGTTACTTTATGATAAAAACAGAGTTACCACGTCAGAAAGAAACAATAGCAAAAGAAGCTGCTGCATAATTCCATATCACCTGTGGTTAACATGTGCAACACCTAATCTCAGACTGACCCTGTGGGCTGGGAGCTCCTTCTATACAGGCTCCAATTACCACTTCAACAGAACAGTGGGACAGGGACTGCTCCATTCTTACTGCACGCCAACATACTACTCCATGTAATTACAGCCCATATGATTAACACAATTATAGATTTTAGCGCTGCATGAGAAACTGCCCTTGTGTTTTGTCTGAAGTTGAACTCGGAGCCTGAAAACAACCGACTCAACAAATACAATAGGCTGGTGTGTAGATTGTCATTTTTCACATTATATCTTGCAAATGAGGTTTTAAAATAACATCATATTGTATTGACAAACAAGAAAAATGTTTCTGTTTACTGCAATGTGATTACTAAAATATGAGTGAGTTGAAGAATTGTCAATAACATAACATGCTACTTTTTTAATAAACTTTCCAATCTGGTGATATCAAGTTGTGTGCAGTTTGACGTAGACTTGGTTAGTCCTGATTTAGTCTTGGTCTAGTTCAGGTTTAGGTCTGAGTTTAGTCCAGACCCTATTTAGTCCCATTTTTGCTTTGGTATGTGTGTGTGTGTGTGTGTGTGCGTGTGTGAATAACCCTTTAGTCTTATCCAACTGGTTAAAGGTGCACTATGTAACATTTTGGTTGGGGGTCCTTGCTCTGCCTGGAGAGTCTCACAGTATAACATTAAACAGCTGTACTTTACATTTTTGCAATTACAGGTGGTTTTATAGTTATATACCTAGAAAAACACGCATTCTAACTGAGTGGGGTCGCCTATCCACAGATCTGACCTGCAATTTGGTTTGGGTTGGTCGTCATGAAGATAGAAAGGTTAATACCATACTGTGCAACACTCTTGACGAAGCAATAACATCTTCATGGAGAAAAGCATCTGACGGGCCCTCCATCAGAAAGGTTACACAATACACCTTTAACATTACCAATCAGTAACTCTTTAAGTCTGTGGGTAGTAAACTCAGATTCATATAAAATGATGATTGAGGGACCTAACAAGTGGTAAAGGCAACAGCAAGTAGTGGTCAAACCTGCATACCAATTCCCACTCCACTTATTCTTTCCAACTTTAACCTTTGTAACACAAATAATCGATGTGCTCCTCCAGTGTCCTGCCCTGGTCCGCTCTGAGGCCCCGGTGCCAATGACGAGGAGAGGGGGAAGAATGGACGGATGAATCTGGGTCACAGAAGGCCATGCATCTCAAGTCTCCTTCTGCCACAATTACAGGGCAAATTCATCTGCACTGGTAGGCCTGTCACGATAACGAATTTCCAAGTTCGATACATTGCTGAAGAACATACAGACGATAAATGATGATACTGAAACTAATTTATGCCACTGACGCAATAAGCCAAGAACAGATTTAAACCACAAAAACTACTCTAAATACATTCATGACCTGTAATAAATAAATAGCAGAATGAAACACTTAGTAGTTAGCTTGCATCTGCATTGAGTCATAGAAGTTATTAATTCAACATTTTACAGCTTAAATGTTATCACACTGCCAAAAAATAACCCAAAAAAATTCTCAGTAGTACAAAGAAAATATACACACAATAAATACTGAACCTCCCTTTAATAAACTGAACAATAAGTCGATATAGTACAGTATAGTATTCGTATAGTATAGTATAGTATTCGTATAGTATAGGTATAGTATTTGCCCACACATTTTGGGTTTCCATGCCTCTCTGGGACATTGCATTGATATACTGTACATACATTTCCTTGCCTAACCTAAACCTTTCATTTAGCGGGCTAGTCATATGGCCACAAAAACATGGCAACCATACTGTGACAAGCTGGCAACATTAATTTCAATGAGAAGAAGTCAGAACTGTATTACTTTTACGTGTTTGCATGTATCTTTACAAGTTTAGCAAACTGCTTTTACATTGTATTTCAATATTTCTGCTGTACCCTCTCCCCGTTCTCCCTGGTCCATAGTGAATGGCTGACATTGCACTGATATACATTTTCTGAGACTGATCCCAACATTAAGCATAGTCACTACTTACCTAACCTAAACCTAACCATACTGTGGCAATGGCTCTCCAATCCTCCAATTCACATACCAAAAAAAATTCATCTGTACTTCCATCAGACAGGTGAGGCACTGTGAATCAAGTGTCTTGCCAAAGGACTCAGTAGACTTGGGAGAAGAGGCATCAAACCAGCAACCTTTGAGATTAACATTAATCATAGTCACTACAATCTAAACTCAACCCATAACCTATTTGAACTTATTTCCTTTGTCCCTATAGGAAACCCGTCCTCTGCATTTGACCCAAACTGTCTGGAGCCAGTCAGATCTTGAGTTTTAAGCTTGGTCAGGATTTTACCTGTTGTGCACGTTTTAGGTTGTAAAATACTTAAATCATATGGACTTATTTTTTCACCATAAGGGAAGCAGGTCCCCATGTGATGATGTGAGTGTGTACACAGATTTTGGTCCTCACAAGCTGATAAAAACAGACCCACACACGCACGCAGTTGGACACCCGTGCGGAAACGGTCTCCTTCCGCCTCTTACGTCTGTCGTTTATTTGCCAAATTCAGCAGGTGCAATCTCTCCATATCTTTATTTATTTGTGTGTGAGAGGGAAAGAAAATGCTAAATCAAAACCATGTAGCGACATAAAAGCAATTTGTGAAGAATGTGAAGGTAAATTTATCCAATGTTTCACGTTTACAGAGGAATAAAAGGATTTGTTTGTTCGTAACATTATTCACAGCAGTTCTGTTATCAATAGGGTCATCAAAAGTATAAAAAATCTGATACTAATCAATACTAATATATAATACTCATTTGAGCCGGTATTGATACAAAAAAATAAAAATAAAAAAATAAAAAAATCACATTCATCTATTCCTTAATATCAAAACTGAGTTTGAAATTTATATCACACTCAATATACAGTAGGTCCAGTATAGACAAACCCCATTTAATTAATGAACCAATAAAATTAACTCTTTTTATTGCATTTATGTGATTTAAGGAAAGCACCGTCTACAATATTCTTTTAAAATGTATTGACAAGTCCCTGGTGTCTGTTAGATCAGAGGCAGTGGTGGCTCAGTGGTAGAGCATTAGCCCACAAACCAGAAGGATGTCAGTTCAATCCCCGCATCTTGTGAAGTTTGCAACCTGCTCTGTAAATCCTAAACACTTTTGCTATTACTTCTTCCATTTGTCTCGCACCATTCTTCTCAACGACAATATACCCCCATAACATGCTGAATCTTGTCCACTTTCCCACTGATAAAAGAAAGAAATACGAGCAGCAATTTAAGACAATGCGCTCTGGATAAATGAGGTTTAGCAAACCCACAGTGGCCATGGGCAGTGTGGGGAGCGAGTGATGAAGAGACATCCCCGGCAGCCAGCGCAACCAACACAAATCTAATCATTTCCTCATTACGATGCCTCCGCGCTTAGTTGGGCTGATCGGAAGAGAATGGATTATGTACTTCGATCTCCTCCCAGCGAATCTTGGTCACCTTTAACGCCATTTTGTACATTTAAAGGTCCTATATTATGCAAAATTGACTCTTGACTCCTCACAAACATACCCAGTGTTTGGTTTGGTTCACACATTTGAGTAATTCTTTATTATTAGTCTGTCTATCTCCAAAACTCAAAATGCTCTGTTCCACCTTGTGATGTCATGAAGCGGTACTTTTCATGTTAACAGCTACCTTTTGACTTTTGTTCAGTAGAGATGGGCAACTCCAGGCTGAAATTATCCAAATGATTCTAGTGAAGGTGCATGGAGTTTAAAAACACAATGGAGCGCTTCTACAACACAACATCACAAGGTGGAGCAGAGTGTTTTCTGTTTGAGAGAAGCTGCAAGGTTTGTGTTAAACATGTGTGAATGAAACAAAACACAACTCCAGGTATGTTTGTGATGAGGAAACAACATTAGAACATAGATCAGAAAATGGAGTAATATGCTCTTTAAAAGGTGCACTATGCAACTTTTTGTTTGGGGGTCTGTCACCTGCTTGTTTCTATGGAGATATTACTGCTCCTCCTGGAACTTTCCACAGCATGACAATAAACAACACTACCTTACATTTATTAAGTTACAGGTTGTTTCATAGCTCAAAAATACCTAGAAAAACAGACATTCTGACTGTGAGTGGGGTCGCCTCTCCACTGATCTGACCTGTAACTTGGTCTGGTTTGATCTCCCTGAAGATGGAAAGGTTTAATTCCATACTGTGAAACATTCCAGACAAAGCAATAACATGTCCATGGAGAAAAGCATTTAACGGACCCTCCACCAGAAAAGTTACACAATGCACCTTTAACCGTGTTTTATTTGCACCGTCCATTTTACTACAGCAAGAGCCGAGGGAGTTGAGTTCATATAGCTGTCAGGGAGAAGACGACACAAGTGTAGCTAAAATCCAGCAAAGCACTGCTCGCCCAGGTATATTAGTGTCGGCATGTGACACAGTAGGGGGAGTCCAGACAGGTTGTCGATGGTAGAAAAGATTGTCCTGTAGTTTTTTGGTGGGTTTTTTTGCACTGGATTGAGGCGGTTTTATGTGACTTTCTATCAAAGTGAAAAGTCTGTGCTGTCTCTTCTTAGCTTAAAGTGAGGAATATAGGCACACAAGAAGATTGGTTAACTTAGTGAGGGACTGAGCACAATGGACAGCCATTACTTCAGAGGTTACTTGGCTAACCATTCAAATTCTAATCAATAAGAATGGGTCGTTTGTACATAAAGTATGTATTAGAGGTGTAAAGGGAATTTATCGTTTGCATTTAACCCATTCACCAATGCCACTGATGTAAAAACGTCAAGAATAATGGACAACCAAAGTGAAATGATCAAGGACCTATATACAATACAAAATAATGATCAGGAGTGGCTACCTTGAGGATTATCTTCGTAATTGCCACACATCATATGGGAATCAAACCAATAGAACTTCAACAAACATTACCAGAGATCTCAAAGCAATGGAAAGATTTACCCAGTACAGATTATGTGGCATCAACAAAGGTGTATGAATCTTTCTACAGAAAAAAGCAACATCCTAACCCTTACACTACAAAATAAATGTAAAAATATAATTTAAATATGCAAATATACTACGGAATGGTGATTTTTGTGCCAGATGCCCTTCTTGTCTCAATCAGACATATCACTGAAACTGGAGTGGACAATTGGGGTGACTATTCTTATCCAGTGATACAAGTTTCAGGCAGAATATTTAACTTTACCACCATCTTGAAAACATCACTGAGAACATCTTCACGCTGATACCAAATATAATATCATCCAGGTTTTCCTCTATTTATCGATCCCTAAGTCCATAACACCCCTAATCTTCATCAATCTGGCACAGAGTCTTCCCCCTTTCCATGCCTCCATCCTCCCCTCCCTCATCAGCAGCAGCTCCAGTCCATTAGTGCAGGAGTCGGGGGTCCGAGGTGAGATCTGGCTCTTCCATCTCCCCCTGCAGGGTCAGTGGCACCGCACTCTCCCCCTCTGCTAATGATATCTCTGGGAACACAATGTAAGGAGAGGGGGCTAGGTGCTCTTCATCACAGGGACATGTCTGAAGCCTATGCAGCCACACACACTCGCGCAGTGGGAGTGAAAGAGAGACTCATTACAGACACACCAATCTATAGACTGTTTATCACCCTGACAGAAGCCCACAGTAGGTTTAGACCAATGAGCCGATGGTATCAGTGGATTTATATGCACGTTCAAAAGCGATGTGTTGGAAGAGGTGGAGGTGAATAATTCTGTGGTAGAAAAATATATTTGAACGAGTGTGTTATAGTTGTAGAATTACTAAGGTGTATAATAATTAATAAAAATCGCCCACCACTAATCAAATCCCATCATCACCATCTTCTCTCATACCAACTTACTGAACGTCCTTTGTCACTACATCCATAAATTTCTTCTTTTTCCATCACAATGGAGTTCATACACCCAAACACTAATAACCCAATACTAATACAAATCAGCACTGAACTGTATTTGCTACATTTTTAAATCATCTTTAAAGGTGCCCTGTGTAACATTTTGTTTCTATGGATACGTCATTGCTCTGCTTCAAATGTTCCACAGTACTAAATAGGTATACCTTACATTTATTAAATTACAGGGAGTTTTATAGTTCAAAAATACCTTTCCTCTGCTGATCTGATTTAATGATGAAAAAAATACGAGACTCCGATTGACTGAATCAATGGTTGCAAGTGGAACCCTGGATCCTCTTTTTTAATCTTGCACAGCAAGATGGATTCTCGTGATACTGAGCTCACAAACTCATGAGAATCCATCTTAGCGCGTGCCCGCTGGTGCGACAGGGCCCGACAGGTGGTTGGCGACCAATCACGTCGCAGCTTCAAAAGGCGACGCGCCCAAACAAACCAAAACAAACTTGGCGACACCGACAGACATTTGGTGCATTTGTGGACTTGGAATATGTATGTGCTTATCTCTCAACTCTCAAGTTTGAGTTTTCAGCTTGTTCCTCTGTTGTGACGCTTTGACCAATCAGATTCAAATAGTCACCATGACATTCGGTGTTTTCTGATCTGGTCATTCCAGATTAATAATGTGTAGAACTCAATTCAGAGTGGCACACATATCAATCTGACGTGAGCCAGGTTAATCTTTTATATTATCAAACTCAAACAAATATATAATCTGTACCACTAAATTACGATTCCAAAAAGCTATCTTGAACATTATTCAAAGTTGTGCTCAATGGTTCTGTATTAATCACCGTATATTAAATTGCATCTCCAAACGTTCTTTATGATTGAGTAAGGCAAACAAAGCCGTTTATTAATGTAATCAATGAGCAGATCCATTTCCATAACCGCCACAGATGTTGGATTGATTTTGGATATGAGCAAACACCGAGGCTGCTAAAACAAAGCAATCGGAACATGCCAGATCTCACCTCCAGCTACAGGTTTATTAACACTTTTAAAAATTATGCTTAGTTTTAATTTGGCATTTGTAATTTCAGCACACATGAACAGCCTTACGCTGTGACTTTGTTATAGCTGTTGATTAAAAACACCAGGGGTAGGAGAGACAGTGTAAAGGTGTTTTCATTCACTATAAAGAAAACAAAAAACTTGTATTTCGCGTGTGTTTTAACTAATCCTAAATATTAGCCGTTTCCTTTTCAAGAGCTCAAAGCACTTGGTTCTACTCACAGACTGTATATATAAATGGACTTAGCTAACCTACTAGCCACTGTGTTCCAAATAGGAAGTGAGCATGGGGCGCTTCCGGCTCCATTGACTCTGTTTCCAATTGACTTTACATTGAATACTTATCACCCCTCCCTCTGTAACTGTTGCAGGGAGCCTTGTCATTTTGGTCATACAATGTTTGTATTAATTTTTGTTGTTGTTTTTATTTCGCTCTTTTGTCTGTAAATAAATTCCTCTTCCTAATATGGACCTGGCTCCAAATTCACTCCCATAACTGCTAGCATCGTGAGCTTCATTTGACTGGAGCCGAACACTATGGATGACGTCACACTCCCTTAGTCCACTTCTTTATATAGCCTATGGTTCCACTGCATGATGTCACCAGAAATCAAAATACGCTCCTCCATGTTTTTAAAGTGCATACACATTAAAAACATGCTGCGTTTGTCAAAAAGCCTGAAAGCTACACATTGTTTTATGCCATATGCCTTGTCTAATGTAACCTATTATCTCCCTTTTCTGCCATCTCTTGAATCTGCGACCAGCAATTCATTCTTTTTTAAATGCATTCAGTTCGATGATTTACCCATTTTAGCCAGGCATAATGCATTAAACACAACCTAAGGGGTAGAAAGAGAGAAATGGAGCAGGTCATGAAACAATTCCCCCTTGAATACACATTTATGGAGATACAATGAGAATACATAACGCTGGAACAAGCCATTGAATTATGAATGTATGATGAAACATATGCATGAAATATAGAAAATGATCCAATGCATGATATCACATACCTAACAAGAAGATTTAGGCCACTTACACGAACTACACCATTCAGTTTGCTTAGCGCTGCGCTAGCTAGATTACTGTACATCTACATACACCCACGCCATGTTGGTATGCTCAATAGTGGTATTTCTTCTATGGATTTTTTCTGGGCCAATTAAATGAGACACGAAAGCTTGCACATGATTAAAGATTTATCTGCCCAAAGTGCCCACAGTCACAGCTCTCCCACACAAAAACAACACCAAATGGCCATATGGCATTGATCTTATTAAAAACATTCTGATCGTACAGACTGCCACCACATGGGTTCTCCCTGGGCTGCATGCCGGTGTAATTTACTAAACGAAGTATAAACGTAAATTTCTTTTCAAATCAATTAGCCTCAAGGTTGCTAACTTCGAACACATGTCCATACAGTCTACAGAGAATAGCTACGAATGATGAGTGATGAATTAGGGTTAGTGGATCACATGCATGTACATATACACAATGGGTTACAGCTATTGCCTTTTGCATTAGGAACATGAATCTATTTTGCATTTCTTGAATACAGTTGACGAAAGACTGCAAAATGGAAAACACTATCCACAAACTGTAGTTAAAAAGAGGAGGTGATTACGGACAGCCTTGGTGTGAGCCGTCAGGAAGAGTGGCACCAGCCAATAAGTCTAATTAACATGTAGAGGAGTTGCCAATCAAAAGGCTAAGAGGTTATAAGATATCATTTGCTATCAGGTATGTACAAAGGGGGGGTTTGTAGTATGTGAGAATGTTACATAATTTGTTTCTGTGGTGTTTAAAAGGAAGCAGGCAAAAAGACACTGAAATTAAACAGCCAATGTTTCCTCATCACCAACCAACCTGGAGTGTTATGTTTCATTTACATGTTTAAACACACAAATCCTGCATATTTAGGCAGAGTTCTTCTCTCAAACAGAAAACACTCTGTTCCACCTTGTGATATCATGTAGTTAAATCCGTATATACACCTTCACTAGAATTATTTGGATCATTTCAGCCCTGGAATTGGCAATCTCTACTGAACAAAAGGTAAAAGGATCTGACTATAAGTATGTTTTTGATGAGGTAATAGCATTCTAACACGGCTAAAAGCTCGCAGGAATCAATTTTGTGTAATATTGGGGCTTGAAACTGCGTACAAAAAACAAAATAAATTAAACATTTAACCATCACATTGGAAAGCTGAGGACCAATGTCAACTTTGGTCACAATTTTCACACCTAAAATGTCGAGGCAAAGCTGAGCAAGGGCATCCAAATTAAAAGTATTTTTCACAACAAAGTATTTTTTTACAACGTTTTTCTCACTGCAAATATTCAGGAGCTAGTTAGATCAGGCAGAGCCACGGTGTGTCTCACTCAGTAGTTTGTACAGGCCGGCTTCCACAAAGCTACATTAAAAGTTTCTGTTTGGCCAGAGTCCTCGTTCACACAGACAGTATTGATCCCGTGGACTTTAAGAGGTGAGAGGAGGTCGGCTACAATCAAAAACACTTTGGAGGAGACTCAAAACCAACTTACTCCACAAAAAACATCTCACAGTCAAAGAACGGACAAACTGTTTCAAGATGGAAGAGTGTAATTTCACAAACAGAGTCCAGACTGAACTCCGGGTAACAGAAGGAGCAGCGCATGACATTTGCCACACTTCACAACTCTCTGCACAAACATGGCATCAAGTGGAATTAGCAGCTGTCTCCAACAAGACCTGGGTGAGGTTAGAGATGGGTAACAAAAATAGTACTGTTACTTCAGATTCAAACTTAACTATAGTGATCCCACTTTTTACCAAGTACATCTTTACCAAATGTAAAGTGAATGTCTCAGTTAAAATACATGAAAAAAACAAAAACAAAACTTAGATCAAATCTGTTTTCTATTAGTTGGAAGGAATCAGTTTCACTTCTCCTTTATAGAACTTTCACAATGTCAGTTTAAAAAGACTTTAAAATGCTTCTGAATACCTGCACCTTTTCCATATGGCATTTCCTTTTAAACCTGCTGTGTATCTTACTGTCTCTCAGAAGCTATAGATATGAATTTTGCAATAACTCTCATTAACATGCCCTTATTCATTCATAAAAGATATTTTAAAAACTTATGCCATGAAATAATAAAGGGTTTTAACACTTTTGTAAAACCCTAGAGTGCCTCAGCCTTTTTTCACTTTACAACGAATTTTGCAATGTTTATATTAGAGCCTTGTGAATTTTACATGGAGGTTACAACATTTTAAGCCACCTGAGGATTTTTGGTAATCATCATCCTATTGTATAAAAGAAAGTGATTCTGTATTTTTACCAGGTTAAAATAAATAAAACTAAACTCTCACAGTCAGAATGCCTGTTTTTATAGGTGTTTTGATCTATAAAACCACCTGCAATTGAGTAAATGTAAAGGTAGAGCTGTTTAATGTCATACTGTGGAACATTCCAACCAGAGCAGTGACATATCCACAGAAACAAGTAGGTCATGGATCGCCAACAAAAAGTTACATAGTGCACCTTTAAATAATCTTTGCTTTTATGAGGATTAATGTCAAGCTAAAAGGGCAACATGTTAATAGCTTGATATCAAAAGTTTTACAGCTCTATGACTTTTTTTTTCTACTTCTCTTTCATGAATATTGAAAGTGCCCACTGCCATAAGGCACACTTCTCCTTTATCTGAAATCCATTTTTCTTTAGATTGGAAACAGAAACACACTGTTCACCCTGAAGTATTTATTTTGTAAGTACAAGACATATTTGTTTTTGTGTAGGCTTGAAAGAACAATGATTTAACCTTCAGATAGACTTGAACATTATGAGCACAGTTGAAAGACAGTGATGCTTTACTTATCAAGAAAACGTGGCATCTGGTAATTTCTAAGATCAAAACAAGGCTATGCAAAAGACAAAAAGTGATGTAAGAAAAACACGATGAACAATGCATTGCTTTTTTTTATTATGAAAATATTACAAAGAAGTAGAAATATTAAGAAATGCATAAATTCAAATAAACAAAAACTTAATGCACTGCAAGACTTTTTTACCATGCTGATGTTTTGCAATCCAAGCCAGTACTGAGCACATCTGTTGCCAGGTTCATTAATGGAAGCGCATTATATTCCCTGTAATGCCATAACTTACAAGTGTTACCGTTTAATAAGACCTTGTAGTCATTCACACAGTGTCAGAGCACACAGAAACCTGGATGGGGTTTACAAAGTTTGGGCCAGAATTCGCATATTTCTGCCAATGAATACAGGAATAACATCAGAGAGACGCAAAAATATTTAAAAATAAAATAAAAACTGGAGGACTTTAAAAGGGCCCATATTGCGTTCTTTTCTGATCTATATTATAACCCTGCATATTTAAGCTGAGTGTACGTCTCTCAAACAGAAAACACTGTTCCACTTTGTAATGTCATGTGGTAATACAGGAAGTGCTCCACTGTGTTTTTACATTTCATTTTGTTTTGTTTTATTCACATGTTTGAGTAATCCTGCATAATTAGTCTATCTACATCTCCAGGGCTGACATTATCCACATTATTCTAATGGTGTATGGAGTTTAAAAACACAGTGGAGCACTTCCTGTATTACCACATGACTTCACAAGATGGAACAGAGTGTTTTCTGTTTGAGAGACAAACTCAGCCTAACTGTATAGGGTTTGTGTGTTAAACATGTGTGAATGAAACACAACTCCAGGTATGTTTGTGATGAGGAAACATTAGAACACAGTTCAGAAAATAGCGTTATACGGGCCCTTTAAAGAGCACATGTGCAGAATGATAGTGTTTAAGTGGATGAGACCAGGGTAAACACTTTACACACTCTGTCCGCTCCAGTGATCTGCACCAGCCACTAGTTTTCCAATTAGCGGCCATTTTCTTCTTGATGCATCATTGGCTCATGGCTAACCTCCCAGGACCTATATCACATCTAATGGCTGAAATATTTTGTAAACATGAGACAATAGAAATCTAATGAACTGAAAAATGATCTCACTTGCATGAAAACAATGAGCGGTTGCAGCAAATATAATGTGAAATGTTCCCAGCAGGAAACTTGGAAGCCAACTGTAGTAAAGATTCCTATAGGGGTGTGAGATATTGACAAAAAAAACTATTATCTTCTTGTTGTTTTGTTTGTTTTAGTATTAGTTTGTAACTTTTTGGGGGTTGATCACCTGCTTGTTTCTATGGTGATGTCATTGCTGCCTGGAATGTTTCACAATATCACATTAAGCAGCTCTATCTTACATTTATTCAATCACAGGTGCTTTCATAGCTCAAAAATACCTACAAAAACAGGCATTTTGAATGTGAGCGGGGTTGCCTCTCCTGAGATCTGACCTGTAACTTAGTCTGGTTTGGTCTCCATGAAGATAGAAAGGTTTAATGCCATGGAGAAAAGCATTTGACAGATCCTCTACCAGAAAATTTACACAATGCACCTTTAAATATCAGACAAATGTGAAATGAAATTACTGTAAAATTACCCATAAAAGTTAAAAAATAACACTATACATTTTTCCCAAATTTAACCAGCTCCTTTTGCAGATTTTTTAAAATAAACAATACACTTAATATTAAATGTTTGCATATGTTCGTAACAGCATTCACAATATAATATTTAGATCATTTGCCAACCTTTACTTTGTCAAGCCCGTTCTAAAATGTTTGTGGTGCCAGTTGTTTGCATTTCATGTCAGAGTTGTCTTAAATATGAATTAGTCTTGGATATAGGGTTTAATGATTTGAGAAAAATATGTAATTGCGATTTTTCATAGTGACTGTGCCAAGATTTGCAAAATATGAACTGGCAAACTAAGAACCACATTTCAGAGTCAGGAGTTTTTTTGCAGAAGAACATTATTTTGTTGTTTGTGGAGAAAAGGATGGTTCTATCTTTAGACATTGCCGCTTGCGATATTCTAATTGCATCCATTAAAACTGCGCTTCATTTTTCATACTATTGCAAATTATCTTTTAAACTGAGAAATGCTAATCTCACACAGTTGTAATGTTTTAATTTCGTCAAAACGTTAATCTCTAAAAACAAGACAGTGGATCAAGGGCTGGGTAAAAAGTGCCTATGGAAATACTGAAGAAAACGCAACAACAACGAAGATGGTTTATGCAAGGTCACAGCATTCTGATTATGCACGTGCACACACTAAACCAGAGCGTCATGCATGTTCATGTGTTATTATGAGTAGAGTGTGTATTCAAGCCTTAACTCATTACAGAGAAGTGTGGTCAATGAGAAAAAACAACTATTTAATATTATTGTTCTCAAATGTCATCAAAATATCAACTGTGTAGTAATTGCTATGATCTTTATCGATGTGACTGCACGATTTCAGTGTCAGTGTGGGTGCTTTTGCCAGCATTTATTTGTTTGATTCGATTAATAAAGATCCTATATTACACAAAACTGACTCTTGTGACCTTTAAGCCGTGTTAAAATGCTGTTGCCGCATCAAAAACATATCTGCAGTTGTGTTTTGTTTCATTCCCACATTTGAGAAACTCTTTAATAGTCTGTCTACATCTCCAAAGTGGTAGTTTTCAAGTTAGCAGTGACTTTACACAGTGGAGCACGTCCTGTATTACTACATGACACAAGGTGGAACAGAGTGTTTCTGTTTCATAATGTGCCTTTAAGAGATTTGCATTTAACTGTTATTATTGTCATTTTGAAATTACTTTTACAGTTAAATATTGCCGCACCTGAAAGTCTTACAATTACACAGTAAAATCGCTCGTATTCTTTAAAGATGCACTATGTAACTTTTTGGTTGAGGGTCCGTCACCTACTTGTTTCTGTGGATGTGTCAATGGTCCATAGTATGACATTAAACAATTGTACCTTATTTAGTCAATTCCAGGTAGTTTTATAGCTCAAAAATAGGTGAGTGGGGGTCACCTCTCCACAGATCTGACCTGTAACTTGGTCTGGTCTGGTTTTCATGCAGATAGAAAGGCTTAATACCGTACTTGTGAAACATTCCAGATAAAGTTATAACATCTCCACGGTGAAAAGCATTTGACAGATCCTCCACGAGAAAAGTTACACAGTGCAAATTTAAATACAGAAAGACTCATTTCTATCAAAACGTTTGTTCCTCTTAATTACCAAGTCCTCCATTCACAAAACCAGCGGTAGTCATCCAGCAGCCTGTGTGTGTAAATGTATTATTTATAGCCCTATGCATATGAGGTAACAAGTCTTTTGATAAGCAGCATTATGGAGAAATTCTGTACCATCAAAGAACCACCTCCCCCGAGCTCTACCGCCACTTTTCATCTCTCCTCCTGCCACAGATGACAGGAGAATCCCTGCAGGTAACGGGCTTAAAGACACTGGAGTCAGGGACGTGGGCTACTGTGTAATTTCACAAACAGCTGACGGAGAGGTAAGAGACGTGTGCTAAGGTGTGGGGGCGAGGAAGCAGGAATATGAATATAAAAAGGTTATGAAACTGGAACACAAGATGCACCGCAGTGTTACTCTAACCCAGAAATCAAACATCAATGGCCACAAATAATGATAAAAACGCATTTGTTATTAGTCTAACTGGTGTGCATTTTAGTCTTATCATTTTCATTCAAACATATAATAATTAATACATGATACTCACTTTGTAGCCTATAGACTTGAACAGTAAAGATGGATGAAGTACTTTAGTTGGACAATTAAACCATTATAGTCAAATAGTTTTAAAGGGCCCATATTACTCTATGGTATAATGTTGTTTACTCAGCACAAACATACCCAGAGTTGTGTTTTGTTTTATTCACACATGTTTAACACACAAACCCTGCATATTTAGGCTGAGTTCTTGTCATGTGGTAATATATGAAGTGCTCCACTGTGTTTTTAAACTCCATATACCTTAACAGCATTACAACATGGCTAAAAGCTCACGAGTCAATTTTGCCTAATATAGACCCTTTAATATATAAATAAAATAAAAAAATAGGACCATTTTTAGCGAAAGTTTCTAGAAGGTGCATGTGCAAATGAGATGTTCTGCTAATTAAAAAGACTCTGGCAGAGAGGGAAGGCTTCTGGCCTAGGGCTGTAGTTGTTTAGAGAAATTAGGCATATACAATGCATCGATTAGTCAACTAAAGGAGGGCATGTCTGAAGTATGTGAAAAGACATATTAAACAGCTCAGGAAAAGTCTAGCTACCTCACACCATGCCATCTCTTTTCGTGCTGTCTATATTAAATTGACTTAATCAACTAAGTGACTGAAGTACTACACCCTTAATGTGGCATAAAACTAATTCAATGAAAAGAAATACGTACCCATATGCGTCGTAATACTGTTGTCATGGTGCAGCTAAAATAGTCAGTGCTTTACACCTCTGCACTACTGAAATTCCATACAGGTAATATAAGAACACATAGCAAAGTTGCCCAAAGTTATACCTACAACAAACCTTGATATGAGATTGATTTTACATCCGCACTATATCGTCAGTAAAGTTAACTTTTCTGCAACTTGTGACACTTTCCTCCTTGGCCCTGTATCTCTGTGTCAGCCTGGTGTAGCATTAGCGACATGTTTTATTCAGTAGTATTAGTTGTTGTTTCATACACCTCTCGCTATAGCTGCACAGACAGAGGTGAAAAACAGGATTACACCAAATGTAAATAATAAACCAGTGGCACATGAAGATATTGGGTTAATCTGAGCCGGGGATTAAAGACAGGATACTTTGTGGGGTGAGCTGGAGAGCCAGGATAACAACAGGGAGGCATATACTGTACACTGCCAGGTAAAAGTTTGGGCACACCCTCGTTTTCAAGGTTTTGCTTCTTTTTTCTTACTACTTTCTACATTTTAGATACATACTGAAGACATCAAATAAACAAAGCAAGATATATGGAATTATTTTGCAACTAATTACTAGTATATCAAATGTAGAAAGTAGTAAACATATAGAAAAAAAACACTGAATAAGAGGGTTGGTCCAAACTTCTGACTGGTAGTGCACTTCAAAAATAGACAAGGGAATAAGGGGATTGCATTGGAGAATTATCACTAGTTTGAACAATGAGGGAATTTGTAGGACCTGGCTACCACTGAACAAAAAGTCAAAGTTAGTTAACAAAGTTTGCCCCTTTAGTGTTTTATTGAATAGATGTAATGAGGCCGGATAATTAAAAGATGCAGAGTGAACTTAAATGGCTTTGAATATGGAGACCAATGGCTGTGGGCAGCAATACATCAACTAGGACTCTGCTTTAGAAGTATTCATTCAAATGTAAGCAGTAAGACCATAATGTAAAGTATGCAATAGAAAAGGTGCTATAATAGATTAAAATTCAGAATATGTTAATGTAGATCTTCTCTGGCATGTAGGGACTCTCGGTGGCTCACTTGGTAGAGCACACTTTCTGTTTCTGTTTCACTTATCTGTTGCCAGATACACTATATTGCCAAAAGTTTTCACTCACCCATCCAAATAATGGAAATCAGGTGTTTCCATCACTTCCATGGCCACAGGTGTATAAAAATCAAGCACCTCGGCCTGCAGACTGTTTCTACAAACATTTGTGAAAGAATGGGTCACTCTCAGGAACTCAGTAAATTCCAATGTGGTACTGTGATAAAATGCCACCTGTGCAACAAGTCCAGTTGTGAAATTTTCTCGCTCCGAAATAAATTTAAAATGGATTTGCTTGATTTTAACAACTTTGGAGGAACATTCATTGCTAATTGGTAAATGGTCACGTTTAATATAGCACTTTTCCATTTTCAAGGCACTCAAAGCCTTCATACACACATTCTAACACCAATATATGCAGTAGTGTGCTGACTGCTCTACCAGACGTTTATGTCAAAAGCGGGATTCAAACTGCCAACCTTCGGGTCAGTGGATAAACATGCTACCAACTGAGCTACTGTCCCCAATTGAGACCTTTAAAATTGCAATTTCAATTTGATAGCTTGGTTTTCCCTAATTTAGTTAAAATTTTTGTTGTCCAATAGGTCAAAAATACTATAGCCAAAAATCTGATATATAAACTCTATTAGTTGTGGGTGGTTTGCTGTTCTCCAGAAGAAAGAGATCCTTCCTTTTTTTTTTTGGCACAATTTTTGTTGTCGGACCCAGCACGCAGTTGCAACTTTTATTGGATGTGCATGTCTCTATCTAACAGCATGGTTTGCTCTCCTCCACATTGCACAAATAAAAGTGGCATTTCGCTGGAGTTTGGGAATGTCACCAAATTCCTGCTGCCGAGCCATTAGTGCGACTGAAGGAGCAAAAATAGGCAATGTGAAAAGGTGACTTTGGCAAGGGCCACAGTGGGTTGCCAAGGAGACAACAGGGCCTGAACATCACCAAAATAGCAGCTCTTGAGGGCTGGCCATATTTTAGAGAAGTCAGGAGAATACAACCAGCATTAGCGCGTAGTAAGTTCGCCTAGAGTTTCAAAAGTATACCAGTATCAACAAAAAACGTATGTCCAGTAATGTGCCTTCAAACTCGGAGCAAAATGTAAACAACAGAAGCAAAGATTAAGCAAGCTACCAAGTTACATTCAGGTCCATTCAATAATTAGACGGTGACATTTCAGTTTGCTGGTTTTGAATGGTGGAACAGGCTTTGCAATCATCTTTACAGATCTAGAAATCTCCCATACTGCTGTCAGAATACTAAAATTTAAAGCTCAATTAATACCACAGTGATAAACACTATTATTTTAGACAATATAACTTAACACTCCTGGTTATGAAGAACAAAAAACTAAAATACAGTGTCATGCGCGTTGCAATTTAATGAAGAGTTCTAAAAATGACGTTCCCTCTGATGTTCTCTCTGCTCTCTTTCACGTGCACACTGTTTTGAGTGCACGCTCCTCACGTGCACGCTCCTCACATGCACAGACACTCACAGCCTTCTCCACCATCCCCTCTGCACTCAGGAGCTGAAACCTTCTGTTGCAAGGACATACAGACAGAAGGGTGAAGGGTTTAGATTTATTTATTGAAATGTATAGATAGATTTATGATGTTTTTAACCTCAAGATTCAGTTTCACAGCAGACACATTAAATAAGAGCATTGTGGAACATATTTGAGAGAGCTACTGCTAAACTAATACAAGAGGATGGAGAGGAGATGAGGGGTGTGCTTCTTTCAGTCTCAGGCAACCCAGATTATGTTTTTAATGTATTTTTAATTTGTCAAATAGATTTAAAAAAATGTAAACAAAAATAACAAGACGGACAAGTATTTCCTTGTCCAGTGCCAAATTCAGGATTCTTAAAATTTTCTGCACTGATTAAAAGTATTAATTATTTGTTGATACCCATACACACAGCTTCATGCATTTGCAAACTAGGGATGATCCTGCTTTTTCAGTTCTACTATGACTTTCTGCCAACACCTGATATTAACCCATATCAGTGTAGGGGCAGAAATTGGCACTTATTTCCATAAAACACAGTTAACTCATTAGACAAGAGACCCAACTGTGTTATGTGACTGTTATTTATCCTACAAATAACTACTGTAAATAATCAGCTTGTAAAAACATCCAATTAAAGGCTCAACCGATATCATGGAACTGATGCCCGATCCAGTTAACTGCCGCAATATTCAATACCAGTATCGGTATCTGTGCATCCCTAATCTAAACAAAAGTTAGCAGATGTTAAGCATATAAAAGACCCATGGAAACTTGACATTTAGTTCTCTGCAAAAGACATGACTCTTACCAAAACCACTGTAGCTAATTAGCACAGTTCAAATCGGACATTTGAACTTCTGCTGTGTCCTTGCAACTTATCATAGCCCTTTTCATCCACACGGGGCGAGTGAAAGACCAGGATAGTTACAGAAGGGAAAATAAAATGCTAAGGACGGGTAAGTGTTCACAACTCGGAACAAGAGAAATGGACTTAGGGTGGAGTGCCCTGGGCCAGCAGCGACCTCAGCTAAAATTACCTTTTTTGCACGGCTGCACCCACTCACATTATACACACACACTCTGTACACACACAGTACATGCACACACACCGCACACGCACTCAAACACACACATAACCACACATACACACAGGTATTGTTTGGCTGGAGAAATAGAAGGTGAGGGCACATTCTGGGCTTGTCATCTGTCAGGTCAGCAGGACACAGGGGACAAATTGTCGACTTGATTACATTCACTATCTGAATAATGACATTAGGTCTGAAGTGTGCCAGCTGGCAGCCCTGTGGTGTGGTATACAAGGAACTAATGGCCTGAGAAGGCGGGGAGCACTTGTAGCATGAATAATACTTTTATTTTATGGACTGCTTTTGAGGAAGTTTGTCAAAGAAAATTTTGAAGTTGATGATCATTTTTGAAGTAATGATTGCTCTAAATTATAAGACTGATGGAGATGGTTGGATTGAGAAGAAGGGCATCTGGCCTGAATATTAACAAAGTACTATTTTACTTATGGGAAATTTGGGAAGCAAAACACAGCTCAACGACAAAATAAAAAACAAGGAGTTTATATCAAAAACAGTCCCAATTTAACTAATAGACGCCAATAACATAGCAAAAACTATGTCAAAACTATAAGAGAGTTAAACAAAACCATCACATTCAAAGTGCACATGATTGCACAAGGCTAACAAAGCATGCACAATATTTAGAAATACACAGAAATAGAATGACAGTTTAAGTCATTTCAACGTTCTTACCACAAGAAAAACCTGAGTCAAACAATAGAAGACAAACTGTGCCATAAGGACTGACATGAAGCACAATGAGACAGAGCGTAGAAGATCCTCCTTTGAGTGTTGACATGCTGTTCTGTGGTGAGCCTTCTGTTTGTGAAATATCTCTTTACAATGCACACGTCTCACAGTGGGAAGCATATGGGGCACAGCGCAATATACATGCTTTGGTGCCATTATGTGAGCAAGTTGGAATCATTAGTTATAAATAATACTTTTACTTGCATATTTTTAAGATATATTTTAATCCTGAAGGAGGAACACAGAGCCTATTTAAATTTGCCAAATACTGACCATCGAATCATGCAAATAAACAATAATAAATCAGATACATATTTGTACCAGACCAGCTTACACTTTCCTCTTGCCCTTATTTACCATGCAGCTTGTAGATTGTGAGATGAATCCCAACAGAGAAATATGCCAGCTCAGATTCTGCAGAGGCTAGCATGAACTTAATCAATGGAAGATTTGACCCTCAACAAGCATCTCCCCCTTTCCCATTGGCTGTGCTGTGGTGTACAATTGATTAGGCGAGTGCTCCCCTTGACCTCCTCCTCCCATTAGAAGCCCCCACAACCCCAGCTGTGCACTGGATAGTAGTATATGGGGGACAGCAGGTGACCAAAATGTGTTTTCGCCCATGCCTGGAGCCTCTCTTCAGTCCTACTACACTCAAGTATGTGTGTGGTCAGGCATTTATAACGTCGTGGGAACAAATATCTATTCATTGGTTTAAGCTTCCCATTATATGCAACATTCTGAGGATTTTTCACCATTCAAAAGATATTATATTTTGTCTTAGATCGGTAATTACTATGGAAACACTTCTATTTTTCATCATTCTGAAACCCATGGATATCCTTGGTAGGTCTTTCACGATAACATATTTTGAAGTGTTGCTGAAGTAAATAAAGACGATTAACGATAACTGAAACCAAACCATGAAGCAGAATTATCCACTAAAACTATTCTAAATGTATAATATTGTTTAAAAAAAACATGAGCTGCAATGCATAATACATAACAGAATCAAATTATTAATTAGACTGTAGAGTTTTAGTTCATAAGTCAACACTCTACAGCTCAAGTTTTACTATACTGTAGAAAAAATTCCAAAAATTCCTTAGGTTAAGGTTAGTAACTATTTTTATGGTTAGGATTAGTCCCAGGAAATGAATGTAAAGGTTATGTCTACACAAACATGGGAACCCAACGTGTGCGTGTGTGTGCGTGCGTGTGTGTGTGTGTAGGGCCTATGGAGTAATATTGGTGGCGTGAAATCTGTTGTGATGTGTCCTCTATGGGAAGCCGAGGAAGAGACGCTCTTCTTGGCTCTGACCCATTGTCCAGCCAAGCCAAAGTACCACACACAAGTCTTTGTTTGGGACAGATTTCTTCCATTGTTTGCACTGAACAGCCTCCAACTGGTTTCAAAAGTTCACTCCAAAGTTCAAAATGTACTTCCAAGTCTCCAATGTACAGCTATATTGTGTTATTCGATCAGTAATGTGAAGTCCATAAAGTCCTGTCATGATAAAACATTCTGAAGCGACAGAGATATATTGTGATAAGCGATAGTATTGTACTATTTTATGCCACTGACACAATAACAATAATGCAAGATAATCCTAATAAAAAATATTTTAATACAGTATCATCAAAACGTTGGACAAAATTCAAATTAACAGCCAAATGAAGCAATAATTAGCCATAGAAGTGACCCATTCGACCCCCTACAGCTCAAATCTTAGTGTATTACAACAAAAAAACAAAAATCTAAATAAAATATACTAGGAAAAGGTAAAGGTAACAATAAGTCCATATAGTAATTATCGTAACAGGCCTTACTCTATAGGTGAAGTAGAAGTAGTATGTCCGCTAGCCAAATATCTTGATGTAGACTCAATTAATTAATTAATACACACTTGTAATAAGTGAAATGTAATTCCTCTTTTAGCTCTCTATAGTGAAAATGTCAGACACTTCTCACCAGGCCTGTCATCAGAATATATTTTGAAGTGTGAGATATTACTGAAGTAAATATAGACGATAAACGATAATATTGAGACGAAGATCCGATTTATACCACAAAAACTATTCTAAGTCTGCAGTATTATTAAAAAAAAACATGAGCTGCAATAGATAAACAGCAGATGGAAGACTTTAGTGGTTAGTTTGCATCTGTAATGAGTCATAGAAGATATTAATTCAACCTTTTATGGCTGAAATCTAATCATATAGCCAAAAAAATAACCAAAAATAGTAGTTGTAGTTACAAAGAAAGTGTACATACAATAAATATTGACCCCAAAGTATATTATTCCAGATTTCATATATTGAACAATAAGTAGTAGAATAAATAGTAGTAGCTACGGGAAAACTATGCCGCTATAGTGAAGATACATTAGATAGTTTAGAGGTGCATTGTGTAACTTTTCTGGGGTCCGTCAAATACTTTTCTCCATGGACATATTATTGCTTTGTCTGGAATGTTTTACAGTATGGCATTAAATCTTTCTATCTCTATAATCAAACCAGAAGAATTTACAGGTCAGATCTGGGGAGAGGCAACCCCGCTCACAGTCAGAATGTCTGTTTTTCCCGGGTATTTTTGAGCTCTAAAACCACCTGTAATTGAATAAATATAAGGTAGAGCTGTTTAATGTCATACTGTGGAACATTCCAGGCAGAGCAATAACATCTCTATGGAAACAAGCAGATGACAGACCCCCAACAAAAAAGTTACATGTGCACCTTTAACAGTCATTTTCATTTTCGATGCTCTAACAAACACATTGGTAAGTGATATGAAATGTTTCTACCACCTGCAAAGTAAGCCTAACTACTGTACATACAGAAGCCAATATTTATTTAGATGATGCATTATTCAAAAGAGCATGTGAAAAATAAAGCTGTTACAATTTCACGTAACAAACAGCATCAAAACATAAATGCTACTTAAATTTGTATTGAAACCATAGGCCCCTTCTTGTAGCTGTATGTAGGTCATATAGACATGCAGGGGTGGAGTGTTTTCATTTCCTCACATTGGCATGATTCTGTGTTGAAATGTAAGATAACACACACATGCAGAGGGGGAAAAAAAAAACTGAATTAACACTTTACAACCGTTTCCCAGGGCAACAAGAGCCCAATCTACTGAGACACATTGAGAATGAAGCAGAGGAGAGGGAGGAGGAAGGGCCAGCTCAATACATACAAGCCAACCAGACTAATAAAGCAAAGATAGTGTCACCTGAGCATAGCAGCATTAGCTTAGCATAGAACAGAAATACATTACTCATATATCCAAATGTCGGCCTACTTTCATAATGACTAGCAAAGTAGCAACAATGGTTTTATAAAGTAGTCATTGTGGTTCTGAGTTGACAGTGCTTCATCTGTTATCCAAAAGGTTCACAAATGGTTTTATGATTAAAATTTCCGTTACTCTTTAAATCTTTTGTTTGGTTATGGAATATTTCTGGATGACAAAATGAATGCACCAACACAACAGTTAATAGAACCCTGTGGTCTGAGAACAGAAAATGTTACCTTCAATTCAAAATGTGAGCAGGGTAATAAATCTGGAATAAATGCTTTTTATATTATTTATAATTATCCAGATTTTATTTATGTGTTTTTATCTTGAGCAGACATATGACTCTCTTGTTCAAGTCTACACAGAGAAAATAACTACAGTAATACTTTGACTGAATGTCATTTCCAGACAAGAGGAGATAAAACCTTATATATAGGGCAGATGGCTGGCCAGGCTGCACATTTCTGCCAACAATGTGCACAAAATACACAGTTCAGTCTAATACAGGGAGGTCACAATATAAAATTATAGTGTTTGGATTACTGTGAGAAGAGAGATCAGGAATTATTCACGATTTCTAGCACCATATTTTTTTCAATCACGTTGTTTCCTGTAGCATGTGACCAGCTTTATGAAATCAAGTTCATACAAAGACAGAAAAAAACATTACTGAATACTCATTGTTATTGACCTTATCCACCTGCACACTTTTGCCTCCAAGTGCTACTAAACTATGCTTTCTTTGAGGTGGCACTTCTGGTCAAGTGGGAAGCATTCCTTCATTTCAAATGAGAAAAGTTCCACTGCTATAATATGATATAAAGTAAGCCGATTTGTGTAAAAATGTTCATGTGCACAAACATGTCCAAAATGCACTGATTCTCTGGGAGGCTTTAAAACAGCTTTGGAGTTTGTATAGAACTTATTTACTGACGAGATTGGCAGCACCATGCAAAATAATACACCCTGAATGACAACGGACAACATTCCCTGTACAGTCCTGTCTAATACATCCATATACTAGGGCTGGGAATCACGGGGTCCCTCACAATTCGATACACTACACGATACATGGCTCACAATACAATATTATCACATTATGTATTGCATAAACAACTAAATTGTAGTGCAGTCACCAACATACAAAAAAAAATACTCTTGACGATATATCAATACAGCAGACCATGATAACGATACTGTATCACCAAATTTAGGATCACTATATATCAATATTCCAATATTTTTGCACACCACTACAATATACATCCTCATAATTGCACTAGCATAGTTTCCATTGCTTTACTTGTTGTCACTGATCTCTCTCTCCATGCTTCCATTCCCCTCCTGATGGAGTGATGCCAAGTTATGGGCTCAAACCTGATGCTGGCTTGCGCTGGAGATTTGGCACGGTGCCCGTCACCTCGCATCGCTCTGGCAACGGGAGTCACCCAATTGGATTTATACCCCCTACTGATCTGTCAGCTGACACCCAGGCTTTATAAAAGGGAGAAGCCAACCTCAGAGTACAATGTAAGAGGATGTGAGACTGCCCCCTTCAGACCACAAGCACCCAAGATCCAACAAAGGCTCAGGGCTAAAGAGCGGAGAATGCAAGACTGGACGGAAGGAATGAAGTAGGGACAAAAAGGTGAAAAAGTAGCAGACAGAGAGAGAGAAAGGAGAGAAAGAGGAGGAGATAGAGATAAAGGCAGAACCAGAAGGCAGAGGAAATCACAGTTGTTATAGTGAAGATATACTCACAGAAAGCACCTATTAAGGAATAACAGTAAACCAAGAGTCCAGGCAAGAGAAAATCCAACTTTATCCAGTCCACTCACCTCTGCTACCTGAGTTGTAACCTCCAACAGCTCACTTAAGAATTACAATTCAAATTTGGAGTAAAGTTCAAGGCAAAAAGAATACAGACAGTATAGAAACATTTTTTATATGAGTAGTAAAGCAATACATTGGCAGAAGTCAGTGTGTAGTCTTTTTGTCAAGAACAACCCTGGACAAATGGAGAGTGCCAGGTAGTGAGTAGTAGTGAGTAGTAGTGAGTAGTAGTGAGTAGTAGTGAGTAGTAGTAGTAGTACTAGAATTATGTAAATGTGTCTGCATAATCCCTCCCCATAATCCCCTCCCTAATCATCCAGGTATGATGCATAGCGAAAGAAAAAAGGTCTGTTCTTTTTCCTGTTGAGAGAAGTGATTTTTTCTATCCCAGGACCAAACAGGAAAAGCTTATTTAACTATGCAAACTATATGTATTAACAAGAACACCAAAAACACCCCACATTTGAATATATTGTGCACAAATTTAAGGCTGCCTTAAGGAGAATTTGCCTGTTTTAGGCTGAGATTTGCTTCTCCCAGAGTTCAAGGAGGCGTGAACCGACTTTGTATCTTCGTGTGCGATTTTGTTTAAAACAAAGCAGCAGGGGAGGAGGAGTGACAGACACAGAGATGCAAGATACAAACTCAGTAAACACCAAAAATAATTATTATTCACCTCTAGTAAAGTTGTAAATTTAAACTGCAGCATCTCATCCACATTATCCATAGATCCATATCCATTTGTCCTCCGCAAATAATGACACTAAGTCCACAAAACAGCACAGTTAATCCAGTTTGAAGCTTTCTTTAAAAGTAAAAAGGTGAGAATAGTTCCTCGCGTGTGTCTGTTTACATCCATGCAGCATGCGGAACGGGCTGAAGCTGCAGATTAGCGATAGTGACTCTACTTCCGGTGGATTTTATCATCAGCCTTCTGTGCATTAAGACCATCTATCTATCAAAACACAGTTCTGACTTGGATCTAAACTAGAAGTCTGATCTTTTGAACACTTAAGAGTCTCAAAGCAAGTCGTTTTACTGTAAGGAGTTGACGAGATTTGCGTTCAGCCATATCCCGCCGCAGTCTTTGTGATCAGGGATTTAACATCTCATAAGATTCTCCTCATTCTCTGTGCGCTTTTTGTCGCATGTTTAAAAATCCTGTAGTGTGTGGAGGCCTTTATGCAAAAAAGATGAAATGTCGCCAACAAACATTGGTCACCTTAAATCAACACTAAACAATGTAAGCAGCGTTATCCCAGTGTCTAAGCACCAAAGACAGCCACACCTGCTCCATGATAAGAAAGACCTCATTAAATCCACATTCTACCTCAATCAAGCATCGCCCACTAAACGCCCAATAATCTCCATCAGTCTCAATGTCACGCACTGGTAAATGTCAGGGCAGGCACGCAGGGAGCTCCCCAGACATGCCTCACCAGATGTGGGTACGTGGAGGATGAAAGAGGGGTACGGTCGGTTGGTTATAGTGAAGATAAGAGCAATACGGACCATAGAAATGTATTCTCTGAAGCAATTATGAGCATGACAAATGTAGAATAATTACTCTGTTGGTTGTCAAATCAATTTGTGGATTAGAGGAAAGTATGAATTAAATTGAATGGAGTATGTTTCAATGGTGTAGTAGTCCTCCCAACAGAAAATCAATGTCCAGTCAAACTATACGAGTTGGTGAATTTTGTGGAACTCATTTCAGTGTTTTCAGTCAAATGCACTTTACATTACAACATTTGATGCATTTATAATCACTCAAAAAAATCCATGTATTTGCATAATATGAGTGTTCGGCCAACAACCAGAAGGTCAGAGGTTCTAATCCTGCCCTGGTTACTACTGTGAACTAGAGATCGGCAGATATGGGTTTTTTCATTGCCGATACCAATACCGATTGTTTAAAATACAGAGCAACCGATGGCTGATGAGCTTTTGATGATTTTGCTTAAATTATGCTATTTAAATTTACTTCAAACGCCCCCTAAATCCTTTTCTACCACAAATCTATAAGAGATCTGTGTAGTCACATTTTATGCAGTTTTCTCTTAGTATTACAGTGTCAATATAAAGATAAATATTTGTGTGTATTTTTAGGCAGCAGATTGACCAAAACAAAATATTGGCTTATGCTGGAGGTTTAAGACCGACAGCCGATATGCTAAAAAAAAGTCCAAATATCGGCCTGTTATATCAGCAAATCGATATTTCTGCCCATCTCTACTGTGGAGGTTTTCTAAAATCTTTAAATGGTTAAACATAATGAAACTGAATGTATATTATTCTTTTGAACTGATCTAATAAATACATGTTTTGTTTGCATGGCACATGACTCCAAGGCATTATGTTATAAATATGCAGTAGTTTTATTTATCTAAAAGTCAGTCATGGTTTATACAAGATGTGACATGTGCCTAATTATAGACTTATAGAAACTTCAAGTTGAGAAAAGCCACTTCCTCAAATTAAACCATCATGAGCGGCCTGAAGGCAAGCAGAAATAAACACAACTCTTACAACCATTTCTTCCCTTTTTAAACTGGACAATTCACCACTAAACATCACAGTCCTAGTTTGTTGCCCATATTAAACTATTTTTGATCTGTTATAATGTTGTTTCCTCATCACAAACAGACCTGGAGTTGTGTTTTGTTTCATTCACACGTTTAACATACAAACGCTGCATATTTAGGCTGAGTTCTCCTCTCAAACGGAAAACACTGTTCCACCTTGTGACGTCATGTGGTAATACAGGAAGTGCTCCACTGTGTTTTTAAACTCCATACACTTTCACTGGAATAATTTGGATAATTTCAGACCTGGAATTGCCAATCTCTAAAGAACTAAGGGTAAAAGGTAGACATTGAAAACAACCACTTCATGACATCACAAGGTGGAACAGAGCATTTTGAGCTTTAGAGATATAGACAGACCAATAATAAAGGATTACTCAAACATGTGTGAATGAAACAAAACATAACTCCGGGTTTAAAGCTCACAAGAGGCAAATTTGCATAATATAGGACTTTTAATATGCACCAACTCAACATTGTGTTTAATGTTGCACTAGTGTTATTGTTTTACTATATTACAAAAATGACACAATCCGTCACATTTCAGACACATGAGAGACAGCAGAACAGGGCAAACGTCTGGACGATAACAAAGCTCCCATTATCTCCAGTCTGAGGATAAAGCTAATAATAATAACATTATGAAACAGACCTGCCGTGACCCTGGGTGGTTTTACACAGCGGCTGAAATGAGTAAAAATGAGTGAAATTCCGGGAGCCATGTGACCCAGACTCCAATCTGGGATCAGCGGTTCAGCACCAGCGCCTGCAGATTAACAACTGACACACAGATTCCAATGGGTTCCTGAGCAAATCAGCTTACACTACCAGCATAATGTCATTCACTCAAAAGTAGCTACCAAAAATGAACTTCATCATACTAGTACACGCACTGTGACAAAGCGTAACATTATGACAACATGTGTGATAGACAACTTCAGTTACTCTGTCAGAACTACAGCTGCATATATGGAAGTGGTTATTTTCACAATTCTAAAGCAATATTGAGAATGTATAGTTTTATAGTTTTTATATTAGCCTTCATTTAGTTAATGTATTTTTACAAGATGTCTCTGTAATCACTCAGTGGTCCAGGTTGGTTCCAAAGCAAAGTTCTGAAGAATTAAAGAAGCTACTTGGATGAGTGGCAAAATGTACTCTAACTTTATTGTACTTTACTCTAAAAAACTTCGAGTTGATATAATCTAACCTTTTTGACTATACGGACAAAGACAGTTTAATTTTTTTAATTCAGAGTCCATTTATTGAAAATATTTCCAGTTATCTTTATTGTAATATCTAATATTGATCTAATCTAATGTTTTTTCCACTGCTTCACAAGAGACTGGGAACACCCAACTGCAGTTTTGGATGTCCAAAAGTCATCTATTCATTACAATTGCACTCTTAACTCCAGTTCCTTCCCCACATCAACTTTGAGAACAATAAGTTGTTAGTAGTGCAACCTAATTATTCATTTAACCTGTCAGTAGTCAGTCACAACATTATACCTGATCAATGTACACTTAGATTCAATATCAATGTTTCTCCAAACCAAGCCAATTCTGAATCCACAAGCGGCCAAAACAAAGCACAAAGCTGCGATTTGGAGTACTTACGACAGTTTTCTTCATCAGTATTGTCCGAGCAATCATCGTCATCATCACACCTCCACAGGGACGGGATGCAGCGTCCGTTATCACAATGGAACTGCCCCGTCTCGCATACCAATTCCACACGAGTTCCTGATAAAAGCAACAAAATATGAATATGAATTCTTAGTCTATTTGTCCATAACATGCGCCTACAACCAACTACAAAAGGAGCTGGCATGAGCACGTGGCTTTACTAAAGTTACTGACAATATGTTGTGTAAACACTGGAACAGGACATCCTTTAAAACAGTCAGAGTATTGCTGTAATTCATATGCACAAAGCTGTCTGTAATCCACAATATTGTTTTGGAAATCTCTTTAGTTGTATGTCAAAGCTAGGAACTACAATTTAGTTTATTCCAGGAATCATCTTTGTATTACCAAGCTATCACTCCCAATAGCGGACTGTATTCATCTCAGCACTCGTATTTCTTGCCTGTAGTCACCCAAACGAGTCTATTGTGTTCACGAGCCACAAATATGATTGATTGCTTATGTGTAGAATCTGAAGGCTGCCCTGGCTATGACCGCACATGCCTGCAACATTGACCCGTAACCATTCCCCATAATAACAATAAGACTCCCTTTACGCAGACCATTGAAGCTTTTAATTGTGGAACCTATCGCTACGTGAAGCCACCAAGGCATCGGTTTGCACTTTGTAAACACATCAGAGAGAGTAGCTACAGCTTTACCCGCGTTGACACCAGCCAACAGCGTTCAGACACGTGTTGGGAGATACGGGAGACCTGTCTTTTTTCTTCCGCTATTGTCATACGTAGTGCCACCTCTCATCTCATTCAACGTGAACCACAACGAGAATTAGAAGCGTAAATCGCGTTGGTAAGACTGACTCAGCTGCGGGGACGTTTACCCAAAACACTGTCCCCAATATCAGGGATGTAAACGTGGGGTTTGTGCGTTACCTTTTGCGCAATGGAGCTCCGTGAGAAACAAATGCACAAGAAAAAGCTTCCCGACTTCAGTCCACATGGTTAGATCCGAGACGGTCAGCGGTGTTGCAAGGGTGCGAGAGAGTGAAGCGTCCCCAGTGAGCGTGTCCCTGCCCCGGCTGTGTCAGTGGTGGTGTTGGGATCGCCCCGCGCTCTGAGCCTCTCCTGCCGCTGACTGACTGCTCCGTGGCGGCTCGGCTCCACTTTGAATCGGTGACGCGGAGGGGCGGGCTAGAGCGCACGGAGCACGGAGAGGAGCGAGCGTGAGGGACGGTGCTGCGTTTGCGGTTAACGTAGTGGTAATAAGAGAGGATACGGACTTTGTCAACGATGTTACAGTTTCATTGTGTGCTGAGTCATGCCGTGTAAGCTCATTCAATTGATTCAAATAACTTTTACGCACAGTTTCAATCACTTGAGAATTGTAACGCCTTTCAGTGTTTTATAAAAGAGGCTATTGTAACTGTTAAAATGCTTTATTAATGACCTTGAATGGGACTTTTTATTTTACGTTTTTGGGAAATAAATAAGAGGAACAGGAGAGCATCAAATTAGAGCTATGTCATAATACAAATGGTGCTTCCATGCAAGCATAATACTGTGTATACAATTAGCCCCAAGTAAACAAAATTAACAGTATTGTTGTCACTATTGCTAAAGCCTATTTTTTCATGTCAATTTCTATTGTTCTGTTTATATGTGAAAATGCCATTTAGGCAATGTTAAGAGACAAGAAGGAAGTTGTTGCCTATATATTGATTCCTATGTTTTATTATTATTATTATTATTATTGTTATTACATTTAAATCCCAACAATTCAAATGTTAAGGCAATAAACAGTCAGCATTAACTCTCTATGCTCTAATCATTAAATGGGCCTATGGTCTTCGCAAGTCTAGACAATAAAATATAACGTGCAGAAAATGAAGGAATCTGAATATTAAAAAAGTAAATAAATAAAAATAACAAATGCCAAACTGACAGATGTCAATATTCAGTGTTTTACCATGTCCTCTCTTTCCCCCCTCTTTTCCCTTTATATGATAGTAGCACGCTCAGAGAACAATGTGAGGCGGGGCTGCAGGGGTGAGCAAGCTGATCAAATTTAGGGTTTTCCAATACCCTCCAATAACCAGCGCTTTAACCAGTGACACACCTGCTGTAATGAAATCTCTCCCCCTTTCTTTGTTTCTCTGTATGTAAAAGAGGTGACGTGATTTCATTCAAATGTCAAGAGCATAGTAAATTCTTATCCGAATCAAATCATTTTTTTAGCTGCAGCACTTAAGCTCCCATGCTCTGGCCTCTCGTGGACCTGTTGCTATGGGAAACCAAATACACTGAAAGCTGAGCAGCCCACTGGCAACACGCAATTTAATTAAAGCTGCACTGTGTAACTTTCGGGTGGAGGGTACGTGTCGTCTCCATGGAGATGTTAATGCTTTGCTTCAAATTCTTCACAGTATGGCATTAAAAATATTGTGGAAAGGCAACCCTGCTCACAGTGAGAATGTATGTTTTTCAAGGTATTTTAGAGCAATAAAGACACCCATATTGAAACATGCCGCACACTGATAAATACTTAATGCCATACTGTGGAACATTCCAGGTAACATAAGAATAACAGCTCCATGGAGACCCCTGCCCAGTAAAGTTACCTTTAAGGATAGAGCATACTGGTAAAACACACCATTATATAAGTTTTATTTATATTTGTGTAGGTGTCCAGTGGTCATCTTCTAATCTAGATCTAGAGTTGATTTGATATATTTTGAACTCACTACAGAAACTAGCATAAATAATAAATACATTGGCTGTATAAATAGTAGGAAAACCTGAATCTGCTTCATATATTATTCAGTAAAGGGACTGTGAATGCAACATTAAACGGATGATTCGGATGCATGGACTTGGCACAATCAGGACGAGAGCCAGGAGCCTATGCTGTACCTGTGTTTTGTTTTGCCAATTACTCCCATATAGCAGAGAATAAAGGGCCAATGGGCAAATAAAAACCCAACTAGTATTGAGCTGTTGGTATACAGAATTGGTATGAATCTATATGACTCTTGAAATATACTGCACATAACATTTTAACATTTCTACTACATAGTTTATGACTGTCCTAAGGCTATATTATATGTTACAATGTAGAATGTTGTGTCAGGAAGGGCATCTGCTATACAAAACTACTGTAGACTATTCCACTGAGTTCTTCTCTCAAACAGAAAACACTCCACCTTGTGATGTCATGTGGTAATACAGGAAGTACTCCGCCGTGTTTTGAAACTCCACACACCTTCATTAAAAGCTTTTGGACAATTTCAGACCTGGAATTGTCAGTCTCAACTGCACTAAAGGTAAAAGCAGACTGTTAACTTGAAAACTACCTCTTCATGACATCAGAAGTTGGAACAGAGCATTTGACATTAGAAAATAATCCACCTAGACCTACTATGTACTTTCAATAGGTGTAATGTTCCCTGGTGTGTAACATAGAGTGAACATGTGCCCAGCTGGTCGCTCATTCTCATACATGATGTTTTCACTTGTGCTCAGTATGTCTTGTATGTAATGTGTAGTGTAGTGTATATGTAGTGTTTTCTATCATTGTAGGAGCCCAGTGGAGTTGTGTGTTGTACCCACAGAGCAGGCCTGTGTACAGGAGCCACTGCTCTGACAGGGGAGACGAGCAGGAACTGGAGCAGAAGGGAATGTTGTATCCAGGTTGTGCCCACAGCTGGCGGAAACAGCGCTGACACCAAACTACTACAAAACTCACCAGGGGGAAATAGAGTGTGGGAAATGCATATCTCATCGCTTTTACTAAAGTAGGAGTAGATTAAATTTAATTATATCATCATTTGTGATTTTTTTGAGAGATTTTCTTTTATTGAGTTGTATAAATACCACATGTTTTAGACTCAATGTTTGATTTATCCATGCCATTTGTTCATTTGCAAGGTTGATCTACAACAACTTAATAATATTGACTCAAAGCTGCAGAATTGATTCCCGCCTAATGCCTTTTCACGTTCCATCACCAGAAACATCATCACAAGTCTGTGCTTAGTCGAGAGTTGGAAGAAGAGGCATGAAGCTGGAGTTCTAAAGAAGTTTATTTAGCATCAGTACAGGGCCCAGCACCTGAAGACATGGACCCCCAAGACATTGTGATATTGTGTGAAAAAGAATTTCCCCTTGGGGACAACCATGATAACAAGGGCTGAGCTGGCAGTGAGTGCCCCCTGTACAGCAGAGCAGTGGAATTTCTCATTGACGACACAAGTACTGTACTTACTGTACTCAAGAGCATGTTAAAAATCCAATAATGATACAAATATCACATAATATTTGTCCTTTCAATGAAAAATGAATTCAGCCACCCAAGTCAAAGAAACTACAGTGGTATACCCCTTCTCTTATTTTTATAAAGTACTATATGTACTAGTGTCTATCTGGGTATATCCCTCCTGTGGTCTATAATAGTGTTACTGACCACAGAGACTGAACACTTCTGCACAATTCATTAGAGCGTAACATGCCCAGTTTGCCATGTTTCATTGTAGGTAATCATCTTTACCAATTAGTCATTTAATTGATTTACGCAAATGATTCACTTTACTAATTACTTATGATAACTTCATGTCCAGCCTTGTATTGCTGTGTCCAATTAAATTAAAATGACTAATAATTACTATTATTAAGTAATCTTTTAATGAGGTTTGTTTTTCCATGTAAACGGATCATGTTACAAGACCATAATATAATTTTTACATTTTGCATTTTGGTCTATATAAAACAATGTTCAGCTGTGTATTATGAATTAATATGAAAAATTCAAAATCTTTATTTTTGGATCATAAGTGTAATTTTTCTCGCTCCTGGTGAGTGTGGGCCTTGACACCAGGCAGTGTATACCTCTGACAATGGACAGTTGGTTAAGATTTACCACAAGCATGTACTATTTCTTCAGGTTCAGGTAACTTTATTTATAGCCACAGGTACAATTGATTTGCAGTTGGAGTTGGTTTCAACACAAGAATTATACAACCAATACATACAGACACCAAATCATATTTAATAAGATATAAGAAAATCCCCCACAATATTGAAAAAACATGACACAAAACAATACAAAGAGTGCAAGACTTAAAGTGGAACATTAAATTCACTTTTTTTCACTACTAAACAATGTATATGGCATTTGAATAGCATTTTCTACTCTTCCTTTGTGGAAATTTTACTGCAAACTTGGTAGATTTGCAGCTTTCTGGTCAAAAAACGCCTAGATCTAAGTTTATGCTATTTTCAATGGCCTCTGAAATTTCTAGTAGTTGGTGACATCACAAGAGACTGCCCTGATTACAGCCTGGTGTTTTTGATTACAAACACTTAGCTGCGGGGATGTTAATCATTACAGCTGTTAATATTGTGATGAAAAAAATACAAAACTATAAGAAAGGATAGTGACTCGGCCACCAAGCACCCCAAACAAGACGTCATAAAAGCAACATTTTAGATTGACCAACACACTGAATCCCTAATGAATTGTATTTAGATTTAAGCAGATCAAAAGCCTGTCTTCATGTGTGATTTAATTCTCCAGAGATTCGTGTCCAGTTCTAGTCCAGCTGCCACACAGAGCCCATCCAAATGAGCTCAGAGGACCCCATCTGCAACTGTCACATTCACTGTTTCAACGTGAGGAAGCAGTGCTACCATCTGTGGATACTAACTGACGGTAAATTCAACTACACAATGATGGTGAGTTTCATGTTTGGGAGAGAATCCATGTGCGGTAATCCAGATCAAACAATGAACCACACTTCAAATGCATTTTAACTTTGAATTGGCAGGAGAGAGCGTGTCTGAATGGTTGGCATCTGTGTAAAAGGATTTTTTACATATCTGGCTGTGTCTTGTTAAAAAATATAAAAATAAAGCTAGAATATCATTTGTTTGCCAGTCACTTATCTGCCAAAAATGATCTTGCTCCACTTGTTTGTAGATTCCAAATTCAAATGTTTCTTGGATTATATTCTTGGTTCACAGACTAATACACATTTTTAAATATACAAAGGCATATTTGATGGTTAGTGTATCAGCTCAATGGAAAGTTACTGGCAGAGAGCAGTTTTATTCCTCCACTTGTGCTTAATCAAGATAATTTCCTCATCTGACATAGAGTATGCCTACTGAGTGACTAAATATATTTTATATAATACTATTTTGCTGTGGTCCTCACATATTCCTCACTTACTTTATGCATTCCAAGTATCATAGTTGACCGCACAATTTAAAAGCTCTTTTCACATCACTTTTCACACAACCAGAGCGGTTAAGGAAAAACTAATAACAACTAGCATGCAAGCAGGGCACCAGTCTTACATTCCGGTTAGCAGATTATAAAATGCTTAATATTTAGATGCAGACAGCCCTCAGTGGTGTAATTCAGACTCTATACTCCTGCATTTCAGACTGGACAAAATTTCTGCATCAAAGTGTCTTTTTTACAAGCAGAGTCTAGGCTTTGTAGTCTAATGTTTGAGCGATGTGTTAGAGCATTCATGGCAGTTGGAAAAACTGAACTTTTGGCAAAATTTGCAGCAACATTTTTTAAGTGTCTGCCCTCAAATGAAAAGGCAATATGAGGCTGCTGTATAAACATAACATAAGAGTGGCTTTTGTAATTTATATGTAGGCCTAACCCAACTACATGGATAAAAATCAGCAGACACTTTGTTTGTGTCCTATTAACTATAAAGCACTATGTCTTGTGGGTGTTTGTGGGTTTATCTAAGACACATTTTGAGTAACATCAGCTTCCTTGTAACTTCAAACTCATGTATTTTAAAAAGCAGTAATGCTGCTGGATGGCTGGTCCCTTGACTATTGTTTCATTTTTCATCCCGTTGACAAATACAAGCGATTCTTTTTCTTTTGCAGCCTGCCAAACGTCTTCACACATCATAGGCAATTTTGTGTTTCCTGTTCATGCTAATAGTGATCGATTTCAGAACCATTCTCAAGCCTCAAAGCATTTGTATCCACGACGACTGAGTTTACGCTTTATCCATATATAAAACTGTGAAGGCAACAACAGCTTATGTACAAATCAATATTTCCTAGTGCAGTCAGTATCCAGTATGCTACACAGGCCATCTCCCCTGTGTATGCATTCGTCACACTAACATTGGGGCTCATTTCTTAGCACGTAAACCCCTAATACATAATTCAGAGGCAGATTTTTTCCCATGCTCTGCTAATCTGGTTAAATAATTTGGGATTACACTGCCTCTGCTGCGCACCAGTAAAGGAGATCAGTGACGTGCCCATGAAATGCCCTCTGTGGTGGTACAAAGGCCAGAGGATCTCTCTCTTTCTCTCTGTCTCGTTCAGTCTCTCCGTTCATCTTTGTCCCTCACTCTCTATGTATCTTGCTGTCTCTCTCTTTCACTCACTCACCCTTTTTTACTCCCTCTCTTGATCTCCTTCTGTCTCTCTTATCTCTCTTCCATCACCTCTATCTTTCTTTCACCCCCTCTCTCTTTCTGTCTTTCTTATTCCTATTCTTTCTCTCTCCTTCACTCTTCCTCTTTCACACCCCCTCGCTTACTCTTTTTTGCTCTCTCCTTGTCTCTCTCTCACTCATTCTCCATCTCTCTCTTCCATCACCCTCTACCTCTCTCCCTCACGCTCCCTCTCGTCCACTCCCTGCTTTGTCTCTCGTTCACTCTCTAACTTTCTATCCTCCTCTCTCCCTCACTCTCCTTTCCCCTGTCTCTCCCTCACTCTCTCTCTCCCTCACTCTTCCTTTTTCTTCATCTTTCTCTCTCCCTCTCTTCTACTCCGTGCTGTCTCTCTCATTCACTCACTCTCCATCGCTTTCTCCTCCTCTCTCCTTCACTCACCCTTCTCTCTCTCTCTTCCTCATCTTCTCTCATTTCCTTACTCCTTTTCTGTCTTGCTCTCTCGTTCTCTCCCCCTTTCCGCCACTGTCTCTCTCTTTCTGGCTTGAAATCCAAAATGGCAGGATATCTGGGGGCTTTGTGGACAGTTAATCGGCCTGTTTCCTCCACCCCGCTGGTTGAGCTGTGGACAGGCATCATGGACAATTTAGGAGACATGAGGCCGCTGTGAAGACGTACTGTACATGTGAAGGGACACTTTATTTGAAAATGTTTGATTTATATTTGTAGAATTTTAAAAAGACACATTCACGGTTTAACTGTAACATGCTGCGGTAGACTTATTTAATCATTGTAGCTATAACCAGCTAATTGTGGACCGGTAAAAATGATTGAAACTATAAATATTTTGACAATTCCAGTGCTAAAATTCTGGCAAAATTTTCAGCTGATTTGTGCAAAATACAGTCTGTATTTATACTTTTGCAAGGTCTTATATTTTCTTTGTATTTATTTCATTTTATTTGGGCAACTCAGTAAAAAAAAAAAAGTTTTTAATTCCTCTTTCTCCATAATTATCAGATAATCATATCAACAGAGATAATACTGAAAAGAAGTAGGCAAGAGAAAATATTATAAATGTCTACACCGTCTTATATAACTGAAAGGGGAAAAAAAGTCAAAATTTTGTGTTGTTTAACTGTACATGAGATGTCCTTGAATGAGTGATTACTGTTTTTATTTATTGCTTCTGAAGTGATTATTCTCTATTTTTAAAGGAATCACATTAAACTTAATTGCAATCTGAGAGCTGTATCTCTTCTTTTATCACTGATCCTGACCTTGCCATGGATGACTGGTGCTACATGTACCAGTAAACATGACAAAAGGACCGAAAAGGTGAAGGGGAGAAGGAGTGGACGGATGAGCAAACTCCAATCATCCCATGAGACAAGAGAGAGAAAGAGAGAAAGAGAGAGAGAGAGGTGAAGAAGAGGTCACATCATTAGGCAGCCCGAGGTGAGAGGGGTCAAAGGTCAGGACAGAGGTCGTCTGGAGCCAGTGACTCTGAAGAAGAGAAAGAGAAGAGAGAGTGTGTGATAGGAAGTTTCCCACAGACTGAGTTGGATAAGCACATATTGATCTGTGGTGTCCAAACAGACTTTAATCCCAATCGCACTGATGGGAGATGATTAAGGGATGTGTTGATGAGGAAGTTGGTGTCAGGCTTTGAGTAAACATTTAATAGACTCCAAATCCCAGCATGCTCCACTTTAGGGTGGCCATGGGAGGATTTATTGCCCGTGTCTTAGTTGGTACAGTTGTCAAAGTCAGTTCATTTATGTTTTTAATCTATAATTGTAGTTTGCCGTTTTTGTATTTTGTTTGTAAAGGTCCTATCTTATGTGAAATTGCCTCTTGTGAGCTTTATAACACTGTTACTTCCTCAAAAACATAAGCAAAGTTGTGTTTTGTTTCACTCACACATGTTTAAGTAATCCTTTATTATTCATCTGTGTACATCGACAAAGCTCAAAATGTTCTGTTCTACCTTGTGATGTCATGAAGAGCTAGTTTTCAAGTAAACAGATTTTTTTTTTTACCTTTTATTTAGTAGAGATTGGCAATTCCAGAGCTAAAATTATCTAAATGAGTCTAGTGACCTTCACTAGAATCAAGTGAATTTTAAAAGCAGAGTGGAGCACTTCCTGTATGACCACATGACATCACAAAGTGTTTTCTTTTTAAAAAGTGAACTCAGTCTAAATATGCAGGGTTTGTGTGTTAAACAAAACACAACTCCAGGTATATTTTTGATGATGAAACAACATTATAACACAGATAAGAAAATAGTAAAGCGTAATATTTTGTGTGTTGTTGTAAAGCACTATGGTCGACTTTGTTGTTTTTAAAGTGCTCTATAAATAAAGTTGGATTGGATTTCAGCAATATAGTAACTTGGTTGTTGGTAATAGTAATAATACGGTGAGGCATGAAAGACATTCATCACTGATCTATATATGGTTATTGTATGTAGTGTAATAAACTTGTCTGAATGTTACAGTGTACAAACACAAAACTGTAAGTGAAGTCAGATTTTTAATTGAAAACTGGGTACAGAACAATGCAATATGGCAACTAATCTGTTTTTCAGTTTTGTGTTTAAAAAATCTTCTTGTACTGGACATGACCTCAGCATTGTTCATGGTGCAAATCCCAATCAGGACAAACTGGTCCAACCCGAATCTGAAACAATTTGACTGCACAATAATTGGAGAAACACTTAACTTGACAAGCCAGCAGCACAGTTTAATAACAGTGATGACTGGTGAGGGAAATTAGCCTCAAACAAGCCTGGACAAAATGAAAGCCAAAACAGTGAATGTGTCTGGGGGTTAAACTCAAGTTACTATGGTAATATGTAATCTACCAGCTACCAAATGTACATTATAAGCATTACTTATGGCCTCACTTAAAGGGCTTTAAGGGTTTGTTTCTCAAACAGAAAATCCTCTGTTCCACCTTATGATGTCATGTGGTAGTACAGGACGTGCTGCAGCGTGTTTTTAAACTCCACACACCTTCCTTAATCATTTGGATAATTTCAGCTCTGGATTGCCAATCTCTCCTGACGCAGAGGTAAAAGGAGCTGTTAACATGAAAACTACAGATTCATGACATCACAAGGTGGAACAGAGCATTTTGAGCTTTGGAGAAGTTTGTCTAGACTTAGACAAACTTTATTGATCCACAAGGGAAATTATTTGGATACAGTAGCTCACTCATCACAATATAATATAATATAATAACAGAGAGTAACAAAAAGACATGGTATAGCAAAAGATAGCAAGAGACAGGTGTTAAATGAGACATAATTATAAAAATAAATGTATATGTACAAGTAAAATGTATTAAATGTAATGTACTAAAATAAAATAGAAAAATAAGCAATAAACTATAAAATAAACTATAAAATCACGGTTATATACAAGAGACAAGGACGACAGTGCAAATACTATGCTCATTGACAGGGCATAAGGTTATCCGTTATTTAAGATTGAGTTGTTGTACAGTTGTAGGGAGTATTATCTGTTACATAAGGGTTAGTTGTTGTACAACTGTATGGCATATGGTATGAATGTAGTCCTGTAGTCCTGAGTGGAGCTGAAGGAGCCTGTTGGAGAATGAGCTCCTCTGTCCCTCTATAGTCTGGTGCAGTGGGTGAGTTGTTGTACAGTTGTAGGGAGTATTATCTCCTCTGTCCCTCTATAGTCTGGTGCAGTGGGTGAGCAGGAGTGTCCATGATGGAGAGCAGTTTGTCCAGTGACCTCCTGTCCCTCACTGTGACAAATGTCTCCAGCTCACAGCCGATCACATAACCCGCTTTACGAATCAGTTTGTCAATCCGCCCAATGTCCCTTTTACTGGTGCTGCTCCCCCAGCAGACCACAGCGAAGTACAGGGCGCTGGCCACCACAGACTGGTAGAAGATCTCCAGTAACTTGCTGCACACATTGAAAGACCTGAGCTTTCTCAGGAAGTAGAGTCTGCTCATGCTCTTCTTGTAGACAGCATTACAGTTGTCCCTCCAGTCAAGCCTGTTGTTCACATGGACGCCAAGGTACTTGTAGCAGTCCACTATTTCCACGTCCTGGCCCTGGATGGTAATGGGCTCCACTGGTCTTCTCTTCTTCCTGAAGTGAATCACCAGTTCCTTGGTCTTGTCAAAGTTCAGGAGCAGATGGTTTGCCTGGGACCACTCCACAAAGTTTGCAATCACTGTCCTGTACTCCAGCTCCTGTCCATCCCTGATACACCCGACCACTGCAGAGTCATCAGAGAACTTCTGCAGATGGCAGGACCCGGCGCTGTGCTGGAAATCAGAGGTGTACAGAGTGAACTGTACCCTGGGGGGCTCCTACATTACTGACAGGGTGGTCTCCAGTCGCACATACTGAGGCCTGCCTGACTGGAGAAATCGAAGAACAATATCCTCACAGAGCTCCCAACACTATCCAGATGAGAGTGAGCCCACTGCAGAAGATAGATTAAAGCATCATCCACACTAATGTGGGCCTGATAGCCACATTGTAGAGGATCCAGGGATGGTGTCACCAGTCACCAAGTCTTAATGACTTCTGACCAGTTGCTTTGACATTTCATGTCATGACAGTGTTTGAAAGACTTGTTCTGGCTCAGCTCAGACCCCTGGTGGCACCATCCCCAGATCCTCTACAATTTCCCTATCAGGCCCACATTAGTGTGCATGATACTTTAATCTCTCTAGACAGCCTGATAATAAAGGATTACTCAAACGTGTGTGAATGAAAACATGAAAACACAACTCCAGGTATGTTTTGATGAGGCAACAACATTATGTATGGTTTACTCTGACAAATGTGCACCAATGAAGCACGTAGTCAATGCCAATGCATGTCTATGTGTTCTTGTTTAAAAGTGGTTAAACTGGCCTGATTATGTGAATATTAACACACATTTAAGCACTACTGTTGCATATTGACAACAGCCAAGTATTCCTCCACTTTATTTCTATCAGTTTAAGAGTGTGTGGTTTCTCAGCAGTCAGCTACACGTCCCACAGGTCGATTCACAAAAGAGTCCAATGAAAATCTGCTCATCTAAATGCAAATCGTAAATGGCATTTCCAATTACACTCTTACACACTGTCTCTAATTCCCATTTACCAACAGTGGCACTGAGTTCCAAAAGGTTTATGTGGAGAGAGACACTTCTTAAAATTCCTCTCTTGCCATTTTTCAAGTAATACATTCTTTGGTAATCTAGACAGTGGGACAAAACTCTTGTTGTATTTTGTAAAAAGAATGTCCATATTGCTTTATTTCATGTTCTGACCGGAACAGCCAACCCAGATAATGTACTCTTACTTCTTAAAACATATCCTCAAAGCAAATACTATAATACTCCCAATGTCTCAAATTTGTGGACTTGACACCAGTTTTTGTACAAATCTCCTCTTAAATAGCATTCACCCAATAAACTGTGAGCTGTTTTAATATGGATCGCACAGAGCTGAAGAGCTACCACTCAGACAATGACTAGAGATGCTAAAGTAGGCTACAGCGCTGACCAGCTTGTGCTCAGAGCAGCGTTTAAAAGGATTTGGGAACAAAAGGATGAAGAAACAAGCTTAATCTTACTGTAAAAGAAGGAAACAACAGGAGGGGGGTAAAATGTCAAATATTGTGTAACATTAAATATTGTATAAACATGCTTTGATTGACTGACTGATGATTGAACTCAGCCTAAATATTGAGTATTTGTGTGTTAAGCGTGTGTGAATGAAACAAAACACAATCCAGGTATGTTTGTGATGAGGAGTCAACATTAAAACATAGATCAGAGGATAGCCTAATTATGGGGCCTTTAAATATTTCTTATGGGTGTGATCTATAGCTCTCTTACCCCCATCTGGGAGTATGACATCATCATATTGGGTATTTTCAAAAGCCCATTTAGACCCTTTATTCTCTCGGCTATTACTGCACATGATTACACAGAAGTGGTCAATAAGTGCCCTATTACTGAGGTTGAATTAAAATAAACCATATAGCCGGAGACGTCGACCTGAGACTATATACTGTGTCTATAACGCTATCTCAATGGGGTTCCAGCGTTTATGGGCCAATCCACGGACAGAGGCGCAGTGCTGACTCAGCCTTCCACGTTAAAGTGAATGATGTCACCAGCACGGCCGCTGGGCTCGTGTGTGCGGTTCTGTGGGGGGTGGGATGGGAGAGGGGGTGCACGCTCCGCTCCGAGGGGAAATGTGCTTCAGACAGGCTCACAACATGGAGAAAGATTGATGAAGCAATATGTGAATATCCAGAAAGTGAGTGGGTTCAGAGAAGAGGCGGTTCACTAAAGACAAAACACACAAACAAATAGGGCACTTTCAATATGTAACAGCTTTGTAATAACTGGAAATGTTATGCTATTTATAATGAATATTAGCTACAGAACAGAAGTAGTGTAATTAGATTGAACGTCTTTGCTTATACAGCCTATGCATGAGTTTCAACTTCCTGTTACATGGAACATTTTGAGGACTATTTCCCATTCAAAACATATAATCTTTTGCTTTAAATTGTTAATCATTTTGCAACGGTTCTATTTTTCTCATAATTCTGAAACCAATGGACATCCTATAGATCCTTTTATATATCCTTTATAACTAATTTTCTTAATATTCATTACACAACTTAGCATAATTTTTAACACTGAAAAGTCCTCACCTCTCTAGATCTCCATAGCCTGTTCTAGTTGTGAATTTAATAATATGCAACAAACTATTGTAGATCACCACATTTCTGTAACTATTTGTCTAAGATATAAACACTAGTTGGCAAAATTCTGACTTCAATTTTCTTCTCACTTGTCATTTTCCAAAACCATCTTGTTCACTCATAATTCCTCCACTGAACCTCTGTCTCTGGAACAATTGGAACACAGCATTCCGTTTTCAAACACAGAAACTGTCCATTGTGAAGCTTTGTGAAATAATAGCACTTGAACTGGACACGGGGGGGCTTCTCAGTGGGGGGCACACTCCTAAACAACCTACCGCAGGGATTACAGCGGGACTTAGCGGGGGGCACAAGGGAGAGGAGAAAGTCTGCTGAACTAGGGAGACCACCATGTGCCAGAGCCGACTCTGTAAGATCAGACCAGATCAATAAATGGGTCAAGAGAAGATTTGTGCCTTCTTAAAGCCATCCCAATAAAGCAACAGTGGTAAACATACAGTGGGGTTTAGGACAACAATGGCAAAACACAATACAGAGCATGTCAGGATTGTGTAAATATTATTGTCATCTTGTCTAACGTTAATGTTCCACATTATGGCATTAAAAATGTGTCTGTCCTGCATTTATTAAAATACAGGTGTTTTTACCTTGAAAAACATGGATTCTTACAGTGAGTGGGGTCGCCTCTTTGCAGATCTGACCTGTAACTTGGCCTGGTAGTGTCACCTGCTTGTCTTCATGGAGATACTATATATGTTTTATGCCATGTTGTGGGACATTCCAGGCAAGCAATAACATCTCCATGGAAACAAGAAGTGCATAACGGACCCTCAAATAGAAAAGTTACATATTGAAGCTTTAATTATACAAATCTGGGCTAAACTTATTCACAACAATTCACACAAATGCACGCAACTGTCTCATGATGTACTGGACATGAAGATACTGATACTGACTATCACAACTGCACTGTAAATTAAGATGCTTTTTAAGCTCTATTTACATTCAGTTATTAAAACAATGACGACAAAATGGCTGCAATTAACAGCAGCAGGTCAACCATGAAGAGGTCAGCCATTCTATGGACCATAAACACTGGCTATTCTATGAAGCAATTATAATCATTTAGAGTCGGTTAGGGCATTTAAGGAGAGGAATATGTGCCACATAAGATTTAAACTGATAAATAAATCTGTAAAGCTCCTCCAGAAATCATAAGCGAAATAGTTACACTTTATAATTATTGTAGACTTAATAAAGCATAAAGAAAGACTTAATTCAGACAGAATGAAGAGTTTAAGATTTAGGCTCAGTTACTTAATCAATACCCAAACCCTGACTCCTATCCTCTTAATTATGTTGTTACTAAGCTTGAATAATTAAAAAAACAGCCATTTGTTCATTATGAATTAAGCCCTTCTTCGTGCTAATTAATATGTAGAAATGAAGTGTTATCAGCTGAATAAAAATATTTAAAGTCATATGACCAATCAAAAACATTACATGTGCTGAAACAGAGCAGGTTTATCGTCTCGTTTTCAAGTTTAATTGTTATTAGTATATATTAGTTATAATTCATGTAATTTCCAAGTAACTGCACACCATTTTGTAGTTACAAATTTTGAAAATATAAAAAAATACAACAGAAACAGTTTACATACAGAGCTGCCCTTTCAGCCCCAACAGGCTTATAGACAATCTAATATATGCAAAATTGTCACATTGAAATTCAAATTCTTATTTGTTCTTGTTGTTCAAACTAGCAAAAGACTCAAATGTTTAGGCGAGTACTGCAGAATGTGGTGGGAAAGGCTGTGGGACTGGTTATCAGTGCGGTGCTGTTTGGTTTCCATCACACTGGTCTCTCATAGGTTCAGAAGCAGAGGGGGCTGCTGTTGGTTTAGCCACTGTAATAGTCCAGCTCAGGCAGCAGTAACACAATGTTTACTGACATGAAAAGAAGCCTGGGCCATTTTACAACTTCACTCAACTGCAAACAGCACAGGGGAGGGAGAGGATACTGGGCTGATAATGTATCTGTAACAATGTGTAAGAGATGAATGGATTTTTAAGGTGTTTAGATCAAGGTTTGGTTTGGAGAAAAATTAAAAAAAACTTTGTATCTCTTCTTTGAAAAAAAGACTTAATTTTAAAATGCTGTAAATTCCATCAAATTGGTTCTAATGAAGCATGACATCATTACTGTGTGGGGGTGTTGTTGTGGGGTGGGAGTTTCATGAAATGATAAAATATTACATTTCATTTGAAATTAGTCATTGTTTATTGAAACTGATATCTCTTTAAAAAAAAATCGAATATGCAATGCAAAATTATTCAGCCATGTAAAACCTACTCCAAGCGCCAATCACATTTTAGAATCAGGGTTGCGTTAGTTTTTTGAGGTATTTTTATTTTGTGGGTCTGAAAAATTTGGGAACCCCTTGTTGAAGCACAGCACCACTGGATAAACAGTTCCTTAACACAAATTAAATCTCTTCCTGGCTTTATAACCTTCATTACACCAAACCAGGCATGATTTCAAACAATGTAAAGCTTCACCATTGCAATGACAGTAGAAGTTCTGTGATGCCCATTCACACGTTCTCCTTGTGCTCCTCAGTGTCCTTTAAAAGAGGCTCTACTTCCAATGATGTCACTCTCCTCCTCTGCCAGCTCAGCCCAGGCCTCGGCTAAATCCCACTTGACAGAGCTTTTGTTTCTCATGAGGAGCCCCACACCACACAGAACCAAACAGAACAAGCTTCGAATGTGTGTGTGTGTGTGTGGGTGTGGAGAGGAAGAAGTTTAATATGTACCTTTTATGGGGATGATGCCTTGAATGTTCCACAGTTTGGCCTTAAATTATCCATCTCCATGGACAAGCCACAAGCCACATGCCAAATTGCTGGTAAGATTTTTTAGAGAGACTACCTCACAATAATAATGCAAGTTTTTGAAGTATTTTTAGCCATAAAAGTCCATTACTGTCAAAACAATAGAGACGAACACTAAGCAACGCCCATTCCAGAAAGTGAGATCGTGCACCTATAAGGAAATTGCAGAAGAAACATGGAACAAATCTGGACAACTGAGGGATTAAACAGACACCTATAGGAGATGTTTGAAAACAGCATTAAAGAGGTGATATTTGGACTACTTTTAAATGTATTTATTTGTTGTGGAATCATCTGAACATGCATTACCAGATATGCACACAGATCCAGGGTTAAACGGCATGTACATGCTGGAGGTCTGGAGCGCTCCAGGTCATAATGAGATGTGGAATCACTTCAGGGCTTAGTCTGTGCAGTGCATGTGTTTCATTAGGATGGTACTGGAACACCTCTGACCACTGAGGTTATGTTTATGACCTGTTGTTTGGTTTAGATGTTGTTTGGTAAGAAGACTTCAGAAAGCAATCAATAGAGCTGGATACAATTTTGAGGAACAATATACATATTATATAAAACTGTTTTAAATGGAGATGCAGTTTCTTCAAACTTATATGACAAATGGTCAGAATTAGTGAAATTATAACACTTTAAAGGGCCTGTATTACGCGAAATTTACTTTTGTGAGCATTAAGTCATGTTATGTTACCTCATCAAAAACATACCTTGAATTGTGTCATGTTTCATTCACACATATTTACTATTAAGTAACCCATTATTAGTCCGTCTACACCTCTAAAGCTCAGAATTGTTTAACACTTTGTGATGTCATGAAGTGGTCTTCAAATGAACAGCTTACCTTTGGCAATTCCAGGCCAAAATCATACAAATGATTCAAGTGAAGGTGTATGGAGTTCAAAAACACAGTGGAGCACTTCCTGTATTACCACATGACATCACAAGGTGGAACAAGAGAATTTACTGTAAGTTGTGTGAAAGAAACGAAACAACTCCAGAAGTTTTGTTAATGAAACATTATAACAGATCAGAAAACAGTGTAATATGGGTCCTTTAAACTGTGGGTAGAGCAGCTGCATTTCACCACTTCAAAGCTTACATTTTGGTGACTCCAATTGTCGATGGTGAGTGAACAGTGTACACACACTGATCCTAGTTAGAACAGCAGTATCTGTCACAATAAGACCTCCAAAATACATTTTATTGCCATTATCACTGAACAAAATGCACAACAAATCTGGTAATATGGTGCAACATAAAAAATAAAAATAGTAAATTAAAACTATAATAAATGTTTTAGTTGATGTTTGATGGATCCAACTCTGAGCCATTATCCTGGACCTGATACCGATCCCTGCATCCAAAACCTGTATCAGTGTATTCCTTAAAATCACAGTACATGTTCCATTCTGAGGATTTCAAACATGACAGCCCAGAAAAGCACCTCCACCTCACAGTAGTTCAGGACCTGGATATGTGGTAGTATTTGTAGCACAGATGTCAGATGGTGCGTATGCCTGTGTCTTTGTGGAGCTTCACACGACTGAAGTGGGCCAATGTTTCCACTGGTGCAGGCTCTGTCAGTGGCTCAGATCTGTGTACGGATGTGGCTGGATGAGAGGAGTCAGGAGTCAGGAGGCTGAGGATGAAGAGGAGCTCTGCTAAACAACTGTGCTGCTGTAAAAATAGAACTATAGGTTTGTGTCAGATGTGAAAGTAGGGCACACATGTATATACTGTACTTTAACATATGTTCAGATGTAACAAGACACAAACTTTTCATATATCATAAAAACATCTTTATTTTCAGACTTTGAAGTATTGTTCTAAGGTTAAAGTGTTCTGGCCTGATGGGAACAGATGTGTATTAAGTCAGATTAATAAATCCAATGGAAAGTCTGTACTACAGCCTTAACACAGCCATCCAGAACAGTGAAACTTTGTCACACGAAGTTTTTATACTAAAAAGCATCATCACTTTCACCTTTTCAAACTATCCTTAACACTTTGTCAGTGGCACAATTTTTATTTTTTATTTTTTTATTTTTATTTTTTGATTATCCTGTATTTATCCCTGTAGGGAAATTATCCTCTGCATTACCCATCCTTATTCAGGAGCAGTGGGCAGCCAATCTTTCAGGCGCCCGGGGACCCATAACTAGGTTTGTCAGGACCTCAGATGGAGGATTTTTACCTATAGTGCATGTTTTTTGGGTTTGGTTTAAATCTTAATTCTGCATAAATTCATCAGGTAGAATTTCAACATCCACATTTTGTTATTACACCTTAGCTCTACCTTGAATCTACAAAAACTCTGCACAGCAGTAAACAAGCTGAAGTACTGTACACATAGGACAGGTGATGTTATGGGATTTCCCACAATGCACTGCTCCATTTGGATGATGCAGCAGTTACTCTGGCTGTGTCACACTTTTTTTTGGTTACAACCACGAGCCAATGAAATCCTCCTTCACAAACATAAGGCCTACATTTATGTATTTGGTCCTTTTCACCATGTTATAGTTTCCCCTAATTATTACATTATTTTAAATCAATACTGGGTAAAAACGCAAAAGTAAAGATGATTTACAATGGGGCAGAGTGATATGGCAAAAGATTCATGTTTTTTTCTCAATTTTTAATCAGCTTTTTAAATTTTCCAAATACAATCTGTTCACTGACAGACTTTTAATCAGTGCTATTTAAAGGCACTGTACATGATTTGAAAAATATATAATGAGTTCATTTTAAATCGTTTGGAGTGGTTCAAAATTACCTTATACATTCCCAGCATCTAATTTTTCACCAGGACGACTTTATAAGCACTTTTCCCAGCTCTCAGAGAGGAGTGCAGAGTTTTGGGGTGACAACAAACAACAATTTTGCATGCTGATACGCACTTCCTGATTATCAGACAATGAAACGCTATGTAATTAAATGCAGATTATTATTATTATTTTGATTATTATTATATCTGTACTATGCATGGGGAAAAAAATTTGATACAGGACCTTTAACACAAAAAATAGCCCAATTCCAAACTCTTTCAAAGATCAGAGAAAGATTCTGGATTCAAATTTAACTAATTTCACAGCCTAAATTCACGTGTATAAAATTATCATTAAAGACCAGAAAAAAGTGTAATGCGTTTTAAATGACTCATTTAAGACATAAGTTTAAAACATTTGAATGAGGACAGCTTTATCCTGTTATAATTTGTTTATTGGACACCCTGTTGCATTTTGTTCAACTTATTGACATCTCAACAGCCTCCACAGTGATACCATAAATTCTAATTATCTGCAGAAGTGTCCAATGTCTGCAGGCAATGTCAGCCCTTAATAGTCCAAATAAATGGAGGAGAGTGTGCATGAGGCTGAAATGGCTGAATATGGAGTGAGGATGCCAAGGTTTCAAAATACTTCAAATTAGGAACTCAGGAGGAAGCGAGCATAAGGGTTAGTCCTCCATTCTACTACCTATGTCTCCTGCTGAACTCTGATTGGCTACACGCTGAGAAACAAGGTCATTGGATGGGATCGGGTTGCTACAGGCGACCAGGGCACAGTTACCAAAAAGAAAGGATGAGGAACAAGTGGAAGGTTAAAAGAGAAGACAAAGGAAAGACAACTGAATACATCAGAAGTCTATGGGATTTTAGGATTTAAATACAGAACTATATTATGAGATGTGTGTAGAATCCCTCAGTCGTCCAGGTAGAATCCATGGCAAAAGGAGAAATTTAATTTGTCAACTGGACAGAGTTTATTTGGTCGAATACGTTTCGCAGCTCATCCAAGCTGCTTCTTCAGTTCTGAACTCAAGAACTTTTTTTTTTTTTTTTTTTTTTTTTTTTTCTTTTAACGCATTTTTAAATAAAATAAAATATTGCAGAGTTCTTAATAAATATTTAACTTGATTGGTGTTATTGTGGCGTTATGGCATTAAACTTATCTGCATTTATTCAGTTACAGGTTGCTAAAATATCTTGAATGCATCTTACTTTTCCAAGATGGAGGTTTAAATTTGGGTCTAAAAAACATTCACAGAAACAGTAATGGTTGTGAGCATGTCAAATATTTTGCTCAAATTGGTAAAACAGTTTGGATGTAAATGCGTTCAGCTAGTACTAATACTAGTATATTCAATCACCTTTTTTTCAATCACTTTGGCACTTTTATCTATTGAAAAATGACATCTGAAAACAGCTCACTCAAAATCCTAAACAGGGTTATGATTTTCCTAAACTAAATTTAATCTAAGCAAAACAGTTTTTCATTCAAAATCCTCCAAAAGCAAGTTGTACCATCAAAATGTTCAAACTCTCATCATGTGTTTTTCTGTGCTCTTTCATTCATTTGACAGAGCAGCTCAGAAGTTTTAGTCCTGCTCTCAGTGACAACAGAGAATCACTGGTTAGTGCAGTCGGACTCTGGGGCTCACACTTAACACACTTTTAGGGTGACCAGATTTTCAACATAAAAAACTGGGACACCCCCATTTGTGGTAGTTGGTAATAATAAAATTGTGAATCGAGTGCATAATTAAGGAAAATTGTTCTGCACTCAGCTCATTCATGACTAACGTGTCAGTATAGTCACAATTTCTTTGTGTTTTGGTCATTTTTAAGCATGCTTTTCTGTATTTTATCTAAACAAATGACAGTGTATGCCTCTCTTTAGTGTTGGCAGGTATCAAATTGGTTAAAAAAAAGGGACACCTGGGACATTTCTTATATAAAACTGGGACAAACCAATGGTTTTGGATAAATCCACTGGGACAGGGGACACAGGGCTCAAAACTGGGACTGTCCCAAGGAAATAGGGACATCTGGTCACCCTACACACTTTGAATTTTGGACTGGAAAAGCTGTTTGTATTGTATTATGTAAAATATAAAATTACATCACCAACTGCAAAGTAGATTTTACAGTATTTTATCAAAAATATTTATGCAGAAGAATTGAAAGATGTTGGAATAACAAATACATCAACACTACTTTTGCACCACAATATGTAATGTGTTTTTGTAAATGAAACAGAACTGTGTGTATCTGAAAGTCTGTATGTAGTCTATACATGTAGCCAATGCTATGTCTGTACTCAATGCTGAGCTCCTTCTCCCTGTTTGACATGTGTGAAATCCTTTCCTGTTAGATTCTTGGTGCTCACAAATGTTGATTTGCTGTGATTGAGTTTTTATATTGAAAGTGACAGAGTTTGGGACAGTGTCCTTTAGCACCGGAGAACAGACTGTATTGAAAAAACAAAATGAATTCACTGATCATGTGTCATGAGAGTGTCATGTAGTTTGGTTGTCATTATTAAAAATGCAAATTAAAAGCTGAAATCAGGTAAAATGTCTAACCTGTTAAAATCAAGGTGAGAGAGCCACTGTAGCACCAATAACGAAAGCAGAGAATAAAAAGTATAAATAATTGATTACAAGGTTTAAAAAATGAATTACAAATAAAAAAGGATCCTGGATAACACCAGTTTAAAAGGGGTTCAAACACTAGGTGAGTCAGGTTAAAATGAGAGGGCAGTTCGTGATGCGATGTAGGGGGGAGTTCGATCGCCCACTCGATTGAGCCGTGTCCCACGGTCCCTGCAGACAAAACAGACCGGCAGCAAAACCTGCGCACAACAGATCGCTATTTCATCAGTTTATCCGTGTGAGGGGGGCACCACTATCTCTCGTCACGTACGGGGCAAGGCGGAGTTCCTCACTCCGCCGTTGCGTGGACCCATCGTCTTAGTGCCCTTGGCTCCTTGTGATCGGCCCTCGTCCTATCGCTCTGTCCCCTCGGTGCCACACCACAACCACCACTGCAGCATCCTGGACAAAGAAGATACCTCTGCAGCGCCCAGCGCAACACACACTATAGCCTATCGGGCTGGAGCACCACTAACAAGTGTAGAACACTTACACACAAGTGTAGAACACTTACACACAAGGTGGAGTTTCTCACTCCACCTCTGCGTTGCTCAGGTGTTGTGGTGCTCCGTTCCAGCTTGTGATCCGACTTATGGTGCTGGCTCCCCTGCAGCGAGGTGCTCTCACCTCCAGGCCCACTCTCTCTTGTCAGTCTCCTGTTCTCCCTTTTATTTCTGCTCTCTAACCGCCCTGCTCCGGCTGCGTTATTTGTTCCACGTTGGCCGAAAAGTGTCACGTGTATTGTGGGTTATAGGTCGGCCCTGATGTAGGCTTAAAAACATGCAATAAAACTCCACAGCAACAAACAGATAAAAATCTACACACAAATAATAAAAACAAACCTCACCATTGCACTGAGACATATCACAAGAGCTGTGTCAAGTGTTCTGACAAAGAACTGTGTGAACTGATGAGAAATATTCCAAATAACCTCAGCTTTGAAAATAACAAAACTTTGTCCATGGTAATTTGAATAATCATGCAGTCAAAAGTCAGAGTTCAGAGGCAGATTCCCTGCCTCTGTAAACGCTTCTTCTAACAGGAAATTATTGGGGACTACAGCCAAAAAAATCGACTGGTCTGATCCACACATAATTAATGAGTAACCTGTGCACAATTCTATTCAGTTTCTCCAAATGCTTCAGCCCATATTTAAACACCTACTTCTGTTTTCCTGTTGTGTTCTCTTGAATAGTTCTACAGACTGTTGGTGGTTGGTGATGCGGATGAGAAATTGGATTTGGGGGAGAGCCAGGGCACAGATCCAGGCCCCAATCACAGACCTGCCCGACCCAACAGCACAGCACCAGCACGGCTTAATATGTGACCTCACATTCAATCCACTTTTAATGCGTTTGGCCACAGTATCTGGTCCACTCTGCAGAGGAGCTGGCTTCATTGGGAGAAGGAAGAAATGTATTTACTCGTATGTGTCAGTGACAGTGTGGTGTAATGAGATTTCAGATATTTAAAAGTTTATAGTTAGAACACTTCTGCTCTCAAACATCCTCACAACATATGGAACAAAATGTATAACTAACTTTAACTTCACCTGAGATTTACAGAGTTTATTACTTTGCTTGTTCATTTTAGTTGTACTTTGTGCTGTTTCTCAGTCATCTGTTTTATCATGAAACACCATGTTTGTTTTGATACGAACAGACGTTGTGTTTCTCAGATTGGTTAATGCACCTGGCAGTCACGCTCATCGGAAATCAGGAAGACAGGATATGGTTCCAGACCCAAACGTCTTTGTAAATTAAACTGCAAATGCTGTACCGTTGAAATCAATGCACATTAGTAGAAACAAGATTCACTAAAGAAGAAAAGCTGAACAGAGAAATTAACCATAACTTTTGCATTATACTTTAAAATATTTGTTCTATCACCAACTTGAGTGCTGTCTGTAATTTGTGGCAGACCTTGAGACGTGTTAAAGTTTGGAAGAACCTCTCCACCTCACAGTCACAGATGGAGGAACCATGATTAATGACCCACACAGCACATCATTCTGCTCAGGCTGGCTGCTTCTGCATGTTTCTCTCTCTGCTGACAAATACTCCGAGAACAAGTCTTCATTTTGCCTGACAGTCTGCCTTGGAAAACTTGAGAGAATCTGAGACACATTCAGTGACTAGAACAAGTGCTACAGACGCCACATGTCCAAGAGGTTTTGACAAGCACTGACTGGCATTGTCAGTCCTGTCTGGTTCCGTTTGAGCTGTGTAGTCCTGGTGTAGACAGGGTTTGGACCCACTTTAGTCTTGTTTTATTTTAGGGTCTTATTTATAAAACATGCGTTCATACAAAAATGTTACTAACCATGTTAAAAAGGAGCATTGTGTAACTTTTCAGCTGGGGTCGGTCACCTGTATCTATGAATATGGCATTGTTCTGCTTCGAATGTTCCACAATATGACATTAGACAAAGCTACCTTACATTTATTCAATTACAATGACTGAGACAAAACCAATTTATATAGAAAAATAATTGCAAAATGTAGACAAAAAGTTAAAAGTTCGACTAAAATAGGGAGTGCTGGTGTGCTAATTTTGGGGACTGAAGAGCATCCAAGGCAGGAGGCAGGGGGTCTGAGGGCTGAGGCTGTCACTGTGGCAGTGCCATATAGGGCGAGGATGTGCCCATAGCAGAGGTAGGACCTTTGGAGGTAGGACCTTTTGGGCTATGAGCAGCCATTATGTGGATAAAAAAAAAAAAAACAGTTAAGTTTTAACAGGCAAGTTTTAACAGGTAAGCTAATTAATTTGATTGTGAGTAAAATAAGTTGTGGGTGGATAGCTACCTTGACAGGTTGAAACCAGAGCCACAGAGAGACAGAGCCATGGTAGAGTGGTGCTTAAATAGGGGAGAAGACACACGCCCAAACCACACACCAACAGCAACCAAAGAGTAACAGAAGCTGATACAGCTACCAGGATACAGGTGGCTTTATTGCTCAAAAATAACAAAAAACAGGCATTCTGTATGTAATTTGGCCTAGTTTGGTCTCCATGAAGATAGAAAGATTTAATGCCACACTGTGAAACATTTCTGAGAAAGCAATAACATCTCCACTGAAAAAAACAGGTGGCGGACTCTCCACCAGAAAAGTTACACACTGCACCTTTATTGCTAACCACAATGTTACTTAACATGTTAAGTTTGTGATCTATAAAAAGACTTGATATGACTTATGTGGTCTAATCTCAAACTCAGAATTGTGCACACTGGGGTTTTCAGACATGTGGCACAAAGAGATCTGTGCCCAAAAAGACCAGAAGTGAGCAAGTCTGAGAAAGTTTGTGTTTTATTCAGACCTGCACTTTTACTAATACATCCAAAGTTGTATAAATGAGGCTTCTGTTTTAGTCCAATTTAGTTCTAATGAAGAAACATTGAATTTCCTGTTATATTTTCATTGCCCCTATTGTAAGGAGTATTTTAAAATGTAAAAAAGAATATAAACTGTTACTTGACCACACTGGGCTAGCACTCTCACCTCACAGCAAGAAGGTTCTGGGTTAGACTCCGGCCAGGCTTTTCTGAGTTTGCTTGTTTCTCCTTTTGTCTGGGTCAAGTCCTGACCAAGACCAGCTCCAGATCTGCATGGGTCCCTGGGTGCTGCTCTGTGACCCACTGCTCCTTTTTTTTTTTTTTTTTTGCTTTGTCTGGAATTTTTTACAATATGGTATTAAACGTTCTATCTTCATGGAGACCAAACCAGACCAAGTTACAGGTCAGATCTGTGGAGAGGCAACCCGCTCACAGTCAGAATGCCTTTTTTTCTTGGTATTTTTGAGCTATAAAACCACCTGTGATTGAATAAATGTAAGGTGGGGCTGTTTAATGTCATGCTGTGGAACATTCCAGGCAAAGCAATAACATCTCCATGGAGACAAGCAAGTGACGGATCCTCCACCAGAAAAGTTGCACAATGCACCTTTAAAGAATGAGTCAAATACAAAGGACAAATTTTCCTATGACTGACCACTAACTGACTCCTAACTGGCCACTTACTTTGCCATAACAGTCAAAATAAATTGCACTGGCATTCCAATCATTTTCCAAGTGCCAGCAGTGTCATCTTTTCTCATTACACATAATGACATTTGGATTCAGAACTAAAAAGGAGGAAGTTATAAAAATCTCTACTCTTCTAAGTCTTCAAACGCCTCATGGAGCGAGACCCAGAGCAAAGAGGAACAAAGGGAGGCACTTGGGGCAGAAAATCTGAAAGCATCTGAAAAGTTAGAAGACTAAGGCAAATACTGTTGGGCATAGGATGGTGGTGCAATGCCAACACTATTGATGTGTCCTTGGGCAAGACACTCTTTATAAAAGTGGTAGGCCATGGTCAGAAGGGCTGTAGGTGCAGATTGGCAGTTACACTTTTGTCAAGTTATTCTATTCTACCATCAAACGAATGAATGAACGTGAATGACTGCTGCATGAAATTTAAGGTGGCCAGATTTCAAACAAATTAGATATTAATAAACCTAGAGACCCCATGGACATTGTCGTGGCAGCGGTCTCCGTGGAAATTATTACTCTCCCTGGAATGTTCCACAGTATGGCATTGAACCTGACTAATTCATATAATTTTAGGTGTTTATGCGTTGTACATTATGAAAATACAATGTTTCAGGCTTGCCTCCCAATGGAAATAATGGCATACTGTGGAACATTCCTAGCAATTCAAAGACACCTCCATGGAGACCAGCAGGTAGCTTGAGAAAAGTTGTCTATATCTTTACGACACAGATATCTGCAGCTTATTGAATTCTATTGTTCATATGTACACATATGATATTAAATTAGATATTGAGCAGATATTAAATCCTGCTCATTTCTGTATGCATATGTGTTATCCAACATTTTCTCACATCAGACACATTTCTGAGAGTACAGACACCTCCCCACTCAGCCCATCTGTCCTCCTCTCATCTTCTGGAGCCGTGGAGCCAGATCTGGCGTCAGCTGATTCATGTGGACCCAAATACGCAATAAGTGCAAAATTAATCAAAGCTGTGCCAGTCAATACAGTCCAGGGCAGGTATTGGATTTTACAGATGGCAGACCTGCAGACTTGACCCTCCTCCTCACCTGTATTGATTTACCCATCGTACCCATCGGAGTACCCACACTGAGAGATGCAGAAAGAAATTTATTCCTTTGAGCCAAGAGTTATGAAGACACACTTTTATAGCATGTGTTTTAAAGGTTTGAGCTAAATTACTTGTACTTTCCTATATTTACATGAGAATTGAGTATTGCATCTTGTTCAGAGTGTATGTGTAATCTACTGCGTGATGGCCCTTCTGGTGGAGGGGTCTTGAAATGTCCCAGAATATCACAATCAACTTATCTACGTCTGTCTCCACAGAGACCACCAGGTCAGCAGAGTTACAGGTCAGATCTAAGGAGAGCTTACCCTGCTCACAGTAAAAATGCATGTTATTCAATATATTTTTTAACTATAACAACACCTGTAATTGAAGAAATAATAGCAGATCCGTTTATGCATATTGGATTCTTTGTGTATACCTTTTTCATGCTAATATCATACCCCATCCACCTGCTTGTATTCTCTAATATAGTCCAACATTTCTTTCACTCAATGCCAGATGACACTATAAAAGGCTATAGGAGAGATTACACATGTGAGCAAACTACATACGATTAGGAACAGTCCAGAACAAAGGTAGATCAGGGACTCAGAGAGGATTGAACAGGGCTTAGAGCAGACCAGCCGTGGAGACGCAGTAATTGGACATGGAGGGGAGACACAGAGAGACAGGTGGACAGATTCACTGATGGACACATTATAGGAGCAGGTGCGGGACAATAAGAGGTGCAGTTACAGCTGAATAGAAAAATGCCCATTCAAGAAAATATACCTGAATTTGAAACCTGCTATTGCACCACATGTCATGTTTTGGATTTGAGGAAATGTCTGGGTTGCTTTATGGAGGAGGTGATTTTCTTGTCATTCTCATACTCACAATCACACACATTGCAAGTGAAAGACATGCACAGTATTGTTTTTGTTGTCAGCCTATACCATGGCTCTATTAAAATAACTGGACAGGGTAGCTTAATGCCGTCTTGAGTTGGATTAGTGGCTACTCATTGGTACTTCAGCGAAAAAATCCCTCCTCCCCAAAAAGGTTTTTTCCTGTAAAGCGCAATGTAATCAGAAACTGCTCGTGTTGGGCTGACAGGGAACCTACATTTTTCAAAATGGTCAAATTTTGTGGTGATTTTTACCTATTTTCAGATCATAAACCTCTTCTCAGCTCAAAATCCTTCAGTTACCTTAAAAACGCTTTTTCATCGTTAGCTTCGGCTACGGCCTGCTCTAGCGCCACTCTGACTACTCTCGCTCCGATTGGTCAGAGTGGTCACCAGGTTTAGGTCCCGGGGCTTTGTCTAAACTAAAATTCCATATGAGTAAAAATGATGGTAGGTTAAAGAAGACAGTCTTGAATATAAGTGATTAAAACATGCATGCCTCGCTCCAATTACAACTTCGAGAGGGTTAATAAGAAGGGGGAAACAATTATAACATGAAAAAGCTCTGAAAAGTTGAATTTGTATAATGGATCTGCTTTAAAATTAATTTCTTACACGCCTTAAACATTTTAGATACACCAGAATAGAACCCAGGCTGTATGTATAATGATGGTTGAGCAGAAAAAAGGTAAGTTATACAAGACGACAGAGGTGAACAGTGAAAAATATCCAATACCAAAATATTTCTTTCAAGATTATACATTTTATAACCTTATCTGCATTTTGGGACAAAACAGATCAGAAAATGGGTCAAGGGCATACATTTACCTCAGTAATTTACCAAGTAGCTGGGAAAGATAAAAGAGAACAAAAATATTCATGCCTAATGTTTATGGAAATTGCTATTATGATTTCTGAGTTCATGTTCGACTGTTCTAGAAAACACATGTATTTGTCACCTTCTAAACTGTTCTCAAATTGTATAAAATGGGAGTAGACACATAACATATTTATCCCCTTGCCTTGCGGTTGCTTTGCTGAGTAGTTTTTCCTCATATCTCAGTTGTGTCTTTCCTCATGTCTCATCCATAAACATTGAGGCAGCCTGGGGTGAAGGGTTCTGCAGGTGGACGGGTATCTCAAAGCTAAGGTCAAACTCATGATGTGATCAAATAACTCTGAAAAATCCTGCCCAACCCAGCCCGAGTTCAGCGCATTAAGTGTTTTAAGTGCTAGAAAACACTGGGAATAAAGAAGTTTGGTCAGTTTGAATGATAAAACAAAACAGACAGAAATGAAGATACAGTCAGTTTTGTTATTATAATGTTTGCACTTACTGACCTTCTGAATACGTAAGTATGACTTACTGCTTGTTTTTGCTTTCCATGTAGATATTATTGCTTTTTGCTGGAATGCTCTACAGTATGGCATTTAATTTAACTATCTCCATAGAAACTACCTCTAGGTCAAATCTGTGGAGAAGTGGGCCTGCTCATAGCAAAAATGCATGTTTTGCAGTAGTTTTGAGAAACATAAACAGCTGTGAATAAATAAAAACAAGATATATTTGTTTCATGCCATACTGTGGAACATCCCAGGTAAAGCAATGACATGAGACAAGCAGATGGCGGACCCTACAGCAGAAAGGTTACACAGGAGCACCATTAAACAACATGCATTCTTATTGAGCTGGTTTGCTTGTTCACACGTCTAAAGGCTGGTGTATAGTCCAGTGTCAGGCCCCACTCAGATGAGAGCTGTTTATTTACTTAGCATGACAATAAATAATCAAAACAGGCTCATATACAGACATTTTTGTACAAAACTGTAGCTGTTTTTTTAATGAGTTGTCTGTATTGTTGCTTCACATGGAGGACAGCTAAAATTTATACTGTTACAAATTTGTTGTAATACAGTGAGTTCTAGGGTCTAGTCAGTAATAGTGAATTTACCTTTTGGATACTTAATTTCATTTCAAAACTTGTCTCTTGCCCCATCTGAGAGTATGGCATCATCACATTCGAGAATCTGAAAACACCAACAGTTTTTGTGGAGCCCTTGTATTCAGCCGAGGTGCACGTACACAGAAAACACCGCCAGCTCTCTGATTGACTTTCACGGTCTATAAACCAGCCTTAACATGTCACTTGGCCTAATGGTGCCATCTGATTGTCTGCAGTTAAATGCCATACTGTGGAACATTCTAGACATAGCAATAACATCTCTAAGAAGAGAGGCAAGTGGCAGACATTCCACTAAAAAGTTACTGGTACACCTTTAATTTGTATTTTTATAGACTACATTTTATTATGTCTGCTTACTTATAGTCCCTGGTTAATAAAAGTTCATTGTTTACCTTCAATCAGAATGTATCTCTATAAACTTTTGTGCACATCACACATCTCTTCTATTGCCTTTCTTGCTTTTCTCAAACATAATTAGGCCATACCTCACTATAGTGCTAGTCTCACCATCTTTCAAATCCCAGAATCCTCCTTAAACATTTCCCTGTTGATGGTGGAGAAAGCAGGTGCACCCCAGTCACTTGTGCTTATCTCCAGCCTTACTCCACAAATCAGCGCTGAAGAGGCTGACTGTACTTTAATTAATGACTCCATGTTGTGGGGGAACATTAACTGGGGTCCTCATGAGTGTTGAGATAGACAAATCAACACAAACTGCAGAAAGCCCTGGGAACAGCTGTCTGCAAATACAGCTTCATTCACACAGGCTTTGGTCTAATCAGAGCTTTTGTCAATGGAGAAATGAATGATGATTTAGGAAGTGGTTTTGGGTGCTAACTTAGAGCATAAAGTCATGTTTTGTTGAATGAATGGGGGAGGAGTAGAGGAAAAATGATGTGGTACCCTGTAATATCAGAAAATCTTTCATTACCTATTCACTGAATCCAGGATATTATTATTACTGATTGGGGTTTTCGGTTTAGGATAATATTGGCTTTTAGACTTTAATTTATCTATTTAGTTTTGTCACATAATTTCACATTCAATTTCAATTCAGGACTCGATACTCAATACTGATTTTGATACCACCACTAACACTTCTTATACTTCAAATATCAATTCTAAAAAATAAAATAGTTTTATGATTATTGATATTTTAGTATTGATTACTACACTCAGGCTAAGTTTGAACCGGTTACATTCTGGTTCAAGGGCAAACATTCAACCCATTGTCACTTACTTTCAATTGCATCGGTGCAACTTTTTCGATACTGATTCTGATACTAGCTTTAAGTATCTGCCCGATACTCGATATCATCCAGTGCAGAGACCTTAAAATAAAAATAAAATGAGACAGAACTGATCCAAAGGTGTTATGTAGCTGTTATTTATCTCCCAAGAAACTACAGAACAACACTGTCTAAGTAAAATAAAATAAAAGTAAATAAAAAGTTCAAACATTATGAGACTTTCTGAACTGACTACGACCAGGATTTTTTTTTTTTATTACATCATTATCCATGTCCAAACACAATATCAGCTGAACTGATATTTGGAAGCCAAGCAAATTTTTCAGTATCTCTGCCAATATCTGATACCAGTATTGGATTGGTGCAACTCAATATTTTTTGGTGAAGCAATGAGCAGAAATACTTGGCCTCTGAAATGGAGCAGAAACCTGTTTATTTGAGTGCAGTGAAATGATTCATACTTTTTCTTCAGCATTAATTTGTCCACACGTCACAGTACATGACAGTCAGCAGAACACAGCCCAGAAGAGCCATCCATCTGCCTGGGACCAGAGCAGCAGAGAGGGGAGAGGGGAGGGACTAGTCACTGGTACTGAAGATGCACTCACAAGACTATAAGAATAATAAAAAACAGGTCACAAAGGTAGTTGTTTATTTGTTTATTTATTTGCATCCCCATTAGCTGTACCCGAGAGCCAGCTAGTCTTCTTGGGGTCCTTTATTTCCTGGGGTCCTTTATTGACATGTTTCCTGGGTATATGTTTTCTCGTGTTATATTTTAGCTAACCTGGTGCTACTTTCTTTTGAGACTCAAAACTATGTCTTCAGGAGAGAAGTTGTAGAAGATGTAGACATTTTCCATCTATTAGTAATTTATTTAGGTCCCTGTTGCTGAATGTTCATAGTTTGAAACCAACTCTAACAAGGGCTTACTGTTGTTGTGTCACTTCAAGCCACCTTGCCTATAGGACAAAATGGCATGAGAGATTGGTAGTACAAAATATTTTTGTCAGTCTACTCCAGGGCAGCTGTGACAGAAATACCTTATAAGCACAGAGCATGAAGTACAAGGTAGCAAAGGTTTCAGAGGCAGTCTTTTGGACAATTTTATTTCATCTTTTAAAATGAAGACTCACATCCGGAAGTCATTTTTAATCTAAAAGTACATAGAAATGCCCTGAGCTAGATTTGCCCTGCCTTAAGGGATTGTACTTGGTTGTCAAAGCCTGAACTTGTCAGATTTCTGAAGCTAAGCAGGGCTGTGCCTGATTAGTACTTGGATGGGAGACTGCAGGGAATACCAGGTGCTACAGTGGGGCAGCGGTGGCTCTAATGAAAACTGCTGTCGTGTCCTTAGGCAAGACACTTCACAGAGATTGCCTGTCATTGACTATCCTTTTGGAGTTTGCTGATTAATCAACCAGAACCAACCCTGGGAACTGGTCTAACGTTATTTTACTGCCTATACCAACAAACAAACAACAAAAAAATAGTATGTTAAAGGGCTCATAGTAGGATTTTTTCTGATCTATGTTATAATATTGTTTCCTCATCACAAACATACCTGGAGTTGCGTTTTGTTTCATTCACACGTTTAAAACACAAATCCCGCAGTTCTTCTCTCTAAGGGAAAACACTCTGCCCCACCGTGTGATGCCGTATGGTAATACAGGAAGTGCTCCACTGTGTTTTAAAACTCCATACACCTTCACTAGAATAATTTGGATAATTTGAGCTCAGAATTGCCCAACTCTACTGAATTAAAGGTAAAGGGTGTTTGTGAAGTTGAAAACTACCACATGACATGTGGCGATGTAGACAGATAATAAAGTTACTCAAACATATGTGAATGAAACAAAACACAACTCCAGGTATATTTTTGAGGTGGTAATAACATTCTAACATGACTTAAGGCTCACAAGTGTCAATTTTGAGCCCCATCTCCATTAAATATAATTGGTCTATGGGATGTTGTGATATCATCTTAAACCCAACTTCAGCTCTATAACTCACAGTGAAGACATTCCTTTGGTAAAACTCACCACAAACATGTCTGCGTTTGTTTCCTCTTGCTCTGCTCACTTCCTCCCTGAGATATTAGACTGTCGGGGAAAGTTGCACATGATAAATAGGCATCATCACATTTCTATTTATATATTCTCGCTCCTCTGCCTCAGTATGGATGAACAAAAGCTATAGCTGCTACATACTGGGTTTAGAATGGGGAGCTATGCATTATTTGCGTTAGTGCTAAAGCTAATTCCCTGTGCCTACATGTGCACATCCAGGTGTGAAGTGTTAATTTGCCTTGGAGCCTTCGCACAGAGAAAAATAGACTTGTTTAGCGCGTTGTAGTGGCCTATGACTTCGGCTCATCCCTCGTCCCCATTTATATTTAGATTGCCTCATTCTCCCTTGTACCGAGCCAGTGCATTCATCACACTACCACATTGTTGGATGTCTAAATAAACATTTGTTATAGTCCAGATGACAGTGATTTGGCAGTTTATAGGTCACATGAAGAAGAATGTGGGGACAGGATTTGATGGACAGGAGAGGATGGTGTGTACACGATGTTTTGTTGCATTTATCAAAAACAGAATAGTAAAATGTGCATGAGGACTCAGAGGCAGACTGGTGCTTTAAAACATGTGGGAATGCTGATAAATTTGTTTAGCCACAGAGAAGTAAGTCCAGTTTTTATTTAACTCACTGATAATAGGTGTAACTTGCTTCACTCTCCAAGTCCAGACGCTACTTGGATGAGTGATAAACTGTATTCACTCTAAACTAAACTTTTGTCCAGTTAACAGTATTCCACCTTTGCTGCTGAAATAGTACTGTAAATATTGAAACAAGTCAGAAACATCTTGAAAATATAAGTTCTGATTATAGACTGAGGGAGTGTGATGTCACCTATAGCGTTCAGCTCCAGTTAAATGAAGCTCGTGATGCTAGCGGTTATAGGAGTGAATCTGGAGCTGAGTTCCATATTAGGAATAGGAATTTATTAACGGACAAAATGGCAAAGTAAAAACACCAGGATAATGTAGAGTGGGTTAATATTTTAAGAGTAAAACAATGTGGCTCACAGCAATAGTTATAAAGAGGGGTAGAAATTTTTCAATATCAAGTCTATGGAGCTGGAAGCACCCCCATGTTCACTTCCTGTTTGGAATGCAGCGGCTAGCGGATTAGCCATGTCCATTTATATATACAGTCTATGGTTCTGACTTGGACAGACCTGCCTAATAAGAAATGATTTTGTTATGTCAACAACAAAGTGCTGTGCTGCCTGACAGTGCTGACGCATTTCAATGCTCCGCATTTCTGCTGAATCATTTGTGTATCACAGTTTCATAAACTATATATGAAGTACAGTGAAGTGAGTGTATACAGGGAGTGGGTAAAACAGGAGTTTTCAAAGCAAGGACATTTTGAATGAGAATAAAGATTACTCAAACATGCCTGAATCACTCTTCAAATCAGTCACTTCAAGAGGCTAAATGAAAAAGGACAACAGTTAAAGGTTTTGTTGGTGGTTTTGGCTGGTCCATTTCAGAGGTGGTCCACCTGGACAATCAAGACATTTCAACTCTCATCTAGAAGCCATGTTGAATCTCAATCACAAAAACAGTGTCCAAATATGAACTTTCTCTATATTGGACCACCGCTGGAGGAAGGAGGAGTTATACCTTTTCAACTATGCTTTATTTATCTTTTTTTTTGCAGTCTAGGCATTTATTTTTCATTACAACAATATTCCAAAATAATAAAAAGATTCCAAAAGCCACTTCTCAGAGCAGAATAGCAAATTAGACTACTGAACAGATCCCCTATACCACAATACAACTGAGTAGCCAAAACCTGCCATATTATGTAACCCTCCAACGTATCTACTGCATGTTATGATCCTCCATGCATCTTAATGGACACATCCGTGCTCAGCCAGGCCTGCCTAACTCTGCTGTTATTAGCCCTCTCATCTCTCTTACCATCCCACGTCACCAGGGCCCACACTGTGACACACATGCACGCACAGCCACTCAAGCATCTATACAACAAGATATCCACAAGCAATAGGGTTAGGGAGGGGGAGACTGGGATGGTGGAGTAAATTGCTGTCCAATAAAGTCAAATGTGACAACAGAATCCCTCTTCCACTACAGCAAGCTGGGGAGAGATGAGAAATTATGCAAATGAAATCCAGACTCCATGACTGACAGGTACGCTAACTGGCAATTAGCATGTGCTGTGCTGTGATTGGTGGAAAGCATGTGACTCTGCGGTGACAGGGGAGACAGATAGATCCCCCTGGTTTGTAGACATTTAATCACACATCCTACTGTTTGTCCAAGGCGCTTCGGTAATTTCCTTCTACTCTCCAGTGTCGGACGCGTTTTTCCAATCTCGCTTTTGCATTTTCTGGGGAGATAGTTTTCACATATTTTTCCTGATAAGCAGCAACAAAAACTTTACCACTGTAGAGTTAGGAAAGTGGCTTAACTACAAAAATGTGGTAGGTGTTGTGCTGATGTGGTATTGGTTTAGAAGGCCGTGCATATTTGATGAGTAAACATTTCTTAATCCTGGCTTTGTAGTCATCATCACAGTATAAATGTTACAGTATCCTATTATTTCAAATTGCTATACATATACTTTTTATGTTTTATCATTTAAAGCTGCGGTAGCCAACTTCTCTTTGTAAATGAATACTAATTTTTATATCGTGTATTTCCTCAAAGAGTATATTGTACAAGCAGCACATGACAAAATGAGACCACTGTGCACTGTCTGTAGCTAGTAATAAAATATATTCATTTCACGCACCAAAAGCAGCGCTCTGATTAGCTGTGCTTTGTCATCTGGAAAAAAATAAATAAAAAATTCTAAAGCCATGCACAAAGAAATTTAATCTACAGTATATTGATATTAACAATCTACTAAAAGGTTTGGGAGAGTTAGATTAAAAATAAAATCTGTAGTTTTTACCATGTGAAAAATCAGGTACCCCAACTTTAAAGGTGCTTTTCTTGGGCCCCCTGGTGGGTTGTAGGATCCAGTGCATGAGCTCATTTCTCCGATAGAAATGGTCCTGTACATAACCACATTTGCCAAAGTGAAGTTACACATTTGGTTTAGTAGTTCAGTTACCTCCCAAATCAGTCCAAACCTTTGTAGCATCTTCAAAACTATTACAGTGAGTGGGAAATCAGTGGCTCCCTGTTCCATGTCTAAAAATACACCTTTGAGGTTAGCTAATGCATCTGCTGCATATGCAAACATCTGAGAGTCTGAATGTATTCAGAGTTTAATAGGTTAAGCTTCATGCATAAGTAATGTGTCCTTATAGAGGCGGGGGACTAAATATTGTACACACAAATTAATTATTGAAAACAAATATGTAAATCTGCACAGTGAGGAAAATATTATGGCAAACAAGATTATTAAAATGTTATACGTTTTCATGTTTTAGTGGTTTTGATTATGCAACTGACAAAAATCAACAAAACTAAGATGAAATTGTCCCTATTATTTCATCCAAAGATTTAAGTTTCTACTAAAAAAAAAAGTACCTTTTGTAATGGCATTGAACACAAGCTGACTTAACTAATATATTATAACATAGATCAGAAAATAGTGTAATATGGGCCCTTTATGTGGTACTGTTACCAAATTTAAATTAAATAATATAGTAATATACAGTAGACCTACTTATATTTTAATATGCAAGATTCAATAAAATGAATAGAGGAATAGAATGAATTCATGACAGGAAAAGTGTCTCCTGCCTCACAGATGCCTCACCTGCCAACAATTGACATTGTTCTGGTGACAGGTAGACGGTCCCAATTTGCATAATTATTAATAACGTGAATGAAATGTGCTCACAATGAGAGTGAATCACCTTTAATATGCAAATAAGAGGCTTTTCATGGGATAAATGAATACATAACCTGAGCTGCAATTATTGTCTAAAAATAATTCATGCTGGAGAGACTCAAACATACAGTGATAAATGAGCGGGGAGTGGAGATTAGTCTATTGAGAGGCTAAACTTTGACCTCTACAGGAAGTAGTGCGATGGAAGAATGATGGATTTGTGAAGGAAAATAGCTCCCTGTGGTGTTGAAACGTGGTGAATAATATTCTTTTGTACATGAACTTCTTGGGTTCTTTTATACAGTAGATGTATTTACCTTGTTGACATGTTTTGGCTGCAAGCCATCTTCAGAACTGTCACTGGTGAATATATGGATATGGTCACACACACAATATCATTTTATGAAGCTCTGTTGTTGTGTCCTTAGGCAAGACACTTTACCCTAATGACCTAGTATGAATGTGTTGTGTGCGTGAGAGGGGCTGATGGTGCAGACTGGCAGCCTTGCTGCCCCGAGACTATTATCACCACAGAGTGTAGTGAATGAAAAAAGACTACAGTTTAGTGCTCCCTAAAATTATCAGGATTATATATTAGTTTTTTTTATTTTCTAATGTTTTTTTTTATTGTGACCTGAATAATCACGCTCAATTAGCCCGGTCAAACAATATTTAGCATTCCTGGTGGAGAAGCGGAGGAGTTGAAGGGGCTGATGATTCTGCTGCTGCAATAAAGATGTGAATGAGTACAGTTGTAAAGTTAAAATAGTACAGAGGGGAGAGAAAGTGCATCCATATGAAAGGATTGTGAGATGATTGGCTGAGAGGTAGATAACAGACGTGTGATTGGCTAGCAGGAAGCTTTGTTGATTTAATGCCTTGGTATCATTATGTTTTCGCAGCCAAATTGAGAGATAAGGAATCATTTACTGCAACGCATCAGTTCTAAAACATCTCATCTTCTTTGCTTATGACTCCTCATAAAGTGCATTCTGTCTTATATTAAATTCATTTTCACAATCTTGGCTGGTCTCAGGGCTATAAACTGAAGCTTTCACACTTTGCATTGTAGCGCTCCCATCACATGTGCAGGATCTCCTCGGGTGGTTTGACTCGTGCCCTGGGGTGTGAGCTAACATTTGGTTTGATAGATTCTCATGCTCACGACTCGGCTCCATGGAACATTACAGTGACACGCTCTTCACAAAAGCTGCACAACATGGGATGGAACCGAGATAGACCAAGAGAATACATTAAAGAGCAACGTCAATTTCATATATAATCAATCTCTCTTATATATATTTTTAATGTGAAGTAATAACAATTTACCTTTGATAAGTTTGCATTGTTCACCGTCACCTTAAGTTGGTATTTAATGTTATCAGTTAGCATTTATTTGAGAGTTTTAAATTACTGTAATTATTATTAGCTTGGTCTTTCTGAATATGTAAGGAAAGTGTCAAAAAAACAAACATACAGTTATTTGATGTTTTTGATTTATTTTTTTTAACAGTTGGACAAAAGAACGGTGCTTTACTGGAAATGGTTGTTGTACTGCACTGACAAAGCAATAGCCCTATGTGCCTTATGTGTGTCATAGTAGCGGTAATTATTACTTAGTATTACTGTAAGCTACTACACTGTATTTACTAAGTCAAGTGTTATTTAGAGCACTTATATACAATACATATAGTCATTTATTTCTTTTTAGATATGAATTCTCTCATTCCTCTCATGCTTCATAGCCTGCACCAATGAATCAGTGTTTATTGTAAATATGACTGTGAGATTGAGATCAGAAGCAGTGGCCCATAGAAAGTCCAAGGTCTGTTTAGACCTGGTAGGGTGGAGGTGCATACATATATCATAAAGGGTCTGGAGCAGATGGAGAAATGAAATGAGAAACAGAAAATCAATGCTATCAGACAGAGGAGGAGGAGGAGGAGGTGTCATTTTAGATACACGTCACACTGGGGTTTTGTGCTGCTGTGCCTTTGTTTTGTCAAATGCCTTGAACCCAGATGTATAAAATGTGTATATTTTAATAAAAACACAAATCCGGCTCTAGCAACTTGGTGCCCTCGATGAAAATGGGCATCACCCCAGCATTTACTTTTGAAATGTATATTTTGAAATACTATAAATAAGTCCTCCAAGTGTTCTGGAAAAATAAAAGCCAAAACCCAAAATATTAACTGCGTTAAATTTTGTTTTTTAAGGGTGCAATTTGGCGCCCCCCAGAGCCTTAAGACTTAATATTACTCAAATAAGGGAAAAATAATTCTACTCATCTAAATAACAACAAATACTAATAAAGACCAAAAAATAACTGGAAGGCGCCGGAAGAGTGGGAGGAAGAATCTGGGGTGAGGGAAGCCTGGGACTTCTTGCCCCCCAGAACCCCACGACCACTGGTTAAGTGGAAGAAGATGCATGGTTGGAATACATAACAAGATTAAACATTGCAAAGCTTATAAACACAGCAATATATAAAGGGTGAATCATATTTTTGCTTTCCAATTGAATGTGATCTAATGTAGACCTGGTTTAGTCCTGTTCTAGTATAGTTCAGTGTAGGCCTTATCCAGGTTTAGTTCTGAGTCCAAGTCTAGTCCCAGTTCTGTGTGTGCACCCACAGTATATTAGCATAGTGTGTGGTGTGGACTTGATGCCATTTACTCAGTGCATCCCAAAGTTAGGGTCATCTGTCCTCTAAATGTCAGCCTCTGACGTGAGTGTCCTTTGTAGCTGTCAGTCCGATGTGACAAGAAACCACTGCAATCAAGTTTACTCATCAAACTCCTGCCCTGTCTGGCAATACGCCCACAGCTTGTGCACTTATAACATTTCCATATAAATCTTTTTCTAGTTTTTAGAGATGTCAATCATTAAAGGGTCCATATTACACTATTTTCTGATCTATGTTATAATGTTGATTCCTCATCACATTTTCTTTTTTTTTTTTTTTTTAAAGATTAAAGAACCTTATTTTAAAGCGTTACCGTTACACCTCGGCAGAGAAAGAGGGCATAAGAAATATTATAAAATGTTTTAATGATCTCTTCATGTACAGTGCAGTCTATGCACCTATACTTAAACGGTCTATAAAAATGTGATTCAATTTCCCTTTCCAAGACTCAAGGCCCTCCCAGAACTCAAGGCTCAGCACTACTTCCAATAGTGTCCCCTATACCTATACATTAAACAGCTTGTGCAACATTTTGGTGCAATGCGACATCATGTTTTATACAAAATATGTTATTGTGGTGTTAAACTATTTCTTCTCCTGCCTTTGTATCTGGACTGTAATTGATACATAATTACACTTTACCATTTCAGTCTACCATTAGCGTCCCATCAGTGGAGCAACTAGACATCATGAATGTTAATTTAGTGTTTAATTAAAACTTGTTATTAAATGTAGTTTGAATAATCTTTTTAAGTATTTTGTGATGCTGAACAGTTCATCCAGAAAGCTCAGGTCCCCAGTTACCAAATCAGGGTTTTAAGGTTTTATTGAACAAAATGAATGCATCAGTAATCTTTTTAACATTAACAAATTAACCGAACAGTTAATTGGCCAATACTTTATTAATTAAAAAAAGCATAATATATCACCAAATAATACACAAACTCATTGCAGTGGTTTAGTCCATTATGTCTGTCCCAGAGTGCACCAGCACCACCGATCACGATTTAAGGCATGACTACTGCCTGTAACATTTTAGTTTGATACTTGATTCTGTGTCTTGGTGTTTTAGCTGATTTTTATTACATTAGACAAATGGTTCTCGGCCTGGGGGTCGAGGCCCTCGTGAAGGTTGTAAAATGATTTCAGGGGGTCTCCAAATGATATGGGGAATTTTAAATGAATGCAATAGTGTCAAAGTTTGACACCCAAATGCAGCGATGACAGTAGATTCTCATTTTAAAAATGTATCGGACCAGAGGAGGCCCCTCGAACAGAGGAACTCACGCTCCAATAGAGCCTCCTGTCCTCATTCACTGTAAATAGTTTGTGCAACATTTTGTGATGTGCCATCATGTTATATACAAAATAGAGTTGTGGTGTTTTTTCACAGCTTTTTCTTGTAGATTTTGGTTTTCTTAATCATGTTTGAGTGATATTGTGATCTCTCACTGACACTATTCAAACTCTTTTGGTTAAATGAGAGTCTAAGGCTCCGCCCAGAAGCCTACATAATCAGGAAGTTCTCTGCAGCACTTCCCATGCCCCCACCACACAGCCCCTCCCTGCTCAGCCCTCCCCTGGCAGAACAGCGAGCGTCATAAACAAAACATGAACTAATTAAACATCTGAATACTGAAATACCTCAAATTTGAGGTAGAGCACATAATAATGATTAGGAAAACAGATTTTCACCCTTTATTCGTCTTTTTAAAAAGTCATATCTAAAGAAAGCTTTCTGTAATTTGTCCACAACAAACAGTCTTTTATGAATTTTTAAAATAAAACTTTTAGAGGGCGCAGAGAGACAGAGAAACAGCACAGACAAACAATGGGCTAATACAAAAATATTTCAGCAACACTTTAAAATAAGGTTCCTTAATAAAGTATTTATAAGCCATTAATAAGCACTTGTCATTTGTTATTATTAGCGTTAATAACCCATTAACAACAAAACAAGAGCATTAATAAGTTTCTTATTATACTATTAACAAACCAAGTGATTCTTGGGTTGTATTCAAGACCTTAATAAACATGCTTCATTTGATTATAACAGAAGACGGGTTCATAAATACATTTACAAAGGCTTTATCACTATAAAGTTTATGAAGTGGTGCTGCAGTTCCTCAGTCTAAAACGTGGACTACCTTTGTAACCATGAATAATTACAGTATGAAAATGTACCTTTTTATTTTAAGCAGTTAGGCCTCAACAAACAAGCCTGTTAATAAGTCACACAGTGTACTTTTGTAACAACATATATAGTATGTAGAGGGAGGGATGAATTCAAACCGCATCCAGAGCATCAGAAATCGCAAAAGCCAATTAGTAAACAAGAATGGGCATGCCAGTGACTGGTATCAAAAGTTAAAACTCAGTGAGCTCTAATTTTGAGTGAAGACCCCAAGAAAAAATATTGCCCAACAGTGACATGCAGTCAGGACAATCAAGGCAAGTAGTGGTTGCCCAGTAAAATCTACAATCATTGCGTGTTAAAAGTATAATTAAATAGTTTCAAATTATCTCTAAATAATCCTGTTTTCCCTTCACCTCTGTATGTTTGAAACATGGTTGTAGTCACGGTGTCCTTTACTACACTCTACTGGTCACTGAGAAACCGCAGTTTCGAACATCCCATTAACTTGTTTTGTTTTGCCCTTCTGCGGAGGCCTGGAGGCACATGCGCTCTTACAACCGTGGAGGCCAGCTGGTTGTTTTAGAAGTTAATGCATGCGTACAGAGGACCACAGCCGGCTGAAACAGTGCTGAATAAACCCATATCATCATCCGTAGGAATATGACATGTGGGGCAATGAAAATGGAGTATCCGGATGGAGCAGTGGAGTTACTACTGGCCACACTGTATGCTTCGCGTTTATGCGTGTAACCTCGCAAAACCAGGTTTCACCAGCGGCTCCAGCAGGACGTATACATGCGGCACTGGCTCTGTGTTTCTCAATGGGAAAGCCGACCAAACGCGTTTAGTCACTTGTAACAGGTCGACAGTGAAACTAACTAGCTAAACAGACTTGTATTTACCGTCTGTACAGACTGATTTCTATATATTTTGATGGGGATACGCGCCTACACTAGCGTAGAGCGTCAAAAAATAGGATGGATCCCATTTTCTGCGATCTACAAGTGCATGACGTGCTGTCCTATACGCGCGCCTAGCCTGGGCAGTGTGGCTGCCCTCATTCATTTTTAATACATTCTAAAAAATACGTGTCCAAAAGTTGCAGTTTTTACGCTCACGTAAGGCGAAATACGCATACAGTGTGGCCAGGCCCTTAGAGCAGCTGGGACAGCGAGGAGCCCGCCTTGTCTGTGTGTTTATGAATGAGCCAAAGTGTCAGTATAACACACGTGTGGAGGAACATGTGTCTGTTCTGGACCTGCTCCACTTCAGGGAAATACAGGATGTTTCTTCAAATGTGGTTTTGATTTGCATCTGTGAGAAGTGAGTGTGAGCACACTGTTCTAATGCAGGGCTCTGTTTATAGGGACATTTGTGACATCAGGCTGTATTATAAGTGCACCTTTCTGACCAGTGCACTGTCGTTGTAAGTAGCTCTTCATGAATGTACATTTTGTGTAGTAAGAACATTACACATGTGTAGAGCTGTCATATATCTCTCATATGGTTTCTAGATGCATAATAATAATAATTACATAGACAACAATAGTACTCAGCTGAATAAACAAATGGCCCACACATAGTTTCTTTGTACAAACAGGGTGTCAAATACAGTCCAATATATACAAACAGAGTATTAATAAACTATCTAGGTCTAGGTCTCGCTAATTTGACTCTAAAATTGCTCTGTATATATGCATTTAATATGTCAGCAAAATAAATATTTGATACCGCATCACTGCCGACGATGCACCGATCCTCCTGTCAATCCCACGCTCCATCTTCACTCCCCTCACTTGGGGGACTCTCCACCCACCTGGAGAGGGCAAGCCACCTTTTTTCAGTTGAGAACCATGGCCTCAGATTTGGAGGAGCTGATTCTCATCCCAGCCGCTTCACACTTGGCTGCAAACTACCCCCGTTGGAGGTCCTGGTTTGATGAAACCATCAGGACAACATCATCTGCAAACAGCAGAGATGAGATCATGTGGTTCCCAAACCAGACCCTCTCCGACCCCTGAGTGCGCCTAGAAATTCTGTCCATAAATACAATGAACAGAACCGGTGGCAAAGGACAGCCCTGGCAGAGACCAGCATGCACCGGAAACAGGTCCGACTTACTGCCGGCAGCGCAAATACAGCTCCTGCTCCGGTCATACAGGGACTGGACAGCCCGTAGCAAAGAGCCCCGGACCCCATACTCCCGGAGCACTCCCCACAGGACCCCACGAGGGACACGGTCAAATGCCTTCTCCAGATCCACAAAGCACATTTGGACTGGTTGGGCAAACTCCCATTAACCCTCGAGCACCCGATGGAGAGCATAGAGCTGGTCCAGTGTTCCGCGGCCGGGACAAAAACCACACTGCTCCTCCTGAATCCAATGTCTGACTATTGGTCAGATTCTCCTCTCCAGTACCCTGGAATAGACCTTACCAGGGAGGCTGAGGAGTGTGATTCCCCAGTAGTTGGAACACACCCTCCGGTCCCCCTTCTTAAACAGAGGGATCACCACCCCGGTCTGCCAGCCCAGAGGTATTGACCCTGATCACCACGCGATGTTGTAGAGACGTGTCAGCCAAGACAGCCCCACAACATCCAGAGACTTAAGATACTCGGGACGGATCTCATCCACCCCCGGAGCCTTGCCACCGAGGAGCTTGCCAACCACCTCAGTGACTTCAGCCAGGGTGATGGACGAGTCCGCCTCTAAGTCCCCAGCCTCTGCTTCCTCCTCAGAAGACGTGACGGTGGAATTGAAGAGATCCCCAAAATATTCCTTCCGCCCAACAACATCCCCAGTCAAGGTCAACAGCTCTCCATCCGCACAATGGTGTTGGAGAAGCATTGCTTCCCCCTCCTGAGGTGTCGGACGGTTTGCCAGAATTTCTTTGAGGACAACCAATAGTCCTCCTCCATGGCCTCCCTGAACTCCTCCCAGCCCTGACGGCATTCCTTACTTCCAGCGTCCACCACCGGGTTCGGGGATTGCCGCCGCGACAGGCACCAGGACCTTGCGACCACAGCTACGAGCAGCAGCATTGACAATGGAGGTAGAGAACATGGTCCACTCGGACTCCATGTCCCCAGTCTGCCCTGGCATCTGGGAGAAGTTCTTCTGGAGGTGTGAGTTGAAGGTGCTATTGACAGAGGGCTCTGCTACTATTTTACTATTTATAATATAGAGCTTTGCTCCAAATATGCCCCTATAACTCCTAGCATTGTGAGCTTTATTTGAGTGGAGCTTAACGCTGTGGGTGACGTCACACTTGCTTAGTCCAACTTTTTATACAGTCTATGGTTCCATCTTTTCATGTTGGAACAGAGCATTTTGAGCTTTGAAGTTGTAAACAGACTAATAATAGAGGATTACTCAAACATGTGTGAATAAAACAAAACACAACTCCAGGTATGTTTTTGAACAGGTAACAACATTTTGAAATGGCTTGAAGTCCACAAGAGTTAGTTTAATTAGTGTAGTATAGAACCTTTAATGGAAAAAGTGACAAGCTATTGTAACAACATTGCAAGCAGTGATGTCTGTCAGTGCAATGTACATTCTTTCTCTTTCTCTGGAGCGAAAAAAAAAAAAAAAAAAAAGGTTGTCATATTCCCGGTGGTACAATGAAACTCACTAGGGCGTATTTTTATTAGCAAACGTGAATGCAAGCAGGAGCCACGAGGGACAGAGGAGATGTGACAACGAATAAGGCCAGGGCACAGAACCTAAGGGCCTAAAGCTTCATTTACGAGGAAAACACATCAAATTCCAACGGATTCAGCAATTGGACATGTGTCAAGAATGTAGCAATAACTAGCTTGTGTCTGACCTAAATTTATTCTTTTTATTTAATGAAAATGCTGCCAGTCATCCAGTGAGTTGCAGTTAATAATGATTTAAAAACAAAAAAACAAAAAAAACCAACATTTAGGCTTTGTGCTTGCTTTTTTTTGTTTTGTTGATTTATTGATGGTGTTACAATTTTCTAAAACCAAATGACACTCCAAATTTGCAGATAGCCTTCTTTTAATTATTCTTTATAACGCAGTGTTCTTTTCATTTTTGTTTTTTTAATCTCTTCATCTTCACATGTTGAACTTCCTATCTGCTAAATCTGGAGAGTCTTGTCGCAATAACATTATTGCATTTGTTCCTGAATCTCCATGGAGACAAGCTGCTGGTCAGATCTGTCAGATCTGTGGAGAGGTGATCACATTCACCAGAGTGCTTTTTTCAATACATTTTTGCGCGATAATAATACTAGACTAGATAAGTTTAATGCAGTGTGAAAAAATCCAGGCTAAGAAATACATCTCCATGGAGACAGGAGATATCCCCAACCAGAAAGGTTACACAGTGCACCTTGAAGAAACACATAAAAAACACATATTTGCACATTTTGTGAAGGCCGTTTGTAAATTTTGATGAAAAGTTTGATAGAAATGTCCACAGTTGCTGTTTTCAGACACTTGATTGCTGAAAACCTGATTGCAAATGTTTACAAAGCCATAGCACAGAAAGAGCCTGCTCCCTCTCTTTGCTTTGAGTACCAGGCTGAATGTACCGGTAATCACCAAAGCAGAAATGTTGCTGTGTTTGCACGGGACCAGCACCTGTGCCCGTCCTCCTTATTCAAGCACCCACAGGGAAAGGTAGGAGGATTTCTCTTTTGTATTTGCTTGGTCAACCTTCGGAATAATAATTTTTTTGTAACAGATTTGAGTCATTAGAAGGGATAAACATTGGGAAAACATTGTCCTTTTTGACAACTAATGATTTCGCTGCCATTTTGATGTGAAAGAGGCTCAGTGGTTAGACAGTTGGCACACAAATACAAATGATTTCCAGCTCAATTTCAGCTTTGTGGTTGCATCCTTGGGCAAGACACTTCCCTCACCCTGTTTATATAAATGGGATGTGTGAGTGATTGGCTGCAGGGTGGTTATAGGCGCAGATTGGCAGCCACTGTTCTGTCAGTCTGCCCCAGGACACAAGAGCTGAAGAAGCATAAAACAAGTGCAGGGAGTGAATAATAAAAGAAATTGTATAAAAAGAAACTTTGAGTGTCTGGAAAAGTGCTATTAATACTTTGCAGTGGCATCACACTGGATGTGTTCTGCCTGTATACTTATGTTATATGTGCAACAGTTATAAATACAAAAATACAAAAAAATGTATTTAAAAAACACATTTCCCGGAGCTGTGATCAATACGAGCACCAACGGCCCTTTTTGTTTGTACTTTGAGTAACAGAACTTCAGACAGAGCAGTGGCTTCAGTTAAAATCACACCCCCAGAGAATGTTGATGACATCAGCTGCAAAGTCTCAATATGTAAAACAAATACATTATTATGCTGGTCTTTCACATACAACACATCAACCAAGGATGACATTAGTGTCATCCTTGATATTTCTACACTTAGCACTCTGCACACATTGCCTATAATTATGTCACAATTACTATAGTTATTAGTAATATTATGGACTGCCAACCTGCCAACACATGTAACTGTAAGCAACTCTTGGAGCTGTCCAACATACTCAACTTAAGACCTACAATGTTCATCAAAGGCTCCAATCAACTATTTTTATGACAGTAAATATAGATAGCAATGCAAACAATGCAATTTTACCTGATCTGAACGGCAAAAAGTTGCAAATGACTATTTTTGTCCATGATGATCAAAAGCATTGTGTTGTTGTATTTTGCATCCTCATTAAATCTCTGGAGTGGTGTTGAAATGAACTCTGTGCTGCTGACAGGGAGGTACAGTCAGTGTTGTGGTTGATTAGGCTCCAGCTCAGATCCTGCTGGAGAAGAGTTATTAAACAGACAGGCACCTGAGTCCCACCTTAACCATGATTAATGAGCTAAACTACCACATGATGAAGATGCATGGAGTATATGGCAAACTCCTTGTGAAAACGCTTGTCTATAGTTAATAATTATAGTTTTAAACTTTGTCAGGATAGAAAAAGTAAGGTGTACTTTTGCGGGCTCACTGAAAACCTTAAAGAAAATGTGGGACCCATTTTTTATTTAGTCTGTTCATTTTCCTAATGTTTTCACACTTCTTATTGATTGATTTTTATCACCCTCTTTCTTCTTCTTTGTACATGTTTACTGTGATGGTGGTTAGTTTTGTATTTTGTTTATGTTTTGACTGATGCTGACACTTAATAATTACACACACATACTGGTATTTGACAAAGGCTTATCATCTCTAAATTGTGTGTTATCAAATGTATATTCTGTTAAAGATAAGATTTTGAGTAGTCGTGGGGGATGCGAAACTACCAACCTGCACCATTGCCACACAGCACCCCCCACCAAACACTACATTTACACAGGTAAGATAGGTGAAGTGTCTTGCCCAATGACATTATGCATGCACTGGTCTGAGCCACCTGTGTCACAGTTGCCTATTGAAAAGAAATATTTCAAATACCATGTCAAATTTTTTGTGACTTTTGATTCTACTGCACTTCTTATACTTGTACATGGCTTCGCATATCTGAAATCTGACAACTAAAGGATCTCAAAACTTACCTTATCTTATCATCACTGGTCCACTACTACTTTTATTTTTCATCTAAGAATTGAACCAAGGATCCTTATTATTTAATATTTACCGTTTTCAGCTTCCTGTTATATTAAATTCAATTAAATCTCTGTTAAGAACTCTATAATATCTGGTTCATAGTAAGTAAGTAGTAAAAAAAAAAAAAAAAAAAATTAAATGTACATTGCATGTTTATAATGTATACAGATAAGATCGTCAATGTCTCCACAATTTAGAGGTGAATCTGACAATACTGTATAGATAACATTTGAGGACCTTTCACCATTCAAAAGAGAAGATATTTAGTTTGAAATTGTTAATTGCTATGGAAACTGTTCCATCATCAATGTTTCATCATTCTGAACCATTACCACTTTGCTTTCAACTACCCTGCAGCTTACAGACACCAGCAAAAGTCTGACCTTGCTTCATCACAGAAACACACACACACAACTATAATGGCATGATTCTCAACAGCTGGTCCAGCGATCAGAGCTGTGTAAAACTTCCAGTGTCTTTACATCTTCTAACATAAAGCATTTGCCTTGTACGCACTGGCTGCTCACTTCCTTGTGGAAACTGTTGATCTTCTGCAAATCCTAAGATCGTCCTCCACCCCCATGGCAGCTCCCCGTGCAACAGCCTAACTGATGTGTCCTTTCCTCCTGCATTTTTCATGACCAGCTCAGCCCCGGTCCTGGCCCACTGTCCACCAAGAGCCTGAATTAAACCCTATATGCATTATTCCAAGCAGGAGCGAGCCAGGAGCCACTGTCCCTCTTTGAAATGATAATGTAGCCATGTGGAAAAACAGATGCAGGTAAAAAGGGTAGAAAGATGGAGCAGGAGATGTGGAATATTTTAAAAAGAATGAGAGAGTGGGGGATGTGAAATACAGATTGACCCATATGTGTTTTTTCGTGGCCGATATCGATATTTTAGATGCCAATGGCCAATAAGCTCTGCTGATATTTTTGAACTGATATATATGACAGATTTTAGATGGATAAAAGGGATAAAAGGGATATATAGATATAGTTTTCCCAAAATATATGATTTGAATTTTCTACAAACTTTGTGCAGTGCCCTCTCCAGACTAAAACTTTAAAATAAAGGTTTATGTCTTTTCTATGAGCAGGTGGTGCTGGAGAGCCAAGGGAGCTCAACAGTGATCGCCCACTCTGGTTCTGGGAGCAAATTTTCCATACATTTTTCCCACAGTCATGGACGATAACTACTATCCAGAGCGCACAAGCACAATTAAAACACAAGATTCAGCGAAATGCTTTAATAACTTAAATAAGCAGATTATAAAGTTTCACAAACAGAGCTTTCAAACTTTATATATATATATATATATATATATATATATATATATATATATATATATATATATATATATATATATATATATAGACAGTCTTTGGGAAAAATTAATGAGAAATTTACTGTTGAGCTCCAGTATGTCAAGTAGTGTAAATAATGGCACGATATATGGACCAAGCTTTATATTGGTCTATCTCTAATGTAAAATCCAGTTTGTAGAGTTAAACCATCTAAAATAAAAGAGACTGGAGACATAGGAAAACAGATGGAGCCATTGAAATCACAAATGAAGGAACAGACGGATGAAGAGTTTGGGAAAATACAGCAGAAATTAATTAACGAGTTGTTAAAATGGGGACAATTAAGCGGGCACCAAATGAACAGGGCAGACTTACTGCAGGCATTCTTCAGCCTAGAGTTAATAAAGTGAATACATTGGCCCATGCCCTCTGGTGTCTTCTGCAGATTTTGACCATATGCATATCACAAAAGCTTGAGGGAGAAATAGCAGTTTTGCCATAAAGTTAGCATAATTTCTCATCCAATGCGTGACAGTACGCTGGACAAAACAGTATGCTGAATAAAAAGCAGTTTCAACTTTTTTGGGAGTTAAAGGTGCACTGTGTAACCTTTTCTAGTAGTAGAGTCTGCCACTTGCTTGAGTCTGTGAAGATGTTATCGTTTTTTTCTTGGAATGTTCTATAGTATGGCATTTAATTTAAATATCTCCATGGAGACAACCAAGCCAAGTTACAGGTCAGTGGGCCAACTCACAGAAATAATGCATGTTTTTGTTGATGATAGTTTTGAGAAATAAAAACACCTGTAATTGAATAAATACAAGATATACTAGTATATTGTTTAATGCCATACTGTGGAACATCCCAGGCAAAGCAATAACATCACCATGGAGACAAGCACATGGCGGACCCTCCACCAGAAAAGTTACACCAATTACAGTGCAGCTTTAAGGTATAGCAAATTCAAGAATAACTTTATGCTAAAAATATATGGTGTAAAGTACAGCATAACACAGAAGATTGTGACCGTGTGTCTAGACTAGTATAGACTATTTGATGGTTATGATTGAGATGCCTTTAATACTGACAGGCTTTTGCACTGAAAAATACAGTTGACAGCTGCTTACTTTTATGCAGCTTTGGTATTTGGTCCTGTAGGAGTTTCTATTCTAAAGCCATAGAGGAAAACTGTCTGAAACGCTTCTCGTAAGGACACGTTGCATTCAATAAGATGAGTGAAAATGTTCATTAGATACAATCCAACAGAGACGCCCATGATCACACTTTTATTCATCTTTTTCTCTCGTTAAATGTTATCTTTAAACAGATTTTGTCCAGTGACTAGTGACCACAAGATTTTCCCTCGGTATCTTTTATGAATGACCCTTTCAGACTCTCAGGAACTATTTTGGGATCCCTCAGAACACTACTGATAAAATATATTAATGTCTTCATAAATTAAAGGTCCTAGAGTTATGTTTTCAAGTTAACACCTTCCTAATATCTTTAGTTACCTCGATGGGCAATTCCAGGAAATTATCCAAAAGATTCTAGTGAAGGTGTATGGAGTTTAAAAACACAGTGGAGTGTTTTCAGTTGGAGAGAAGAATTACGCCTAAATATCTAAATGCAGAGTTTGTGTGAATGAAACAAAACACAACTCCAAGTATGTAATTATGATGAGAATACAACATTATAACACAGATGAGAAAATAGCGTAATATGGACCGTTTAAAAATAACACTTATATTCACATATATTTTAAAATATTGAAAATTAAAAGTTTTAAAGGTGTGTGAAAAATGCACACCCAAATAAACTTGTGTAGTAGTTATTATGGGATGTGTGGAAAGGGCTTAAGGGTGGTAAGGCATCACGACACCAGCACTACACAGGCCTATATTTGTCTCACTTATGGCACTTGTACATCCTGCTCTCTGTAAGTGGTCCCTTCTGCAGTATTTTAAAAGAGCCTGTTCCAGTGTTTAGATTCTTTGGAGGCTGTAAAAATCTAAAATTCAGCTTTTACGTAAGTGCTTCTGTGACTCATGATCTTGTGATCTTGTTGCTAATGAAGGATATTTTTGTGTTGAGCTGACATTGAATGGTTGTATTACTCACCACACTGAAATAATTAATATATGCAATTAATGGTTGACAGGAATGGAAAAGATTATAAGTAGCTTTTTTTGTCTAAAAAGGTGTTGGAACATTTGACAGAGTACAGTGTGGGACCTTAATCTGCTTGTCTTCATGGAGATGTTATTGCTTTGCCTAGAACAACATCACCAGGGGTGGAAAGCATCCATCCATCCAAATGGGCTCTAGCTCTAGCACATGGCAGCTGTACTTCACATTTAGATCTTTAAGTGTTTAATGTTATGGTGCATTATGGATATTATAGAGAAAACCTGTTTGCTATTACAGTACTTTCTTCATAGGCTGGGATTAGTTAGGGCTTAGAACAGGGAACTCAATTGTGACATATTGTTAATGACAAAGATGTTAATGACAAACAAAGAAAATGTGTTTTTTAAATTTATGTATAAACCTGGGTATTATCATTATAGCTGTTAGAAAATATATGTACCAAAAATGTTATATGAACGTCATTGAAGCTTTTAGATGTAGTTTGTGTTTTCATCACATGAAGACATGCTTGTAGTCCTAAATGTGCAAATTATGCAGCTTTTTCTGGTAGAGGGCCAACTACCTGCTTGTCTCCTTGGAAATGCTTCTTCCTTGGCTTTAATGTTAAACTGATCTTGCATTTATTCAGTTACAGGCAGTGTTGGGCAAGTTACTTCAAAACTGTAATGCGTTATTTATTACTTGTTACTGTCATTTCAAAGTAATGCGTTACATTACAATATTACTGTAAAAAAGTGGAAATTTGTGGAAATAGGTTTGGACAAATACAGAGGAGGGACAGGGAATATATGGGTAGAAGGATGCTGAAGTTAGCCATATGAAAAACAAGTAATCAAATACAGTGTGAGTGAAAAGCAAGAAGAGCAAAATGTGACTACACAGCTCTCTCTCTTATAGACACATGGTAAAAAAAAAGAGGGCTATAGGTGAGTTTGTAGTAAATTTAAATAACAAAAGTTGAGGAAAATAATAAAAATTGGCCCAAAAATATTGCCAGAGCTTATTTGCCATTTGTTGCTCTGGATTCTAAACAATCTGTATCGAAGAAAAAACAAACAAACATTCAGACTCATTTGAATTTGCTAATTTGCTTGTTTATTTACAATGCAGGACCTGTGTGTGTTGTACCTCAACTCATTTGTGCCACTTAGAGAATCTGCAGCGAAAAAAGTCAAGATACACAGACACAGGTTCCGATGAGGCTGGGTTCAGACTGGAGGGTGACTTACTGCCACCACTTAAACCACCTCCTCTTCTTCTTCTTTTTCTTCTTGTCCACCTCAGCTTGAAGCTCCTCCGCTATGGCCTTGATCTGCTGCAGCTGATCACTTGAATCCTTTAGGGACATCTTCACATCTGAGGAGGGCAGATGTTCTCTCCTCTTCACTGTGGTTCAAAGCTGTGCTCAGCTCCTTGATGGTTTTCTGGTGGAGTGTGTTCTCCTCCACCATGATCTTGTAGGTGGTGTGACATTTTTCTATCACAGCTGTAAAACTAATCTTCTGTGAGTCTAAGTCATTTAGTAATTTTTGAACTTTGTTAAGGTCAGTGTTCAGGCTCTCCTCCCGCTCCAGTGCCTTGTTGAGGGCCTCTGCAGCTGTTTGTCTCTGCTCAGCGACAGCAGACTCCAGAGAGAGAACCTGTTTGTTCCAGGTGTCCTCAGCTGCCCGCATCTCTGCTGCAAAGGTAGACTCCAGGGCGAGAAGCTGCTTGTTCAGAGCCTCTTTAGCAGTGTGCCTCTCAGCTTCAAGGATCGACTCATGATAGAACACTTGTGCATTAAGGACCTCTTCAGCTGCCCGTGTCTGCTCAACAAGGGCAGACTCCAAGGCGGTGATCTTTCTCTGCAGAGCCTGTTTCTCCGCCTGTTCCTTCTGGAGCTCCTGCTGAGTGCTGACCAGAAGCATCTCCTTGGTCTCTCCCTCCTCAATGGCCTGTTGCAGCGTAGACTTCAGCACCCTTTTCTCTTGTTTATACTGCTCTAGTTTCTGGGTCATCTCAATATTGACCAACTCCAATTTCTCAATGGTGTCGCAGGCGTACTCCAGCTCCTCAAAGAGATCAGAGCTGTAGTCGTGGCTGTTCGCCTTCATCTTCAGCTGTTCTTCGAGCTGCTCCACCTTCTCTTGGTTTCTCAAGGCGAGAGTCTGCTGCTCTTGGGAGAACCTCTTGAGATTGTTGTTCTCCTCGTAGAGGCAGTGGACATACTCGTTCACCATCTGCCTACCCTGCTCTATCATTTGCTCTCTCTCCTTGTCTTTCTGTTTGAGGAGATTTTTCCCAAACTCCATCAGGGTTTCCTTGTCCTCTCTAGCTTCACTCAGCTGTTTCTGGAGCTCCTCAATATTCTTCTTGAGGGCTTCTTTCTGCTGGACCTCACCCTCTAACTCCCTCAGTCTCTGCGTCTGTTTAGCATTGACGTGGAGTTGTTCTTGGTGGGCTCTTTGGACCTCTTGAAGTTGCAGTCTCAGGTCCTGCACAAGTGGGCTCTCCTCGGGTAGAGGAGAGGTGCTCCCTGCTGTTGGAGGCTGAGCTGTAGCCCTCATGTTTTGATGCTTGGGTTTTCTGACGTTTTTCTTCATGTCTCTCGCTGTGAGATTCAAACCGTACTGACTGTTTTTCAGTGCGTGCGGCAATTCCATTGTTTCACAATCTGAATCAAGGCGTTGGAACAAGATGGTTAGTGCGGAGCCAGATATGGAGGTCATGGAAGATGAAGGACCAGAAGAAGATGCATCAAATTCTGGAGAGAAAAGCCATAGAAACCCTTGGCTAAACCTCGATGACCTATTCGCGTTTAAACGCAAAAAAGGCAGCAACATAATCATGTAATGTAAAATGTGTCTGCCCCGCCGAACCGAGCTTTCAGCATGTGGTGGTAAGTAGGCTACAAATATAGGCCTATATATTTTGCCTGTTATACCCAAACGGTATATTTATTGTTGTTTGGTTAACACAATCTGGCTTCATGATTTCAATTATTTTCCATCCTGATCACTAACGTTTTAAGTGAAGTTGCCGAGAGTTGGGAAAATCACCTTAAAATTGGCTTTAGGACAGTCAGAAATAATAAGAATGCAGGACTTTAGTTTGCAATTGGTCTCTTAATAAATCATCTTAATTTATGTTGGCTATAGGATAGTTCATGGGTTATTGCCTGGACTAGTTTCGAGTGGACAGTGCTAGTCCATCAAAAGTGGCTATGGATTGGTTGAGAATGAAAAGCTTTGCATGTTCGCTAAATGTAACGTTAAACGAAATGGACGTTATGATGGTTTTAGATATGAAGAGTGATGCTACATGACTAGACTACACAACATCACGACAGTTAATGTTTAGAGAATTTACTAGATTTTTCTGTGATATCTTGGCGGCCGAGCGATCACCACAGAATAACATTGGCATGTGTCGGCCAACATTCAACAGCTCCTAGATCAGGGTTCGGCAACCTTAATTAGTAGGTTTATATTTACATTTAAAAACGAACAAACTAAAATAAAAATACAATATAATTAAATACTCATTATTATTTTTCAAAGTCACAGGGAGCCACGACAGAACGATGAAAGAGCCACATGCGGCTCTGGAGCCGCGGGTTGCCGACCCCTGTCCTAGATTCATTATCCCATATATCTTCAGCTCCTAGAGGAATTAAATGGTAGTGCGTCACATTTAGTTTACCGCAGTTTATGTCTATTTAAGACTGCATTTATGTGCAGCAACATTATGAAAAAAAATACATTTTTACTGTAGTTTTTTTAATTTCATTGAAAGTAACTAAGTAACTTTTACTCAAAGTACATTTGAAATGAAGTAATTTTTTACTTTTACTCAAGTACATTTTCAGACGGGTACTTTTACTTTTACCTGAGTAGGATTTAAGCAAAGTAAAGATACTTTTACTTAATTACAATTTTTCAGTACTTTTTCCACCTCTGAACATCACAGCAGGCCAAGTTACAGGTCAAATCTATGCAGAGGCAACCCCAGTCACATTGAGACTGCATGTACACTGCAATGTATTTAAGAGTAATTTTGTTGAAAGCAGCAGAGCTCGTCAGTGATTTTGAATTTTCCATTCATTATTCCCATAGACTTTTCAAATTATTCAAATGTTAAGAAGGAGGCATTGCTAAGGCTAACCTTGGCTTGTTTTGAGTCCAAAAAGCACATTTAGAACATCAGATTCTGCTAAATGTTTTGATAACTCCGTGATTTAAGTTTCAAATTAAATTATACGTCCTGGGCTAGCAAGCTTTGAAACTTTTAATACAGTTTTTTTTGTTTGGAAAGTCTATAGGAAAGAGAAATGAGAATGATTAAATTATTTTTTTTACTTATACTGAATAAAAAAAAAAAAAACAAAAAACCAAAAACACAATAACCAGAAACTAGCTAAAGAAAAATAATTTATTTTTGGTTAAATTGTCACATTTTGTTGCGTCTTTTACACACCAAGACCCAGATTTGCACCATCTAAATATTCTCCAGCCTGCCTCTCTCTGTGAAGTGAGTTGTGTGCTCTGTAGCTCTCTGTCAGCTCTCCATCCACGCTCCATCCACGCCTGTGCACAACGTCTTCATTATCTGGCATTAACCTCCATAGCATGTGGAAGGCGTCGGACTCACTAACCACATTTGGCCCCCAGCTTTGGCCCTCAGACTGAGGGACGTGTCTGGCTCTGTGACTTCATGAATATGTGATCATGCAGAGGTATGTGGAGCTCTACTGCTTTCATTTTTGCTTTGTGGCATTTGAACTGTACACCCCAGCGCACAGTCATATAAATGCATATTTCTTTAGCTGTAGGCTGTGTGAGTGTCTGTCTCAAACGCGTGCATATTGTCCGTGAGTTGGAGAGCACGCATACCATTTTGAGCAGAGTAAAATGAATGTGAGGAGAAGGCATATGTGTTGCCCTGGGGTCTCCTGCTTCTTGCTCTGCTCTCGTCTCTGCGCACATGTGACGATCTAAACAGGTCACGTGAAATTAATTTTCTCCATGTTCGGGGAGCTTTAGACTCCTCTTTACAATGCAAAATGGATAGGGTTTGTTTCAAAAACTAATCTGGAATCATCTGTAAAAGTGCTGTGTAATCTTTTGAGGGATTATTTTTATAAGCAAACTGAGTGAGGGCAGACCAGAGATGACTGAACTTTTAATGGTGGCATAATGCAGCCATAGTCACAGAAAACTTCAGGACAGCTATAAACAGGATTCATGTAAGAAGCGATAGTATATGTGATTTCAGTGTGTGTATTTCGCCAAAAAAACATGTAAAGTCAGTCTTGTTTGTGTTGAGATGGCGATTAATTGTTCAACTAAATGATATTTTGGTCATGAATTACTAATTATAGATGCAAAAACAATTTGACAAATTAAAAAAATCTCAAAATGCAGAGTTTAAAAGTTGCAAGAAATGCTTTATATTCAAACCATATCATGCCAGAGATAATTTGGACAATTCTTCTCACTTTACCATTTTCATGAAAGTCAAATCAGCAAAGGGTGATAAAGGTGCACTGTGCAACTTTCCTGGTAGAGCTGGTGGTCTGCTACCTGCTTGTCTCCATGGAGATGTCATTGCTTTGCCTGGAATGTTCCACGGTATGACTTTAAACATATCCATCTAGGATTTAGTCATTACGGGTGCTTCCATTGCTCAAAATACAATAAATCCTTCTGTGAATAGGGGCGACTCTCCACAGATCTGAATTGTAATGTAGCGTAGTGCTGTAACCTGCTTGTCTTCATCATAATAGATATCTTTAATCTATACTGTGGAACATTCTACACAAACAATAACATTTCCATGGTGACAGACCCTCCACTATGTTACGCAGTGCACCTTTAAGTTTCCTAAAAAAAACAAAAAACAAAAACAAAAAAAAAACATTCTCTTGATTGTTCTGGGATAAAATGTCCATCCTACCACCAAGTCCATATAACAAAATAAACCATCATTTACACTTGTGGAAAACACTAATGTGCTTTGTATTGTATTTAGAGCAGTATGTTGTCAACAAATCCCTGGTGATAATACAGGATATGGTTTAAATTAAAGTGTAACTTATAACTAAGAATTTTGTTTTGCGTACATCTGGGGCCCCTTAAAGCTAAGGTAACCTCTGGGAAGTTCCTTTTTACAAGACTTCCATAGAATTGTGTGAACTATTTTAAATGTTTGTATATGTTTTGTAAATAAATAAATGAATAAATAAATAAACTGGTGGATAACACATCTCATGGTATAATCAAAACTTCGTCTCATTGATCCCAGTCAGCCTATCTCTCTCTGACTGGAATAACAGCTTTCCTCTGCACAACTCATTTCTCTTGGGTTTTGTGGATACCCCGTGCTCTGTTCCTCTCCGGGGCTGTTTACAGACTGTTAGAAGTACTTTGGTAAAAGCGTATTCGTTTGCAGTAATTGAATTCAAAGGGGGCTGTGTCAGACATGACCTGTTACTGTAGAGAAAATGGGCTTATTTTGTCCCAACATGCACCTGCTGGGGACAATCGCAAACACAGATACAATGAAGAAAGGACTTTTAAATGGGGGATTTTCATAACTCTCAAAAGTGAATGTTATTTGTTACTTTGAGGTGGGATTTGTGGTACTTAAAATACTATAATATTACAATAGCCAGTTGACATGTTTTGTTTTTTTTATATATATATTTTCCCTTTGTCACTTGTCTCAATAGTAGTATTAGTATTAGTAGTAGTATTAATATTAGCACTAGTAGTAGTAGTAGTAGTAGTAGTAGTAGTAGTAGTAGTAGTAGTAGTAGTAGAGGGATGTTAAATAGTTTTCAATTCACACCTTCTATACCAAGATTCACTTTTGCTATTGCCCAAATGCAAAAGGCCTTTAGGTAATTCTTGATTATCTTTATACTTTTGTGTAACATAATGAATGACAAAATAATGTGTGGGTCCGTTACCCACTTGTCTCCATGGAGATGTGCATAGAATGTTCCACAGTATGGCCATAAACTTAAGAATATCCGTGAAGACTTACAAGCCAAATTACAGGTTAGATTTGTGGAGAGGCGAACCCACTCACAGTAAGAATTGATGTTTTTAAGCTGTAAATTACACCTGTAGTGGAATACATGCAAGACAGATGAGTTTAATGCCATACTGCGGACAATTTAAACCAAAGCATTAACATCTGCATGGAGAAAAGTTACACAATGATCCTTTAAACTATACAATGTTGGCAACACATACCCAGCGTATTCTTTGTCCATTCAAGATGCAGAACAGTTTATGACTTAATATGAGCTACTTTTTTAAGGGTAGATCAGAAAGTTTACAGGCATAGCATATAGGTGCCAGCCAAAATCACTTTCCCACATTCAAATAAGAATTACTACTAAAATATACTTAACATTTGCCATATAGTAAGTCAGACTATGCCAAGTTTTCTAATTAGATTTTTTACGATCTTCTTGAGCTTAAGAATAAACCCTGCCTGCTGCTCTTTTACAGCTTCTTCTTCATGTTATATTCCAACACCTTAAAAATAAAAGAGAAACTTTAGTCAAGATTCACATATTAGCCGAATGTAGGAAGAAGCTTAAAGAGGCGCTGCCAAGAAACTGTTTATTTTTAATATGGGTTCATCCTGGAGCTGGCAACACAAGCATTAAGACATAAATGTTTTACACTCTACAAACGCACATTCATAGTTAATGGGGCTTCAGAAGGTGCAAATCAGGAAAATAAAAAAGGCAAGGCTAGTTTATTTGTATAGCAATTCGTACACAAAGTAATTCAAAGTGCTTTAGACAATAAGAAATACAATAAAACCACAATACAAAGATAACAAAACATAAATAATGGAAATAAAATTAACATTAAAAGAGAAGAGTGCAGAATAAATAATGTTAGTCATATGCACAGCTAAACAGAACATGAGCCTGGATTTAAAGGTGCATTATGTAACTTTTTGGTTGGGGGTCCGTCACCTGCTTGTTTCTATGGATATGTTATTGCTCTGCCTGGAATGTTCCGCAGTGTGACATCAAACAGATTTTAGCTGCACAAAACTGAAACTCTGAGCTCCCATATTTAGTCCTGCTTTAGTCCAGGTTTAGTCCTGCCTCTGGGCACCACCAGGAGGCCGGTCCCTGGTTCTTATGACACTAACACGTCAGAGATGTACTTTGGTGCTTGGCCATGAAAAGATTTGTGCACAAACAGAGCTGCTTTAAAGTTTATTCTGTGAGCCAGAGGAAACCAGTGCACAAACCAGAGACCAGGACTTATGTCCTTGTACTTCCTGGTTTGAGTCAAAACCTGAGCTGTAGTGTTCAGAGGGGACAATTTTTATTGACGAATACAAAGAACAAAGGAAAGTTTTCTAACCATACAAACCCAGGTTCAGAACATGTAACTGTATTTTATATTATTGACAGCATTTGGTAATGAATTTTAATTAAATTTGCATTACATTTTAAATTACAAAACAAACAATAGTGTTTGTTGTGTCTGAGTCTCTATACTTCAACAATAATGACACTTCATGGTACAACAATATTATTATCGTTATAATTCAGGCATGTCTCTGGCCCGGGTGCCAAATGCCATTTTTCTGTGGCACTCAGGTTCAGACTTGAATTGAATATTTCCCTAAGTAGTATCTTTTAAGACAAGTTTTTGGAAATCTACCATGATAAAACAAATACCAAATACTTCAATCGGCCCTCGCTTCATCTGTGCATAGATATGTGGACCTTGATGAGACAAGTTTGGACACCTCTGTTATAATTGCTTGTTGTTAGCAAATATTAGCCTATTTATGTGTTTAGTTATTTATGTTGCAAATTTTAGTCAATACTTACTCAGGCCACTAGAGGTCACTAAAAAAAACAAAAAAAACAACAACAACTGAAGAGCCAATCCTGTAAAAATATATGCTGTAAAAATCTATGCTTTCAAACATGTGGACATTAGCTACTATTAACTACTTCTAGTCCAAACTAAACATTTTTTTTTTTACTGGCCAATGTTTTTTTTGACCTTTCTGTAGAAAACACCTTTACATGAAACAATCACACAGACTTTATACTCTGGTCTCCTCTGATTGTTCAAGGGCCAGTCTGTCTGTCATGTCCCTGATAGAACAAAACGTATCTGTTGTCTACAATACAGTCTTCTTCAGAGCAGCTGTAGAACTTTATTTAAATGCTAATTTCAGTCTGACGTGTACACATGCGTACTTCACTCTCTGTCTGACTCAGCTCGGAGCTCGGAGCTTGGAGCTCGGAGCAGGGCAAAGGCAAAGGCAGTATAAGGCAGACAGGGCAGAGTCAGAGGCAGTGCTGTCAGTCCAAATGCACTTTACTGTAGCAGCTCACATAGAACATCTGGGATACACTCTGGAGCTTTCAGCCTGCTGAAGCTTGAACATTTAGCTTCTTTAGAACCTGATACAGTGGGGCAAAAAAGTATTTAGTCAGCTACCAATTGTGCAAGTTTTCCCACTTTAAAAGATGAGAGAGGCCTGTAATTTTCATCATAGGTACACTTCAACTATGAGAGACAGAATGGGGGGAAAGAATCTAGGAAATCACATTGTAGGATTTTTAATGAATTAATTGGTAAATTCCTCTGTAAAATAAGTATTTGGTTCTTTAAGAGGCTCCTCTGTCCTCCACTCGGTACCTGTATTAATGGCACCTGTTTGAACTGGTTCTCAGTATAAAAGACACGTGTCCACAACCTCAAACAGTCACACTCCAAACTCCACTATGGCCAAGACCAAAGAGCTGTCAAAGGACACCACAAACCAAACTGTAGACCTGCACCAGGCTGGGAAGACTGAATCTGCAATATGTAAACAGCTTGGTGTGAAGAAATCAACTGTGGGAGCAATTATTAGAAAATGGAAGACATACAAGACCACTGATAATCTCCCTCGATCTGGGGCTCTATGGAAGATCTTACCCGGTGGGGTCAAAATGATCACAAGAATGGTGAGCAAAAATCCCAGAACCACACGGGGGGACCTAGTGAATGACCTGCAGAGAGCTGGGACCAAAGTAACAATGGCTACCATCAGTAACATACTACGCCACCAGGGACTCAAATCCTGAAGTGCATTTGGATGATCCTGAAGAGTATTGGGAGAATGTCATATGGGCAGATGAAACCAAAATAGAACTTTTTGGTTAAAAACTCAACGTGTCATGTTTGGAGGAGAAAGAATTCTGAGTTGCATCCAAAGAACACCATACTGTGAAGCATGGGGGTGGAAACATTAGGCTTTGGGACTGTTTTTCTGCAAAGTGACCAAGACGACTGATCCGTGTAAAGGAAAGAATGAATGAGGCCATGTATCATGAGATTTTGAGTGAAAACCTCCTTCCATCAGCGAGGGCATTGAAGATGACACATGGCTGGGTCTTTCAGCATGACAATGATTCCAAACGCACCGCCCAGGCAACGAAGGAGTGGCTTCGTAAGAAGCATTTCAAGGGTTGGAGGGAGTTGAAAGTCCATGTTGCCCAGCGACAGCCCCAAAAGATCACTGCTCTAGAGGAGATCTGCATGGAGGAATGGGCCAAAATACCAGCAACAGTGTGTGAAAACCTTACAGTTTTTCACACTGACTTGCAGACTTACAGAAAATGTTTGACCTCTGTCATTGCCAACAAAGGGTATATAACAGTATTGAGATGAACTTTTGTTATTGACCAAATACTTATTTTACTCCATAATTTGCAAATTAATTCTTTAAAAATCAGACAATATGATTTTCTGTATTTTTTTTTTCTCAATTTGTCTCTCATATTTGAGGTGTACCTATGATGAAAATTACAGGCCTCATCTTTTAAAGTGGGAGAACTTGTACAATTGGTGGCTGACTAAATACTTTTTTGCCCCACGGTATGTCAAAGTTGTGTTCCTGGAGTTGTGAATAGTCTGTCCGAGTTTTGTTAGGTTCAAATTTTATCTTTTTAGACCTGGTTTAAACCTGGTTTAGACTTTGTTCAATTGTTTAATCATAAAAGAAGTAATCTGCTTTTAGATTTTGCATAGTCTTGTTCCACACATAGTTTAGACCAGGTTTAAGACAGAAGCCACAAAGTTTAATGTTCATATGTATGATCATTTACCAGCCTGTGAAAAATACCAACAAATTGCCATTGTTTATGTGGAAATTAGAATATTGTGTATGTAGTTTTTTCAGAGGTTAAAGGCTGCAAAAAGAGATGATTAAAAATGTAAAGGAACCGAAACTTTGTCTAATAATCTTGAGTGATATTTATGCACTTTTATGTTTAATTGTTCACTATATTCACTTTTTTGAGCAACAGCTGAACCTCAACCACAACATTTATAGGCCTGTTTTATCACATTTCTGATGGATTGCCATAATAACATTGAAATATTATCCAGACAGATATTACTTTTGGTCAGTATCACCTTCCCTACTATTAGCACACATGTGTAACAGATACTCAGACATATTTTGTTCTTGCCTCATGTTTAATATTCATGCCATTTCAGTGAGTTATTTCGTCACACAGTGCAGGTTTTACCAGGGCGTGAAAACAATATTTGATCCTGGAATCCTTTGACAGATTATCCTCAGATTAGTCTAGTCCATGTTTAGTCCCATCCCATCTGAAATTAGATCTTTTAGAGAATTCAAAGATACATTTCAGTTTTATGCAATATTTTCACTGAAATGTTTGACTGACAAGAACAAATCTCCAATTATCTGCTCAATACCTTGTCATTTTCGACTGCTTCTGCTCGTGTGAAACATTTTTGAATTCTAAATCCATATCAAAAATGATGCAAGGTGAAAAGCAGTCTGATCCAGGGGCTTATGATCGCAGTATTGACGCAGTTAAGAGTCTCTTCAGATCAATACTCACCTCCACCACTTCAAACACGTGCAATCATGATAAAATTATGATTATTCCCTTTTATTTCACACAATATTGACCATCTTACGTTAGCCCCCGCTTAGCTGGAGGTTTGTGATGTCTTTTGATGAATCTATTTCAAAGGGCAACAGTTCTCCACATCTACTGGACATTCAAGCTCTATTGAAAAGATTTCACAGGCAGGTTTATTGCAAGTTGTGGCTAAAGAAAACAAAACTAAAAAGAAATGAATTATAAAAAGTAAACAAAAGTGTTTTGTTGTGAAGATAAGATTCACATTTAAAAGAGTATAGTTCAGCTGGAAGTTAAGCAGCTTGTCTTGTTGTGATCTAGTGACACTTTGCAGATCAAGTCATCAACATTCCTAGGGGGTGTGAAGCTAACTGAAAGCACTACTCTGTCTGACGCAAGTTAGACTTTAAGGTGTATAGAGGATTTTTCAAGGAACAAGAAATCCAGCGACTGTTTGTCCTTTTTCAATTAAGTAGAAACGCCTCCTCCTGCCTCCTCCTTACGCTTACGCTGCTTGTTTATAGACGGTGCGTGTTCAGAATCGCTGTTGCTGCTGTAACTATACTGTACGTTTTCAAATGATAAGCAGAAGTTTCCTGTCCAGAAGGAATCTCCGAGAATCACCTTAGTTTAGCTTCACTCCTTTTCCCCTTCTCTTCTTCTTTCAGCGACCTCAAAAACAGACTTTCTTTTGCGGCTAACTGGTAGTGGATTCTTATCTGTCATTGCAACAAACTTTGTGCTAACTGCGAGGAAGCTACAGTTGAAAAGTTGATGGATTTTCATTCTTTTTTTTTTTTTACATAATTACAAGGCTGCTGCATCTCTATAATGCTATCACTGACAATTTGAAACTAAAAAAATCCTCCATACAACCTTTAATCTGAGCTTTATTTTAACACAATCTGACCAGAAAGAGTCTAACTTTTTTGTCTCACCTTTTGGTTAAAACCTAAACACCTAAACATGACCCTGAATGTTTGTCTTGGTCACAGGCTCCTGGAAACTGTTCCAGTGACATGAACACTTAGTACTTTTTATTTCAGTCATCTAAATCCTAAACTAAAGAGGGAAGAATTTGTCAAACATCAAATACATTACTTGAAATATAAATGAAATGTACTCTACAAGTCTCCAGCCTTGTGTGGTTTTTATGCTAAAGTAAATCATGGTCCTGGGCCTATCCAAGATGGCACTGTTAGATGTTATTATTTTATTCTGTTCTATTCTAAATTAGCCATACCACTCACCTTGCCACAAAGTCTATGTCTCACAGCTGGCTTCCACTAGTTAAGATTGCATGTTAACAAACCTTTTTAGTTTGTACATAATGTTGTCAAGCCTGTAACATTTGGCAGGCTGCTTCTCTCAGTCCCTTTGCCTTTGAATAATGCAGCCAGCCCTGTACCCAAATCAAATCTGCAATCTAACATTTAGTCACAACATGTCTGACTCCTTCTTGGTTAAACTTTTATAGAGAACACTTGTATTAGGGTTAACGCCCAGGCACACCAAACATCTAATCAAATTTTAACCCTCTATCATTCCAGCTGAGTTTCCCTATAACGCCTGACTAAATCCAACACAAATTAAAACTGAAGCTTGAGAATTTCCTGTACCTTGACAATTCCCATTTAAAAGCTGAAAGCAATATCTCTAAAAAATAGATTTCTTAACTTGTTATTAAATTTTAAAACATGATTTTTCTTATTTCTTTTCAATCACTATTTTAAAGGTGCACTGCGCAACTTTTCTGGTGGAGGGTACGCTACCTACTTAGTTATTGATTAGAGTTATTGCGTTGCCTGGAATGTTCCATGATATGACTTTAAACGTATCCATCTAGCATTTATTCATTAAGGGTGTTTCTATTGCTCAAAAATATAATAAATCCTTCTGTGAATAGGGACGACTCTTCACAGATCTGACTTGTAATGTAGCGTAGTGCTGTAACCTGCTTGTCTCCCTCGCAATATACTGTATAGTTTTAATCTATATTGTGCAACATTCTAGACAAAGCAATAACATTTCCATGGAGATAAGCAGGTGGCGGACCCTCCACTAGAAATGTTACACAATGCACCTTTAAACCATTGCCTGCAACAGATGATTCTATGGTGTAGCTGTTGAAACGTTATTTTCGTTTCATTCTGATGCAAAGAATACTATTTTCTAGCTGTTACGCCTGTCTTCTTCAAGCCCCACGCACTCAGAGGTTGGGGTAGCATCTTTATCAAGTGAGAAAAATCAACAATTAGAATCCGAAGTGGAAAAAACATGTGCACATTTCTATATGCAAATGAGCTTTCAAGCAGATGCAATAGAATCTTGTTAGACGGCGTGTTTAGAAGTAGATTTTGTCATTTCGTCCATTTATTATAAACAAATCACACAGAGGAAGTGCGGCAAGTCTGTCATGAGAAGGCTCGGAGCAGTGTGGCAGCTATGAGAAAAGGAAGATAATTTGATTCATGAGTGGATTTAATGGAAGAAACAGCGAAGCGTGTTAAGCGTTAGCAAGTGTGCCCCCTGTAGCTGTCACAATCACTCAGTACTACACAGCAAAGACTATGCTAACCCCTGCCCGATCCGTCTCACGTCACCTGATCTGATGCAGGGATGTTATTAGTGAACGCACAATTAGTGTGTTGATTATAAGTTTGTGATTAGTAAGTTAGTGTGTTGATTATAAGTTTGTGATTAGTAATTAAATACAAGGAGTATCAGAGCATCTGTTAGTGGAGAATTCTGATGTTTTGTGCACAATATGTAGTGTGTGTTGGACTTGTGTGGTTAGTTTATCCTTCCAGACTTAAAAGTACATACTACGCTATTTTCTGATCTATGTTATAATGTTGTTTTCTCATCACAAACATACCTGGAGATGTGTTTTGTTTCATTCACATGTTTAACACACAAATCCTGTTCTTTTTTCAAACAGAAAACACTTTGTTCCACCTTGCGTTGTCATGTGGTAATACAAGAAACGCTCCACTGTATTTTTAAACTTCACACATCTTCACTAGAATCATTTGGTTGATTTCAGACCTGGAATTGCCAATCTCTACTGAACGAAAGGTAAATGGTGGCTGTTAACTTGAAAACTACTGCTTCATGACATCACAAGGAGCATTTTGAGCTTTGGTGATGTAAACACACTAATATTACCCAATTACTTAATTATGTCTGTAAAACAAAACACAAGTCCAAGTATGTTTCTGAAGAAGTAACAACATTCTAATGTGACTTAAAGCTCACCAGCTCACCAGTATAGGACCTTAAAGTGACATTAGCAGTCATTTAACAGAGCTGCGTGTGCACTGTGAGGAAGTCTGCTTTTTATCATAATGATGCTATTTGAATTGCAAAGCATGTGCCACAGACCAGAGCTGAATGTGTCATAGATTTCATCCTCTCCCACCCAAAAAAATAAAGATATTATTGTTCTGTGTAGTTTACTTTAGAATTCACTCAAAACCGACTCAAGTCCTAGACCTCTATGTGTTTCAGAATGATTAAAAATGTATTTATTTATTTATTTAGTTAGCTTTAAGTGGGACAGTGTACATTAATAAACATTTTAACAATTAACCTAACATTTCAAAATAGCCTATATTTTAAATAGTAAAATGTCCTCAAAATGTCACCTAACAGAAAGTTGAATCACATGGATAACGTCAAATAACAATTCACCTAAACTAAAGTAAAACTGGACTTTACCCTGTTCTACCCCATGACCTCAGACTTCATTTTTGAACAATTATATTGTTGGAAAATATGTTTTTTTAATTTTGCATAGCATGTATTTGTAGAGGTTTTCACTACACTTAGTTTAAACCTGCTTGTTATTGCTATACAGCGCCTTGATTTAGAATTCCTTTATATACGGTACATGGTTTTATCCTTCTTATCATGACTTATTATTGAGCCTTTATTATTTTTTATCTAAAATGTTTTAAATTAAAATAAAATTAAAATAATAATGATTCATTTATACAGTGCCAATTGACCTATTATTATTATTTATTTATTTGTTTATTTATTTTTACTGAGGATAAATTATATAATATTCAAGCACTTCACATTCACTATTTCACTACTGATACTTTGCAGTGACATCATGCTGAGGGTGTTCTACATGTATTTCTATGGCAGAATGTTTCTGTAGGTACCATGGTGAGACAATGCACACCTTAGTAAACACAGGCAAAAAAAAAAAGTTTTAAGAAAAAATACATTTAAACAGCACATTTTCAGGAGCCTGTGGTCAATACGAGCGTTCATGGTCCTGTTTAAGTGTTTGATTTTCAACAAAAAGGTGAGGCAGAGAGTGATTGAGAGTGAAAAACTGTTGACTAGCTCGTTTGTGACTGTAATGTTATTGGAGAGGGACTTGTAGGTCCAGCTTGGTCAGTTCTTTATGGCCAGATTGTGTTGAAACAAAGCTCTGATTAAAGTGTAACAGTGACTTAGACAGAGCAGTGCCTCACACCCCCAGAGAATGTTGATGCAAAGTATATATTGGCTTATACTTAATATGTTATAAGTTTTGTTAGTCTCTCTCTTTTATTAAACAGCTTAACTTTTAAAATACAGTACAACAAAATACAAAAAATACAGTACTACAGACAAAACAGAAAGAAAGTGTAGCATCGCCCAAAGGTACAAACAGTGTCCTCACCAAACCTCAGCCCTCCTGATCACTTTGTATTCAAGGGGATGCTCCTGGCCGTTTACAGCAGTGAAAAAGCCCAGGATCAGAGAGGAGACAAAGGAGACCATACGCAGGTAGACGGGGCCCATCTGATGCAGGACACTGGACTAGATTGCATAGCTCTTGTTTCCCCAATATTACACAGTGGCAAAGGCCTTCACATCTTTGCAAAGTGATATCAGGGCCAGTTGGAACGAGGATGGATCAGAGGTGGAGAGATTAGAATTTAGCAGGTCCACCCTCCTTCACCCTGCTTTTCAGGAGCGATGCTGATACGATCTAATCCAAATTCTCAAAGGCCGGGCTGTTGAAATGGTATTCATGTGGTGCTGCTGAGTGTGCATTATTTACGACTCTTAAATCAATACACAACAAAAACAACAATGCATTTGGAAGAGGTGGGTGGAATAGATGAAAACTGTATTTAATAAGAGTACCATATAGCTGAAAATAAAGCTGAAAATAAAGTCTCATTAGAAAATAGTATTACTCAAGCAGAAGTGGTCTAAGAAATTAACTGGGAAAACTACTACTAAGTAAGAGTTTTTGTTACAGTTAGTAACAGAAGATTTACAACTGACTGATCATTTTAGGTTAATATCATGACGCACAAAATCATGTATTTAGAGACAGACAGTAAAATATTGAAAAACGATATATCTGAAGAAGGAGCATTTAACTTGTAACTTTTCAGGTGGAGAGTTTGCCACATGTTGGTCTCCATGGAGATGCTATTGTGTAGCTTGTTGCGCACAGCATTCAACAAATCTATATAGCATTTATGTAATTACAGGTGTTTTAATTGGCCCAAAAAATATATTGAAAAGCTTACATTCTACTGCTGGGTAGCCTCTCCACAGAGCTGACCTGCAACTTCGGTTGGTAGCGCCACCTGCTTGTGAGTGTAGAAAGTACATGGTAAATATATTACACTACTCAAGTGTTAGTAAAAGGTAAATATTAATAAAACATGTAAATTATCAAAAAATTACTCAAGTAAATGTACCAAATAAATGAGTGTGGGTTTCAATAACAAGGAAGGGTACTGCAGTTTTGTGGTAATATGGTTACTGATACTTTGCAGCTGATGTACTCAACATTCCCTGGGGGTGTGATGCTAACTGCAAAATCTGAGCCTTATTTTTACTCAATCTTATTTAGCTGGAGCTACAGCAGGTGAGATGATTTGTACTGTTAAAAACTCCTAACACTCATATTTATCACAGGCTCCTGAAAATGTGTTGTTTAAATCCATTTTGCATGTTTTTTTTTTTTTAAATCTCCAAATGATCTTAGAACTTGGCAGTGTTCCCTAATATGTCCGTTGTGTTTCCATGGTAACTGGTGAACATTACACCAATACACATACATGTAGAACACCCCAGCATGATGATGTCACTGCAAAATATCAATGAAGTAGGGTTGAATTCGTGCTGTGGAGGTTGGCAGTGTTGTGTATCGGGTCATGGACAGTCTCACGTGGTCCCATTGATCTGCCCCCAGAGCAGACATGTTAAACAGAGCATTGATCACAGCAGAGGTCTGTGATGTGTCCTCTGATCACTACTGCACCGCCAGCTCGTCTCCTGCTTGTTTATTTGTAAGCCATTTCAAACAGCATACATGAATGTGAATAACAATGTGATAAATATGGTCATGTAAATTGTACTGAATCAATGTGGACATAAGAATAAAGGCTGGATTTAATGAAGTAAGATCTGTGTTACATGTGATTTAAGAAAGATGTAAGAGTCAGCAAGATATTACACCACAGTTACACGCAACGCTGGCTAAAGTGGACTTAATAATAACGATCAAATTGCAATTAAATTAGGTCCCTGCCAACACTTTAACTCCACCTCACAACAAGGCCACAGATATATTTATACTGTCATTTTAGGAGTGAACAACATGGTGGCAGAGTGGTTAGCACTCAACAGTCATAGTTCTGGGTTTGATTCCAGGACTGAGTAGACCCTTTTTGCTCAGAGTTGGGATGTTCTCCCCGTGTTTGCGTAGACTTGTTCCAATGTGGATCAGATGCTTTTAGATGTCTTTATGTCGCATTTAGGCACATTTCAGAACATTTTCAGAACAGTTTAGTAGTAGGACCAACACATTGTCTCTCCTCACCCCTCCTCAAACTCTCCTTCCATTTTTTAGTTCCCCTCTTCACACCAGCAAGTTCACTGAAGGTTCTGTATTAACCAAAAGTGACTCCTATGAGCTTTAAGTCATGTTATAATAACACAACTCCAGGTATGTTTGTGATGAGGAAACAACATTATAAAAAATCAGAAAATAGTGTGATATGGGCCCTTTAAACTCTGCTAGTCATGGTTCTTTTCATCACTTACTGCTTGCACCTGTCACACTGCACCTGTCACCCCTTCATCTAATAAATATGTTTTATTATTGGCCTTGTTGTGAACCGACAGAAAAAGTCTTGCCGTGTATAACTATTACCTGATTTTCTCACTAAAAAACAAACACTGTAAAAATATGCAAAAGCCTGAGGGCAAATATTCATCAACTTTTATTTGACGTCAAGTTCCCTTTTCCCATTATCATCACATCCATCTGCTCCTTTGCTGTTTCCGCATCCCTATCCACAGAATACCTTTATAAAATGTACAGCAGGTTAAAAAAAAACCAACACAGCGATAATATAGAGCAGCCCTGTGATGTCCTGTGAAGTGTATATTTAGGCCGACTAATCTTAACAGACTTGCCAAACTTAAATGCTCCCCAATGAACTGCTAAAACCCCTATTCAAAAACACTGTCAACTTAATAGCCCCTGCCGTCTGCTGATAACCGCCAAGGTGTCTGCTGTTCCGAATAGCTCTCCGTATAAAAGCGCACCTTCCTTTGTGCAGAGCCAGTGTGCAGCGTATTCCAGTGTTTTGGTTTTCTTTTCCTTGAGCCAAACTGACATTCAGCAGCTCAAAGAATACTTTTTGACACACCCAAGCCTGCAACTTCTTTGTTTTGCTTCACTAAACTGGAGCTTGTCGGTGCGGCCCCTTTGTCCTTGAGCGAAGTTCTGTAGCTGTATTTATTTATTTGTTTGTTGACTTACTTCAGATGTGAGTGAGGTTTCGCGGCTCACTGTGGAAGAGGGAAATTGAGAGAGACGTTGGCAAAATGGCGGAGCCCAATGAGTCTGTCAAACTTCATCTGTGCTGGATGGAAGACTGCAAGAGATTTCAAAAGAACACACACACAAACATTTTTTTAATGATCTATTTAAAGAGCCCATATTACACTATTTTCTGATCTATGTTATAATGTTGTTCTTGTCTCAAACAGTAAAACACCTTATGATGTCATGTGGTAATACAGGAAGTGCTCCACTGTGTTTTAAACTTCACCTTCACTGGAATAATTTGGATAATTTCAGCCCTAGAATTGCCTTTCTCTAATGAATAAAATGTAAGGAGTAGCTGTTAACTTGAAAACTACTGCTTCATGACATCACAAGGTGGCACAGAGCATTTTGAGTTTTGGCGATCCAGACCGACCTATAATGCAGGATTACTCACGTGTGAATGAAAACGAACAACTCCAAGTATGTTTTTGATGATATAACAGCGTTCTAACATGGCTCAAAGCTTTTTGAACCTTTAAAGTATATGTTCATTTAACATAAATATTTAAAAGTGACATAATTATGGATTACCATTGGTGGCTGAATGGTTAGTGCCTCGCAGCCTCGCAGCAAGAAGGTCATGGGTTTCATTCTTGCATGTTCTTCCTGTATCTACCTATATGTTTCTAACTTGACCTTGAGGAGCACCTTGTTATATACTGAAAGGACTTACTGATTTACTCCCATCTGTATTGCCTAACTATGTAGCCAATGTCTGAATGAGTTTTCTTGTTACTCCATTTCAAATCAACCTCAAACATGCAGAATAACAAACCCACTACTTTAAACAAGTGGCTGTGTTGCCATTGAAGCTTTAGTTTAAAGTAGAGGACATACAGTATTTCCCTACAGGGACAATAAGATATGGCGTATAAATAGTCTGTATTCATGATATGTAAACACACTTTGGAACACTGCATGTAACAGTTAAACCATTAGATTCTGTTTTATTCACATTTTACAACTTTTTCCTTTTCTCCAAAATCAGGCTGCACTAAACAAACTGAGGTCACCAGTCACCAATGAGGAGGCAGATGAAAGAAGACATGCTGGCGAGACAAAATGGTGGAGCCCAAAGAATCTGTCAAACTCTATCGAGGCTAGTCAAATGGAAGTAGATGGGCCCAACTGTTAGCTGGTCAGAGAATGAGGTTCGGGCATCAAAACAAGCCCTGACTGGAATGCCACAGCAGCACTACGCCAGCGCTGATGCCAGTCTATTTGTCTGAGAGTCAAGGGCGCTCAGCAACCCTGGCAGGGACACTAACTACAGAGCACTGCTTCTCTCCGGATGTGGACTATTATGTGACTGAGAGATACAGGTGTCCTATCATTTGGCTGGTTTCCTCTCCAAAGGGATACAGCTGAGGTGGTTTAGGTAATGCACGCACATTTATGTTCTGGTGACATTATGTTTAATAGCAGCTCTTTGTCATAATAACAGGTGCAGCATCATTGTTCCACTCTGGCAGACTGGGACAGCGCGGTGTTTTGTCAGTGGAGCTGAAAGCTGGGTTTTGTTATAAAAAAAAAGCTAAAACACAGATCAGTAACTTTTAACTTGTGCTAACTTTTCTGGCCAGAGATTTGCCACCTGCTTGTTTGCATGCAGAAGTTAATAATATGACATTAAACAAATCTGTATAAAATGAATTGTGATTTTCTTGCTCAAAGATTTGTAGTCTAGAGAAACACGTAGTCTTATTGTCAAAGTCTTAATGCCAAGGTCTGGCTACTGCACCTAGTTGTATGACTGGCTTGTCTCCATGGAGATTCTGGACAATCTAGGCAAAGGAATAAAATTATGAAAGAAGGAAAATAGAGAAATGATAAGTACAAAAAGTATATTGTGTGCTAGTTCTGTAATATTCATTTGACCATATTTCAGAAGTTTAATTTGAGAAATACTGAAGAATGTAGAAACATGGTACTGCAGATTTTCTTCCCATCCAGATCTAAATATTTTTTAGGGTGACACTTGACCTAGCTGAAAGTAATGCAGCATAAAGCAGGCTAATTTATTATCCTGTTTGAAAGTATTTTAGAAACATTTTTCATAATAGGCTTGTTCAATGCATGTAAAAAAATAAATAAATTGTATACAATTTAATGCATTTAATGTGACTTGATAATTATCCACTAGCTAATCTATATTTTGCATTACTATATGTCTATATTTCATTTTTACTTGTACATAAATATTTGTATAATTATGCCTTATTTGACACCAGTTTCTTGCTATGTTTTGCTACTTATTTGAAATTTATCATTACCATTTATATTTTTGTTCTTTTTTATTATTTATTGTGATGTATGAGCTACTGTGCCCAAATAATTACCCTTAAAGTTTGTCTAAGTCTAAGTCAAAGTCTAAGCACTACACTAAATAAACTAAACAAAATGTCATCCATAAAGCTTGTACAAGGTCAAAACCAACATGAGTCCCAGTGACACTTAAGCCTGCACTTCAGAACCAGCAGATGTTCCAGATTTGGGCAGAAAAGTGAAGAAAGTGTCCCACAGCGGTGACAGCGTGTGCAGGAGCACAGCGTCACATTTGGAGCTGATGGCAAAAGGCTCATCTTCCATCAAAAGCATCAGGAAGTGTGACCCCAGATTTATCAAAGGACACAAACAACAGAAGCCAGACGGAGGATATCAAAGGAAGCTGTCCCCAAGGACCACTGCCCGGACAGCACAGCCTGAACACACAAAGCTTTAGCTGCACCGCTCCACAATACTCACAATAGGATAAATCCATTATAAAGAGACACTTGCAACCCATGTATTTTTCATAAAGCTATCCAAACTGCTTTATGAAAAATACTGCTAAAAGGTTCTTTGTAAATATATAACTATAGTTGGGTGGTTTTACATTTTATTTATTTATTTTTTAACAATACACGGGTGTATAGGACAACTATGTTTTTATCAGGATGCAATATGGGTAACAATTCATGTGTGTTCTATCTATAGCAGTAGCAGTGGTCGTGCATAGGAGGAGATGTAGTAGTATTGGTGGTGTTATTGCGGTAAATGGCCAGCAGGAGGCAGAATTTGAGTTCTTGAGGGCACGCTTTCTAAGAAGTCAGATGCTACAGAATCACAGAACACAAAAACATACAGTATCTTCTATAGAGGTGGAAGTAGAATCTATGATTGATCGATTGATTGACTGATTGAGTGAGTGATAGAAAGAAAGAAAGAAAGAAAGAAAGAAAGAAACATATATGGATATACAAAATTACGCAGTGCTGCATAGTTAATAAATTACGGTAAACTGTAAAGGAGTGGAATAGTCCAAGTAAATAATACATAAATAGGCCTTTTTTTTCTCTCTTTTTTTTTTAAACACACGATTTACGCACCGCTTTTCAGAACGAGAAAAAGGAAAAAGTATGTATAAATTAATACTAGTATTTTTAAGCTGCTGTCTTCATCAGTAATAGCCTGTACTAGTACTTATTTATTTTTCGATCATTGCTATTAGTGTGGGTCAATTAAAAGTTATGAATACAGCATAATTAAGTTGTTGATAAAGATGGTTACCTCAGTTAACCTTAGTGCGACAGCATCTCATTATTAATAGTTTGCATTTAACCTTAACACGACGCATGCCGTAGTAATAGTGTCACTGTGTGGTCTTGGGTCGTCTGGATGTAAGACGAGACAGAGGAGGTGGGCAGGGCAGGTAACGTGTTTAAAGACTTCTGGAGACTACTGAGCTACTTTTACTTCGAATAGGATTTGGGCAATGTGGTCCAGGGATACGCGCTCTGACAGCATCGTGGTACTTTCATTTATCTCTCCAAGGAACCAGCAGCTGAGCACGAGGACTTTCAACAACTGCGGTATGAGAAATTTCCATCCCGTAAATACTTCATGTGCTTTTGACTGTGTTCTATAGAATGAAGAGGCTAATGTGAGGGATTCAACTATATAAATTATATGTAAATCTTATATGTCTGTAGCGTGGTGGTTACAGCATGAAAGAGAAGCCCTAATTATTTATTTATTTATTTTAAACAAATACATAAAAAACTGATGCGTTTCACCAAAATAGTGTGGACCTGGTTCAGCGGCATCTTTCATGTGTATTTTATTCTGAGCAGTCCAAGCTAATTTAAGTTGGAATCCGTGCGTAAAAATTGATGTTTGACTTTGTGCGTCAGGGAGCTAAAGAGTCATGTTCTTCACAGATGTCCTCTCATCCGGAAGGAGGCCCGCAGCTGGAAATAACCGCAAAACATCACGTCCTGAAATCTCAAGACGCTCTTGACTTGACGAGCGGTGACGCACGGTGCAGCCCTGGGACCACTTCGGAGGTTAAAGCAGAGAACAGCGAGGCCCCTTGCCCGCAGCAGGAGACGCATAAGCCGCGCGCCATGACCCGCAGCCCCAAGTGCGCACGGTGCCGAAACCACGGTGTAGTGTCGTGCTTAAAGGGTCACAAGCGCTTCTGCCGCTGGAGGGACTGCCGCTGTGCGTGCTGCCTGCTCGTGGTGGAGAGACAGAGGGTTATGGCCGCGCAGGTCGCGCTGAGGCGGCAACAGGCGGCAGAAGTGGCGAGGGCACATGGACAGGTCAGTGAAGAGGAATGAAATCAGCATGCAGCGTCTCGCTTAGTTTATAGCTACATAAACCATGTTTCGGAACAAAGAAGGCTATGCCTGTATGTTAAACTTAATTATAGAACCGAAACGTCTTTTTTGTTGATTTTTTTCCTAATACCAATGACCAATATTTGTGTTTGTCTCAAATAATGATTAGCTTAGATTTGATTTGGAACCAAGGGCCTTTTCTTTTTGTCAACCTGAAAATCAACAATCGCTAATAAGAATTAATGTTTTCTAAAAGCAAAAACATGTTTTTGGCATCTTGGTAGATTTGGCAAATTTTCTTTTAGATTAGATATTTTAAAGATAATTTAAACGCTACTTTCTATCCCTATATGTTTTTGTAAATATTTATGTTTCTTTACGTGTCGTGTGTCCCAGGGTAAGCGGGTGGTCCGGTGTGCGGCCCCTGCGCGGAGGAGCGCCTATCAGCGCTACAGCAGAGCGGCCGACCCGAGCAGCCCCGTGAACAAGAGCATCCTGCATGGTAATGCTTCATTACGTAACATCTCTCTTCTCACAGTGCTCCTCAGACAGACACACTCTGAGGGAAAGTGCATTTGCTCCTAATCACTGATAAATAGATCTGATGAAGCTCAAGGTCAGCGGTGTTTCAGATATACAGACAAGCAGGGAGCAGTAATTAATCATTTAATAATGATGTGCTTATTTTGTTATCATAGAGCTGTGCTACAGTCAGTGCAGGCTCTAACTGCCCATGAAACTTTAAACAATTCAACTCATGCAGAAATTTTCAAGGCAAGACAACACAAAATTCGACTAGCATAAGCGTGTACTAAATCAATATTATTCATTTATATATTGATTCTTCCACTAATATAAAATGTCTATATAAAGATTCTTCAATCATATTTTAATGCAGTGGGGCAGTGGATGGTTCAAACCTTTCCCAAGACTGGGCAAGACACTTTACATAACAGACATTTGTCCTTGTCTGGTATAACAATAAGAAGAGCAATACTGGAGTCCACTGTGCCATAGAAGCCAAACAGAATTTAAAAACATTGTTAAATTTTGCTTCAAGTCTAGCTGCAGCTTTGGGCTTCAGTTGTTCACAGGAAGGTGAGCAGCTTCTTACAATAATCCATAATACTCCACTCACAAAGCACTAGTTGGTCCGCTGCTCTTTGGATGTCTTTACACACACAACATAATGCTTATTAATATCTACTGGCTTGTGTTCAAAATCCTGCAAGTGCCATTGTTTTCTTTATAGACCTCTTAGCGTCACTGTGTAAAGCAATAATGACAGAACTAACCATGTGAGTAATTAAGATAATACACGGCAGCACTTAAGCCTGATTTATGAACAGCTCTGCGCTTAAAAAGGAGGAACTATGGACAAAAAAAGTCAGTTTTATTTACAAGATATTTTGAAATTTTGAGCACTTTTGACCACCATTATAAAGATATATAATATAATATTGTGTTTTGAATGGTTAATTGCTATGGCAACGGTGCTAAAGTTTAATTACTCGGAACCCATGTCTTTGAAGACTATAAAAATCAGTATTTATGATAACTTCAGTGCAGACAGTTTGTAAAAATACAAGTTGAACCAAATATTGACTTGGACAATTAAGAAAATAACAATACAATTAAATAAAAATACAGGGAAAAAAATTCAAAATTTTAAGAAACTGCATCCTTTGAAAGATGTTGGTGTATATCTAACAAAAAATAATTTGCAGTTGTAATTGTAATTGTAGTTAAAATAATAATCATAATAAATAAATACAAATCTGAAATTTATTTAAAATCTCCTATGGTTTTACTGTATATTCAGTTCAGTTCCCTAGACTAGGCATTCAATATATTTTGGTCATTTTAATTAATTTTAGAGTGATTTTTTCCCCAATCTTTTCAGCATAGTCACATTTCATTCTTTCCCAGGTCTCAAACCCACAACCCCCCCACACAACGACGCCCCCTGCTGGTCCAAACCGCACTTACCTCTGTCTTTCCCCGGCCCCTCGGTCAGCGCTCGCATGAGGAAGAGGAGAGCCTTTGCCGACAAAGAACTGGAAAACGTGATGCTGGAACGTGAACTACAACAAAACAATCTTCAAAACAGTCTCCATGGCAACCAGGACATCCCATCATTATCACCCTCCCTTCTACCTCCTCCATCTCTGCCCATCTCCACCAACCTATGCTGTATTCTCAACAAGGAGTCCACTGAAAGCTCCTCTTTTGTGCCTGTTTTCAAATACAAACCATTTTATGAATGTGATTTTCAGTTATACCACGTACTATATGGAAAATGCAGGCCTTTTGGAGGGGCTAGTGACTATATAGCGTTACACCATAGCTATAAAGATCTGCATGAAAGGACAGAGAAGAAACACTGTGGCTCAAAAGAGGAAAAACAACCAGATCTGATGGATTTGACAGAGCAAAGACTGAAAAATCATCACATTTCAACACCAGGTACAGATGGTGTGGCTGTTTCGACTACGCTAACAGACTGCAGTTGCCCCTGTTGCGGATCAGGGGGTTGTGGGTTTGATTCCTCGCCCCTGACAGAGTTTGAGAGGAGCAGTAGTAGCAGTAGTAGTAATGGTAGAGGAGCGCCCCCTGCTGATCATATGGGACCCCATGTGGACACAGTGAAGGCACCTGGGAGCACTTCAGTCTCTGCACGTCCCACTGTGAAACCTTTACCCTTCTCAGTGGAGGCTCTGCTCAGAGCCTGATTCAGAATACAGGATTTACAATAAGGCAGCACTTTGATGATGTGGACATTAGTGATGGGAGGATCAACACCAAATACTGAGATACTGATACTAACAGAGGTACTGAAAAGAACTGATTGTTATAGAAAAATAAATACCTAAAAATGCAGTATTTTTTTTAAATACATTGTTTATACAGTATTTTAGTTTATCTGCACATTTGCATATTTATTTTTTTTAGGTACTTTCATGCTGGGGTGGAGCAAAGATAGTAACAGTAAAAAGAAGGTAAAGGAAATTCAATGCATTTTAATACAAAAGTGTTTGGAATCTGATCAAAATCATGTACTTGCCATAGTACTACATGATATCAGATCAAAACAAAAATTGCTGGTATCACCAAACACTAATGGACCCACAGTATTATTATGCTATATTATGAAAACTATGCATACAACTATACACAGAACATCAGACCACTGTACATCAGAACAAGTATCTATAGCAGTATTCAAATAACTGAAATGATTTAAAGCTTGATAGAAAGAAATACGTTTATGATGCAGCTTCCTATGACTAAAGGAAATTTCAGCTATTACAAGAATATTCAGAATCATGTTATTTTATTGCATATGCAACAAAGCTATTAATATTGTTATCCATTTTAAAGCTTGTATAGATATTGGGTCGCAAATAATAATGTTTGTAGTTATTGAAACAAACTTTCTTTCTCTTTTTGTACTTCAAATATATTTTTCCATTGACAAGTGAGTCTTTACGATGCAAAAAGTATATTTTTGTATGCAGATTAAATGTTATTTGTACTGTTGGTTAGTGTTTATTCTGCTTGCTCAGCATTGTGGTTTCCCAGACTGCAGCTTTGGCCCCTCACATCAAAGCTCTGATTCTCTGTGATTCCTTTGGAGGAGAAGAAATATGCAGCACCACCATAAAACAAAGGAGAGGAAAAGGTCGAGCACTTTTTGAACACCAGCCCATTTCTAACTTCACACTTTGATTTTATGACCAAAGACCATCTCTGCAGCTCTGTGGGTGGAGTTTGTATTTAGCTTGAGTAGAGTTTAGTGGCTGAACTTTCATTTTTAACCAAAGAAGTTGGTCTATAGTCAGGCTTGAAGAATGGAGCAAAATAAAAATATCAAAACCTATCGATAACATGTACATTTTAAGAGCATTTTAAAGGTGCATTAATGTAACTTCTGTGGTTGAAGGTATAGGCAAGGTCAAACTTCTAAATCCCAGAAGGAAATTTGTACACCAACTGTGTCCATGGAGATGCTATTGCTTTGTCTGAAATGTTAAACAGTGTGGCATTAAACTTTTCATTACTCAATTTAAGAATACTCATTTTAAAGTTTATTTATTATTATTTTTTCAATAAAGTGCAAAGACATCTCTGTGGAGACAAGGAGGTGGCGGACCCTCACCACAAATGCTACATAGCGCACCCTTAAGAAAATCATGAAGATATTTTAACAGAGGTGAGAGTAAGAGTACAGGATCTCAGCACAGTTGTAGACAAGGCTCTGAGGCTATGGGCACGTTGTCTTTCATCTGCGTTCCAACCTAACCCCTGAGCCAAACTATGGCCCCGGGGCCAAATGCGGCACTCAGACCAATTTATGTTGGCCCTCAGTTCCCATGCTGAATTGGCTCAACTGATTATAGGCAGAACTTTTTACTACACATTTAAATAATTCTCATTACCTCAACAGCATCACATATATGGTGATATAGATGTAAAATTACAGTTACAAGTCTTATTAAAAGGGGCTCTGTCGAAGCTACGTGCCTAACTGTATTGACACCAGTCTGTGGCCCTCTGCTTATATAATATTTCAATATACAGTGAAAAAAGTTTGGACTCACCTGCCCTGAGCTATTTTCATTCTGCAGTGCATTTATGCCAAACTCTGAAAAACTTTACAAAACCTTACAAAAGTTTATTCCTGCATTTCCTTTAGTAAAGTACAGATGATATATTTTATTTATTCCATTACCACCTGTCCCGTCACTCTCTGGAGAGGCACTTTGTCAGGCTGCAGTTTGTCATTACTATTACACAAATCCAAATCTACAGATCAAATGACATTCACTTTAATATTTCATTGTGCCTTCCTACTTTTTCCACTCTAAACAAGTCTTACATTATTCACTGACAGGGAATGGGAGGATTCAGCGTTGCCTAGGTGACATTGTTCTTTTTGCCAGTCCTGTTTGAACACGCATTTGATCTCTATCCACTGTCTACAGCTCCTCCTACCCCTGTGCATGTGTGTGTGTGTGTGTTATCATGAGAGATGGGGGTCAGATACTTTTGACAGCTCAGGACCTTGTGGCGTCAACACACGACTGATAGTGGACTGCACAATGTCTTTGTTAGTCTTTATATAGCAAAGACCACATATCATATAAATCACATTCTTTTATTCTCTGCACTAAGAGATAGACAGGGAAGCGATTCTGAGCCTAGAAAACAAGCTTTTGTGAGTTATTGTTTAGTTGTTGCTGTGGAAATCTTTAGGAAAAGTGGATAAAACAATAACGGGTCAGACATGATAAGGCTAAAAGTCCCAATTCAAAATAGCTGTATTGCCAACTACTGCTGTCAAATAGTTACCTGACCAACCATATATGTTTTAAAGATTCTATATTACACAAAATTTACGCTTGTGGGATTTTACTTTCTACTTTCTTAAAAACATACTTGGAGTTGTGTTTTGTTTCGTTCACACATGTTTGAGTAACCTTGTATTATTAGTCGATCTACATCTGGTAATACAGGTAAAACATTGTGTTTTTAAACTCCATACACCTTCACCTAGCCTCCTATTAAGTACTTTAAGTCAGAATAATTTCATGATGTCAACATTGCACGCCTGAACACCATTCATGTTTTTTGGTATACACTATTTAGGAAAAAATGTAGCTGGGCAAAAGTAAAGGCAAGTAAAACTGTGCTAATTTGATGTTTTAAATATAAAAATAACAGAAATAACCAATATATACAACTATTAAAGGGCCCACATATATACCTCTAGTTGTGTTTTGTTTCATTCATATTTAGGCTGAATTTTTCTATCAAGCAGAAAACACTCTTTTCACCCTTGTGATGTCATGTGGTAAAACAGGAGGTGCTCCACTGTGTTTTTAAACTCCATACACCTTCACTAGAATCATTTGGATAATATCAGCCCTGGTATTGCCAAACTCTACAGACCCAAAGTAAAAGGTTGACGTTAACTAGAAAACTACCGCTTCATGACATCACAAGGTGGAGTATTTTGAGCTTTGGAGATATAGACAGACTAATAAACCAAAACACAACTCCGGGTATGTTTTTGATGAGGTAACAGCATTATAACATTGGCCAGAAATTTACAAGAGTCAAATGTGCATAATATAGGACATATGATGTAGACTTTATTGTCACTTCTGGATTGATTTGATGAGCCCGCCTAAAACAGTTACTGGAACACATATAGGCCAACTTTGTACAAACAGTTTGCTGTGTCTTAATGATCTTTCCTATACTTCTGGAAATCAAGAGAAAAGACAAAGCATTTCAGCAAAGAACTTGGGCCATACACTATAGGTAGATGTGTTCTGTGCATTTGACCCATCCTGCAAATAGTCATAGTAAGACATAGGCGTCTGCAATGATAGCATAACCCGGATAACTCACCGATCAGACATGGGCAGAACAAGCAAAAAAGTCCATAGCAATTAATCTATTTTACAAGTCAATACAAAGACAGACTTACTTTTATTATTGTTTTAATTGTTTGGGCTCAGCCTTGGCCCAACAATTCAAAAAACTCTCCTGGCTATGAGAGAGTGCAATTTGCTATTTTCGCTACAATGCTAATAAATCTGCATCAATCACAATGTGGTGATAATGACTTCTGTGAGGAATAACAATGGTGGATATAAATCAATTTCCTTCAGGCTAAATCTAACAGAGCAGCTCATTTGTTATGTTTTCCACCTGCTCTGAAATGCCACTCACGTATTAGGACAGTTTTTATTTGTCCTAGATTATTTTAAGCAATTATCTGCATTGCTGTTTTTGGAAAGATTGATGCAACGCTAGAGGTTTGTTAATATTTTCAATAGACTGAAAGGTGTCCTGTTTGCTGAAATAAACTGCTTAATGCTTAAAAGTGCTCTCACTAAGTCCAGACATGTTGGTGGACTTTTAATCCAAACAGATCCTTGACCTAAGCATTATAATTGTGGACTTTTTCTGGACCTCTTGATGATGATTATTATTATTATTATTATGATTATTATTATTATTTTGTTATCATTTTTGCCACTTTTTCATTTCAGACAGCACTGAAAAAGAGAAAGAACAGAACTGATCCTGCTAATGTGAGTAAGATTTATTGATATAGCTATATATAGTGGAGATGCAAGCCCACTCTATGTTTTTTAGTGTAATAAACACATCCATAATAATAATAATAATACAAATTTTTGTCCAATTTTTGGCAAAAAAAAGTGACAAACTGGAGTCTTAAAATGTATTTAACTGAGGGTTAAACGCATTTTAAGGTGACCCAACCATTTAATGGCTGGGTCCCCTTGAGGTGTTCTGTCCCTTCTTCTGTTTCCTGTGGTGTTGGCACAGCACACAGCCTCACACTGGACCTATCTCCACCATGTGTGCGGAGTCTGACCTGGACCTTCATTTTCTACAGAACCTCTCTGTGTGTGCACTGCAGACTGGGCACAGGCAGACACGCACCCAACAGCAATTATCCAGGCAGGGTTTCACTTTTCTCTCCTGTAGTGTGAATGGTGGGTCAGTGTCTGATGTTGTATAAGGTCCATATCAGACGTCGCCCCCTGCTGGACACATCAACAGGAGTGTTTAGAATCAGAGATGGTGGAAAGGCTTTGATTTTGTGTCTGCAGAGCTCCACAGAACATGAATAAACTGGACTCAGAGGGCAGGTCTTCAAATGGGAACGATGACTTCTCTTGGGCTAAAGTAAAAAGTTCCTACACAGACTGAATTGACATGTTTGAGCTTTTAAAGGTGCATTATGTAACATTTCCGGTGGAGAGTCGACCATCTGTTTCCTTGGATATGTTATTGCTTAGAGCTGAATGTTCCACATTACAGCATTAAACAATCTGTCTCAAGAGGATGGTGCGTCCAGGACAGGTTGCCAGTGTTGGGAAAGTTCATTTTCTAGCTCCAAAAAATGAATTAGTTCATAGTTCTATTTTTTTTTTCAATTCAATATGTTGCTGTGAGCTATTATGTTTCAATATCATTGCCAAAGCCCATATAGAACCACAGACAGCAATTATTTTATCAGTTTTAACAATAAAACTATATGTTAGATTTCATCTTCATATCAAATTTCATACATGCTTTCATATACCTTGAAAGGTTAGCCGGGTGCTTCAGTTCAATGTGTCGTTTTAAGTTTGCTGTTGATGTGACAGAAGTGCGGATTTTCTTTTTGAAAGCCGATGAGCAAAGTTGTGAAGTTATTCCCATGAGCTCTTTTAAATGTTCATATGATAAATCCTTGTTGCTGTTACCTGCTACAGCCGCCTCCATCCTGCTTTTTTGTTTTGTCTTGTTTTTATGATGCGTGCGGCGATGTGACGCTGGTGGCTAGTGTTGCTGCCAGATTTAATGTTTTTCTGCTAAATATTAAGTGCTCTTTACAGTGTGTTTAGCTGGGTTTTCGCCTGGAACACTAAAAAAAATCTGGCACCCTACTGAACGAAGTTAAATAGATAGCACATGCCGTTCACTGACACCAGAATGAACACGTTCACAGTTTGTTCATCAGGCAGAAATACTCTGTGTTCAGTTCACGTTCACCCAAAATATGAACATGTTCATGAACTATTGTTCATAAACTATCGTTCAATGAACGCACGCGTTCAGGTACAACACTGCAGGTTGCAGGCCAGATCTGTGGAGAGGTGAGCTCAGTCATGATAAAAATGCATGTTTTCAAGATATATATTTAGCAATGACCCCCATGATTGAATAAATGCAAGATAGGCAAGGTTGATGACATACTATGGAACATAGCAAAAACATCTCAGACAAGCAGGTGGCAGACCCCAAATCAGAAAAGTAACATGAAGCACCAATAAAGTTATTCATTGCACTGTTCCATTTTTCCATGCACAAATTATACACTGTGATCATAGTCACTGTGAAATAATTTCTTCCTTATCAAAATAACAAACAGACTACTAAGTGTAGAACATGTTTGGGTCATGGTGATTCTAAAAAAATATCAATCTTATAAAAACGAAGTACTTTAAAGAGCCAAAGGTTTCCGTTAAAACATTAATGGAAACCTTCTACTGAATAAAACTGAACAGGGGCAAAAGTTGGATTTTACAAATACATAAAAATGAAATAACATATAAAGAAAAACATGCCATGAACATCTCAATGTAAAAGCATTAAAGGTAATGTACCTTACTGTAGTTTTACTGTCATAAAAAAACAAACAAAAAACAACAACAAAACCATTCACTGCGATGAGTAAGCTCTTTTTTACAACTTTCAGAAACCTGTGAGAAGATTTGCAATTACTGTACTGCCAACAACAACTAGCATGTTAACACGCACTTCCTAATTGTCGTAGAATGAAATGCTTAGATGCAGATAGCACTCACAATTTATTTTTTCACCAACATAATTTGACATTAAGAACTGCTTATAGAATATATCTGTACTTATACATGGCAGAAATCATGTACAGGGCCTAATACTACAAACAATTTACAACTAACATTGAAGTTTCAGTGTTCTCCTGAGGACTTGGGGATCACTTTCATTACAAACTTTCTCTCCTCTTCACCTTTTAATCTGCTCTATCTTTGCCGCGCTGACAGCCACAGTGGTTACTGCACTGGCAGTCCATCTTATTTATTCCAACAAAGTATCTGCAACATTGAGTATCAGGGCCCCAGCCAAGGCGTTTGAAGTGCCTGCCAACTCACCCAGATTCCCCTTGGTTCCACCCCACCCAACACCCCCACCTACCCCCGCCACCTACCCCTCCCCTCCCTGGTATTGCCCCAGCATTCTGTGGATAGACAGCAGGCCGATCTCGGGGTTGTGGAGTGGAGTTACAGAACACAGTGTAACATGGGGCTAATATTTCACTGGCAGATGCACTGGGCAACAATAAAAGCATCTTCAGAATGGAGTGGCCCTGGTTAGCACAGCATCATACCAGCTCTAGTTCATCTGCGCTTTAAATATAGATAAGCACTACTGCGGCGCTTCACTATGGATGTAATACTGAGACAGATGCATGTACAGACAGATTTGTGTTGTTATTTAATGACAGTCTGGACAACATGTTATTTATTAAGAGATTTGCATGTCAAAGTTCTAAACTGAGACTTAAAGTAGGACATGAATATAATTTTCATTTTTTTCGTGACTTTTAGCTTTTTTTGTGAGTTTTAGCTTTCTGCTATCTGCAACGTTTTGAGGACTTTTCCTATTCAAAAGTCTTCAAAAGATATTTTGTCTTTTTTTATAACAACAACAAAGATTTATTTTTAAATTGTTTGTTGAAAACTCATTCATATGCACTGGTTTTTAACACAAACTAAGCGGGTTGTATTGTATTGTATTATTTTACTGTGTTTCTACCTGTATTAGATAGCACTTTGGGCAGCTGTGGTTGTTTTTAAATGTGCTTTATAAATAAATTTGACTTCACTTGACTTAAATTTTGAATCACTATAGCAACGGGCATAATTTGTCATCATTCTGAAACCCATGGATATATTGACATGTCTTTAAAAACTTTAGAAACCAGCCTAACATAAACAACAAGGTTAGTCAGGATGTGCGTTTTCCAGTGCAAGAATTGCACCCACAACTTCTGTAAGAAAAAATACTCTGCTGAAGAACCTCCTATAGGTATTTATGTAAGCATATATGGTTTTTAATGTACAGCCTCTTGGAATTATATTACAAACTTGACAAACACCCAAACCACAACAGCAGCTCATTATTCATTTCTTATATATAACCATGAGTTCAAGTTCCAGTTACAACTTTTGAATCTGCCAACCCATTCAAAAGTTATTATATTTTGTTTTTAATTGTTAATTGCTATAGCAACAGTCCAAATGTGTCATCATTCTGAAACCCGTGAATATACTGATATGTCTTTAATTGTAAGAGAACGCTTTAGAAACTTACAGACAACTACCAACATAAACAACAAGGTTACACCAGTCAGAGATAGTGCATTTTCCAGTCCAGGAATTGAACCCACAACTTCTGGAAGACAGTTACTAATATCTCTGCCAAAGAATGACAAAGGACCTCCCATAGCTCTTTATGAAAACACATATGGTTTTGAATGCACAGTCTCTTGGAATTATTTTGCAAACTTGACAAACACCCAAAACACAACAGTAGCTCATTATACTTTCAATAAATGGAGTAAACTCCCTGGGGCAGAGTAGCAGAAATGTGGCTGTCAATCTGTGCCAATGTGAGAGAAGCTCTCACACCACCTGCTTGGACCCACTCACTCACACAATACATCCACACATAAGCAAGATGGGTGAAATGTCTTGCCCAAGGACAAAACAACAGTAGGCATTAGTTAAAGATGAGTTCAAATGCCACGCCAACCTTCTATTTATAAGATAGCCACACTACCACTACCATTCGACCAAAAAAAAAAAAATAATTTATATGAAAAATCTGCCAACCCTTTGAAGAGCCTGAATTTCCTTTAACTGAACAAACTTTCATTTTTCCGCTGTTTTAATTGTGACCTTTTTCTTTCTCGCTCATTGTCAATGTTGTGTCAGAAGTTTGCTCCAGAGGTGAGTCACAAGGGCCGCAATTGATTTGGCATTTAGCTCCAATGGTTTGAGGAAGACTTACATTTTCAAACTCTGCAAAGTTCCTCTGTCTGCAGTGACTCATTGATACTGCAACAATTTTGAGGACAATATGAATTTTACTGACTATAAGTAATCTCTTTCTTGCCTATAATTCTACAGAAGGGAACCAAAGAATTCAAGCAGGGGAATGAGAGATCCAAAGTGATGGTGGGGACAAAGAAGGTGACTGGAAAGAGAAAAAATCACAAGAAATATGATATGATTATGGTAAAAATTACAAAAATTTTAAAATGCAAAAGATGATATTGAAAATTGGCTTTACTGAACAATTTGAAACAAAGAACCTTGTGGCACAGCTGGGCTCCAAGTGAATGAATTATTAAATCAATTTCCTTCCTCTTTCGTTTTTACATATTTATTTTTTTTTATAAATATGTAAATGCACCAGTCTTTCACCTTGTCCATTTCATTGTTTGATTTTCCACCTTTCTGTTGGTTCAATCAACCATTTTGTGAGGCCCTGTGACAGAATCTTAATTACACTTTTATTTTGATTATACATGTGAATTTGTCTGGGATACACATATAGAATACATACCTCTTATGTGTCTGGTCACTGTTGAATTTCCTTGAGTTCAGATGGGCGTGATTGGCAGGTGGATTAGCCAATCAGGGACATGCATGGAAAAAAGAAAGGACAAATATAACAGGGGGCTGAAAAATATTGCGTATTTTGGCAGAATCAATGAAAAAAAAAAAAACAACAACATTAAACTCTGTTAATCTGAGGTGAGAGAAATGTGATGTTCAAAATGTTAGATGAATGAGCTCTTTCGTTTCACATCCATCACTGAAATAAACAAATTTGATAGGAAAGCCATTTTGTTAGTTTATAAAATGTGCTATATAAAGTAGATTTGAATTGGCACTGGATACGTGTCTGTAACTGCATGTTTTTTGGTTTATTTTGCGTATAATAATTGATCCTGCTAATTAAAATAATTCAAAAACAGATAAAAATACTTTCTGGCTCCAGATAGTTGGAAAGTCGCATCAGTCGCTTGTTTCGGCCTCTCTTCAGTGCTATAATGTTTTCATGGGCTGCTCCTGTCTGTATGCGCTTGTGGTCAGCTCTGGTGTCTAATATTGCAGAGTTAGTTCTTCACAGGCCAAACTTCTCCATGTGAGGGAAACTGGATCGGCTCACAGCTGCAGCAGTGGGCACCCTCCATGGTCCCCAGCAGCTCTGTGTGGAAAAAACCACATCGTACAAGACAGGGGAGGGAGGAGGAAGGAGGGAGGAGGAGAGAGGGAGAGAGGAGTAGGGAAGGGGAAGGGAAGAGGAGGGCGAAGAACTCTACACTGGCTGTTTCAAAGATGTTTTTAAAGCTGAGATTTGGAGCGACCGCAAAAGAGAAAGAAAGAAAGGGAGGGGAAGAGAGAAGGAGAGAGAGAGAGAGCGAGAGGGAAGAGAGCAGAGAAAGGGAGGGAAAGAGTTGAAGAAAGAAAGAGAGCAGACAGCGAGATCAGAGAGAGTTGGAGAGAGGAAAAGAGAGAGCGTTAGAGAGCAAGAGAAACCAGAAAGAGAGAGAGGGAGCGTGACGGAAGGAAAGAGAGGAAGAGAGAGAGAGAGCTGCTGTTTATTCTTGTGTTAAATGAGGGGTGGTGAAAGTTGGAGCAAAGGCCAGCTACAGTCAATTAGGAAAGTTTCTGTAATAGACCACAGGAGATAGTTGTTCCCTCTGCCTGTGTCCCTGTTGTAAACTGTAATATGGGTATAGTAATACTTATGTTAATATCAAACAGGGGAGACATCTCAGATCAAATACAATGTCATAACTAATTAATTTTGACTTTATGCTTGTTTCACTCCAAACAATATTATTTCAAAAACATAACTGAATCACTTTCCTTTTTACTTTTATTAAACAACTGACCTGCTTCTATATATGAACAGTAAATAGGCCAATGACAGTTCTCTGACCATATCTGATCGTAATGAACTGGTCCTAAACATGGAGATATTCTGCTCCAAGCCATTTCCTCTATCACTACTAAACAGTAATACAGTAGGTACAAAGTTTTTTTTTTTTTTTTTTTCTGAGGTGAATTTTGGACCTAACTATTTTTGGAGCTTGTCAAAATCTCACATTATCCTTTCCTCATGCCCCCATTTTCTACACCCAGAGATTTTATTTTCAGTCTTAATTCAGTCTTGCCCCTGTGAAGAAAAAAAAAACAAACATGTTAAAGGCAATTCTGCTATGTTATAATGCTGTTTCCTCATCCCTGGAGTTGTGTTTCGCTTCATTTACACACGTTTAACACACAAATCCTGCATATTTAGGCTGAGTTCTTTTCTCAAACTGAAAATACTCTGTTCCACCTTGTGATGTCACGTGATAATACAGGAAGTGCTCCACTGTGTTTTTAAACCCCATACACATTCAACAGAATTTTTTGGATGATTTCAGCCCTAGACTTGGCCATACTGAACAAGAGGTAAAGTGTAGCTATTGACTTGAAAACTACAATGACATCACAAGGTGGAACAGAGCATTTTCAGCTATGAGGATGAAGAGAGACTAATAACAAAGAGTTACTCAAACATGTGTGAATGAAACAAAACACAACTCCAGGTCTGTTTTTGATGAGGTAACAACATTATAACATGACTTAAAGGTGCACTGTGTAACTTTTTGGTTGGGGGTCCATCACCTGCTTGTTTCTATGGATAAGTCATTGCTCTGCTTCGAATGTTCCACAGTATGAGATTAAACAGATCTACCTTACATTTATCCTATTACAGGTGGTTTTATAACTCAGAAATGCCTAGAAAAACAGGTATGCTGACTGTCAGCAGGGTCGCCTCTCCACTGATCTGACCTTTAACTTGGTCTGATTTGGTCTCCATGAAGATAGAAAGGTTTAATGCCTTACTGTGAAACATTCCAGACGAAGCAATGACATCTCACCTCCAACAGAAATTACACAATGCACCTTTAAAGCTCACGAGTCAATTATGTGTTATATTGGACATTAAAATATAAAGCAGTAAAGCCATTTATTTAGATTCATTAGATTCATATTTTATCTCTCTTAACTTGACTTTACTTTCTACACAAACTTTTCTTCACCCAGCTTTTTTTGCATTGGCAGACCATCTATGCGCTCTGCACTTTGCCATCTGAAACAGCTTCCAAAATCCTACTCATTTCCATAGACTCGGTTCTTCTGTCTCATCAGCTTCCTCTATAAAGGCCCCCCATCCACAGTACAACAATCTACAACAACATTAACACAGAGCAGAGGGGAATGGACTGGCAAACTCCACCACATGTGGTTATTTAGCATAGAAATGTATTGTAATATGGACTGTATTATGTCTGCCATTTCAGGGGAGAATTGGGAGAGTTTCTTGCCTGGATTTACTCCATTTAACCTCAAAGTAACCTCCTTGAACTTGCCTCAAAAATATCACTGTATCATATGAAACTCAAAAACAAAAATCAAAAGTGCAAAGTTCAGGAACAGTATATTTTCGGCGGGTGGTATTAAAAACAGCTATCACTATCAGACCATTTATGCTGTGTTTGCTCAGCTTGGTTAAAACTGTATGCTACAGAAAACTTTGAAAAGCCAAAAGTTAAACAAGCCCTCCAACCGCATTGTAACTGATCTGGTAATCTGACTCTTTTTTCACGTTTTTCCCATTTGTTAAACACCTTCACTGTAACATGGTGGAACCCTTTTAAATTTAGATTAAAATTACTGATTATTTCTAAGCCTAATAATTAAATTCCAAAGTTAAAAAGTCCAGTTAAAGATGCCGGTTTTTTTATTTTTTTATTTTTGCTGTATTCAAAATGTGAAAAACAGAATTAGTTCATTTTAGACGCTTTCCAGTATCCTAATTATTCACCCCGATGAGTTTATAAGCACTTTTCACAACTTTTAAAGACCATCTGTGTCACATAAAGCTAACAACAACTTGCATCCTAGCACGCACTTCCTGATTCTCTAAATGAAACGCAGTGTAAATAAGACTAAAATCAAATAGTTGTAGTTGTAAAATTGAGACCTTAATGAAGGAGACTGACTGTTAAAATAAGTCAGGTGAAGGTATGTGGACTTTAAAAACATGAAGGAGTTCTGATTTCCACCTAATGACATCACAAGGTGGAAAAGTGGAAGGAAACAGCTTTGTTGTAAATGTTTGTTTAAAGATTGTGTTTTTATGTATGTTTTGAACTATAGGGAAAATACCAACCAGGAAAATGGTACAACAGCTTATGGCGCAAGAACTTGACATATATTTTAAAATTGAGACACATCTTAATGCCACAGTAACCCCACACCAAATTAGCCTGTTTCCATGGAAAAGTTGTTCCTTTGGCTATAATATTCCACAGTACGGCACAATATATATCTCTATGTATGAAGAATGTTCCACAGTATGGTTTTAACTTTCTGTTATATCCAGAAAGTTACATGTTGTACCTTTAATGAAGAATATCAAGTGTTGAAATGAGTCTGGTGAAAGTGTATGGAGTGACTTTAAAAACACGAAGGACCCGGATAAGCACCTAATGACATCACAAATGGAAATTCTTTTGAAGTACAACCAAGATTTTGAACGAGTGGAAAAACTTAACGTGACTAAACGCTGGAAATCAGGCTAGCACGATATTAGTCCTTTAAGAATTACAGCTGGAAAAGTGTGATATAGGAACCCCACAGTTTTGCATAACCATAAGTGTTGAACTATCAGCCAAAATCAGCAAACACACATACACTTTCCTCTTTAGATCAGAAATCCCTTAACCTGTGCCAAAAATAACACACACAAATGTAACACAATGACCTACAATTTCGACTAATAGCTTCAACAATAAAAATATGGTTGGTGAAATATGTTATTACACGACTCAAGTGACAGGAGAACAGATGGTTAAAAAGTTTGTATGGCTCTAAATATCTTTTTCAGGTGTGTTTTGACAGCTGTATCAATGGGAGATGCACTGTGCCTGTCTTGTCTTTTCTTCTCCATGACACACGAGTCCATTGTGCAGGATTTATAACAGTCCTTCTTTAGAAACATTTGTAAAACAGTTCAAGGCAAGCTTTCATTTCGTAACAAATTCCAGAGTAAAAAAATAAAAAATAAAAAATGACCCCTGATCCTTGGGTGTAGCTGTGTTTTCATGTCTGAGCTTATAATGATGAGATGAAACCATTTGGTGTCGTATTTGGACATATTTTGAGCTCTGTAAAAACAATATGGAAAATGTTAGGAGATGAAGTCTGTCTATCCAATCTCTCAAACACTCTCAGTGGGTAAAGTATAGTTAGAGTTAGCTGGTTTGTTCATACATTCATACATTAACATAAACATGAACATAAACCATTTTAGGCAAAACGAGTACCAATGTGTGACATGTTTTGGCAGAGTAGTGCAGGTTTTTTGAAATTTTTTGTTACAGTTCCTACTCCTGGCCAGTGGTGGAAGAAGTACTCGATTTTGTTATTTAAATAAAATACAGACACAGGAGCAGAACTTAAATAGTAACAAGTAAAAGTATTTTGCAGTAATAAAGCTTCAATGAGCTTTAATGTAGTGATACAGTGTACTGAGTTAGAAACAACTGAATTAGTATTTTTCTGTTGTAGCTGTTTTTATTATTTGTACATTTTTGTTTGTTCAAACTACGGACGTGTTAAAAATAAACCTTCAGTCTTTTTTTTAGCAGGTCTCAGACAATAATAGAAATACTTTTACTTTTCAATCCAGTTCAAAAACATATAGAGTAGAAAGTACAGATACCTGCTCTCACATGTACCACTTTAAAATACAGATACCTAAAATGTTTACTTATGTACAGTACTTTACTACTTTTACTTTGTTATGTTCCATCACTCCTAGTTTGACAGAGCAGTAAGATCTACTGACCCACAGGTTCAGTCGGCTCTGGTCTGATCTGTGCACGCTGGTGTGAGTGTGTAGCTGGATGAGTGGTTTCTTGATGTACAGCACTTTAAGAGTTCACTGGAAGCACTATATAAAAATGTGACAAAAACATGGTGGAAAATATCTGCCATACAATAAAAAATAACAAAAAGAAAGCGTCACAAAATATTAATATCTATAGTACAGATGATTTGATGGGCTCTAAGTTGCACACTTATTGCAATATTTCCTTTACATAACATAAATTAAAAGGTGGTTCACGCTTTTTTCCTAGGTGTTCATTTCACTGACCAAAATATTTCATAGTTTTTGCATAGTTTTGACTAAAACTAAATAAAATGTGAAGAATGATGAATATAATTACAAATATTTGAATTGGAAAAGTAATGTCGTAAGTGAAGCAATATAAAAATGATTTTCATTATAACTCCAAATTATGGATTTTGTTGACTAAATTAACATACTTTTTTATGAAACTAAAACTAAAGACAACTCCAAACAAAAACTAATTTTAGACAATAACTAAATAAAAGATTGGTTGTCAGAAATAACACTGTTCATATTGGGGAGTGGAGAAGGTAGAGTTTTATAGCCCTAGAACTGCCTGAGTGCATCAGCACCAACCAAGGCCGTCCAATCTGTCCCTGTCTCTGCTCCACTGGACACACACACACACACACACACACACACACACCCACACACACACACACACACACACACACACACACACACGCACACACACACACACACACACACACACCAGGCTAAATAAGCAGGTGTAATACAGGACGCACTGCAAAATTAACCACAGCCATTAATCTACAGCCTGACATGTAACTGCACATTAAATGTGGAGCAAAATGGGATGTTCTGCACTGATAAACAAAGTAAATGAATTATAATGTAGCTCGAAAACAAGGAATGCGCTATGAAAAAATATATGAAGAACAAAACACAGGTTTGCAGCCTTATCTGTTTTTGCCTTATCTAAAATTAAACTCATATTTTTGTAATCATATTCATTCATATTTATAATGGCTTCAAACCTGCTGCTACTTATCTGAAGAGATACAAATATATTCCAACAATTTGGATAAAATTATTTTAAGAAGCTCATTTACAGAGTAGCCATTTTGCAGATCAGGTGAGGAGATGTACATTTCATTTATCAACCAATAATATTTTATGTAGATGTTAAAGTTAAAATGAAGTTAAAATGGATGTTGTTAAAATGGCTTAGTCACAAATAGAAAGGATCAGATTCAACAACTGTAATTTTACATCTTAAATTTTGATTATGAGAACACAATGTAATCACTATGTAATCCAATAATGAGTGCAGCCCCCAAACTATGACGTGCAGATAGTATTTTAGTACTGCTTTTTGCACTGGTGAACTATAATGTGTGCCTATAAAACTAACTAATGAACTGTTCAAAGCTAAAAATAATATTAACTTGACTTTTTGGTCTAAAGTTGTTATAAATTTCTACTTCTTCAGTTTCATCCATAATCTCACATTGAAACATGACTACCAGTTTGGCCTCCTTATTTTTTCCCTAATCCCAGCCTACTTGGTCACAGAAGCTCTTTTTTTAATCAGCAGGTGCGCGTCAATATTACTTTTTCCCCTGAAATAATCACACTCAAATCACTCTCTTCATTTCCGTCTGGCCATCTTTTCCATTTTTTCTTTAAACAAACACACAAATACACTCTAAAACATATGCCATTAGCTGGAGAGCCGGGTGTTTCCTGTCTCAAACACTTTCTGCTACACTTGTATGAATGCTACCTTCTCGTCAGTGATGGATTTTCCCAGTGCATATTTACACTGTAACACAAGCTAGTCTGTCTGGTGTTTTTACTTCAAACAAAGCTATTAATCACCTTAATTGCCCTCAATTAACCCCCTGCACCAGACACACACTCGGCACGTCACCGGGCCAGTGGTACAGCTCTGGTCCGCCCGCTCATCTCTGCCAAAACACCTGATCAACAAGTGCTACAGGGATGTGCACACTAGTGCTTTATAATGTAATAAAACATAGCACTGTGAAAAGGCAAACACAGGGCAAAGACTCCACCATAGTGTGAAAAGCAAATTATTGTTTTGGACTGAGTTTTAGGAAGTTATAATTATGTTACAATGTTTTTTTCACTTTCATGAAAATGTATAATTGGAGTTCTGAAGTCCATTCAACACACTCTAGATCATTTCAGCCCTCAAAATGTCTTCACAAAGATACTATATTTAATTAAATATAATCTCAATCAATCCTTAATCTCATAGACATGTGAAGCATTAATGTAAATCTGTAACCCACTTATTTTCAGTCAAAGCAATCATTCTGAGGAGAATCTGGACTAGTTTGCACTCCCACAAATTTAAAAAAATTACCCAAAAGTTACAAAACTAACTATTAAATAGGAGTTTTATATGAATTAAGCTTGGACTTGTTTGCCTGAGATGAGTCCCTAAATCTCATGTCTAGTGGGATATGTTTCAGTTTTGACATGGAAATTGTCAAGACCCAACAAAAGCTCAATCTGCTGTTTCTCAGGCCATCCCCAGGGACACCTGCTATACCTAATCTTATATTTACTCTTATATTTACTTTGAAATCTGACTTTCCTCTGTGTAGAGCTTGTTCCCAATTCAAATAAGAGTACAGAGACAGTTAGAGGAAAGCAGAGCCCCAAACTCCCGAGCCTCAGCTTCACAAAGAGTCCAGCCATTTGTCTGTGCCCTAAAGAGTTCAGAAAATGATTCAGTTTGAATTGAGAGTCATTTTAGTCAGGCGTTTTAGGAAAAATAGGCTGAAACATAAAGGGGTTAAAGGTGCATTATTTAACTTTTCTGAGGTTACTGATCTCCAAGGAGATGGTTGCCTATACCCAAATCAAACCTGTAAATTGGCCTGGTAGTGTCATCATGTCCTCATTGTGATGTAGATTTACTGCCACTGCACAACATTTCTGGAGAAGCAATATATAATATTTCCATGGAGCAGGCGGGTGCCAAATAAAAATGCCAAAGCCTGAATTGTGAAGATGTTAATAATATAATGAAAATAGTTGCTATAAGCAGCGAGGGGTGCACTTTGAACGGTATTTGATCTTGTAATTGAGTCCAATTTTCCTTTGTGATTCCAGGAATAGACTTTTCACTTGAAGAGGTACACAGTGCACCTTTAAATCATGACATGTCAGATAACAATGCCAAAAAGCCTGAATAGTAATATGTGGACAGTTTTCATTATGTCATATATTTGATCCAGTAAAGCCCATCATAAGTTGAATTTAGTTCATATTCAGAAGCATTAGTCCCCCTTCTTCATTTTGATGCCTCTGAGTGAACCACACTACAAATAATGACAGCAGTTTACAGCCCCATTTGTGCAATGACTAATCTCGACATCATCATCTTTATTTAGCGATTAGCAACAGTATCCAGGGTCAGTCCACATCTTTGTACCGCCGGTGGACGGTCTGGTTGCTGGCACCATGCGTGCGCCCTGCCAAATGTTTGAAATCCAAGATGGGGGCAGGGCCCTTTGAACGCACTGCTCTTTTACACCCATGTGCTAGCTAGCCCACAGAAGCCCATGCCAGAGCATGTTTGTTGACAGTGAGGACACGACCAGATCTAATCACATGTGCTTGTAGTGGCCACTCAGCACTGGGAGATGCAACACTGAACAGAAATAGCTGCACAGAGGAGCAGTAATGGTGGTGGCCCAGGGTCAGGCTGAAAATTTGTAGAGGAAAATGGTTTAATTGCTGATAGGGATGTTTCAATGTGTGTGAGCAAAGAATGAAAGAAGTAATTAACAGGGGATAGTGAAGGGAACAATGGTATTTAGAAAAGCTTGTGTTCAGATGAAAATATTGACTTTATAAAGAACTGAAATGTCACATTCAGACACTGAGGAATGCACTTTGTACTGTATGTGAATCGATTCCTGTTTTCCTTTGTGAGGTCTAGAATACTTAATACTTACTGCTTCACATGGGAAATAACTTTGCTACAGTAGTTCAATAGCGCAATAAACCAATTTAGTACAAAGCGAATCAATTGTGAGTTATATAAAAAATACATATGCAATGATACAAACCAGTATTTATTTGAGATTTGTATATAAACACATTAACAAAATGTCTCCTTCAGTAGAGGAGCTCTAGAATCTCTGGGTCTTGTTCACGAGTGAGGGAAGGATGGAGCATTAGATTGACAGGAGGATCAGTGAAGCATTGGCAGTGATGTGGTCGCTGTATCAGACCGTTGTGGTGAAGAAGGAGCTGAGCCGAAAGGCAAAGCTCTCGATTTACCGTCAGTCTACATTCCTGCCCTCACCTATGGTCATGAGCTTTGAGTAATGACCGAAAGGACAAGATTGCAGATAGAAGCAGTCGAAATGAGTTTCCTTCAAAGGGTTGCTGGGCACTCCATTAGAGAGGGTGAGGAGCTCAGTCACAGTGGAGGAGCTCGGAGTAGAGCCATTGCTCCTCCACATCAAGGGGAGCCAGTTGAGGTGGCTTGGACATCTGTTCTAGATGTCTCACCGGGAGGAGGCTCTGGGAGGCTCTTGGAGACTGGAAGGAGTAAGTTTCTAGGCCCTGGAAGAGCTGGAGCTGTCTGGGGTGAAGGAAGTCTGGGAGTCCCAGCTCAGACTGCTGTGCCCTGACCTGGCCCGCAGATAAGAGGAAGAACATGGATGGAAGATAAATAAGCCCATTTAGGATCATAAAGTAGCTCTTTATTTTTTTCACTATAAATTGATTAAGCAAGTATTTGCATTCACATCAGAGTCACAATTTTATGTTGTTTTTCAGCTTGCAAAATTTATCAAAATAACTATCAACTTTAATCCCCAAGTCCATCTGTGTATGAAAACATTTTTATTGTTTGTTTGTTTTTGGTGGTGGTGTTTTTTGCCCTTAAAGGTGCGTTGTGTCACTTTTTTCTGGTCAAATACTTTTCTTCATGGAGAGGTTATTGCTTCAGCTGGAATTTTTCACTCCATGGCAATTTCATTGAGTTCACTGAGACTAAACCAGACCAAGTTACAGGTCAGATCTGTGGAGAGGCAACCCCACTCACAGAATGCCTGTTTTTCTAGGTATTTTTGAGCTATACATTTGAGAAATGAGCTGAAACTGAAAAAATGTAAAGTAGACGTGTTAAATGTCATACTGCGGAACATTCCAGGCAGTGCAATGAGATATTCATAGAAAAAAGCAGCTGACAGACCCCCAACCAAAAAGTTTCATAGTGCAAATTTAAAGTTAAGGGTAAGTGAATTTTCTAGACTTTTTTGTGGTTACTGTAGTCACGGTTGAAAAGCACTCACACAGACAAGTATAACCTACATCTGGCCCTGTATGTATTTGGTCAAGTGTCAATAGTGGCACAGTGAGTGTTGCTAATGTTGCAGCAAACAGGTTCATAATGACTTAGTCCACATGTAATCACAGCTGATGTAAATGTAACGTGGCCCAAACTGGCTCACCGTTGCAGCGTGCGGTCACCTCTATTTTCATACAATCCATCAAGCTAATGCAGAGCACTGAACAGTTTCATTAGTGACACTGGGCTAACTGTGCAGCTGAAAACATGCAGAGTGTGGAGAGAGTTAGCTGTGTGTCTCTGTTCATTACCTAAGTGTGTAATACAGCACAGGGCCACAGGTCTCTGCACCATCATCTATCAATCATCACACAGCAGGGACACACCAGCCGCCTGCCTGCTGCTATAGGACTTTCCACTGGATGAAAAATGTATGGAAAAGTGAATGTGCTTCCAAGAAATGAATAAAATAAAAAAAATATAATATATGGCCATGATGCTATTCATGATAAACAGGCGTCACATAAGCAAATGTGGAAAGTAACAAAGCAATTACAAAGCCCCACTGTGACTAAAATAGACTAAAATGCTGCGCTAGATAGACTAAAATAAATATACAAATAACTAATATTTTGAGTATAATTCTGGCCTTTACTTACTACTGAGTATAGTACAAGTTCCAATCATCCCTACACCTTGTCTCACTTCTGTCTCTGCTCCTTTCTACACCACAAACACACACAACAGCACCTCATCGCCTGCTCTTACTGGCCAGAGCTGTTTAATCAAGCCTTTTCTAAATAAAACTAGATGAAAATGCTACTAAAATTGAGTAAAAACTGCAACTAGTACTATTTTTCATGAGGACTTTATACTTTTACTAATTTGTATACTCTCACCACCACTTTGGGTTACCTATTTTAGTTCTTCCATGGCACAAACTAATATTTCATAAACTTCATCTATACAGAAACCAGAGCAGCCCATTTCTGTCCATGTTCAACTCCTCTAGTATCCTTAAACCTTTGACCTATACTTTAAATCCTCAGTTGTATTCTTCCACACAGAGCCTTTGACTGTTGTGTCCCCTAAAGTTTGTTTGTGTTTTGTTTTGTTGTGTCACTCTGTGTTGTAGTCAGAGCAGATAGCAGCAGCAGACAGTGAGGAGAATGGAGACAGGCAGGCTGCAGATTGTCAGACTGCGTGTCGGCCATGACGCCTCCTACCCCCTGGCCTCCCCCCTCCTCCTCCTTCCCTCTCTTCCACCCCTGGCCTTCCCCCTCTCTTCTCTCTTCCACTGTCACACTCTGTCCATCACTCACCCATCACAACATACCATTTTACCGCGAGCACTTATGTCCACAGGTGCTACTTTTGCAGGCGCTGAATGTATTTCTTTATCTAATGTGAAGAGATTTGAAAACAATGTTCTTTTTATGGCTTTTGAAATACTTTTACACCTTAAATAATGTACAGTATATGGAAAATGTTTTGTTGTGCATAAAAAGAATAAACCACATAGAGAGGAAAAACAAAACCTGCTTGGCCCAGTACTTTTGTTTTGGGTAAGATTGTTTCATACCTGGAGGAATAAAAATGAACTTGAATAAAATGGTAATGGCATATAATTTTAATTTAATTTTTACCATAAAGCAATGTATGAATAAATTCACCTCTGGCCCCTATTTTACACAAAATGCCTCTTTTGTGCTTTTAGCCATGTTATAATGTTGTAACCTCCTCAGTTACATACCAAGATCGTGTTTTGTTTCATTCATACAGTTTCAAAATACAGTGGAGCAGTTCCTGTATTACCACATGACATCACAAGGTGGAACAGAGTCTTTTCTGTCTGCGAGAAGAACAAACTCAGTCTAAATATGCAGGGTTTGTGTATTAAACATGTGTGAATGAAACAAAACACAACTTGGGGTATGTTTTTGTTGAGGAAAAAACATAACATAGATCAGAAAATAGCGTAATATGAGCCCTTTAAACTTTCATGATCTAAGTATTATAATGTAATAAAATGAAAATCACACTAATGGCAAACTAACTCGTAAAAACCTTCCCCCACCTCAATGTTTACAGAGTTTCCAGGGTTTGTAGATGATATGGTGTGATGATAAAATACAAAGTAGATTACAATCAGAAGTAAAAGATACACAGACAGTGGTATCAGTCTCCTCACAGAAAGATGAGTGTTGCATGCAGCACATCTTTGACTGTTTGGATTATGAGACGATGCTAATCTCTGTGCTATGCTAATCTACACTACACTTTACATCTCCACGCAGAGCACCAGACGCCTGTATTTGAGCAAGCCTAAGTGGGAATGGTAGAGCTTTTTAATAGACACGCTCATCATGACAATATTAACTGTGAATATTCAAAGTTTGATTTAATATTTCAACCTCCCAGTTACCAGCCTGAGTTACTGATGATTATTCTGCTTTGGTGAGGGCCACACAGGGTTTTAAGATCTCTGGCTCTAGAGCTGTCTGGCATCGTCCTCCTCTGCGGCGTACGGACAACCAGGCCTGGTTAATAACACTAGTAAAACAATGAAAGTGCAAAGAAAGTCAGAAAGCAACACCATATAAAAAGCTATTGCAAAGAAGTCAAAACAAAAGATAAAATACAGACTATAGTAAACAGAAATTGTTTTTTCAGATTGGTTGCATGATTACAAAATGTTCACAAGCATTGCATCACTGTCATTAAAGGAACTTATTGTTTGAAAAAAGGTATTACAATCACATCTGAACCAGGGACTAAACCTGCAGATAGAGGACGAAAGTGTGAAAGTTCAGAACCTCCAGAATTCATCACTGAGCTGCAAAGGCTGCACTAGCACTGATTCATGATTGGCTATAAGTGCTGGGGTTTAGGTAGTGACCATTCAGATCAGACAGAGGCATTTTAGGTTTAAATCAACTTATTCTGCTTTCTGACTAAATAACCAAAACAGAACAAGAACATAAAGTCATCATGTCGAGTGTTTTTGTAATTAAAAATAAATCAGTATTAAAATTGTCTATGTAAAAGTTATATATTATATAACTCAGCCTAAATAAGCAGAGTTTGTGTGTTAAACATATGTGAATGAAACAAAACACAACTCTAGGTGCATTTGTAATGAGGAAACAACATTATAACATAGATCAGAAAACAGTGTAATATGGGCCCTTTAATGAATAAAACATCTTAATTAATGTATCTTTTCAAAGTGTGTATTATGAAAAAAATAAGTTAACAGTTAAGTCACAAATTTCTGAAGTTTGAAAGTTCGATACCTCAACATACACTGTATAGGAAAGAATCATCTACCACTCAGAACCACTCAAAAGTTGCACACAGACGAGTTGTATTTTCGAGTTGACTGCTGTTTCCTTTAAATCCAGTTCTACAAATCAACCCACTGTCTCTTACCCATCATCTCTCAGTCCCCTCAGAGCCCTTCTTCAGACCCTTTCTCCGGACCCCTTCTTCAGAGCAGGTCGTAGCCTCCTCTCACTTCTGCAGACTGTCCAGCTGTGTCATCAGGTGCACAGGCTCACAGCTCACCGCAGAGGAGCGAGAACAGTGTTAATGAGAGAGAGGCTGTGCTTTGGGCTCATGGCTTTAATGACTGTAATTAATGAGGCTGCATCAATGGTACTGCATCATGTTGTGTCACCACCTCCTGCCATTCAGAGCTAATACAAGCCACAATTAGAATAACTAATCACACACAAGGAAGCACAAACATCAGGCCTGGGTGTGTGGGACTGAGAAAAATCTGTTAGAATATTACAGCTTGAAGCAAAGTGAGTGGATCATTGACAGTACAGCCGTGTCTATAATTATGTATGCCGTATTGGGTTTATGAGCCTCTTAATAAGTTATGAATAGCTTTTTTCATGCATGTTTAAGTGATCTTGTTTTGTGAGGTTCTGAATAATTACTTTCAACTGTTAAACCCAAAGGTGCTTAAGTGTGTTTTTTAAAGGGACAATATGAAACTTTTCTAGTGGAGTATTTAACTATTTATCTTCATGGAAACGTCAGGGTGCTCACTGTAAGAATGCATGTTTGTTTTTGTTTTTTTTAAGTATTTAATATAAAACCTAATTGAATAAAAGCAAGGCAAGTAGGCTTAATGCCATACTGTGGAACATTCAAGGCAAATAATTAACATATCAATTGAGACATGCAGGTGGTACACCCCTCACTAGAAAAGTTACATCTTTAAACATGTCTCCACCAGATTTTCTTCACCATGCTGCTATATTTCATTTCAACATGCTTCACTCCTCATATTTGACAGCAGAGGGCGTCACACTCTTGATCCAAGGAGTTATTTTCCACACTGATTTATGTTCAAAAATGTGAGTTAATGCAGTAGTGTGCAAAACTGGCATAAGGGATTGCTATTGTCGACTACTGAAAAATCTGAGAAAGCAAAATTGTTTTAGCACTGCTTACAACAGTCTGTAGAAGCCAATAAAACACTGACTTAACACTAACTTAACTTAACACTAACTTAACTAACTAGATAGATGATTCTAGGGTGGTGCAGTTAATTTTTACTCCATCAACTTCAACATCAATTTCATAACTCTATATTTATTTATGACAACTATTTGTCCATTTGTATTCACATTAAACACGTAAATAATTTAAATAAAAGCACAAAGGCAATATTAATTTGGGAATATCGGCTCTCCAGCATCTGTCAGACTTGCAGAGCACACGCACATCGAGAGGGAGTGGATGGTAGCCCATGTGAGACAAATTAGTTCAGTGAAAGTGAAAATGGAAAAAGTAAGAGCCTACTGCTCCCTGGAGTAGTGAAATGTGTTTGTGTACAAAGTTTAAACCCGACCCTGCTGATTTCTGAGGGGACTCAATAATGAACATTTGGTTTGGTTGTTCCTCTGGGAGAGATTTGCCCTGAGCTCAAATCAAGTCAGTCTCTAAAAGCCACAACGAAAGAAAACTAAATGCAACACACCTGCCACACATGTCTGAAATGAGCTGCTGGAATTAAATGGGTGCGCTGGGGTTTTTCTTTTTTTTTTTTTAATTCCAGCCTAGAGAATACTGAGGTGGATTCTGGGAAATAATTTTCAATCACATTTTCTTGTCAAGTTATTATACCATTTTATATAATCACCTACTTATGATATTCTAGAATTAAAAATAGTATTATAACATAAAAAACATCAGCTAAAGTGCATTTTCTATCCTTTAATGAAATGCTGCTGGGTTTCAGATGAGATCAATAGGCCAATCATTTTTAATTAATGAACAGATGGAGGCAGCTAAAATGAATACTGTTAATATAGATTTTTGTTGTAATACAGTGAGATCTTGGGTCTTTCACTAGAAGAAAAGATCTGGTTCAACATTTGTGAATTTACCTTTTGGATATTTCATGGTGAAATACAGTGTAATCAAGAGGGAGAGTTATACTAGCTATACTAACCAGCTATACCCAGCTATACTACTGAGGTGAAAGTTAAAGGTGCACTATGTAACTTTTCTAGTTGGGGTTCTGACATCTGTTTGTCTCCATGGAGATGCAATTGGGTTTGGGTTGAATGTCTAACAGTATGGCATTAAATTTATCAAGCATTTACTTAATTTAAACACCATGCATTGTTACAGTGAACCTGGTCGCTTCTCCACAGATCTGACCTGTAACAATTGGCCTGATGGTGTCATCTGCTTTTCTGGATGGAGATGTATTAGTTTAATGCCATACTGTGGAACACTGTAGGCAAAGCAATAACATCTCAGAGGAGAAAACCTCTAAAAATGTTACATATATGTATTCTTTTGTATTTATTTGATTGTTTGTATTGATTTATATTTTTGATTTATATTTATATTTATATTTATTTGATCATTGATTCACAATTCAAATAATAGTAGCAGTTTTAGGAATGCCTAGTAATTTACAAGGTCAAAAGACTTAAAACACACTTCATATAAGTACACACACACACACACACACACACACGTTCACTTTCCCCTGTGGACATGTATTCACTGTGGACAAAGAACACACGCTGTCACAGATGGGCTTCAAGCTGCTGCTGCTGTCCTGATAAGAAACAAAACATAATCATAAGTTTATATTAAAACATCACAAAAAAAAATGGCCCTCAAAGTTCAAAGCCACACTCTGTTGCCCTGGAGATTGTAACTTCACACACTGACGCAAATATCAGCCCATTTCATGCCAAAAGCTGGAAAATTCACACTCTAGGCAAGAATTTCAAAGAACTGAGTGGGTTTTTAATAAGTCTGTGTTGCAATACTGTATTTGTTTATTTTATTGCAGCAAACATTATGGAGATGAGGCTAAAGTTAGATCTGTAATAACCAGCCTGATATTTAGATATAAGTAGACAAATAAGAAAGAAAAAAGATACCAGCAAACCTTTGACAATAAACACCACAGACTGTCTATAAATAACATTGTTAACCTACTAGTTGCAGCTTTCCAAATAGGAAGTGAGCATGGGCACCCTTCCAGCTCCATCGACTCCAGCTCCAATTAACTTTGTATTGAAAAAACGTTGCCCCTCTCTCTGTAACTATTGCTGTCAGACTGCTAATTTTGGTCTTAAAAAGAGTCGTATTAACCCTCTCTACATTATCCTGCTGTTTTTATTTAGCTATTTTGTACATAAATCCATTTGCCCTGTAACTGCTAGCCCCAGTGAACTTCATTTGACTGGAGCTGAACACTCCCTTTGTCCACTTCCTTATACAGTCTATGCTAAACACCAAAAGTTGTTAAACTGTAATTACATTGTTATTATACTAGAATGAGGCATGGGAGGAGGTTTGCACCCATATAAAGATATCATTAGCATTTTGCAAACTCAGTTTTGACAACAACATGTGCAGTCCATTGTTGTAGAAATGAAAAGAGCTAGTTCGCCTTTCAGACACTGTGACAGGCTAACCCTGAGTACTCACATTTCAAAATAAATTACAAGTCAATGCCTGGACAGTACTTTGAATTATACCAGAGGTCCTTTCCTAAATTTGATAGTACTTAATCTAGATTACAAAACATTACTGTACTGATGTGTATTCTGGAATCTTTTGTTTGCTACTACATTTTCCTGCTTCTACCATTTAAATTCATTTAAGTTCTATCAAAAATCCTGAATAATTTTGATCACTAAATAATGTGTTGTTGTTGTTTTTACTTTTGTGAATTTTAAATATATATGAATATGAATGAATGAAACGATTTTCTTATTTCCCTGCTGCTTAATACAATGTCAAAACTTTAAACCTATATCTCAGAACCATCCTAAACCTATTTTATAATTTAACAGGAATGAATTACCTAAGGAGCAGCAGCTCTACTCTGAGCAATGAACTTATTAAAGATGCGCTTTGTAACTTATTTGATGGAGGGTCAATCATCTGCTTTTCTTTGTGGTTATGTTATTGCTTTGCCTGGAATATTCCACAGTAAGGCATTTATGGAAACAAGCGACACACCTATAACCAGTTACAGGTCAGTTCTGTGGAGAGGTGACCCCATTCACAATCAGAATACAATGTTTTTCAGTGTATTTCATTAGCAGATAACGCATGTAATTTTTAATACCATACTATGAAATATTCCAGGCAAAGAAGCAACATCTCCAGGGAGACAAGCATGGGGCACTTTTAAAGTTTAGTCAATATAATATTATGACAAGTGAGAGGCTGCTGTGACACTGGCTAACATTTGATAAATCAGTCTATTATATTCCCTTTAAGGTACTTCAATAGACAAGTGGAAAACAGTTCTATGGGCGTGTTCATGATGGACAATGTGGATTTGGGTGAGCCACATGCCGTGACCTGATTCAAACATAGTAGTTTTAATGAGCTGTCTGTCTCGGAGTCCATTCCCCTTTAATAAACTCATCCATCTCTCTGTGTGCTCCAGACCAAAGCAAATCAAAGCGCTCACTACAGACACACTATTGATATATCATCTAATGGAAGTCTGAGGGGAGGCTGTTTACTGCGCTGAACTTTAACTACTTTTCTATTTAGTGTTGCATTTAAAGTCATTATGCACTTAATTTTAGATTGGCGTTAGGTTATGTGCTGTCAGCTGCATTAGCTAACCCACCTGAATGTCATTGTAAGAGAAAGACAGGTAAGGATGAAAGCACTCTGATCTCACAACAAGAAGGTCCTGAAGGCTGAATCCTTCTGTGGAGTTTTCTTTTAGGTGCTCTGCTTTCCCCCATCAACCTAAACCACTGACTAATAATAATAAAATATAATCTAATAATAATAATTTAGACTCTCAAAGATGCTTTACATTGCATTATTCACTTACTCTGGTGGTAAGAGGTAGACTGCCTCTCAGACCACCAAGTTCAACATCTCTGTCTGTAAAACATAAAAAAAGAAATCACTTTTTCACAATAGCTTCGGAAAGTGGTGCCATTATTCAATCCTAAAGAGTAGTAAGTCAACTTTGACTTTTAAGATTTAAAAAGTCAAGTTTGTGGAGCCAATAGCTAACAAAAAATAATAAAGTTCAACATTTGTAGTTATACAGACCCCTGTCCTCCATTATGACATCTAAATCCACAACGTGAATGCAACCTATTGATATATATAATCAGATATTTACTTATGGGAAGATTTGATTATCATTTTATCACAATTCAGATACAAATAGTTGTAGTAGTAGTAGTAGTAGTAGTATCCCTGTGGACATGTATTCACTATGGACAAAGCACACACGCTGTCACGGGCTTCAAGCTGCTCCTGTCCTGATAAGAAATAAAACTCCAAACCAACTAACTGATTTTACTCAACTGCTATTAACACAGAAGAAAAGTACAATAGGAAGTAAAATTGTCAGTCTTAAGTTGTGTGAGAGACTTTTGAGGCTGTGGGCTGTGGTGGGTTCAAGTGTTTGTCAGAGAATAGGTCAACAGGCTGTCAGTCAAACACCTCATCACAAACAGTTATCATCTGACAGCAGACGTCAGCTGTGAAAGAGAAAATAGTAACCAAATACAAATGCCAAAAAAAAAAAAAAAAAAAAAAAAAAACATGTGAAACTCTTTTTCTGACAGGTTTTTGTGCATTTCCAGTTATTGCTTAATATTTATCATCGTTTTACATCACTCAAGGGGAAGTAAAGTTGAAAAATACAAGTAGTGCTGAGTTATAAAAGGAAACCCTCTATCCATACAATACAAAAAAAATCTATTCAAAATGCAGGGAAGATTTATAATGAAGGAACACATTGTTTTGAAGCTGTGTAAGCATGCATTTAGCAAAATAAATGTCTTATATTGTTAGGCTACTTATCAAAATAAAACTATTATGCAAATTAGACAAGCTTTGGCCATTGTTAACAGTTATGGAATTATAAACTTAGGCAAAATTGTCAAAAGAGGGAAAACTAAGCAAGTTTTTTGGTATAATCTAAAAAGTCATTATGTTAAGTAAGTCTTAATGAGAAATTTGTAGTCTAACCTATCATATGCACTTTCATTTCTTCTTCAAGACACCCAGCATGCGCTCAACAACTCCTGACAAACTTTACACAACCTTTTGACTTCTAAAGACATTCCGATAGTTGCTTTGAGGCGCGCGCTAAAACGTGTGGCAGCAGCTTAAGCCTGTGTAAAGATGAAATACAAATGTGCTCGATGAGTGGAATATCTTTAGCGCACAGAGTCCTGACACTCACATGAGCAGAAACCAGATCTCTCTTTTGTCGCTGTGGGTAAAGTGGTGCTCGCTGACAGAGTTGACATTTACCCTGGCTGTCAACACTGTGAACAGAAACACAAAGCTGTTTTAGCCCCGATTCCATAAGCCAACAATGGGCCAGGTGTCAAGCAGTGGACACATATGATTCTATACTGTTTTGACATTAAAAATACAACAGTAGAAAGGTTTGTCCACTCATCGAAAGGTTTGTGGTTCAATCCCAGCTGTGTTGTGTTAGTGCTGCTTTTATTGTTTTGTAAAGGCTGTATTCACAGAGAACAACATATTAACATGTTTGTCTCCCTCTCTTTCCTCCCCGCATTAAGTCACTCCCCCTTCAGAGCGCTATCACAACAAAATCAGAATCGCTTGTGAAACTACTGCACATCTCATCATGTGGGCTGAGCATTGCACAGAATCTTACAGCCAACCACAAGAAGGGTTCGAACAGGCCTGGGAGAAATCGCTAAAATACTCAAACATGGATGGATCACTAAAACCTCGCTGCAGAACAGTTGGTTAGAACAGTTTAATGGAGTGTTCACCATTAAACGAACGTTATGATTCTTTCAATTTATTTTCAATTAAAAAGAAAACAGGAAAATTCACAAGACAAATTACAACAAAAAGGTTTGATTTTCCATTTTTCAATTTGAACAAAATTTAGATGCCGGAGCATAATCCATCTATCATGATTTGCTCAAGTTAAAACATTGTATCCTTGGGAAATACTCTCACATTGCTCCTTCAATTTAGCAGAATTTGTAGATTTTGTTAGTACAAGAAAAGCATCACAAAATCACTCAGTAACTGGTTCACATGGCAACCACAACTACAATAAAGCCATTAAAACAAATCAATCACCAGAAAAATACAGTGTGAAATGCGTGCTGTCTTTCTGTCACTTTCTCCACTCATATCCTCCCACATGGAAACCCAATCTCCTGTGTGACCTTTGCCTTCATCACTCCTCATCCTCTCCCATGATATCCAACCACACTTCCAGCAGGTTACACACACAGCTCTTCTCCAGTTTCCTAATTGATGTCTTGACATATTTATCCTCCTGCATGTCAAAGCTGGTTGGAAGTCCTCACTAAGTCTGTGCTTGGGGTGATTAAGTGTCCCTCTTCGCTTTCCGTCTTTCATATCAATGCCTCATATCTTTAAGAAGCCATCTTTTCAAACTCTTAAGTGCCAAATAGATTTTCTCCTGATCGATGACAGAAGAAAAAGGTGGTGGAGCAGTTAAAAAATGCATTTATTTTAACTGTCCAAAGTCCTGTGACACTTATTGGGATAAATTTCCAAACTTATAGTGCGCATAACAGGTTTTTCTGATTATTATTTGGTTCGGTGGGATTGTATAGTTAATATTTATCAAAGTTTTACAGTTAAGTGGCAGTTTGTGGAAAAAAGTTGAAAAGTGGAACTACAGGAAATAAATAAGTAAGTAAGTAAGTACAGAAAATAGCAAATCTGAAACACCAAAAATCCATCCAAATGCGTGGATAATTTACCAGAAACATTTTTTCTCTTCTGCCAGATTAAAAATTTATTGTAAAAATAGTAGTTTTGGCATAATTTCATTTAGTTTAATCATAATTATTATTTGCAATCAAGACAAGTTTTTGGGCTTTGTTAGCATTTTAGTTGCAGTTATGGAATTACCTCTATGGCTGTGTCTGAATGTCGATTTAATTTCCCATAATGCACCTGGAAAAGTAGTGGGCTTTGGTGGTTACCATGGATCTATATTTGCTGCTCATGCCCAACTAGGAAGTAAATTATAAACTTCACCAAAATAACAGGAAAATAAAGAAAAAACAGTAAGATTTTTAGTCATATCTTATATAGCCATATCTTAGTAAAATGAGTAGTCTAACCTGTCACATACACTTTAAGTATTTGAACGTACGGGTATGGTAAGCTTTTCACCGTGACAAACTCAGATCATTTTCCCAAACAAAGTGGCCACTCCAGTGTGGAATCTGACATGTGTGATAACCTCTGGTCCCCTCCTCACACAGGGCCCTTTCAGAGGCACTGAGCCATGGACACTTGGGTTTGTATTATAAGCCCCTCAGCTACACAGGGTTAATGACGCACACTGTTGAAGGTGTAAACAGCCAGTGTCAGAGAAGGTGACGGAGGAGCAGACACTTGTAAATGTTGTCATGCATCAGAGGATATGATGTTATTGCAGCAGGTTTTGGTTTCTTAAAGGGCTGTGCTATAGCCTAACTGGTAAAGACTTCAGTCAGTGATTGTAACTTAGACAATAATAGGATATTTCAAATTCATTTTATATCTTGCAATTCTCAACTTCATGATTCTTTTTAGCTCCTTTTGCGTTGGTTTGGTTATGCAATTCATGAGTTAGGAGCACAGACTATATACTATATATAAATGGACATAGCAAACTCGCTAGTGGCCGCGTTCCAAATAAGAAGTGAGAATGGGGTGCACTTCCGGCTCCATCGAGTCATTTTGGTCTTAAAATGTTCGTATTAACCCGCTCTACATGATCCTGGTGTTTTTATTTCGCTATTTTGTCCGTAAATAAATTCCTATTCCTAACATGGACCTGGCTCCAAATTCGCTCCTATAACGGCTCGCCTCGTGAGCCTCATCTGCCGTCACGCTCCCTCAGCCTGCTTCTTTATACAGTCTATGGTTAGGGGTAGTCTTGTAACAGCATGGCGGTGCAATGGTTAGAATTCATTACCACTCAACAAGCAGGTCATGGGTTCAAATCTCAGAGGGGGCAGGGCCTTTGTAAGTTGATTAATAATAATAATAGATTTGATTCATGTTGCACTTTACATTTGCATCTCACAGTACTACAGTTACTTCAAATCACACACAGCATAGTAACTGTGTGTAGGCTTCCCCTGGCCTCTGCTGGTGCATATAGTAAAATTGATTTGCTTGTAAATACATAATGTCAAGAAGCTCTTTAATCTTGATGATAAGGATAGTTACAACAAGTATGACAGGGGAAAAACAACAACTTTACCCCAAGAATAGCAATGACTACCTAACTATATCTGCATAAGACCACAACAGCGTTACAAACACTGAGTTCAAATTAAAGCCATTTTCTAGCGTCTGATGTGCTGCCTCCAGGTTGAACTCTTAATGACTACGGTGTCTATGAATAGAGATCCTCGCCTGCTGGGCTAGGTGAATATTTTCAAATAAATTATAGCTTTTATTGGTGTCTAAGCAATCAACTCCCTCTGCAAAGATCATCAATATGAAAGCGTTACACTCTGCTGCAGGCTACAGTCTAAAATACTGAGATAAAGCTGGTATTTTTTATATAAGTCTAATCTTATTTTCAAAGAGTGATGCAAATCTCTTTACAATGATTCAAAAATGGTTCTAAATTATAATAATAAGTTTTGTAGATTAAAGCTTCAAGGCCAATCGGCTCATGCTACGCTTTGAATGCCTGAAATCTTTGCAATAAAAAAAAAAACAGAAAAACTTTTTGTGCAAGATTTTTATGTGGTAGTTCTATATTATTTGCCTGGCCTCCATTCGACTGTCCTTGCATTTTTCTGTGCAGTTCATCAGAGAGGCAGTGTGTTAGGCTAATCAGGCTACTGTTGTCATTACATTGACCTTATGGGGTGAATAGTGTGGAATAGTTTAGCTTAGAGTATGGAAAAATGTTATACGCTCACCATGTATAAAGAATATATAGCATTTGGCTCCAGTCAAATGCGAATACGAAGATTTTAATACCAAAATGACAGAGAGAGAGAGGGTTGACAATTTCTCAATGTAAAGTGAATTGGAAACAGAGCCGATGGAGCCAGAAGCACCTCCATGAACACTTCCTATTTGGAACGTGGCGGCTAGCGGGTTAACTATGTCCATTTATATACAGTCTATGAGGCTAACGCAACTTTAGCAACAATCTGAAGCACTGTAGTCATTATGATACACCAAGCAACACCATAACCTTATATGTATTCAACGCCATTCTTATCTATTCCTATAAGATCTCCTCCTCCCCCCATTACTTTACCTGAGAAAGTCATAACAGCAGATCACAGACAAGCCGAGCAGCAGCATCTGATGGAGGACACTTTTCCCACGGCTGCTGTCTCCAGTCAGCCCCAAACTCCTCAGTCTATCAAAACAACCAGCGTGTGTGGCTGTGCATGCTAGCTACTATCACCTCAAGACTCTGAAGCAAGGTGCCCTCTGTGTTCTAAAAGTGGGAAAACGCACTGTGGAGATAGTGATTATGTGAGGACGTGAGGAGACAAAGGCGGAGATGGGTGGGTTATCTGAGTTCTGGATGACTGGCAGACTCAGACAGAGCAGAGGAGAACAGAGCAGAGAGGAGACAGGGGGCTACTGTAGGTCTAAACCGCAAAACTACTTTCTCACGAGGTGGATCAGGAGACAAGACAAAGTGTATGGTACAAGAATTAAAGGTGCACTATGTAACTTTTCTAGTTGAGGGTCTGCCATCTGCTTTTTTCCACTGAGATGTTATTTCTTTGCCCAGTGCATGGCATTAAACATACAGTAGATATATATTTTGATTTACATATGGAAGTATTTTTGTTCTGTGGTGATAACCAAAGTCTTCTCTGAGCAGGGTTTCATGTGCCTCTTCAGACTTCCAAGACTGTATATACTTGAGCTGCTGGTGTCATCTGTGTGGAGATAGATAAGTTTATACCAGGCAAAGCAGTACATTTTTCATGTTTCATCAAGCATCTGTCAGACCCTTCACCACAAAACTTTGCATAGGTCACCTTGCTATAGTGATGCTCACAGCGTAGTGATATAGAGCAGTGATTAACTGTACTACCTCTGCGGTTATACCAAAATAATCCACAGCAGTTTGACATTGGAACTGTCCCTGACCACGGCATAACCGTTTTTTAAAAGAGGTTAATAAATAAGTAAAGGTCACTAAAGAAGAAAAACTATCTACTTTATTTATCTGTTACGTTTTCTCAAATTTTGAGAGTTTGATTATATCAGGGTCCCATTGCGAGACAGAGCCACCATCCAATCACTGCAGTTTAGTAAAGACGTTTAGCCTCCCTGAACTTATTTCCCTGGCAGATTGTCTGTAAAAGTAACTCTCTTTTTCATTATCTGCTTTTGAAGTGAATGGAAATCCATTTTAAACTTTAATTAAATGCTTGGAATAAATTTTGTCGCTTTAAATATAGTCACTGCTACTTCAGATATCAGGCTTCTACCTAAATGAAAAACTGCATTGGATATATATTATTGCTGAAGTTTAGTTTTATTGAACAAACACTAGTAAAAGTCTTTGTTATTCACAGTGCTTATGTGTGTTATTGTATTAGCTTAAAGGTCCTATATTACACAAAATTTACTTTTGTGAGCTTTTAGCCATGTTCTAATGTTGTTACCTCCTCAAAAACAGACCTGGACTTGTGTTGGAGTTGTTTTGTTTCATTCACACATGTTTGAGTAACTCTTTATTATTAGCCTACATCTACTGCTCAAAATGCTCTGTCTCACCTTGTGATGTCATGAAGTGGTAGTTTTCAACTTAACATCTCCTTTTACCTTTAGTTCAGTTGAGATTGGCAATTCCAGGGCTAAAATCATCCAAGTGATTCTAGTGAAGATGTGGAGCACTTCCTGTATTACCACATGACATCACATGTTTTCTGTTTGAGACAAGAACTCATCTTAAATATGCAGGATTTGTGTGTTAAACATGTGTGAATGAAACAAACACAACTCCAGGTATGTTTTTGATGAGAAAACAACATTATAACATAGATCAGAAAATAGAATAATATGGAGCCCAAAGTGCGATAGGGAAAACTAAGCAGCATTTACTCTGACTAAGCACAGTATTCGAATGGACTCATAATGCATAGCCATGAGTTTTAATTAGCTGGCAATGGTGCACTTGGTAATTAAAACAGATTGTTGGAACAAATGCCATTGCCTGCTGTTGTGGCATAGTTTGCCCATACACAAACATATGCTTTATTAATAACAATAAAAACGACATTCTCTGCACATCTATCAATTTGCGCTGTTAAACAGTGGGTTCATATTTGGGGATTGTCAAGTTTAAACTCATTTTCATATAACTGTTTCACTTTCTTTCTTTCTCTCGGTTGGTTGTTTTAACCACTGTATGTAATATTTGACCCTGAGCAATGACACTGACCGTAATCTACACCAGATGCCCTTCCTATGATGACGGAAGAAAGCAATATGTATTCACAACCATGTCTGAGGAAATAATTCCTAAAAATCTATGCAATTACTGAACCAGTTTTATCAAGACTGACTTTCTAATGGCTTTTTAAAGTCTTTTTAACCGAGAGGTCCACAGCCAGTCCTCTGTCAGTAACGGAATGTGGTGGAATAAGGAAATAAGTAAAATCATTTTGTCATTTTGTCCAGCGCTAACTTGACATTATTTTTATTTTAATTTCTTACTGTAGAGCCAAGGAAATGCTTTCTTCCAAATGCAATTCTATTCCTCCTATAACAACTTTATAAACCACTGAAAGACCTTTGTGTGACTCATAAAAAAGCTCCTTCCACCTCTATCTACAAATTGTCTTTTTGTTTTTTAATGCCTCTGCTGTGTGTTGTCCAATAAATGAAAGATTGACAGTCCAATCCCAGATCTGACAACTAGAGCGTATTGGCAGTTTGTCCTTGAGCAAGACACTTCATCTATCATAGTATAAATCATCATACACAAAACTTCAACAACTTCAGCTTGGCCACTTCTAGTTTCCTCATATTGATTGATTGATTTATTTATTGATTTCCTTTATTGTCATTTAATGGAAAACAAAAACAATTAGCAACTTCCTCTGATGCAGATACAGACAAGACAGCACTATGAAGCCAAGATATTCTACATATAAAAAAACACAACATTTATGGCAGAGAATTATTTATGCCATCTTAATGAACTTTATGGACATATTTGGTTGCCTTGTATATTTTTTGTATCCTGTTCATTCTTTTCTAACTGTGGACTGAATCCTATTTTTGTCTGGAATAAAGAATAAATAAAATAAATACATTTAGCACACTGATACCTGGATAAGAACTATTTTTTAGCCTTGAAGTGCGCTTATCTTTAACCTGTAAATATAACCTTATCTAAATTAGTATAAACTTCTTCACTCATTCTGCAAACAGACGATTCCAACTTTAATTATTTAGTTTTGACATTGTGCATTTTTAACACACAAATGCTGCCTCAAACACTCTGAAGCAACTGTCTTCTGCTGTACGGGGAACTCATCTGATGAAGTGGCATTACAATTATAGTGAGATGCATTTAATCACACCTCCAGTTATCATTAATACTTCCTGTGTCAAATTAGCGCAAACAAAACGCTCACTTCCTCCTCGAGATTAGCTTTTATCCCTTCAGCATCCAAATGTCTTTAACACCTTTGATAGCAATGAGATAAGGAGGCTAGGCTGACTTGTCACATCAAATCAACATGTCATGCATTTATAGTTGGCACAGTTGGAGCAAACTTGTGAAATGGCCCCTCCAGCAATCTCGCTACAGCCTAGGGAGCTTCGAAGTGGACTTGATGGTAACTACGTGAGACAGAAGTGGCGAGAGCAAGGGGAGTTTGACAACAGGCGCCCTCTCATCATGCCCTAGTATATATTTATTGCTCAGTGTTCTTTGTGCACGCTAGCCCCTCCCATCTGTGAGTTATAACGTGTTTTTGTCACAGCTTGTATCCAGGCACAATAAAAGCAAATCAGGTTAGGAGACAGAGGGTTATGAGGCTAGCTCTTTGTTAGTGAGGATGGTCAAAGAAATTGTATAGACAGAATGAAAGAAAAAGACCAGAAAGGAATTGTTGGATTATTGACAGAGGGGTTTCCAATTGTTTCAAAATGCAATAACAAAAAATGCAGACTCATTTATTTGTACCTAGCCTTATGTGTTTTAGGGTGTGAGTGTGTGCATGTGTGTCTGTGTGTATATGTGGGTGAGACTGTTCATGTTTCTGTGAGGTGTATGGTTGTGTGTGGTCAGGCAGTTGTGGAGGTGCATGGGCATATGGGACTGTTTTTAATGACTGCAAAACAAAGTGAAAAGTGCTTTATAAATAAAGTTTGATTTGATAAAGTGAATAATTTGGGATTTGCGTCAAAGTTAGTTGTTGAAGCTTATAATATGGCAGCTATATATAGCAAGAGGGCACGCTTTGGTTTGCAATGAACAACTGATATTAAATAAAAATACATAGGCCAATATAAAAAAAATATAATAAAAGTGGATTTTTGTAGGGTTAACGAGGCATATCAGCCAATCATGATCCCTCTTTGTGTTTTCTGCACATCACATATTTGCTCAGCATTAAAAATGCTTTTGTCAGATTAAGATGCTGGTGGTTGAGTGAAAAGAAAAAGTAAGGACCTTATAAAAATAGGACATCCCAGAGAGGAAAGGAGCTTTGAAAAGCTGTAAATGTGGTTTGTGTTTAGTGGCAGTATCGGAGCAGCCAGGGAACCATGTGTTTACAGGATGTGAGAGAACAGTTATTTACAGCAGGGCAAGTCAAGTGTACTCCAAGACAATACGAAAAATGTCACTTCACGATTTTACACTCACTGAATAGAGTCTGTGGACTGTAAAATGCATGCTGTTTTATATTATTTATTTATATATTATTTTTGCCAGCTTGTTTACTTTAGGTAATTCATTTAGAACAGATTTGGAAGAGCAAATGACATTTAATGTGAAGATGTACAATGGCAGTCAAGAAAATACAACACAAGTTAATAGTAGTACCATTTTCTGATTCTGTATGTTAATGCTATTATTAATGTCCGATTTGTTTTGTCTTTAAAGTCTATTTTTTAATAAATTGCACCTACTTATTTCAAAGCCGAAGTCTTTCCAGCCTGGTGAAAGTCGGTCAGACAGCGCCGCTGTGTGGCCACACGATGTTACTGCAGCACCCCGCAGTGTTTACAGCTGCTAGGCAACAGCCCCAGTCTGAACTCACTTGTAGCGGACTCACTTCAGTTCAAGACATAAACATGGAGAAATCTGGAAAGGAAAGGAAAGATTTGGTTAAAGAAAATACTATTCACATCGAGACAATAAAGAAAGAGCGCAGACACCAAACACTGTTCACGGAGTTCAGCCTGAATCCACGCAATAAACGTGAGTAGCCCGTCTCTGCGTCTCTATGATCAGACAGTCATGCTGTGTGCAAACAGCGTTAGACAGACAACACACAGACCTGCTCTTACAACATGAAGTCGTATTTTAGTAGTTTATTTTGGACCCACGGTGACACCTGTCTCTCTTTTGGTTGTTCTGCACAGCCATTTAGGCCTCTGTTCCCTCTTCCCACTCTTCCCACTTGACAATGTGGAAAACCCCCCCAAAAAAAACCTTTTCAGTCATGATAAGAGTGGGATTTACATATCCTAGATGTCCTAGAAAATATAGTATTCCACTTTATCACAAAGAAATAAAGACTTTTTGGTATATATAGGCACCAAGACCTATAGCCATTCTAATTTACAATGAATAAACACTAAGAATCAAATCAATTCAACAATTTGAGGTGGTCATCCTTAATAGTCCCTTTCACTTTTCCTCACATTCTCCTCTCTTCACAGTCCATGTCCTGCCTGACAAACCCATGTCCAGGAAACCCCCGGAGGTGGTCACAGAGAACGGTAAGAGGGGCTTATTGATAAATATTTTGTAATAGTAGCCTAATATTATATATTATAATAATACAACAGTCTGGAACTCATTAACCCTTTAGATTAAAGGTGCACTATGTAACTTTTCTTGATGGTTGATGCTCCTGCAAGTCTCATCTACACTGTATTATACTTGATTTGCCTGGACTACACACAGGTTAGATCTGTGGAAAGGTGACCCCGGCTTGCAGTTAGAATACACTATTTTCAAGGTATTTTGGAGCACACTTGCAATTAAATAGATGCAAGATACATGTTTAATACCAAACTGTGGAACATTCCAGGCTAAGCAATAACATCTCCATGGAGACAAGCTTTTCCAAATAAAGTTAGATAATGCACCTAGACCTGAGTGCTAGACACCACTACCACAGTAACTTTGTCTGATGCATTTATGTTCTAGCTGATTTTATCAAAGCTTTCCATAAGGCTCGAGAAGAACCCACCAAAAAGTACAGCATGCCACAGACGGAGAGCCAGGAGATCGGCTGGGTCTCTACTCCTCTAGTGAGAATGAGAAACATGTACCTTTCATATTTCATATCGTTTGATCACTAATTGTCCTGTTATTTTCAGACAGTAGTGGACCACACTGGCCGAAGATTTAACTTTAATCGATTTAGCACAGATGTCACCATACACAAGGAGCTGGCTCTTCGAAAAGGAGCTTAAGGACATAACATGTGCACCTGTAAAATCAAAACCTTCAGTATTTTTATTATTCCAATAGTTTATCATGACAAAAAAATCACAGTATATAGAAGTATTGGCAAGTTAGAATAGTGACGAGAAGAATTGTGCAGTATTAAGAATTGAGAATTTGAGTCAAAGCTTACTCAACAGCAGTCACAATTTATTGTAATGACATACTAACGAATGAAGATTTGGGATTTTTACAACGTGCACTTCACCTTCAGCAGTACAGCAAATTGCAAGAAGAAATGATGGATGATAATATTTGTACACATTTCCGTCTCCTGTCCGTAATTACTCCACTTGAGAGTCTTTCAAAGGCTGTCCTGGTTCTCTGGTTCCTTCTTTTGGGTTCCATATAAAAACATTTTTGTGTAGTCCACAATCAGCTTCAATCCTCAAAGGACACATCCCACTTTACATCCATGTTTAGCTTAGTGGCTTGTATGCACCAGGCCTCATGACCGATTTTTCATTTTTCTTCTGACTGACTTGCCTGGACGTTTCTGAGGAAAAAGATATTAAAACACAGTATTAGTTAAAGGTGCACTATGTAACTTTTTGGTCAGGGGTCTGACACCTGCTTGTCTATGGATATGTTATTGCTCTGCCTGGAATGTTCCACAGTATGACATTAAACAGCTCTATCTTACATTTATTCAATTACAGATGTTTTACTGCTCAAAAATACCTAAAAAAAAAACAAAAAACAGGCATTCTGACTGAGTGAGGTTGCCTCTCCACAGATCTGACCTGTAACTTGGTCTGGTTTGGTCTCCATGATGATAAAAGGTTTAATGCCATACTGTGAAACGTTCCAGACAAAACAATAACATCTCCATGGAGAAAAACATTTGAAGGACCCTCCACCAGAAAAGTTACACAATGCACCTTAAGTAATTACGACTACTAACATTATTATTTAGCATTTAAAACAATAATTGCCTTTAAATCTTGATACTCACATTCTGTTTGCCACCTTTTCCTTTCTTTCCTCCTTTTGGACCTTTCCCATGGGCGACTTTAGCTCGAAAACTGGACACGTCATTGTAGCTCTCTTTGGTGTTCCATTTTGTTCCACTCTTTTTTCCACCAAAACCAAACTTCTGGTCTTTGAATTTCCTCTTTGCATTGGGCCTGTGTAGTTATTATAATACTGTTAATAATGATGAAAATCTAAAATGCAAATCTACAACGCAAAATAAACAGTTCATTATTTCTTACCCCTTTTTATTTGCTTTCTTGGAGACCTGAGAAGGTTCTTTGCCTGCTTTGTGGTCTCCTTCCATAAATTCCAATTTGTCTGTCATTCCTAAAAATAAATACAACATTAAATCCGCACAATTCTCTTGCAATTTAGCAATTATATATATATTTCTTTACCTTTCTGATATTTCTTCACAGCTGACATCATAGCCTTCTTCTCCTTCTGTCTCTTCTGCATCACCTCAATTTGAACCTAGACACACAAATATGTATTAAATACTGTGGGTTAGTAATTCAAAACACCAGTGAAATTTCCAAATATTAATTACACTAATCAAAAACATGTGTTTTCTGACCAACCTTTTTGCCAAACTTCCTTTGTTCACGAAGCTGCTTAGCCTTTTCTGACCGTTCTATTATGCTCTGTTTTGCAATAAGCTTCTTCCGAATCTGTAAAACAAAAACACAATCAGCACCATTGATGATTTACAGAAATACGTTGTAAAAACCCATAAGAACAGAAAGGACAGTACTGACCTTCTGCATCTGTTGGTCAGACTTTGCCATCTCTGCAAAATAGTCATCAGGCCTCTTTGTGGCAATGCCGTGTTTGTTTAGAAGTGGCAACGCTCGTAAGACTGTGGCTTGAGCCTGACGATAACTGTGAGTAAAGAGTACTTTTAAAAATTTGCATTGGGAGTAAGTAATTATTTATACTACTATGTTCAATTAATTCCTCATTTTGCACAATAAAAGCAATGTAAATGTATTGTATGTTTTAAAATTATAGCACATTCCTAGTTAGTGAATTTTGAAAATGCAAATTCAGCTCTTTCCACAACATCCACAAAATATAATGGGAACTGCACCAGACTTTAGAGCAGTGCAGATCTAGATAAGTAACTTGGTGCATGTTTTGACATTTAATATTTCCAAGAATAAAAATAACACAGAAGGCAATGAGCACTGGCCAAGTGGTGCTTACAAGAACATTTCTCTTTCAAAGTCGTCTTCTGCATTTATTTCTTCGTTTGAAGGTTTCGGCTCTCTCCCTTCAGGTTTCGCCAGAACATCTTCAGCGGGTAAGTTTGTGAGGTCTAACCGCTCCACCCAGGGCAGGTCTTTACGGAAGTCTGCAAGGCAGTGCTTCAGACCCTCCTGTTCACAACACAGAGTCAATAACAAATTACACAATGCAGAACAATATTATCTGTTTCACTGCGTTTGGTAAAACTGTCACAATAGGTGTTACTTACCACATTGTTTGTAAACTTTTTCGCTTTATCAACCATTAGATTCATACCAGGTTTAAGCAGACCTTTGGAAAAAGCCTCCTGGATCTGAAAAACACAACAGCGTATAACATATTTATTGTAAACATAACCAAATGATGCATAAAACAGCACACAGCCATGAGAGTAGATTTTGTACATGATTGATAAACTCAACGACAATCGGACTTAACAGAAATAAACGCTCAGTTGTTAATCACATTTACCTGTGAATATATATATATATTTTTAATTTAGCTTAAACATTTATTTGGCCCATCATGTTATGTTTTTCTCATGATGAATGTATGTAGAGTCCCTCAGTCGTCCAGGTAGAATCCATGGCAAAAAGAGAAATTCAGTCTGTTAACTGGAAAAATACGAATATGTTTTGCAGCTCATCCAAGCTGCTTCTTCAGTTCTGGTCAGATGTTGGTGGACACTGCTTTATATCTGCGTGAAGGGAGGGGCCAACTACAATGAAATTACTCTGAGACTACACATATTTGTTTACAATTTCTGTTAGTTAGGTGAGTCTATTCAATATGGAGTGTGGGTGTAGTTAGCATATCCATTCAGGGCCATGATGGGTGTTTTCACACCTCTGGACCTGACCTGGCTAGTCCCATTGTTTTCTCTGTTTGTTTTGATTTAGGTTTGAGGATAGAGTTATAGATGGGAGACAAATGATGTCTGAGACCTCCATTTCTGTTCAAGGAAGGATGCTCTTTCTTGACAAAAACAGCCTCTTTAACTCCCCTCTCAAACCAAGAAGCAGCTTGGATGAGCTGCGAAACGTATTCGGCCAAATAAACTTTGTCCAGTTGACAAATTGAATTTCTCCTTTTGCCTTCTCATGATGAAGTTAAGCACTACAGTTCGCATAGCCTCCGTGTTAGCATGCTAATAAAAACTAACCTCTCCATCTGATAATTCACTGCCCTCTTCCTCCTCCTCTGAGTCCGGGCCGAGCTCTGCGTGCTCGTCTGTCGTCTCCATTATGTGACTATCGATAATCATAAGGGCCTGTTCTGAAATATGAAATATAAACAATATAAACTGCTCCAGTCCTATGCGCCGCACATGCACAGAGAATCTCACGTGGAGCGGAAGCTGCGAGATACAACATCCGGTTTATGCGGGTTGCCAGATCGGTTTTCAGTTTTCAGTAACCTACAAGAATTTCAACTAGAAACCTTCCATGCTGTCAGTGGCATACTTATTAAACCAGTCAGGCGTAATTAAGCTACTGAAAATAAAATAGGCCTTGTGATTGATTGATTGATTGATTGATTGATTGATTGATTAATTAATTTAATACATGTTTAAAAATTATTTAGTTAGTTATACAATAGTACACAATTAGGTCAAGTAATGGGCTTAAAATAATTAGCACAGCTTCCAATATAACTGTATTTATAGAGCAAAGATGACCAAAGTGCTTTACAAATTCAAAGCTTAGTTGAATAAATAATGAAAAAAATAAAATAAATAAAAAGTGTGTTCTGATTGAATATTCACATTGATTTAGGCCTGCCCATTGCGCATTATCATTCACACTGGTCGGATGCCAGCTCTATAAGCTTCAAAAGGAGAAGTCATTACCGTGAGATAATGACTTTTTCAGCCAAGCTCAGAGACACTGTTCTTGATTCACACTGTCATTGTCATCTCCACTGACAAGCGGCCTCCTAATGGTACAGAGCAGCTAAGAGCAGCTCCTGTCAGGCTTTACTGGAGATATTCTTGGCTGCTGAAATATGGGACAAAACACAATAAAAGCCCATAATAGCATTTAATGGTTAAGTCATTTCACTTGGCATAAAGAGCAAAGAAAAAGTGCACTATTCACAAGAAAAGGACTCATGCTAAAGCTATTTACATTATTTACATTAGATCATTATTTTATCATTCGTTCAGCAACATTGATCTAAAATGGCTTAAAACTGAAAAGGACTTCCTGTTATAAACAGAAAGAAACTATTACTTGGCCAACAAGTTTAATTCTTTGGATATTTGTGAGTTCACAAACTCTCAAGAATTCACGTGGACCTCCTCCCACTGTTGCAATCAGCCAGACCAATGGTTCAGACCAATCAGCACAGCACTGAGGTTTTGGGAAGCCAAAATGAAGAGCCAAAACAAACCAAACAAAGATGGCGATGCCATGACAACCTATTTAAGCTAAATACATATGATTGAGGTTTTGTTTTTTTTGCATTTGTGGAGAGAAAGATGTCTGTGCTTTTCACTTAGCAAATATGTGGAAGAACCCCCATCAAAAAGTTACCTAAAAAAATGATACTGTGGAACAGGCAAAGCAATAACAAGCAAAGTTGACCTCTCATAAAAAATAAATAAATAAATAAATAATAATAATAATACAAATAAATATAAAAAACGAGCACCTTTCCTTTATGCTTTGAATTTGTCCTTTTGACTTCCCCTATGACACTAGCCTTGGTGATGTGTGTTAATAAAAGCATGCACACAGCTCTGCATACTGTTTATATGCATTTGGGGCCTATAGTGTTGTCCTCTGCTGGAGTTCATGTGATGGATGAGGCTTTTAATCAATAATGGAAATTCAACATGAAGTGACAATAGTGTAGCCTACAACATGCACATAAGAAACGCTTAGAGAAAACCAATAGAAACTGTCATCATGGTACCAATACAAAGTGTAACACTGCCCCTTTTTGGTCAAATGGTTCATTACACTCACATTTAATTCAACAAAATGAAAGATAGGATGTATCTTAATGTCCACATTTTCTCTTAAACGTGCATTGTGTAACTTTTCTGGTGAACGATCCATCAAATGCTTGTCTCCATAGAGATGTAATTGCTTTGTCTAGAATGTTTCACAGTATGCTATTAAACCTTTCTATTTTCATGGAGAGCAAGACCAAGTTAAAGGTCAGATCTGTGGAGAGGCAACCCAGCTCACAGTCAGAATGCCTGTTTTTCCTGGTATTTTTGAGCCATAAAACCACCTGAATTTGAATAAATGTAAGGTAGAAGTGTTTAATGTCATACTGTGAAATATTCCAGGCAGAGCAATGACATATGCATAGAAATAAGCAGATCACGGACCCCCAACTTAAAGGTTTCATAGTGCACCTTTAAATTTGATCTCTGTAATGCTCATTTTTTTACAATGGTCACTTTTATTCTTTGTAAAACACTGGTTTACTAAGTATAATAGCACTGCCTTGTGAATACATCAGCACTTGTCCCTGCTAAAATATGTGAATGGTTTAGTACTAATTTTAAAGGTGCACTGTGTAACTTTTTGGTTGGGGTCTGTCACCTGTTTGTTTTTATGGAGATGTCATTGCTCTGCCTGCAATGTTCCGTAGTATAACATTAAACAGCTCTACTTTACATTTATTCAATTACAGGTAGTTCAAAAATCCCTAGAAAAACAGACATCCTGACAGAGAAAAGCATATGATGGACCCTCCACCAGAAAAGTTACACAGTGCACCTTTAAGTCCAGTCTTTTACTGCAATAACGTTACATTCACTGGTTATAATTTCCTCTGTTTCGGGGCCTCTGGAGGGTAGGGGCACTGTTTGAAGGTGGACCCATTAAAGCCAGCTGTTTCTGCCCTGACTCTTTAAGCATCAGCACTTCCTTCATCTTTGTTCCATGAGCGCCTCTGCTCTGTGTCTCTGGGAGGGGCAAAAACTGCAGACTGGCATTGCAATGTCCCTCACCATCCCAGTGCCTACACAGCACAAAATACAGCCCAGTTTTACACATATATATGTGGTTTGAGCTTTCTCCTGTGAAGTTTTTTGAAAGAATAAAGAGGATTCTAGATTAACAATGGTGACAATTACAAAGAAGCACAAGGACAATAGAAATATAACTATATTTCTATTGAATTCAAATCATGCTGTCCTCAGTATTGTATCTTTGCCATAGACTGCTTGGGATTTTAGAGATATATTGTGTAACTTTTCTGTTGGAGGGTCTGACACCAGCTTGTCCAAATGGATTATCCACCAATACGGCTTTGAACTTACCTTAATCAGTCAAGCGTTTTTAGTGCTATAATATCTTGAAAAAAGATGTACTATTACTGTGAGTAGAGTTGCTTCTCCACAGATCAAACATGTAACTTAGCTGGCATCACCTGCTTGTCACCATGGCGATACATGTGGGATAGTGGACCATTCCAGGCAATAATATACTAGAAACAAGTAAGTAGACCCTCCAGCAGAAAAGTTGCATATAGTGCAACTTTAACTAATCTCTATTTATTTGATTGTATTATTTAGGTTTTTTACCTGACTCCAGTAAAGTTAACAGTCATTTCTGTTATAACAATTCTATGCAAAACACAGGCTATCCATACAGCCACTGAAATAAAAGTAAAATGGTTTCGGATGTAGTATAGTGTTTGAATAAAATTATATGTAAGTCTATTAAGATTGCATGAAGAAAAATTTATATTTTCTCACAATCAAAATGTATTCAAATATAAATGAATTACAGCACTTTTCAGTCAAGCATTGTTCTGGCAGAGTCCTTTGAATTTTTTTCCTCTCAAAAATATTATATTTTCTGCAATCTCTGGAAGTGTACTCATTCATAAATTTAAAATATGCCATATTTTAATTAAATATGGAACATACACCCCCCTCCATACATAAAGCAACACGCAGTTTGCAGAGGTCGGCCTCATTACACCCCATCAGTACTGGGATTGGATATAAAGTTGACTCTCATGAAATTTTAAGCTCCACATTTACCCTTTCTCGGTGTGTTCCTTATCTCCTCTTCTCTTCTGGCCTCTATCTAATCTGTACATCCCCCTTCTCCTCTCCTCTCCTCTCCTCTCCTGGCCTCTATCTCATCTGTGCATCCTCCCTTTTGCACCTGATGATGATTAGAGTCGAAAACATAAATGAATGGGAGGGAGCCGGCTCGCCAGCTCAGACGGAGGACAGCCACAGAATCTTTAAGGGAAATGCGACGTCAACTTCTATCAGCACTAAAAAGCCTTGTGAGCACAGAGCAGCAGGACCCATGCATAATCACCTTATTATATCCCTTTGAATGGAAAAGTGAAAGGAAAAATTGATCTGATTAGAGGGGGGAGAGGAGGAGACTGAGGGAGGGAGAGAGAGGGGGATGCAGAGGAGAAGGAGAGGAAGAAGTATGGAGGAAATTAAAGGAACAAAGATGGGAGGATTTGCTATTGTCAATGTCCTTTGAGTTTATTGCAGACATAGAAAGTATCTTGAAGACCTCCGCAAAGGCACTGATCCAGACTCGCATGGAAAATCTTTTAGTTCAATCAGTACTTTACTTTATGTAAGTTTTTTCTGCCTTATACAAACAGTTATCAGTCAAAAAATGTATATAAATTATTCAAATGGAAAAAGGCGACATATTTATTTAGAGTCAACATTCATTTTCTGAGAGTTTTCATTTTCTGATGATGAAGTTTGAAATGTGTATATTCTTTGTGAAACTATAGGTTAAATAACACAATAAAGTCAGTTTTTGAATATTTTGACATCAGAATTTCAGATGGATATTTTTTAAGCAACCACTGCAGATCTGAACAGAAAATAGAAAACTTTAGACGTTGCAAAGTAGTTATTTAGAGACACCTGGTGGTAAAAGTGCAAATTACATCTCCAGCCTTCAAACTTTGGCGGTTTACTTTATTGTCTCTTCAGCATAAATGTAAACTCAGTGCATGTTTAAAGATTGAGTTGCAAATATTGGGGATTGCTTGTTGTGTTCAAGGTCAAACAATAGGATGTGTCTGCAGATGTGCTGATGGAGACCAGGATCCAGTCCAAGCTTCAGAACTACAAACGTCAGCAAGAATAAGAACAATTTTTGAATATTGTTTGTATATGTTTTTAGTTTATTTGTTTATTTATATGGATCTTGGTCTTCATTATAATAACATTCCAGCAACAAATCATTACATTACATTACAATTTTAGGTAATAATTACATTTTTGTGTTCTAGTAATTCATTTCCTTAGATAGTTTTTGTTCTTATACATATATATATACTGGACTAAGTAGGACTTTTGTGTGTGTTCATTCCCAGATAACACATAACAAACAATATGCTTAATAAATTGAGACAACATTTACAATTGTAACAATATAAAATTGTCCACAGTAACTTGACAAACCTGGAGTGATGTGTAGTAGTTTCATTAGCAGGATGCACGCTGATTGTGTTGTAATAATGCTCTGAAGGGGGTGTAACTTAACGAGGGGAGTAAAGGGAAGGGAGACTCAGAGGGTTAAAAAACAAAAGTGAAACATGTTAATGATGTTGTTTTTGGCGAATATAACCCAATTTACTTAAGACAAGTAGTCCAAGTTACAGGCCAGATCTGTGGAGAGGAGACACCGCTTACAGTAAGAATGCATGTTTTTCAAGCTATCACAAAACACCTTTAATTAAATGATTGCAAGACATTTAAAGTTAAATGCCATACTGTGGAACATTTCAGGCAAGGCAATAGCAAAAGTATAAGACATAGTGCCCTTTACTATTCCATATATCATTATAAAATTTCACTTTTGCCTCCATGTCTCTTATCTAGAGGTCATGAGGCTTTCGAGTTTCCATTTCACCTTGTTGGCTCCAGCCCCCTGCACCCTAAGGATCCAGTCAATACTCAATCTTGTTCTATTCTCCCCAAAAGTCTGGCTTCAGTCTCACACATGCATTAAGCTCTAGTCAGCGCTTCTCAGGTAGGCGCTGCAGTAGATCATAATTACAGCCAATCACAGTGCAGCATTTGGCCTGTTACTTCCTGCCACACAGCCAGTTAGTCCATCTGTCTAACCTGGGCCTTCTGTGTTTGGCTAACTCTGCCTCTGTATTTCTGCTGCTTATTGGAATCACTCCTTGTTTACTCAGTCTAAAGAGTGGGTGAAAGGGAGCTATTGAGTTTTTTATCCTTCTGAACCAATCTTACTTTTTAAATGGTCAAATTTTTATGAAGCACTTTTCTACCTTCAAGACACTCAAAGCACTTTATATCAAGGAACCACTAACCCATTCACACACACATTCATACACCAGTGTATACACACACTAGGGGCAAGGCAGGTTAAGTGTCTTGTGCAAGAACACAACTTAAAAGTGGACTATAAAACCTTTCTAGTAGGTTTATTTGTATAGCGTTTTCCACAGACAGGTCACAAAGTACTTCACAGAGGTAAACAGCATACACAGGTTAATGATAACATACTTGATGTGGGGGTTGGAACACTTGCTCAAAAACATTTCAGCTGTTTTTAAAAGCATACACTGCCTATAGGACACAAGCAGAGCAGCACTTTATTCAGTTTGAAAGGATCTGTCTCCTCATGTTGTGAAATACGGCTACAGGCTGAGGAGCACCACTTCATCAGGTCTGAGATGTGAGCAGGAGCTTCGCTGTGTAAGACTCTAAAGGGCAGCACTAAAATCTCAAAGTGCACACGAAAAAGAACAGGGAGCCAGTGTACCTGCTTGTGTCCATGGAAGGTTGGATGGATAAGTTGAATAACATACTGCGGAACATCCCAGAAGAGTAATAACATATCCATTGAAACAAACAGGTGGGGTAAAGTTTGTAACAGACTTTACAAGATTGGTTAAAAGTCCCTATCTGACTGTTATAAGTAAACTTTTTTTTGTATGGCACACTTTCACCAAAAATGTTTAAAAAAAAAGTTAGAAATTTGTTTTTAGATTGATAGCAGTTCTTGGAAGTTGCAACCCATAAGATATAGAAATACTGTAGATGGAGGTAGTATCAACAAAGCACTTTATCCACAAGAACTCCATGTATTTGATGAGCAAACAATTTTGCAGTTACTAAAACTTCAAAATGAGAATAATTTAAGCAGCGTTTGTGTCTTTGCCCCCCATATTTAGTCACCACTGCCCGTTCTTTGTGTTGCTCCAAAATAATTACCTCTTCCATGGACTCATTGTAGCCTCATCTATCTCGGTTCCTCCTATCTTTCTGATTACCGTGGAGCAAATAGGCTTTCTCTTTCCCATCATGCATCACAACAACTTTCCTCTGCTCCAGTCTGCTGCTTCTGTTGTGGCTCCAAGCTATTGTGCAGGCTCTGTGCACTCCACACTATGGGATTGCGATAGAAGTTTAATCTTACATATTTTACATGTCATTTTAAAGGTCCTATATCACACAAAATTGACTCTTGTGAACTTTAAGCCATGTTATAATGTTCCCTCTTCAAAAACATGAGCTCTGTTTTGTTTCATTCACACAGTTTTGAGTAATAATGCATTATTAGTCTGCATCTCCAAAGTGCAAAATACTCTGTTACTACTACTACTGTTTCACCTTGTGATGTCGTGAAGTGGTAGTTTTCAGGTTAACAGCTACTTTCCATATTTTGTTTAGTAGAGTTTTGCAATTCCAGGGCTGAAATTATCCAGATGATTCAAGTCAAGGTGTATGGAGTTTAAAAACACAGTGGAGCGCTTTATTACAATACATATATATTATAACATTATAACACATATCAGAAAACAGTATAATATGGGCCCTTTAATAGTCAAACATATAACTGTGCATTCATCAAAACTAACTAAGGTGGATTCTGAAGTTACTGGGCTGTTCTGTGTGATGATATTGTTAAATATATGTTAGTATGGCTTTAAACTTATCTCCACGGAAACAAGCAGGTGGCAGAATTCCTATCCGAAAAGTTACATAATGCACGTTCTAATACACCTTCAAGAGAACAAAAACATAAAACAAACTTTGCCTCATGGTTAGTCCCATGGGTGCTTGTGTGGACTCAGAAGTGTAAATGAAAAGACATCCAACTATACAGTATCGTAATTATGAAAAGTGGATGACAGCAGAGTGCAGCACCAGATGTGCTGTTAATGAAGATATCCTGAGTTCACCTCTCGTCACTCTAAGTGGGCAGAAGTTGATATCATAAAATAAATAAATAAATAAATGAATAAATACTTGGAGAAACGTCGGTCTGTGAAAATGGAAATCAAATCAACATGGAGAAAAATCTCACAAAGAATCACATGCTAAACAATCACATTTTTCTCCATCTTCAGGACACTCAAAGCGCTTTACATCAAGAAACCACTCACACGTTCATATTCTTGTTTTTCAAGCACTAGTTCAGTGTATGCAGATATTGGGGGCAAGGTTGGTTGTGTCTTGCTCAAGGACACAATGACAGTAATCATCTGTGAGAGGTAGAATCGTACCACTAACCTGCTCTACCAATGAGGCTGAGAGTGGGATTTGAACCACCAACCTTTGGATCAGTGGACAAACACTCTACTAACTGTGCTACTGTTGTCCATAAGTCAATATAAGTGAGAAGACGGGGCTAAAATTTCATATAAAATTGTATTGGAAAAACTTCACGATGAATAACTTGAGTTCATATATAAGTAAAGAAATACATTCAAAGTAAAATTATATTAGAAGAAAGTGTGACTGGGGATCTGTGCCTCCTCCAAGTCCAAACAATCATAGTGTAATACTTCTGTCAAAGGAGGGGGTGGAAATTAAACTAAAAGTTCTACTTGAACTTCAAAATCAAAGTCTAATTTGTACTGAAGGATGTTAGTAATCGAAAAAACGAAAAAGTTATACAATAAATTGGGAAAATTGACTCTTGACTCCCATCTGGCTACATGACATCATCCCTATCTCAAATCCCAAATCCACCAATAAGCACAATGAAGAATCTAAAAATGTTTAGTCTCTCTGCAGGGAAGCACCATTTGAAGCAAACACAGACCACACTGACGTCAAGCTCCAAATCTTACCACAAATATAGTCACTGAAACCACATGTACTGCCATTATTACATCTTAAGAGGTCTCACAATGTTCCCTGATCACAAAATGAAGCCATATTACACTTTTGAAGCTAATCTGAAATATAGCACAACCAAAAACTATATATATATATATATATATATCCTTGAATGACCATCAATCACATTGTGTCTGTGTCTCAAAATTTACTCCATAAACTTTTCTCCCCGTTCAATGAGCCACACACGTAATACATCACTACAGGCAAGGTGCTGTCCAAGGTCGTAAACGCACCATGCAGCTTTATAATGACCCATTTTAGCTGAGAAAATGTGGCTTCTCTATAGGTTTAAAGGTCCGACATTACACAAAATGGACTCTTGTGAGTTTTAAGCCATGTTATACTATTGTTACCTCACTGAAAACATACCTGGAGTTGTACTTTGTTTCATTTACACATGTTTGAGTAATCCTGCTTTATTAGTCTGAATGTCTGCATCTCCATAGCTCAAAATGCTCTGTTCCACCTTGTGATGTCATGAAGCTGTAGTTTTCAAGTTAATAGCTCCTTTTACCTTTAGTTCAGTAATGACTGGCTATTCCAGGCTTAAATCATTCAAGTGATTCTAGTGAAGGTGTATGAAGTTTAAAAACACAATGGAGCACTTCCTGTGTTACCACATGACATCACAAGGTGGAACAGAGTGTTTTCAGTTTGACATCTCAGCCTTAATATACAGAGTTTGTGTGAATGAAACAAAATACAACTCCAGATATGTCTGTGATAAAGAAACAACATTATAACATAGAACAGAAAATAGTGTAAAATGAGCCTTTTACAAGATGCTGTAACCAAGTGTCCAAATACGTTCAGAAACGCAAAAAGTATTTCTGACTAAAGAAATGGAGAAAAAAGCAAAGAAAAGATTGAAATTGATTCTGGCATCAAGTAGTTCATTTAATCAGGCTCCTTAAGCAATTGGACAATGTTGTACAGACTGTGTGCTCGACACAGCTCATTAATATTGTCCCACAACTTTGGTCGTTCATCACCAGCTTTTGTTCAAGTCAGACCCCCAAAAAAAGCTCAATACAAGGACTTTTCAGGGGAGATGGTACGCAGACGCATTCTTCTTGTCTGGTATCTGTTCATTCTTGTTTATTTTATTCATAGTGATAGTGTTTTTTTCAATGGTTCAATGGTTCAGTGGTTCAACAATAAAACTTACCTATCTTGCATTTATTTACAAGACCCATATTACACTATTTTCAACTCCAGACACCTACACTAGAATAATTTGGATAATTTCAGCCCTGGAATTGCAGACTAATGATGTAGGGTTACTCAAACACGTATGTATGAATGAATGAAACAAAACTCAATTGCAGTATGTTTTTAATGAGGTAACAACATTATAACATGACTTAAATCTCACAAGAGTCAATTTTGAGTAATATAGGACATTTAAATGTATCTATCTTGCATTTGTTTAAGTATGACTGTTTTTATTTCTTAAAAATACCCTGAAAAACGTTCATTTGAATTTATGAGTAGGATCACTTCTACATAGTTCTGACCTGTAACTGGTGGCCTTGTGGCATCCCCTGCTTGTCTCCATGGAGATTATATGGCAGTATGTGGGAGATTGCAGGTATGGCAATAACCTCAGTGAAAACAAGCTGGTGCAGACCCTCCAAAAAGTTACATAGCGCATCTTTATGATCAGAATGAAAGATTTGACAAGATGTGTTACCCACTTACAGGGACAACTAAACAGAAATCACCACCTTTGTGATACTTTGCAGCAGATTTCACAACATTCCCTGGGGGTGTGATGAAACTGAAGACATTGCACTGTTAGAGGCTCTAATCTGAGTTTTAGTTTATGACAAGAAAAGGCTGATCTAGTTAGAACTACAACAGGTGAGAGGATTTGTGCTGTTAAAGTCTCTCACACATAAAATTAGAATCACAAGCTAGCATTCGTTTGTTTTTCAGTTAGTCGTTCTCACCCCACCAGGCCTAAACAGAAAGGCTCATAATGATCACAAGCTTCTGAAAATGTGTCGTTTGAATCCATTTGAGTCGTAAAACTTTTTTGACAGTGTTTACTAAAGTGTGCATTGTGTCTCCATGGTAACTGCTGAATATTTCACCATAGAGATATATGTAGAACAAGCCCAGTGTGAAGTCAGTGCAAAGAATCAATATAAAGCATATTTATAATAGGGATGTAACGATATCCAATGATGTACGATATTTGTTGCGATATAAGAGAATTGTGAATATGCTACTTTAACCTTTTAAAATTCCTTGACAAGACTTTGGTTTTGTCATAACAACTCAAATTTAACAGTGCTTATAACAGTTATTTCTTCATGTAGACTGCACTGAAATGGAGAAAAGGATTATGGTCTATGCAATTAACTCTGTTTTTTTAGCTCATGCTGCACCATAATTATTAAATTGAGCTAAGAAACTTGTACTTCGATTTATTGTAATGACCAGTAATATTATTTTGAGACTTTTGATGATACAATTTCACAATATTTCAGTTATTGTTACATCCCTAATTTATAATGTTCAGTAATATGCACTGCCCCTATCAAATAAGAAGTCACTTTAAAATGTGATATATTGTACTTCTCATTCACACTCTGGCTGTGGTTTTGTGGCACACTGACTACTAATGAAATAGTGTAATTGTTGCCTCCAGCCTTTCCCATCACTTCTCATCACACATCGAAGTTCAGGTGTTTTGAGCAAAAATACAAACATAGTGGCTGTAATTTTAGTCACATGAATCAATACCAAAACTTGGGTTAGAGGAGTGAATGTCTCTAATAACTACTACTGTCTATTACTATGTAGTTGTTCCCCTTTTTTAGGCATGCACCGATCCAGCTTTTTCTGTTCCGATACCGTTGTCGATACTTTGGCTTTAAGCATCTGCCAATACCTGATATCAACCGATACCAGGGCAGAGAATATGAAAATATAATGTATGTATTGTAAAAAATAATCCAGTTGTATTATCATTTAAAGTAACTACAAAACAGCTTTGAAAAAATACAAATTTAATACTACAAGATGTTTAGAGCAGCATCTGGTCAGTAAATCGTTTTATTACAGCAGTTTATAGACCAAAATGGGACATCGACTGAACCGATATCTTGGAAAAAACATTTCAATATTGGTGCTAGTATATGATACCAGTATTGTATTGGTGCATCCCTATCCTTTTTCATCAAAGATTACCTAAGCAACCTGTTAAATCCGCAGATTTTTACACCAGATGCCCTCCCTGCCCTAACTGCAGTAGTTGGATTGGCAAACACAACATGATTCAAATCTGGTTCACCGTTACCTCAGACCATGTTCATCTTTTTTCCATAACTTATAACTGTATAATATATTCCATGCATGTTTTATTATTATCATTTCTTAACTGACCGTAACAGCGCGGGGTGATCTCATTGTAAAGAGCAAACCCATATATTCTGAGGACTGCTCCGTCATTAACAAGATGCATAGAAATCTCCAGCAGTGCCGCCATATTGTAACTCTGTGCAAATGTCAGAGTGGAAGTTGACTTGAAATGAGCCAGTGTAAACATTCATAAGAGGAGAGTGTTTGACGATGTGATCACGGTGAATAAATGAATAAAGATTTGCCAGAGTGAGGCAGCTGCTCCCCACATGCTCTTGTTGTCAGATTGGTTTGTGGCACAGTCTAATTATAATCCATTTGAACAACAAAACAACATTTCAATTGCAGTTTCTTTGATCCTAGTCTTTAGTTATTTACAATTTGGATGTGTCTGCGCAGGGAGTCCATATCAAAGCATAATCTTTAGAAAGCAAAGAGTTATGAACAAATGTGAAATGTTGAAGAATTTATTTGAGTCAAAACGAAAAAATAAAGAAGGTTGTTTTAGGAATTAAACTTGATTTTATTAAAGGTGTACCATGTAACTTTTCCAGTGGAAGTTTTGCTACCTGCTTGTGTCTACGAAGATGTCCCACAGACCAAGCCAAGTTACAAGTCAGATCTGTGGAGTGTCAATCCTGTTCACAGCTATGCAAGTCTTTCGATGTAATCCTATAAAAACACCCATAATGCCACATAAATACATGCAGTGCAACTTTCAGTGCCACTGGAGCAAACTGTCAGGAGAAGTAACCATTGGTAGTAGATCTTGACCTATGTTCAGTCTGGAGTACCTTAGCTGTTTTTTTTATTTTAACATTCACTGTATTTGAATACATGTGTTATGTGCCTGACTGGTCTATGGTAGGTTTGGTACAGAACATGAAGTAAAGATGGATACAAATTATTGATTGTGGTTCCTTGAATTTGGACATGAAACTTTCTTTCTCAGTTTTATTGGTGATGTGTTGTATCGTCCTGCCAAAGTGGACTTGTGTCATTTAAATGGAAATGAGAGACTGGTGTGTATGGATCCAGGATCAGGCTCTGGATCGGTGTTTGGTCCCAGAGGTCTCAGGTACGAATAGTGGCCAGGTGCACTCTGAACACATGCTGCTGAATAATGCTGTGAAAAGAGAAGAAACAGGGGGTCAGTGCAATGAGTAAAGTGTGGTTTACAAAATGATGACAACACTAGATTAGATGGATAAATTAAAGATATAATATGGGCTCCCACTGGCCCCATTTAAATTGATTTTTGAGGTGGCACTACAGAGATCTCAAAATTAGAGCTCACTGAGTTTTAATTTTTGTTTACTACTTGTTTACTGTTTGGCTTTTAAAAAGTACACTGTGTTACTTATTAACAGGCTTGTTTGTTGAGGCCTAACTGCTTTAAATAAAAAGGTACATTTTCATACTGTGATTATTCATGGTTACAAAGGTAGTCCACGCTTTAGACTGAGGAACTGCAGCACCACTTCATAAACTTTATAGTGATAAAGCCTTTGTAAATGTATTTATGAACCCGTCTTCTGTTATAATCAAATGAAGCTTATTAAGGTTTTAAATACAACCCAGTCTCTCTGCACCTTCTAAAAGTTTTATTTTAAAAATTTATAAAAGAAAATCTGTTTGTAGTGGACAAATTACAGAGAGCTAATTTGTGATGGGGAACAATCTGAAAAAGTCTCTTTAGATTTGACTTTTAAGAAAGGGAATAAAGGGTATTAACAAAGTATTAGTTAGTATTAGTTCATGTTTTATGACGCTCGCTGTTCTGCCATGGGAGGGCTGAGCAGGGAGGGGCTGTGTGCTTAGACTCTCGTTTAACCAAAAGAGTTTGAATAGTGTCAGTGAGAGATCACAATATCACTCAAACATGATTAAGAAAACCAAAATCTACAAGAAAAAGCTGTGAAAAAACACCACAACTCTATTTTGTATATAACTTGATGGCACATCACAAAATTTTACACAAACTACAGTGAATGAGGACAGGAGGCTCTATTGGAGCGTGAGTTCCTCTGTTCGAGGGGCCTCCTCTGGTCCGATACATTTTTAAAATGAGAATCTACCGTCATCGCTGCATTTGGGTGTCAAACTTTGACACTATTGCATTCATTTAAAATTCCCAATATCATTTGGAGACCCCCTGAAATCATTTTACAACCTTCACGAGGGCCTCGACCCCCAGGCTGAGATAATTTGTCTAATTTAATGAAAATCAGCTAAAACACCAAGACACAGAATCAAGTATCAAACTAAAATGTTACAGGCAGTAGTCATGCCTTAAATCGTGATCGGTGGTGCTGGTGCACTCTGGGACAGACATAATGGACTAAACCACTGCAATGAGTTTGTGTATTATTTGGTGATATATTATGTTTTTTTTAATTAATAAAGTATTGGCCAGTTAACTGTTTGGTTAATTTGTTAATGTTAAAAAGATTACTGATGCATTCATTTTGTTCAATAAAACCTTAAAACCCTGATTAACTGGTAAATAAAATTGGTAACTGGGGACCTGAGCTTTCTGGATGAACTGTTCAGCATCACAAAATACTTAAAAAGATTATTCAAACTACATTTAATAACAAGTTTTAATTAAACACTAAATTAACATTCATGATGTCTAGTTGCTCCACTGATGGGACGCTAATGGTAGACTGAAATGGTAAACTGTATTATGTATCAATTACAGTCCAGATACAAAGGCAGGAGAAGAAATCGTTTAACACCACAATAACATATTTTGTATAAAACAATGACGCATTGCACCAAATTGCTGCACAAGCTGTATTATGTAATGTATAGGTATAGGGGACACTATTGGAAGTAGTGCTGAGCCTCGAGTTCTGGGAGGGCCTTGAGTCCTAGAAGGGTTTTCAGTCTTGGAAGGGCCTCAAGTCCTGGAAGGGTCTAGAATCCTGGAGTCCTGAGAGGGCCTCAAGTCCTGGAAGGGTCTCGAGTCCTGGGAGGGTCTCGAGTCCTGGGAGGGCCTTGAGTCCAGGGATCTGCTCAAGTCCTGAAAGGGTCTCAATCCAGGGATCTGCTCGAGTCCTGGAAGGGTCTCAAATCCAGGGATCAGCTCGAGTCCTTGGAGGGTCTCGAGTCCTGGAAGGGTCTTGAGTCCTGGAAGGGTCTCTAGTCCTGGTAGGGCCTCGAGTCCTGGAAGGGCCTCAAGTCCTGGAAGGTTTTCGAGTTCTGGGAGGGTCTCGAGTCCTAGGAGGGCCTCAAGTCCTGGAAGGGCCTTGAGTCCTGGGAGAGTCTCAAGTCCTAGGAGCGTCTTGAGTCCTGGTAGGGCCTCGAGCCCTAGAATCTCTCAGAGTCCTGGGATCTCCTCATGTCCTGGGATTTCCTCAAGCCTTGGGATTTCCTCAAGTCCTGGGATCTCCTCCTTGACAGGAGCAGAATGAGTGAGCTCCACAGGCTGTGGGTAATACAGGACTTCAGTGGAGACTACCTCAGGGAGGACAGTCTCTACGAGCTGGTCTGAAGTGACAATGAGTGTGGGCGCAGGTGCACTGGGTTCCTCTATTGGTTTCTCTGAGGCTTTTTGAATGATGTCCTTAGGAGGAGGAAGAACAGGGGTACCAGACTCCAGGTCTGTGCTGGGGTCTTCATGCTCCTCGGTTTCATAAGTTAAGAGAACGCAGATCTCTTCTACCATCAGGTCAGTGATGGCCTCCAGCAGGCTAGGGCATATGCACCAAACAAGCTCCTCCACTTCTTTATGGGAAAACATTTGGTGGGTTCTCGTCATGATCTTCTGAACCATTTGGTCCCACATGGAGTCCAAGAAATGCACTCTCTGGAGCATGTTTCCTAGAGCTTCAATTACATCGTCCAGCACATGATGGGTCAGTCCAATAGTGTGGATGCTGAGGTCAGAGGACGGCATGCTAAACAAGTCTGCTGGAGGCTGCCACAGGCTGTGGAAGACCTTTGGTACAACGGCCAATTCTACATCCTTCGGCTGGAGCAGGCAAGGACACTCCTCTGTCTGCTCAGACAAAGACTCTGAAAACTCTTGAGCCAGGTGGATGAACTTTGGGTAGCTGGGGGACAGAGACAAAGTCAAATGAACATTCATTTCAAACAGACATGTGTGTGTGACTTACAGAAAAAAAAACAAAACAAAAAAACACAGCATCTCCCATTTTAAGCGTTTTCATAACATCCCAAGTCTGAGACAAAGAGAGTAATCAGCATTAGTACACAGGACAGTCACAGGACTGGATTTAAAGACTGAACGTCTTACCAAATTCAGAAGAGATCTGGCTTCCTCTTCATCTTTCCCCTCCATCTCAAAGTCCCACATCTGAACACAGATGGACCTCTTTGCCTGCTCCTGCACTGCCCTGGGCATGTGGTCAGTAATGACTGCAGAGGACAGAAAACCCTCTTCCTGCTGCTTCAAGCGGTGCAGGACCATAGCAATCTGAGGGACACCAATAAACCAACACACTTTTGTGTCACTGGTCTACCTTTTTCTGATCGAAATGCAAAGAGAAACTGATGCTTACGGTGACATTATACAAAGTGCCGGCAGAGCTGGTCTTCAGGCTGTGGTCTTCAGTACACATGCGCAAACATCTTAAACAACTGGCTGGCCTCCACGGTTGTAAAAGTGCATGTAGAAGCTGTGCACTCAACATGTGCCTCCAGGCCTCCGTAGACGGGCAAAACAACACAAGTTAATGGGATGTTCAGAACCGCAGTTTCTGCAGTCTGCTCAGTGGCCAGTAGATGTAGTAAAGGACACCGTGACTAGAACCGTGTTTCAAACAGACAGAAGTGAAGGGAAAACGGGATTATTATTTGGAGATAATCTGAAACTATTTAATACCTTTCACACGCAATTATTTTAGATTTTATTGGGTAACCACTGCTTGTCCTGACCACATGCCATTGGTATGTAACTTTTCTGGCAGAGGGTTTGCTACCAGGTCATTTTACAGGTCAGATACGTGAACAGGTGATCACAATAATAATGCTTGAGCTTTAGGGAATTTTTAAGCAATAAAACATCTGTACTTGAATAAATGTACAATGGATATGTTTAATGGAACATTCTATAGAAAGCAACAACATTTCTATGGAGACAAATAAGGCTGCAGGTGGTAGTAAGTAAGATAGATGTGTGGAGTCTGGGAGTCGTAAGCCTCTACTTAATGGTACACTATGTAACTTTTGTGGTGGTGGTACTTGTCTCCATGAAGATATGGGTGCTTTGCCTGGAAAGTTCCACAGTTGGGCATTCAACCAATATATCTTGCTTTTATTTAATTACAGGTTGTAATAACAAGAGTGGGGTCACTGCTCCACAGACCTGACCTGTAACTTAGTCTGGCGATGTCACCTGTTTGTTTGCTGTTCAACCATCCACCAGAAAAGTTACATAGTGCATCTTTAATAGAGTCTTGGATAAGTTGGTTGGTCAAAATATGATTTGAATGTTGGCTTATTACATTAAGATTCACTGGTCAGTTTACAATGTTGATGCAATTTTCAGCCTAGATATTTTATTTAAAACGAGGTGTAAAGAGCAGTGTAGGTGCAATAATGCTGACAGACAGTAATACCAGCAGATATGAGCAGAGATGAACAGATTGCAGTTTCTGAGAGGCCTCCCCTTTCTCCCTGGTGGAGGTCCAGTACAGATGGAGAGAGGAACATGGAGGCACAGAAGAAAACACAATTTGGTATTATTGTCTTGACTTTTTATGGAGTTTGCAACAATAAAACACTTTCTGACAACACTCTGGGACTCTCTGTTTGTCTATCATTTGTCTTCTGGGTTATTTCGAAATCACGTTTATACAATATTGCATTCTACTAGCTTTAATATAGGCATTTTTAATTATTCTTGTGACAGTGCAGGATATTTGCATTACATGATTTTGTCTTTGCAATATCTTGATTTATTTTATTTTGTATTTTTGCTGTCATTATAGTACTACTTTTTGGATCAACAACTTCTCAAAATATGTTAAAAAAACAATAATAATAATAATAATAATAATAATAATAATAATAATAATAATAATACATACATACATACATACATACATACATACATACATACAAACAAACAAACAAACAAACAAACATAAAAAGAACATAACATATTTCATCAGCCCCACATTAGTGTGGATGATGCTGTAATCTATCTTTTGCAGTGGGCTCACTCTCACCTGGATAGCGTTGGGGGCTCTGTGAGGATATTGTTCTTCGATTTCTCCAGTGCTTTTAACACTATCCAGCCCTTTCTGATGAGTGAGAAGCTGCTCAGGATGGGTGTCAGCTCCTCCATTGTCTCCTGGATTACTGACTACCTGTCAGGCAGGCCTCAGTACGTGCGACTGGGGACCACCCTGTCTGACACTGTGGTCAGTAATGCAGGGACCCCCAGGGTACAGTCCTGTCTCCGTTCTTGTTCACTCTGTACACCTCTGATTTCCAGCACAGCTCCGGGTCCTGCCATCTGCAGAAGTTCTCTGATGACTCTGCAGTGGTCGGGTGTATCAGGGATGGACAGGAGCTGGAGTACAGGACAGTGATTGCAAACTTTGTGGAGTGGTCCCAGGCAAACCATCTGCTCCTGAACGTTGACAAGACCAAGGAACTGGTGATTGACTTTAGGAGAAAGAGGACACCAGTGGAGCCCATTACCATCCAGGGCCAGGATGTGGAAATAGTGGACTGCTACAAGTACCTTGGCGTACAGGTGAATAACAGACTTGACTGGAGGGACAACTGTAATGCTGTCTGCAAGAAGAGCATGAGTAGAGTCTACTTCCTGAGAAAGCTCAGGTCTTTCAATGTGTGCAGCAAGTTACTGGAGATCTTCTACCAGTCTGTGGTGGCCAGCGCCCTGTACTTCGCTGTGGTCTGCTGGAGGAGCGGCACCAGTAAAAGGGACATTGGGCGGATTGACAAACTGATCTGTAAAGCGGGTTACGTGATCGGCTGTGAGCTGGAGACATTTGTCACAGTGAGGGACAGGAGGACACTGGACAAACTGCTCTCCATCATGGACACTCCTGCTCACCCACTGCACCAGACAATAGAGGGACAGATAATACTCCCTACAACTGTACATCAACTCACCCACTGCACCAGACTATAGAGGGACAGAGGAGCTCATTCTCCAACAGGCTCCTTCAGCTCCGCTCAAACAGTGAGAGATTCAGGACTACATTCATACCATACGCCATACAGTTGTACAACAACTCACCCTTATGTAACAGATAATACTCCCTACAACTGTACAAGTTAATCTCAAGTAACGGATAACCTCATGCCCTGTCAATCAGCATAGTATTTGCACTGTCGTTCTTGTCTCTTGTATATAGCTGTGACTATATAGTTTATTACTTTATTACTTATATTTCTATTTTATTTTGACTTGTACATATACATTTTTATAATTATGTCTCATCTGACACCTGTCTCTTGCTCTTTTTGCTGTACCATCTATTTTTGTTACTCTCTGTTATTATATTATATTGTGATGTGTGAGCTACTGTATCCAAATAATTTCCCTTGTGGATCAATAAAGTTTGTCTAAGTCTAAGTCTAAGTTGTAAAGCACTTTGAATTACTTTGAATATGACATTGTGCTATTCAAATAAACTTGCCTTTCCTTGCCTTGCCATTCTCATATTTCTCTCAGATTTGATCTTGCGAGTTTTTGTGGCACAAGATCCCAAGTAATAATACATTTCAGTCTTCATATTCCAGATTTAGTCAGTGCCTTGGTAGAGGTTTGTTATTGAAGACATCTTATTCTCATTGAATTTTTATGATGCTGTATTTAACTATTCATGCTACAGTAAATCCATTAGAAAGCATTAGTCACGCAGAGGTCAATAGGTACTTCTTCTGGCAGTAAAAAATTAAACCAGCTATTTGATCTGATGCGTATGGTGGACGTATTACAACCATTAGTTGTTACAGCTACTACTTTTAATATGAAGTACAGCATGTGAGAACTTTTTTCTCAATAGCTATCACTCACATCAGTTCCTCCAGCTTTGGTCTAAAAATACTACTTCCTTGTCTACACATGCCACATGGAGGTAGCGCCCGCTCGGTGCAGTGACTAACTGTGAACGAAGCTCTTGATCTAATTTTGGATGGAGATGTGATGAGGGTCCTGATAACTATAAGGAAGAGCAGAAGATAACATGGTTAGACTTTGGATTTGATGCAATTTCTAATATGAAAAAGACAGCATGGAGTCAGTGAGAGGGCACATAGGGTTTACATCAAGCAGATCTATTATGCAAAATCCACTTCTTAGAGCTTTTAACCATGTTATAATTGTTTCCCCTCATTTACTCGCCCAAAGATGTATTTGGAGTGATTTGTGCATGATAATAATCAGTTATTATCAAGGCACCATATTGCCAATCAATCCCAGTTTTTAACGCTTAAGCCCACTGCTCTGTACTTACTTCATTCTCAAATTGTATTTTCTTAACTGGTGATACACGTAGGATTCGGCAGTGTTGCGTATTCATTTTGGTAGAAATGAAAAAAAAATCCACTTATCTGCAGACATCTTCTCCCATTGGGCACCGCCATTTTCTAAGTTAGCAGACTTGTTTCTTTCATTAAGTCATTTTAGATGAATATTGCAATTTAAAGTGTCCAAATTATAACATAATGATCCACGGGTGTCATACATTATAACTATATAGCATACTCAAGAACAATAGGTCCTCTTCAAGCTTCTATGGAAGTGTTATTCCTTTGGCTATAATATGTCACAGTATGGCATTAAACTTATCTATCTCCATGCTACAAAGTATGATTTTAACTTTCTATTTCCATGGAAACATACTGGAGACATGCCATTTTAACTGGAGGCGAGATGTGACAATCACCACTTTTTTGACTATCTGATTATTACTAAGCCATAGTAATTTTATCACAGTTACATGTATGTGCATATTCTTCAGATGTCCTGATTTGGTCCTGGTTGAGCCCAGTTTAGATGTAGACTTGATTTATTCCCATTCTAGTCCTAGTTTTGTCCTGGTTTAGTCTAGGTTTATTCCTGGCTTCATCCTGGTTAAGTTACAATGTTTTACAGTTTAGTTCCAATTGAGATGTGATATGTGTACAAGTGAGATTTCAGCTTTGGGTAAATGTTCTAATGTCTTGAATTGCATTTTTTGTTTAATCACGGTCTGAAATCTTTGCCCCACTCCACAGTTTGCAGCCCTACTATCTCTTTATAGTGCTCAGTATGCACAAATATGCAGACATCACTCAGAATGTCAAGATAAGAGGTCTCCAAATCTAAATGTCTAAATTTCTGCTAAAGCATGCACTAATGATTGACCAATGTGTCCATAGCAACCCCATTCCACAGGGTCAGTCTGCGCTGTGACCTAGTGGTAATCAATTTGCTCCATATTAATATTATATCAGCTGCTCAATAGGCCTGTGACTGCTGTGGTCAGAGAACAGAGCCACAGGGGACTCTTGTGGCCAACCTGTTTGAATCAGAATGAACAAGACAGCTGAAGGTCCTATATAACACAAAATGGACTCTTGTGAGCTTTAAGCCATGTTATAATGTTGTCACTTCCTCAAAAATGTGCCCATCGTTGTGTTTTGTTTGTTCATTCACACAAGTTTATATATATATAAACCATGTGTGTAGAATCCCTCAGTCGTCCAGGTAGAATCCATAGCAAAAGGAGAAATTTAATTTGTCAACTGGACAGAGTTTATTTGGTTGAATACGTTTTGCAGCTCATCCAAGCTGCGTCTTCAGTTCTGGTCAGATGCTGGTGGACACTGCTTTATATCTGCCTGAAGGGAGGAGCTTAATTACAATGAAAATTACTCTGAGACACACATATTTAAATACAGTTTCTGTTAGTCAGGTGAGTCTATTCAATATGCAGTGGGAGTGGGGGAGTAGTTAGCATATCCATTCAGGGCCATGATGGGTGTTTTCACACCTCTGGACATGACCTGGCTAGTCCCATTGTTTTCCCAGTTTGTTTTGATTTAGGTTTGAGGATAGAGTTATAGATGGGAGACAAATGATGTCTGAGACCCCCATTTCTGTTCAAGGAAGGATTCTCTTTCTTGACAAAAATAGCTTCTTTAACTCCCCTCTCAAACCAGTTCTTTTCTCCCATCTGTGTTGATACATCCTTTTGTGAAGTGGCTGTTTTGTTTCTCCAATGTAGCGCTCACTGCAGTCTTCACTACACTGAATGGAGTAGACCACATTGCTTTGTTTGTGGCTCGGTGTTTTGTCCTTAGGAAAACCAGGGTGGGCCGCAATCTGCCGTACATCTCTACTTAAAAGCCACAGGCCACTCCTTTGAGGACAGCGAGGTCCAGATCTTGGCCAGAGAAAAGAACTGGTTTGAGAGGGGAGTTAAAGAAGCTATTTTTGTCAAGAAAGAGAATCCTTCCTTGAACAGAAATGGGGGTCTCAGACATCATTTGTCTCCCATCTATAACTCTATCCTCAAACCTAAATCAAAACAAACTGGGAAAACAATGGGACTAGCCAGGACATGTCCAGAGGTGTGAAAACACCCATCATGGCCCTGAATGGATATGCTAACTACTCCCCCACTCCCACTCCATATTGAATAGACTCACCTGACTAACAGAAACTGTAAATAAATATGTGTGTCTCAGAGTAATTTTCATTGTAATTAAGCTCCTCCCTTCAAGCAGATATAAAGCAGTGTCCGCCAGCATCTGACCAGAACTGAAGAAGCAGCTTGGATGAGCTGCGAAACGTATTCAACCAAATAAACTCTGTCCAGTTGACAAATTAAATTTCTCCTTTTGCTATATATAAACCATACATATAATGGTTTCAGGAGTTTATGAGAAAATATTACTAGGAAGTCACATATATTGTCACATATTGTGAGCCTTGTAGCCTCCAGTGGTTCCCGATAAACTTGCGTTGAGTCCCCCCTAAGCTCTGTCTCAAACTACTACATTTTTTAATGACCGTAATAGAATAAAAACACAAGGCTCTGCCACGTAGTTTGTCACTAATTGCTTCATAACAAGACAGTGATGGACCCCTTTTAACATTGCCTTTGAGAAGCTCAATAGCTCACATCACGCCCCCTGTCGGCTGAGAATAGATCTCTATTATGTGTGTCAAAACTCCTTTACTATCACCGTGCTTGTTTTATTTATTAGCTGTGTCATACCGGGTGTCATGTGCTCTGTCTCCCCGGGGACCAGAGGCTCTGAGGCGGCCGCTCACGTCCCCTCCCACCGCCGCTGTCATCCGTGGCCACACCTGCGTGAACCGGGGAAAGTCCGTGCGTCGCGGAGACAGCAGCCAAGAGACGCCGAGAGAGGAGCGAGCAGGCACGGATACAGCACCTACGGGAGGATCGGACCGAAAGCTCTAGAAATACCTCTCGAGTTTAGAGAACAGACGGGTGTATCGGCATGTAGAAGGCGAGCTGGTAAAGCCGACAAACTAGAACGGGAATTGAAATAAGATTAAAGACAAAGCGAGGTGCAAAATGTTGAAAAAATGTTGAAGAGGAGACACCAGATCCGCGCTGCAGCTTGGACAGGTAAGAACAACCGACATCACATGACAACTTTTTACGTTCAGTCTCCGTTTGGCAGCGATGCACTTTGTCTGTACTTAGTTACAAAACCGACCATTTTAACTTAGTTTTACACTTGTAAGGATGACTTTACGCAAATGAAAAAGTATCACGTCTCTCAACCCATGTTTAAGCATCCCATTGTTTTATCTATAGCCATTAAAGATTTAACGGAGTCATCAGCAATCGATACAAATGGGAAATCTTATAGTTTGAAAAAAAATAAAATAAAATAATATATATATATATATATATATATATAAGGTCTAAGCTGTTTTCTTTGTTACCTAGTTGCCTAATGAAGAATTGCAGTATTACTAACAGATAATGAAATATACAGTAAATAAATATATAGCATTAAGAAACACAGTTTTGGACACAAATCGGCAAATCGGGACTCTCAAATATGAACTTTTGTCTTAGGCTTTTCCATCATTATGAATAATCTCACTAGTGCACTAGATCACAATGTTTCAATTTAAAACACCAAACTAAATTGTATATGGTATAGTTCTGTACTATAATTTGAAATCGTACGCCTACTGTACTGTGCACTGACAGTGACCTTAACATTTTCTTCAAAGATATCCCTGAGCTAGTCTCTCCAGTTTTGCGGCCACATCACCAAGAAAAATAATTTGTTATGGAATTTGCCTTAAGAATGACAGCAGTTAAAACAGGGAAGTAGCACAGAGGCTTCATTGTACACCGTGCTGGTAACCTTTGTCCAGGGGTGGTCCAGTGATACAGCGCGTGCCGAACACCTTCTATCTAGGCCCTGTAAATCATCAATTAGACTTAGTTTCATGCAGTCAGGGGTCAGTGCTGCTGTATACTGAAAAATCCATAAAACACACAGAGGGATGTGTTGTTGAGGCTGTATTCAAGTTATTACCATTGGAGCGAATCAATGGTGTGTCCAGGCGTGACCCCATGTTCCCCCATGTACAGTGAGGGAGGAGACTGGAGATGTATGGGTGATAGCTGTGGAAATCTGAAGTAGCATAATGATTTGTGTTATGTAGTTATACTGAATTATTACCAGATTTATGGTTATATCATTATTTGTTATTACATTGAAACAAGATAAGAAGCTATTGATTAATTTATAGTTTAATTTAGCTAGTTTGTCTCCGTGGAGATGTTATTGCTTTGCTTAAAGGTGCATTGTGTAACTTTTCTGTTGGAGGGTTTGTCAAATGCTTTTATAGTTTTGTCTGAAATGCTTCACAGTATTGTATTAAACATTTCTATTTTCATGGAAACCAAACCAGACCAAGTTACGACCCCGCTCACAGTCAGAATGCCTGTTTATCGAGGTATTTTTGAGTTATAAAACCACTTGTATTGAATACAGGTAGAGCTGTTTAATGTCATACTGTGGAACATTCCAGGCAGAGAATTGACAGATCCATAGAAAAAGCAGGTAATGGACCCCAACCAAAAGTTACAATGTGCACCTTTAAAATGTTACACAGTATTGCATTAAACGTACCTATCTCCACTGAGTCAAGCACGTGATGCCGTCAGCATTAACGGTCAGATCTGTGGAGAGGTGAGACTGCAGTTTTGGTCAAGGTTCATTCTGTTTTCTATTTTAAACTTTGATTGGTTACCTGCTTTACATGCTTCATCTATTTCATGACTCTGACAAGACGTTGATTAAACATGTAAAGCTGGTAAACATACTAATTCTATGTAAGAATGCATGTTTTTCAAGGTATTTTTGAGTAAATAAAACACACGTCACCCATTTAATAATTCATCAGAAAAGTTACACAGTGCCCCATCAGTGCAGAATAAAACCAGGGTAATTAGGTATAAACTAATAGGCTAAACCAGAACTATCCATGGAATAAACAGGTCTTTCCTAGCTTTGACTCGGGTATAGACTAGACTAGAAAATGTATTAATAAACAAGGGAAATTACTTATACACAATTGCTGTAAAATGCACTATTAAGAAAGTTCTTAGTAACTTCTAAATAAAAAAGTGACAAAAAACTATCCCCACGAAATACCCAGAACTAAAACACGATACCAATCAAGTTCAGAACCAGGACTAATTCTAAGCTAATTCATTAACAAACACAAATTTATATCATAACATTAAAGGGCCCATATTACGCTATTTTTTAATTTATGTTATAAAGTCGTTCTCAAGTTATTCGCATCAGTTATTCATCATATATTCACAAACATACCTGGAGTTTTGTTTTTTCATACACACATGTTCAGCACACAAACCCTGCATACTTAGGCTGTGTTCTTCTCTTAAACAGAAAAATGGTAATACAGGAAGGGCTCCATTGTGTTTTTAAACTCCATAAACCTTCACTAGAATCATTTGGATGATCTGAAAACTACCACTTCATGACATCACCAGCTGGAACAGAGCATTTTGAGCATTAGCCAGACTAATAATAAAAGGTTACTCAAACATGTGTGAATGAAACAAAACACAACTCTGGGTGTGTTGATGAGGTAATAACATATAATATATCTTAAACTCAGTCACATTTTGTGCAGTATAGAACCTTTATACAACACTATTTCAGTACAGTAGTTTCCTGCATTTATACATTATACAGTGTAGCACACATCCCCAGTGAGAAACAATGTAAAAAGCATTATAAGCCCAGCTATGGAGCAGTCCCAGAGCGAGCCATCCGGGCTGTCACTTCCACTGTCGCAGCCGTACTTAAAAAGCATTTGACTTTAAAACAACTCAGGCTGAAAACAACATGTGATAGAGCTTGTTATAAAAGCGCCCCAAGTCCACGCCTCATGAAAGAACAGTGGTAGGCAAAGCAATTTATGGCCCCTCTCGCCGACATGGGGCTGGGTGGTCAGTTTGTGTGTGCGAGCCCGTGTAGGTGAGGTGTCATGGAAGCTGTAGAGCAGAGGAGAGGACAGAATCTTAAACAGCACCACAAGGTATTTTGTTTCACCCCTAGCAGACACTTTACACGTAAACAGACAATAGAAGTCATTAGAAGTTTGTGTTGTCATGGTAATGTAATTTCAAACTTGATTTCATTATTAAGGAATAGGCTACAATAGTGATTTTTGATGCTGATGTTTTTAAAGGGCTCATACTCTGCTATTTTGTGATCTATGTTATAATGTTGTTTCCTCATCACAAACATACCTGGAGTTTTGTTCTTCTTTTGTTTCATTTTAACACACAAAACCTGTATATTTAGGCTGTGTTCTTCTCAAACAGAACAGTCTGTTTCATCTTGTGATGTCATATCTGCTCCACTGTATTTTTAAACTCCATACACCTACGCCAGATTCATTTGAATGATTTCAGTCATGGATTTGCCAATCTCTAAACTAAAAGTAAAAGGTATTTGTTAACTTGAAAACTTCCACTTCATGACATCATAAGGTGGAAAAAGGCTTTCTGAGCTTTGGAGATGTAGACAGACTAATAATAAAGGATTACGCAAACATGTGTAAATGAAACAAAACACAACTCTGGGTATGTTTTCACTTGTCTTAGAGCTCACAAGAGTCAATTTTGCATAATGTAGGACCTTTAATAAAAACACAAATTATTATTATTATTATTATTATATTTTAATATCACCATGTATTTCTGATATATATATTAAGATATTTCTAAAACTTCTCAGGAAAGGTCCACTTTTGTCCAGTTTGTGATTTTCATATTGTATTTATTGATACTTATTTAAATATAAGTATCATCAATTAGTGCATGTGTATCAATACTCTTGGAAACCACACACAGAACAATTATACTAAAATATTACATTTTTTTTTTTTTTTTTCTGATAGATTCTAATTAGAATTCAATTATTTTGTACACAGAGCTCACAATGCACACTTTTTTTTTTTTTGTCCGGGAGCTTTTATAGATAGAAGATTGCACATGATTTGCTAATTGCAACTATTCAAATTGGAATATTGATTCAATTTTTTTTTATTTCTAAGTTGTAAATGCATGTAAGAATATCAATGATGAGCGATTCCTGCCTGAGTCTATGTGCTACCTTTGATTTAAATGTGTCTATGACTGCAGTATTGTATTACAGCAGAGGTTGTCACTTCCACTGTGAGTGACTAAGACAGATTGGCTGACAGTTAGAGCCCCTCTCATTCATTACTATGATCATTAAGAGAGAGGCAGGTCACATGATAGACTACGCTCAAGTCCACCTCTGAACCCTCAGGGGAAGTGCACACGGAGTAATGGAGAAACAAGGACAATATCAAACTGTCTGTTATGATGAAACAGAAGTAAACCACCAAAAAGAAGTGATTTGTGCAAGCCTTTCAAATATATAATAGCTAGAAGTCCTTGGGGTCAAAAATATACTTGTATTTGTCAACTAAAACTAAATTGTAAATGATGTAGCCTTGGTTTGGTCATGTTCTAGTCCTGGTTTAGCTCTGGTCTAGTCCAGGTTTAGTTCCTGGTTAGTCCTAATTTTGTTCCGATTTTAATGTGGTGTTTCGGCAAGTGTGAACGCACCTAAAGTCCTACAGTTTACTTATATATGATTTACTCCTGGTCTAGTTCCGTTTTAGTGTTTATTTTAGTTCCACTTTACTGTGGTGATTGTGAAACTCTGAATGCATCCAGTTGCTGAGTGAAAAATTGAACTGTCCAAGGGGAAGTTCGCAAAGGTCAAATGTATGATTTAGATTTAGACATAGACAAACTTTATTGACCCACAAGGGAAATTACTTCAGCTGTTGTAGTGTTGAGACATATTTGAACGAGACACTGGAATGTTCCACAGAATGGCATAAAACTGAGCTATCGACGTGGAAACAACAGGTGACACCAAGTCAAGTATATTTTTGGCAATAGAAAACAATGTGAATAGACTTTTATCTATCACTATATACATTTTCACAAAGAACTTGCTTTAATATATTTAAATATACCATTTTGGTCCAAAAATGTGTGTGCTTTCAAGTTTTCCTTTGCATTTAAATTCATACATTATTAGAACACTGAAGTGAGGACTGTGTATAGAACTCCTTAATAAGCGTCTTTAGTCACCATTGTGTGAAATAATGATTAAAATACTGACTGAAGCAGATAAAGGGAATGTGTTGATTAGAAACATTTCAATTTCATTCTGTTTCATTCCCTTGGCACAAATATTTCATATTAATAAAACATAATAGCCTCTTTTCTATGGTCCTCACAAACAGACGGAAAGACAAAAGTTTCAAAAGCAACTGGAGATGCCGTTTATGTTAAAGATTTACTGTACAACTTTTCTGGTGAGGGTTTCACCACTTACAGTACAACTAAGTTACATATAATTAAAACATGAATATGACATTAAAACCCTGTCACTTTGACCAGGATCTTATTATGTGTAAACTGACCACTACATACTATACAACATGTAACTTTTATTAAAGGGCCCATATTACGCTTCATTGGTAAATTCTAGCCAACTCTAACCTTGGTGGATGAGGTGCAAAGAAGTTCATGTTAAGCCCTAGTTAACATAAAATACCACTTTGTTAATGTTATCTCTCCTAGATTTCCATTGGGCATCAGCTTGTGGACAGTGACTCACTCTTGCCTTGCCCTGCCTTGCTTTACTATTGTAACAGTGGACAGAGAGACACCTCCTGTGGATAAAGACCTATTCAGCCTCCACATCTCTATACTGCCAGATGACCAGTGCCCCCCTGTCCCATCACGGCCCTGTTTGGTCAGCCTGTAGCCCCTGCAGAGTTTGGCATGGGTGGTCATCCTTTAGACAGATGGAGCCCGCCCTGACCCTGCTCCTCGCCTGAGGGGATGCCAGCAGATTGGACGGCTGAACGGAGGAGATGGGAGGGGGTTGTGCCGATGGTGTCAACGAAGACAATGCCAAAAGTTAAAGAAATAGATTACAAAATGTTGACATGCTTTATGTGTTTAAAGGTGCATTGTGTAACTTTTCTGGTGGAGGGTCCGTCAGATGTTTTTCTCCATGGAGATGTTATTGCTTTGTCTAGAATGCTTCACAGTATGGTATTAAACCTTTCTATCTTCATGGAGACCAAACCTGTCCAAGTTACAGGTTAGATCTGTGGAGAGGTGACCCCGCTTACAGTGTAAGTATGTTTGAGCTAAAAAAACCCCCAAAAAAACACAATTAATTTAATACTGTAATAATGGTAGACAGAGCTGTTTAATGTCATATTGTCGAACATTCCAGGCAGAGAAATGGCATATCCAAGAAACAAGCAGGTGACGGACTGCCAATCAAAAAGTTACATAGTACACCTTTAATGTGGCATTCAAGAAACAACCAAACCCTGTTATAACAGTGTATCCTTATCGTTTGAGTTGTGTTTTGGTTAACTGGTTAATGCATGTTTGAGTAATCGTGCATTGCCCTGCATTTGAGGCTTGAGTAGAAAAAAATGTTTTCACCTACCTCATATGCCCACCCTCTTTCCTGTATTTACTTATGATTATTTCTTACTAATTATTCAAAAAAATTAGACTCCGTGTCATATATGTAGGGCAATCAAAAAAAAAAGAAGAAAAAAAAAAAAAGAAAGCCTGCTGTTTGTTACAATGAAATGCAACTAAGAAGAGGAAGGGCTTTTCATTTCTGGAAGTCAAATGTCCTTTATCTATTATGAAAAAGATTTAGTTAGTTTACATTGAACAAAATGTAAAATTACAATATCCATATGTTATAGTTTAACACTAATTATCAGAAAAACACATATCTTTACAAACGATACCATATGTTATAATATTAGATTTTAGTGTTACAATTACTGCATAAGAAACATCACCGTTGTAAGATTATTCATGATCATTGGCACCATCTGTTCCCTACTCCTATATTATAGAGTAGTATTGCTCTTGTAGTACATCAGCTCTTCTCGTGGACTCCCCTGCAGCCTCACCTCCGGCCTGCAGATGTAGACAGGACCATAAGCGCACAGGGAACAGAGGGACCTCCATTTTTCTTCTGCAAATTGTACTTGACATTTTATTTTTTATACTTTGATAAGTCGGCTTTGACAAGATAGTAGCCTGTTCCCATTTTCAGTGGAGAGAAGAAATCCAGTTTATCACAAAGTTGCAAGAAAATGTGAAGCAACAATATTGAGTCTATAAAACTTAAGACATAGTTTACAGGCAATACTGTATTCAATACCCAAGAGTTTATAATAATAATAATAGTTAAAAGAGGTTAAAAGTTCTGAAATGGAACTTGGTGCAAGACATAAACAAAACCTAAACGAGCTTTAAAAATGATCAGTAAAATCTTAAAATCAATTCTAAAACTCACAGGCAGCCAGTGAAGGGAAGCTAAAACAGGAGTAATGTGTTGAAACCAGAGAGGAGCCGAGCTGCTGCTTTCTGAACCAGTTGGAGGTGGGAGATGGATTTGGAGTGAAGGCCGGAGAGGAGGGAGTTGCAGTAGTCTAGTTGGGAGAAGATGAGCGCGTGGATGACTTTTTCAAGATCAGGGCGGTAGAGGATAGTTTTGATTTCGCTAATTGTGCAGAGGGGGAGAAAACAGGATTGGGTGACTTTTTTGATGTGAAAGTGGAAGTTGAGGTTAGAGTAAAAAATGACTCCGAGGTTTCTGGCAGCAGGGGTGGAAGCGAGAGGGCAGAGACTGTTGCGGATATGAGAGGTGGACTGGGGAGGATTGATTAAAATTATTTCGGATTTGGAGCTGTTGAGTTGTAGGAAGTTCTGTGCCATCCAACTGTTCACGTCATTGAAGCAGTTTAACACAGCAGCCAGGCTCCCGAGGTCATTTGGTCTTAGCGAGAGGTAGATCTGTGTGTCGTCAGCAAAGCAGTGGAAGGACACGTTATGGCGGGCTATAACGTGTCCTAAGGGGAGCATTTAAATAGAAATAAAATGGGACCTAACATAGAACCTTGCGGCACACCACAGGCAATGGGGGCAGAGGAGGAGGTAAAATTGCCTATGGTGACCGCAAAGGTTTTGTCTTAAGAGATAGGAATAAAACCAATCAAGTACAGTGTCTCGGATGCCAACCCAGTTTTTGAGGCGGTTCATTAAAATTCAACAGTGTCAAAAACGGCGCTTAAATGTAAAACAATTCAAATCGAGCACTCTCCTCTGTCTGCAGCTACAAGATCATTTGAGACTTTGAGGAGGACTGTTTCAGTGCTGTGTGATGCTTTAAAACCTGATTGAAATTCACAAAAGATGTGATTTCTATTCATAATATCGAAAAGCTGGTTAGAAACAACTTTCTCTAAAACTTGGCTAAAAATGGAAGCTTTGAAATTGGTCTAAAATTGTTAAAATCAGAGGTGCTTAAATTAGTGTCTGGACCGCAGCATGTTTAAAATGGGATGGAACAAGGCCTTCAGACAGAGACTAGTTGGCGGTAGATAAAATACTGGGTCCAACCACATTAAAAAACATCTTTGAGGAAGTTGGGTGGGTATGACAGTTTACCCACCTTAAAAATGCCTAGAACCTTCCATAGCAACATCTGGGTAAGTTAAAATTACTTAAATTAAGAACATTGTACTTTATTTGAGTAGATTCAACCTGACAGGTAAAATATCTATTTACCAATGGAATAAGTGTGTTTTCTGAATGCAAGCAACTTAGATTTAGTTTATTATTTTAAATGCAAAGAGTTGTTGTTTTTCTTATATTCAGTGTTTCGTATTTTAAGTACAAAAAGTCTTGTTCCAGTGGTAGATCATTTTACTTATGATGTGAAATTTACTCAGATCATGATAAAACTGTCTTAATTTAAGTAATTTGAACTTGGCTGGATTTTTGTTTTTGCAGTGAGGTATGGCAGTAAACATAAAGGTGCATTGTGTAACTTTTCCGGTGGAGAGTCCATCAAACGCTTTTCTCTCTGGAGATATTATTGCTTTGTCTGGAATGTTCCACAGTATGGTATTAAACCATTCTATTTTCATGGAGACCAAACCTGACCAAGTGACAGGTCAGATCTGTGGAGAGGCAACCCCGCTCACAGTCACAGTCCACCAGAAAAGTTACACAATGCACCTTTAAATCACCATGGAGACAAGGTTGTGACACCACCAGGCCAAGTTACACGTTACTCCACGTGAGAATTATTGAATTCTTTTTAATTAATACTAGACAGATCATTTTAATGTCATACTGCGGAACATTTCAGGCAAAGCAAATACATATCCATGGAGACGAGCAGATGGTGAGCTCTAGTTAAAGCAAGCCTCTTTAGTCTCTATTTTTCTGGGCATGGGACTAGCCCAAAAATGTAACTGAAATTAACATTGAAATTTATTCCCCTTGGTATGATAAATGAAAATATTAAGTCCAAAAAATTATTAAAATCATAACAATAGCCTGAGCCAATTCAAATGTCAGAGTCATTTAATTCATTTACTGTATCTCCTTTCTGGCATCCTGATTAGCATAGAAATCTGATAACTAATTTGAGAAGATCCAAGCATCAACAATAAAAGTGGACAGTAATGGGTTGTGAAATGAATTGACAGTCCCATAGCCACGTAGGTAATTGTAGTGTGAGCTAGGGGCATATACTCCCTGCATGGATCCTCTTTTGGTGACCTTGCAAACTCCAAACTTAGGAAAGAGGGATGGACAGAGAGAACTAGAAAGAGAGGTAGAATGATCTGTTCACAATTATCTTCTTTTTCTGGCATTATTACCCACAGTGCATTGCCATAAGAATAGTTCAGTCATTTTAGCTTTAACGGCAGGGCTAAGCTTCCAGGACACACTTGCTATGCATATCACCTAAAAGAGCCATTTTGGATTTTGTGCAGATCTACTGTGCATTTCAGACAAATTGTGATAATGATTGCAGTTTTCAGTAGTCTTTGGAGCAGTCATGACCAAAATGGGATTAAAATACTGTTAAATCATTTCAGATATGGCAGCTATAGTTACCATCATTTTACATAAAGAATATGTTAACTTCAGTACCAATTCACAAGTACTTTTTTAGACTTTTGCGCTGTAGTTGACTAAAGAAATTCTCGGTCGACTAAAGACATAACCTGTGCATTAATTGGTCTGCTAAAGTGAGTGTGTCATGAGCTCTCAAAACTATTACATATGATCTAACCCAGACTCCAGTGTTGTCACGATACTCAAATTTCAAACGCGATTTCGATACTAAGGAATAGACTCGATACTCAACACTTTTTTCATGTTTCCTTATATCTGTGTAATTGCTCAGTGGTCCAGGTAGGTTCCATAGTGGTCCATGGGTGTATACTAGTCTATGTGCTCTTATACTTGTTCTGATGCAGCTCCAGATCATTCTAAAACTATTCAGGAAAAGTTCATTTCTGTCCTGACTTTTTAGGATCGATACCTACTGAATTGAGTATCTAGCTTCGATACTAGTTTTAGTATTGATATATATAGTATCTGATTTTCAATACTTTTGACATCCCTAGACACAAGAAACAATTATAACATAGAAGCATAGAAGTCTTAATTTGTTAAAAATGAAACTCACAATTCACTACCAAATCTATAGCTAACCCATGCTAACTTCTTCTCCTTTCTGTTGTTGTCTGTAAAAATCTGTATAGTCACCAAAAAATAAATAAATAAAAATTGGTTGATCACTACAAATGTTGGGCAACTCTCAATGCATTCAGTATTCTTTTAAGGCCATGCACAATGTTTTTTGTATTTCAGTGTTATTGCTACCGTGATGAGCTCTAGAAACCATTCTTTGCTGAAATTAATTGTAAGACCAGTTAAAAATACAATGAAATCTTATCAGCTAAATCTGGATCTTTCCTGGCTTAGTCCTGGTTTATTCTTAGTGCTGTCTTGCAGTTTAATTTAGCATTAATAATATTGTACCTCTCTTGTGGAGTTTCTTTGATATTTTTAGTGTTAAATTTTGATCCAAAACAAGTCCACTGAGCAAAATGAGAATCCCAAAGTAGATAATGGTGTGTGCTTTTGGATTCAGAGCTTGGCACATTTTAATGCAATCTGTGGGCCCATATTGTGTGACCGTTATGAAGCTTGCTGTGGGAGTAGTGAGAGATTTCACAGCTAAGGTGCAAAGATGATAAATCAGTATTTTCTTAATATTGGAAATGTAATTAAACTCTGGTAGAGCAGATGAAATGTCTCACACTAGGAGATGAGTCACTCTAAAATGTATTACTATAAATACAAGTAACTCATTTTATTTCGAAGTAACAGCAGTATTGGTCTATTTGTACCCTGTTTAGTCAAAATGAGAGACATTTTTGTGCATAATACATGTACCTAATTCAAAGGGCCATTCTGTAACTTTGCTGCTACCTGCTTGTCTCCATGGATACTTGCCTTTCAATAGATCTGACCTGTACCTTGGCCTGGTACATTAGTTGCTTGTCTCCATGCAGATAGATAAGTTTAAAGGTCCTAGCTTTAAGCCATGTTATAACGTTGTTACCTCCTCAAAAACATACCTGGAGTTGTGTTTTGTTTTATTCACACATGTTTGAGTAACCCTGCATTATTCTGGGTTGTTGCTGTTTTTTTTTTTTTACTTTTTCTTTAGTAGAAATTGGAAATTTCAAGGCTGAAATCATCCAAATGCATATGCAGTTTAAAAATGCATGAAACTAAACAACATAATATGGGCTCTTTAATGCCTTACTGTGGGACATTGTAAGCAAAGCAATAACATCTCCATGGCGACTGTAAGAGCACCTGTAGTTCAGTCTTTTTGTTCCAATTTTTACAAGGCTGGTTTTACTTGTCTGATAAGGTGGAGTCTAGAGGTCGTCACGGCGATAAAGAAGACGTCACAGCTCAGCAGCCCTGTGTTAGTCTGCTCTTATGGCCCCTGTAATTCTCCATAAAAAAGCACAGCCCAGAGTGAGATATACTCGTGTCATTAAGGCTTCGATTTGTTGTTATGATTCGTGATGCGTACCAATGGTCAGCGCTTTATCACCCAGCTGTTACCTGCCACACTCAAACAACACAAATGCCTCTTCCATTATGCATAGGGCTTTTGGACTGGGCTAAAAATAGAGGAGGTAACAATATGCGCCAGTCAGCAATATTATTCTCTCATCAAAAACAGGCGGCACAGTGGCTGAATGGCTAGCACTCATGCTTCACAGCAAGAAGATTCAGGGATCGACCCCTGGGTTGCCCAGGCCTTTTTGTGTGGAGTTTGCATGTTCTCCCTGTGTCTAGGTGGGTTTCCTCTGGGCACTCCGGTTTCCCCCATCAACACAAAAAACATGATCAATGACTCCAGGAGGAATAGCTATGCTTCCACAGCTAGTGGAGGTCAAAATGTATTTATTTTGACCTCCATTAGCTGTGGAATACAAAATGCTTGAAGTGGTTTTATATGTCATGCATGCATGTTTGAGTAATCTTGTGATCTCTCCTGAGCACTTTTTGACATTAAGATTTGATACAGATTTTGTTACTATAATGAGAGTAAAAACAAAAGTTTTATTATAGTTATATTACTAGTTATTATAGTTGTGTTTAATGAATTTTGTGAGTTATGCATATTTTTCTGCTTGTTTTGGCATGTATATTTTGCTTTTTTGTTTTGTTTTTAGTATGCACCGTCCCTTTAATAAATAAATAAATACAAATATTGATCCAGATCATTCTAAATCTACTCAGGAAATTTCCAGCTTTGTCCAACCTTGTACAAGGTACTAATCAGCATTGATTTGTTCTCTGTTTTTAACAACCCTAGCACATTTCAAGAAGGAAGCAGGTTTTCAAAAGATACAATGACAGTGTGTACCTGGTCAAGTGATTCCTGAACTCTCTGTAAATAGCCCGGCTATTTTCTGATGTATGTTATGTTGTTGCCACATCAAAAACTTTACCCAGATTTATTTTGTTTCATTCACACATGTTTAACACACAAACCCTGCATAATTAGGATGAGTTCTTCTCTCAAATGTCAACACTTTCACCTTGTGATGTCATATGCATATACAGGAAGTGCTCCACTGTGTTTTTAAACTCCATACACTTTCACTAGAATTATTTGGATGATTTTAACCCTGGAATTGCCAGTCTTTACTGAACGAAAGGTAAAGCTGTTAACTTGAAAACTACCGCATCACAAGGTGGAACAGAGAATTTTGAGCTTTGGAGATGTAGACAGACTAATAAGACCAAAATAACTAACTAAGACTAAAAATAAAGACTAATCAAACGTGTGAATGAAACAAAACAAACTCCAGGTATGTCTTTGAAGAGGTAACAACATTCTAACATGGCTTAAAGCGCACAAGAGTTAATTTTGCATAATGGGCCTTTAAGTCAAATCATCATGGATGTTTCGGTCAGTTGTGATCAGTCAGTGGCCCATATAAACCAAATGGACCAGTGAATGTCTCTAAGTGTAAAGCCTGCCATTAACAGAGCTTTGTACTTAAAGACCCAGCCTCGGGCCTGTAGTTGTTGGGAAACGCTTCAGCCTCCAGCGACCAAATCTGAACAAGTGGTTCAAATAAGAATGAAAACAATCAATCAATGAATTGACCAGTGTTCAGAGCCACATTGTTTTCTGTTGGCTGCAGTGAGCTCCAATACAGGAACAGCTCATTTAAAACATTCCATCAATAAACTCTGAATTGCCCCAAGTGATTTCTGAGTATGTTACCACCTACTTAGTAATTAATCATGAAAATATTTGACATTGTGATTATTTTGCTGTCTGTATACCAGTCAAAAGTCTGGACTCACCCTCCCATGCTGTTTTTTTTTTTTTTTTTTACTACTTTCAACAAGACATGAAATATATGAAGCAAGATATATGGACTATATAACTCTTCTATTTGATATCTTCTGTACGTATATAAAAAGTAGAAAGTAGTAAACATATATAAAAAATACTAAAAAAAAATGATAGGCTAAGTCCAAACTTTTGACTTGTGTTGTATGTAATTTTGTAAAAGCAACAGGCAAATACTACACACTGTATTTTTAGTATTGTGTATACATGTTTATAAATACATTAACATATTCTATGCAATAATTTTGAGTTTAGTAATTATAATAATAATGCATGTGATTTATATAGCACCTTTCAAGACATCCAAAGTTCTTTACAGTGCATTATTCATTCACTCCATACTCAGTGGTGATAAGCTACTACCGCTGCCCTGGGGTAGACTGATGTAAGTATGACTGCCAATCTGCCAATCTGCCAATCTGCACCTCCAACCATAACCACACACACACACACGCACACACGCACGCACACACACCACATTCATACAAGGGCTAGCCAATATGGGTGAAGTGTTTTGCCTAAGGACACAAGGGCAGTTTTAATTAGAGACACAGTTGCCCCTCTATTGCACCTGGTACTCCCAACAAGCTCCCATCCAAGTACCAACCAAGCCTGCCTTGCTCATCTTCTGAAATCTGACGAGATCCAAATCCACTTAATTTATATAGCACATTTTATAAACAAAACGGTTTCCAAAGTCCTGCACATACAAAGATAGCATTAAAAATGAAAAAAAAAAAAAAGAGAATCTGAAACTTTAACCTTGACAGTCCTAAAACAATAAAAAACAGTAAAATCCAGTAAAGCAAATCCATCGAAATCAGGTATTGTCAGGCAGGTATGGCCTTAGCTGGCATATTCATTCAATATTTGTGTTTTTATCCCACATGCCCTTCCTGACGCCACTCATTTATCCAGGTTAGGGAGTGGCTCAAGTAGTAACCTGCCTTCTGACCCAATGACTGCATCCCTCACTTCATTCATGTAACATTTGTATTATTTTTTCACTATATTGTTTTTGTCACCTCCGCCTATATCAACACTCCCTCAATTACTGCTCTATTCCTGTCCTGCTCCTGACAGCGAGAGTGAGCCAAAGCAACTGGGATTAATTAGTGACTTCACAACACCAAGTTCATCATTCACACACTGTACGCACAAGTACACACAAGTACACACACACACACACACACACACACACAAACACCCCTGTTAAACATATACTATAGCATGGCAACATACATAATCATCTATTACAGACAGGATGTGAAACAGCATGTAGCCAATAAACAAGACCCACCTCCTGGCCCCCTCCCGGATGTAATTACCTGGCCCTTCATTTGACACCACATGTAGGCGCCTCATATCTCCCTCTGTCATGGTGCACTTGCCGCGCAGCATTACCTGTCCACACTAATAAGAAATCTGATGTTTAGTTTGGAGCAAGACAGATGGAAAGTGACAGAGAATTGATTCTGCCACTTGAGTCAGGCTGATGCTATATTTCTGAAGCTGCTATGTCTCTCACAGAACAGCATATTAATAAATATAGATCTACTTTGTGTTCCTTTGTGTTTCACCTTTTTCACTAAAAATGATCTTTGGTGCTTCTTAGAGACTGTATAAAGAAGTGGACTAAGGGAGTGTGACATAGCGTTTGGCTAGTGGTTATAGGAGCGAATTAGGATCTGAGTTCCATATTAGGAATAGGAATTTATTTAAGGACAGAATAGCAAAATAAAACAGGATCATGTAGAGCGAGTTAATATGAACATTTTAAGACCAAAATGACAAGGCTCACTGCTGCAGTTACAGAGAGAGGGGTGACAATTTTTCAAAGTAAAGTCAATTGTGAACAGAGTCGATGGGACTGGAAGTGTCCCCATGGTCACTTCCTATTAGGAACAATGTCCATTTATATATACAATCTATGGTGCTTCGACTCCTACTGTGACTGGAAACTAAAAGTGTCTTGCAGTTGCCAGAGACCCAAAAACAGTATGCACTCATGCGAGGTACAAACTTCTTACCTTCTGGTTGGTGGGCACGCTCAGGGCTTTCATCCATCACTCCATTTAAGTCAGGGCCCAGGGGTATCCAAATTTGTTTTCATTGAGGGGCGGCGAATTGAAACGTATTCGTAGCAGAGGGCCGCAGGCTGCATGGTCAATAGTGTAATTAAGATTGTACATTAAAGGGTCCATATATTGTGCTATTTTCCTCTTCAAAAACTAGAGTTGTATTTTGTTTCATTCACACATGTTTAACACATCTTGCATATTTAGACTTTCTTCTCTCAAACTGAAAATTCTGTTCCACCTTGTAATGTCATGTGGTAAGGCAGGAAGTGCTCCACTGTCTTTTAAACGCCATACACCTTCTTTAGAATAATTTGGATAATTTCAGACATGGAACGGTTAATCTCTACTGACCAAAAGATAAAAGGTCACTGACAACATGACTAACTACCACTACATGACATCAGAAGGTGGAAGAGAGCATTTTGAGCTTTGGGGATGTAGGCAGATAAAGGATTACTTAAACATGTGAATGAAACAAAACACAACTCCAGGTATGTTTTTGATGAGCTTGGAACATTCATTTTATGTCTGTATCATAATGCGATCTAATGTTATTACGGTTCAAGGTGTAGAATTGCTAATATTTACTGTAAAAAGTACAGATCAGATCATTTGGGATTACTCAGCTCACTTCAAGTATTAAAAACTTTAAGCACATGGAGAGAATTATGAATATTTTTAACTGCAAAAAAGCAAATCACAAACTGGCTGAATGATATGCTCACAAATCGTGTGTTTTATGTGGCTAAATGTCCACTCCTTTATGTGCCTGATGGCCCCATAGAAACAAATTATTTTAATTGAATTATCTAGAAGAACCATAACTCCATAAACTTTTTTCCACAGAAATACTGTTTAATTGAAGCAAAAACTCAGCAGAACTACACCTATGGGAGCCAACAAACCAAAAACCCCAAAGCCTAACCTCTTTTGCAGAGGCAATAACAGCAGCCATAGTATTGAATTTCCCAGGTTAATTTCATATCACTGCCACTTTTCATCACATTGTATTATAAACTGATAGCCCCAATTCTCTTCAGCCCTATCTCCTGTCACTACGAATTAATCAGTCCAGTGAATGTACAGCTCTGGTATTTGCCGTATCACTTTGCACCTGCAGGAACTCAGACGCTTAAGGTGCTTCATACTTTCACATAGACTACATCAAAACTCGGACTGAACTGGGACTAGACCTAGACTAGACCGGGACTGAACCAAGACCAAACACAGGACCAAATTAAGCCTATGTCAGGACCAAAATATACCTTTTTTTGCTTAAGATTTTGCCAGGTTTTCCTTATTTTGACAATTTTATGTTTACCTGGATAACCTGAGGGATTACACAGATAATTTTAAGTTTATAATTTTTCTTCATGGTTGGACATGGGCAGCAGATATGAATAAAAATACAGTCAAGCCCAAAATAGCCCTTTGCAAACTGTCACAGTCTATGGGAAAACCTAAAGTTCTGTACCATTCCAAATAGCCCAAGCAGTTCTAAAGCATCCTGTTTACCCTAATTCATTGGGAACAGCTGTTTTAAGCAACTCAACAGGTGAAAAACAGCAGGTCTCTGTTTTTATCTAAATGTTTTTAAGTTCCAGTGGCTACAGTTCAAAGTATAATTAAAAAATGCAAGACGTTCCGCACTGTGGAAAATCTCAGAGGATGTGGTTGGAAGCCAAAAGTGACACCTGTGCTGGTCAGGAGGATAGTGAGAGAGATGAAAAAGAATTGAAGGATCACCATCAAGGCCATCCAGGTGAATCTCAGCTCTGCTGGTGGCAACGTCTCAAGGTAGACAATCCAACGGACACTGCATACTGCTGGATTCCACGGACACAGACCAAAGAGGACGCCACTTCTCCAGAGAAGGCACACAAAAGCCCGCTTGGCCTTTGCAAATGCTCATGTGGACAAAGAAGGAGACTTTTGGTCTTCTGTCTTCTGTATGGTCAGATGAAACAAAAATTGAATTGTTTAGCCCCAGTGATGTATCCTTCATTTGGCATAAAAAAGGAGAAGCCTTCAACCCTAAGAACACCATCCCCACTATCAAACATGGTGGTGGGAGCCTAATGCTTTGGGGATGTTTTTCAGCCAATGGATCAGGGAATCTAATCACAGTAAACAGCACCATAAACAAACAATAATAAGTCAAGATTCTCAACAACAACATCAAGCAGTCTGCGGAGGAACTTGGCCTTGGGAACCAGTGGACATTTCAGCACAACAACGACCCAAAGCACACAGCAAAAGTGGTGTGTGCTTTGGTTATCGGACAAAAACATTCTCGTTTTGCAGTGACCCAGCCAGAGTCCTGACTTGAATCCTATTGAGAATCTTTGGATGGCGCTAAAGATCAGGGTGATGGCAAGGAGACCTCCAATCTGAAAGCACTGGAGCTCATTGCTAAAGATGAATGGACAAAAATACCAGTGGAGACATACAAAAAACTCTTGTACATCGTCTTATTATCTTCTGGGAGACGCCTGTGTCATTTTCAATCAAGAAAAAACTTGCCGGTTGAATAGAAGTAACTTTAAGTCAAAATTTGCCAGGGGTATGAATAATTTTGGGCTTGACTGTATATGAGGTAGAGATCATTATACACTTACCAAGCAACTATATTATACTGTACACAAGGGCCAAAGTTTGTCTAATTTGCAAAACAGTTATTATTTGACCAATAGAATATATGAAAATAAGCACTTTATTGTCTTCAATGTATGTTTAAACAGAAAACTGTTTCAACGGTGCAAACTATGTAAAACTATGATAATCATTTAACACCACCAATAAGTCATTATTGGAAATACATATTGAATATACATACATATACCACATGAACTTTAACTTTGAACTTCTGTGAACAGTTAGAAGTCATAGCTGGATTACACTATTGTGTCGTAATGACATTTAAAAAATATATGTCATAAATCCAAGTTAAAGGCAGCCCAATTCCCCAGTCTGTCACTGCTGTCAGCTTGTGCTGGGGCAAGTGGGGTTCTGCACCGCACTGCTGACTTTGATGGAAATAAAAGGGCTCCGGCAGGGTTTTAAAGACAAGCTGTCTGCAGCCATAACCTTGAGCTGCTTTGTGTGTGTGTGTGTGTGTGTGTTTGTGTGTGTGTGCATCTATAGACCTGCGTGTTTACATGATTGCATTACGGAAAGAGGTGTGATGAGGTTACAACGTGTTATGTGGAATATGCTGAGGTAAGGTAAAGATTATAGGATTGGGAATAATAGATTTAGCAGAGGTGTTTTGACGTGCAAAAATTCATAGAGAGGGATTTGGTGTAGGGGAGGGCGGAGGACAAGGAAAATGTACATCCATGCATTAGATGTGGGAGTTTGTTTATGAGCGAGGAATCGTCTTTGTTTATTCCATGGGCAGCTGAACCGTGTTTTATCCCGCTGTGGCTGCCTCTGTTGTGGCGATGCATTAGCATAGTGATAATGAGAGATGGAAGAGGTTGCCAGTGTCAGCAAGATGGCCATTTTTGTTTTTTTCCCCTTACTAAACACAGTCAAAGTAAGTTTGGAGTTCGGAGAAAGTACGAAAAAGTGTGTGCATGGTTCATTTTGACAAAGTTGCTGTGGTAACAGGCTAAGACGTTCAAAAGCAAGTGTTCACCAGCTTTGTGTCTCATCCTTTTGAATACACTGTTTTAACTGTTTTTACAATTGTAGAAAGCAATGAAGGGGCCTCTCTAAACTGGAGTAGGAGCCAGTATTTCTCTTTCATTGATGTGGTATTTTTAACAAAATCACAACTGGTGAATGATTCCTGTCGACATCTACTAGTGATCAACTGGTGACTCTGATTATTTCTATAATAGCTAGCAAGAAAGACCTGGGCAAGTGTGAAATAATTCAAAATTTAATTAAAGGGAGATTTACTCAGTTATAATGGTCATTGGCAACCTTGTCTTTTTAATCGAGAGGTCTACAGGCGATGTTAGTAAAAGCGTGCGGTTTGGAGCAGAGGCCAGACTGATTAAAAGTCAGTTAACTTAACTGAACTTATATATATATATATATATATATATATATATATATATATATATATATATATATATATATATATATATATATATATATATATATTTATATATAATTTCGTTGCCCTGTAAATGTACAATGACAGTAAAGTTAAATCTGAATTTTGTATTTGTTTTTTTAAAAAAAGACAAAATAGAGACTGAATACATTTTTGCCATTTTTGTCTTTTTATCCTGGTTGGTTGATTGAGCCAACCAACCAACCACAAATCAGTACTAGCACTGAAAGTAAGTGGAAGTAACACTGGAAGTAAGTAGATCAAGATTGTACAGAAAAAAAATGTTAAAACAAGTATGATTTTATAAAGATAATACAGAGACACAGACAATAACTTTTAAATTATTCTAAATTATTGCCATTGCTTATTCGTGAGTCTGATCCTCTTAGGTGTAATGTGCTCATTGGTCTCACTTTGTTTTGGTCTTTTCCAGGTGACTGCTGCTTTTCTACAAACAGCTCCGGACAAGCGCCTCTTTGATTGGATATTGATGCTGTAACAAGGAGCTCAACACAAGCCAGTGGATTTACCAACAAAGAGAATTATACTGACTCACCTACTTTGCTCCAACTCGACTGTGCGTGTAGCCCAAAGTAGAGACAAATTTAAGTATTGCAAACAAGACAACTGCTAGTGCTTTAAATGCACTGTAGCTGGTTTTAAAAACGTGACAAGCAGACTTAGCTCATTTAAAACAGTTTGCAGTGGACCAAAGCTATTCCTCACATACCTTATGCATTCCAAACATCCTAATTATTCACCACGATGAGTTTTTAAGCATTTTTCACAATTTTCAGAGGAAAGAACAGACTTTCAATTTTCAGTCTGTGGCTTTATTTACTATAGACTGAGGTTGCTGCAGTGGTGGCGGCTTCACACAACACGCTGGACCCCAAAGCAAAATGCCAGAACTGGACAACTTTCCCCCCTTGAGGGACCCCCACCAAGGCCCCGAGTTGGGTCTAAACGGACCAGCCGACCCTGCCCAAATCCAACACAGCATTCTGGAGGAGCAGGTGGAGCTATGGTGGTTTCGAGATCCAGGGAGGTCTATGCTTTGCTACACCGTGTCTATACTACTGATTCTGGGCTGTGGGTTGGGTGGGGTGGGTCTCTTGTCCACTACCACCAGTGTGTCCAGCGAATGGCGGTTAGGGGCTGGTACTGCGCTCTGCCTGCTAGCCTTGGGAGTACTTCTTAAACAACTACTGAGCTCCGCCGTACAAGACATGAACTGTGTAAGGAGCAGACAGCGGATTGACATGTTAAAAAGCGGGGGGTTATCTGACCTCCTGGTGGTCCTAATCACCGGTGTATCCTTGCTCATATGTGGAGGGGTCTTGCTTCAGTTGGCTCTCGCTAATGACATGCCCAAACCGGGACAGGCCCTGAATGATATGTACATCTCCGGGGTGGTTCTGTTGGCTGGAGGGGGAGCGGCAGTGGTGGGGGTGGGCATATACTCTGTGGTGGTGATGCTGCTGGAGCGGACGAGGCACGGGAGGCGCTTTGTGGACAGAGTTTTTCACATTTTCACTGTTTCTGGACACATCGATCGTCAGGGGCGAAGGGAGACGACGTCAAGTTTGGCTAACCTTATCTGATACATGTACTGTACACAAGAGCTGGTTAAACTTGCTATGAGAATTACATCTAAACATAACCGGGATGTCAGGAAGTCAGATTTCAGTTATTTGACCTTTAACCTTTAGTATTTTTTAACAAAGACGCACTGTGTAACTTTTCTGGTTGCGGTTCCGCCACCTGCTTGTCTTCATAGAGATGTCACTGCTTTGCCTAGAGTGTCCCACTGTATGGCTTTAAACTTGTACATCTCCATCTGGACACAAGCAAATGATGTCCCTTGGTCAAGTTACAGGTCAGATCTTTGGAGAGGCAATATAGTTGAATGCATGCCGTAATTGACCTTGACCTTGATCTCCATGGAGACAAGCAGGCAGCGAACTCTTGACTAATCTAGACTCTAATAGAAAAATTACACAGTGCATGTTTAATGAGGAATATCCCAATGAAATTCATATCATGTCTTAAAAATAAAATCATAAATTCCATGTTTGAGCTAAATCATATACAGTTGGAGTTGAGGAAATGGTTTCTTTTCATCAGTTAGACTGAAATATTCTAGCAAAATTCCTTGCAATTATTCTGTGAAACATGTAACCACAAGAAACTGTAAATTCCACTGCTCCTGACATCCCTAAAACATCATCGAACAAGCAGTGTCCAAACATTGACAGAAATTGGATAAAAACAGGATCCATCTTCACATGAGCCTGTCTGCCTGATCAGTGCTAGCTTGACAAATGCCAAAAAAGTGGATTTTTTAATGTCCTCCTAATGAAATTGTAGCAATAAACTGTCAGAGAAAACGCTAATAAATAGAACCAGGATTACAACACTGTCACTAAAAGAAAATGTGATGTACTTTTAAATATTTAATCAAAGAAACAGTGATAAAAGCACATATCTTTTCGTTGAGCGATGAAGCATTCACTGTGGCTGGACTTTGTTGAATGGGAGCTGTAGACGCTAAGATAACATTTTGTTCTTCTTTAGGATGGTCTCACATTCACAGTAATGTACCGTTCTCTCAAAGTGTCCTTGGCCACGCACTGACCACTACCTGCGCTGATTGTAAACTCTCAATAAAATGGTTCTGAAGCACATATTTCTCAGTGGACTAAAGTGCTTTCTCGTTTATGTTTGAAAGCTCTGAAATGAGCAAAACAACAACTTTGATGAATGATGGCAACTAAAATGGTAACAAAAGAGGTTTCAAAAGTTGTCAGGTTTAAATCTGGAAGCTGGATTTACAGTTTCCATGTAGGTCTGTCATGATAATTACTACATCAACTATGGAACAATAATTTTTGTTAGGTACTTTTTTTCATACTAATGGGAAAAATGTGGGTATTTTTCTGTTCTATGACAAGATTTGAGCTGTATAGAGGGTTGAATATATATAATCCTGCTTTATGGTTTGGGTTCAATATAATGACAGGCCTATGTTAGGACTATTGCTATAGCGATCAACAACAAAATGAAAAATTCTTTTTTGAAAGGGGAAAAGTCCTAAAAATGTTGCATATGACAGGGAATCGAAACTCATGAATATATTACTGTCATCAACATGCCATTTGCAAGCTGTTTTGACAACTGATTTAAGAAGCTTATAGTAGGTTTATCACTCTGCAATCCTGCCTTATTACAAAATGTGGTTTGACCTGGCTGGAGCAATGGTTATCAAAGATGTCTCAACCAAGTTTCACCTAAAATGATTTGGTTTTCTGAGCTGGGTTAAGACTGGGAAAGAGGTGCTTTCATTTGAACAAAATAATGGTTTATTGAATTTTCGATTAAACCTGTCCTGAATAAAGAAAATTGGATACAAATTTTGATACTAGAACCATTGGGCTAGAAGTAAAGAAAAATAAAAAAATAATTAATTAAAAGAGCACTATGCAACTTTTTGTGGTCCACCTTCCTGTTTTACCAAAGGTGGTTCCAAAGTGGAACAGAGTGTTTCCCTTTTGAGAGAAGAATTTGCAATATTAGTGTGTCAAACATTTGTGAATGAAACAAATTACAACTCCAGGTATGTTTTTGATAAGGAAACAACATCTGAAAATAGTCTGATACGGGCCCTTTAAGCTGCTAAGCACGATTTTGTTGACTTTTTATTTTACTGACTGAAAGTGCGAGACAGTACATCACATTTCGTTGCATGACTAAATAACCAACAAATTCAACTGTTCAGTTGCTCCAAACTTCATGCATTCAAATTTTGTCGTGCCACACTCATTTCTCTTCAGGTCTTGAATACAAATTGTGCTATTCCCTTGTGAATACTGAACTTACGACACTAGAACAACGCGTGCCAAATGTGGTGAAAAGCCGAGGTCATTCAGGTCCCAAACTGCGCCTCGCCTTTGAATCCTCCGTGCGCCAGTTCACAGAATGGGCTAAAGAAAGCAGCTCTTTTACATTGTGTCTCATTCTGGACTATGGTGGATGTGAGGCGCTCTTTATCAGGCTGCGCACACCACCGCTATCGCCTGGAGACATAGTGGGGTCACACAGTTAACCATTGTTGGGGCGATGATGGACAGTCGGACCGGAGCACAAAGCACAAGGCTCTGGGATGGCTGCAGGGGCTGGCATGGACTAGCACCTTGCGCGCAGCTCACTCTGCACTTTTCACTCCACGCGCAGGAATCGTGTAATCCAGCCTCGTATGGATCTGTTCCTCTGACCCTTAATGATGAGTTTTCAGCTCCGGTATGACAGCCCGGAGGTGTGCCGAGCGGAGAAGAGACAGGTTCATCTATGAAGTGAGAGAGGGTGCAGATAGAGAGGGGTTTTTGCTAAAGAAGTCTGCAGGCTGTGAAAGCAAAATATTGAAAGGTTATGGGAGATTAGTAATGGGCTGTTCAATAGTGCGCTGGCGCTTTAGACAGTGGTAGACTCTATTCAGAGACACAGTAGCCCCAGGACGGAACCCACAACCTCCTAGCGGGGAGTCAGCAAACTTGGCCAACTGTGCTCTCATTTACTCTCTTGGTCTTGGGAGGTCAAAATAATGATTTAAAAGGCCTTGGTTTTGAGCAAAGTTTCAAAAGAGTACAAGTTTTTCCAAATTGAAGTAATCACAATAATAACTTTTAAAAGGGGCATTTGTTCTGGTAGGCGTCCGCACTTGACTTCATTGTCTCCATGATGTTATTGCTTTACCTGAAATGTTCCACAGTATGGCATTAAACTAATCCATCTTGTTTTTTTCAATTACAGATGTTTTTATTGCTTAAAAAATACCCTGAAAAACATGTATTCCTACTGTGAGCAGGCTTGCCTCTCCACTCTCCACAGATCTGACCTGTAACTTGAGCTTGTTATGCCACCTGCTTGTCTCCATGAAGATCGATAAGTTTAATGTCGCACCGTGGAACACTACAAAAGCAACAGCATCTCCATGGAAACAAGCATGTAGCATACCATCCACTAGAGAAGTTACATAGTGCACCTTTATCTTAAGAAAGAAATGACTACTTGCTTACTTCAAAATGAGCGATGGAAAATGTTTGTACACGTTCTAAATTAAAAACCCATACAGATAGCGCCTGTCACCTGCAACCTTACTGTAAACAAGCAAAAGACGAATGAATTCAATTATGAGTCTTTTCAGTATTCCTGTCATTACCATGTAAAGCACATTGTCCATAGCTGACATTTAAGGTGTTGTTAAATAATTTTTGAGCTGCGCATAAACACAATTACGTCTGAAAAATGTCTAACCTTTAAAATACTGACATTATCTCCAAAAAGGTTAAAATATGCCTATTATTTCATACTATGCATTCATAATTGCACAAAACATTCTAGTAGTCTTAAAATAGTTGGGTGTATGCTCAGAAACAGGAATATACAAGAAGATACAAAACCTTTATTTCCAAATATAACCCTTTGAATCCTTTAAGACAAAACAAGTTGATAAATTAACACATTACATATTATTATTTAAAAACCCACACTGATCAAAGAACACCTCCTTGCAAGATATAACTGATTGTACATAAGACTTTATAGTTCGGCTGCTACTATAAATTCTCTACATGTTTTTGTTTGTTGGCAGTGCTGTTGAAATGAGTGCTGCAATGCATGCTTAACAAAGATGGAAAAAAATACAGCAGAGGTTGGCCTTTTAAAACAAGTTTAAATATTCCCAATGCAAAAATACCATTTAAATACTTAATACCACTTTACATTAACTACACTTTAAAGGTGCATTATGTAACTTTTCTGGTGGAAGGCTTGCCACCTGTCTCCATGGAGATGTTATTGCTTTGTCTGGAATGTTCAACAGTATGGCATTAAACATATTTATCTGCATTGTGAAAAGCAAGAGACACCACAAGGGCAAATTACAAGTCAGATCTGGGGAGAGGTGACGCTGTTTACAGTAAGAATACACTAAAGCATTGGCAAGTGAATAGATCAGTTTAATGCCATTCTGTGGAACATTCAAGACAAAGCAGTAATGTCTTCACAGATACAAGCAGTTGGCAGACCACCCACCAGAAAAAAAAAAGATAAAGAGTGCAGGCTTAGTAACTTCTTAAAGCTGCATTGTGTAATTTTTCTGATGGAGGGTCGGTCACCTGCTTGTTTCTATGGAGATGTCATTGCTCTGCCTGGAATGTTCCACAGTATGTCACTAAACAGCTCTCGCTTACATTTATTCAATTACAGTTGCTTTTATAGCTCAAAAATACCTAGAAAAACAGGCATTGTGACTATGAACGGGGTTGCCTCTCCACAGATCTGACCTGTAACTTGGTCTGGTTTGGTCTCCATGAAGATAGAAAGGTTTAATGCCATACTGTGAAACATTTCAGACAAAGCAATAACTTAAATTCCCATGGAGAAAAGCATTTAATGGACCCTCCGCCAGAAAAATAGCACAATGCATCTTTAACTAACGGGTCAGGTTATTGATTATGGAGTTACTATACCTGAATGATATGGAAATGATTAATTAAGCCTTTGTTCATACTTTTAAGGCATAAATAGGTGTAGTCATTATAAAGTGTTACCAATTAGTTTCCAATTCTCCATCTCCAACTATTCGTCCTTCACAATGTGTTTCGCCATAAAACCTGCAAGAACAGCAATTCAGCAGAAGAAAAAAACAAATGTTTTCAGCCCTGCTCATTCCTTTAGTCTCTACCTCAAAGTTACAAGCTGATTGGGAGCGCATGGACAAGGTTACAAGCCCTGTGGGAGAGGGGAGGTCATATTATGTTGCGTTGCCAGAGTCTCAGACAATTGTGCCTTATTAATCATTGATCTAGTCAGCGGTGTAACTTTCAGAAGACTGGTGGATTGAGTTCACAGTGCTGAGTTGATGAGATAGGAGATTTTTAAGGCAACCAATGTATTATTCAAACAGAACAAGGAAGAAAGTGTAAGAAATTCTACTTGTCAGATTTTGAGGCAGTTGGCAGGGTTAGTCATAAAGTGTGCGTGTAAAAATATAGTACAATAGAAATGTGGTAGTTAAAGTTGAGCTATGGAGCTTTTCTAGTAGGGTGATGTGCAGTCTGCTTCACTGAGCTGTTGTGGCTTTGCCTGTAATGTTCCACAGTATGGCATTAAACATATCCATTTGCATCTTATTCAATTACAGGTGCTAAAAATGCTGAATTCTAATTGTGAGCAGGGTCTCCTCTACACAGATCTGACTTGTAACTTGGCCTGGTAGCATCCCCTGTTTGTTGCTAAAAGAATAGCGTAATGCTGTACTATGAAACCTTCCATGCAAATCGGTAACTTTTCCATTGAGAAAAATAGAAAAGTTACACAGTGTGCCTTTAAAGCATATGACATTGCTGGAATGGTTTGTTTAATAATGTGAGGAAAGAAGAAAAAAGTTACGTTTTCCTGGAGACAAAACCGTGAAAAGTAAACCTGGCGGCACTTTAGAAATCAAATTATATCATTTCTACAAATTGTGTTTCAGTATTAATTATTTCCTTAGCTGTAAACATTATCTTGTTTTGGTCTGATACTCTCCTTTTAGCCAAAATATGGACTTCATTCTAACAAAATTATATACTAGCTAGCCACTGCTTACCCCTAATACAGTATTCGCTTTACACAATAACAATTACACATATGTTAAAAAAATGCCAAAAATCACAGTGATAAGATTACACATTACACGCCTGCTTAAGTCTTCAACCTCCTTTACGATGTTCCATTTGAGGTGAATTTGTCTTTGAGGAAGCAATGACGTCTCCTCTCTGGTCTGGACTTTTGCTGGAACACATTTGGCATTTGTCCACGTGCCCTCTGTTCTGGCTGCAGACAGTGGAGTCGGAGAAACTGAAAATATCCATTGGACTAGCAGATCCGTGCCCTTTAGTTCGTCCGGAGTTGGTAATCTGCCAAGAAAACAGCAAAGCATTAACACACACAGAAGAACTGCCCTCATCACCTCCACGCATCGCATCACTGCCAATAAGAGCCCTATTAATTCCCCAAACAAGATTCACACTAATACTGGCCCCAGCACCGCACCACTAAATCAATTTACAGAGATTGAGCACATTGAAATTCCACACAGAGGTTTGCTCAAGTGTGGAGCTGTTGAAACAATACCTGAAGCGGCACTGGCTCCCTCATTGCCCATTAGAAATACTATGCCGGCCTTTTTGTACCTTGGTTGGTATAAACATCTTTTTATGCCAGTCTGAGCTTCGGAACATCAGACTTCCTTTAAAGGTTATATAATTTCTGCAAAAGTTGAGTGGATGGCAGCGGCTGTAGTGGGAAAAGAAGTCCAAAAATTGTACTCAAAATAGTATTTCACAGAAGAACAAAGTAGAATTCCACGAAACTCAACTTACTCAAGAGTAAAAAAAAGTATGAGTAATAGTAAAGAGTAAATACGACATCAGATTTATAATAAGAAGTTAATTGGAAGGGGGAAAAACAAATAATCAACTTTATTTGTATAAACAGTTTCCAAAGTGCATAATTGGATTGAAGTCCATGATTGGTTAATCCACCTGTAGTGCTGAACAGAGACAGGTAAAAATAATACTAAATAAGGAACACAAAATGAATAAATGCTCAGATGCTTAATCTCACTGGTTCTAAAACAATAAAACCAAAAACTTTCCAAGAATAGACTACATAAAGGTAGGGATACATCAATCCAGCTTTTTCAGTTCTGATACCGACTTCTATACTATAGCTTTTAATATGTGCCGATACCCGATATTAGCCGATACCAGTGCAAAGACTAAAACAAAAATAAAATGTGTTATGCAGCTGTTATTTATCTCTATAAGTACAGACTAAAAGTTAAAATATTATGAGATTTTCGGGGCGACAACCAGTAGTCTTATTACATCAGTCTATGTTTCCAACCAGGATATCGGCTGAACCAATATTTGGAAGCCGATATCAGATACTGCAAATTTTTCATTATCAGAGGCTATATTCGATACCAATATCGGATTGGTGCATTCCTACAAAAAGGAGAAAAATGAAATCTGCCAACCAAATTAAACATCTATATTTCATTTGTCATTTTACATTTTCCCCATTATTATTCCGACTGCACAAATGTTTGACTAAAGAGCTGCTTAATATTGTTGCCATCACATACGGCTGTAACTGCAGAGTACAGTCTTGGCTTACAAATGTACTATAGAAGTACTAAACGCCTGTTCATCACTCATTAATAAGTCAGTGGAGTCTTCGTCATATGGGTATTGTTTTATCAGCCTGAGCATGTCTGTTAGTGTAGTGCCACGTGAAATGAGACCCCCCTCCCCTACTCTAGCTCTCTTTATCTACCTCTCTCTATATCTACCTCTCTCTCTATCCATCTACCTATCTCTATCTCTCTCTTTCTTGCTCTTTCTCTTTCTGTCCCTCCCTCTATCCATCTACCTGTATCTCTAGCGCTCTATCTTGATCTTTCTTTCACTATCTATCTATCGATCTATCGACCTCTCTCTCTGTCTCTCTCCCCCTTTCTCTATTTCTATCTTTCTCTCTCTTAACCTATCTCTCTTTCCCCTTTCTCTATTTCTCTCTCTCTCTCTTTCTCTCTCCCTTTCTCTATTTCTCTTTCTCTTTCTTAACCTATCTCTCTCTCACTCTCTCTCTCTTCCTCTATTTCTCTCTCTCTCTTTCTCTATTTCTATCTTTCTCTTTCTTAACCTCTCTCTCTCTCTCTCCCTTTCTCTATTTCTATCTTTCTCTCTCTTTCCCCTTTCTCTATTTCTCTCTCTCTTTCTCTCTCCCTTTCTCTATTTCTATCTTTCTCTCTCTTTCCCCTTTCTCTATTTCTCTCTCTCTCTCTTTCTCTCTCCCTTTCTCTATTTCTATCTTTCTCTTTCTTAACCTCTCTCTCTCTTTCTCTCCCTCCCTTTTCCTCTATTTCTATCTCTCTCTCTTCTGTCTCTGAGCTGCTGATGGGAACAATAAGACAAAGGTGATAGCTTTCTCTCCACTCCACCTAACTTCATCACTCTTATTTTCAGTCTGGCCTCCTCCTCCTCCTCTTCCTCCTCCTCCTCGTCCTCCTCTGCTGACTCTACAGGCAGCTCATAGTAACCTTGGCGATACCCTGGGAGCCTCCTGGCATCCGGTGGCATAAATCCGCCCGCGCAGCCAATGCTTCTCACCTGACACGGCGCAGTAATGGACAGAATGGATAGCATAGCGGCAGGTTCATTTCTAGGCTATGTGGCTCATATCAAACTTTTTTTTTGCTTAAGTCCTGGCTGTGCTCCAATGTCTAAAAGTGACTGCACTGTCTCTTCAAGATTTCAGTTCATAACAAGCCTGTATCACTAGGCCTGTCACGATAATTGACTTGTATAGCAATATACAGTATGTTAGATGGCACCTATTTACATGGGTCAATATTTATCGTGGGTACTTTTTCCAAGTACTAGCGAGGAACTATTTGGTATTTTTCTATACTATGATCAGATTTGAGCTGTGGAGGGTTGAATAAATAACTTCTATGGCTCATTATAGACACACACTAACTACTAAAGTGATTAATTCTGCTATTTATTCACTGCCGTTTGTGTTTTTAGTTTAAATGTGCATTGTGTAACTTTTCCGGTGGAGGGTCAATCAAATGCTTTTCTTTAGGGTGATGTTATTGCTTCATCTGGAATGTTTCACAGTATGATATTAAATCTTACTGCCTTCATGGAGACCAAACCAGACCAAGTTACAAGCCAGATCTGCGGAGAGGCAATCCCGCTCACAGTCAGAATGCCTGTTTTTGTAGGTATTTTTGAGCTATAAAACCACCTGTAATTAAATAAATGTAAGATAGAGCTGTTTAATGTCACACTGTGGAACTTTCCAGGCAGAGCAATGACATATCCATAGAAACAAGCAAAAAGTTACATAGTGCACCTTTAAGTATATTATACATTTATAAGAATAATAAGGATAACCTTGCTGTTAGGTTATTGTGTCAGTGGTATAAATTTGTTTCAGTTTTATTGTTTATCGTATATATTTTCTTCAACAATATATTTTATTTCAAAACTTTATCATGACAAGCCTATATATCACAGTCCTATTAATGTAATTATGATGTTTGTATTCATGTGGACAGGCTCTATACTTCAAAGGGTTGTTCAGGTGTGTTTGCCACTCAGACATTGAATTACACCAATCAAGCACAGCATTAGTAAATGCTTTGGTGTCTTGAAAGAAGCTATAGAAACCCAGTGCATTATAATTATTAGCAGCTCCTGTCTATTGTAAGTGGTTTCAAGAGGTCTCCAAACAAGGTCCAAACAATGTACACTAGTGTGGCTTCTTTGGACCATATTTGATAGAAATTAAAATGTGATTTTGAAAAAAATAACAACAAATACTTCAGTATTACTTTGGATTGACCTGATGATGATAATGAAACAATATATGTGTTTGGGTTTCAAGAGCATGGACCATTTATTTTCAGTCTTGCCCGTTTATTTTTGCTGATGCTAAAGCCAGCCTTGCCTTGTAAATCTAGGATAATATCCCTCTATTCGTTGATATCAGTCTGATTCCCACACCCCCCAGTCTGAAGCACAGCCAAATGTGATCGTGCAGTCAGTTTTGTTTTTTTTGTTTTTTCTTTCAGTGATGCATGTGAAAGGAGCTCACTGGTCACCTATCATTTACAGTTAAAATGCGCTCATTGATTCAGCAGAAATTGGAGATGTTTTTCAGCCCCATGATATTTTTTTTCCCTTTATTTTTTTCCCATACGAACAAACCATGCTTGCCCCCGATTGGCTAATCCACCTGTCAGTCACAGCCACCTGAAAACTGGGAGATTCACTGGTGAACAGAAAATTGCAGAAATATCACCTACCCTTGTTTGAAATAATATATTGCAAGTTACATTTTTATTATAGACAATATATTGTACTTAATGTTGCATATCTCCAAAACAACCATGTCTATATTATACCATTTTTGATACATCTCCCACTTTCATCGAGAGATACTCTAAAGTGCATCCTTAACTGGTCAATGATAATGTTCATCTAAATTAAGTTAGAAATTTTAGGAGAAAGATTCCAACACAAAACCAAACCTCAAAATGTCTTCCATCATTTCCCACCACACACTCCCCTCCCTCTCTTCTGTCATCAGATGGTGGAGAAATTCAAACCAGAGGCGACAGTGGTGTGTGCCAGCTGTCTCACAAATAGGATCTCTCTCAGGCGGCAGCAGAATCACCACACTACAGGTGCTCCCCGCTGTAACTGGAGTCTGGAGACCTAAACTGCTTCTAGCTCCAGGTCTGAATAAGAAATGATAAGGCAGAGCTCGCAGGCTTGTACAGTTCTCCTGCCTGGCATCCAGCGTGGTGTCATTTAAAGCCCCCCAAGGACACAGCTCAGGGGCCGACAGCGCCAGCTAATGGAGATGATGGATAGTGAACGGACCAGTTCACACGTAGGACATGCGCGTAATAGTGAATCACACACATTCAGACAGGGCTCCTCCAGAAAAGTCTTCTCTGGTATTCTCATTCTAGTGCTACATAATCATACTAGTGTATTAGATGGACATTTTTACTTTAAGAGACACAGTCCACATTTACAATAGCTAGCTTGAATACAGTATTTCATATCATTTCTTCCCACTGACTGTATCGTATTCGGCTCCAGTCATACGAAGCTCACCGAGGTTAGTTATCGGAGCAAACATGAAGCCAGGTCCATATAAGGAATAGAAATTTATTTACATATAAAGCGTCCCATTAACACTTCCTGTTTAGGTTAGCTATGTCCATTTCTATAAAACTTGCAAATATCAGAATATCGAGTATAGTGACGGGTGTTGAACTGCAGGTTTAAAGGGTGCTTGTTAACCTATGGCCTTGTGCAGGGAGGGGCCATCACAAAGTCTGTAATCTACATTTTTCGTATCTGTTAACAGGGGCCAGAACTTCCTGCTACACCCCTGGTTATGAGATAATTAGAAACTGTCAAAAAGTTGCAAAAATATCTACTAATGGAGATGATGGATAGTGCACGGGCCAGTTCACTCATAGGTCATACATGTAATAGTGACACACACGCACTCAGACAGGGCTCCTCCAGGAAAGTCTTCTCTGGTATTCTCATTCTAGTGTCACATAATCCTACAATTGTATTTGGAATCAGCAGAAAATTTAAACATGTGTTTTTCTTGAAGAATTCCAAAGATAGTTCTTATATTGTTATATATACATGGACCATATATTTTTTTACAATTTGTGTTTAAATGTTATTACTCAAAGTTCCCACCTTACTTAAAAGAGTTTCTGATTCCATTTAGCTCAGCATATAATTTATGTCACACTGAACAACTATTTTTTAATGTTTCTACTATAAAAAAAGAAATTGGCCGCAGAGCATTTAACTTCAAAGCCCCAAATGAATGAAACAACTTGCCCTCCTCAAGCCGAAATACATTTTTGTTTCATGTACTTTGTGATGTACATAGAGTTGCTTTTTCCTTCAGTAATTTACAAATATAGGTGTGGGAATGATAAATTCAGAGAGATGTATGTATATCTTAGGATTCTGTATTGTATAGTGTGAACGTTGTCTATGTGCTGTGTGACTGGTGTTTGTGTGTTGTGTTTGTCTTTTGTTTTGATTGTTCTTTCCTTCTTTTCTGTAAATGCTGTTTTTGTTAATGTATTTAGGACCCCCTCGCAAGCGAGATGTTACCTCTCAAGGGGCTTCCCTTATAAATAAATAAATAAAACATAGCTTACTTTAATACAAAATTTCATATCCATTGATTTGAATCATTTGGAAGTTTGCATTCTCTAGTGGAGAATAATTAAGAGGTGCATTGTCTAGAAAATTATATAAAAATAGTTGTTTTGAAAATCAGAATATCGAGTTCATTATATATACTATATTGTTTATAGGGGAAATGGACTGGGGGCCCATTGGGGGCACTCAATTTCAAGGAGCCCAGTGCGTTAATAAGTCTTCATCGTGCACAGAACATTTACAGAAAACATATTGATCTAGTAAGTGGTCTGTACCCAGGACCTAGGATTTTGTCAATAATTCCAAAATATAATTTGAAAAATATCTAAAAGTAAAAATGTAATCTTTTAAAAATGCTTTAGTAATCATTTTGCACGTTTTAGCACATTACTGGGTAATGTGGGTAAAAAAAAAAGTTATCAGAATAATAATTAAAAAAAATAAAAAATCCCATCACTTTTATCAGCATAACCCACCCTATTCCCTACCCACTTCATCCCATCCACTATATAATGTGTCATGTCTAGTACATTTTTGCCAGGCTCCAGTGCTGACCAGGCGTTATCACTGCAATATCTGAGTCAGTGACACAGCAGGTATGTTGTGTGTGCTACTCCAGTTTGCTGAGTAGCTCCGCTAAACTGGTAGGAGGGAGGTTTCTGAAATTTCCCATATGCCAGAGTAGTCCAAATAAGACTCCAATAAGAATGATTTAATAGTTTGTTCAAATGAAAGGTGCTGTATTACACAAAATTGATAGAATTGTTAAAATGCTGTTACCTCTTCAAAAACCCGGAGTTGTGTTTTGTTTCATTCACACGTTTGAGTAATCCTACATTATTAGTTTGTCTACATGCTCTGTTCCACCTTGTGATGTTATGAAGTGGTAGTTTTCATGTTAAATGCTACTTTTTACCTTTTGTTCTGTAAAGAGTGGCAATTCCAGGGCTGAAATTATCCAAATGATTCTATAGTGAAAGTGTATGGAGTTTAAAAACACAGTGGAGCGCTTCCTGTATTACCACATGACATCACAAGGTGGAACAGTGTGTTTCTCTGTTTGAGAGAAGAACTCAACCTAAATATGCAGGATTTGTGTGTCACACATGTGCAAAAGCAACATAACACAACTCCAGGTATATTTTCGATGAGGAAACAACATTATAACATGGATCAGAAAATAGTGTAATATGGGCCGTTTAAATAGTAATTCACAGTAAAGACGGCACCTGCATTAAAAGCCGTGTTTGATAGTCAACCCTTTGAAAACAAATGCATGTTATCTTTTGATCCTAATAGACTCCAATGTTAAATCCCCACATAATTAAATACTGAGCTTTATCCAAGATGGCAGTGTGCAGTGACCTTGACCTTTCAACGGCAAAATCTTAATGAGGTAATTAAAAGTTGAGGTGAACCTATAAGCTATAAAACTAGGACTGGGACAGATGGGTAGATCAGAACGTAAATTCTTATAGATTCAGCAGCACCTAAAACTGTGGCTACTCCATATAGAAGAGATTAAATGTACTGTAATATGTTTTGTGATAACGGCATTATTGTGATATCTTAATTTATATGTCAAGCTGTGTGTGTGTCAAAATGAAACGTGATAGAGACTAAGCAGAAACCACAACAAGCTAAAGTAAGACTTAAAAAGGAAATAATTAAAGGTCATATATTACGCAAAGTTATTGTACTGTGAGCTTTAAGTCACGTTATAATGTTGTTTTATTTTCACAGTTTATAGCATTAGCCAATACTGCTATACCAATATTTTCAATACATTTTGCAGCCCTAGCAAAAAGAGACACAGACCAAACCCTTCTAAGTGATGGCATAAACTTTGCAAGCGTAAACTACAGTGTCAACAACATTTGATCATTTTAAATAATCTCAGTTTAAAAACGATGCTACAGGGAATATATTAGAGCGCTCGCATTCTCACCTCCACTTTGTGTGATGTAGCGCACCCACGGAAGCGCCTGGTAACCACTCTTCTCTATGATCTTGAGGTATCTCACCTACACAGCAAAAATAAGATAATCTGTCACAGCCAATTCAGTGCAAATTAAATACGGCACAGAAGCAGAGTAGCGCTGTGGGTCATTCATAAATATAGAAGGGCCAGCTAGGGTACACAACTTAAAGGTGCATTGTGTAACTTTTCTGGTCGAGGGTCCGTCAAATGCTTTTCTACGTACTTGTAATTTAATAAAAGTAAAGTAGAGCAGTTTATTGGCATACTGTGGAACATTCGAGGCAGAGCAATGACAACAAGCAGGTGATGGCCCTTCAGTTAAAAAGTTACACATTGCACCTTTAACCAAAACAATGAAAGGTAGACTAAACACTATTCCTTATACTGAAATGATGCTGTATTAGGGTTTCAATGAAAATGATACCCACACAGTAACTAATACTAAAACTAGAATAAAAACTAAATACTGATTTGAACACGAGAGGATGAAATTTCACCTTTATCGAGTAGGTTTTGAATGGTCTTAAATCAATGAAAATGACCACATGGTATTATTAAAAGGAAGTTACTATTGCGTCGTTTTGAAAATTAAACTGTTCTATGTTTGTATTTTCAAGGTGGTATCAAAATCATTATGGAGTACTGAACTTTATTCTCAAAGTCAAGTTAGAAATTTTAGTTTAGTTTAGTGTTAAGATCATAAAAAACATGCTATAATCCGCAACAGATTATAGCTAAACAGCTCGTTTCCTACTGCAGTCCCTGAATTTTAGTATAGTGACAACAATGTAGTACACTGCAGTGGTTCCAAGCCTTTTTTCTCTCATAATGACCAATGATAAACATACACTTTTTTGAGGGACCAGTGGAGGTGGGCAGGGACAGTAATTACAGCACAAAATGCTTACAACTCTTATCCACAGTTTGAAAAAAATATACATAATCACGTTTGCTGTTGCTGCTGTAGGTTAATTTCCACTAAATATTCAGAGTAAATATGGTGGTAGACTAAAAGGAGACATAGATAAAGATACAGGCCTGTCACAAAAACACATTTTGAAACTGGATATATTGCTACAGAGATATACTGGGATAAATGATAATGCTGAAACTACTTTATGCCACTGACACAGTAACAGTAATACAGGATAATCCCAGTAATTCAGATTTAAATAGACAGTATCATTAAGAGGCCTGAGCTGCAACAAATAAATAGCAGAATGAACCAATAATTAGCCATAGAAATCAATTTTTCAACCCTCTACAGCTCAAATTTTATTGTATTACAACAAAAATACCGGAAATTTTCCCACCTCTAGAAAGAAAATGTATGCACAATAAACATTGAGACCCAAAATATGTTGTTCCAGCTTTATATATTGAAGGATAAGCCAATATAATAATTATCGTGACAGGCCCGTGGCTTGGTTTTGGGCCCTGGACCGGTGGTTGGGGACCCTTGCATTCTATACCCAAACACAGGGCATAATACTGTTATTGTTTGACAAATTTGATATTAACTATAGTATCATAAATGTCATCTTTCATGATCTGGCTGTCGCTATGGCAAGTTATATTTCAATTTTATGAGACTTTTATCCAACTCATTTCAGGTGAGGTAATCTTGAACTAAAACCTTTTGTAAACTGCTGGTACTTCCCGGCTGAAGGACGACTTAATAGGTTATCCATTGAGTCTACTATTTGCTTTCTCACTGCCATGTAAAACCACCAGGCTTTTATAGTTAAACAAGGGGAGAATACAAACATTGTGTAGTACCTGTATGCCAGAAACAGTGAAATATGGGATCTCAAAGTTAACAGTGATGGGTCTCTTGGCTTCCATCTCGTCACCCTCCACACTGGGCAGGCCAAAGTGGGCACGCATCATGTATTCTTTACCACCCTGTACAAACAAAGAATAAAAGACCAACAAAAAAGCTAGCATCTAGTAAATGATATACTGACATGGGTCAAAGCCATAAAGATTGGATCATATGATAAAATAAATGTTTTTCTTCTTTGAGGTGATGTGAAGGTAAACAAGAAAACAGCTGGGCAGTGCCATGGGAGACTTTAAAACGTCAGTATCAGTGCAATTATAATCAAGTGGTTGATCATTATAGATCTTCCATCAGATACAGTTGCTATATAACAGGTACTAGAATCAATATTGAACAAATAATCCTGCAACTAGCCATGTTATTATAAAATATTATACATTTTTAAGAAGCAGTTCTAGGCACCTTATGATTGTTATTTTATTTGTTAACTTAAAGGTGTAGTATGTAACTTTTCTGGTCATGTAATTTGCCTGGAATGTTCAACACTATGGCATTGAGCTTATCACTTATCTTTAACTTATATTTTTTCAATCATTTTTTTTTTTTTTTTTCAATTAGAGGTGTTTTACTGCTGGAAAAATACATTGAAAAACATGCTTTCTTACTGTAAGTGGGGTCGCCCAGCCAAAGATCTGACTGGTAACTTGGCTAAAAGCATTAACTGCAAGGTATTAGCTTTGTGAAGAAGGTCATTTCGGTGCTAAAATTATCCAAATAAGTCATATGAAAGTATAAGGACTAAAAAAAATAATAATAATAACAAACATTAAAAAAATGTTTTATGGGCTCTATAATTAAAAAGTTAAGTTAATTAAATAAAATATATTAATTTCCCTGTAGGGGCTATAGGGGGACAGAGTTCTTGACTGAAAACTATTTCCCAAAATAACATTTCATTGCAGGATAGACCAGAAAGTCTCAGCTCTTTATTTTACCTTATTTTTTCTATATTTTTGGAGTACTTTTTATTATCCCAGTAGGGAAACTGTCCTCTGCATTTCACCCTTTCAGGAACAGTGGGCACCACATGAAGGCGCCCGGGGACCCATCTCCATAATCTTGTTGCTAGGCTTGGTCAGGACCTCAGCTGGAGGATTTTTGACCTCTGGTGCATGTTTTTGGGTTGATGGGGAGTTCCCAGAGGAAACCCACCCAGACACAGGAAGAACATGCAAACTCCACACAGAAAGGCCCGGGCGACCTGGATATCGAACCCAGAACCTTCTTGCTGAGGCGTGAGTGCTAGCCACTCAGCCACCGTGCTGTTAAATCTGTAAAATCTTTAAAATCAGAGATGAACTGTTCTAGGAATAGTCTAAAAAGTTTTAACAATGCTTGCGTCTATCAACCACTAAACCCCTCTATTAAAAGTATACACCCCGTGAGAATACGTAATTCTAGTGTTCAAAGGTTGACGGTGACAGAGGAAAACTGCTGCCCAGCCTGGATGATAATGGCTATCATAAACCCTACTTGACAGCCAAGAGGTATAATGAATAGCTCTGGAGATACCCAAGCTTGACAGATAAAAGAAACATCAACTGAATTAATGTGCGACATGTTTTTTGAAGATAGCTAAGACGTTGACAACAGTATAGGTTGCTATCAGGAGTGTGTGTGCGTGTGTGCGTGCGTGTGTGCGTGTGTGTGTGCATGTGTGCGTGTGTGCGTGTGTGTGTGCGTGTGTGCGTGTGTGCGTGTATGTGCGTGTGTGCGTGTGTGCGTGTGTGTGTGTGGGGTCGATGAGAACATGATAAATAGCCGCTGTCTTATATCTGCGACACTCAAAACACTACTCCATTTTCAGAGTCTTTGGCGCTGAGATAGGATGTGGCATAAGCACGGCTGCTTGCCTCAAAATTCAGATAGCAGTGAAACAAGATAATTACTCTCAAGCATTAAACTGTTTTCAAGATTCCATACACTATATTTCAGACTAGTTTTTGCACTAGTTAGTCGTAGTTTGGTAGTCACAATTTACAACAGCGAATATGACTGACATAAGCGTCAACATCCCAGAACAAAAGTGGAAAATGGACATGGATAGCCCTATGTCAGGGGTGTCCAAACTATGGCCCCAGGTCCAAATGTGGCCCTTGGACCAGTATAAATTGGCCCTCAGGTTTCCTGCTGAATTGACCCAAATGACCAAAAGTAGTACTTTTTACAGATTTAAAAAAAAAAAATGTAGGCCATCATAACTTACTAACTAAAACTAAAAAAACACATTTAAAACAAAAAAACAAACAGAGGCCAAAATTTGAACATTTTTAAAATAATTATGGAACCATATTCTATATTAGAACTAGTCACTATCTAAAAAAGCACAATTTTTAAAATTATAATACTATCAAAATCAGAATTGAAAATGTTGCCTTTTCCTTAGTAAAGTAAGTTTAAATTTAAGAATCATGAGTGCACTACTTTAGACTTGTATAACATTTGTCATTTCCATTGTTAAAACATCTACAGCTTACACGCATTAAGAAAATAAACACACATATTTAGCTATGTTTTGATGACAGAACAGCAATATGTAATTAAAAGTAAGTAAAGATGTAATATAATATCTAATATGAGAGATTTAAACATATTCTGTATAGAGACATTTGTTGGTATGGTACTAACAGGGAAGGACTTGATGTTCCACTGCACCACGTTCTTCTCGGGGAGCCATTTGGCGCTGCCCGTACTCGTCTTGAACTTGGGTGAGTCAGCGTCACTGGGGACTGGCACCAGAATGGAAACGTTGTTGGCAGTTGATCGACTTTTGAACTGACTTCTGGCCTGTGGGGGGGTGACAAAGAGGGACAGCGGGTCAAAGGTCATTAGAAACTCTGCACATTGAGAGTGAAAAGATGAAGGATTTTAAGTATTTTGTTTGCATTTTGTTTTGCACTGTCTGGGTGTTTGTGGAGTTGTGCTGTGTCACAACAGATGGTGATAGCTATAATCCACCTGAGATGCATGTGTCATAAATACTAAATAAGTCTCAGGGACAAACAGCAGAAAGCCCAGTGCATATGTATGTGTGTGGGTGAGTATCTATGACATTGTGGGGACTCAAATTTGTACACACATTCAATTCACGAAGATCTTTCTCATTTATGGGGACAAAACATGCTCTGTTCCACCTTATGATGTCAAGTAGTGGCAGTTTTCATGTTAACAGCTACCTATTACCTTTAGTTCAGAAGAGAATGGCAATTCCATGGCTGAAACTATCCACATTATTCTAGTGAAGATGTTTGGAGTTTAAAAACACAGTGGAGCACTTCCTGTATGACATCATGACATGAGGTGGAACAGTGCCTAAATATGCAGGGTTTGCATGTTAAACATGTGTGAATGAAACAAAACACAACTCCAGGTATAGTATAGCATTGATCCGAAAATATGTCCCTTTAATATTAGGTTACTAACATGATTTAAAGTATAATCTCCCCAATAAGCATGGAAACCTAACATGTGTGTGTATGTATTCTCATTACTACAGAAAAAATATCAAATGTGTGTGAAAAATATATGAACTATGACATCATAACAGCTGAAGGGAAGGGAAGAATACTATGGTACAATTTGCCATTTAACCGTTTTATCCTGGTTTATCATGAATGTCCCTGTAATTACTGTCCTCTCTGTCAGTAATGAACTAAAATGAAGTTAATTTGGGGATTGGCCTCAAGAAGCGGTTCCAATATTTAGCTCCAAGGACATCATAATTGTCAAATAAAGGACTTTAAGCCATGAGAATAATATGGCATGTTTGCAGAGCCAATCCCAAACAAATAAGGGTTAAACATTTCTGGATATTTCTTTCAAAAACAGTTCATCTCCCATAGAGTTATACTGGCCCCAGCCCTACATCTGCCATAATCAATCAAATACCATTATTGATAGCTGACATCAGAAGAACGATTTCTTTTTTTCAATTTCATAAGCTATATGTTATACTATTCTAGACTGGGAGACGTGCAATAAAGCCTAGCCATTGTAATGCGTGTGTGTGTGTGTGTTTGTGTGTTGCATTGTCACTTCTCATTACCTTCACCTTGATCTCCACACGACTGTGAGAGAACTTCTCAATCACGCTCTCGATCCATATGAGCGGCTTCACCTGTCACAGAGTAGCGGAGGGGGACAAGGTCAGAGCGGAGAACAGGGCTGAACCGCAAAGCACATCACCAAACTGACACAGGGGGCGCCGCAGGGCAACACAGGACAGATAGGAGAATTTCAAAAGGAACTACTACTTTTAATGCACTGCTTTTGAACTCGGATGCAACTTTAACGATACTTTGCAGTGACATCACGCTGGGGGTGTTCTACATGTTTCTCTGTTGGTGGAATGTTTAGGAGTTACTATGGTGACACAATGCACACATTAGCAAACACTTATAAAAAAGTTTTAAGATATTCTGAAAACTCAAGGAAAAAATACAAAATGGAGTTAAATACATTTTCAGAAGCCTGTGATCAATACGAGTGTTCATCATCCTGTTTAGGTGTTAGATGGGAGTATGGGTAATTTTTATTTCTCAATGAGTGTGTTCACAATTGCACATTCACTGCTTCAAAATTTGGACTTAACTGGAACTAAACCAGAAACTAACCCTGGAACTAAACCAGGACTAAATCAGGTCTAGAACAGGACCAAACCTAATCTACATCAGGACTAAACTGAGGTCAAACCAGGACCAAAAGACTTCACAAGATAACAGAATCTGACATAACTAGTTATTTATCAATATGGACATAAAATTGCTGTGGTGTGATCTTGTTTTAAAATGCAATCTTTATTTAAAAATAATCCTCATACAATATTTATAGAATATAGTAGAACAAAATGAGTTGGGCGATATGATGCTTGAAGCTTGATACCAACAGATTGAAACCAAGTGCCTAATTAAAATGCTTGTTATGTTTGGGAGCAGACTGAATCCCCTGTATATGCTCCACTTACTGTTGTGTTGAGGCGGTAGGACATGAGTTCGCTCTCGCCATCTGGTGGTATAAAAGAGATGGTGCGATCGTTCTCAAAGCGTGACAGGCGGACGCACTGATGAAACTTCACGTCCTCCAGCTCCACTGTCTTACTCTTCTCTCCTGAAGGACAGTAAAAGAAAAAACACATAAGAGTACTGAGTGATTGAAAGCTTTCCGGGGGATCGCAAGGGGAGAGCTCTCCATCTATTTGATGGGAAATCAAGGTCAAGGTGATGATGACTGACAAACATCCAGTCAGTTTGTACTGCAGGCACACGCTGTATACACCCAAATCCACCCAACTCCATCCTGCCCCCGATGCAACAATTATTTAGCAGCTACGCTAACAGGAGGTACATGTCATGTGAAAACTTGGTGTAATCATCTTATGACAGAGCCTGAGGCAGCAACTAGTCAACTAGTGTTTGACAAGTTAGGAGACAGAATTATAAAAAGATTAAGCAATGAGTAAAGTTGGTCATTATAAACAGTTGAAGCTAAATAACAGAGAAGCACCGATACTGATACTGGTATGGAATATCGGCACCAATCCATGGAAATTTGCTGGTTCGATATATCGGGTATCGGCAGATAATTAAAGCCATAGTATCAGAAATGGTATCAGAACTGAAAAAGCTGGACCCCTAGTAAATCTATCCCTAGTAAATATGCAATGAAAATGGACAATGCCTGAAAATCACAGTGTTTATCAGAAATACATAAGGCGGTATTGTTTCATTTGACTGAATTTTGAGGACGTATGTATATAGATATTTTCATTTTATATTATTAGTCTCAGATAGCCTTTATCCTATCTTATCCGATTTGCATTACTGTGCACTGGGCCAACATAATTTAAGGTCCTATATTACACAAAATAGATTCTTGTGTTAAAATGTGAAAATGAAACAAAACACAACTCCAGATATGTTTTTTTTTGACAAGGATACAACATTAAAGCATATTAATAGATCAGAAAATAGCTCAGTATGGGAAACTTCATTCAATCTGTTCTGCTTGTGGTAATATTGTGGTACCTGGAATGGAAAGTAAATGGCATACATCAAGCAAAGGGATTTTTTCATCCCAAAAAACAAATTCCAATGCAAATTTAAAGATGACTCTACTAAAATGTTATACACCATAAAATAACTGAAGTACCCACTATAGTACAGTATAAAGTGACCCCACTAGAACAATCTAAACGTGAAAAGACTTGGTAAACCCCAAAAGCTACATTTCTACCATCTTCAGTTCTATATTTGTAAGATATGTACGGCCAGCCAGACACCACTATTCTCATCCTTAATAGCAGCTGCTGAGTGGTCAAAAAGTGCCTTAATGAGAGTGGGACTGTGAGCCTTCTCCAAATCCCCCAATTTCCCTGTCAGCTAAAGCCCATGAACGCAGCCCAGACCAATAAGACCTGCCACCAACAATATATGTGCATCTAGGAATTCATTGTGCTGTCCTGTGTGTGTGCTGTGTGCGTATAGATGTGGTTAACCTGCTCATTGTGCACTATTGATTTCACTTTATTGCTTGTGTGTGAGACTTGCCTAGGCGAGGAGCAAACAGAGCAAAATCCAGGAAAAACAAGGCAGCAAAGCTATTACAGATGGAATTATTCATTTCTTTCTCTTTCCTAGTTTGTTTTCATGTAATTGTCGACTTGTGCGCCGCAAGTGCTGTTATTGCTATAGAAAAGGTCATTTGGGACATTCTGCCAACGCAACAACCTGAGGGGGCAGACTCAGTGACAGGTGTGTGGTTGTGTACATGTCAAAGCCCTATTGAAAATGCAGGGCCTGTCCCCAGTGGATTACCTATTGGCTGTTTTAGCTGCATTCTTCACTGTTAATACACAGGATGCACCAAATCTGCTTCCTGTATGTCTCATGGGATTGCTAACAGACATGACCAAAGGATAATTATATAATCTAGGGTTGTCAAGTATCGGAAATCAGATTCTAATTGATACTAAAACTAGTATTGAAACAAGTATTGATATTAAAAAGTCCCATTCACAGGACAGAAATGAATCTTTCCTGAATGGCTTAAGAATGATGTTGAGCTGTATCAGAACAAGTATAAGAGCACATGGACGAGTAAACGTCCAAGGGCCACTGGACAACTGAGGGATTACACAGATATAACACCACATGGTAATATAAAAGAAAGTACAATGTTTTAACGTTGAAAATCACATTCTATTGTCTAAATAAACAGTGTTTTTTATTATAAGTATCGAGCCTATTCCTTAGTACTGAATTAGACAAAAACATGTATTCTGACAACAGTAAGATAGTCGAGCATTTGGTGAATAGGGAAGGGACAGTCAGGGACAACTGGAATTTGACTGGTCTTGTAATGAGTGACCCCCAAAACAAGACGTTGCTAGATTTATACACTTTAAACAGAATATTGAGAAATTAATATAGGGGCTGTTTAGCACTGATAAAAAAGTTAGTGGCTGTGCCTTTTAAATAGTCAAGGCTTGTAGCTTCAAGAAGAAATGTGAGTGAATTCTTGGACGTAGCTCATTCAGCAGATGTCCGCCAAGTGCCCACTGACACAAAGGTTGGCATTAGCAAATACACCTGGCCTGTATAAATGTTTTTATGTTATTCACTGCTGGTTGGAAAGGCTGTCTCCATGGCCATGCCTGCACTCACCACCACTGTGTATGTGACCGATAAGTAGAGAAGTAAGAGAAGCTTGGGGAACTATAAAGCAGAATGAGAACTCAAATACAGTGTTACTCTTGTTGAATACGCATTCAAAAGTCCACTCTGTAACTTTTCTGGTGGAGGGGTCTGCCACCAGTAATTGAATAAATGCAAGCTATACACCATAATGCCTTTAAAAGTCCTATATTGCACAAAATTGACTTGTGCCATGTTAGAACACTGTCACCTCCTCAAAAACATACCTGGAGTTGTGTTTTTATCTCACCTCAACGTCACTTTCACTATAAAAAGCATGTGTAATCTGACTTTGAACCACTAGAGGGCAGTGATGCAGTTTGTATTAGTGTCCCCTCATTTCAATAGCATCCAGCTGAGATAAAAAGTGCAAATCATGCCTGATGATAAACCCACGACGACAGCGGAATCAGAAGTTAAGTTGCTTTAAAAATATCCGACCAAAGACATGTAAATATCCGTGTAGGGATTCTGCTCACATCTGCACCGGCACACTGTTTTTGATCATTATTCCCGATCATTATTTCCGAGGATGCATTGGTTCCCAGACTGCTTTAACACAGTGGGGGGAGAGTGGACTGCTTATACAAGATATCCACTGAGCCACACCTTTTATCTACCAGGCCCATAGCCCAAGGTGAGGATTAAGACGGAGGCAGAGGGGCCAGACAACAGAGCCTTTCCCCCTTTGGTACAGATCAGTAAGGGGTAAGAAATAGAGAGGGACGAGAGTGTGCCCGATGAAATGTGCCACTGTGAGGCTTTAATGGAAAATCTGAAGGAATGAAGGAGGAGAGGAGATAAAAGGTGAGACCAGGATTGTACAGAGCCCAGAGCACACCAAACTATACAAAGGTGAAGTGCGAGGGTGAGTTTAAAGTTTACACTGAATATTGCAGTGGTTTTCTAATGTAGAAACCGCAGATCACCGCAAGTGTAAATGTCTGGTAGGGTTGTAAAAAATACTGATACTAACTGATACTAAAATTAGTCTCAAAACTAGATACTGATTTGAACAAGTACTGATACAAAAAAAAAAAAATTAAAATAAGTAGGATTATAGGATAGGATCTTCATGTCAGAACTAGCATAAGACCACATGATATTAAAAAAAAAAATCCTGTGTCGAAAATTCTTGTCTATTTTTTAAAAAGCTGTTTACGCAAGTTGATTTGTATAAAGGCTACTCATCATCATCATCATCAAAATGTGGAATTTCACTTTTAGCAGCCAGTCACACATCTGCACACCTTATGAAACAAAGTCAAGTGTTTTATGGGACTCTTGAAACAAGCTTGTAATTTTAGTATCGTGACAACAGCATTGTCTAAAATCAACTTTGGATTATCAAAGTTTGTATGGTAAAAGTCACATATAATATTTGAATGGCACTTTACAGCAAGAGACAATTCCAATCCCAGAAACAAGAGGCAAGGCAGGTGAAGTGTCTTGCCCAAGGACACAACAGCATTGGAAGGCTCAAACCACGATTTGGGTGAACTCAGCATTGGGCCACAGGTGCGTAGGAGGAAAGGCATCCTCGGGTAAATGATATATAGTACACCTGAAGAAGACCAGAGGGGCCGAAACGCGTTAATAAAAGTAAATGAAAACTGAGACAGGTGCGCTGGAGTCTTCTTACAAGGAACGCTCAAACCAACATTTTCATGGTAAATCTTTCTACCAACAAAGCTCCCACACGTTTTTTTCCTTGTCTTATTCATGTGGGCAATTTGTGACTTAAAGGTCCTATAATGCACAAACTCTAGTGAGCTTTAAGCCATGTTAGAATGTTGTGACCTCCCCAAAAACATACCTGGAGTTGTGTTTTGTTTCATTCACACAGTTGAGTAATGCTTTATTATTAGCCTGTCTATATCTCCAAAGCTCAGAATGCTTTGTTCCTCCTTATGATGTCATGCAGTGGTAGTTTTAAAGTGAACAGCTGCCTTTTACCTTTAGTTCAGGTGAGATTGGCACTTCCAGGGCTGAAATGTTCCAAATTATTCTAGTGAATATATATGGAGTTTAAAAACACAGTTGAGGACTTCCTGTATTACCACATGATATCACAAGAAGGAGTGCTGGAGTGTTTTCGGTTTGAGAGAAGAACTCGGCCTAAATATCCAGGGTTTGTGTGTGACATGTGAGAATGAAACAAAACACAACTCCAGGTATGTTTGTGATGAGGAAACAACATTATAACATAGATCAGAAAATGGCGTAATATGGGCCCTTTATGGGCGCTATTTCATTGATATTTTGTAATGGTGTAAATGTGAAATTACATAAAAGACAAATTATTAGGTATAGATCTAAGATGCAACAGTACATGCCTATTAAATATAGTCAAGTGTTCTGTCAACACCTAGAGGCCAAGGATAAAACTACAACTCGATGCATTAACTACAGACCTCTTTTTCTCCCCTTGTTTTTCTCTGTATAGTCATTGTAATGTGGATGTTATTGGATTGTGATCGATTTGTGTTGTCTGAGCTGTATATAGCACATGAAATACTCACTGTTCACTGTTACTTACTGCCTGTGATCTCAAAAAGCACTTTGTCATTGAGGCCCAGGCGGAGTTCAGGCATGCCAGACAAAACCACTTTGAGTTTGATGCACCCCACAATCTCACTGCGAAGTACACTGCCAGTTGCACTCACCTGAGGAAGAAAGAACCACTTTAAAAACAAAACAAAACCTTGACAAAAGTTATTTTTTATGCGTTTAGTTGATAGGGACAAGTGTGTACATCAAACTGGTAACACAATGCAAGGCTAATTTGCCATGTCTGTCCCTAGAAGGTCTCTTAAAAGTGCACTATCTTAGATGTCTGATGCGATGGAGTGTTTTTTATTATCTGGTACATAATGTAACATTTTCTGGTGATGGATCTGCCTCCTGCATGTGTTCATGGACATGATATTGAAACTTCTAGAATGGTATTAAAGGCAATAAATTCTGTCTTACAGGTGTTTTAATTGGTAAAATAAAGCCTCAAAAACGTATATTCCAACTATGAGCGGGCTAGCCTCTCCACAGAGCATCTAAGTAGGCCTGGTGACGTTACCTGCAAGTCTCCAGAAAAGTTACATACAGTAACATTATAAACTGTCAAAACTTTAGACAAGTTAGACAAGATGTTTGGTGCTTGGAATCCATAAATTCAAGTTAATAAATTGATTTAGAGTCCATTTTGATGTGTTAATAAAAATGTATTAAAAGCAGCATTTTCAAAAATCTTAAACAAGTTGTGAATTAACTGTAGGGTCTTAATCAAATTTCACTTTTGTTGTCTTTTCAAAAAATGTTAACTATTATGCAGCTAATTTGCGTTTAAGTGTTAATGAAAAAGTCCCTGAAAGGAGAAGGAAGTGACACACACAGAACTGTAGCAGTTAAATCATATCTGCTCCTTTGTTTTTGTAGCTGTATTTCGTAAGATGTTACTTCAAAGACGAGGACACGTCTCTCTTCTGCTTCTTTAGCTTCAAACGAGGTTCACGGTCAAACATGACAAATGTCTGTGCTCTTTGCCAATGCTGCAGGAAATGTGTAACCTTGACTCTCTCCCTAAAAATACGAAACTATTAGCAAGTGACAAGTAATGCTGTAATTATATTTTATTTTTCCTTTATTTAACCAGGAGGTCCCATTGAGATTCACAATCTCTTTTTCAAGAGAACTGGTCAAGGTAGCAGCAACACAATCAATACAAAAGTAAACAGCAAAATCATAAAATATCCCATTATAAAACCATTTGCATCTCTCAAGAAAAACCTACACATATCTCGGTCACCACATTATACATTAAAATATATAATAATTTGTCTGACAAGAATACCAATAATAGGTTTGGAGAAATATGCAAAGATTAAAGCCACATTTCAGTTAGTCAAGTCATTTACAATATCTTTTGCAGGAGTAATTATAGAGTAATAGATGTAGGCTTACAGTAGGATAAGCAGAAGTCCCAGGGCCTAATAAGAGTGTATCATACCATTTTTAACCTTGCTACCTTGTTATCATAAAACAAATTGGTTACAAGGTTACAATTTAGGACCCTTTATTCCTTTTCCCAAAAAACACATTAATGTGTGAATTTGCGTCTTTTAGTTTTCTTAACATTTTTACATTTTGAAAGAACAAAATTGTGTATCCAGTCCTGCAAACTGAACCATGCATACAAGTGAATAAACAGAGATACAAATAGTGAGCATTTTTATAACAACACTAGTGGTGCTTTTCTTACCAGTAGGTTCACGGACTCGATGACATCCATGAAGACCTCATTCTTGCGATACTTGATGCCCTCGGAGCGCCAGGACACTGCGTTAGTAACCGTTGCCGGGGGTCTCGGGGCACCCACCTCCAGCTTATGACCCTGCTGTGTTATGTACCTACAAGATACAGAGAAATTGGTTTATTAATAAGTATAGATAAAACAATTTAAAGGCCCTATATTACACAAAACTGACTCTTGTAAGATTTAAAGATTTGAAAGGTCCTGTACCCAATATTGTCTGTATTTAAGCAAAATTTGTCTTGCCCCATTACATATTGTAGCTCTAGAGTTCAAAATGTCAGCTGTGTGTCGTCTACATCTAATTATAAATTTTATTGGCCAGTCAGGAAGTGCACAGCATGCTAGTTGTTGTTAGCGTTAGTGTCACGACAAAACTGAGATCTCTGTGTTGTTTGGAGTGTATGAGCAAAGTGGAAAAAACGAACTTGCAAACTGTTTAAAATGAACTTGTTTAACTATATACATTTTCAAAGTCTTCTCACCAATAATGTTAATGAAACATTTCATCGTCATATCATCATCTTTGTTTTTATGGTAATAGTAAAAAAAAAATATGCATAATTGACACAGCGGGGTGTTTGTTGACTTTAATCACACCTCATAAAGTGAAATATGCAGCCCAAGTATGAATCTGTTAGGGGAGTCTGTTGTTCCTATTGTTTGGAGATTGCTCATGGATGTAATTGGAAACAGAAGATTTACATAAACCCACTGACTCAGGTCACAGATAACAAAAGCAGTTTATGTCTATAATTTAGGTTTATAAGACAAGCATCAACTATCTAAAAGCGGTTCAGGCATGTCAAATAATCAGGATAATCTAGGAATTTTACATTAGAATAATTTATTTTATATTGGATTATAAAAAGGTAAGAGACGGAGGACACTTAACCCTTTAATACTGGCTGAAATTTTACTTTTGGGAGGAAGGTCAAATCAGTCTTAACAGACTAGAAAACTGATGCTTTATTATGCTTAAAGGGATTGAAAATAGCAAATCCCTGCTATGTCTCATGTAAACAAAGATTATACTAAACATTATAATGACATGCACCGTGGAACTTGTATATTCATGTATTTTGTGCATTTTGCTGGGATTTTTAGAATTGATATAGCCTTGATATGGACAGATGCGATACTGAAATGCAGAATGGTAACTATTTAAAAAAAAAAAAAGCAACATATACAATATAATACAAATAATATATAATAATGTGATTTGGTTGCATAGTATGCATTTGTGATGTTGTGTGAGTGTGTATGCAGAGAGTGTGGATTGTTCTGGGGATTATTACATTGTCAGTGTATTCCTGTAAACCATAAAAGGCAGATGGAAACTAGCCCTCTCTAGACACGTCTCTGTACATTGCCCCCTCAAATCAATACCAAAACTAATAAAAACAGTGGATTTTTTTTAACACTTAACTATGTACAATACAAGTTTAGTTATTTATTACCTCCACCAAGGAGGTTATGTTTTCGCCTGCGTCTGTCTGTTTGTTTGTTAGTTAGCAAGATAACTCAAAAAGTTATGGACGGATCTTGATGAAATTTTCAGGAAATGTTCCTAATGGTAAATCCAACAGATGATTAAATTTTGGTGATGATCCAGAAGAAATCCTGGATTCTGGATCACTTTGAAAACTGAGCTGCTTGGCGGAGGTCTGCGCTCTCTGAGTGCTTTTCTAGTTATTATATTTTTTTACTTTGACACCAGTCTCTCGCTATTTTTGCTATTTAATTTCAATCTGTTATTACCATTTGTATCCTATGTATAGAATGTTGAGGACCGTTACCACAGCGATGACCAATTTAAAACTAAATATTTCCTATGTTTTGAATGTTGAGGACTGGTACCACAGCAATTACCAATTCAGAACTAAATATGTTCTATGTATTGAATGTTGAGGACTGTTACCACAGCGATTACCAATTCAGAACTAAATATGTTCTATGTTTTGAATGTTGAGGACTGGTACCACAGCAATTACCAATTCAGAACTAAATATGTTCTATGTATTGAATGTTGAGGACCATTACCACAGCGATGAACAGCTCCAAATTAAATATATCCTATAAGCTGAATGTTGAGGGCTGTTACCACAGCGATTACCAATTCAAAATTAAATATATCCTATAAGCTGAATGTTGAGGATCGTTACCACAGCAATTACCAATTCAAAACTAAATATTTCCTATGTTTTGAATGTTGAGGACTGTTACCACAGCAATTACCAATTTAAAACTAAATATATTCTATGTATAGAATGTTGAAGACCGTTACCACAGCGATTACCAATTCAAAACTAAATATATCCTATATAAATAGAATATATTTAGTTTGGAATTCTTCATTGCTGTGGTAACGGTCTTCAACATTCAACTTATAGGATATATTTAATTTTGAATTATTAATCACTGTGGTAACAGTCCTCAACAATCAACTCATCGAATATATTTAGTTTTGAATTGTTAATAACTGTGGTAACAGTCCTCAACATTCTATACATAGGATATATTTAATTTTGAATTGGTAATTGCTGTGGTAACAGTCCTCAACATTCAACTTATAGGATATATTTAATTTTGAATTGTTAATCACTATGGTAACGGTCCTCAACATTCTATACATAGGATATATTTAGTTTGGAAATCTTCATTGCTGTGGTAACAGTCCTCAACTTTCAACTTATAGGATATATTTAATTTTGAATTGTTAATCACTATGGTAACGGTCCTTAACATTCTATACATAGGATATATTTAGTTTGGAAATCTTCATTGCTGTGGTAACAGTCCTCAACATTCAACTTATAGGATATATTTAATTTTGAATTGTTAATCACTATGGTAACGGTCCTCAACATTCTATACATAGGATATATTTAGTTTGGAAATCTTCATTGCTGTGGTAACAGTCCTCAACATTCAACTTATAGGATATATTTAATTTTGAATTGGTAATCGCTGTTACCACAGCGATTAACAATTCAAACTTAAATATATCACTTACTTCTGCAAGTGAGAAGTTAACAATGTTGAATACAGGTTGAACAAGTTTAGTTATTTATTCAACCTGTATTCAACAATGTTAACTTCTCACTTGCAGAAGAGTTTTGATTTGGTATTTATAGAGTAATAAAACACTTCTTGCTGTGGGGCATAGGTGCTCACAAACCACTGAACAGCTGCAGATACCTTTCAATACAAGTTCTACAAAGTACACACTGGTTTAGCTGAATGTTTATCCACCACTGCACCTGTTGACTGCTGTGCTAGAGGCCCATTTACTTCAGTAGTCCTCAGGGGATTTTGGTTTCCATATAATGACATGGGAGAATAGGAGGCAGTTGTGTTTAGATAAACATCACGTGACCTACTTTGTTTTCTGTCCTAACACCTGCTCCCACCCCAGTCCCCTGGCTCAACAACAACATATATGGCTTATATACTATGCTTTCATAGAGATAGGTGATACATTGGTGGTAACATTAGTGAGAGCAGGGGATTGGTTTCATATATCTGTAAAATTCTAGACTTTTTTTTTTTTACAGATTTTTTCTATTTTTAATGGAAACAGAAGAGCAAAGAAGGTACAATTATAAGAGTGTTATAGCTTTCCAATGAAGCTCAATAGTTCCTTTTTGTTCAGATGGCGAAGAGATAAGATAACATTTTACGGTTTGTAAACGGAAATTTGAACATATCTGCAGCTAGTCCCATAGAAACAAAGCACATACAACATTCACATATTTAGGTTGACAACAAATTATTAATTCATTTTAAGAGGTTAAAGTTTGGCCTGGTAAAATAAAAGTTAAATTAAAAATATGTTTTAAAATTACAAAATGGAAAAGTTGATTATGAACTACAATTTGTGGGACTTTCTGCATACATCCATTCTTGACACAACGGCATTACAAAGGTGTAGGATGGGTATTGGATTGGTTGAAAAAAACATCAACATTAAACCATGCGAACCATATATTTAAAGAGTATTTTCTGAGCTGTTCCTGCTGTTGAATAGATGTGCATTAAATCCTTTGGGTACATGTGCTATTACAAAGGGACCTGCCAGGCACAGCTATAGCCTTACCTCACCTTTCTAACCACACAAAATCAGTAGAGCGGCCCTGGATTACTGGAGATTAGGAATGAAAGAAGCACAAAACGTAATTGCACCTCCACCTCTGAAACCTCTCTCCAATGATTCTACACCACTATATTTAGTCTCTGTAATTTGTATCTTTCTAATACAGGTCGAGATCATCCCCCAGAGACACAGTGACCCAGTGATCCCATGCTGCTGCCCTGCTCTTGTTTTACTCCAAATGTCAAAGAGGCTACATGCACTATTTATTTGATCCCACTCAAAGCTATTTTAAACCAATGAAAAGGGCCAAACCAAATCTGCCTACCAATTATTAAAGCAACACCATGTGGCATGAAACTTGCATGATTCTATGGAAACAGAAAGTTAAAACCATACTTCGGAACATTTTCCATGGAAATAGATACATTTTATGCCATACTGTGGAATATTATAGCTAATGGAACAATATTTCCATGGAGACAAAGGAGATGGCTCACCTCCAGACCAAATAACAGTCAGGTTTGTGGGGATGCAAGCTCACAGTGCACAGTTATAAAAGGATAAAAAGGGAAATATTAAGTGTTATCTAAAATATGACAAAAATGACATGCATTTCAGAATATGTTTGTAAACTAAAGAGGTAGCCTTTGCCAATAGCAAATCTTTGAAACTTTATTTTTAAATGTATTTTACTTAATCATTTAGTTCCAATATCCACCATTAAATCACCAATTTTACCTCCTACAAAACTGCAAAACTAATTCAGATTTTAACTTTGAACCAATCAGCTTTAGAACAAGATTTTTAAAATTAACACAACACACAAATACACCACAAAAACAGTGACTGTGATTGACTGGCAGATTGAGGCAGCCTCCTCTGGTTTGCGCCCCAGAAGCCTCCACCTACAGCAGGGCGTCAGCCTCCCAGAGGAGCTCTGCGAGATAAAAGTCTGTGGGCTGCTCGGGGTTGTTTTCTCGTCTGTTTGTTCTGTTTTTGCCCCCATTCTCCTCACAAATGTTCATGCAAAGTCTGGATCTGGAGTTGTTTTGGCGGCAAATTGACAGATTAGCATAACCACAATAGCAATCTACACTTGAGCATTCACCTCTTGTATTCTAGTTGTTATAATAAAGCACAGCAGCGAGCTAACACTGACAATGAAAGGTTGTAATTAAGTTTTTTTTTTTATTTTTCTTCAGAACATTATCTAACAGTTTTTTCTTTTCAAAGGTTTAAAGATGCAGTAGATAACCCTCTGCTGGAGGGTTATCTGCTTTCTTTGCTTAAACATTTTGCAATTATTCATTTAACCAACATCTATAGCTCAAAATACATTGAGAAACATGCATTCTTACTCTGTACTAATTCATTGTTTAATGTGTTTAATGCCATACTGTGGAACATTCCGGGCAAAGTACATCTTCTTGGAGATTTTGATCTGAGATTTAGATTTTGAAACATATTCTACTCTGAAACAGGCGAGTTGCCATTCATTCAGGAATTTATTCTTGACTGAAATTATTTTATGCAGCACTCTCCTCTTTAAAGTTGATTTTAATATTATTACGTGTGCTTGTATTGTCATTTTAATGTTCCGCTCATTCTGTACAGCACATTAAATTGCTTTGTGTGTGAACGGTGCTTTACAAATTAACATACCTTGTCTATGTGATATTCTTGATTTATTCACCTACAAGCAACGCTCACATTCACTAGGCATCATTGTATTAGCACATGACATCGCAAGGTGGGACAGAGTGTTTTCAGACTGAGAGAAGAACTCAGCCTAAATATGCAGGATTTGTGTGTTAAACATGTGAGAATGAAACAAAACACAACTCCAGGTATGTTTGTGATGAAGAAACAACATTATAACAGATCAGAGAACAGCCTAATATGGGCCCTTTGGATGAAAGATGAATGAATAAATGCTTATTTTTCTATCTATCTTTCTGTCTATATTAGCAGTATTTTTCCATGACAATAGCAGTACATTGCGGTCATAGATACTAGTATACACACATTTGCAGCATTTCTATCCATCCACCCACACACTCTCTCAAATGCTGAACCCCTGCCAGGTAGCTCATAGTGCAAAGTAGAACAGGAGCCTTTGTGCTTGGGGGCGGGGCATAGAAAGGTCAGAAAAAAAGGAAGAGCCTTAAGACAAAACTGTAGTGAATACATCTCCTTGGAGAAGAGCAGGTTTGTTTGAATCTAGAGTGTGTTTAACAGACAATGTCATTATACTGAATTCCATTCCAATGGGAGTCTGGTAATTATCAGCTCTGTGTACTTCCAGGAAACTATCCACACAAAGCCAAAATTAAACAAAACTAATGAAAACTGCCAATCCATAGTAGCTTTAAGTAAGGTAGTGTTTAATATAAAAAGTAATTACCAGATTATTGAATACTACCAAAATATGAGAAAATGAGGGAGGGGAGAGAAAGCCAAAACCATGAGGTATTCAGGAGCCAAAGAGCAAAGGAAGAAAACCTGTAGGAAACATGTTTAAAGTTCACAGTCAAGTTTTATAGCTTTGCATTTGAAACCTACACAGCCAGAGATGAGGACTAATCTATATTCCATTCATATCTATATGTACATTTTTTGTAATTTTGGTAGTCTTTATTGCACTGAAAAACAACTCCTCCACTCCATGGAAATGTTCTTCCTTTGGCTATAATCTTCCATAGTATTGCATATAACAAATATATCTCTATGGAGAATATCCAAAAGTATGGTTTTCTATTTAAATGGAATCATGAAGGCGATGTGCCTCCTCCAGAAAGTTACATACTGTACCTTTAAAGGGAATTTAGTAATTAAAATAATAAACAAATACTCACTGTGTGTGTTTGAGTTGTGGTGCTGATATTTTTTCTGTTTACAACAGTCAAGATGAATTATATAGTAATTACCATCCAGGACCAGGACGTGGAAATAGTGGACTGCTACAAGTACCTTGGCGTCCATGTGAACAACAGGCTGGACTGGAGGGACAACTGTAATGCTGTCTACAAGAAGAGCATGAGCAGACTCTACTTCCTGAGAAAGCTCAGGTCTTTCAATGTGTGCAGCATGTTCCTGGAGATCTTCTACCAGTCTGTGGTGGCCAGCGCCCTGTACTTCGCTGTGGTCTGCTGGGGGAGCGGCACCAGTAAAAGGGACATGGGGCGGATTGACAAACTGATCTGTAAAGCAGGTTATGTAATCGGCTGTGAGCTGGAGACATTTGTCACAGTGAGGGAAAGGAGGACACTGGACAAACTGCTCTCCATCATGGACACTCCTGCTCACCCACTGCACCAGACTATAGAGGGACAGAGGAGATAATACTCCCTACAACTGTACAACTGTACATCAACTTACTAACTGCACCGGACTATAGAGGGACAGAGGAGCTCATTCTCCAACAGGCTCCTTCAGCTCCACTCAGGACTACAGGACTACATTTATACCATACTCCATACAACTGTACAACAACTCACCTTTATGTAACAGATAATACTCCCTACAACCGTACTACAATTCAAACTTAAGTAACATTATGCCCTGTCAATCAGCAAATTATTTGCACTGTCGTTCTTGTCTCTTGTACATAGCTCTGATTTTATAGTTAATTTTATAGTGTATACCTATTTTTCCATTTTATTTTGACTTTTCTTTTATTTTTACATTTTTGTCTCATTTGACACCTGTCTCTTGCTATCTTTTGCTATACCATCTACTTTTTTTTTTGTTACTCTCTTTTATTATATTGTGATGAGTGAGCTGCTGTATCCAAATAATTTCCCTTGTGGATCAATAAAGTTTGTCTAATGTCTAAGTCTAAGTCTAAGTCTAATTAGGACTGCAGACCTTGAAGGGACTTCTATTAAGAAAAACTAAAATAGTGTAAGCCACAAGTATTGAATGCAAGATTGTACAGGCTATGCTGTATTATTCTCACTGACGCAGGATATTGCCATAGTAATGTGTGGTAGGAGTAGCTGCTGAGGTTTTGAGTTCAATAAGTGCATAATTACAAGTGTACCCATTTCTCAAAAAAAAGTACGAAAATGAAAGAGAAGAGTAAAAAAGACTGAGAGAAAGCCAAAAGCAAAACTCTCCAGGAGGCAGAGGGCTGTATAGCTTCAGTTCATTTCTCAGACTGGATACGGAGGTGTTTTGGCTGTGGGCTGGAATCACTGAATGGCTCTGCACACCAGGCTCTGAGCCGGTAACTTGCGGAACTGAGGTTTGTAAAGCAACAAAAACTGAAAAAAGGGTGGAATGCAGTTGGCCATTTGGACCTTCTGAAATACCACTGCATGCTTTGTTATAAACTAGTGTAGTGCAATCGAACTAGTGCAGTAGTGCAATCGAAGCAAATAGGACTACACCTTGAGATAATTCCGTTATTACTTTTTGAACAATTAATGAATAAAAATCAATCTTTTTTTAGTTTTCTGCCATGTTATAACATCGTTCCTTCATAAAAAAACATGCAAGAGGTTTAAGATGTGACTTAGTGCGGACAGCAAAGGGAGGGGAGACTTAGCGCATCAAAAACAAAACTTAAAAAATATTAATACGTTGTTTTCGGCGAATACACTATTTTCAAAACAATAAAAGTTAACACGGTGATCTATATATATATTATGTGTTAGCAGTTAATACTCCATAGAAGTAAAATACCTACACTTTAAGTAACGTATCAGACAATCCACATACATAATCAATGACAATGATTTTTCAAGTGTGTTTTTCTTACTCTTGTAGGATCTTGCTGTCCGTTGTCTGAGGAAACCCAAAGTCCATGATCTCGTCCATCAGCTCATACACCGTCACAAAGTTGTCTCGGATGCTCTCCTCCTCCACCTCCTTAAAATATTCTTTAAAAACCTACCAACACAAATAAAAAGTCAACAATAACTTCTAAAACAGCTACAAGGTACAAGGTGCCTGTACTTATTTAAATAAACCAAGCTACAGCAATCTAAATGTTGTGTACAAGACTCAGAATCGCAGGAGGTGATACGTGTTCACAGTACTACTCCAGACAGAAGTAGCAGCGGTAATAAAATATTCACATGTTTATGAATATTGCACGATCCCAATAATGTTAAACCAGCTACACTTTAGTCCATAGGTTGTGTTCACATTTTGAAATATGATAATGTCATATTTTCAGTTATATAATGGAGATTTATGTTATTTGAAAGGAATAACCAAACTTATGATCCACAAATGTTGAATCTTATTTGTCTGAGATTCGGTCCACAAACTCGCCAAATAAAACCTACAACTCAAAGTCCTTTCAATGGACAATTATGCATTTGTGATGAAATTATGCTAATAACAAAAGAGACACTGAACTTGGTGGCAATTTTGTTGCAAATTTTGCATCATGTGTATAGGCCCATTAATTATAAATTATATAAAAATATTATCCATAATCTAGATTAAAACATTTGCAAAATAACAGTGAAACAGCAATTTTGACCACAGAATTCTGACTTGTTTTCCAACTCAATTTTAAACACTAGAACTTTTTTTGAATTTTTGAATGTGATGCAAGGTGAACACAACCTATTACAATTGAAATATGAAATCCTAAACCAAATATAATAATAATAATAGATAATATGTTTAACTCACCTGAACTATTTTATAAAGGAAGGAGTACACTAGAGCAGCGTTGGCATTTTTCTTGGTCATCGCCACCACTGAGAGAAGAGCGGGTTAAGGGCTAACAGAACACATGCGAGAGAGACTCTGAATTATTAAATGGCGCATGGTAGATATGCTGTATATATGAATATTTTTAGATGAAGCGAAACGTCGAGATGAATACAAAAAAGAAAAAAAAGTTACAGTATCACACTCTGAGAACAGAACATGGCCAGAGGGAGGTAAAAGAACTCAGCTGTCGAACGCATAGCACTGGGAATTACTCACTTACCCACATCTGCAGCATCATGTTAAATTAATAATGCTACAGAGTGCTAGACCGCCAAATTTTACAATGAAGAGGAGACTGTACAGCGCAAGGTTCAGTATGTCCAACATTTTTCAACCGTCGCATACAAGAAGATACAAGATGTTTTGTCATATGGCCTTGTAGATTTTTTGGTAAGCTCTAACTTGTGTTTCATCTTCTCGCATATAATACTTCATAGTCAGAATTGCATCAAAATTTAAAAAGGGGGTTAGTAAGGAGAGAGCACTGAAGAGACTGTGGTTGTGAATAGCGATCACTACCAAAAATTTTAGTCAGCAAAGGAATTAATCTGGTAGAGACATCTCATATATGTGTTTTTTATTAAACTTAGCAGTGCTCATGATGAATTTTGTTATTCAGTATTGCCTGTAAGGGGTTGATCCATACAACATTATATTAAATCATATTTTCTCGAAGAGTAGAGCAAAGATACAGTAACTAATATTGATGCTTGAACTGAAAAAGCATCAAATTATGAAGAAATGAACAGTTGTAAAATGTAAAAATAGCAAAAGAGTGGACTGTACTGTACTTAACTTAAGTGCATTTTAAAGTGGGTACTTACTACTTTTACTTCACTACATCTGAGAGCAGTATCTGTACTTTCTACTCCAACTGTTGACCAAAATCTGTATCATTTTTAATCAATATCATTATATTTACTACTTAAACAAATTAACAAAACCTGTGTGAAATACTTTTACTGTTTACTCTAAAAGTGTATTTTTAAACAGGTACTTTAATACTTTTACTTAGATTTTTTTCATGTGATACTTGTTACTTGAGTATACCTCTGTATCTGTACTTTTACTTAAGTAACAAAACTAAAGAGTACTTCATCCACCACTGTAATAGGTTTTTGGTGTTGGTCTGGTCGGCTTTTCTAGGTCTTGGTGGAAATCTAACTTAAATACCCATAGTTTTTTTCATTGTAAATAATGGCTTCTAAACTTTCCATGACACTAAACACCCCACAAGATGTTGGATAGATATATGATGATATGATTGACGGAGGATACAGTAGAGGTTGCTGTGTTTGACCCAAAGAAAGTGTGTGGATCCATGTGTGATCAGGGGCGTCATCTCTGCCTCCTCCTCCCTCTTCATCAGCATCGGCATGAAGTGATCGATCTCATTCATGTCCACATTCCCCATGTAGTTACGACAGATCAGCACCTGAAACAGCAGAGAGGGACACTGGGTTTATCCTTGTGAAACTTTACTTTTCAATTTAAAATATCTTAAACACACACTTTTGAAACAAGAGTGAAAAACATGTTTTAGTTTGAACTGCCAGTGTTTTCTCTCACTCAGATATTGCATCATGACGCAGAAACATTTTCTGAGCTAGCCTCTGACCGTGGTTTCCGTGCGGTTCTCATCTAACAACATGACTGGGCCAAAAAAAAAAAAAAAAAAAGTGTTGCTTGCAGTTGCTTCTATACGATTCTCATCCAACTAAATGTTATTTAAAATGCAAAGGTAAAAGCCAGTTTGATCTCAGAAAAAAGACAGAATAGTTTGTTCAAAATATAACTTAACTAAGTTTTAACAAATGCAGACAGAAGGAGTATCTTGGCATTAGGTCTCATTTGAAAACTGTGCCTTTAAGGATTGCCAAGGAATCAGGTGCAACAGGTTTTGTGGGATGAGTGGCAACGATTTTTCACATGTAATCTGCCCTTAGGTAATCTTGTCTGATGCACATCAAGCATGAAAGACCAAAGTTGATCTTATCATTTCACAACTTGCTCAGGCACGCCACTGGATTTACAAGATCAAACTACCGTATTTTCCGGACTATAAGCCGCTACTTTTTTCTCACACTTTGGACCCTGCGGCTTATACACCGATGCGGCTAATATATTATTCTTCTATGAACACAGCGCATGTGCGCGCAGCTTGAGTGCAGAAAGCGCCGCTGTCTGTGCGGTGAACATGGGTTAGGGTTAGTTAGAACACTCGCTAGCGCTGTTGTCAGCACTAAAACAGTTTATCGCTGCGTGATAAAATAAGTTCTGCTGCTAAATGAACATTAGTGAGTGGGATACGTCTTAATGACCTGTATGTGTTAAATGCAGGTGAGGCGTAAATGACGAGACGAAACGTCTCAAACTTCAGTAGCGGGACATCCACTCATACATGATCGATACAACTAACCCCGACCCCCGGAGAGCCTGAAATCTGTTGAAATCCTACGAGACACTGACATGATACAAGACACTGACATGATACAAGACACTGACATGATCCCAGACAGGACAGCGGCTCTTTCTGCTCGAGACATGCGCTGTAGAGCGCCAAGTGACGGGCGCAAGAGCGAGACAGACAGGTGAAGAGATGATGTGCTGAGGAAGATGCTCATTTGATTTTGTTTTGAACAGTTATTTTGTGCTTCATGCACACACCCTCCTCATGGAAAACATACGAAGAAATGCATATGATGCAGCATTGAAGTTAAAGACAATTGATCTGACTGTCAAAGAAGGAAACAGAGCTGCTGTACGTGAACGCGGCATCGATGAGTCGATGGTGAGACGCTGGCGACGGCAGCGTGACGAACTGACTCAATGCAAAAAGACGACAAAAGCTTTCAGAGGCAATACAAGCAGATGCTCGGAACTTGAAAACTTCTTGAAGACGTGGACACCTGCGGCTTATAGACAGGTGCGGCCTATATATGTAGAAAAATAAAATTCTTTGAAAATTTAGGTGATGCGGCTTATATTCAGGTGCGCTTAATAGTCCGGAAAATACGGTACTTGTAAACATTTTTTTCATATTTAGTTTTGTTTTATGTATTATAAATTATAAAGTATTATTATTATTATTATTATTATTATTTTTTATTTTTTATTTTTTTTTTTTTAATTTGATTATTATTATTTTTTTTTTTTTACAAAATCCTTGCTTTTGAGGAGCCAAGTATATCCAACCAAGACTTGCCTTCATCACTATCTAACTTTCTGGAGGTGGCACGCTGCATGATTCCATGGAAACAGAAATTTAAAAATCATACTTCGGAACATTCTTCCTTGAGATAGACACGTTATTTTATAGTCAAAGAAGCAACATTTACATGGAGACAAGACACAGCCCTCATCCAGGCCAAATATGAGTCAGGTTTGTGGAGTTGCAAGCTTTATGGGAGGACAAGGTGACAACATTAACCTTTCCAATGATTGAAAGTCCAGTTGAGGAAACTTTGACACAAACTCATGTCACTTTCCCTTGATTGCCACTCAAGCATCATCAAGTGACCTTCATCACCCTCGCAATTTCAATCAGCTTTCAACTGACAACAACTGCTCTTCACACCTTTTCTGCGGCAACTACATCACCTTCATAAGATTCTCTCCAGCCAGCCCTGAGAAACCACCACACCCCCATTTGAAGAAACTCAACTGGTCGAGATGAGTCAGCAGTCCTTTTGAGCTCCAGACAAAAGTGGAGAGAAAGAGATGAAAGCCGCATGCTTCAAGCCCGCTGATCACACACACACACGCACACGCACACACATACACAAAGCTAGAATGGAGAGATGTGTGTGGCAAAGATCATTCTGGGGCCCGCACAAGAAAGGCAGCCGGAAATCAGAAATAAAAAAAGGAAATTCTTGGACAGTAAAGTAATTTGGTGGAGAAAAGAGAGAGAGAGGCCACTGCTCAGCTTCAATAAAGACGAGACATCATCAGCAGTGCGTGAAGGGCAGAGGGCAGAGGAAGAAGAAGGAACTGAAGTTTTGTGACAGAAATCAAAGAGCTGACTATCAAAGAAAAAAACAATATATAGGATGCTAACTAGATATAATGAGCTAGTCTTGCCTGCTAGTCTAAGTTGCAGTACACTTCCCTTTCATGCTCCGCTCTTCTGTCTAATAAAAATGAAACTATGTGATAAACTACTGAGCAATTATAAAAAGATACAGTAAATGCATTATTTATAGGCTTTTAAAGGTACTTATGGACACTGCATCTTGGTATTTCACAGCTGGAAATGGAAAATACAAAGGAGCACTTCCTGGGTTCCACTGGATGACATCATGGAGTGGGGCTTTTGTTTTGAGCTTTTGAGAAGAGAGTCTGAATATGCAGGGTTTTTCAACTTAGAAAAAAAAAAAAGTCCAGGTATTTTTTTCTTTACATGAAGAAACATATGTTTATAATATAGCGAGCATCTCTGAAAATGGATTCAATAAAGGAAACAATAAACACCAACAGTGATTTTTAACAGACAGGAGCCAGTCATTTTATCTATCGTCTATGGGGTGATTGTCTGTGTGATTTTCCAAAACAGAGGCTGTTTAAAGTCTGCACACCTTTCACATCATGTTTTTATCTGCACTTAACCACTGCTTCAACCCATTCAAATAAATGCACAGACATGGCCCAGAATGTCCATCCAGTGTTTAATTCGATCTGACCAATATTCTTCTATAACAGACAAAGGCTGCAGGGAATAATGAAAGGAAAGAGAAAGTACTATAATGGCACTGGGGAACTGGCTATACTGAAAATTTAATCGAAGGCATTTATAGCTTTATGATCGTTAGAGAACATTTTCCACAATTGATCTACTTGGCATTCGGGATAAGAACAGTACATACTAAAAAGTGGTCCAGTATTGTAAGAAATTTAGTGAGTAACAACTTTTTTTTTTTTTTTTTTTCACTAATTGATTCATTGGTTGCATTTTGACTTGTAGATAGGGATGGGACAAGATCTCGTGCCACAAGATCTTGCAAGAAAAACTGCGCTCATGACAAATATGATCTCGTGAGATATTTTCTATGTTTTTATGTTTAGATTGGATTAAAAATAATGAGTTAATTAAATACTGGTGAGTTACATTTTTTGAGAAGCTGTAGTCCCAAAAAGCAGTGGTACAATGACAGAAATATTAAATAAAGTAAATCAAAAATGGTGAGGCCAAAATGGAGAACTGGATTTCACAATTTATTTATTATAAATAATGTCAAAATCTTGTTTTGTCTCATTCTCGTATATCTAATCTCGTGTCTCGTCTTGTGGAAATTGTATCTAGTCCTGCCCCTACTTGAAGATAGATATATGCATTGCAATAATATAGGCTATTCTTACAGTCGGGTCTATAAAGATGCACACAGATACAGCATTCCCATAAAGCCTAAACCTGCGGGGCCAATAGGATATAAATATCTGACAATAAATCCATAATATATCCATAAGAGTTACATAAGAGTTTGTATGAATACGAGAAGGACCAAATATTCACATTTAACTGTAACACTATTATGGAAATAATTTGAAATGATTTTACTTTCAATGTTACAAAAGTCCCATATTACACAAAAGTGACTCTTGTTTGCTTTTATAATGTATGTGTATGTATGCAGTGTTTTATAATGTTGTTACTTCATCAAAAACATACTCCGAGTTGTGTTTTGTTTCATTCACACGTGTTTGAGTAACTCATCCCCAAAGCTCAAAATGCTCCATTCCACCTTGTGATGTTGATGATGTTGGTAGTTTTCAAGTGAACAGCGACCTTTAACCTTTTGTTTAATAGAGATGGGCAATTCCAGGGCTGAAATTATCCAAATGATTCTAGTGAAGGTGTATGGAGTTTAAAAACTCAATGGAGCACTTCCTGTGTTACCACATGACAGGTGGAACAGAGTGCTTTCTGTTTGAGAGAAGAACTCAGCCTAAATATGCAGGGTTTGTGTGTTAAACGTGTGAATGAAACAAAACATAAGGCATGTTTGTGATGAGGAAACAGCATTATAACATAGATAAGAAAATAGCGTAATATGGGCCCTTTGAAGTTCTCATTTCCACATCAGCACAAAGTTACTCTTACATTCCTGTTTTTAAATAGACTGTCAGCCCATCTATTCCATTCTGCAGGATAGCTAATAGCCGGACTCAAACTGTGACAATTATGGCCTGACTGCAATCACAGAAATGATTTTGAAGAAGTTTGTAGTTATGCACCTTCAGGATTCTCCAACATCAACACAGCATCCCTCTCTCTGTGTGGCTGGCTCTCAGTTGAAGTCAGTTGAAAGCAGATTAACAAGGAAAACAGCAGCGACGCACTGAGCAAAGGAGGATGACTTCAAACAGAACACCTCACACAAACCGTTAGCATATTTCATGGCCCAAAGCAGCACACATCTACTTAATAATCCAGGTCTCATTAAATTCAACTGTGGGTGTGTTATTTCTATCCAAGTTTAGCCACTGCACTCTCAGAAAAACACATAATGGTGCAATACAGTTGGACAAATATTAAAAGAGACAGAGCTAATCTCGGAAACCTGATCAAACAGTCTTCATCAATGTTTGTGAAAGTACAAAGTGGGAAAAAATATCAAATTTACAATGAAAAAATGGGAACAAAAAATGTGAATCAAATAAATAATCAAAATTCATCCATATTTTAAAGGAGCACTGTGTAACTTTTTGGTTGGGGGTCCATCACCTGCTTGTTTCAATGGATATGTCATTATTCTGCCTGGAATGTTCCACAGCATGACTTTAAACAGCTCTACTTACATTTATTCAATTACAGATGGTTTTATAGCTCAAAAATATCTAGAAAAACAGACAGATGTGCCTTGTAACTTGATTTGGTTTGGTCTCCTTGAAGTTAGAAAAGGTTTACCATACTGTGGAACATTCCAGACAAAGCAGTAACATCTCCATGTGAAAAAAAAAAACGCATTTGATGAACCCTCCACCAGAAAAGTTACGCAATGCACCTTTAAACCTGTCCAGAATTGATAAAAATACTGAAATATGAACTGACGAAATAATACAAGAATTCCATTTCAGAACATGTACAAATCTTAACTTGTTTGGAGTTGTTTGTGCAAAATAAAACAGGATATTTTGTTGTTCATGAAGGAAATTACGGTATTTAAAAAATTGCAGCCTTAAATTTGCTAATTGCAAACATTTAAACTGTGATTTCAAATGTGATTAATCTTGCAGTCCTTTAAATACAAGAAGTAAAAGACTAAAAGTCGACTGACAGGCTATGTGCACAAAGCATTCAGTGTGGAATCAATATAACGGATATTAAAAGAGCCACAGCTAATCTTGGAAACCTGATCAAACAGTCTTCATCAGTGTTTACAGAAGTACAAAGTGGGATTTTGTCACAGTCGTCCAGTCATCGCCACTGTCATACTTGAGAGAAGAGAAGTGCATTGGTCTTTCAAGGACAAAATACTCTGAAGTGCCATGGAAACAAGAGTGTCATTTTACTAATTTGGTTCTTGACATTTAGAACTTCATAGTTATTTATAAGTGTGAAAAACTGAACTATTTTTTCTTTATTTAGTTAGTTTATTTATGAGACAGGGATAGTGCACAATCTACATTTGTACCAGGTTGTAGCACGAGAGCTAATTTCCACCTGTCGTCCCTGGTGCATGTTTTTTAGGTTTGTGTATTTCTATAAAATAAAAATGAAAAACTGGAGAGCATTGTACATTTAAAGTGAAACCAAATAACAATAGGCTCAAGTTGCATTGTTGTTGGAAGGAAATCAGACCTTCCTGTTCACACGTTGTGATGCATACAACCACATCGAAATAAGACAATGAGAAAAATGCAAGAATTTAGGGTTATTTAGTCTTACAAGTGAAAGCTAAATCAACTCAGATTACTCTTAAGACGTATGTATTGTAAAGGAATGTCTTAGAGGGCCTATGTTATTCTATTTTCTGATCTGTTCTAATGTTGTTTCCTCATCACAAACATACCTGGAGTTGTGTTTTGTTTCATTCATGCAGGTTTAACACAAAAACCTTGTATATTTAGGTTTTCACTCCTTGTGATGTCATGTGGTAATACGGGAAGTGCTCCACTGTGTTTTTAAACCTTCACTATAAAAACTGATGATGATTCCAGCCCTGGAATTGCCAATCTCTACTGAACTAAAGGTATAAGGTAGCTGTTAAGTTGAACACTACAACTATATGTCATCACAATGTGGAACAGAGTATTTTGAGTTTTGGAGATGTAGACAGACTAATAATAAAGGATGACTCAACTGTGTGAATGAAACAAAACGCAACTTCAGATATGTTTTTGATGGGACACAACATTCTAACATGGCTTAAAGCTCACAGGAGTTAGTTTTGCGTAATACAGGACTTTTAAATATAGTTTTCAAAGGATGCATATTTTGTGCAACAAGAAGCAATCCTACTTCAGGGATAACTTGCAATCCACAATGTGTTAGTAGAATAAGTCAAACTGAAGCAATGGATTCTACTCTTTGAGTTTTGTTCAATGATGCAGTCTTAGCTACTTGATAGAAAAACTGTGAATTCAGTCGTCATATTCAAGGAAAGTGCAGAATTGAAGAGAAAAACAGCCTTATGTAAATTACCACCTTTCAGCTATTCCCGTTGGGGTCGTCATGGCAAATCATCTTTTTCCTTCGAAGTCAATCTCCCCATCTCCCTCATTCCCTTTCTCTTTCTGAAACCAACTAAATGCATTCTCTTAAATGCTTTGCTCAAATCAGTCATGACAGAACATTGCAGTTAGAAGTGGCAGTAAAAGTCAAGTACATTGTTTAGAAAAGCTGCAAAAAGATATGATGAACAAAATAACCTTGTATTGTAGTCAGTGTAATCTTTCAAACTAATGTATAAAGCAACATTTTTTTCACTTTTTCACATTCATGCAATATACTGCAACCTCAACCAAGAAATTTACAATCATGTTTTAGAGAAGGAGGACTGTAAACATTAGAGAGATAGCCACACAAAAAAGTGTTAATATATCAGCCAAGGCAGGAGACTGATATATCAGTGGAAATATATCAGTCTCTTGCCTTGGCTGATATTTAGATTGTTGCTTTAAGTTTTATTTTAACACTTTATTGCGATGATGGCAATCACAAAATGAGATTACACTGCTCCATTATGGGTTAGTAGTAAAAACAGGGTTGTGGATGTCTATAGTAAAAAGTACAAACAATATTTATGTTAGTATTCATTTAAAATAATATATTTTTGGGGAAAATGATCAAAATCTGCCCTACATATTGACCCAAAAATTTCAGCAGAGCTTATCGCTATTGGTTGCTCTGGGTTCCAAACAATCAGTATGAAAAAACAGATATTGGTCGAACTGAATCTTAGTCTCAATAAAAAATGTATAAATTGCACAGCTCTAGAGTTGCACTGTCAGGAAAAATAACTAATTTGCAATTTATGTTTAAAAAAAAAAAAAAAATTATATATATATATATATATATATATATATTTATATTTATATTTATAGGATTCTGCTCAAAGTTCATATTTTCAACCAGAATTGACAAAAAAAAAAAAAAAAAAAAAAGAAATATGAACTGACAAAACTGGCAACCTAAACTTGTTAGCAGTTGCAGAATAAAACAGGATAACTGTTGTTTAAGGAGGAAATTATGGTACGTCAAAAACTGCAGCCTTTGGAATTTGCTAATTGTGATTTCAATTCGATTGTGATTAATCTTGCAACCTCATTAAACACTGAAAGTAACAGTCCAAAAGACGACTGACAGGCTTTCTATGTAACACAACACAATCAGTGTGGAATCAATATAAACCACTCACATGTGACATCAGAAGCCAAACAGCCTCCACAGAGCTACAGTGTGAATGAGGCAAAGAGGATGAGCAGGCGGAGCTGTAGTTGGGTCTCCTCCATCTTTCACAACTAATCACGGCCAATCACACACAGCCCAGTGTGGCTCCGCACAATGGGGGCAGTGGTGGGGAGTGAGTTCACACTACTTTTCTTGTCAAAGCTGAGAGAATATGAAAGATGCCATTGACTGGAGAGATACGATGCAACATTTCACTGTGTGGAAGCTCAGTGTCAAGGTTAACTGTAGCTCAAGGCGTCATTCTTCTGTTAGATTACAATGGAGTAAACAACACGCTAGAATAATGTTTATGGGTTAATACCAGATTCTCCAGAACGCAATTCAGTTTAAATCAAACTGAAAAAATATGTAGGGACACTTTTTAACAACTGTAGTGGGATGTAAAGACACAAATTATTTTTTGATTATCCTGATGATTGTTTGAACACTATAGAAATTCATTCAAAATATGTTGTTAATATGGTGGATGAGGGTCAAGTATTGCAGAAAAGTGAATGCGCTGTAAACTATACTTATTTAAGTGTAGAACTATCACTGCATGTTCTTGTCTGAAAGAATAAACAGCCAGTTTCTTTAATTTAAGATAATGTAAAAGAAAAAAACAGCAAAAAGAATGCATTTTGTCTTTTAATATGCAATGTCCCTTTAATAAATAAATACAAGTACTTTAACCAATGTGCTCGATATTCTAATTTTGCATGTCTCCATAACAACAAAATTGTGGTGTCTTCTTTCGGATTACTTCCAAACTAAAAGGCTAAATGAGCTAACCTCTAACAGTAGCACAAGTTCAAGAGACTCAGACTAAACCAACATATCCTACCTTTTCGTCCCCCAAATTAAAGCTTGTTATTCGTCTGCGCCCTAATGAAGGAGCAGGGCCCCATTTGGCAGGGTCAGAGTCTCTAACTGCCCGCGGGGCAGAAGAGAAGGATAGATAGATATAAAGGGAAAAATCAGGAAAACCTTTAATCTGCACAATCAGAGACTGGAGCTGGGAGGAACTGATCCTTCTCCCATAAGGGCATTGTCAGGCATGTAAGGCCTCTTCAGCAATTCCTTTTCTTGCCTTGGAATATATTAACCCACAGAGATTTAGATGCATGCTGGGATGATGGGAAATGAGGAGGAATAATGCGATTCAGCTGCGGTTTCACTTTTGGTTCGTCTAATCTTTAAAGAAGAACAACATCCATACGTTAAACATCAAATATATGTTTCTAAGATAAATTTGCCTACAAAGTATTTCATTGCAGACCAGTGCACACTGCCATTGTACCTTTGCGCAAAACGCAGTGTGTGAATGAACATTGGTGGAGGTCAGAGAGGCAACTGGTGCTCATTGGTAGGTAGTCATATTCACATGAGTCAGCCACTGGGTGTTTCTATTTTTATATGAATTTGAAAAAGTCTTGATACAAAATGTACTTCCTGACAAAACCATTTCCATTTATTCAAACTTTGGACCAAGAAAAGAAATATCTCACACAGGCTTGTGGTGTCTCCACCCTAACTTGTTGATATAGGCCTGTCTTGAATTGTACTGAATAAAATGATAAGAAGGCAGACAAGTTCAAAGTGTGTCAATCATAGCATCTATAAATAGCCAGTGGCATTTGAGCTATTTTCAGACTGCATTAGAGCATATGGTACCCTACTTACTGTAGCCCCAACTAATTAAAGTGGCAGTCAGTGATTGGCAGAGTTATAATTAATGTGATTTAAATGAGAAAGCTGATCTTCAGAAAAGTAAAGAATAGCTGGAAATACCGGGACACATCACATGCAATAGGACCGCATCAGTGCGCAAAAACAAAACGCGCAGTGTGCAAAGCTCCAGTGAAACGAGTTTGGCAAGTTGAACCTCTGCTGACTCCTCGTATGTGCTGCACCGTAACGATACTGATACTGATACTGAGCCTGTCATCGCGTGCAAATACATCAAAATGCGCTAATCTCCTGGTATGCGAGGAAACCATTCATAAAAACGCGTAAATAATTCACAGTATTTCTCGTGTTGCAGCAAGTGGTTCTTTTACACTTGTGTGAACTTCCTCGCAAACAACTCGCCTTCTTCAAACTTACCTTTCCCTTCAAATCGAGGATAAAAATCGCTGAAGCCGACATCGTGGCGGAGCGAATCCTCGGGAAAACAACCAGCCTGGATGAACCGTGAGTCCGCTGCAAGATATGGGTCACTTAAAGGGGATAATGTGCTCTCCCATCCTCCTCCATCCTCCACTCCTTCAGTCGGTCTCGGCGTTTCAAAACTGCACCCTCCTCTGCCTCTCCAAGCGTCGAGGCTGCGCGACACCGTCCAGACGCACGGTGCTGTATCCGGTAAACAGAAAAATAAAAGTAAACGCACAATAATATATGTTAATCGATATTTTTTTATTATTATCATGGAAGTATAATAATAATGTTTAATAATGGGACGGGCTTATAAATACTAGGGAATTGCCAGTCCCAGTCAGGGCTCTAAACTCCCACACACCCAAAGAAATGGCAATATTAAAACAGTTTTTTTTTTGTTTTGTTTTTTCATTAAATGTTTCTGGGTTTTAAGTCGCTACAGTTTAGTACATTATAGTTGCTGTTTCTACTTGCCTTTATCAAAATTTCATGGTATAGGCATTACATTACCCAGCAGCACGTCTCTGCAAGATAGAAAAGCAAAACGTAAGCCTGTTTTTACACAAATTTTATTTAATGAGCCAAAGCCATAGAGTATTTTACATTTACATTTTTATTTTCGTACTATGGACTATTTACATAATCTAAACCTATATCAGTGAAGCAGGTGTAACGCTATTGCCGTTGCCTAAAACATGCAAAACCATTGATTTATATTGATATGAAGGAGATTTTTCCTTTGTTTCCTGTTTATCTTGCCCAAATGTCAGAAGCTTGACAGTTTGTATTTCCGGGGTGGCTGCTTCTCTTGACAGCTCAGCCACCCGCAGACCTGTCAGACCAGACCCCTCTCCTCACATGTGGGCCCCTGCTGCTCACTCAGAGAAGGAGACTGTAGGACCCAGGTTTCTTTCGACAGAATCATGTTCAGTTTACCGAGGTTAGAGTGAGGGTTCATGTGACAGTGTTTTCTCCAAAAGTTAACTTGCTTTGAAACTCTACATTTTAGCCTGTTAAATGTATGGCATCTGTGGGTTACTAAACTAAATGCCAAACGTGGTATTACTATAAACAACTATTTCTTTTCAAAAGTGACCTATAGATCCAGGGAGATGACATGAGGGAGTTAGGCTAAGAAATGTCTAACCACAACATAATACAGCCAAGTTTTTGACCCTCCTGGTTCATTTGGCATTCATATCCTATGCATATATTGTAGATTTTTAATGTTGATAAAACTTAAATTTCATTTCCTTAGTCATAAAATCTACATAAGGTTAAATATACCTTTACTTACACTTACACACTTACACTTTATAAAATCAAACATCACATTTTCAAAGTAAAACGTTTATTAAAAAAACAACAACAATGATTTGAGTTAATTTAGTTTCTTAGCATGAAGCTGACCTATAATGATCATTTCAGAGAAACATCTGCTCGTTCTGTACGTGGTGCACACATCCTCACACAGCTCCAGAGAGAGGAGGGAGATCCCCCTCCTCACAGATCTGACACAAACTGATGTTTGGCACTTTACAGCGTAGTGCCAAACTGATTTCAGTGCTCTACTTTCACATTTTAAAATAACAACTTATGTTCTGTCCAGTCAGTTTTTCATACATAATTGATTATCTTTAAATAGATCTAGTAAAAATAATAAAAGAAATCTGTGTGCAGGCCTATAAACTTTTGAAAATCATTATATTAAAATTATATTTTTAATAGTATAAATATAAGTCAGTACAGTATTAGGGCTGGGTACCATTCAAAGGCACCAATATGGCATAAAAAGTTACAAGGTTCAATTGATAACAACATTTTGACGACCAGTTAGCCAAACTAAAGTTAACTCAGAAAGAAATGTTTTTTTTAATTCAACAACACGGGAATACGTACCAAAAAGCTACATAAGTGCCAGTATCAAAAAAGAGATAGAGTTTAAACCTGTACTGAAAGAAATGGAAAGGTTGCCCTGCATGATTTTTTTTTACCAAAAAAGGAGTGGATTGTGTAAGGACAAAAGACAACCTTTCTATGCGATACTAAAGTCTATGTCCTCCATCTCCTCCTCTGTGTCCTCTGTGTCCTCCAGGATCTCTGCTGCTCTCTGGGCGCGCTCACGGTCACTGGGCTGGATGTAGTTATCTTCAATGAAGCCATCATCATCATCCTCGAGGACAGGAGGAGTGCTGTGTCCACCGTGCATGGTAAATTCCACATCCAGACCTAAACACACCAAAAATGTTCAAATGTTGAGTTATTAAAACTGCTAAAACTGCTAAAAAAATGCAACATAATGAGTTTTAAGTCTTTGTTCATTCTTTAGTGAGGCAAATTAAGGTGCAGTTACTATAAAGTGGAATAGGGGCTGCGACCAACAGTTATTTAGCAATTATTCTTTCTATTAATAGTTTAGTTGTTTAGATTGTGAAAGGGCTCTTGAATATGAGATTTTAGTAGATTTGAGTCAGATGAAGCAACTGTAATGCTGCTTGGGGCCATCCTGATGTTGCATTTACAATCATCAAAAACTCAAAATTGTAAAATGTTTTCTGCTTAGTATGATTAGTTGCGATTAACTTGTATCAGCCCTAAAGCGTTATCTAGTTTTGATTTGGGTAAGATGTGAAGTCCCACCTGATGGCTGGCTAACTGCGTCCATCTCCTGGAGTCTTGTGTGTCTGTAGCTGGCCAGGTAGCGCCTCACCACCTGGCATTTGGCCAACAGAGCGATGAGAGCCGAGATGGAGACCGCTACAGCCAAGACCGCAACAAGGAACTCCCATTTATGAGACGTGGGCTTGTCTGAGTCCGTGTGTGTAGCTGAAATATAAGAAAGTATCATGTGGTTAGAATTAGGCCAGCAGATAGTGGTCTTAGTCGCATCCTGACTGTGACTGTACTATCACACAAATGTCAAATGTATTATGGAATCTTCTTTTCCATTTAAACATTTATGCTAATTTAAAGTAATAAAAAGTAGCTGATTTGTTTGTAAAAAAAAAAAAAAAAAATCACAAAATAGTATTGAATCAACATAAAATAATAAGAGGAAGAAAGATGGTAAAGAACAGTCAAAATTATTTATAATTTAAAGATGCACTGCGCAACTGTTCTGGTGGAGGGTCTGTTACCTACTTGTCTCCATGGAGATATTATTGCGTTCCCTGGAATGTTCCATGGTATGACATTAAATATATTTATCTAGCATTTATTAATTACAGGTGTTTCTATTGCTCAAAAATGCAATAATTCCTTCTGTGAATAAGGGTGATCCTCCACAGATCTGAATTGTAATGTAGCATAGTGCTGATAGATAGGTTTAATCTATACTGTGTAACATTCTAGACAAAGCAATAACATTTCCATTGAGATAAGCAGTAACACTAAAATGTTACGCTGTGCAGCTTTAAACAAATATACAACATAGACCTTTTGTATTTTGTGAGCACAGGCCTACCCTTTGTTCTAGTATCCAAAAAAAAAAAAAAATCATAATCAATGTTTCAGACTTACAGTTGAGTGTTGAGTTGAATGCAGTTGTGAGCGGTCTTTCTGTATATGCTTCCATTTGACTTTGTTTTTTCAGTCTCTTTCATGAGTCACTTCATCAGACACTGTTTTGTATTTTGTGAAGCCAGTCTATTGCTTAACTTTTTTTTTTTTTTACTTTTTAAAGTGTTATTCAAGTCCAAAACTGTTATTGCGACTATCCATTTCAGAGTGTCCTTGATGAAAGCAGCACAGATTTCTGAAAACAGACCCTCTATTATGCTTTTATGTTGAAATCAATTAGTTTGAAGCCAAGTGACAGATGAGGGATGTTTCCTTTCAGTGCTTCAAATGTCCACTGGATGGCGACGTTGAGTGGCTGGGACTCCTCCTTGGTTCATTAATAAGTGAAAGGCAGTGCCATTATCATCTCATGTATTAGCTGAAATCTGATCCTTGCTGAGCTGCACAATAACAAGAGAAAAGTAAGAGTTACAACTTAAAATAGTCAAACGCTTTCAAAATCAAACTGCATTTTTTTTTAGATCCCAGACTTCAACCACCCTTGTGTTCGGTGGCTTTGAAGTCTGTTTGGGCCAGAGAATGAATATTTTAATATCCAGCCACACAAATAGAAGAGCAGTCATGTGACCTAAAAATGTAAGTGACTTTTAAGAATGTGATTCACTGTGTAGGCATGCACACAATAACAAGGGCCCATAAGGATACCAGAAACTATGTCACAAACAGGAAGTACCACCAAAGCTTCCTATTCAGCTCCAGCTTATACAAATATGAAACGCAATCAATCACAATGACACAAAAAACATAGTGGAATTAGTATTACTCAGTGGTGGAAGAATTGTCAATGTTGTTACTTAAGTAAAAGTACAGATACCAGACCAGGAGCAAAGAGTAAAAGTAAAGAGTCTCACATGAAAAAAAATCTTCTTAAGTAAAAGTATTAAAGTACCAGTTTAAAAATGTACTTCAAGAGTAAAAAATAAAAATATTTTGCACAGATTTTGAGGTCTTATAAAGCTTCAAATGTAGTGATTTTGTTTTATAGTTTGTTGTATCAATCATTTTGTTCCTAGCTGTTTTTATTTGTATATTTTTATTTGCTCAGTATTTTCAGCAGCTCTCTTTTACTTTTCAGCTCTGTTCAAAAATGTAGTGGAGTAAAACGTGCAGATACCTGCTCTCAAATGTAGTGAAGTAATTTTTATTTTATTTTATTTTATTTTATTTTATTTTATTTTATTTTATTTTATTTTATTTTATTTTATTTTATTTTTAGGTAATTTTTGTATTTATTTATTTTTACAGAAATGGAAAGTTTCTATGTCATGCTATGGAGATGTTATTTTGTTTATCTGGAAAAAAAATTACTTTTTATCCTCTCTTAATATAATTATTCTGTGGCTATATAATAGAATAATGTAAGCCTCATTCCTATACCACTACTACTACTACTACTACTACTACTACTACTACTACTACTAGTACTACTACTACAATAGGATATGTATTCTATGATCTATGCAGATTTAAATAATATTAATAACGTTGACTTACTTTACTTAGTAGCAAGGGTAATACAACTATCACTGGTATTTTTCAAGTCTTTTTAGTAGTTAGTAGTTGCAGTACTATAAGCAATGTTTTATTTCTACTTTTTGCATTGCTTTTTGTATTTGTAGTTTAATGCAGTACACATACTGACTCAAGCATACTTCTATTTGAGTTGTAAAATGCAAATGACCAAGAGCTGAACACAAATACTATGATTGTACACGAGGATATGCAAATGTTGTTCGTCTGAGTGTAAAGTCCCTTCACTTCACTCTTTAAAACTCTAGGAGCAGTTATAAGTTCTGTGGTCAAATAGAACATACAAATATCTTGTATAATTTGGTCTGTGTACCTTGCACTCTGAGTAAGGAAATGTTCTAATGAATAGCGTCTATGTGTAATTAATCATTAGTTTGTTGGTTTACATATTTGCTTGGTCATTTCACAGCTTACAGAATGTTTCATTATTAACCCCAAATATGGGCATTCTTTAACTTTTTGAAATGGAAACATGTATCAGAAAAGTATTTCTGTTTTCCCGTGGGACAGTGTAGTGCATTCTTTTTAATGTCCCAATGAGTAAATTTTAGTTTATCATCTGGGAACTCCGCTCCAGATCTGATGACACAGTGTCTCTGTTTATAAGCACATGCTTCATGATCTGATTTCTGGAGTTCTCAGATGATTGAAATGTCAGGTGAACAGTTACTGATGTGAGTAATCTGGTTTATTCCTGGTTGACCACACCACAAGATTAAAAGGGTCATTTTAAAAGTCCATCAGTCCCAGGGCAGCTGTGGCTACAACAGCACCTCACCACCACCAAGTGTGGAGTGAATGAATAACAGACTGTAAAGCGCATTACACATATGTTCCTCCCACATCTTAGTACTATAATAAACAAGGTGTAAATTCACCATTACAAATGTCTTATGTCAGACATATTTTGTATATCTCATTTGAGCAGTGATTCTGTGGCACTCCAGGGGTCTGGCTGTTTAGCTACAACATTAGCCCGCTTTTCCTCCTCCATTCTGCCACAGTAAACACAGCAGCTCTTTATCTCTTCCTGTTCTATACTCTCAGCAGAAGCAGAACACAATATAACACGCAACAGCAACACTGAGCAGTTGCCTAGGGCACAATATAAAAGCAAAATTTATTTAATTCAATAAACAAAATGTAAAACTGTATGGAAAATGTAAAGTGCTCCTTTGTTTACGTCACCTTCAGTTATGTATAAGACAATGGGAATGAAAACAGTTTTTCACTGTTTTGTGGTCATGGTGTCAGTCACTGTGAATTGACCCAAACAGCTACTGGCTGACACTGGCATAGTCCCTCTGCCCCAGGGCAGCTGTGGCTACAGTGGTATCTCACCCCCACCAAGTGTGGAGTGAATGAATAATGCTCGGTAAAGTGCTTTGTGTGTCTTGAAAGGTGCTATATAAATAAAATGCATTATTACTGTCATCATTAAAAGTCATTGTACTTCGTCATCCACATACAACAGGTTCTCTAAATAGATTTTAATGATAGACAGACATGTAGCCATCACTCCACAGAAACTTACATGTGCACCTTTAGTTTCTACGGAGCTATTTTAAAACTGCTGTTTAACTGCCAATACTTGTTATTTTGCAGCAAAACAACTGGACAAAATTTTTTGATCAAATACGTTTCGCAGCTCATCCAAGCTGCTTCTTCAGTTCTGGTCAGACGCTGGTGGACACTGCCTTATATCTGTCTGAACTATATTGAAACTAACACACCTACTTGTTTACAGTTTGTTTGTTTGTTTGTTTGTTTGTTTGTTTGTTTGTTTGTTTGTTAGCTAGATCTATTGAACTGCACCAAGTAAGGACTGTGCCTGAGTGCCTAAGAAGCAGCTTGGATGAGACACTTGTTTTGAATAATGCATATTTTCCTCCCACATTTCAGTTCTGTAATAAATAAAATTCACCATTACAAATAGCTTCAGACATATTTTGTATATCTCATTTGAGCAGTGATTCTGTGGCACTCCAGGGGTCTGGCTGTTTAGCTACAACATTAGCCCGCTTTTCCTCCTCCATTCTGCCACAGTAAACACAGCAGCTCTTTATCTCTTCCTGTTCTATCCTCTCCGCAGAAGTAGAACACAATACAACATGCAACGGCAACACTGGAGGCCATCTCAAAGATGCCTAGCAGCAAAACATCTATTTCTACAACTGCATTTGCATACATTTCCATCCACAAAACTTTGAATTCAATTTTCAAACTTCTCTTTTCTAACTACTCTTTTTTTTTTTAATGTGATGTCAGTTTTTAGCCACTAATGATGGCTAGGAGCGATGTAGAACCTTCCCTCTGTTATCAAAATGAATAAAAGATTACATTAGTCTCCTCCAAAGCTTTCAAACAGGCAAATTAACTGTAAGACAACGAGGAGGGTGGTGCACGCTCACTACTGGCCAAATCCTGATATAATCTTAACCCCAATCTAGTACAAATAAACATGTATGTCGTCAAAAGCAGTCACACAATCAGTGCTACCCAAATAGTACACAATATTTTTTCCATCGTCCTTCTTCCAGTGCCAAGTTTAGTCTTGTTTGACATTTGAAAAGTTCTGGACTGATAAAGATGCTGTAAAACTGCTGCTATGGATTCTGTTCACATAATTGAGGCAAGGTCATTGTATCTTAAACAAAGAGCTTTTAAATGTTGATTTTGCCTGCTGTGTGCTATGGTGTGTAAACATGTAACTGGAAGAATACAAAGGAACAAGCCAACTCTGTTATGGGCAATGGTGGAGGATGTACTCCAGATACCAGAGCAGAAAAATACTGAAGTAAAAGTATTAAAGGTGCACTGTGTAACTTTTCTGGTGGAGGGCCCGCAACCTGATTGTCTTCATGGAAATGTTACTGCTTTGTCTTGTTTATGTCCAAGGAGGCAAGCAGATAACGTTACCAGGCAACGTTACAGGTTAGATCTGTGGAGAGGCAACTACACTAACAGCGAGAATGTTTGTAAAGTTTAATGCCATACTGTGGAACATTCATGTAGTCAAAGTACTTTAAGAGTAAAAAGTAAAACTATCTCACACAGATTTTGAGGTCTTAAAAGTAGTGATTTTGATACAGATTTGTGCAGAATTTTTTGTTTTTTCTAGCTGTTTTATTTTTATATTTTTGTTTGCTCGAATTATGAACGTGTAAAAGCTAAACCCATCAGCCTTTTCAGCGGGTCTCAAACTATAAAAAGCAAAATGAAAAATGCTTTTACTTTTCAGTCCAGGTAAAAAATGTAGTGGAGTTGAAAGAAAGCTACCTGCTCTCAAATGTAGTGAAGTACAAAAAGTATCTACTGTAAAATGTACTTAGGTAAAGCACAGATACTTAAAAAAATACTTATGTCCAGTACTTTACTACTTTTACTTTGTTACCTTCCACCACTGATCATGGGAATATTTAGATTTTTATGTTTTAATGAATGTGTAGAATTAACCTAATTAAATACAAAATGCTCACAAGTTTGCATGTTTTGTGTGTCTCTGTCAATGATTCGAGTTGTAAATGGTAAATGGTCACATTTTTATATAGCATCTCAAAGCGCACAGGTGGATGAACTGTCTTGCCCAAGTACACAACAACAAAATTCATCTATGGGAGCTGGAATTACAAGAAACTGCCACCCTTCAGATTAGTGGACAAACAGATCCACTTTGATGAGATGTGACTGTCACAGTTTGGTTACGTTTTTGACAGATGACATACTTTATTGTCAGTGGTGTTGCTGTTGTTCTCAGTCTTTCCACAGCCTTATAAATAATTTTGTTTGGCATTTTAAATTGGGCAGTGTGTGACAACAAATGACAAAATATGCAGTGGATGCCTATAGGGAGGCACAGACTGTAGCATCTTTGCTGGTTTATAGTGGCACTCATTCTTCACCCAAGAGTCACCAATAGTGATGTGACATTCGTGAACAGAGCAGCTCTTTGAACGGTTTCTTAAAGGTGCACTGTGTACCTTTTGTGGTGGAGGGTCCGCCGCCTGCTTGTCTCCATGGAGATGTTATTGCTGGTATATTCCACAGTATGATATTTAGCAGTATGATATTTAGCATATCTATTTCCATGGTAACAGGCATGCCACAACGTCAAGTTACAGGTGAGATCTGTGGAGATGTTACCCTGCTTACAGTATGAATGCATGTATTTCATTGAACATATGAGCAATGAAAACAACTGTGTTAAATGTAAGATTTAAGTTTAATGTCATACTATGGAACTTTCAAGGCATATCATCTCCTTGGAGACAAGGAAGTGGCAAACCCTCCACCATAAAAGTTACACAGTACATCTTTAATGTGAATAGTTGGAACTACATCTGATTTTTTAAAAGAACCAAGTGTTTTTCTTTCAAATTTCTATGCATTTTTCCACCGATCAACACTGAACCAAGAAGCAGAGTCAGCCACACGAGTGAGAGCATTTTGCACACAAACACATTTGGCATTTATAAGAATCAGTATTATTATGTGGAGTTAATATGATTAACTTAGATTGAGGAGCTGGACCACACCTCAACCTCCTCGCCAGCCAACCACAGCTCATCTCAACCACGCCTTCAATTACCCAGAAGCCCTATTTATATGGCCATCCCGACAACACCGTCCTCCCTCCCACCCCGTGTCTCTCGTCCATCCTTCAGCCTGAAGACATCATCTTTAGGGAGGGGGTTTTCCGAATCAGCTGGGTGACCATTTTGGATTGGAGACAGAGCCCCCACTCTGAGTCTCCACTCAGCCACCCACCATCTACCACCATCTACCCACCGTCAATAAATATCTTTATCCTATTCCATTGTTGTGGCGTGGTCCTTGCTAGTGAAATTGTATTATTATTATCATTCTAAACACACACCCACTCTCACTTTGAACCATGTTAAACAAATCTGAGCCTTGGTCATTTCTCTCCATGATTAGTTTGTAGATAAAATGAGTTCTCACATTCACTTCTCTGGCTTCTGTTATATAAATAAATATAAAAGTCTTTTGAAAGGATCCAAAAAGATTGAAATCCCATAAAGGAGCCGAGAGTCCCGTTGCTATTCACCAACATTTATAGGTTTAAAGATGCACTATGTAACCTTTTGGTTGGGTACCTGCTTGTTTCTATGGACGTGCCATTGCTCTGCCTTGAATGTTACACAGTTAAAAAGGGATTTCAAGATTGATTGGTTAATTGATAACTATGAACATTCAGTTGACCAGGTCACAATATAATTATGTGTTTTAGAAGCAAAAGTAATACATTTTAATACCACTACGCCCCAAAAAAATCAAACCCATAGGTAAATATAGTCTGCTTCTTTATTGTTTATGTCATATAGCTTAATCATTCAGATAGGTGATTTCATAAAGCTGATCATATACTAGAGGAATTGTCTAGTTTTAGGTTAGGGATGTGACTGAAAAAAAAAAGGATTTCACTGTTGTTTGGTCATATACTTATACATATTTATAAAGTCGTGGTATTACTTCTCACACAAATAACGCTAAAATTGATTTAACTTTAGTGACATCTCTCCCTTTAAAGTGAGTGCGCTGGTTGTTTAGGATCCAAACAGCCACTGTCCTACATCAGCATGTGGGTCAGTGGGTTCCGTAATAGAGGTGACACAATTATATAAAGATTTACTTTACTTTTACTTTATTATAGAACCACCTAGAACAACCACAATTCATTTTTCAGTGTATTGCCTATTGTTCACTCAAATGTCAATATTAGCTGTGAGTAACACTATTTTGAAATCTTGGTGTGGTAGGTTATTAAATGTTCTCTGACTGATTTTAAAAAGCTTTGTATTAAACATGTTACAGATATTATAGAGCCTTACCTGTATGTGTGCTCCAGCCCTCTCCCCTTTACCATAATGCGCTCTCTTAGTAGAATTGTAGCTAAAGGTTGGCCGTGTTGGACTGTTTTTCATATGTCCTGGGTTAATGGATAACTAATGTCTGTAACTAAGGTGTGCCCTCATTTGCCTGCTGTTTCTCTTTTCTGACCAATCAGAGGACAGAGCTGCTGAGGCAACGCAGCCCAACCAAGAAGAGCGGAAATATGACCATGTGTTTTCAATATGGACAGGTGAGTAGACCAGTCTGACCAGTCCCAGAGCTCAGAGGATAAACACTCTCATGCGTTTACATATGGGTCTAATACCCCAGAGGCGTGCCAAAAATGAAAGATTAAGATAAGAGTATTTGCTATTAATCTGCAGGTGAACGTGCATCCAGTAACTGTAATATTAGTGACTCATACAGATAAAAGTAATTCAAGATCCAAAACGCAAAATTGACTCATGAGCTTTTAGCCATGTTAGAATGCTGTTAGCTCATCAAAAACATACCTGGAGTTGTGTTTTGTTTCATTCACACATTTGAGTAATCCTTTATTATTAGTCTGTCTACATCGTCAATGCTCAAAATGAATATAAAATATATATATTTTTAAAAGTACTAGAAGGAATCTAATACTGGTTTACTGTTCAATCAGAAAGTGTATACCTCCAACAAGGCACAATTTTGTGGTTAGTGGTTCTCTAACTTTTCACACCAAGTACCACTTAAGAAAATATTTGGGTTTCACCGCCAGATCTAAACCAGGTCTGAAATAGGGCCATGCACAGATGCTATTGAACAATGACTATTAACTCAAGAGATGAAGAAAGGACAAAAATGTGGATAAGTAAACTGAAAAGAATTTTGCAAATGCATATAATACAGTTGGAAAAACACTGCTCTAGTTTAAGGCAAACTGTAAAACCATGATTCCCTTCAATACAATATATGGTATTACATCTTACTTATTATTACAAAATAACCTCCTAACCTTTATTATAAACTCAAGTGAAATTAGTATTATTGGAAGTAGGGATGGGACAATAAATAATAACACTGTGAAAAAGGAAGACAATAATCATTCATACATTTTGTATAATCATGATAATTTCCATTACAACACCAGATTATGCAGAAAAATTGTACTTATGCATGATGTTCTCCTCTAGATCACTGTTGTTTTAACTTATAACAAAGTAAAATTCTATAATAGTGTGCACGGCAACAAAGTGTACTGTAATTTTAAACCTTCATTTAGCACTTTAAATAATTATTGTAATATTATTGTTAAAGGTGCATTGTGCAACTTCTCTGGTGGAGGGTCCATCAAATGCATTTCTTCATGGAGATGTTATTACTTAGTCTGGAAAGTGTCTGTTTTTCTAGGTATTTTTTTGAGCTATAAAACCACCTGTAACTGAATAAATGTAAGGTAGAGCTGTTCAATGACATAATGTGGAACATTCCAGACAGAGAAATTACATATTCATAGAAACAAAAGCAGGCAACGGACCCTGCACCAGAAAAGTTACACAATGCACCTTTAATCAAAATTATTTAGAACATTATAACAGACTGATGATGTCACAGACTGTGATGATGTCACAGACTGTGATGATGTCACAGACTGATGATGTCACAGACTGTGGTGATGTCACAGACTGTGATGTCACAGACTGATGATGTCACAGACTGTGGTGATGTCACAGACTGTGATGTCACAGACTGTGATGATGTCACAGACTGATGATATCACAGACTGATGATGTCACAGACTGTGATGTCACAGACTGATGATGTCACAGACTGTGATGTCACAGACTGTGATGATGTCACAGACTGATGATATCACAGACTGATGATGTCACAGACTGTGATGATGTCACAGACTGTGATGATGTCACAGACTGATGATGTCACAGACTGTGATGATGTCATAGACTCTGATGATGTCACAGACTGATGATGTCATAGACTGATGATGTCACAGACTGATGATGTCATAGACTCTGATGATGTCACAGTCTGATGATGTCACAGACTGATGATGTCACAGACTGTGATGATGTCACAGACTGTGATGATGTCACAGACTGTGATGTCACAGACTGTGATGATGTCACAGACTGTGATGATGTCACAGACTGATGATGTCACAGACTGTGATGATGTCATAGACTCTGATGATGTCACAGACTGATGATGTCACAGACTGATGATGTCACAGACTGTGATGATGTCATAGACTCTGATGATGTCACAGACTGATGATGTCACAGACTGATGATGTCATAGACTGATGATGTCACAGACTGTGATGATGTCATAGACTCTGATGATGTCACAGTCTGATGATGTCACAGACTGATGATGTCACAGACTGACAGGGGTGGAAAGTAACGAATTACATTTACTCACGTTACTGTAATTGAGTAGTTTTTATGAGTACTTTGTAATTTTCTAAGTAGTTTTTGAAACAGGTAATTTTACTTTTACTCGAGTACATTTTAAGCCAAGTATTTTACTTCGCTACATTGAAAGCCGCCCTCATACTGAGTAAAATAATATCAATAGGGGCAAAAAATAAAATGCGGGAAAAAAATCTGCCGGAACTGAAAGGAAATTGCATTGCGTGGGTTTGCGTGCGGCAATTCCATTGTATCACAATCTGAATCAAGGCGTTGGAACAAGATGGCCAGTGCGGAGCCAGATATGGAGTTCATAATAATAACAGAAGCTGACCGCATCAGCGGCACAAGGAGCAGCTGTTTTTTCAGCTCTTCTAGTTTATGCAAATTAGCCATGTGGTTTTAAGTTTCGCTTCTGTATAACGTAAACAAATGTGCGCAAAGCTGCATTAAACACATTATTATTTGAGTCCTCCTCGTAGGAAATAAAAAGCCAAACTTAAATTATCCACCCGCAGAACCAAAAATGCGTCTGCTTCTGTGTTCCGTCATCATTTTATCGCGTGTGCGTGTACCAGTCTCATCAGCCGTGAAAGCAAATGAATCTGCCCACGGAGCATTAAGCGTTCTGTTTTCTTCAGAAACTTTTCTTTTCTTGGATTTATCATCATTGGGCCGAAAATCATACTGCTGATGTAGGTGCCGGTAAGTCCAGGCTGCCAGTGTGTGCGGGTGGCGCACATCGGCGGCTTTGACGCATGTTTTGAGCGACAAAAATATTAAAAACATTTTATTTAAATGTTACAAGATTACCATTATCTACAATTTTAGATTTACATTTAAAAACGAACAAACTAAAATAAAAATACAATGTAATTAAATACTCATTATTATTTTCCAAAGTCACAGGGAGCCACGACAGAACGATGAAAGAGCCACATGCGGCTCTGGAGCCGCGGGTTGCCGACCCCTGTCCTAGATTCATTATCCCATATATCTTCAGCTCCTAGAGGAATTAAATGGTAGTGCGTCACATTTAGTTTACCGCAGTTTATGTCTATTTAAGAGTGCATTTATGTGCAGCAACTTTATGAAAAAACCTGCATTTTTACTGTAGTTTTTTTTTTTTTTTTTTTAATTTAATTGAAAGTAACTAAGTAACTTTTACTCAAAGTACATTTGAAATGAAGTAATTTTTTACTTTTACTCGAGTACATTTTCAGACGGGTACTTTTACTTTTACTTGAGTAGGATTTAAGCAAAGTAAAGATACTTTTACTTAATTACAATTTTTCAGTACTTTTTCCACCTCTGTAACTGATACATCAAATTTTAAAATAATCCCACGCCTAACTGGAAATTTTATCCGTTTCCACGTCATCATTTCTCAAAATTTGACTCATCTGAGCCGTTTTATTAGAATTTTTTTTTTCTTGCATTGCTCATGCCCACTCTCAGTTTCCCTGTCAGAGGAAAACACAAGCTGGTGGCGACAAGGCTCAGTGTTTACTTAAGATGTCCAGGCTGAACGGAGCAGAGCGGAGAGGAGAGGAAAAGACTCTGACCCTGAAAACAATAGGGCCACTTCCTGAGCTGTGCCGTGTCCTCCCTCCATCCCTGTGTGGGACGGAGCGCTACAGCCAGCCACAGATCTGAGTCTCAGGTCACTCCACTGGGAAAGGGAGGGTCAGGGTGGAGGACAGTCAAATGATAATTCAGCACATTAAATAAGAGCGGGACAAGGTGGTGCTCAGGTTGACAGGAAATCTCCACGGTTGTAATAAAAATGAACCGCCATTTTATTGTATGTTAGTGATTGTAAAGTCAGTTTCAATCATGAAAGGTACTATACATATTTGTATTTATCTATTTATTTATTTATTTATTTATTTACCTTACAGTGCCCATATATGATAATCATTTATGGGAAGAACAATAAAATAAAATAGAAATCTTAAGGTTATGGTACACTTAAAACTGTGAACTGTGACCTGCCTGCCCCAGACGCTCTTAATAAATTTTAAAGCAAGTCCTTCATATCATCAGTGACGCCTCTGGCCATGGCCTGTTCGAGCTTCTCCCCTCTGTAAGAAGATCTCGCTCCATTAAATGTAATATAAGACTTCTCGGTGCTAACAGCTTCTTCCCTCAAGTTGTTATAAGCTTCAACAGTGCACTTTGAACTTTGATGTAGCACCTTCATATTTTAGCTACTTAATCTTTATATTTTGTTTATTTCACAGTGTCATGTGTCGTTTGCACATGCACATGTTTTTCCAATGTGGTTTTTAACTATAAATGGTAAATAAACTAACCTAATATAACCTAATTTTACTGTTCCTGAAGAGACATTTGTCCTCTGCATTTGACCCATCCATCAATGCCACTAAAGCATCCTGTCAGGAGCGGTAGGTGCCACAATGTAGCGTCCAGGGACCATGTTTTGGGAATTTAGGTTAATAGGGAAAACCAGAGTGCCCAGAATTATTTTTCAAATAACTGTTCAAATATAGAATCTTCCTAATAATAGCCAAATGATGTCACGGTTATCACCTGGTCTTTGGGCCATATTCTGACCTGAGGGGCTTTCCCCACTCTCTTGTTTACAGTTTGCCTCCTCAGCACAGCGGTGAGGTCAAAGGTCAGGACACTCTCTGAAGGAAGATGGGAAGGCCGTGGAAAGTCCTTTCAAGAGCCGAGGGAAATAACAACACGTGCTGCACTGTACCACACAATGGCTCCGGAAGGACATTTTCACAAACACATTTATAAAGCCCCTCATGCAGGCGACGACAGGGACAGAGCTCAGACACAGCTGCCAGTGCTAATGTCTGTAATAAGGCTTAAGATTTATTTTACAAGGTGATACATTTTTGAGGATCCACATCTGGAAATCTGAGAGGGTCCCTGCGCACACCATTCAGCACATCTGGTTTTCATCTATCAAACTGTCATTGAACTTCAGGATGTATTTAATTTTCAATATTACTTTTTTAAGGAAGTGCAATTAATTGTACTATATTTTAGAGGGCCCATTTGTCTATGTTATAATGTTTGCTTGTCACAAACATATCCGGAGTTGTGTTTCATTCACACATCCCTCCATCCATCCATTTTCTTCCACTTATGCGGGGCCAGGTCACGGGGGTAACAGTCTAAGCAGGGACTCCCAGACTTCCTTCACCCCGGACACTTCCTCCAGCTCCTCCGGGTGGACCCCAAGGCATTCCCAGGCCAGCCGAGAGACATAGTCCCTCCAGTGTCCTGGGTATTCCCCAGGGCTTCCTCCCAATGGGACATGCCCGGAACACCTCCCGAGGGAGGCGTCCAGGAGGCATCTGGAACAGATGCCCAAGTCACCTCAGCTGGCTCCTCTCAACACGGAGGAGCAGCGTCTCTACTCCGAGCCCCTCCCGTGTGACTGAGCTCCTAACCCTATCTCTAAGGGAATGCCCAGCCACTCTGCGGAGGAAACTCATTTCGGCCACTTGTATCCCCAATCTTGTCCTTTCAGTCATTACCCAAAGCTCATGACCATAGGTGAGGTTAGGAACGTAGATTTACGTCAATCAAGAGCTTTGCCTTTCGGCTCAGCTCCCTCTTCAACACAACGGTCCAATACAGCCACCACATCACTGCTGACGCTGCACCAATCCACCTGTCAATCTCACACTCCATCCTCCCCTCACTCATGAACAAGACTCCGAGATACTTGAACTCCTCCACTTGAGGCAAGGACTCTCCACCCACCCAGAGAGGGCAAGCCACCTTTTTCCGGTCAAGACCCTGCATATTTAAGCTGTGTTCTTCTCTCAAACCGAAAACACTCCATCTTGTGATGTCATGTGGTAAAATAGGAAGTGCTACACTATGTTTTAAAACCCCATACACCTTCACTAGAATCATTTGGATAATTTCAGCCCTGGAATTGATAATCTCTACTGAACAAAAGGTAAAAGGTAGCAGTTAACTTAAAAACTACCGCTTCATGACATCAAAATGTGGAACAGAGCATTTTAAGCTTTGAAGATATATGTAGACAAATAATAAAGGGTTACTCAAACATATACGAGTGAAACAAAACACAAGTCCGGGTATGTTTTTGAGGCAGTAACAATATTATAACATGGCGTAAAGAGTCAATTTTGCATAATATCAGACCTCTGATAGTGATTCCAAGAATTATTCCAGTCAATTATAAAACAATTGTTTAAAATGTCTTTAAAACATGCATCACACATTGCACATAAATTATAGTAAACATGTTTTTATTTTTCAGTACATAAATGATTGAGTGACAACAAAAATATACAGTTTTCTAGTTCTAGTTTTTGAGACCTTTCATTAATTTTCTGTTGTTATGCATGGTAAATTATACTGAATAGCATTTAAATATTTCTCCTCTTTCTATTTTTCTCTCTAGTTGTGGTGACATAGTTTCTCCGCACAGTTTGGTGAAGTTTCATCTGGTTTTGTGGAGTACTGGAGAACACATTGGAATGGTTTGGACATGGAGGGTGAGTGGTATGTGGTTTAAAGATATATACTATTTTCTTGTGGGGCCCAGTACCAGATGATTATATTTCCTTAAAAGATACATAATAAAGTTGTGTTCACATGACATCACAACATTATAAAATGCCTGTAATTCATTCACTATATTTGTAATTACTCTTTTCTGGCAACAGACAGGCAAACAGATTTTTTTTTTTTTTTTTCACAAAGTGGTTCCATTCTCCTGAAAGACATGATTGTTGTCAGATGAAAGCACTTAAGGCCATAAGCATTCAGCATTTGTGGATCATAGGGATGTTGCTTTCAAAAACAGTGAATCAATCTCCCATCTTATAGAGGCAGCTGCACCCTGGGGAGACACTGTAGCGCTCCTGACAAGTTGCCCCATTGGGTCAAATGCATCAAACACTGAGGCATACACCCAAGTGCACATTTTTCTGCTCCCTGTGTTCTTTTAATACAAATAAAAATGGACAGATTATTGGAAAGTATGTGTTCTGGCATCATGGAAAGACTGCAGGTGTCCAATGAAGCAACAGGCAGGGTGTGGTGTGAAGAAAGACACAAATGTATTTCAAAATGTTTGGATCTGTCCTGATTTTCTGAATCATATTGATGGATATGACTGATCTTTCATTGATTTTGTCCAAGTTCGTTATCAGTGTGTGTAAATGATTACGTTTCTGTTAAAATTAATAAAACAAACTTTGCTTTTATTTTTTTTATAACTTGCAATTAGCTGATGTACAAAATCTGGTATTTTTTTCTTCAGGGTAGACCGTAAAAAGGAGAAAAGGTAGCCTAAAATATATCTGAAGTAGCGATGCAAGGAACACAAAGCTTTTCTCATTTACAGACTTACTCACAGCAGGAAGAATAACATTTTTTAATACTGAAGAGTACGCTGAAAAATACTCCTGAGAAGTACTAGTCAAGAAAATAAAAAGTTATAAAGTACTATCCATCTCTGGCTTGACCTGCATTTAAAGGTTCTTTATTACGCAAAATTGATGCCTGTGAGCTTTTAGTCAAGTTATAATGCTGTTACCTCATCAAAAACATAGCTGGAGTTGCGTTCTGTTTCATTCACACATTTGAGTAATATTTTAAAAATGTTCTGTTCCACCTTGTGATGTCATGAAGTGGTCGTTTTCAAGTTAGCAGCTCCTTTTACCTTTTTTTTTTTGGCAATTCCAGAGCTGAAATTATACAGATGATCCTAGTGAAAGTTTATGGAGTTTAAAAACACAGTGGAGTACTTCCTGTTTGAGAGAAGAACTCAGCTTCAGTATGCAGGGTTTGTGTGAATTATAACACAAACTAGCGTATATGGGGTCTTTAAAGGAACGACTTATATTAAATGTAGACTAATGCTAATTTAATCAAACCCCTCCTGATTGTGCCCATACATTACACTTCCTATACAGTCTTCTTGCATACTTTACCACTGGTGGACTTCCACATCCCAGTTCTCCACTCATGGGAACTAAAACCCTATCGTGCTGAGCTTTGGGTCCATGTGTTGATGGGACCCCCAGCGCCCCCTGCTCCCTCCTCCTCCTCCACTGGGCTTTTCCTGCCTGAGAGCTGAGTCCTGTCCAGGCGTTCCGGACACTTCCGTCTTTCACATATCAGGGCCGCGCAGCACTGCCTTTTCCTGGAGCTCGCCTCAGGTTGTGTGGACACTGCAGCAGCTCATCCATCTCTCACGCTGGTCTCCCCTTCTCTCTGCATACTTACAGTCTTACTAAACTAATATATTATCACAGACTCACACTCACGGATCCAAAGATGGGGGTGCAATGAACACTTCAAATCGGTTCTTAAACTTTTATGTCTTTCAGCGCAGTGCTCCCAGGGTGTTAGAGTTGGCTTCCTCTAAAAACGCCTGTGATACTCCAGAGTCGAGTGAGGTTAACGTGCCCCTCCTTTTCCACAATTTCCTTAATATACTTTTTTACAATTCTTCTATGCAGTAACACTTTGAAGCCCTGTCCTATCTAATGGAACTGAACATAAGCAAAAGTATTTTTTTTTATTATAATTTCTGTTTGATAGAATGTGGGACAATGTCATTAACCAAATGTGCATTGTATTATAGTGACGGAAGAGAAATAAATGTGCTCATTTCACAGCTTCAATTTGCTTTATAAATTTCATGGCAGCAGAACAAATATTTTAGGACTGGGGCAACAGAAAGTTGGAAAAGTAGATGCAATTTGAGAATATAATTCAGAAACACAACTTGTTCTGATGAAACCCTGTTTTATGTGGATTGTTGCCAAAAGAAAAACTGTCCTATGGTCAATAAATGCAAAGGTGAGAGATGCATGCTCTGTTCACATCAAAAAACAAACATGGCTGCTTATACATAAAAAGGAGATGCTGACTTTGACTTAAATATTAGTACCCTTTGTTTCGGTGATTGCCTTGCAGCCTATACTTCTATTTTGTAGTTTTTAGAAAAGTTAGCCAGAACACTCAAACAATACATTAACGTGAAATTACATAAACTACCTTTAGTGTCACATTCAGTCAGTTTATGGAACTTTATTTTTCTATTGACTTTCTCCCCATTATATCCTCCATGAAACCTCCCCATTGTGTGGTGTGAGACCCACTCCACACTGTTATGATTAGCCTTTCCGATACAGAAACTTTCCAAAACACAGCTAATGAGGTGTAAGTCTGGGTTCATTCTGTTCTGTACCTGTCTGGGGTCACCAAAGGGAATCAGAGTCACTTCCTACATTCTGGTCGTGTTTACTGTAATCCAGTAGGGTCAAACCAGGGTGCAATGTGCTGATAGACCTGTGTCATCCACCGCCCCTGTCCCAGCACCCATAGGACCCCCCAGTTTAAAAGGTCACCCGGGAGATTAGATCCAAATTTTGTTTTCTTTCCAGTGTGGAACATAACAGACAGGAAGAGTTAGGGAATATAATGTTGCAATGGTATGCGGTGGAACAGAAATTACACTGTAACTACAGAGAAGGATTATACAAAATTGTATTGCATCTCTTGTGACCTAAGATATTTTCAGTCAGAAAAAAAGGATGATGACATTTTAACTCACTTCAAGAATGAGTTAAGCTCTCAAAAATGTGCATTAATTTATTTTAAAGGTGCGTTATGTAACTTTTTGGTTGGTGGTCCGTCGCCTGCTTGTTTGTATGGATACATCATTGCTCTGCCTGGAATATTCCACAGTATGACTTTAAACAGCTCTACCTTACATTTATTCAATTACAGGTGGTTTTATTGCGCAAAAAACTGCGCAGAAAAACTGATTGAGTGGGGGATAGAAAGGTTTAATGCCACACTGTGAAACATTCCAGACAAAGAAACAACATCTCCATAGAGAAAAGCATCTGACAGACCCTCCACCAGAAAAAGTTACACAATGCACCTTTAACCTATAAAAGTATTAAAAATGCCATTAACATCACACATTCAGACTTTAGTACAGTCTAACAAAAATACTTGGCTTGCAGGTTTCACAGTAAGGCATTAAAGTTATCTATCTTGCATTTGATCAATTACAGGTGTATTATTCTTCAAAACATACTGCATTCCTATTCTAAGCGGGGTTGTTTCTTCTCATATCTGACCTGCAACTTGATCGAGGGCCGTCATCTGCTTTTCCACGGAGATCAGTTTAATGCAATGCCAGAAGTGCGTAGGGCTCTTTCTTCTGGGTTTTTGAATATTTTCAATTGTTTATTATGCAGACAGTGAGCATGCATAATGTGACAGACATCATACAGTGATTTTTTATTTTCTGGGGAAAAACTAAATTTATTAATACTGACAGTTTCTTCATCTTTACACTGCATTATGTATTTTCGTCTTGGCATTGAAATATCTACATCTTTCACTGTGTTGCAAACAAAGATAATTTCATATTTCAGTTTATTTCTAGCAGGTGGTTGGTGCCCATCATTGTTATTATTCCATATGATTGGTAAACAATTCTACTTCACCAAGAACAATCTGTCATCAATCCTCCAAACACATGCATTATGTTAGACTTACCTGACCAGCCAGAACCACACATTTTGAGAAAACTTTACAAAGACGAGTGGATCTGGAGCCATATCCTGTCTCCCTGATTTCAGAGGGTGTGATTGACAGGAGGATTAACCAATCAGAGGGATGCATGGTCCATTCAAGTCAAAAACAATCATGGCTGCTTACATGTAAAAAAGAGAATTAAAAAAAACAAAAAAAACCTAAAGGACTGAGACACAACTGGAGCACCAAACTACTAATTATCTCAGGTTAAGTAAGTCTCAGGTAAAGAAGTTATATATTGTGTTCGAAATGTTATGGGAATTTTCGAGAGGAGATGCCATCTGCATTTTAGAGACACATGATGTACATTAGCAGCTGTGGTTGGATCGTCTCAAGTTTTGACGGAGGATTTTCAAGCTCTATGGTCCGACTACAGACCCTTCTGGATTCAAACAGAATGTAGAAGGGAGTGGCTGGTCAGGCAAATTTTAGACAGTGACTAGACAGAACCTGTAAGCTGGACTCCCAACAAAGGTGAGAGGAGACTGGCAAGCAGATCATTGTATCTTAGTTTATATCCAATACCACATGACATATTGTGCACATTTTCAAAACAGACTAGCCAGATTAATACATTTGAAAGCCACTTTTTTCCATTTGGCCATTTGGGGGCTTATTGAAATAATATTGGCTCACTTTATCAGAAGGGAAATCCGACTTTGTGAGAGAAGCTTTTAAAATGCCACCTCCTAAGACGCTGACACAATCATTTAACATTGTAATCATTCTTGGTAAATGCTGGTGGCTGCTTTCACACACTGTGCAAACTATTACACATTTTATTACCTTCCATGATTTGAAATTGCCTGATTATTAAAAAGCAGGTTAGATAGAGGTCAGACTGAGCAGTAGAATTGTGCATATGAGATTGGTTTCAGAGCTACAGAGGCTTGATTGACAGCCCTACTTGTACTTGGAACATGCAGGGCCCAGCAGGATCAGTGCATGTGGAGCCAAGCAAGTCCTGCACTACACAATGAGAGGAAATGGGAATTTAATACAAACTTTCTCACAAAGTCTCCCAGTCTTCCCCCCACTGCCGCCATCACTTCGTCTTGTCTCACTTCTGCATTAGCTCGGGGTGGTCATCGGCACCTCCTCTGCCAAAACCACAACAAAATGTCAAAAACCACTAAAACATATCCAGGAGCACGCCGAGGTCCATGCACCACTTGACACGATTTACATGGCATTTCCTTAAGCTAACACTGCCCCAGCTCTGGACATGGTTGGGTCCCAGATTGTGTATTCTCAAAGAGTTAAATTATGTGTGCATTTTAAATCATGGAGTATTGTTTTAGGCATAAATATATTTAAGATATGCCTCAAAGTGTGATTAATGTGCAGCAACTAAAAGCATGTTATGGTGGATAATAATGATTTAAATTCATACCTAAACACTTATTGATATGCTGGGTTGTAAATTTACAGGTCTCAAAAACACTATGAATTGTTTTATGTTTCAGTTGTAGACATATTTAATGTATTTTCTACTGTATACATTTTAGTTGTGTAGCCGGCAGACAATTTATAATAGGAGTATATTTTTGAACAGATCAAATTAAGCCAGTCTGGACACAGGACATTATTAAAGGTGATCTATGTAACTTCTGGGTTAGGTTCAAGTGGAGAGTGCACATCTGCTTGTCTTCATGAAGATGTTTTTGCTTTGCCTGGTGTGTTCCTGAGTATGGCAATAAAGTTATATTGCATTTATTTCAACAAGGGTGTTTTTAATGGCCAAAAAAACATGCATCTTACTATAAGTGGGCTTGCCTCTCCCCCAGATAACCTTTTCTGATGGAGGGTCCGACACCTTCTTCTCTCCATGGAGATGTTGCCTGAACTGTTCCACAATACGGCATTACACTTATATTTATCCATACGGAGACAGCAGGTGACACCAACACCCAAATTACATGTCAGATTAGTGGAGAGGTGAGCCTACTGATAGTAAGAATGCAAGTTTTTAGGTAAGTAAAAATGTTCTTGTGCAAATGCAAGATGGATATGTTTAATGACATACAGAAACACCCCAGACAAAACAATAACATTTCCACGAAGACAAACAGGTGGCGGAATACAAAAGTTACACAGTGCATCTTTAAGTTTAATGAACATTGTGGAACATTCCAGGCAAAGCAATAACATCTCAATGGAGAGCAGGTTGCATATCCTCCCCCCTAAATAGTACCATAGTGGACTTTAAAATAAGAACAATTCCTATTCTAACACATTAGGATGATGCCTGATCCTTTCTGACATACAAACATTACGCAAGCCTGAGAGACAGACACTATACATCAGTCAATACTACTGTATGTCATTCAGTTATACGATTCCTCTAAATGCACTGGCCAGGGTGCCATGTACTTAAAAGGAGGCGGCGGGCAGTCTCAGAAGGAACACAGTGCACAGTGGTAATGACTGTATGACAACAAAGACTAATGGACACAATGGTTTATGTCTGACAAGCACATTAAGCCCTCCACCCTCACTCTGCAGGCTACAGCAAACACTTCCTCTATACCACTCCACTGTACTGCCGCTGTACAAGACTTAAAGGTCCTATATTATGAGCTTTAAGTCATGTTATAATGTCGTTACCTCAGCAAAAACATACCTGGAGACGTGTTTTGTTTCAGTCACACACATTTGAGTAATCTTTCTGATGTCATGAAGAGGTAGTCTTCAAGTTAACAGCTACCTTTTACCTTTTATTCAGTTGACATAGGCAATTCCAGCGCTGAAACTATCTAAATGATTCTACTGAAGGTGTATGGAGTTTAAAAACACAGTGGAGCACTTCCTGTATTACCACATGACATCACAAGGTGGAACAATGTTTTCAGTCTGAGGGAAGAACTCAGCCTAAATAAACAGGGTTTGTGTGTAAAACATGTGTGAAGGAAACAAAACACAACTCCTGGTATGTTTGTGATGAGGAAACAACATTACAATATAGATCAGAAAATTGCGTAATATGAGCCCTTTAAACTCTGCCTCTCTTGTTGGCTCTCTGCTCTGGCTCCCGGCTGCTTCAGACACAGACAATAGCATCTCTGGACCCTCCCTGTGGCTTTCCCTGTATCAACATTACAAAAGAACTTTCAATTATTAGAAAAAAGCCTGTCTGAGTGGTGTTTATTGATGCATTTTCCAGTTATCTCTTGAGCTGGTTCCAACTATCTGTTTAAAACTTGTGTATCAAGTGACAATGGAAATCTGGGAGTTGATTGGGTGTTTGTGAAGTGTGCAGGGGGTAATGGTAATGGAGGTTGATGTAGGATTTGACAGCAAAGCACAGATACACTGCAAAAAACAATATCTAGGTAAGTTAAAATGACTTAAATTAATAACATTTTACTTTATATTTTTATTTACTGGAGGGGATCCGGTTTGGGGACCACATGATCTCATCTCTGCTGTTTGCAGATGATGTTGTCCTGATGGCTTCATCAGACCAGGACCTCCAACGCGCACTGGGGTGGTTTGCAGCCGAGTGTGAAGCAGCTGGGATGAGGATCAACTCCTCCAAATCTGAGGCCATGGTGGCTTGCCCTCTCCGGGTGGGTGCAGAGTCCTTGCCTGAAGTGGAGGTGTTCAAGTATCTCGGGGTCTTGTTCACGAGTGAGGGGAGGATGGAGCGTGAGATTGACAGGCAGATCAGTGCAGCGTTGGAAGTGATGTGGTCGCTGTATCGGACCGTTGTGGTGAAGAGGGAGCGGAGCCGAAAGGCAAAGCTCTTGATTAACGTAAATCTACGTTCCTAACTTCACCTATGGTCATGAGCTTTGGGTAATGATCAAAAGGACAAGATCGCGGATACATGCGGCCGAAATGAGTTTCCTCCGCAAAGTGGCTGGGCATTCCCTTAGAGATAGGGTTAGGAGCTCAGTCACACAGGAGGAGCTCGGAGTAGAGCCACTGCTCCTCCACATCGAGAGGAGCCAGCTGGACGCCTCCATCGGGAGGTGTTCCGGGCATGTCCCACCGGGAGGAGGCCCCGGGGAAGACCCAGGACACGCTGGAGGGACTATGTCTCTTGGCTGGCTTGGGAACGTGTCCGGGGTGAAGGAAGTCTGGGAGTCCCTGTTTAGACTGTTGCCCCCGCAACCTGGTCCTGGATATGCGGAAGAAAATGGATGGATGATCTACCAATGGAATAAGTGGTTTGTTTGTTTTTTTCTTAATTCAGGCAACATTTGATTTTGTTTTTATTTTAAGTGCAAAGAGTTGTTGTTTTCCTTATCTTAAGTGTAGCGATATGTATTTTCATATTTTAAGTATAAAAAGTCTTGTTCCATTGATAGATCATTTACATGTCAAGTGGCCATACCGGCTTGTCAAAGCCTGATCCCGTCAGATCTCAGAACCTCTTCAAGCCTGGTTAGTACTTGGATGGGAGACCGCTGAGAAAATCAGGTGCCACAGGGCGCCAGTCGCAAAAACTGTTGTTGTGTTCTTAGGCAAGGCACTTCACCCACATTGCCTAGTATGAAAGTGGTGTGTGTGTGTGTGTGCGTGAGTGATGGTGGTCAGAGGGGCTGATGGCGCAGATTGGCAGCCTCGCTTCCGTCAGCCCCAGGGCAGCTGTGGTTACAATAGTAGCTTACCACCACCGAGTGTGGAGTGAATGAATAATGCCCGGTAAAGCGTCTTTGAGTGTCCAGTAAAGCACTATATAAAACTGATCCATTATTATTATTATTCATTATTAAGTGAAATTTACTCAAATCTTGATAAAACTTTCTAAATTCAAGTAATCTTAACATGGCTAGATTTAAGTTTTTGCAGTGTATGAGGAAGCTATGGTCCTTTATTTAAAATAAATCGAGTGAAAACATATTTTGGTAGGCATAACATGTGAACATTGCCTAGTATTGTATTTCTATATTATTTTGAACACACAGGAGTACAGGGATGTAAATATATAATGGTATGGGCATTAACATGACATGAAGCTCAAATTTATTGTGCACACAGAAATGCTGACATTTTTATTTTGCCCTGACTTAGGGGAGGGACATGATTTGCTGGGGCAACCCTCAAAAATGTATCTGTGGTGGTTTTTGATTTCATTGCCCTTATATAGTTATTTGTTGATGTGTTGTAAATTGCCTGGCTACTATGTCTTCAGCTATAACCTACTAACACATGACACATTTGACAGAGTTTGCAGGTAAAGTTAAAATATACTTTTATCTATTTAGAAATATTTACATTTATATTCAGTTAAATACAATATTTTTCTCACATAAAATTATGCAATGTTCAAATAATTCTTATCAAGACTTGGTTATTTACTACTACTGTGGAGGTTTTGCCTTACTTTCCATTGTTTTCCCTTGCAGGCTGAAAAAGCATGAGATGTTCTGAAAAGGAAAACAGGAAATCTTAAACAATAAGGAGTTGAGTCAACTCCAAGTCAATTGTGTCCAGACACGGAGAAATGCATCAAATAAAGCCCAGGGTATTCTTCACAGAGTGAGAGATGATAGAGCACTTATAAAGATTATGAGAATAGACACAACATCATATTGTCCATCATTTCCTGAAGTCCAGTGATTAGCAGCCCACCCTAGAAGGAGCTGCACTGTTGTGACCAATGTATTCAAGTGGAAGAACAAACTGTTGTCTTTGGCAAGTCGTGACATGGTTCTGGTTAAACAGAGGTCTATCTTCAAAACAATGGAATACATGAAGGCCCAATAATAGCAATAAGCTATGAAGGCTAATTAAAACAGCCAACATAAAAAAAAGGAAAATAAAATAAAAAGGCATTTACCACTTCATCAACTTGGCATTTCCATATTATTTCAATGGCCTGTAGTGTGATTATCAAAGACAGTATTCGTAATATTGATTCAGCAGGCGTGTATTAATAAGGAGATGGCCCATCTCATAGGCAGAGTTGAAGCTCATAAAACCCGTAACTCCGTGATTTCTGGAGGAGGTGTGGAGCGCCAGCAGTCTGCTCCACTGACGCTCTTCCTTCCTTTCCCACCCAGATAGAGCCAAGCTTTACCTTTAGCCCAGCGCTGCCTTTACTCTCAAGGCTCTGGAGAACAACTCTCACCGCGACATCGTTGACTTTTTGGACAAACTTAACTCTCTGTAACCGGACTTTGGAAAAGCGAAGTTATGCGCCAAAAAGCGCGTCACTAGTCGTGGCGCTGCGTCGCCGTTCTGGACGCGGTCCCCACGTTGATTAACAGTGTGGATTATCAGTGCTTTTTTTTTTTTTTAAGAGACAAAGTGGATTATGGGGTTCATGAGGATGTTGTGGCTGAGTTTACTGTGCTTTGTGGAGTTGACAGGTAAAAACAGATTTTACTTTATGTAGCTTATATATATATATATATATATATATATATATATATATATATATATATATATATATATATATATATATATATATATATATATTTTTTTTTCTTTATTTTTCCCCCCGTTATTTACCTAAGCCTTTAAAGTATGTATAGCCTACATGCACACTACTGACTGTAGCCTAATGTACGCCTCCTCCTCACGACCTCCAGTGTAGCTGTCTGCGCCCTTTGGGAGCAGGAGCTCATCCACGCTTCCTGCCATTGTTCCGCGGATCAGAGGCTAAATAACAGGACGGGATTCTGCTACACACTCACGATATTAGTTTGGTGCACTCAGCTTTTTTCTTTGGTCTGAGAGTGTGTTCTAAGGACAAATCCATCTTGCCATAGGCGTCCAAGTAACATTATTGACATATACGTAGACACGTGCCAAGTATGTGTTATGGTCGTGACAAGAGAAATGAAACTGAATTACTTTTCCAGCCTCACGTCACGTTGGAACACTATTACTCAAGGACGAGTCTGATTGTGTTTATTGAGCGTGGCAGGGGTCCAGTCCACCTGCAGTGAATACAAGTTTATTTCTATATGAAACAGGCAGTCCAAGTTCAGTGTCAGCTTTGAAGCAGCAGATTGCCTCTTCAAAGTTCAAACGTGATGTTTTTGCCAAATACAGCACATGTTCAGGGCTAAACACCTTATCGGGTAGTTATTGTAAATAGGCTGTATTCTATTCTATTCTATTTATTTATTTTTTTAAGAAAATGCTCCTATGATTTATAAAGTATGTTTTTATTTGTTTGTTTATTTATTTATTGTTTTATTTATTTTCTCTTATAACAGCATGTAATTATAGTAAAGGTGAAAAAAAGATGAGGACGTACACAAGTTTTAGTACAGTAGTTACAGTGTTTGCAGTAGTACTTGTAAAAAAATATATACATTGCAGTATTTTGGTGGGGGTTCTGCTTGAAATGTTTCATAGTATGGCATTAAACATCTAAATCCTGCATTTATTCTATTACAGGCTGTCTTATTACTACAACTAAAACATGCTAAACACTAAAACACTAAATCACCTCTCCAACCTGTAACTTGGCCATGTATTACTTGTCTCCATGGGGATTTTAAGTTTAATGCCATACTGTGAAGTTTTACAGGCAACCCAATAACATATACCAACAAGCAAGTAGCATGCCCTCCACAAGAAAAGTTACATAGTCCACCTTTAAAGGGCCCATATTACACTATTTTCTGATCTATATATAATATATAATGCTGTTTCCTCATCACAAACCTGGTGTGATGTTTTGCTTCATTCACACATGTTGAACTTAAGGTAAAAGGAGCTGTTATCTTGAAAACTACCACTTGATGACATCACAAGGTGGAACAGAGAATTTTGAGCACATCCATGAATGAAACAAAACACAACTCCAGGTTAGGGTGAGGGTTATGTTTTTGATACGTTAACAACATCATAACATGGCTTGAAGCTCTCAAGAGAACATTTTGTGAACATTTTTGTGTGTATAGGATATAGGAAAATGTAGGACCTTTAAATATTTTTGTTCATCATATTCCCATCTTCCTGTCCAACAGATGCTGTCCTTGACCTGACCATGACCGCCACAGCAGAGGCCCCAAGCATCTCTCACTTCTCCATGTCCTGTATCAACGGAGAGCGCAGCCAAGTGCACGGTGGGCTGGAAATCCACAAGGCCAACAACATCATCCAGGTCCCCCACAAGACCTTCATCGTGGTGAGGCCGAGGCACAAGGAGGTGGTGGCCCGGGACTTTAAGGAGTGGGAAAATATCGGGATTTTCTACTGTGAATCTGCATACGAGGGAAAGCTACCGGAGAAAGTGACCATGATCAACAACTCCAACGGTGGTTAGTGTTGACAGTTACTGTTCTACATCAAATATCATCCAGCTAATAAATCAGGATCAAAACTGGTGATCAGATTAGATTAGAACAGAGTAGAGACTAGTCAGATAAGTCAGGTACACAAAAATGTTAGGCAAGATAACTAAAAGATGGTGGTGAAAAGAAGGAGATTGAGTGGCTTAAGAGGCTGATTGTTCTGCTGCTGCAGTAGGGATAGTTGAGGAGTAATTTCTCATGTGGGTCAGTTAGATTTGGTGAACTCCAGCAGGCGGTGAAGTGGGCAAGTGGAGTGTATGACCCAGCTTAGTGTGTCAGAGCTGTACTCACTATGATCTACTACACCAGGAGCTCCAGCTTCATCGCTCTGGCTGGCAGTGTTGGGAAGTAACTAAATACAAGCACCGAGAATATGTATTTTGAATACTAGTTTTGAGTAACTGTATTGGTGGTACACTGCTCTGGTAATGAATGCAAGGTTGATTTTCCTTCTCTGACCAGCGATAAATAAATGCAATCGGAATACATGACAAAATACATTTTCAGGCAGGTATTTAGTGTTCTGTAACTAAATACTTTTTCAAGGCATTCTTCCCATGACTGGTGATCCTTAAACAGATCACTGAACAGGTGTCCAAGTGAAGTCTCACTATTAAGCAGCACCAGAGGCTATAGGACTATAGTAAAGTGCCCCATGTATCTGTGTAATTTATGCCATGTGCTGTCTTAATTTGAATGTTATTAGGCAGCTGTGATCCCATCTGCAAACAAATATATCTGTAGGTACCAATAGGCTTGTCATGATAAATACAGTATATGGACTTATTGTTCAATATATGAGAGATGGAACAATCATTTTTGAGGTCAGTATTTATCATTGGTATATTTGTGGGTGTGGGATTTTTCTCTTTTATCATTTTGAGCTGTAGAGATTTGAGCTGTAGAGAACTTCTACCTTTATTATAAAGACTAACTACTTAAGTGTTGCATTCTGTTATTTATTTATTGCAGCTCATATTTTTAACAATACTACATTTAGAATACTTTTTGTGCAATGATTCTGCTTTATGGTTTCAGTATTATCGTTTATCGTTTATATTTACGTCAGCAATATATCACACTTCAATTTTGTTGTTGCGACAGGCCTAGGTACCAGGGCAATAAACAGGGGGGGACAAAGGGGTCTGTTGTCCCGGGCCCCAGAATTGAATCCCCTTCTTGGACCCGGGCCCCCATATTTCTGTTGAAGGGCCTGCCAGGTACTAATAAAGAAACCTTGAAACTTGAGATTTGATTGGTTGAGAGGAAAAGATGTAGGCTGTGATTTTCTTACCATGACAGGCAGATGTGTGAGGAGAGAAAGACAGTCTTCCTTATTGAACATAAGACATCAGGCAGCATGTTTTTGTTATTACATTTTCAGGAACATTTCAATTGCGAGTCATGTAATGAAAGTCAAGAGTTTGGCCTGTTCCAGAATTTATTTTCTATGGAGAGTGTGTTGAGATCACGTTCATACAAAGATCAAATTATGTGTGGACAGTGATAAACCAGAGTCTATAGGCAATGTTATATTTGTTCAATCTTGGGTCATGTGCTGTGAGTTTGTTTTGCCAATTCTCTTTCGCTTTGGTTACCACAGCCAGCTTTCTTCCCGCTCAACTCACCTTGACAATAAACAAAGGGGAAACAGCCAACATAAGCATGCAGCTGCTCAGTACACAGAAGAGAGATGTAACGTGGAAATACAATGGTAAGTGTACTTTATATTTATACATTTAAACATCCAAAATATGTGTAATTTTGCAGTTCTTTTACTTTCCGGATCCAGGAAATTACTACTACATGACTCACTCAAACGAGGTGGTCAATAGCACTGCTGTCCTCACTGTGGAACATGCCACTTTTGCCAACCAGGGCATCTACAGTGCCAGCTTTGTGGGAGACAGTCCAGTGAATGGAGCTTGGATGAGGCTCATTGTCAGAGGTTAGTCAGTACAGCAGTCACTTCAGTATAATGCTTTATTTAGAAGTGCATAATGCAACTTTTCTGGTGAGGGGTCTGCCATTTGCTTGTCTCCATGGAGATGTTGTTGATTTGCTTTAAAGGTACGTTGTGTAACTTTTCGGGAGGAGGGTCCATCAAATTCTTTACTCCATGGAGATGTTATTGCTTTATCTGGAATGTTTCACAGTGTGGTATTAAACCTTTCTATCTTCATGGAGACCAAACCAGACCAAGTTACATGTGAGATCTGTGGAGAGGCAACCCGTAGTCAGAATGCCTGTTTTTCTGGGTATTTTTGAGCTATAAAACCACCTGTAATTGAATAAATGTAAAGTAGAGCTGTTTAATGTCATACGGTGGAACATTCCAGGCAAAGGAATTACATATCCAGAGAAATAATCAGTTAATGGACCCCCAACCAAAAAGTTACATAGTGCACCTTTATGTTCCCCATTTACCTATTTGTTTTGCATGTATTTCATTACAGGTGTTTAATTGTCCACAAAGACTTACATTCCTAGCTTAGCATCTCCATGGAGACAAGCAAATGGTGTATCCCAAACCAGAAAAGTTACATGGTGCATCTTTAACATAATATTTTCTTTCAGACTGCCCCAGAGACAAGTGGGGTTCATACTGTGACCGACAGTGCCCCGAGTGTCTGAACGGTGGAGTGTGTCATGATGCCGATGGAGACTGCATCTGCCCTCCAGGCTTCATGGGGATGCATTGTGAAATAGGTTTGTTTTTTATTTAAGTTTTGAGTAATATCTGACATTTCTGTGGCATTTAGAATCATGACACGTCAAATCACTGAAACAAACAGATGTGTAAGTTTTTCTTTGTATTATTGATCCCAGCCTGCAGAGAAGGAATGTTTGGTCAGAACTGCCAAGAGTCCTGCGGATCCGACCACAACTGTAAAGGACTGCGCTTCTGCCTGCCTGATCCGTACGGCTGCTCTTGTGCCAGTGGATGGTTTGGGAAACACTGTGAGCAGGGTAAGGCAACAATTACTCCAATCTGTCCTCACAGTACAGAGAAAACAGGAACTCAATGTTTGGTTATTGTTAGCCTGTCACAGTGATATGTATGGCCCCGACTGTAAGCTGCACTGCAGGTGTCAGAATGGAGGAGTCTGTCATCGCTTTGGTGGATGCCAGTGTCCGTTAGGCTGGAGGGGGGAGCACTGTGACAAATCTGGTGAGTATCTTACTGAAAACAATTGTATTAAAGCACGCTATGTACATAACTTTTCTGGTGGAGGGTTTGTCATCTGCTTGTGTCCAGGCTTGCTTTCCCTGGAATCTTCATTGTATGGCATTAAACTAATTTACCTCCATAAATAGGTGATGTTTTCTGGTCAAGTTATAGGTCACTTCTGTGGAGAGGCAACCTCACCATAACCATACATGTTTTTCATTGTGTTTAAAGTTACATGTGCATGTTTGACTTTCACTTTTGCTTCATAAATCTTCTCTTTTCAGACCGAGTTCCACAGATCTTGGACTTAAATACTAATTTAGAGTGGAATCTGAACTCCAGCCCAAAAGTCAAGTGCACAGCCACAGGGAACCCTCTGCCCATCCACGACAGCTTTGAGCTACGCAAACTAGACAGCACACTGATCAAGGTATGGACCACATTAAGTATTTTCTCCAAAATAATGTAGCAATAACTCTTTTACAATCAAAAAATGTTTAACTAGATTCAAAACATAGCAAAAGAAAATGTAATTATGTTTTGCCATTCGTCCAAGTGGACTTTCTGTGTCTTTAAAACTAACTTGACTCCAGTGTTAATCAAGTTCAGAGGAAGTCAACAGCACAATGGTCTGAGTAGATAAGGCCATATGAGGCTGCAGAGAGCATGTTCATTTAAGTGGGATACTAACTTTTCTTTTGTCCTTCTTTCTCTGCTATTTCATTGCTTATTTAACAAATCTCAAAATCAAGTTGCAAATACACAATTCCAAGTCAATTTAAATGTATTTTTGTAATGTTTTCCAGGCTAATCACACCATTCAGGACTCAAAGAAGAGCACAGCCATGTTTGAGATCCCCCGTGTTAAAGCTGACCAGGCTGGGCAATGGGAGTGCAGAGTGTCCACTAAAGGAGGACATGACTCACGCAAGTTCAATCTCACTATCAAAGGTACACTGTCAAATACTGAAATATGTTTCTTTTAAAGGGCTCATATTAGGCTATTTTTATACCTCTGTTAGAATGTTGTTTCCTCATCAAAAACATCCCTGGAGTTGTGTTTTGTTTCATTCACACGTTTAATACACAAACTCTGCATATTTAGGATGAGTTCTTCTCTCAAGCTGAAAACACAATAAAGGGTTAGTTGCGTATGTGTGAATGAAACAAAACACAAGTCTGGGTTTGTTTTTGATGAGATATCAGCACTGGCAACATGGCGTAAAGCTCACAAGAGTCAGTTTTGTGTAATATAGGACTTTTAAACATTTTTTTTGTTTATTGATTAAGTCGAGGCGCTATAGTTTTTAAGCTTTTGGGTCAGTTTGCGCTTGACGTTGATATCTTCTGAAAATTGTCTAATTTACATCTAAAGGAAATTGTAACGTCAAATGCTATTTTCTGCATATATGCATTTCAAAAAGAGTTCTCCACTTAAAGTAGCAGTCTTGCACTTAACAATATTTAACTTTCTACTGATCTGATACTGGTCTGTTGATGACTAATTCTTTGCTTTATTTTATTACATTTTAACCAAAAAGTATTCTTCCAGTGTTATTACCTTACCTCTGGGCGTGAACAAAATGGCCCAATCTGTTTTCATAGCAGTTAACAATTTATAAATATAACCAATTCTAATATTTTTGAATAGGGAAGCATCCTCAAAGCCTAAACCCATGAATAAATTAAAATCTGGCTCTATACTATACAAATATTTCCATTTTCAACCATTTTTACACATTAAATACCTTACAGGAAAACAATAAATGATTTTCCTCTTCACCTGCAGTGTCTGGCCTTAAACATTGATTGGTTTTCTCTGCTCCACAGAGCCCCCAGTGGCCATAACAGCTCCCAAACTGCTGAAGAGGTGGAGTAAGCAGCTGCTGGTGATGCCTGTAGACTCGTACAGAGGAGACGGCCCCATTGTGTCTATTAGACTTCTGTACAAACCTGTGGAGAACGGAGACTCCTGGTCCTCAATCATAGGTAAGAAGTGGACTGTTTGGAAGAGCTTGTATTTACAGAGCATATGGGACTCATGTTTTATTCCCCTCAAATTACAGTTAACAGTTAAAGGTGCATTGTGTAACTTTTCTGGTGGAGGGTCTGTCAATTGCTTTTCTCCGTGGAGATGTTATTGCTTGTCTGGAATGTTTCACAGTATGGCATTAAAACTTTCTACCTTCATGGAGACCAAACCAGACCAAGTTACAAGTCAGATCTGCGGAGAGACAATCGTGTTCACAGTCAGAGTGCCTGTTTTTCTAGGTATACCTGGATCCAATAGAGTTATATAACTGTTATTTATCTTACAAGTAACTACTAGACAACTTTGTATGACTAAAGGTTCAAACAATGTTCTGGACAAACATCAGTCAGTAAGTAGTCGTATTACATCCAGTTAAAGGCCCAACCAGTATACTGACTGATCTGATATCACAAAACCAGTATCTGATATAACAAGTCTTTCTGGATCGGTGCTCGTATCGGTGCATCCTTACAAAATACTCCTGTAAAATCACTGTGAGCGATGTACTTCAAAAGATTAGTATAAGTAAGTGGTCGTTGAAATACAAAAAATTGAGAGCTTGGGGGAAAATGAACAGTAACTAAATTACTGTGAAATAAACAGATAACAGTCCAAGTTAGTGTGTGTTTTACAGTTTATGTCATCTAAAACAATGTGCAACTTAAAAAACTCCAGTTGCTTCATTACTACTGCTTTGTTACTCAACAGCAAAGAAACAATGTGGCTAGAAATGATATTCCTTTTATAAGCAATAGCAGAAGTTTAAAAGAGTTTAAAACTGTCTAAGAAGAAACCATTTCATTGAATCATGATGCCACAACCACAAATATCCAGTCATGAGAGATCCCTTTTATTCATGATGCGTTTTATAGCTGCATATTTTCATTTCATAATAAATGTTTTCACTGCCAATACCCAGTACTAGTTAAGATGGTACAGAATAACATTGTAATATTTTCATGTATTATCTCTGTGCAGTGTATAGTGACAAAGAACCAATCAACCTGATGAACCTGAAGCCCACCACCCCGTACCGTGTGCGTGTGCAGCTGAGTCGGCCTGGAGAAGGAGGGGAGGGGGCTCTGGGTCCGGAGGCCATCATGGAGACCGACTGTCCTGGTAAACACAACACATAATATATACAATTACACATGCTATACACAGTTACTAAATACTGAATTTTAGACCAGTGGTTCACATCAAGTAGCACTAAGAAAATATTTGGCATTCTCAGCATTACCGCATCTAAAACAGGAAAATATACTACAACTGAAGTCTGCGTACCACCAGAACAAGCTCAGGTACTACATTTTTGAGAACCACTGTAGTAGAGAGAACGTTACAAAGTCTAATTTTATTTGATTGCATGATCTGGTGCTATTAAATGTAGGCTTATAGCACCAGAAATGTTGAGATTAAAAAGCCCATTTCATGATTAGCATCTTAAAACCCAGGAAGCGTGGACCCAGGAAGAATAGTTATTGCCTAATAGGGATCCAAAATAAAGAATAAAGCTGTTGTGGTGCAAATGGAAAATCACATGTTTTATACTTTTACAGTGTCTTAGGTCAAAGGTCATAGTGCGTCTAAATACTAGGGATGCAACGATACAGTTTTCCCACAATTCGATACATATCGCGATACACAGGTCACGATATCGTTTCGATTTCGATACGTTTTAAGACGTGAAAAAAAAAACTTGTGTATTTTTTTATGCTAATGAGTATAATAATATGATATGAATTCCTGAAACAATACATACATTACATACAACACATTACAGTACAAATACTGTACAGTTGTAGTTTATATGTGAAGTTTTTTAGTACATTTGGTTCAGTGATTTACAGCATTTGTTTTCATTGAAAATAAGAACAGAGCTTTATCAGGCTATTTTATATTTTATAATATAGCCAGTTTACTCTTAACACAGACTGCTAGGGGAGTTACACTATCAGACTTTCCCTTTTTTGATGGTTTGATGATTTCTTTTCCTCTCGTCTCATTGCATTCACACAGGCTCCCCGTGTCTGCACTGCTCTCCCTCAACGTAAAATAAAAAGTGACTGAAAGATAAAATCCACCTCTGTTAGAATATCTCAGCTGTGAGCCTGTGTGGAGCCATTTTCTTGCTGCATCTGAGGAGGATGACGTGATAACTGTTTTCCTTTCGGACCAAAATAAATGACAACACAGCGCGCGTGGAGGGACACGTGCATTGAACAACACGTGTATCGAATTGTGACACTATTATCGAACGATTTGATATTATATTAAATATTGTTGCATCCCTACTAAATACGCAATAAAACATAAGAATATAACATGCATGAGGGACTTATCATACAGGTGTAGTACATGTGAACTGACCCTGTTTTCCATTGCCATAGAGCCCACAGTTCAGCCTGAGATTGACACCAGCGTAGTGGAAGGTCGTAACGTCACTGTGCACTGGCGTCTCCCTGGCAACACTGGCATCACTGCGGCGATGGCCAGTGGTTTCTTAGTGCAGCTGTTTGGCCCTCCGCCCTACAGTGACAAACTTCAGGAGGAGACCACTCTGCTCAATGTGCTCTCCACCAAGTTCTACAACCTGCTCTACCAGCAGGACTACAGCGTGGTGGTCCGCCTCATCAACTGCAGCAGCCAGGGACCCCCCTCCAAGCCGTACCACTTCAGACTCTTCAGCCAGGGTAAATACATCAATTATGGTAAATATGTACAACCGCATATGTGTATAACTGCAAATGATAATACTTGATTAAATATTTGATCACAAAAAGACTACCAGACTAATGTAGAGGAAAACCAATACTATTACTGGTGTTTTTAATGCTCTAAAATGCCTTGAAAAACATGCATTCTTACTGTATACAGGCTTGCCTCTGTATAGATCTGACCTGTAACTTGGTCTGGTGGCATTAGGCTTGTCTCCATGGATCCCCAGATAAGTTTAATGACATACTGTGGAATATTCCAGACAAAGCAATCACTTCTCACAATAGAGACAAGCAGATTACACAATGTATCTTTAAACACTGTTCCTTATACTCAAGCCTAGGGTGAGCCAAGAAACAAAAAATGTCTCAATTTCACTTTCTTTTATTTCATTTGCCAATCCTTCCCACAAATATTTTAAGCTGTCAGTGGTGGTTGTACTGATCCAGTATCTGATACATGAACATCTGGTATGAAACATGGGCCTAAGATAAACTGACAGAATGCAGCATGCTCAGAGGATGGGAGAAAGTGAATATGTGAAAGTGAAATGTGAATATAAGAACCATTTACTTAGAACTACACATCAGTAACTGATGCTTGATGCACTTATTCTCTCAATCTTCATGTTTAAACCACACTTTTTTGTTTTTTTCTTATGTGCCCAGGCCCATCATCTCCACGAAATGTCCAAGCCCAGCCCCTGTCTGTGTCAGCTGTCCAGGTGAAGTGGCAGCCCCCCGAGGACCCCAATGGCGGCATCATCAAGTATGTGATTGAGTATCAGCCGGTGGGCCAGGGCAGCCCCCACCCATGGGTGGACACGGACGATGGAAACAAGACCACGAAAGACGTGACCGCACTGAACGGCAGCACACTGTACCAGTTCAGAGTCAGAGCCTTCTCCAAAGTCCCAGGAGAGTGGAGCAAGTTTGTCCAAGCCATGACCCAAGGAGATGGTAAGAAATGTTCAAAAAGTTTTCTTTTCTGCCATTGTGTCCATGAGCAAGACACTGCTCTCAAAACTTTCTCAGTATCTTTAGCAGTTTGGCAAGATTATGGTTCAAGCCAGCTTTGATATAATGTAACTGTTATGATTTCTCATATGTTTAACCAAAGACAGACACATCTCATTAATGGTGTGGTATGTAAGTTTTCTGGTGCAGGGTCCACCACCTGTTTGTATCCATAGAGACAATCAGGTGATGCCACAAGGCCAAGTATGGGTCAGATCTGTGGAGAGGCTAGCCCTCTTGCAGAAAGAATATATGTTTTTCCAAAGTAAAGCAATAATCTCTATGGAGACAAATGCTTCATTGTCTGTGTAATGTCCTCTGAATTTTTACTTTTTTTCCTAGAATCACAGACATTTTATTTTCATGCCTGATAATAATCTCATAATTTTCTTTTCCATTTTCCATTCTTCTCAGTGCAATCCACATTCTTGCTGTTTCCACAGGCCTGGAGAGTCTGACCCCGACCACCCAGGGCGTGGGCACAGGGAAGCCTCTGGGCGATAAGTACCAGCTCCTGATGGCCATTGTGGGCTCAGTCACTGTGACCTTTGTGACCATTCTCCTGGTGCTGCTGGTTCTGTTCTTCATCCGCAAAACTCTGCTCAACCGACGACGCACTTTTACCTACCAGTCTGCATCAGTAAGTCCACAAAATGGGTTTCATTTAGTGGCTAGTCACCATAAAACATATTTCAACGCTGATACAGATCACAGCAAGTGATCATATTGAAACAACTTTATGCCATTAACACAATGACCCCAAATACTCCCAGTTAACTCTTTTCTAAATGTAATCTTGTCAAAACTACAATCACTAAATAGCAAAATGAAAGAATTAGTATCTATACTGAGTTATTAAAGTTACTTACTTCACCTTCAGCTCCAGTTGTTTTTAAATGTGCTATAGAAATAAAGTTTGACTTGACTTGGAACTATGAGTGGCGTGGGAGTTTAGACTGTTTTTATGAATATATTTATCAAAAGAGACTGTGCAAGAACCATTTTAAGATATGATGACTCAAATATGGTGCTTACTTCTGACTGACGATCTTGTTGGCTTTTTCTGTATTAAGTAAGGCATTTTAACTTTATTATGAGTACTAATATAAGTCCTATTTATTTTGTTACAGGGCGAAGAAACTATTCTGCAATTTAACTCTGGAACTCTGACCCTCACTCGAAGACCAAAGCCCACTCCAGAGCCCCTCACCTACCCCATCCTGGAGTGGGAGGATATTAAGTTTGAAGATGTCATAGGAGAGGGAAACTTTGGACAGGTGGGTACTTCATTTTAAAGGTCCTATAATATACAAAATTGACTCTTGTGAGCTTTAAGTCATGTTGTTAAGTCATATTATTACTTCCTCCAAAACATACCTGGAGTTGTGTTTTGTTTCATTCACACATGTTTTAGTAATCCTTTATTATTAGTCTGTCTACATCTCCAAAGCTCAAAATGCTCTGTTCCACCTTGTGCTGTCATGAAGTGGTAGTTTTCAAGTTAAAAGTCACTTTTTACCATTTGATCAGTAGAGACTGGCAACTCCAGGACTAAAATAATTCAGATGATTCAAGTGAAGGGTGTAGGGAGTTTAAGAACACAGAGGAGCACTTATCGTATAACCACATGACCTCACAAGGTGGAAAAGAGTATGTTCTGTTTGAGAGAAGAACGCAGCCTAAGTATGCAGGGTTTGTGTATTAAACATGTGTGAATGAAACAAAACAAGTATAATACATTTAAATACATGTTCTTATAATTTCTTCCTGACATAGTAACTAATAATGATTTCTAAACCAGGTCATCAAAGCAATGATCAAGAAAGACGGCAACAAGATGAGTGCTGCCATAAAGATGCTAAAAGGTAAAATTAAGATGGAGAGATGGGCAGTTAATTGCATTTTGTTGCATTCAGACTCAGAATATCAACTGTAATATGATCTGTTAACACTGCAAAAGCTGCAAAACCAAATAACAAAAACCATATATTTATTCATTTATGTAAATATTCTCCACTCATGCTCTGATGTAAACACACACACACTGCAAATTTCTCTGATCTGGCCAAGATTTTAAAACTTATATCAGATTATTCATCTTGTTTTCAGATTTCTTATCTACTTACTAGTTCTAAATTGGATTAATTCTAGTCTAGAGGTAGTTTATTTTAAGTTGTCAAGTAAAATTATCTTGCTGCATGGGCAGATAATTTCACTACTTTTAAGTCATTTTCTGATAGATTTAAGTGTGTATATCTTAAATTTTGGCCAAGCTTTTTGCAGTGCAGCTTCTTCTTTTCATTTAAAAAAAAACTGAAGTGTCCTCCTCCTTTAATGAATTGTTTTGTGTTGATGGTTCTCCTCAGAGTACGCCACAGAGAATGACCACAGAGACTTTGCCGGTGAGCTGGAGGTGCTGTGTAAACTGGGGCAACATCCCAACATCATCAACCTGATCGGAGCCTGTGAGAACAGAGGTAAGGGAGACACCTAGTGGCCACTGGCGGCTATTGGTCATTGTTTTATTTATGTCCCAAAGGGGGTATGTTCATGTTTGGCCCTGGTTTGACCCCAGTTTGGCCCTGATGTAGACTTGGTTTTGTCATGATTGTCAGTCACAGTTGTAGTCCAGGTTTAGTTCCTGCTTTAGTTCATTTTGATGTGGTAATGCATATTTGAGAAATCGTGTATTGTCCTGCATTCACAGACTCGGAAAATGTCTGTTTTCACCTTCCCCACTCCTTTTTGGGCAAATGTTTTTGTTGTTATTTCTGTTATCATACGTATATGTAAAATAATGTTAATTGCCCAATACAAATACAAAAAATAATGACATTTTTCAACAATACAAACATATAAATACAAATCTGTTGCTTGCTCTGGTGAAATGGTTCTGTGAGATGGCAAAGACCTACAGTTTTGTACAGGAAGTCAATAGGCATGCTTCTATTATTAAACCATTTTAGATTAATATTTTGGTTTAAAATGTAAAATGAAAGTAAAACCACTATCTGCATACGTTATAGTTTGATACTAAATACAGAAACAAGCATAATATGTCTCCTTTAATATCTCCGTCCCGAATATAGAATTAGAGTGCTTCTTATATCTTTGTTTGTGGAGATTTTGTGATCCTGAACTATTGCTCTCATCTCGTTTGCTGTGTTTTGCAATTGGAGATCCCCTATACAAGTCCAGTGTAAATATTCCCTGTCTGCCAGTATTAGTGGTGTGATTGGTCCCTGCTGCATTGACGTGTTTTCTTGAATTTACATCAGGTTTCCACAGCACCAACTGTTAACACTGAGGATCACATTTCCAGTTTTTACGTTGTTTTAATCAAGTTGGTTTTGTTTGATCAGGGATTAGGGACATCTGAGATTGGATTTAATTAGGGAAATTACAACTATGAAAACATGACAACCCAAAGAGTTCTTAAAATAAACAATCAGTTAATTCTCTGTCTCGGCTCTGTTTTTGTTTTATTCTGTAAACTTGTGTGGTTTTACTAAATCAGTGCACACAAAGATACAAAATGACATCAAACGCACTGCTCAAAGCTGCATTTTTTTGGACTTGAGACAAAGAGGATTTTCAGGAAGAACCATGTTTTTTAAATAAACCACAGAAGACCTTTGTGTATCATTCTTGGATTGGTTTACTATTTGTTCTTTTATTTTCAAATGTACTCACTTCCTTATTGTCTAACAGCACGACAATGTTTTTACAAAAATATTTTAAGAAACAACTGAAGTATTTTAGCAATCTTTGGGAGGTTGGATCAGGAGGATACACAAGTCTCACATTCATTTAGTCATAAAAAATTAAACATGTTTTCCCCAGGTATTTAGAATAAACATATGTAGATAATTATTTTCTATATTGATTCTTGTAAACCACATTCTTGAGCTAAAACAGTTCAATAATGTAAATAAGTTAAACGATCTGTTCAAAACTGCAGACCATACATGTATGAATGACCCAAATAATTGCAAGTAAGTACAGAGCAGTGAGTGGAGATAGGGCAGACGATAGGTGAAAACAGAAGTATTTTTCTTCATAATATGTCTCCGTTGGAAGCATTTTAAAAGTACAAATCTTTAAACTTTGGGTGGAAACAGTATGTCCCATAGAACATATAGGAAAGCATACACCAACATAGGTTTTAGTAATGAATTCAGCGATTGAATTAATATGAATTACACTGTACAGCCCAAAAATAGCACAATAGGTAAAATGCAGAGGACAAATCTCCCTACGGGGACAGTAAAGTCTACCTGAACCACAGACTTTATATTTATGACCTAAATTTAAACAAGGGATTGCTTTGCTAATATCACAAAGACACAAACTTTTAACTTATGTTCATGTTATGTTTCCCAAAGATAAAAAAAAACAAACTAAATTGAACCCTCAACCTCCTCACTGAAAGACACAATCACTAACATCGTCACTATACACCACAGCTCTTGTTTTAAAAGTAAAAATCACAGCAATATCAAACTCCATGCCTTCTTAACATAACCACTGTCTGTTTTTTAGGCTACCTGTACATCGCCATTGAATACGCTCCCTACGGAAACCTGCTGGATTTCCTGAGGAAGAGCCGAGTGCTGGAGACTGACCCTGCCTTTGCAAAGGAACATGGGACCGCCTCCACCCTCACCTCTCAACAGCTGCTGCAGTTCGCTGTGGATGTGGCCAATGGGATGCACTATCTGAGTGACAAACAGGTAGCTAGAGCGTACAAATAATAATTCAAGTTGTTAAATACTTTCAGGTTACTTATGTCATTGTTTGTTTTCTTACCAGTTCATACACAGAGATTTGGCTGCCAGAAATGTGCTTGTGGGGGATAACCTTGTAGCGAAGATAGCAGACTTTGGCTTGTCCCGAGGAGAGGAAGTTTATGTCAAGAAAACAATGGTGAGTTCAACCCGGTAACTTTGGGAGCTCATTTTCTGACTTCATTTCAGTTATCTAATTAAAATTGTTTAGGTAATTGTAACTTTATTCCTTTTTTTCCACTAGAGGGCAGTAAAAAGGTTATTGTATTTTGAACTAAGTGCCCTAATACAGTATATGTTGGTTGTAATCATGGGAATGGGGAGTAAGTAAGTAAACTTCTTGTATTAATGTTATATTCTGCTTTCCTTAATGTTCAGGGTCGCCTTCCTGTGCGCTGGATGGCCATTGAGTCTCTAAACTACAGCGTGTACACAACCAAGAGTGATGTGTATGTAACTTTTAAACATTTGTAGTTTTGCGTTAGTTGATCTGACCAGGGTTCAGTAACTAAATTCTTTTAAAGGTGCACTATGGAACTTTTCTGGTGGAGGGTCTGTCATCTGCTTTTCTACCACAGTTAACAGAAGATGTGGTTTTATTTCATTGTGGTGATCATGTCTGCATGTGGAAATCATTTGAATTAGATAGATTTAAAAAAAAAAAAAAAAAAAAAAAAAAAGTATAAGTTTTATATATACTGTTTGTAAAATTGCACATAAAATTACTGTGATATTTTAATATAGAATAAGTGTGTTTTTAAGTTTAAATAAATATAGTACAATAAACAGTATAAATAATATAAATACTAATAATAAGCACTAAAATAATATTAAAGTGTCAATTAATGAATACGCATTAATTACATTGTGTAAATACAGGAGCTCCATATGAAAATGAGTCAATTTGTAGTTCTTATTTTACACTTGAAACAGTGAACAGTTCTTAGTTATCTGACCAGGGTTCAGTAACTAAATTCTTTTAAAGGTGCACTATGGAACTTTTCTGGTGGCGGGTCTGTCACCTGCTTTTGCTGTGTTTTGTTGCATTCTTAAAATAAGTGAGGTTGCTTATCTATAGTTCTGACCTTGCCCTGGTAGGTCCACCTGTTCGTTTCCAAGGAGAGGAGTTTAATGCCATACTGTGCAACCTTCTAGTCAAAGCAATATTATCTCCACAAAGACAAGCACGAAATTTCCTGAAATTACCTGCACCTGAAATTACATTATGCAACTTTAAAAAGATGCATACAAAAAAACAAGATTCAGAAAATACAAAGAAAACAATTGGAAAACAACAGCTCAACACTCCCCGTCACTGTTGGGGTGACAGTGGAGTGCAGTGTGGGAGATAGGAGCAGGAAACGCTGAGCACGAGCTAGTTGGCTAACTGAGGCGTTAGTGATTGCCAACCAGGTCCTATTTATACCCAGCAAAGAACAAGTAAGAACAACCAACGGAAGAGGGCCTAGCTAGCAGTCGTAAACAATAGTGGCAGACAGACACCAGATCTCAGACAAAGGACCTCAGAAAAACAAACTAGAGGAAGGTAGCAGCGATGTGCAATATTTGTGGTCCACAAGTCTACCACATGTAGATGAGACTTCTGCTTATTAGAAACAGATAAGAGATGTGGTTTTATTTCATTGTGGTGATGATTAAGACATTGCTGTGTGTGTATGTGGAAATCATTTGAATTACATCCAAAAAATATGCATACATTTTATATATACTGCTTGCATATACAATTATTGATATATTTTAATATAGAATAAGTTATGTGTTTTTAAGTTTAAATAAATATAGTACAATGAACAGTATAAATAGTCAATTTGTAGTTCTCATTTTATTATTATTATTATTTTATTTTTTCAGATGGTCATTTGGTGTGCTTCTTTGGGAAATAGTGAGTCTAGGTGAGTACTACAGTATGACAATATAGCGTGGCCATAACTAATATTAATTAAATATTTTTGGGGTGATCCCTTTAGGTGGCACTCCATATTGTGGCATGACATGTGCTGAGCTTTATGAGAAACTACCACAAGGATACAGGATGGAGCAACCCAAAAACTGTGATGATGAAGTGTAAGTAACTTTTCTGAGAGTACAAGTGACAAAAGTTTTGCTGACCATAGTAAATGAATTAAATGTGTGTTTGAAGCACTGTTCCTTTATTACCTTTTCTAACTTGTAGTCTGTTCCTAAAAAATACCAGTTTGTTCACATTATTCTATGCTTTGTTCCTTCAATTACCTTAACTTCAAATAAAAATCCGACAATCACATGAACTTGAATATTGCTTTCCCCAAAATATTACTTCTTAAACCACTATTACTACTCCTACTTGAGTAATATTATTTTGAAGTAACAGTACTCTTACTTGAATATCATTTTTGAGTACTCCATTTCTGTTGTGTATTTGTAGTTATGAGCTGATGAGACAGTGCTGGAGGGACAGGCCTTATGAGAGACCGCCGTTCTCCCAGATCTCGGTGCAGCTCAGCAGGATGCAAGAGGCCAGGAAGGTAAGTCATCACTGCGATTTGCAATAGTAAATAGGAAATTAGTTTGTTTTGAAATATTTGTGAAGAAAAAGCTGTGAAAACTGATTCCCACTCCCCAGACACTTCCTCTAACCTGTCCCAGGCCAGTTACAATATTCAAATGTAATTTACAGCATTTACACATTTTATTGCGGTATCATAGTATCATATCACACCACAGACTGTATATAAATGGACACAGCTAACCCGCTAGCCGCCACGTTCCCAATAGGAAGTGAGCGTGGGGGCGCTTTTGGCTCCATCGACTTCAATTGACTTTACTTAGAAAAAATTTTGCTCCTCTCTCTAACTTCTGCTGTGAACCTTCACGTTGGCTACACGGGCCCAGGGCAAAGAATCATTGTCTAAATATAGTTTAATCTGCATTTTATATTGCTAAAATGCAATCAAAATGGTATATAGAATAAGTTAAAAACACAAATAAGTTAAACGGCCTCGTCTTATGTCAGTATTGTCACTTGAATACAACTTAAATACAACTTTCTGTATCAGGCTTACGTCAACATGGCTCTGTTTGAGAACTTCACCTATGCTGGGATCGACGCCACCGCTGAAGAGGCCTGACTACCAGCCCCCCCAGACTCTAGGACACCCCGTAGCCCCACCAGGAGGAGCCGAGGCTGGGCACCGCGCTACTGCCACCCTCCTCTCCATCAGGGCAGGAGAGGCAGGCGCTCCACCCGGACTCGAAGCAGCCAGCATTAGGACTAGAACTGTGATAGGACACTGTACAATGACATGAGGACATTTTGGGGTTGGTCTTGGATGCTAGTTGGAAATTTGCTGGTACAATTGTGAATGCTACAGAAGAGCTATGGGACGGTTATGTGAAACCAAAGAGTCTGAGGGGAGAATGTTAGCAAAGACATTTTTATAACAACAAAAACTGTGAATCGCGTTGGTCAAGTTGACACGTTGTAGCACTTAACAGTTTTACTACCATTGTTTTTTAGACTGTACTTATGCATACCACTGCCATATGAATGTACTATATGCAAACTACTACTACTACTATATGTATTTGTATGTTTTAGACCAGTTACATGCCTCATATTGTTTTGTACTATGTCATACAAGGGTCAGTACTAATTTTGCTGAACTGAACTTTTACGCTTTAAAGGTGTACTAAGTAACGTTTCTGGTGTAGGGTCCCCCACTCACTTGTCTCTCCATGGAAATGTTAATGCTTTGTATAAAATGTTCCACAGTAGGATCAAACTTATCCATCTCCATGGAGACAAGCAGGCGTCGTCACCGAGCCAATTTACAGGTCGGATCTGTGGTTAAGTTACTGCTATTGACGCAGCTAAGTCGTCATAGTGTTGTATAAAGGAAATACCCGTAGTGGAAGATAACATTGTTGAACTGACAGTCCACTGCAGCCACTCATGATTGTACATATTTCAATTACAGCACAGTAATATCAAGGTAATAGGATAAAGACAGCATGTTGACTAAGGGTGAATTCACACTAGGAAGACTGTAAACTACTAGGAAACATGGTTAGTATTTTCTGTAGGCTATAATATATTCTGCTACATATCTGCCTGATTAAGTCCTGGTCTAGTTCAGGTTAAGTACTGGGTTTAGTCCTAGTTTAGTGTGAACGCACCCTGAGTTACTATTACTATTTCCTGTGGTGTAAAGCAAAGTTGGATCCAAATTTCTTATAAATAGTTGCATTATGCTGTAACTGTAGTTTTTGTTGTTTTTTTCATCATATAATTGCAGTTTCCTTTCCCTGTTGCTAAGAATGGTGGGCATTGCTCGTGAGTTCACTTTAGCCTCCCCTATGGTATGAAATTGAGTTCTCTAATAATTCAGATGAACAGACTGTCCTCTGTAAGTGTAATTACTGTAATACTTGTCCAATAGTAGCCTATGGTGAAGTCATGTAAATGTTTATGTATTGTTACAACTTTTTTTTTTTACATAAACTGTCCATTATGGCATTGTACCACAACTGCTTGTAATCAAAGTGTTCTCATATTTATATCAATGTTTACTGCACATATTGAGGAACAAACGCTTTAAAGTCCATATAACAGGTCATTAGACTATTCAGTTCACTTTTTTACATTTTGGTGAAGTTTATCATTTGACTTCCTGGTTGGACATGGGCAGCAGATATGAATACACAGAAGTTTTGGCCCTTGTTTACATTATTATATTATTATGGAAGGCAAGGTACCAGTTATGGAATTAACTTTTACCTAGTAAAGTAGAAAAGTAGATGTTAACGCCTCATTATGTAAAATGATTTTTTTTTTTATCCTTGTATCCTTGTATGTAAAGTGTAGATGGAGTTTTCTGTAGTGCACTCATAGTACAAAAATTTCAAACACGATTTCAATACTAAGGAATAGACTCAATACTCGATACCGATCTCAGTACCACAATTATAATTTTAAAATCTTTTTATTTAAAACTTTTTATTTAGACTATATATATATAAAAAACCATGTGGTCTTATATCTGTGTAATCCCTGAATCGTCCAGGTTCCGTAGTGTTCCATGAGCGCAAACTAGTCTATGTGCTCTTATATTTGTTCTGATATGGCCCAAGATCATTCTAAAGCTTTTCAGGAAAGGTTCATTTTTGTCCTGTGAATACGACTTTTTTAGTGTTGATACATGCTCAAATGAGTATCTTGTTTTGATATACTACTTTTAGTATCGATCCCATTTTCCAATACTTTTGCCAACCCTAGTTTTCGTTGTTAATGGCATAAATAAATCAATTTTAGAACTCCACTACTTCATGTATTTTTGTACTTTTCAACTATCCCTCAGATCAAGTAATAATTAAAAAAAAAACACAAAAACCTGTCATTGCAAGTTAACTACTGTTGAAGTTTAGTGTTTTTGTCATGAAAAGGTGGAAATGACAAACCTAACCGCAAGCCGCTCGTCTGGGGCCAGTGTTGGTGTGGTGAACTCACAGCTAGTTTCTGCTCCTCCTGCACAGAGCTGATCTGTCACTGTGCTTCCTCCAAAGACCACCACCGGGCCAGAGATGCCAGTCAAACGCTTCCTGCTGCTCCCTAAAACACAAAGAGAGATTTAGAGGGTCAGGTAGTTTACTAGAGGGTTTACTGCTTAGAGGGTCATGCAGTTTAGAAATAATTTCCCTTGTGGATGAATAAAGTCTTAAAGTGTCATGTAGTAATGCTAGTAGAAGCTATTTATTAGGTTAACAAAAACATAAACAGGATTTAACTGTTTTGTTTTGCCACAAAGATGTAACTATGGATGAAACTTCTAGGTGAAATCTTTTGCAATTCCATCAAGCATCTGAGTAAAGCATTTTCAATTTGGTTAATATTTTAGAAGCAAGGAATTGTCGACACATATTGTAAAAACAGTGTTTCCCAGTGGGGACCCTAGCACAGTTGAATTTTCAAAAGAGAAGTCAAATAAAAGTGCAAATAAAAATACTATAACTTGTGTAGTAAAATAAATTTAACAATTAATGCAATGCAATACTTTATCTTGTCATATCTAAGTTCATAGTAATGCTGCACATTTTATATTGCTGTTTCATTAATTTGCACTGTATTTGAACTGTTCCGCCCTTTTTTCCACCTCTTATTAGTGAAGGGTGTACATAGCTCTATATCCAACATGCATGGTATGGTTTAGTTGATGCTACTATAGACCACATATTATATTGAAGAAGTGACTTAGGTTCAGTTGCACATATACAGTTGTCCTGACATGCACTGCAGACCTGTGGCTGGAGATAATGCAGACATGCAGAAATGAGACACGCAACAACGGTTGTGGTGAGTTTAAAGGAACTTTGTGTAACTATGTGATGTGAAGCCTGACCTGGGCTGTAATGGTGACCTCAGGCAACAAGGGCAAGAGAAAACATTGAGAAAAAGTGAAATTAAGGTAAACTTCATAACTGTCCAGTGCATTTGACCCATGTTTCTGCCTGTCAGGAGCCTGGGGACCCATCTCCAGATGATGGGGAACTGGAGTGTACAGAGGAAACACACAAACTCAACACAGAAAAAGCATGACTTTGATAAACCTTTAATAGTCAAAATCACTCTGCCAGTCCATATGTCCATATTGAAAGAATAAGATCAGGAATTTAACTAGGAAGCACTCCAAATAAAATGGAAATACCACACTTAGAAGGTATATATGTATGTTATTAAATTCATAATTGCTGTAATTAATTGGCCAGAATATGTATGGCATACACATAGAGAAGGAAAAAAACATACCCTGCAAAATACATAAATTATCATAAGATTGTACTCCCTGTAATGAAACTAAGCTTGAAATAGGTTCTTGGTTAAAATTCTATACTAATTAATGGTTTAATTGAGCTTGTTACTAAACACAGGGAAAACAAAGGACATACACTATGCATTCATGTGTATAGTAATTAACATTTCATATGATTTGGTAATATATTACATTGTACAGTATTATTAACTTCTTAAGACCGTAGGCCTAGTCACGTTTACACATCAGACATCATTTAAACTTGTTATCAACTGCATTCATATACTCTCCTCGTAAACATAACAGTCTCCTCCCTCTCTCTTCCTTATTTGGTGCAGACTTCCAGAGTTGACACATGTTTCCTGCTCCTGTGTGAACTGTCATTTTGGGTCTTAGATCTGATACCTCTGCCCCTGCACTGGAACAATACACATGTACTCCTATGTTATTGTAGTAGTAGTAGTAAAGTACGCAGACTAATTATGCATTGGGCCTGCAGGTCCATCCTTCTATCGACCCTTGTTGTCTTCACATCTGGATCAAACCCTGGGCAGTATTTGTCTGAGAAAGGTAGGATTTTTTTTTATTTTTTTTTGTATTATTATTATTATTATTATTATTATTATTATTATTATTATTATTATTATTATTATTATTTATTATTATTATCACATTGAATATTTTGTTAGAAAGATATATAGTGTAACATTTCTTTATTTTTTTTTTCTAGTTTCTATACTTATTTTTGATGCAGCTCAAGATCATTCTAAAGCTATTCAGGAAAGATTAATTTCTGTCCTGTGAATGTGACTTTTTAGTATCGATACCTGCTTAAATGAGTATCTAGATTTGATACTAGTTTTCGTATCTTTTAGGATCTGATTTTTGATTTACTTTTGACAACCCTAGTTTTTGGTGTTAATGACATGGATAGAGGTGTTCTGTTTTAGAACTCACCGCTTCTTGTGTATTTTTATACTTTTATTTACAACTATCCCTCAGACTAAGTAATAATAACAGTTTCTTTGTTGCATTTTTTTTTTTTTTTTTTTTAAATCAGGAATTTCTTACCAGCTTAAAAAAGTCAAAACCTAAAATATTCTGTATATTAAAAAATATATTCTTAAAACATACGAACCAGTTAGGAATGCTTCGTTCAAAATAATATATGTGTTTTGGTCATTTTATTATTTCACAGATGTTTTGCTATTGAAAGATGAACCAAATCCAAAATGCCTGACTCTGGATGGAAATGCACAAGATTTCACTTGTTTCTTTGAGACAAGAGACAACTCCTCTTATGACTTCTACTACACCACAGACAAGTACACAGTTTTATTTATTTAATTTTTCATCTTTGTAACCAGGGATGGGACAAAACACAACACCAAACTGGGTCCACAAGAGCGAGAAGATGAGATTTTGACATAATTTACAACTAGAAAAGCACTCAGAGAGCGCAGACTCCGCCAAGCAGCTCAGTTTTCAAAGTGATCCAGAATCCAGGATTTCTTCTGGACCATCACCAAAATCTAATCATCTGTTGGATTTACAATTAGGAACATTTCCTGAAAATGTCATCACGATCTGTCCATAACTTTTTGAGTTATCTTGCTAACTAACAAACAAACAAACAAACAAACAAACAAACAGACAGACGCAGGCGAAAACATAACCTCCTTGGCGGAGGTAATAAAGGAGAAATGCTCCACTTTGTTTTTAAACTTCATACACAGAACAAAAGACAAATGGTAGCTGTTAACTCTAACACTATCACTTCATGACATCACAAAGTGGAACAGAGCATTTTGTACTTTGGTGAGGTAGACAGACAAATAATAAAGGATTACTCAAACATGTGTGAATGAAACAAAACAACAAAGCAACAACATTCTCACATGACCAAAAGCTCACAGGAGTAAACTTTGTGCAATACGGAACCTTTAAGAGCAAAGTTAACCCTTATTTGCTCTCGGCAAATTTAAACATATGGAAAAAATCTCATGAGATCATTGTCCACATGTACGCACAATCTTGTTCCAATTTTCTTTTCTCAAGATTTTGTGACACAAGATCTTGTCCCATCCATAGACTGTATAAAGAAGTGGACTAAGAGAGTGTGACGTCACCCATGGCGTTTGGCTCCAGTTAAATGAAGCTCACTGAGGCTAGTAGCTATAGGAGCAAATCTGGAGCCGAGTTCCATATTAAGAAATAGGAAGTTTTTCAGTGTAAAGCTGAAGTGTCCCCATGCTCACTTCTTATTTAGCCATGTCCATTTATATATGCAGTCTGTGGTCCCTGAAAATATTGCATGTTTTGATACACTGCCTACTGTGTTGTCTCTACTCGCCAGTCCGCCCAGAAGAACAAAGTGTGAGGTACAGCTCCAGAGATCAGAAGATTTGGGCTTTCTCCACATCTGCTCCTTCCCTCAGTCTGATATCTTCTTGTTTGATGAGATCCTTCTGGAAGTCCTGGACCAAACTAACAACAGCAGCCTGTATACACGAAAAGTCACTGTGGAGGATAACGGTATGGTTTTGTATATTTCTCAAAGATACACATGAGCTTTAAAGGTTCACTGCGTAACTTTTCAGCTATTGGACTCCTCTACCTGCTTGTCTCCATGGAGTTGTTACTGTTTTACCTAGAATGTCGCACAATATGGCATAAAACCATAGACTGTATAAAGAATAAGATTTATATATACAGCCTATGCATAGAACCACCCTACTCAACTTCATGGAGAAAAGCAGGTCAAGTTACTGGTCAGATCTGTGTAAAGGTGATTTCACTTAAGCTTAATATGTTTTTCCCAGCGGCACACCTATGTTAGATACATTTAATGCCATACTGTGAGACATACCTGGCATAGCATTAACATCACAAGAGGCAAGCAGGTGGCAGAAAAGCTACTTGGTGCACCTTAAAAGGGCCGGTATTACGCTATTTGATTTATGTTATAATGTTGTTTCCTTCTCTCAAACTGAAAACACTCTGTTCCACTTTGTGATGTCATGTAATACAGGAAGTGCCCCACTGCGTTTTAAATTCCATGCACCTTCACTACAACCATATGGATAATTTCAGCCCTTGAATTGCCAATCTCTATTGAATTAAAGGTAAAAGGAGCTGTTTACTTGAAAAATACCGCTTCATGACATCACAAGGTGGAACAGAACATTTTGAGCTTTGGAAATGTAGACTAATAATAGTGAGTTACTCAGACATGTGTGAATGAAACAAAACACAACTCTTTGTATGTTTTTGATGAGGTAACAAGATTCTCACGTGGCTAAAAGCTCACAAGAGTAAATATAATTGTGTAATATATGACCTTTAAAATGATAACGTGTATTCTAATCTATGGTCATCTTTTTTCAGTTCTTCCAGAGCCGCCCAAAATCATTTCCATCACACAAAATGAAAACATTGGAGAGCTACAGGTTTCATGGGAGGCCAAATGTGTATTTGACTTGTACTACAAGATTCGATTCTCTTCAAAGAGCATGAAGGAGGAAATAAAAGTAATTGTCACTCACTTTATCTTACTTTACAGATTTGTGACAAAATAACAAGATATTTTTAAAGATTAGAGATTTAGGCCCTTAGATATGTACTTTTAATACACTTGTATGCTTTCATTTATTCAATATTTCAGCTGTTTTGCTCACATGTATTTATTACTATTTAGTTTAAAATTGTTAATCTCTAATATGTGAATGACCTGAATAGGGTCAGAGCACATTCAGTCACACCTTGACTAGGCTGGTGCCAGGAGAAGAGGTCAAAGTTCAAGTCTCTGTGCGGTGCTCACCCAATAAATCTACAGGACACTGGAGCCACTGGTCACCACATGTACAGGCTGTGGTCCCCCAGTCTGCAGGTCTGTCCAGTGATCTTCAACAGCATTTACTGCATCTGCAGAAAAAGAATAAATAAATAAATCAGTGACACTGAGCCATGTAATTCCATATAACACAATGTATTTTTACAGATGACATTTCCCTGCAGTGCTACACTGAGGATTTGACCAGCATCACATGTCAGTGGGACGGGAGCATAAGCAACATAGGGATGAACTACAAACTATTCTACAAAATGGGATTGAGGTTGGTCAGTGTTAATATATAAAAAATAATGGAAAAAACACTGCTACTGAATACAAATGTGAAAATAGTAATACAAAAAGAACAACAACTACTACACCTTCTTACTGCCACCAGTACTTACCAGTTACTACTACCATTACCACTTACTACTACCAACTACTACTACCATTTTCAAGTACTTTCTTTTATATTACCATGTGGTCTTATATCTGTGGTCTTGTATCTTATATTACAGTTGTATAGGTAGGTTCCCCAGTGGTCCATGGGTGGTTTATACTTGTTCTGATACAGCTCAAGATCATTCTAGAGCTATTCAGGAAAGGTTTATTTCTGTCCTGTGAACTTTTTTAGTATCGATACCTGCTCAAATGAGTATCTTGTTTCGATATACTAGTTTTAGTATCAATCTGATTTTCGATACTTTTGACAAACCTATTATCAACTACTACTCCTACTTACCTCACTGTGGCTGCCACTGCTACTTGTACCATATAAAAGCATATTACATGATAAAATGCTTTTATATTCCATACAGTGAACCACAAGGTTGGACAAAGTGGGCTGAATGCATCCCTGAGATGAATTGTACTGAAATGTGCGGTTTCTATGGCGACATTGACAATAAAATCAGAATTAAGATTAACAATCCACTGGCTCCACTCAGCAGGACCTTCTATGCTGAAGACTTCAAACTCAACAATGCTAGTAAGAGTCCCCATCACCAAGACTGTAGTTTTATATATATTTATTTTTAATGTATTATTATTTTGTTTTAATTTTTCAGTCAAAACCCTAGCTCCGAGTAATCTTAAACAGAATGAGACAGATAAGATGTGTGTAAACTGGAATCCTCCTCTCCCTGCTCTGTCATCCCATCTGCAGTATGAGGTCAATTACAAACCATCTGATGAGAAACACTGGACCGTAAGAACTTTATTGTAGTTTTATTTCACTAAATAGTTTCAAAAGACTGCATTCATTCAGACTGCAGGTAGAAATAAGGCCACTATGATGATCTTATTGAGACATGGCAAAGTAAAAGCATTTGCACCTACAGTATTTACTTTCTCCAAAAACTGTATATAATTAGGGATTATAATCTAGACAATAGTAAAAGTACAATTTTTTAAATACAAATATTGTCTAATACTAAATCAGGATTTTAAATTACTTTGACAAATACATTATGATATAAATAAATGTTGAAAATATATTACCTTTTTGTATACAGACTATTTCCATGGATGGCCCAGAGACTACAGTGTGTCTGAAGGTCTCTTGGTGCACTCAGTTTAATGTGAAAGTCCGGGCCAAACCTTATGGTCCAGTGTATTCTGGTCAGTGGAGTGACTGGTCTGAAGTGCTCACTGGAGATGTCCCAGGTACTTACAAGAATATATTTTAGAGTAATGTAAGGCAAATTACTTGAAGGGCCCGTATTTCGCCATTTTCTGATTTGTGTTATAATGTTGTTTCCTCATCATAAACATAGTTGTGTTTTGTTTCATTCACACATGTTTAACACACAAACCCTGCAAATTTAGGCGAGTTGTTCTCTCAAACAGAAAACACTTTGTTCCACCTTGTGATGTCATGTGGCAGTACAGGAAGTGCTCCACTGTGTTTTACATTTCATTACATTATATTTAGTGGCTGTAAATTATTGTAATATAAATTATTTTCTGGTGTCTGCCACCTTCTTGCCTCCATGAAGATGTTTTTAGTTTGCCTGGAATGCTCCACGTTATTTATGGCATTAAACTTACCAGATCTGTGTAACTGAATTCATGTGAAATCGACAAGTGGAACATTTCAGGCAAAGCACCAACATCCTTAAGGAGACGTGGAGGTAGCAGACCCCCAACCACAAAAGTCACATGATGCATTCCATACAGAAAATATATGTATTATGTATAGTATATGTATTTTTTCTCTTTTTCTCTTTTCCAGCTCACTTATCGTCTCATATCATGTTGCTCATTCAGTGCAGTCCTGTCTTGCTTCTGGTCTTTGCAGGAATCTTAATTTTTTTGTTTTACAAGTATTTCAGGTAAGTACATTCCAAACAAATTTCATATTTAAAGGTGCATTGTGTAACTTTTCTGGTGTAACAGTATCATTAACATTTAACACTAACATCTATGATTTGCATTTTCACAGTAAGATAAAACTATATTTTTGGCCACCTGTTCCTAACCTTGACAAAGTCCTTCAAGGTTTTCTATCGGACCTTAACCAGCACAAATGGGTATGATATTACTGAATTCTTCAAATGCAACAATACAAATTCATATATCTGTTTTTCTCTTACCAGGATGCTCCAGCAACAGTCAAGCAGTTGTATGCGGAAAACACAGCATCACTAGTAGAGGTCCTGTCCAGGGAGTATGATTCAGGATTGGGGGAAACTTTGGAAAAATCTGCAGCTCTCCTCTCCTCCTCTGACACTTCGTATTCCAGTGTGGAGCGGGAGGACAGCAGCATAGAGACAGAGCTGTACCCAGACTACGTGGCCCTAAACATAAATTCAGTTATTATGTGCTCAAAGGAGAACAGTTATATTTGTGAAAATCTGATAGACAATAAGAATGACAATGTAAGTGCAGAAATGCAGCAAAACTCACCACAAAGTTCTGAGTATTGGTTACCAAGTGTGGATTCGTTAGGGGTCTCAGATTTCTTAAACCATTCGTACCTCCTCCTGGCGACAGACAATCTGGACTGTAAAGAAAATGAGCAGAGAGGACACGGAAACATCTATACAAACATGCCACGTAATTATGAGAGTGGACAAGTTTAAGAAGTGCAATGTCAAATACCCATAATTATGTATAAGACAGATAAAACATAACTACAGATCAGTATGTATATAGGCTATTGATACTTTGCAGTGACATTGGGGGTGTTCTACATGTATGTCTATTGGCAGAATGTTAGTTACCATGGTGATACTATGTATACATTTGCAAGCACAGACAAAAAAAGTTGAATATTGTCTGAAAATTCAAGAAAAAAAATACTAAATTGACTTAAAGAACACATTTCAGGAGCCTGAAATGTGTTGAAAACTCAGATAAAGTCTAACTTGAGTAACAGATTTTCAGACAGACTAGTGTCTACAGTTAGCATCACCTGCAAATTATCAATAAATTGTTGGGTGTGGAAAATAATTTGTTAAAACTTCTAACATATGACTGTACATACAATACATCCATAGTGTGTGAAAGTATTTATTTGAGTTTACAACGTATATTTTTTTATTTGTTTATTGTTATTGACTTATACCATACTACACATTGTAAAATACTTTTCTTTTTTTTTTTAAATCAAGGTTTGTGTGTTGCTGCTTCTCTTCTTTGGCCACCAGATGGAGGCAGCATCTAAGTCTGTGGTTCATTTAACAATCCAGCCTCTTAAAACTCACAATCTCATGAAGAGTGATGATGATGAGTATTAATGAACTGCTCTACAGGCATTATGTTTTAATTCTACACAAAACAAAAGTAAAGGAAACCCACTACTATGTTAAAGTTCTGAAAGTTCATGTTTTTTTATGTATTGTAAGTTTGTATATTTCAAAATTACAAATCAGATCATATTCAAACGAGTACTCATTCACTTTCTCTTACTTAAGAAACAGTTCCCCAAATACTTACTTAAAGGTGCATTATGCAACTTTTCTGGTGGAGAATCTGTTAAATGCTTTTCTCCGTGGAGATGTTATTGCTTCGTCTGGAATGATCCACAGCATGGTATTATCTTTATATTTTCATGGAGACCAAACCAGGCCAAGTGACAGGTCAGATCTGTGGAGAGGCGAACACGCTCACAGTCAGAATGCCTGTTTTTCTACGCATTTTTGAACTGTAAAGCTTTCTAAATCAATATAAGGTAGAGCTGTTTAATGCCATACTGTGGAATATTCTAGGCAGAGCAATGACATACAAGTAAACAAGCAGGTGACGGATCCCAACCAAAAAGTTACATAGTACAACTTTAAATACTTGTTACTTAACTTGAGTGGTATTATTTTGCAGTAATAATGTTGGCTACTCTACCACCTTTGATAATAAGGGACAAGACAATTCATCTTTTAACAAACCAAGTAATAGCTTAACTTCCCTAACAATGAGGCCGGCTTAGGCAATATGAATGCTATGACCTGCATCTTTCCAGCTGCTCAGTGGAAGATATTACAAGTGCAGATTAATGGCAGTTAATCTCTCCAATACAATACTGGCCTCAGGGTATGACATCATGCCCATAAATTAGGCCAAATTGGGCTATAAGGGAACAGTGAGGGCTGGGTGAAACAGTGGACTATAGCAGAGGCACACTTTACTTTCTGTTTATGGCTGTACAAGGCTCTCCTCCCAAAAAGCATTCTTTCCAGATTCCGTCAGTGTCCACTCCGGCGTTTTTGCAAAAGAAAAAAAAAGTCTACGGACAAACTCTGAATCACCGCCCACCTCCTGATGTCATTTCCTCAGCTTTCACTTATAATCACAGTGACAAACAGCAACCCTAACAAGACAGAGTATGTAGCATATACAGTACTGCAAAGGGCTTACGCAAGACGACGGGTTGTCATGGTAACAGGAGTGAAACACATATTTGGCCAGAAGAGCTCATCGACACCTGTTTAACTGCTGCTGTTGCTACTACCACCACCACATATTGTATAACCTTACAATTTTATAATAAGACAAGGGGTATGCAAAGTGTAAAGGTGCACTATGCAACTTTTCTGATGGAGGGGCCACATGTTCCACAGTCTGGCATTAAACTTGTTTATGGGGTGTATATATATTGCTCAAAACCATCTTGAAAAACATGCATTCTAACTCTGAGCTGCTTGTCACTATGGAGAAGAACTAGTTTAATGCTGCAGAGAGGAACATTCCAGGGAAAGCAATAACGACTATATGGAGAAATGGCCTCTGCCTGCAAAGTTACATAGTGCACCTTTAAATCAAAGAACATGCATTCTTCTAGGCTGCAGTGTTAGAAACATAAACCAGGTTTCTGAAGTTTCAAATTTGAGAAATGTTCAAGGATCAAACTAATTGTGCTAATGAAGTTTATAGTAATAAAAAGGCAAACTAATAACAGTAATAATTCTTTCCTTTATTATCCAGTATGCACCAGTGTAAGTGACAGTTACATTAAAATGACATTGCACAGTCCAGTACTTTCACATTTGTATAAGAGCAGCTAGTAAACATGGAGGTACGCTGTTGGAATAAGTTAAAATATAATTAAGATTTTATATGATAACTTAATACTGATAAAAACATGTGTGAGGTGCCCTTATTTATTTCCATTTTGCACTATGTTCTTCTGGAACATTTAAAAATATTGAGGAATTTGAGTTTTCCCCTGTTAGTGTAGCGGTAATACATTAAGTTATTAGTCCTATAAAAGCTTCCAGCACAACTTAAAATGGCAGCAGTCGTGACATTTCAAACAGAGGTAATGCTCAATGATGGTCTTTTAATGATCACAGTACAGTAAGTATAAATGCGGTGTGTGCGTGAGTGTTGGTGGAGGGCCGAGGGGCCAGTGTCACAGATTGACAGCCTCACTTCTGTCAGTCGCCCCGGGGCAGCTGTGGTTAAAGACGTAGTTTACCACCATTAAGTGTGGAGTAAATGAATAATGCAATGTAAAGCGCTTTGGGTGTGTTGAAAAACGCTATCTAAATACAATGCATTAACAAGTTTATAGAGCTCAGAATTGTGTAGTCTTAAAAAATTTCCAGTTAGCCTCATGTATAATCAATGGAGATTTTACAGTGTTATTTCATTTAAAAGTATTCTGACACTATAATGTGACAGCTATGACCTGATATCACAGACTCTATTACGAAAAAGATACTGGTTGTATAAATCTTTCCCAGCCCCACTTAAAATGTACTAAATGTACCCAGCACCACCAAAAATGTTAAAAAGTTGCAGTATCATTTTTTCAAACAAAGGTAATGTTCAGGTGATGACGTTGTAATGGCTACAGTACATGAATTTAGTATATATAATATTAAAAAAGATATTAGTTCTATAAATCATTGTCAACAGGTGTTGTCAGCGGTAACAACTGTTATTGTACCAAAGGACAGTTACATTATCACTTCAAACCGAGGTAATGCTCAGATGTTGGCCTTCTTGTTTATAAGAACAGAGCAGCAGGTGAGCGCTCCATCCACTTTCATCTTCTCAGAGTTAGAGACAGGAATCAGCAGGTAGTCCTTCAACTTCTCCAGCACCTGCACACACAAGCTGGGATGTAGTCAGCCATATTGGAAAACTTTGGGTGAATTTTAATTTGGATCTAGGACAATTACACAACTAAAAATAGGGGATATGTCAAATCGATTTCAGTTTGATCACAATAATGTACACTTGTATTGTTTCAGTAACTTTAAGAGGTAAATAAACTGCTTCTTCTGAAAGTTCACAGTTCACTTCCAGTTGTCTCATTCAGAGCCTTACAGAGGCTACAGAGGTCCACGTTCACTAGAATCATTTTGCATAATATAAAACCTGTGGTGCATGGCTTTGTTGTAATTTTATTGCTTAGTGTCATTTTTGTTATACTAAACCTGTGAAGCACTTTGGTCAGCCATGGTTGTTTTTAAAATGTGGTTTATAACTGAATGTGATAGATTGATATCACCCAGCCCCATACACAACACATACAAGAATAAATTTGTTTATGCTTCCTGTCATTCGGAAACGCAAGAAGTTGGATAACAAGCCCAGTGGTCTCCTGTTGAAATAAAATCAGCAGCAAGCACATTACGACACCCTCTAAAGACCCTCATAAAGCTGTGTGTCAACTCGTGGACATGTTCCAAAAGAAAACCAGTGTTTTCCTACAGCTAAACCAAGATAGTTTTTCACTTTTAGAGTCACTCACTGGAGAGCCATGCATAAAGAGGGAGGAGACCTTATGGGGCTAAACTAACTGTAATCTTATGATGTTAGATGACTGAGAGGGGTAAAGAAAAATGCATCCATTTTAAAATGGAACACAGAATACAGTCAGGAAAAAACAAAAAATAAACAAACTAAAACTAAAATAAACTAGCTCGTTGCACTGATTTACATGGAGTTGAACCCCACTGACCAATTCCCTTCTGTTTCTTCAGGGTTGGTGCAATCTTGTAATTATGATGTTTCCAGGTAGCGGGGTTTGCTTTGCCTGGAATGGTCCACAGTATGGCATTAAACTTATCTGGTATCTTCCAGTTGGTAGTTTAAAAGTTCTACTGCAAAAAAAGTACCTTGAAAAAAATGTTACATTAGCTACAGTAGATCTGTGAGAGGTGACTCTTTGCAGATCTGATGTGTAATTTGGTCTGGTGGGGTTTACTGTTTGTCTCCATGGAGATAGACAAGTTTAAATCAAATACTGTGTAACATTTGAGGCAAACCAATAATATCTCCATGGAGACAAACAGGTGGAGAATCCTCTATTAGATAAAAGTGTGGAATTCCTACTTGGGTGGTGGAGTTGATTTGTGCCGTCTAAAACATATCAAATATACCATCTATCATAAGAAAACTAAAGGGAGCAACAAGTGCTGATTAAAAAAAAAGGTTATACAGTTACATTACATTTACATTGCACTTTCATGGTGCATTTAACAGCATTCATGTACCAACATGTATCATCATATTTGCAGTCAACACAAAAGCTTCTCTGGTTTTCATATCTGCTTTTGCATATTTATCCAACGTTAACAACAATATTCCTACATTGTCCAGGTGCAGAACTGTTTGGAAAAATGTTCCCAGAGAGACCACACGATCATAAGAGTCCCCTCAGCTTTCACTTTTGCATAACTTCCCAAAACAGCACCAAAATCCCTGCTGTTTATAGAATATCCACCGCTAAAGTATCCATGTTTTTTTCCTTCCCAGCCGCTTTCTCATTACTGTGGTTGAAATGTATACTTTGGGTTGGTGGGCTGTCATGCTCATGCACAGTAGGGGCTGCTGTATTTCACTGGCTCCTTTGTTCATGTACTTTACTGTATTCCTTAACTCAAGAGCAGTCTCCACACAGGACTCACCGCAAAGATACGTTCCCCCTCTCATGACCCCCCACCTTTGTTATTGTAAGACTGTTATGTAGCTGGTAAAAATAGTGTAAGGATTTGGAGAAAGTTAAGAACTGATCTCTAGATCTGCAATGAAAAATACAGATTAGAACCACTAACAAAACACTCTGAAGAAAACACTCTGTTCCACCTTCTGACGTCATGCGGCCAATCCCTACTGAAGTAAACGTGAAAACTACCTCTTCATGACATGACAAGGTGGAACAGAGCATTTTGAGCACTGGAGACAGATAGATTAATAATAAAGGATTACTCAAACATGGCTTAAAACTCACAAGAGTCAGTTTTGAATTTTGTGTAATATAGGACCTTTAAAGGTGGTGTAGAACATTTTATTGAAATGCTCAGACAAATCTAAATCTGTTGAGTTTACTCCTGATAATTGTAATTGTAATGTTTACTTGTTCTTAAAGGCGCTGTACCAGTTTTTTTTCTACACCGTGTAGAACTCTTATTATATAGTATTTTTATCGTCCGCGAACCAGGAAATAAGCCTGTTGCGCTGTTTAGCATGCCAGTTGTTAGCATTATGGTGACAGCAAAAGTCTGCTCTTGTATGAAAGCTCAATGCATCTCTGGTTCAATCGCAATATTGAATTGTTGCCTAAACTGATAGGAATGCATGTAAAACTTATTATGTTTTAAACATTTTAGTTTAGAGAAATTAACCACAAACATATTAAATAAGGAATTGCTAAAATCTACTAAAGCGTGTTAGTTTCATCTTGAAAAAGTGAAGCTACCATCTGTACAAATGTAGAATCCTTGAGTCACACTGTGCAGGAGATAATAAGAGAAATAAAAAGAACCTCGAGGGACCCATGTACTGAGCGCTGTACTCTGCGTGATCAATGGCCGTGATAAAACTGTCCATGTACTGTATGTCCTCATTTTTCCTTTGCAAAGACTTCCCAAATACAAACCAGAGCCAATATCTGGTGGGTCTGATTATAGAAGAAGAAAAGTAAAATATGAAACTCCATCCTTGGTCCAAGTGGTCTGTGCAAGACGTGAAACCAAGGCAGGAAGCTTGAGACACAAAAATAGATTTCAGTACAGTGGCTGAAATTCCCTCTGTTAATCTTCCAGGAAAAAGAAATCTTCACTGTAGATGTCCAGAGATACATAGTTTGGTGCATTCTTCCTTCTAAAAATAACTGCTGGAGGTTGGGGTTTGAACCACAAGTACTTTTTGAGGTTGGAGCACTGTCTCTGCACACTGTACCCTGTTCACTTCAATTCAGATTTTAAGTTGTTTTTATGAAGCTCCCAAACAAAACTACGTCTCAAAACATGCTGCTCCAGACTTATGCATTACATGAAGTATTAGGTACAAGGTAAGGGCTGGTATAGGTATAACTTATAGTATATAGAATAAGGATGTCAAAGGCATTTTACATTATTGCTTATTTTTCACTTATTTTCAAGGTGCACTGTATAACTTTTCTGGTAGATGGTCTGTCACCAGCTTCTGTCCATGGAGATGTTGCCTGGAATGTTTCACAGTATGGCGTTTGACTTATTTATCTCTACAAAGACAGCAGGTGACAGAATAAGGCCAAGTTACATGTCAGATCTGTGGAGAGGTGAGCCCACTCACAGTAAGAATGCAAGTTTTTAAATCAATAAAAAAAACATGTTATTGAGTAAATGTAAGATGGATACGTTTAATGCCATACTGGGACAAAGCAACAACATGTCCTCGTGAAGTAGCTTTGCTTTCCCACTAATGTTCCGTAGTATGGCATTAAGCCGATTCATCTCCATTGAGACAAGCAGGTGAAGCTGCTAGGCCAAGTTACAGGTCAAAGTAGTTTTGAGCAGTAAAACATTCAGACTGACAGAAATTCTGCATGTATACATATAATGCCATACCATGGAACATTCCAGACAAAGTGATAACAACTCCCTGAAGTAAATAAAGCGGAAAATTCTCCACTAGAGATGTTACATAGTGCAACAGTAAGTTACAATAAGTTTATTTTAACTCTAATTGTGAGTATTTTTTTATTATCCATCTAAAGGAATTTAACTGAAGAACTCAGTTTGCACGTACAGCATGCTTCTGCAAAACCGAGGAGAACTATCTGTTTTTACAATTAAGTTAGAAGCTAAAAAACACACTCATTTTCCCCTAAGCCTGGTTTCCAAGCTTGTGGTTTGAGTCATTATCCAGAAAGTGGTCAGTCCATGCACATCAAACTACAGGTTCTATTGTTGAAATAATATAGTGTTAGCAAAGGCTACTCTATAGTTGTGTGTGAAACAACCACATAACTGTAGACAGGCTTCAGTTGTTTTTCTCAAAGGTTAGTGGTAAAAAATCAAAACAAATACAAACTTAAAAGGGCCTATAGCTGGATTTTTTTCTATGCATTTGAGGAAAAAAATGTCCAGTCCGAGTACAGATATATTGTATAAGCAGTTCTTGGGGTCAAAATAAGTCTGGATGTGTCCTGTCTGCATCTAATTGTAATGTTATTGTCTGATAATCCAGAAATGCATGGTTAGCATGCTAGTTGTTGTTAGCATTACCGTGATGGTAAAACCCTGCTCTGGCCTGTGAAAATGGTAAAAAGTGCTTATAAACTATAAACTGTGAGTAGCTTGGATGCTCAGAGTGCATAATGTAAGTGAGGAATAACTTTGGACCATAGCAAACCGCTTAAAATGGTCTGTTTTTCACGTTTTAAAAAAATTAGGTTACAGAGCCTTTAAAACACTCAGTTTTACCACAAGTAACACTTCAAAATCTAAGATGGCTGTAGCTTGAGAGAGAGAGTTTGAGTGTTCTGCTTGTACCTTGAAACTTTCTGGAAACTTGTCTGTAGTGGAGTGGAGCAGCACATGGCCTTTATCTGGCAGATTCATGTAGATGCAGTTAGCAGCGAGATCGTCAGGCAGGGTCAGCTTGTCGTAGCGGTGGTCACTCATTTGCTGCATTATCTAGACACAAAACAGACCTATAATGTGAAGTAAGCATTTTGTTCCACTTGGATCAATCTGAAATAGAAATTCAACCTGATATGCAAGCATGTTGTTTAAAAGTCCTATATTATAGACGCTTGTGAGCTTTAAGCCATGTTATAATGTTGTTACCTCCTCAAAAACATACCTGGAGTTGTGTTTTGTTTCACACATGTTTAAGTAAATCTGCATTTTTAGTCTGTCTGATGTCATGAAGCGGTAGTTTTCAAGTTAACAGCTTTACCTTTAGTTCAATCGAGACTGACGATTCCAGACATCACAAGATTTAACCAATTGTTTTCAATATGAGAGAAAAACTCAGCCTTAATATGCAGGGTTTGTGTTTTAAACGTGTGAATGAAGCAAGACACAACTCCAGGTAAGTTTTTGATGAGGAAACAACATTTCAACAGTGATCAGAAAATATCGTAATATGGGCCCTCTAATGTCATAACCAATTTGTTACCATTTTGTCTCTTTATAAATATACATTGAGATAACGGCAAGACTGTTCAATTACTCAAATGTTTATCAAATCGAGATCCTTTATTTTAAAATCTCTAAACGTGGCAAGAAAGTTCAAACTTGGAGCCGTAATTTTGACAACAGCTGTAATGAAAGGTCGCTGGCTAAATGTATTCTTTGTGTACGTGAGATTGATTTGTTTCTAATAACAACAAATACAATAAAATTAATAGCACTTAGGAAGTCCCTTGTCATATCAAACAGTTCATCTTTAAATATCGATTGTTATGTAAGGCCTAATAGCAGATTGCAATCACTTCCAGACCACACTGAGGACATGGGGGGTCTTGATGGAATAGCCAGCCTTTATTCTTCCTCTGCAGATGTCATGTTATTTATGTAATCGGACAGAGGAGAAGGTGAGATTCAGGGGAAGTCAGGGGTGAGGATGTTATGACCAGCAGAGAGGCAGAACATCTGTGGACGGATACCACGGAGACAAGAAGGGGAGGGCTGGAAAGTGTGGTTTAAAAAAAAGACAAAAAAGTCAACATTCAGAAAAGGTATTTGAGAAGGGACATTCTGCACTAGATTTTGTTGGCATGTGTGAGACAGCTTCCTTCCTTCACTCTGTTCGGACATCAAAAAACACTTTACCAAAAAGAAAAGAAGGAACATTTGTGTATCAGGTTATCAACTGTCCATAAAAGTCTGTACAAATATGTGTATGTGTATGTGTGATGACGGGCTGACACATCTTTGGTTAGGTTAGGATCCTATGAGCTAATGCAATGACACAAGGATATATTTAGGAGGAAATTTGTGGTGTCAGAGCACAATGGGCTGTGTGGTCATCACTGTTTTCACTAAACTCCCACAAAACTTTGGGTTTGCTTCATAAGGAAAACCCTGGGCGTTTCCATGAGAATGGGAAGGCCTGTTCTGGCAGTACAGTATTGAAACATTTTGTACTTTACATTTGGTATATATACAGGGAAAACAAACTGAATAACAACATAACTTTCTCTTGTGAAATTATAATTCTTAAAAGGCATACAGGATCACAACAAGCTAGTACATATTTTATTTTGCTAGTTTCAAGTTTGGATAAATATAAATGGAATCCAGACTAAATCAACGTGCCCATTTTTCTGGTGGGGGGTCCACTCTGTGTATTGCTTTGAATAGAATGTTCTACAGTGTGGCATTAAAGTAAGCAATCTTCATGGACACAAGCAGGTGACACCATTCAGCTAGGTTACAGGTCAGATCTGTGGAGAGTGGAAACCCTGCTTAAAGTAAGAATGCATGTTTTTCTAGCAATTTACTTAGAATTTAATTGAATTTAATGCCTTACTGTGGCACACTCAAGGCAAAGATAATACTATCTCCATGGAGACAAGCAGGTGATAAACCGCCCAGTGCACATTTTACACATCATATCATAATTATAGCCTAATACATAAAGGGTCTATATTACACAAAATTGATGCCTGTGATCTTTTAGTCAAGTTAGAATGTAGTTACCTCTCGGAGTTGTGTTTTGTTTCATTCACACATGTTCAAGTAACTCTTTATTATTAGTCTGTCTCCAAAGCTCAAAATGCTGTTCCACCTTGTGATGTCATGTAGTGGTAGTTTCAAAGATAATGGCTACCTTTTACCTTTAGTACAGTATAGATTGGCAATTCCAGGGTTGAAATAATCCAAATTCAAATTCTAGTGCAAAGTGTATGGAGTTTAAAACCACAATGGAGCCACATGACATCAGAAGGTGGAACAGTTTTCTGTTTGAGAGAAGAACTCAGCCCCCTCCAAGTACCGCCACCTTAACATGGTGGAGGGGTCTGAATGATCGAATGATCCTGGGAGCTATGTTGTCAGGGGCTTCATGCTCTTGGTAGGGTCACTCAAGGCAAACAGGTCTAAGAGGTTTTCAAATGCCCCTTATGATGAGTTCAAGAACGAAGCCAGTTATGTCACCTGGATTGGCGTCACCGGGGCCCACCCTGGAGCCAGGCCTGGGGTGGGCGCTTGACAGCGAGCATCTGGTGGCCGGGCACAGCCCAAGCGAGTGACGTGGGGCCATCCGCCCATGGACCTACCACCCGTAGGAGGATCTGTAAGGGATCAGAGATCTGGGTGGAAGTCGGGGGGCCTCAGCGACCGGATCTCCGGACATTAAAGCTGGCTCTGGGGACATGGAATGTCACCTTCCTAGGGGGGGAAGGACCCTGAGCTTGTGTGGGAGGTTGAGGGGTTGGATATAGTCAGACTCACCCCCACTCACTGTGAGTGGGGCTCACAGGGGTTGGACTCTCCTTTTCTCTGGGCTAGTGTGGACCTGCTCATTGCCCCACAGCTCAGCCACCATGTGTTGGAGTCTACCCCAGTGAACGAGAGGGTCGCGTCTCTGCGCCTTCAGGTCGGGGACAGGTCTCTCACTGTTGTGTCGGCCTACGGGCCAAAGAGCAGTGCAGAGTAACCGGCCTTCTTGGAGTCCCTGGGAGTGATACTAGACAGTGTACCAACCGGGGACTCTGTTGTTCTACTGTAGGACTTCAACGCCCACGTGGGCAATGACAGTGATACCTGGAGAGGGGTGATCGGGAGGAATGGCCTCCCTGATCTGAACACGAGTAATGCTCTGTTACTGGACTTCTGTGCTAGTCACAGCTTGTCCATAATGAACACCATGTTCAAGCACAAGGGTGTCCATCAGTGCGCATGGCACCAGGACACCCTAGGCCAGAGGTCGATGATCGACTTTGTCGTCTTGTCATCTGACCTTTGGCCACGTGTCTTGAACACTAGGGTGAAGAGAGGGGCAGAGCTGTCAACCGATCACTACCTGGTGGTGAGTTGGGTCCGCTGGCAGAGGAGGAAGCCCGAAAGACCTGGCAGACCCAAGTGTATAGTGAGGGTCTGTTGGGAACATCTGGCAGCGCCCTCTGTCAGGGGTACTTTCAACTAACACCTCCGGGAGAGGCTGGAGACATGGAGTCTCCAGGCACCACAGACCTCTATGAGGTCTGTGGACGCCGGAAGTAAAGGATGCTGTCAGGCTGAAGCCCAATAGTCGAACCTTGGATTCAGAAGGTGCGATGTGGTTTTCATCCCGGCCGCGGACCATTGGACCAGCTCTACACCCTCCATCGGGTGCTTGAGGGTTCACGGGAGTTTGTCCAACCAGTCCAAATGTGCTTTGTGGATCTGGAGAAGGCATTCGACAGTGCCCCTTGTGGTGTCCTGTGGAGGGTGCTCCGGGAGTATGTGGTCCAGAGCCCTTTGCTAAAGGCTGTCCGGTCCCTGTATGACCAGAGCAGCAGCTGTGTTCGCATTGCTGGCAGTAAGTCAGACCTGTTCCCAGTGCATGTTGGACTCCGCCAGGGCTGCCCTTTGTCACCGGTTCTGTTCATTGTATTTATGGACAGAATTTCTAAGTGCAGTCAGTGGCCGGAGAGGGGCCGGTTTTGGGGACCACAGGATCTCATCTCTGCTGTTTGCACATGATGTTGTCCTAATGGCTCCATCAAACCAAGACCTGAGCTGAGTGTGAAGTGGTTGGGCTGAAGATCAGCTCCTCCAAATCCAAGGCCATGGTTCTCGACCGAAAAAAGGTGGCTTGCCCTCTCCAGGTGGGTGGAGAGTCCTTGCCTCAAGTCGAGGAGTCCAAGTATCTCGGGGTCTTGTTTCATGAGTGAGGGGAGGATGGAGTGTGAGATTGACAGACCCTCACCTATGGTCACGAGCTTTGGGTAATGACCGAAAGGACAAGATCGCGGCCAAAATGAGTTTCCTCCGCGTGGCTGAGCACTCCCTTAGAGATAGGGTGAGGAGCTCAGTCACACAGGAGGAGCTTGGAGTAGAGCTGCTGCTCCTCCACGTTGAGAGGAGCAGCCTCCTGGGGAGGTGTTCCGGGCATGTCCCATCGGTAGGAGGCCCCGGGGAAGACCCAGGATACGCTGGAGGGACTATATCTCTAGGCTGGCCTGGGAATGCCTTGGGGTCCCGCTGGAGGAGCTGGAGGACGTGTTTGGGGTGAAGGAAGTCTGAGAGTCCCTGCTTAGACTGCTGTCCCCGCAACCCGACCCCAGATAAGCAGAAGAAAATGGATGGATGGATGGACGAACTCAGCCTAAATATACAGGTTCTGTGTGTTAAACATGTGTGAATGAAACAAAACACAACTCCAGGTTTTTGATCAGCAAATAACATTATAACATCAGACAATAGTGTAATATGGGCCCTTTAAACTATGGATTATTATAAGATATAAATTCCTAAAATCCAGGCTTGGTCAGTGTTTAGACACCAACTTCAGAAGGCAAATAAGATCACTGTGCTTTGCTAACAATGGTTCTTTTCAGTGTATGGGAGGGTTAGACATGCATAAATACAGACAGTTTAAGGGTTTTGAGTACTGAGTACTGTAAGTCATATCATTCTCACTGTAAATCAATAGGGCGTAGTAGTGCGAGTGGAGCAGACACATTCCTCGTTCACTGGTGGGTGTAGTCCATGTGCGTGACGGCTCAGTACACCAGGGACAGGGGCAGACTGGACCCCACCAAAAGATCACATAGTCGGTACAGCTTCAGTCCACGTCCCTCCAAGAGTCTCAGGTTCTCAGTCAAAACAAGGAGAGAAAACTATTTGTGGAGTAAGGAAAATGTCCCACAGCACAGAGTCATGAGAGATGAGGAGAAGAGGAAATAAATCCGTCAAGTACACCTGATTTCAGAACAGTTGTAGCTCTGTTCATAAAGTACGTGGTGGAGGTATGAATGTGGGTGAGTCTGAAAAGATAGACAGTAATATGGAGAAAGTCTGCAGTAAAACGTAACTAGATACTATATTATATACAAAGATGCAGTGGCGTACACATTTTGTATATGCAGAGAAGTGGCAAAATTGTATATCTAAAAGGTGAAAAAAGGGATCTTGAGATTTGAAGCAATGACCCTTTGATTTCTAGTTAAATCAAGACCTAACCCTAACCTCGCTACACCTAAATGATGAACAATAGTAATGTATGCCATTGCAGTAAAATGTACTGTATTACTGTTTTGAATGCAAAAGCTGCAGTGGCAGTAGATTTTGAAAGTCATTTCTACTTAAAACTCACTTTTATCCCAATAACAATTTTTACTTTATATATTATGTATGGACAAATCTTCAGTCTGTATTTCTTCCTCCTAGTAATGATTCTACAGTATTTGGCATGCTTAGTCGAGTATAAAATGTTTAAGGTACTGTGCAGTTTTTCTGATGGAGGGCCCACTGCAAGACACTAATGCTTTGCCTGGACTGTCCCACAGTAGGGCATTAAACGGATCCATCTCGGGAGTTATTCTATTGCAGGTGTTCTTATGTTCAAAAATACATTAAAAGGTTCCTCTCTCTCCACAGATCTGACCTGTAACTTGGCTTGATAGTGACCCCTATCCCCTGCAATAACATCTTCACGGGGACAAGCAGAGACACCAGAAAAGTCACACAGTGCACCTTTAACTCTGAGATTGCTACGTAAAAACCACCACTGACCCTGGACTGGTGGCTTGAGTCCTGTGTTTACAAATGTCCGGTAATAATCTCTGAGCCTTGATAATGAGCATGCACAAGTTAAACCTTTGTGATCAGGTCTTTGATACTTTGGCCAATGCCTTATTTCACTGTAGTGTGTGTGAGACAAATCCCACTTGAATCTGCTCCCAATCCGGATAGGAAGTGTGTTGGGGATTACTTCCTGTTACTTTACAACAAATGTTTGTTATTGCTCACTGGCACACATTTAGCAGCGGAAATATTAGCAGTGTATGGTAAGGGCTTAAGCTGAACCACAAAATACAGAAGGGAAAGTCTGAAAAACAACTTCTCCAGGAGCACATGATTATGAAGTGTGACAAGGCCAGGCAGGTTTACCCAAATGGAGTGTGTGTTTTTTCCAACTTTGAGAATATGGCTCAATTTGATCTTTAAAACTATACAACATTTTCTGGTGATTTCTAGTGGTCTAACATCTGCTACATGAAGATCTTATTGCACTGCCTGGAATATTCCACAGTAGGTCATTAAAGTTATCAATCATGCATCAATTTTAATTATAGGTGTTTTATGGCACGGGAGCCAGAAGAGTCCTCATGCGAATTTCCTATTTGGAACGGGGCATTTCCTTGTCTCCATGGCTGAACAGAAAGATGTAATGCCATTCTGTGGAACATTAAGATAAACAAACTGGTTGATCAACCAAAAAAGTTCCACAGTGCACCTTTAAAATGCAACAGGAAGTAACGACCATCAGCTTATCCTCACTTTGTCATTGCTTCTCAGACTGGGGACATAAACATGAATGAGGTGTTCAGAGGAGCCCAGTTTGGAATATGACCTTAGTGTGTGAGAGAGTGACTGGCTGCTAAATCCACAGGAAGAGATAGAGGAGCGTGTGAGAGAAGAGAGAGACAGAGGGAGAGAAAATGGGAGAGGATGAGAGAGAGGAAGATAGGAAACAATGGGGAGAGATAGATAGAGAGAGACAGGAAAGAGAGTAAAGATATGGAGTAGGAGAGAGAGAGGGAATGAGGGATAGCGAAAGAGAGGGAGAGAGTAGAAATGGGGAGAATGAGGAGATGGGGAGAGAGAGGTAGATAGAAAATGGGGAGAGTTACAGAAAGAGAGAGTAATGATGTGGAGAGGGAAAGAGAGGGTGAGTAACAGAGAGAGCGAGAGAAAGAGAGAAAGAGAGAGGAAGCGAGTGGAGATGGAGAGATATGTAGTGGGTGCTGCCGTGGGTGACACAGGGTGTTATTTCTGACGATGACTTCATGAGCGAGGATCGACGGTGACGAAGGGCAGATGTGATGAAACCCATCCGGTCACTACAGCAGAGCTCAGCACACACACAAGAGCCTGAATAGAGACGTGAGCCTCACACAGAGAATGTAACAGGCCAGCTGGATTCTAACAAAGTCCTTTGTACTGTAAACACAGAGAAGCACTGGGGTGATCCTTTTGTCTCTGGAGGAGGTCGTTTTCAAGCCAGACCAACAAAGATGTTTTAATCTAAGTATACATTTTATTTAACCACGCTATTCTTCTCAACTGTTAGGGCTAGGGTTAATTCTTCATGGTATACTTTGTAAAAATGATAAGAAGAAAATGAGAGAGAGAATTGTAATACTGCATTGTATAAAGGAACACATAAGCTAAGCCTTGATTTAGTTTCTCTTAGTTATTTGAGAAACTACATAATCATTCAAAAGTTACAAATTGCTTTTAAAATCAATATTATGTCAAAAAGACAAAAGACAAAACCAATAGCGTACTTAACAACAATACTGCATCACTCCAGAGTAACATTTGTATGACATAATATTTTAGGCCAGATGCCCTACCTAACACATTCCATTCGATTTATATGACATAAGAACTCCTAAATACAGGATACTTAATGAAACATCTATATATAGGCTGTATTGTTTTAATCATTATTCATGGCAGGATATCATTACACACAAACTCCAAGTCTGCACATTTGGGCAATAGACACTGCGCCAATTACATGACCACATCTCCCTACAGCGATTTGTACAAACTAAACAACAATGTGTCTCCTCATTCAATTTGTACAGAGCGCATTTATACACAAGTATGCAAACACAAAAGCTCTGTTGTCATGGCAGCTGTATCCGCCGTATCCAAAACAGGCACCTCCAAATGATTTAAGCAGCGTTTAGAAGAGAACATTACTTAATTACAAATCCGTGAGCTGTTAAAATCCTCCTTTAAAACAGAAGCTAATGACGAGAAGGTGAGGTAAGGCATAACTGGGGAAAGAGGAGTCTGTAATTAGCTCCATGGCTAACAGTTACTACGTGCACCACTGGATAATTACTATGAACCATCAAACAGTCAACACATTTAACAAGATAAAGTTGGAAAATAGGATGAATTAAAGTATTTATTTTAAGCATACATTTGTGAGTCTGTATATATCTGCACTATAAACATGGTGATTCAAATTGTCCAGGAGATGTCTCATGCCGTTCTGTTGGGGTGCTGACTTTTACAGTTTCTCAGTGGTGTTACACTAAATTTTCCAGACAACATTGTACAAAATAATTAAAAAGACAGACATAAACAGCAGATTTAGTGTACCTGGACACAAACTGAATACATAAAATCCACACTGTTTTTCCTACAGCTAGTAACTGCATATAGTACAGATTTAATTATAATTGTCAATGCTGTGAGCTTGCAGAAAATTTACAGGAAGAAAAAAAACTAGAGCTGCCAAAAATACCTGGTTATGTGTAATAAACATAGATGTTGATGTATTTGTCAGTCAAGTTTTACTTATGGATTCGAAATATCTTTATAAAAGTTAGTTTAAAGGGCCCATATTACGCCATTTTCAGATCTATGTTTTAATGTTGTTTCCTCAACAAAAACATACATGGAGTTGTGTTTTGTTTCTTTCACACATGTTTGAGTAATCCTGCATTATTAGTCTATCTGCATCTCCAAGGCTCAAAATACTCAGTTTTTGATGAGGTAACATTATAACATGGCCTAATGCTCACATTTTTGCGCAATTTAAGACTTTTAAAATCTGGATCTAATATTTCATAAACATTACCATCCTGTGTCCCGAGATATAAAGTAAACATGTTTAAATCAGAGTTTACTGATAGCAATTATAATAATAATTATAATATATGTTGACTCATGATGTGCAACTTGTTTAGGTTTGCATATAGTGTTTTGCTCGAGCCCAATTATCCAATCAGAAAGCAGAATTAGCTCCTCAGTTTGGGTTGCCAGATTCTATGGCAGATAATTTTCTTTCATTTGAGCACTCATTACCATAACCCAAGCACCAGCAGACAATCTTTTCAGTGCTAGTGCCAGTAGTTAAGAGCTCAAGAACTGAAATCTGAGGGTTCAGATCTTTCAATGTATGTTTATTCATATGTAAATAGTATATGAAACTGCGTGTGTCCTCAATATGCAGGTTAAGACACTGACAAACCAGATCTAGTTGTGATTGTGGTCCCTTTTTAAAACCAATAATAGCAAAGGGTACACAGCCCATCTTAAACTGTGTATGGACTTTTGACTTTCATTACCTCTACCAGCAGGGGGCGATCTCTATCAAGGAGGCATGGTAAAATGTCTAGTGTGGTTCTGTTATTGACAATAAGACATGAGCAACTACAACAAACTACTAGCAAACTACAACATGAGAGATATGCCATGTCTTGTAAATCATTTTAAATCAAGCACCATTGGCCTCATGGTGCTTCTATACAGAGGCTTATATTTTTGAAGAAAGTAATTTTAATGGAATAAGGACAGCACTTGCACAGTTTAATAGAGGTATGTCTGTAACTGCCATTGAACACCAGGGGCTATGCTTAAAGGGCCTATATTATGCGATTTTCTGATCTATGTCATAATGTTGTTTCCTCATCAAAAACATACCTGGAGTTGTTTTTTGTTTCATTCACACATGTTTAACTCATAAATCCTGCATATGTATAATACATAATACATAAAAGTGCTACACTTTGTTTTTACTCCATACACCTTCAGTGGAATTATCATTTGGATAATTTCAGCTGGAATTTCCAGTCTCCACTGAACTAAAGGTAAACTGTTAACTTGAAAACTACTGCTTCTTGACATCACAAGGTGGAACAGAACATTTTGACCTTTGGAAATGTACACAGCCTAATAATCCAGGATGACTCAAACATGTGAATGAAACAAAACACAACTCCAGGTATGTTTTTGAGGAGGTAACAACATTATAACATGGCTTAAAGCTCACAAAAGTCAATTTTGCGTAATATAGGAGTTTTAAGTAACAATAAAATCTACCATATAAAATGACTCCACTTACTTTGAGGGCTTTCTGGGCGTGCTCACTGGAGCCAATAAGAATAAGGCCAGGTCCCCCCATGCTGCAGAAGCTCTTCAGGTGCAGTCCTTCAGTCACAGGCACAGTGGATACAGCATAGTCCTGCAAAATCAAAATACTATTACAACTCCTACCTATCTTAACATAACACGAGTAACATGCGTAAGTACAAATAACTAATGAATACACTGAAAACATATATTCAAACTTGACCTCAGTTTCAGTTTCAGTTTCAGTTGATAATAAAAGGATAATATTGCAGTGTTCATTATGAAAATGTAAACAGTGTAATAGAAAATAAAAAAAACAATTGAAAAACTTTCTGTGTACGTATCAAGATGCTACTTCTGTATATGGTAAATGGTCACGTTTTTATATAGCGCTCAAGGCTCAAAGTGCTTCCTATCAAGGAACCACTCACCCATTCACACACACACACGCACACACACACACACAGACTCTGGGGACGAGTTGGATTAAGTGTCTTGCCCAAGGACACAATGAGATGGAATCGCTCTGCCAACCTGTGGGTCAGAGGATTTGACCGCTCAACCAAATATGTCGAGAGCCGGATTCGAACCACCAACCTTCAGATCAGTGGACAAACACTAGCAACTGAGCGACCATCACCCATATTATCATCAGAATAATAAAAAAAAAAATGTACTGAAATATTTTTGTCAATTCACCCAATCATATGCCCAAGTAAATGAAAGTGTATTACATTGTGTTAGGAAACTATTGTTTTCCTAACACAAAATGCCAAAATGGTTCGTATCAGTATTTATCCACTTGGTAATAAGATCTACCATAAATTAAAATGACAGATAGAAGTGTAGTTTTACTTTCCAGGAACTGTCTCCTTTCTTCAGTATTTAACAGGAATTCATTTATAAGTCCATATAAATTCTACCTTGTAAGAGATTGGAAATGCCTCTCCTATGACTTTAATGTGTTTTCTTAATTGCATGATATGTTTGGAATATTGCTTTTATTGCTCCCAGATATATAATACAATTTTAACCGCTCCATATTTCTACTTCCTCTATAGCAAATAGTTGACAGTTTCCATTGAGGAATACGGTAACATTTCGCAGAACAATATTTGAACTTGGCTCATTAGAATGCCATGAATCACTTTGGAGGTTGTTGTGACTGAAGGCCAGAGCAGCAGCTGTGGACAAAACAGTCAATTACCACATCCTTAATGCTTTCCTGCACGCTTGCTTTGGCTCTTGTTTAGAAGATACCGAGGTCAACTGGGAATTATGTAACTTGGACTATCACTGCTCCTTATCGGTGAAAAGAAGGGTTTGTTTCATCTTAAAAATAGAAACGCAAGTCATACTTTCCCTCCTCATTTGATACATCCACTGGGAAATCAAGAGAGATAGAGCTGTTTTTTGTTTTGTTTTTTTTACTGAATCAGATCTTACGCAAAGCAATCATATTGTAGCCCGAAAAGACCCTTTACATAATTCAGCAAAACACCATATGGAACAAAGTATGCTTTTTTCAAGAGAATGTTATGCAACTCAAAATATTAGTACCAATATCATTTTAGAGGGACAAAAGCTACTACTACTGGCCAATGCATACCACTAACTTATTACAAAACTCCCTACTACTTTCACAAACCTGGAAAGCACATTGCAAGTGAAAGTCTTGTGCTGCACTAACCTTAGGCCTGTCACAATAACAAATTTTGAACTTTGATATATTGCTGAAGAAAATATTAAAGATAAATGGTAATACTAAAACTAATTTATGCTACTGACACAATAACCCTAAAGCACAAACTGCAATAAACAACTAGCAGAATTAAAGGTGCACTACGTAACATTTCTAGTGGAGGGTCAGCCACCTGCTTGTCTCCATGAAAATGCTATTCTGTCACGACAGCAGGTTACAGCACTACGCTGCATTACAGTTCAGAGGGTCGCCCCTATTCACAGAAGGAATTATTGTATTTTTGAGCAACAAAAACACGCATAATGAATAAATGCCAGATGGATATGTTTAATGTCATACTATGTCATCTCCATGGAGACAAGTAAGTAGCAGTCACTCCACCAGAAAAAATGCGCAGTGCACCTTTAAACATTAAAACAAGTCATAGAAATAGATATTCATCCCTCTACAACTAAACAAAACAACTAACTAACAAAATGACTAATGACCAACTAACAAAATCTAATTGTAGAACAGAAAAATTACAAAAGGTTCCCCACTTCTACAAAAGTCCCCACGATAAATACTGACCCCAAAAAATTATTATTCCATCAAACATATATGAAACGATAACTCCATATAGTAATAGTAATTATTGTGACAGGGCTAACTGCAGTCGTTATTCACTCTATATTCGTGGTGGTTAGTTACTCTGGCAGCCACAGTTGCCCTGGGGCAGACTGTCAGAAGAGAGGCTGCCATCCCCACCATGAGCACCTCCAACCACCACAAGTCATTCAAGCTCTGTTTGTCATGCAGTTTTGCACGTCCAAACCAAAAAAATGTCAACATCTGTCTACAGTTGTTGATTTCTAAACCAACCTGGCAACACAATAATGCCAATAATTTGATAATAAGGGGAAAAACCAACAGGCGATAAGAGTTGGCTATCTGATAAAAAATGGAAAGAACTACAATGGATGCCTAAGTGACTTTTCCGAGTGTGATTTGCCAGGGACGCATCATTAGGAGCCAGTTTGTCAGAGATAACAGAAAACACACAGGAATCTTTGTAATGGGGCAAATGGGAGACAGATGGGAAGATGTCTCAGGCAGGTTACAGTAATACACTTCTGAGTCCTGGCCTTCCCGTGACCCTGACTCAGCAATGCTTCAGATCTGGTTTCTCAGAACAATGCTCACATAACACTACTTTGTGTAAGCTTAAAAGGCCTATATCAAGGAAATTACAAACAAGTGAAGATCATGTTTCACAATTAACTTAGTAGTTAAGTTAGCTCTTCACACTTCGTCCCTTCCCTAACTCTTATGTTGAACCCTGACAGAGACTAGAAAGTGTCTATTAAAATGTGTATGCAATATCGCACAAGTGTCTTTTTCACAAATAGCTGCTTTTACTATTTACTGTATGGAGTAAAATGTGCTTTCCTGTACTACAAGATATAAATGTCAGCTATGGGTCCTTTAAGTAATCCAAATCTGTCCTCAAATTAAAGGTAACTTTTTGGTTGGGGATCCGTCACCTGCTTGTTTCTATGCATACGTCATTGCTCTGCCTGGAATGTTCCACAGTATGACATTTAACAACTCTACCTTACATTTACTCAATTACAGGTGGTTTTATAGTTCAAAAATACCTGCATTCTGACTGTGAGCAGGGTTGCCTCTCCACAGATCTGACCTGTAACTAGTTCTGGTTTGGTCTCCATGAAGATAGAAAGCTTTAATACCATACTGTGGAACCTTCCAGACAAAGCAATAACATCTGCACAGAGAAAAGACTGTGATGGACCCTCCACCAGAAAAGTTACACAATGCAACTTTAAACTGATCCAAGAATGTAAGTAATAAAAGTATGTACAAAATTGTAATACAGTAATATGAGCTATTACAAATACTAATAGCTACAACTGGAGCTACTGCAACTGCTGCTAACTCTACAACCATTACAACCAAATACATTTTCAAATATTTATACAATTACCTATATAATCTCTACATTTGTATTGTATAGTACACCCTATATATCCTGGTTTAGCGAATGATAAAACATAGGACAGTTGCCATAGCAATTAACAATTTAAGACAGCATACTATATCTTCTGAATGGTCCTCAAAATGTTGCTACATGTAAAAGGAAGGTAAAACCCATGAATATAAAGAATTTTGGGGAGGAGTACCTATAGCTGGAGGAACTGATCTTATTGCTTTGAGATGCAAATACTCGACTTTAACCTTTGTTCTCAAGCTGTAAAAATGTTTCTTCAGAAAATTATCTCATCTCATTTTGCCATGCACTTTTCTGGCACGTGTTGTCAGCAGACTCTCAAATCCTCTCACATTAGTTCAGAATATTTAAGTGGTGACTTGTGTTTTTGGTGCTACTTTTTCCTTTGATTCTGTGTGGTGAGGGAGACGGATAATTGGGGGCTGATGGTTACTGGCTACTGATGGTTGTCAAGGTCAGGCCACTGTGTTTGAGGATTTGTCAGAAGGAAAAATATGGTCATATCTAGAAAAACCTCAAAGCTCCCATTAGCTGCAAGATAAGGAGACATACCAGGTCATGTTAACCACAGGAGAAAAAAAAAAAAAAAACAGGGGGAGAAGACTTTAGCCAGCCTTTTGATTTTAAATGTAAAATTATATCCAGTCTTGCAATTTAAAAAAAATCTATCTGGTTGTTTTCATAAATATGTTATTGCTTTACCACTTGTAATTGCAACTGAAGGCATTAAACATCTCTATGTATAAAAGCATAGGATGCCAACAGGCCAAATTATAAGTCACATCACTGAAGAGGCAAACCCTCAGACAGAAAGAATGCATTGTAAAATACCTGTAATTGTATAAATGCAAAAAGTTAATGCCATACTGTGGAACATTCTATGCTAAAAATAATAGCATGCATGGAGATACGCAGGTGGCAGACCACACACGTGTTGTGATTAGGTCAACAGCCCAATTTTCAACTGTTAATTCATTTGTAAAGAAACAGCTGAGCTCTTAACCCCCTAAAACCTTTCCATGAGAACACCAGTTTGCTAAATGGCTAAATCCACTAACTTGGTTGTTTTGACAGGTGAAATCTTACAGGATGCTAGCGTTTCATAAAATTTTGACTGATAATGTGGAGCTGAGAGGAGAAGGGCTGATGTCTGAGGGAGACAGACGAGGTTTAATGTGTAGGGACAGGGCTGAGGGAGAGTCAGGACAAACACAGTTACCGAGATGGCATTAAGGAAGTGACCAGGACATGGGACAAATGGAGTGATAATGTCTTTAAGCTCTTGTGACTCATAACATGTTTATCTTATTATCAGTGGCATCGAGCAACATCAAAACTTCTGTAACAAAGGGGCCTCGTAAATCTTAATAATTTCAATGTGCAACTATGATTTATATAATACAACTTTATCTTGGAAAACAAATTTGCAAAAGCATCCGGCAGTACTAACCTAGTACAGTCTCTTCTCAATCACAGAGCAACACTGAGGACTGAAGTCAAAGGAGAAGTGCCCAAACAAACTCAACAAAACATGGCGATGCACACAGACATTTTCAGCCTATTTTAGTGTTAATACAATCTATTTTGTTTGTATAAATCATACAGAGCAGTGCTTTGTGCATTTGTGGAGAGGAAAGATGTTTGTGCTTTTCTCTCATCTGAATGTAACAAAAGTTAGATTTTTTTGTTCCACTGTTGTGACCTTTGAACAATCAGATTCAAATAATCATCATAAAGTTCTGCATTATCCAATCACTTTCAGTGGGAGCTGAATCTCAAGACTGATGTGTAGAACTCAGTTCAGAGTGCTACATGGGGATGGGGACAGCTAAAATAATTACGTTTCTTTCTTCAATATTTCTTTATTGCAAAAGAAATATAAATTTTGCAGTAATATAGCAACTAGTCTAATCACTTATATACATGTGTTCAAGACATTATTCATTCTGGCCCTCTCACATACATACATATATTCTCAGTCTCACATACATACATTCTCACAGAGTTTTGCTGCTATCAATGCTAACAACAGCTAGCATGCCAACACTACACATCCTGATTATCGAGCAATAAAACGCTTTATAATTAGATACAGACAGTACCCAGCAGACTTCTATAGACCTCAAGAGCTGCTTACACATTACATCTGTACTGGGGTAGGACAACTTTTGCACAAATACATAGACCGAAATCAGGTACAGGGCCTTTAAGTAACGTCTAAAGTCAAATAAAAAATATTGGAACTGGTTAAAATGCTTTATGCACATATGTGATTTGTCTCCGTCCCTTACCTTAAAGGCATCAGCTAAGATTTCTGCTCCTTTCTGATTGGTCCGCTTGGATAGGCCCACGAAGAACTCTTGACCTGGAAGCATATGAAAATGAAATTACCAAGGAAAACTTTCTTGGTAGACATTGCAATTTTTCAAATATTTCACGGTATAAAGTTACAGTTACAGATGAATGCTATGCTAGTGACAGTGAAGCTTTGTGTGGGGGTTTGTGTGGTCAGACTGGTGTGGCACTACAGTAGACAGTGCCCATTGCATGCAAAGTCTAGATATTGGGTTCTTCTCCGTCTCCTGTGCTGTTACAAAATGAGCTGTTAGCTTGGGGCATGCCAGCAGGAAATGTTTCTAGCCCTGCCATATGAAACCCATTTGGGATGGAAGGATTGGGAGCACAAGTCAGTGTCTAGGAACCTAATTAGGTGTACTAGGCTTTTTTCCCCTAGTGGCCTGGGTAGTGTAGAAGTCAGACATTGACCCACATTTTAAAAACCACATGTTAAAACATACAGAAAATCTAATAAAGTTTTACTGCAATTTTAATCTACAATGTTTATCTTAGTTATTTCCACTGATTTTCTTTGACCATGAAAGAGGGTAAATAAGATTTGGGGGGGATGCAGCGTGAGACAGCCCACTGAGGTTGTCTAGTAGACTCTTCCAAAGCATAGAAGTAACAGAACATTGCTTCTCATCTAGCACAAGTACTCTATAGAGAGCATTAACTAATTAGCTTTGTCCATCAGCCTTTTAATGTCAATGGGTATTAGAAGGTATTATAATATGTGATATAATGGCACATAAAACCAAAGAACAGCAAAGAGGAAGGACCATATAGAATAATATGGAATTATAACGTTAAGATGCGTTGCACCCCCCAGATAATTATTGTATTCTTTTTGTGTAACATGCTAGAATGAAGGGTTCTGACCCGAAAGTCACACTGAGGTGATATTAAAAAGAATATAACTGGGAGGTCCAAAGAACTGCTGTGCTGATCTACTTTCTTTTCTACATTTTGCAACCCAGCCAAAAAAAAAAAAAAAAAAATCTAGACCAATGTCTGAACAAACTGTACAAAGATGCTTTTTTTTTTTTTTTTTTTTTTTTTTTTTTTACAGAGAAGTGTGGTCAGTAATTGTAGATCTCACTGTTAGACCATCAACACGTGCAGATAGAGCACTGACGTCTGCGCCTGTAAGCTCAAACGCAATGGCTGGCTATCTACACATTTTCTTTGGTAACATGATTTTGAATGTCGTACCAGTGAACAGCACATCTCCACCGTCTAGAGTTGCGTTTTCATCCGTCATCTCCACTATGTTCAGGCCCAGCTCCTTCAGGGCATCCTTTATCACCTCAGTCTGGAAAGAGGCAAAACACACAAACAAAAACTCTGAAACATCTGCTAATATTAAACAAAGGTTGACACACGCAACAGTGAGAATCAACAATACAACCACAGCCATGAGCATTTCCTATCAACGGGAACATTATCATATCTTGTTCCAATCAGCATTTTCTAAACAGGATGATGACATGGTTTTGTATAATGCGTAGGCTTAGGGGGGCTAGTTTGAATGAAAGAATACAATACATCTTACCACAATGACGTAATTTAAATAGGCCGTGAAATGATCTCATGTAAAAGTGTATTTTACAACAACTAGGTTATTTTGAAGCACAAATACAAACATTCACTGGGGTGAAAGCATGTAGGAGAGTGGAAAATGGTCAAATCGGAAATTCAAATTACGCAGGATAGATTATGAAATACTTTGTACAACCCGAGGAAAGGAAAATGACGGAAATCCACTGTACACCTGCATGATATTGTTCCATTGGCTCAGCAGTGGTGTCTGAGCTCCCCTGTCTGACCGCCCAGCTGGATTTTACTGTCTTTTTTTAAGGGGCGCCAACGGGACAAATTTCCAAAGCGGCGTTAGAGCTACCATCAGTGTTTCCATGGACCCTATCTCACACTGACCTCAGCAGCCCACTCACTCACTACTCTGGGCCAAATGCTTTTGCTCACTGGAGGAATAAACATGAGGTCACCCAGGTACACTACATTGCTCAGGCCATGAGATCAACAAGCAGGATGTTTGTACAGTCTGTAGTGTTGTAAGAAATGGGAAAAATACTACAGTAAAGAGAAATCTAGAAAGTGAAGTATGATTAATTTGTGGTTAGAGTTGTAAAAATGTATAAGGCAATACTAAATGATATTGAAACTAGTATCAAAACTAGATACCTTTTCTAAATAGTAATAGAATAATCTTGAACCAGCCTTAAAAGGTGCACTGTCCATCTTTTTTGTTGGGGTCCGTCACCTGCTCGTTTCTATGAATATGTGAATATGTCATTGCTCTACCTGGAATGTTCCACAATATAACATTAAACAGCTCTACCTTACATATATTCAATTACAGATGGTCTTACAGTTCAAAATATCTAGAAAAACAGGCATTCTGACTGTGAGCGGGGTTGCCTCTCCACAGATCTGACCTGTAACTTGGTCTGGTTTGGCCTCCATGGAGATCGAAAGGTTTAATTTCCTACTGTGAAACATTCCAGACAAAGGAATAGCATCTCCATGGAGAAAAGCATTAGACAGGCCCTCCACCAGAAAAGTTACACAATGCACCTTTGAAGCCACAGTATCTTGCTTTTCAAGTTATAAATGGACTAAAATAAAGGTGTATGTTTTGTTTTTTGTTTTTTTTCATAAATTATTATTTTGTTTTGTTTTTCGATTTGGTTGTGTTTATTGCACTAAAATACTTTACTCCTTACTGAGACTTCTGGCCTGGACGAGGATCTGAGAGCTCCTGGCCTGTACGAGGGCATCCTGCTTGCTGAAATCTTGTTCCTATGGCTATAATCTTCCACAGTATAGCATGAAGCTTATCAATTACCAAAGCATACAGATTGTGTTTATTTAAAATGCATTGCTAGCATACAAAAACAGCCACATCTGCCTTTCCATGTTAAACAGGAAGCACAATAATTGTTTAATCACTCTCTTGTTTCCATAACGATTAGCACAGCCTGTAATATGAACATTTAATTAATTCCTTCACCCTAAAACATACAGTGAAATAAACACACCATTTGGGGCCAATTGTTACTATAGCAGCAGAGTACAATAGTTCAAAAGGCCGTTGGCTCACAGCTCAGATGGCAGGTTTCCATCTGTCTGCTGTCCAGGAGCAGACACAGGAATCCCTCAGAATAATCAAACCTTCCTCTTTGGTGTTTCTTTGCACTGCAGGCGTTCTGCTCATCTGTCGACTTTGGTAACAGAAAAGAACACTTTGTTCTTCCAACTTGTCTCTATAAACTCATTATTAAGTTAACACAATGACAGTATACAAAAGTGCATATGACCGGTTTTCATTGTCTTTCTAATTATTACAAGGTTTGGTGGGATAATACTCCGTGGTAAATAGTTTTACATCAGTTAAGTGACAACTTGTGGAAAAAATGTTGAGTAAATACAAAAATACAGGAAATAGCAGAATGTTCTGAAACTGAATCTTTCTTTCCATGTCAATACAAAAAAATCCATCCAAACTGCAGGGGCAGTTTACCTACAAGGAACATATTTCTCTGGCAGTTTCAACCTGCATTTAATGTAAGGAATCATTTATTTGTATTAGTCTAATCATTACAATTACTAAGTTTTGGCTCATGCGAACATGGTAGGTAAGGGTTATGGCATTGCCTATACACACGTCTTATCTTCTGCCCATGCTCAACCAGGACGTAAAATTATACGGCACCAGAATTAAATAGCCCATATTCAAAAACATGACAGGTTAGAACACTCATTTCACTAAAACATTGTTAACATTTTACTGACCATCTTACCTAGTTGTATCTATTTTCTAAATGAATCTTATTTTTTCTTCTTTAAAGATCCTATATTCTTCTATATTGTGCAAAATTGTGAGCTGTAAGCCTTGTTACAATGTTGTTACCTCATTAAAAACATACCTAGAGTTGTGTTTTGGTTCATTCACATATGTTTAACACACAAATTCTGCATATTTAGGCTGTATTTTTCTCTCAAATTGAAAACACACTATTCCACCTTCTGATGTCATGTGTTAATACAGGAAGTGCTCCACTGTGTCAACTTGAAAACTACCACTCCATGACATCACAACTTTGGAGATGTAGACAGGTTAATAATGCAGGATTAGGCATGAATGAATTTCCAGTAAAATGTTAGGCCTATAATTATTTTAACAATATTTTTGTGAAATGAGTGTTCTCAGCTCTCATGGACACTTTAATTCCTCATGTATGCAAATAAGAGACATGTCTTGGCACTTATTGGTATTGCATAAAATCAAGGAGAAAATGCTGAGTCACATTCCAAGGAAGTCAGCTTGAGTGCCCTGCTGCTTCAGTGGGTAGGTCACTTGTATTCTTTAACAATTCTTGGGTTTCTCCAAAGAAATACAACAGTTTTCCACATTAATCAGAACGCAACTGAATAGTACAATCTAGTATTTAGGAAAAATGTGTTTGTAATTTTTCCTTCTAAACTGGCCCCTTTGCTATCATTACTGTCTGCCCCAGGAACCTACCTCACAGCACAGACATCAGCCCGCAAGCATTTCCTGTGACATCATCTAGTCATGTGACCTAAAGTGGTGAGGGCTTCTAACCATCAAAGACAACAGCTAGAACAACTGCTTAGATTGCAGAAGTTGATGAAGTGCCAATCACAACAAAACTGGATAGCATTTACAAATAAACATCACATTTTCTGGCTGTGACTCTTGAATCGTACATCTATTTGGCTAAACTTTGCGGGACCCTGTCAAAACCTATGGAAAGGGTGTTTTCCATAGAAGAAGATGGATGCTTGTGTTGTAATGTGCCTGTCTAAATATTTTTTTTGTCCAAATGCGATTGGAAAGTTCAATACTACTTGTGTGATAGGATACATCTGTGAAGTATATCTACAGAATGACTTTTAAATAGTCCATGGCTGGAGTTTATTTATTTATTTTATTGGAATGTCCCTTGAGATGTGCCATCTCACTTTCGAGGGGGTCCAAAAAACACAAAATATTAGTAATTGGTTTGACGATAATAAAATGATCTCACCTCCAATAGCAATGCAACTGTGATTGATTTACAACCACTTACAAAAAATATATTGTAATATTTAAGATTTAGTTAAATGTTACTTTTATTTATTTACACTTCAGATACACCTATAGATCAGGAGAATTAACAAATGAGAAAAGGCTGAAATATTAACTGCAAAACTAACAGAAGAGTCCGATGCATTTCACAACATGGTTAAAGGAGTCTAAACTACATGGTTAGCTGGTTTTAACAATACAATAAGATGACACACAATGCAAAGGTAATATTCAAAATCAATTTTTTGGAGCTTTCTACCATGTTATTCCTTACGTTTATCAGTTTGAGCCTGTATGAGCGTGTGGCCATTTGTCATAGATATAAAAAGCAGGCTACAAAAGACACTACAACCTGATGAGATGTGCAATAGTTTCATTAGCTAAATGTAAGTTGATTGTGTGTTATAGTGTTCTGAAGGGGGAGTGACATAGTGCATGGACCAAGAGAAGGAGAGTCTTGTCAAAAATGAAACTGAAACTAATGATTTTAATTAGTTTTTTTTTAGGTAACTCTAGCATTTTCAAAGCAGTAACAGGCAACATGGTGATCATAATGTTGTGTGTTAATTAATACCCCATAAAAGTAATATCGCCTCTCCTCTTTTTTAATAAAGAGTTCAATTGCAAAAACATATCTCCATTTTGAAAAATAGTTTGATGACTTTTTCAAATGGCACAAATTAACTCTTCAAATTTTGATTCAACTGCGTTAGATCTTGCAGCCTGTATTTTGACAGCACAGGCTTGAAGCTGTCAGCGTGTCTGGACAGAAGCATGTCCACTGAAGCAGATAACCTGGATGGACTGGAGCACTGTTGCCAAGTTTAGTGTGATGTTTCTTCAACTGTACCACTCTCACTCAGTTCAATCAAGGACTGGGGATATGAAATGTGAAGCACTTATGAAGAAATTTAAAAAGGTCAATAAAATGTTTGTGCAATATTATCTGGTTCCAGTGAAATCCAGTCAGCCTGATATGCAGAGGGAGCTGGAATCAGCTCCCTCTGCATATCAGGCTGACTGAATCACTACCTGTTTTTAAGTCCCTTTTAAAGTCGCACTTTTTTTCCTTGGCTTTTAACACAGTTCAGAGTTGACTTTTTACCTGCATTTGTATTGTTTTATTCTTGTTCCTGTCACTGTACCTGTCGATGTTTGTTATTTATTGTGTACAGCACTTTGGTCAACTGTGTTGTTTTAAAGTGCTTTAGAAATAAAGTTGAGTTGAGAGTTGAGTTTACACTGTATGCATATTATTCAGAGCCAGGAAATATGGATACTTAATGCTATGTTTAAGTAGTGGGTTGGCCACCTGCTTGTCTCCATGGAAATGTTATTGCTTTGTCTAGAATGTTCCACAGGATAGATCAAATTTATCTATCACAAGGAAGACAAGCAGGTTATATGTGTAGAATCCCTCAGTCGTCCAGGTAGAATCCATAGCAAAAGGAGAAATTTAATTTGTCAACTGGACCTAAATCAAAACAAACTGAGAAAACAATGGGACTAGCCAGGACATGTCCAGAGGTGTGAAAACACCATCATGGCCCTGAATGGATATGCTAACTACTCCCCCACTCCCACTCCATATTGAATAGACCCACTTAACTAACAGAAACTGTAAACAACTCCATATTGAATAGACTCACTGACTAACAGAAACTGTAAATAAATATGTGTGTCTCAGAGTAATTTTCATTGTAATTAAGCTCCTCCCTTCAAGCAGATATAAAGCAGTGTCCACCAGCATCTGACCAGAACTGAAGAAGCAGCTTGGATGAGCTGCGAAACGTATTCAACCAAATAAACTCTGTCCAGTTGACAAATTCAATTTCTCCTTTTGCTAAGCAGGTTATAGCACTACGCTACATTACTATTAAGATCTATGGAGAGTCGCCCCTATACACAGAAGGAATTATTGTATTTTTGAGCAATAGAAACACCTGTAATGAATAAATGGATATGTGTCATACCATGGAACATTCCAGGGAAAGCAATGACATCTCCATGGAGATGTAGCGGACCCTCCATTAGAAAAGTTACACAACAGTGCACCTTTAAGTTTACATAACTCTTTTAAAACATTACCACATTAACACAGTGACAATAAATAACATGAAGAGGTCTAATCAAACTGAAAATTTAAGGCAATTATAATTAAGCAAAGTAATTATTAAGGATGGTCTGTGTACTCTTCGATACTCAACTAGGAGCAGTCCTGCATACTTAAGTTAATCAAATTAAGTTAATGAATAAATGTCTTGGATGTGTTTGTAAAAGTATCCTGGAAAACCTTCAGAATTATCTCAACAGTGTTTGCATAGCATTGTCAGCTCACCAAAAGGACAGTCTAGGGTAAGATGAGGTGATTGTTTCTGTCCTTACTTGAACCTCTTCAGAATAAAAGATAGTGATACACTGTAAAGACAGCCAACTAAACCCTATTAAAAAAAAAGAATAACTTAAAATACTTCAGCAGCAGGTTTAAAAATCTTCAAACAGGTTTATACATTTTTCTAGTAAATGAAAAAAGGACTGTCAGAAGAATTATGTTAATGATAGCCACAGTGTATTTTCAGAGTTTCTGTGTCAGGAATGTTCCAACAGTGGCTTCTCATGTGGAGCAGTCTATTATCTGTGTTTGTGGGAGACACCCAATACCCCAGTCTGAATGGGTGCCCAAGTACTTTGCCAACTGCTGTACCCCTGCCGTGCTCCTGCCCCCTCTCCCATCTCTCTCTCTCCCTTTAGGCTGGTCCACATGCTGTACCCTACTTTGAATGAAAAAGACCTTTTAAAATTCATTAAGCTCTAAAGGCCTTGTCGGTTGGGCTGCCACATTCCTGCCGTTCCAGTATGGGACAGGGGAGACAAACCAGAGAGAAGAGTCTTTTCTTTGGGGCTTTTTACAGACCCACTTCTCCATTCTTTTGCCGCCGTGGATATCACATTCTGCTTAAAAGGGGCGTCTGATAGAGTAGGGTGCATTGGGAGAGGTAACAGGCTGCACAATGGCATTCCTGAAGGTCATCCTAGACCAGCAACACCAGCCACACAGTCCCACGCTTCCAGTAATGGGGATACAACATTCCTTCTGTCCCAAAAGCGAACGAAAAAAGTTTGCTCTTATTTGTACCACATGACTACTACAGTGAGTAAACAGATGTCCGTAAAGTGAGTGGTCACTGCAGCTTGTTGCGTACTAACACACAAGTTTGATGAAATCCAGTTGATCATAAAATAAACTGATTCAAAAGCAAGAGACTGGAAAGAAAAGAGCGTGTATGGACATATGGGCACAAGTTTCAACAATAAAGTTTGTGCGTCATTGCTGAGTTTTGGCAAGACATTTGGGGAACACGTGATGATTGTACCAGATAGTTGTGGGCCCATGCACAGGAAAAGTTCAAGTTCAGCGACCAGAGGAACACACAATAGATGATCTTTGGACTATCAACTGAGGGAAATGGTAAATAAATCCACAAATCACATTAGCTGTTGGAATCCGTGGTAATGACACTCTTGAGTGAATGAAAAGAATCAACTTTCTACTGGGTCCAAATAACCTTATTTGACATTTATTGAATGTTTGGTATAGTGCAGTTTCTTTGAGCATCTGCAGACAAAAATATTGGCTATACTGATAAGGGTCTTGTATCTCAAAAACATCTTATGTAATTGCTGTTACGCTAGTAATCTAATTCATGTATTTATTTAAAAAAATACGTGCATGCATGTTTTTTTCTGTGTGTGAAAACATTTCCAGTTGGGGGTTTTTACTTGTAGAATTCTTGAGTTTCCGGCAAATAATTTCATCCTGATATGAAGGCCTACTGGTATGTGAGGACCTTTCCCCATTCAAAATGTATAATATTTGGATATGAATCGCTCTAACAAGCTATAACTGTTGGAAGTGAACTGTACAACTGCTGCAGTGAGCCTGGGAATTTTGGTCTTAAAATGTTCATATTAACCCGTTCCACATTTTTCTTCCGCCATTTTGTCTGTGAATAAATTTCTAATATAGAACTTGGCTCCAAATTTGCTTCTATAACCCCTAGCCTTGTGAGCTTCATTTGACTGGAGCCGAACGCCACGGGTAATGTCACACTCCCTTAGTCAACTTCTTTTTATAGTCTATGCTTGTTCATAACTGCATATTTCATGCAAGATACATTCCATTTTTAAGCTCACTCATTGTGTGTGAATTATCTTGATTCCAATAATGATTAAAATAATTGTTATGGTTATTTTTTCCATATTTGAGCAGCACCACAAAAGAGACATAGGTATTTAAGTTATGAGAAAGCTTTTGTAAATGGAAAAGTGGTCTTTCTTTTATACCATTATGGTGGTGAAATTTTGCATTCCTAAAAAAGACCAGCATCAAGGCTCACGCTGTCACGGCCTCTGACGACAGTATGAAATGACAACAAGTCATTTAGTGGTGACCAAGAGCAAACAATCTCCTGAGGCTAGCCCTGGACTATCCAAACAAATCCTCCATGTGTGATGGAACATACCTGTGGTTAACCAAGCCATGACATCCCCCTCCCCTCTCAGAGCCCCCATTCTGCAGCAGGATTACATAAATGTTGAGAAGTAGGTCAATGTAAAGGCGTGTATAGAGAACATTAGCAGATCTGGAGACCCTCGGCCCATAAAGACCACAGGGTTCTGGATGTGTGCCGATGTAAAGGAGCTGTTCCAGACGACCCCTCTGCTCTACAGTGGTCTAGTTTGAGGCTCCTGGGGCATGAGGGCTTGGAAGAGGAAAATTTGAGAATGAGCAAGTTGGTAAAGCTTTGATTAGTGGAAAAAAAGTCTACTGTGAGAGCTGTTCACATTTTAGAATAAAATAGATCTTGCAAGATTGTAAACATATGTGTTTACCTTTGCCTTGGATAAATAAAGTGTTTTTAATTATCATTGTGGTGTCTGTGTAATCCCTCAGTCGTCTAGGTAGGATCCATAGCAAAAGAAAAAATTCAATTCTGTCAACTGCGCAAAAGTTTTTGAGTGAAGATGTTTCGCAGCTCATCCAAGCGGCCACTGGGGTATCAAAATTTGAATCTAGTATCAAGCCTTTTCCTTGGTATCAAAACTGAGTTTGAAATTGCAGTATTGTGACAGCACAAAAAAGGACCATGGTTTATCTAATGAAAGTTGAGAAAGTTGGCAGGTGCAAGTTGCAATAGCAGCCACTGGCCCATAAAGGTCCTTGGTACAGTCCCATTTCATTGAGTAAAACAATTACACTGCCTGTATGTACTGTATATGAGATTGTATAAATAGATTGAGTTTCTGAGAGGGGGAATGTATATGCACAAAACAACTGGAATATTTCACCCATTCACCTCATAATAATTTTGTATAGAATTGACACATGACACATGAATCAAACAATGCAAAACAAACAGTAAACTGTAACAGATAAAACTGAAGTGACTTTGCCAGTAAAAACATGTGCACTCAAACAATGTTATTAACTCTGCCAGACATTCAGGCCAAAAAATACAACTTAATCTTAAAACACCTCAATGGTCCTACTGTGTTCACAAGGAAATTCACCCCCAAAACTTCAAACTGTCAAAACAAACAGAAACTCAATAGTGTCTCACAAGTCTACAGGTTCTCCAAGAACAAACATGTGCATTGTTCAATCTGCTGGGTTCAATAAATGATAGACGAAGCAAATACATTTTGGGGCTCATTTTGGGGAAATATTTTTGTATTTAGATTTAAGTAGCGTCTATCACTCACAGTTTACACTGTTATTGTGTAATTCATTTGTTGCATGTTTTAAAAGGTGCATTGTGTAACTTTTCTGAGGGTAGGTCCATCAAATGCTTTTTTTCCATGGAAATGTCATTGCTTTGTCTGGAATGTTTCACGGTATCGCATTAACCCTTTTTATCTTCATGGTATTTTTGAGCTATAAATCCACCAGTAATTGAATAAATGTAAGACTGAGCCGTTTAATGTCATACCGTGCAACATTTGAGGCAGAGCAATGACATATCCACAGTACTGGACCCTCCACCAGAAAAGTTACACAATGCACCGAGTATATCTACCGATACCCGATATTAACCAATACTAGTGCAGAGACTGAAAACAGCATTTATTTTCTTCAAACAAAAATAAAATAAGACAAAACTGATCCAAGAGTGCTACGTAGCTGTTATTTATTGCTTTGTATGAATAAAAGTTCAAACATTAAGAGAATATTTGGGCCAACTACACCCAGTAAATTTAATGTAATATTTTCTTATTCTCTTCAAAATATGTTATTGTGACAGGCCTATGCAGCATAAAGAATGTGCTGCTTCTCACTGTGAAGGCTCCACAAATACATCAGAGCTGCGGGCTATGGACGGTTGGAAAACACCAGGACTCAACCAGGGCCTCTACCTGGAACCGAATCCTCCATGTTTATTAGGTTTGACCCCCGCTAAGAGAACTTCTATACCCAAACAAGGGGAAAGCCAATAAACTCTGCTACCTCATGGAGAAATACACTTCACACTTGTCTGGCTTTTCTACAAAACACGACTTGTTTTGAGTAACAGCATTTAGACTCAAAAATAAGAGCTTCTTCTGAAAACAGACTTAAAGGTCCTGTATTACACACAGTGGATTCTTGTGAGTGTTAAGCCATATTAAAATGCTGTTACCTAATCAAAAACATACTTCAGTTGTGTTTTGTTTCATTCACACGTTTGCGTAACCCTGTATTAATTGTCTACATTTCCAAAGCTCAAAACGCTTTGTTCTGTAGTGGTAATTTTCAAGTTAACAACAACCTTTTACCTTTAGTTCAATAGAGACTGGCAATTCCAGGGCTGACATCATCCCATTGCTTCTAGAGAAGATGTATGGAGTTTAAAAACATAGTGGAGCACTTCCTTTTTACCACATGACATAACAAGGTGAAACAGAGTGTTTTCTATTTGAGAGGAAAGCACAGCCTAAAAAAGCAGTGTGTTAAACATGTGTGAATGAAACAAAACAAAACTATGTTTGTTTGTGTTGAAACAATAGTTGGTTTCATCGCCAGAAGACTTCATGTCAGTTTGGTTCATCTTCACCTTGAAACTCAGTGTGTTCTCTGGTGACTTTGAATATTTACATAATTAATCATTCTCTCCATTTATAGTTAAAAATAGGGCTGTGAAATTAATGGTGCTTTTTAATGCAGAGGTCCACAGCTAATCCTCTGTCATTAAAGGCATGCAGTTAGAAGCAGAGTTCATATTTTGGAAAAATACTCTGAATACTTAATGAATCAATATTAACATTGCAGTTTGCATAATTGTGTGCCTGTGTTTGCCCAATGCTCATTTGTGGGCGAGGGGAGAGGGGAGGCGTTAAAATGTTAACCCCTAAGAAAACGTTGCAGTTTCCTTTGGCATAATATTGTCTCTGGGCCTGTATTGATGGTAAATAAACTTCTCTTGCTAAAGTCATACAGTTTCTTTCTTGAAAACTACAACAGCTAATCACTGTACTTCAGTATCACAAAATAAACATTGATTAGTTATTTTGAAAGCAAAAAGTAAAGATTGTATAAAGCACAAGCCATAGAGGCAAGTTAACAAATGTAAATCATACCGGTTCTGTACTCTAGCCTTGATGTAAACACAATATATTCAGGTATGTCTTTGAGTAGCTGTGCAGCCTGAACATTGGGAGTTCCAGTGAGGGAAACCCAAGTGTGAAACCCAACTCTGGTCCCCTTTGAACTACCTGGACTGACAGAGCCGGACCACCCACAGCATGCCGGATTGTGACCGGACTGAGTTCAAGGTAAGCTGCCAATCACTCAGGGGTAAGGACTATGCAGCATACATATTTATAAATACTACGTTACAGGGCTGTCAAAAATAGATACCCAGATTGTAATTGATACTGAATCTGGCAAAACTCGTATAAGACCATATGGCAACTTTTCAAAAAACTACTTAGTTTATTTTTTTCAAATAATGTTTTTTTTTTTTTTAAATTATAATTGTGGCATCAAAAGTCATCCCTTTAGAATCAGAGTTTGAAATTGTAGTATTGTGAAAACACTAATATCAGTGATCAAGTATTACATCTATTATGTAATAACAAGAACATAATAACACGGCCAATCATGCAATGCTGAACAAAATATCAAACTGAAGTCTTAAAGGTCCTATATTGACTAAAATTGACTCTTGTGAGATTTAAGCCATGTTAAAATGTTGTTACTTCATCAAAAATACACCTGGAGTGTTTTGTTTCATTCACACATGTTTGAGTAATCCTTTATTATTAGTCTATCTACATCTCCAAAGCTCAAAATGTTCTGTTCCACCTGGTGATGTCATGAAGCGTCAACTTGAAAACTGATGGCTACCTTTTACCTATTGTTCAGGAGAGATGGGCAATTCCAGGGTTCAAATTATCCAAATGATTCTAGTGAAGATGTATGGAGTTTAAAAACACAGTGATGCACTTCCTGTATTATAACATAACATCACAAGGTGGAACATGTGTGAATGAAACAAAACACATCTCCGGGTATGTTTGTGACGAGGAAACAAAGTTATAACATGGGGGCCCCTTTAAATGACCATAAGAACTCCCTGACAACAGAAATAATAGAGCTTTGACTTTTACATTCGAGTGAGTCATTCTCTAATGGAGGTAGAGGCTTTCCCCGATCTCCTCCTCCACCCACAAGGGGAGTCCTCTGAGTGGACGCGCTCAGACAGAGGAACCCCAGCCATAGGTCAGAACAGCCACATACATGAAGCGTGAACTCAAGGGAGGCAATCACTCACATTATCGACATTTTATATAGCTTTCACGGGTAAGCCCACATTTCCAGATGAAGATCTTGTTTATATAACCCTGGTATTGGACCACCGTAGTCAGGGCTGCATACCGTCTGGACTGTAAAAATCAGTCAGTGTCTTTTCATATCTACATTCTTCTCATGGTTGAGGAGTGGTTGTTTCTCTTTGCTCGGTCCAAAATAGTTTGACCGAAAGCCTGGAAACAGTGCGTTCCGCTGAGAGAAAACACCATCATACCATTCGAATACACCCCCACTTTCCAAAGAATGCCGTGGATGTGATCCCAAAGGGGAAAAAGAGGCTGCCAGGCACAATGCAGACTAACTGCCCATTATAAGGGATTTCCCAAAACAGCCATGTGAAGTGGACATATGGGAGAGAGCTATGGAAAATGAGCAGAATCACTTTTAATCCAGGAGGAAAAAAGCCGAGAGGCCAATAGGTTTCCCATAAACGTTAATGAAGGGCTTTCCCAGCAAGATTTTTTCTCCCCTGCATGAAACAAGGGTCAGGTGCTAATACTAACCAGCAGGCTGTATAAAGAGATATGCTTTTAAAATACTATAGAAGGAAACTACATGGAACCATACACACTGTAACGATTAGATAAGGACAGAAATTGTGACAAAATCTGGTCTGAGCCATCGCCAAGCACGTTCCTTGTTTGATAAACCACTGTGTCAGTTATTAGCAGCTTTATCATTCACTTTACTGCCAATTTCTGGAAGTAGTTTATGACTTCCCTGTATGAAGTAAGCGTGTGATCTGTTATGTGTTTCAGTACATGACACTTTGATCTTATCACCATTTTCAAAGCATTACAGAGTGGTTCAATAAGCCTTTACAGTATGAATAAGCCAATAAATTCCCAAGCGAAGTTTTACAGGCCTTGGTTTTGCATGTTTGAAGAGTCACGCAATATAATATAATGAGTGTTGCATAGGAGGTCCACATGTTTTAGGGATATTTAGGATCTCCATTACTGAGAGGACATTGCGTTTTAAAGATAATTCACAATTACTGATATCAAAACCAAACAATGAAATACCTCATTTTCTTTCATTTCGACTGACTAGAATGATGAAGTAGTTGAAATGATGAAGCTGAAGCCATATTGTGCAACTTTTTAGCCAAAATATGTTCCAAAATATGGAAAAACCTTTAGCTTTCGATTTCCACGGGACAAGCCACCTCCAGAAAGTTACACAGTGTGGTTTTAATGTGACGTAAACAGTCAGATAAAACAGTACTTACGTTTAGGTTTACGTTTTTGGAGTATAGATTGAACTGAATATCCCAGGTAAAGCAATAAGACCACCATGGAGACTAGCAGATAGAGGACCCTCCACCAGAAAAGTTACATAGTGCACCTTTAATAATCAACCCTATAATTAAACCTATATTCTTGACCTTCCGCCATCCTCTTTTGCCACTCACAACTACAGTATATAACAAACATAAGTGCTCAGTTTTTCAGACCGTCTCATTCTCGTCTCCAGTCTAGACTTTACAGCAGCATGTGTGTCTGGGTCTATGCTCCACAGCACTCCCCCCAGCTCCTGCTCTGACTTTTGGGGTTTGGGCTCACAAGGTCCTTTACCCCCGGGCCTCCATGCAAAAACACAGTGCAGAAATGAGACAGAATGTAATGGAAACGCCACACTTTCCAGACAGGACTAGTGAGCATCGCAGCTTGAGCCCTGTCAAAAACATACAAAGAAGTCCCCACCCACCTCTTCAATGTGACAGCGCCCCTTTCAGGAAATAACTGGGCAGCCCTGTGGAATAATTGCGGAACATTATAGATAATAAACTCCTCGGGCAGGGGATATGTGAAAGATAACAAAAACAGTCAAAACTCAGATTGGGCAAATTGTGATCAAGACATTGTGTTGTGTATTTAATATCTAAAAGCTAACATAGACCAGGTCAACACAGGCATTTTTGAAAACAGAGCCCTTCCTGCACGGGTTTGATTAAGTAAGAGTTCATATGGCATTACTTCAAATAATCATAATAATTTCTTACAGTTACAACCCCTGGACTGAGTTTACACAGTACAGCACTGGACAGGATGGAGATTCAAATGCTTGTGTATGGTAGGATAAGAAGGACAAACTGTTGAGGTGAGGATTATGGGTGTACAAGCAAAGTTTAAATGCCAGTATTTATTTATAGTTTCCATGCCATATGCAGGAAAAAATAAGGCATTACTGATGAGGAAGGTATTTATTTTTCAATGAATTAATGAACTAACCATTGGATTTATATAGTGTTTTTCAAGATACCCAAAGTGCTTTACAGTGCTTTATTTTTATTCATTCACTCCAGGCTTGGTGGTGGTAAGTTACTACTATAGCCACAGTTGCCCTGGGGCAGAGGGAAGTGAGGCTGGCCTGCCAATCGGCGCCATCGGCCTCTCTGACCATCACCAACACAACACACATCACATTCATACTAGATTATGTGGGTGAAGTGTCTGGCCTGAGGACACAACAGCGGTTTTTGTCACTAGCAGCCCACCTGTACCTGTGGTACCTGGTATTCTGAGTGGTCTCCCATCCAAGTACTTAGCAAGCCCGGACCTTAGCTTCTGAGATCTGACAAGATCAGGCTTTGACAAGCGGGTATGGCCACAGTATTGTTCATATCTGAAATGATTCAGGGTTAGTTTTTCATTAGTTTCCATAAATGAATTTTAAAAAAAAGTTGTTTAAAAAAAGGTCTTAAAAACCTAATAGAAATATTCAAAAATACAAATGTCAGAAGTGCGTGACCTTTTAAACAGGAGATGCACAGCAATTTAAGATTGCAATTTGCGTCAATACCAATTTCCTTATTTCCGTCTCTGCTTTGTCTGTTTGTAATCAAATCTTCTCCAAGGAACTGTGTGACCTTTAAGCATTGTATACTCAAGGACTTAAGGTGAGGGTGGAACACTGGCAACACTGAATATCTTGGTATTTTTATAATCCTGCTAATGATAATCAGATGGCAGGTATTTAGTGAGGTTCAAATTTTGCACAAAAGGGAAAGTAAATGTGACTGTAAAATTCAAAATAGTAGAAGCAGCACACCAATCATTGTTTTACATTGCAAAAGGTTCTGTGCTATTTTATTTTAAACTATTTTTTGCAGCTTAGAGAGTTTTCTATGGTTAAAGGGCCCATATTATGCAATTTTCTGATAATGACAATTTTCTAATAATAATGTTGTTTCCTCTCTCAAACTGAAAAAAAAACAAAACAAAAAAAAACCCTCTGTTCCACCTTGTGATGTACTGTGGTTATACAGGAAGTCCTCCACAGTGTTTTTAAACTCCACACACTTTTACTAGAATCACTCTGGATGAATTCAACCCTGGAATTTCCAATCTCTACTGAACTAAAGGTAAAAGGAGCTGTTAAATTGAAAACTACTACTTGACTACGTGACAACACAAGGTGGAACAGAGCATTTTGAGCTTTGGAGATTGTAGACAACAGACTAATAATAAAGGCTTACTCAAACAAAACTCCAGGTATATTTTTGACTTAAATGTCACAAAAGTCAATTTTATGTAATATAGAACCTTTAAATACAGTCAATATTCAAATCTGATTACCCACCTCAAGGCTCTTCTAGTATATGTGGAAGCTTTAATGATAAGATTTCACTGGTAGATTTCACTGGGGATGGTACTGCCCTGTTTGACTGCACAGACATTCTTCAGCCTACTGTTCCAGTGCTAACATACTTGTCATTCCTCAATTCAAAAATGATATACAAGCTGGGCTCAGGATGATCCCAAAATGCACAGTACATCTTAAATAATCTTCAATAATATTCAGTTGTATAATCACAGACGGCCTGGTCTGGAGGATATTCAATAGAGGAATTTGCACTGGGTCAATGTATAGGAGTGTCTAGACCTACATAAGTGGGACAAAGGAATTAGTGTATAGAATTACACAGAGTTGGCTGACCTGTTCCAATTCAAGTCTCAAACATAATTTAATCTGCAGCTTTGTGATAAACTAGTTCACGTACACTGATGTTGGCCAAGTGTAATGTAAATCAAGCGTGTGACATAACATAAGGACACAAATCAAAACGTGGAATTTTAGTAGGTCTGTGTAATCCCTCACTCATCCAGGTATGATCCATAGCCATTCTGGCAACTGGACAAAAGTTTTAGCAGCTTCTTCTGGTCTGGTCTGATTGCTGGTGGACAGGACTATATCCGTCTTCACTTGAAAACTTTTGTCCGGTTGATAGAATTTAATTTTTCTTTTGTGTAAAAGGTACAGAAATGCAGGTTAGGGTTGCAAAGTTAATAATTTAATCATAATGGCAATTTGAATGGACACAATTAACTAATATATAGATAGATACTTTATTGATCCTGAAGGAAAATCAAAGTTCAACTGCAACAACTCAGAAACAAACATAGCAACATAGAAAAGATATTTAAAAGATATTTAAAGGTGCACTGTGTAACTTTTCTGATAGGAGGTCCACCATAAACTTTTTTCCATGGAGATATCATTGCTTTGCCTGAAAGGTTTCAGAGTATGGCATTAAACTCATCTATGTTGCATTAATTCAATTCAGTTACCTGACCTGTAACTTGGCCTGGAGACAATGTGGGCTTGTCTCCATAGAAACAGACAAGTTTAACTCCTTACTGTGGGACATTCTAGACAAAGCAATAAGATTTCCATGAAGACAAGCAAGTGGCAGACCCTCCACCGGAAAGTTACACTGTACACTTTTAAAGTTAGCAGTTCATCCTCTTGCATTCATCAGTTATAGTCAAATCAAAATAATATAATCAAAATGGCTGCAATTTTTTTTCCCTCAGTACTTTAATTTCCTCCACAAACAACAAAATATCCTGTCTTTTTTGGCGTAAAAACTGCTAACCCTGTAGTAGATCTGTACAAGCATGTTCTGAAATACATGTGATTCTTGTGTTACTTTGTTAGTTCATATGCATAGCTTGCATCCAACTCTCCTGGATGGGTTTAAAATTTGAACTTTGAACAGAATCCAATTAATAAAACATAAATTGCACACCTACTCACACTCGCAATACTTGTCCAAAACGTCAAACTTCAATATTTTTCCCAATTCATTCAGTCCCAGTGCAGGTTTTTAAATTACGTTAATATTAACAGTCAAAGCAAACAATGTCAAAAAGGTGAGGCCTACTCCAATCATTTCAGTGTTACAAAATGGTATCACATTACACCGTGCCTCATCTCCATCAGCTCCTTCCATCTTGATAACATATAGTACTGTTCAGGAGCTCTTAAACATCACCATTCCAGAAATTCCCTGGATTCTGGATGGTGTGACCTCATTGGGTGAACGGAGCGAGTAGGAAAATAGCCCCCGGTTGATCCTTTGCTTCAACATGGAAACTTAAGCTAACAAAGAATGCATGACTATGTGCAAACTTGACTGAGGGCCTGCACTTGTGAGTCAAAACAACATGTTTTTCAATGCAAGCGTGCACCCACTCCACTGTGTGCTAATGTGGGAATCTTTAGATTAGCCAACCAAATGGTCTTTTCCTCACATGTGCAAATGCAAATATGGCCATTTAGCACTTAACTGAGAATTTTCCAGTTTTAGATAATTATCATGACTGCAGCAATGTCTTGAAATTTGTACAATTTTTTAAAGCCACAGTATATAACAAGAGTATAAAAGCATGTTTTCCATTTTGGTTGTGTTTATTCCACTGAAAAACCTACTGTGAGTGTGCTTACATCTCCACAAAGATGACTCTTATTTGGTCAGTAGGAGGAGGGCCACCTACCAACTCGTTTCCATGGAAATGTTGTTTTTTTGACCATAATCGTCCTCGGTGTGGCATAAAACTCATCTACCTCCACGAAGAAACTGCCGAAGTATGTTTTAACTTTCTATTTCTGAAATCATACAGTCAACGTTGCACCTTCACAAAGTTATATACTGTACCTTTAAATACAGATGGGAAAAAAGTAAAATACCATTTAATCCACAGTAGTAGATGAAGCACACACAAAAACACATACTAAAAATGATTCAATTTGATCAACTGCAAATATAATGCAAGGTTTCATGCATGACATTGTACTGTAAATCGTCATGGCCTATGTGTTAAAAACTAAGTGTGCCAACACAGTTTAGTATACTGTGGAGTTTCAGTTTCTAAATAAAAGCTGCAAATCCAACCAAGACATTACTGATAAGATATCTGCTTATTCCTGCAAACCACAGAGACATAAAAGTGTGTATTTCCTGGTCCGTTGAGGCAGAAGAAAAGTGTCTCCCGTTGTTCTCTGTGACCTTCTGAGAATGTCTCTGTGAGTTTGTCTCGGAGCTGGACAGACAGTAAAGCTTGGCATGTCAGAGCTTGTTTACTGGAAACTCCTGCCTGCAGTTTTTATATGAAGGGGGTTGGGGTTATGAGAGACTTAACAGTTTAGCCTTTGGACATGGGGGAGAAGTCAGACTTTATTTGTGAGATTCACAACTGTGTTAATGTTTCCATTTGAGTTTTGAGTTAGAAGATTTGGGTACATCATTTTCTCTTACCCTTAAGCTGGTGGGTGGAGCAGAGACAGACTAAACAGAATTGTAAACAGGCCTGTCACGATAACACATTTTGAAGTTTGATATATGGTTGATTAAATCTAATCAAAAAAGTTCCCCACTTACACAAAGAAATAGTATCCACGATAAATATTGACTCCCAAAAATGATTAATCCATCAAACATATATTGAATGATAATTAACATATCGACTTACCATTCAATATAAAGAAAGATGGAACAATATATTTGGGGGCTCAAAATTTATCAGATGTACAATTTCTAATTTTTGTTTTAATACAATGTGATTTGAGCTATAAAAAGTTTAATAATTGACTTCTATGGCTAATTATTGGTTAATTCTGTTATGTATTTGTTGCAACTCAGGCCTCAGGTCTTTTAAAAAATGGTTTACTGGGATCATCTTGCTTTATTGTTATTGTATCAGTGGCATAAAGTAGTTGTAATAGTATCGTTTATCACAGTATATCTCTGTAGCAATATATCATGCTTCAAAATTTGTGATCGTGACAGGCCTATATACACTCAAGCCCCAAATGCAGGACAATAGGATAACACAAACATGCATGAATCAAGATACAGCTTTGAGCTCATAAGGACAGATCATCATTATAACATGGCTAAAAGCTCAAAAAGGTCAATTTTACATAATATACCCCCTTTATGAGAGATTTGGAGTGACAGAGATAAGTAAAAGACTTGTTATCAGGAGTGGATGGGGAAGGATAAGAGCCACAGTAAATACTTCTCACAGTCCTGTCGGTAAGAGGCAATTCTGTGGCTCTGTGCTTTATGGAATGTTCTTGGAATACAGAACATGGAGATCCATTAGGTTTGGTAATCATGCCCAGTGTGTCCCTGTGCTGTCGTTTGCGTTTGGGAGCGGGCTGCATGCCTCTCACTGAAGCACATAATTACAAACTGGTGATAAAGAGAAAGAAAGAGAGAAAGAGAAAGAGAAAGAGAGAGGGAAGGGGAGAGAGCAAGAGAGAGAGGGGTGGTTTATTTCACACTGTTCTCTCTTTCTCTCTTCTCTTTTAATGTTAATTTTTTTATGTTTTTTTATTTGTTTATGTATGTATTGTTTATGTATTGTATTGTATTTATTGTCTTGTATGAATTCTGCTATATGCAAATAAACTAAAATCTAAACAATAAACTAAAATCTTGCCAAGTTAAAATGACTTGAATTATTATATTGATTTGAGTAACTTTGACTTGACAAGTAAAATTATCTACCAATGGAACAAGTCTTTTTGTAACTGAAATAGGAAAATACACCTAGTTACACTGAAAATAAGAAAAACAACAACTCTTTGTACTTAAAGGTGCACTAGGTAACTTTTCTTGTTTATCTCCATGGAGATGTTATTGCTTTTCCTGAAATTACAGAGTATAGCATTAAACATCTATCTAGCATTTATTTCGTTACGGGTCTTTTAATTGAAAAAATACCTTTGAAATGTACATTACTGGGGTCACCTCTTCACAGATCTGACCGGTGACTTTCCCTAATGACATCTCCATCAAGATAAAGAAGTTTATTACTATACTGTAGTAGAACATTCCAGCTCAAAGCAAAACACCAAACACCGCCATACAAGCAGATGACCTACCAGTAAAGTTTCGCAATGCATCTTTAAAATAAGAAACTAAATCATATGTTGTTTGAATTAAGAAAAAAAGACAATCCACTGGTAGATAATTTTACTTTAAGTGAAATCTACTCAAATCAAGTTAAATCTTCTTAATTTAAGCAACAGGAACTTGCTCTTTTATTATTTTTTCCTGTGTGAACAGTGGGGGTGGGCATGACTCGCACAGCAGGAAGCTCAGGTGTGCCAGGAAACCAAGTGATACTTTCTTTGGCACCTGGAACTCTTCCGCTTAAAATTCTGTATTAAATATTTCCCCGAGATCCAGAATACACACTTCTACAGGTGAATTAGCCAAGGGCATGCATCATCCGTCCCTATCAAAACAAATATGGCTGCTTACGAGAAAAAAGGAAAGAAAAATAAATCACAAGGGGCTGGATTTCTGCCAAATCAGTGAAAGAGGCACTAAAACTAAACTGTTAGTTTGACGTGAGAGAAATGTGATTTTGTTGTAAATGATTGACAAATGGAGCTCATTCGTTTCACATCACTGAAATAAACATATCTGACTGAATCCTTTTAAGTCTAGAACTAAAAAAATAAATAAGAAGTAAAACAGACAATGACAATTCAACCCTTTTAAACACTAGTACTAAGAAAAAATACCCACGATAAATATTGACCTCCAAAAATGATTATTCCATATAAAAAGAATGTAACAGCACAGATCAATGCAAACACTATACCATGTACCTTTCTCAGAACATAAAGTACCAATTTTCTGCCAGCTAATGTACAAAATGTCACAGAATGTCACACAATTGATTCCCCACACACTGAGACATACCGCAAAATTGCACCAATCAGCATGTCACAAAGCTACACATGCTCATAATCGGGCTCTAAAAACATTCATTTAGTCAGGCTCTGCTGAATCATTTACCAAAACTGAGGTGGAAATAAATACAGAAGCATGCAGTCTGGTTTTTACGTAATGCCAGCAACAGCCAGGCAGCCAGGGCCTCAGGATGCATGCAGAGAAGCAAGGAAAACAAACAGTTAGGATGTCCTTTCTGCATACTTGATGTTACTCCCAGCCACAAATACCAAAGTTAGGGCTGCAAAACAGATTCACATAAAAGTCAGCTATTTCACCTTATAAGGTTTTAAGTTCATAAGACGTTTGGTGGTGTGTACAGTGCTTGTTGTATACATGGCAGAGAGCACGTAGGCCTCGCTTATGGTGCTGGTAATCACACAGCTGGTGAGACTCTGTTATCGTTTAGAAGGTGGGTTGTTATGGTAAGATCTGGGAGGAAGGCTTAAGAGATGAGGAGAAAGTCAACCATCCAATTTAAAGTTAATTCCGCTAATGATTCCAAGAGACAGCACAAACAAACATTTCCTGGGTGATAGAAATATAATACTTTCATGGAGGGTTAGTATCTGTACAGTCTTAAATCTCTCAAATGACAGGGATCTAAAGTACAAACCAAAAAGCCACATCCAAACTTTGACAGGCCAATGCATGTTCTGTTACTAAATCCATTTACATAAAAGGCTGCTATTGTGGATACTACTTGGGAAAAACACCTTTCAGGGCAAGTATGGGATTTAAAAAGGTACATAATGTAACAGGTGTACAGTCTGCCACCTGTTTCCATGGAGATGTTATTGCATGTTTTTCATTGTAATTTACAATAAAAATGTGATAGAATAAATGCAAATTAGATAAGTAAAGCCATATTGTGAAACATTCCAGGCAAATCATCTCATCTCCAATAAGACAAGCAACAGATTTTCAAGACATAGTGCACATTTAATTAGTTCTATTTATAATGTGTTTTTTTATAAGTTATAGTTGTTTGTCCACAATTTGAAAACACTAAAAGTTTAAGAAAGTAGCCGCTTCACTACACAGGAGCCAACTTTTTTTTTCTTTTTTTTTTTCCCTGCTATATCAGCTTTCAAATGCCCAGCGCTTTCACAGTAGACCAATAATTGTCACTGGTCTTTCCCGGCCGGCATTTGACTCCCTGTCCCTCTAAAAGTTTGTCTCCTAATTATACTCCCTTTGGTGCGTCAATGTTATGGTCAGGTGATAGCTATGCATGCCCCAAGTTCAATAGCCAGGTCAGGGCCACATGCATTTAAAAGCAACCAACGTCACACAGCTCATGCATGCACCCAGCCTGGCCTAGCGTGTGCAGTCGGTTTATACTAGCAGCTGTTGCCCCAAGCATACATGACAAGAGATTTGACCCAGTGCCAGTGATAAAAATTGAGTAGAGGTGATTCACTAATGTGTTTATAGCCTTAGCAATCACCTCCTTCAATGGTGTCAAAGTCAGCACACTTTCAGCTCTAACTTTGGCCATGACATAAACACTGTCAATGTCATGGTTGAGGATTTGCCACAATTCAATAATGATTCAAATGACTAAACAGCAGTAAAATCTATAATTAATATGGACTGTCTAATTGATATTTTGCAGGGAGATCATGCTGGGAGTGTTGTACGTGTGTGTATTGGCGGAATATTCATCAGTTACCATGGAGACACAATCCACCCATTAGCAAACACTGTCAAATATGTGTTAAGGACATCTGAAAACCCAAGAAAAGATACAAAATGGATTTAAACAACGAGTAAGACTGACTAAACTAAAAAAAAAACTGTTGTCTAATGCTGCCTACCTTGTAACTGTAATGTTATTTGAGAAGGACTTGACAAATCAGCTCACCTGTTGTAATTCCAGCTAAAACCGTGCTTTATGGTCTGATTGTGTTAAATAAAACTCAAATTTAAGAAGTAAAATTCAAGAGATTAAAGGCGGGGCATTATGCAAAATCTGAAATCTTTCAGGAGCTTTCTACCATGTTATAACATAGTTCCCTCGTAAGAAAAAAACCCTGAGGTGGTTTTATATGTCGTCCATGCATGTTTGAGGGCACTCTTCAAACCCTCCTTATGGTTAGTACTACTAGCCCAGGCTCCTAATTATGTTATGTGTTAACAATTAATACCCCATACAAGTGTAATACCCCCTCTTTAATGCAACATAAACGTCCAGACACACTTTATAAGTCAACCTTTTTGGAACAGATTGAACTGAAATGACTTATTTTAGTCTATAAAATTGTCACGGTTATATTTTTAAGTCCTTATGATTATATTGTGATCATAACAATCACAATTATCGATTAACCAAATAATCTGTACATCCTTAGCAATAGCAAACCTGTGATTCTAGATGCCAAACATTTGCTATAGCCTACATCTTGACCCGGGTTCAAGTCCGTTTTTGCAATATTCATCAAATCAAGACAAGAAATGAAGAAAGTGCTCAGTGGCAGAACAACAAACCACACCTCCTGTCGACTCCCATTAGTGCAAAGCTCACCAAAGCTAAAGCTTATACACTGAATGTTTTGTTTAAAGTGGATATGACACCAAGGCAAAAGCGAAACAAGATGTATAGATTTATAAACTGGGAATGATCCAGTAAAAGTGTAGTCAAAGCATACCGTGGCAAATGTTATTTTTCACATTTTGTACAGACTGAAGTTGGACTATGTGAGGTTAATGCAGATTTTACACATGTTAAAGTCTTACATAATTCACACTGAACTGAAAAGTTTCTTACATGTAGAATGTGTGTTACGTTTTCTGAACTGGGCTAAACCTTTTCTTACCTAGTCTGGTAGACACAAGTAGCAATTGGTATATTTCAATTTCTTTTGCAAGTGAGCCAAACAAGAGTTACCATTCCAAAAAGACAAAATGTTAAAAGCCTGAACTATTTATTCTTAAAGCGCACCTATTATAGAAAATGGACTTTACAGAGCTTTTAATGTTATAGCTGTTTCCCCTCACCATTTAATCATCCAAAGTTGTATTTAGAGTGGTTCAGCAATCTTTGATCACTTATTTTCAAGACGCCATTTTGCCAACGTCAGCTCCCATTGGGTCAGTCATTTTAGATCAATATTGTAATTTAAAATGTCCATATAATCACATAATGATCCATGTGTGTCATAGATTATAACTATATACTATAAAACACAAGCACAATGTCTTTTTTAACTAATTTGACAGCAGATGCTCTACAGTATACAAGCAACTGGTCAGTAAGGGGAAAAAACAAAGAAAACTGTAGAAAATTAGTACGGTAAATTAAAGTATTGCTAGCCTGCCCTAAGTTGGCATTGAAAATGTGAATAGGAAGTTCAATGAAGCACTTAAAAACAAAACGGATAGTTTGCAATAATTTATACTTTTGAACACACTGTAGAATATTTTCTCAGATAAACTTAAGTCTACGACTACCTCAACATCTACATACTGTCTCTCTAGCACATGAAATACAGCTCATACCAGATAAATCACTAACATGTATAGCCATATTCTTCACCCACGATTTATCATGGCGTCCAGAAAAGTGGGATGAAGGGGGCTCTTTTGTATGAGTTCAGACCGTATCTTATTGCTGTAACTAATCATGACCTTCAGTTTCAGTTCCATTTATTACATCAACCTCTCCTCACACACAAACCCCCAGTGGACCCACCGGGGAATCTGCAAAACAGTTGCATAAGATATTATTATTACACAAAGACCAAGTCCAATTGAATTACACCATTCATAGCGCTAGGGTCAATAGTAAAGGCCAGAATTCAAAAACAAATTAACTTGAAAAAATATATTGGATAAAAACTGTGAGGTGAAGAAAAATACTGAAAAAGAAAGGGCTATTGTGGGTGACCAAGAAAGGTGCACAATGTAACTTTTCTAGTGAGAGATTCGCCACTTGCTTGTCTCCATGGGGATGTTATTGCATTGCCTAGAATTTTCCACAGTATGGCATTAAACATATCTATCCTGCATTTATTCAATTACAGCTGTTTTCAATCATCAACACAAGGTTGAAAAACATATTCTTACTGTGAGCGGGCTCGTCTCTCCACAGATTTTACCCGTAACTTGGCCTGGTAGTCTCTCCTGCTTGTCTCCATGGAGCAGTGTTAATTTTGACAAGGAATTTTAATTTAGTTTTAGTCTTAGTCTTTTGACTAAAATTACTTTTAATTTTAGTCTAGTTTTAGTCATCAGATTTGTTTTAGTTTTAGCTTAGTTTTAGTCGACTAAAATTACAATAGATTTAGTCGACTAAAATTACAATAGATTTAGTCGACTAAAAGCTTTTCACACGTATCAATTTTTACCTTTTACACTGAACATAAAACTATACTTTCTTGAAATTGGGATATTAATATGCAAACATTTCACACTTTATATTTAAACACAACTGTTTTTTTTTTTTTTTTGAAAATGTGTTTCAATGTTTAAATGGAAAAGCAGTAGCAAACAAAGCACAAAGACAGTATAAATTATTGCTGTCTGTCTTTATGACACCAGTGTAAACCACAGCAATAACTGTCAAAATGATAATTCACAGCTAAATCCAAAATATATTTAAAAAAAATTAAAGTGCAGGTGTCAGGCCCTTTTGCCCTATACAGTTTATTACTGCAGCTTATTAATGCATAACAAGTACTGTAACAACCCCTTGATTGACGCGCCACATGGTTTACACGTCGTCTTATTCTCTTTATCAAACGTGAAGTGAGACCACAGGTCAGACCGTCTTTTTCTCCCAATCCCAGTCGCCAACATCTTCTCTTAGCACTTGTTGCTCCTCTGTCCTCCTCATGTTTCTCGGCGGGGCGCGTGAGCTTTTCGGCACCGCGCAACAACGCGCGCTGTGATTGGCTCTTTAGCGCAGCGGCCGCTCGTTCCTCTCTCTCTTCTCCTGAGGAGTCCTGACACTTATTCGTCACCATGGATCTATTATTCGTCACAGGTTATATTTTCGTTTCGTCTTTTATTTGTTGACGAAAATGTCCGTCTATTTCGTCATCGTTTTAGTCATTTAAAAGTAATTTTTATTTAGTTTTCGTCTCGTTTTCGTCCGCAAAAAACCTTCGTTGACGAAATAATTTCGTCATAGTTTTCATCAACGAAATTAACACTGCCATGGAGTTAGATAAGTTTAATGCCATACTACACAAAGCAACTGTAATGCTCTGTCAATTTACAAATGTTTTTATGCATCTCACCATAGCAAGATTGGGGCCGCCTCTGCACAGATCTGTCCTGTAACTTGGACTGGTAGCGCCTCCTGCTTGTTTCCACGGATACATTTAATGCCATACTACACACAGCAACCACCAAAGGCTTCTTTAACTTACAGAGCAGTACCAAATGTTTTTATGCATGTCACCATAGCAAGAGAAAGACATTACAGAACAATCCACTGGTACATCATGACAAAACCTTTCCAAATCCCTTAAAACTGTTATGAATCCTGGATCTATCTACAAGGACTTTTTCCCATTTAAAAAGCTGGTAGCTGTAGCTTGTGTTGTTATCACCCCATGATGTCATATAGGCCCAATCTAAAAGGATTATGCAGATGGTAGGGGAAAATTGTCTCCATTATGGCTGAAAGGAAAATGTGGATTTCTACTGTAAACTATGGGAATAATGACAGGGGAAGTTTGGCTTGGAAATTTTTTGGATTGACACCAAATTGGTCAATTGTTACGAGATGTAGTAATTCCTAAAACACGTCAATGGAACTCCAGGGTAAGGCAAATCAACAAATGACAATGGAAGGAAGAACATGTACGACAATTAAATGGTGTGTATGTATTTTTCCTGTTCCATTAGTAATAGGTTGGGTTCACATCAGTTCACAACATTGTAGAAAGCCTATAGTTTAAACTGAGCAGGAGGACGAGTCAGAACTCTGTGTTGAAGTTAGTCGTTAAAATGACATCTTAAAAGATCAGGACAAACAAAAGTGGCAAGGCGAAATCAGGAAAATGTCATCCTGTGATGTTTACGTAGAACTGAATATAAATTTGAAAATATTCATGATGTGAAAATCTTTAATACAGACAGGCCATCTGTCATTTCAGTACAAACTCCAGGATTTCCAGTTTCGCTGGCAGATACAAAGGCCTGCAAGATCAATGAGGATGTGTAATTTATGTTCACGTAATTCGGTGCGAGATGAATTTTATGTTTTGTTTGAGTGTAAACACTGTGAGGTGATGAAACTCAGAGAAAAGTACATCCCAAAAACAGGCACATAGCTAAATGTCTGCACTGTCAATATAAATGAACAAAATAGCCTCAGAAAGTGGTTCATCATTCATCTCCAAATATGTGAGTGTCAGTCAAAATTACTTTAAGACATCAGATTAATATCGCAGATTTGTGAACCCAGTCCTTACAAAATAATGATATGGTTTGTGGATATGTTTCTGTACATTTCCAAAAGAGTTACAGCAAATGTACATCATCAGATTTTTTAATTTAACCTATAGCGCTTTGGGAAGAAAACTAAAATTCAGTGGCAGGAATGACATAATTAAATAAACATACGTAAGAGTCATGATATTCCTATGAGCAATACCACATCCCATTGTGCCACTTACAGAGGGGAACTATTTTGTCAACATACTTGCCATTCCAAAAGATGTATTTCTGAACATCAAGGGCTTCGTAAAATAGCTGTGAAGTAAGTCACCCTCTCCTATTCCTCCTCTCACACTTGACTCACAATGAAGGCTCCATAAAAGGCCTCAGTGCTTCCTCTGCAGCCAAAGGTAATCCTTGTGACTTCACTTCTGACTCACAAAAGGAAATGCTCAAAGCCAAAGACGGGTCAGATGAGGTGAAAAACTGCACAGATATGATTTTATAATAATGTTTAGTCTGGGAAATCAAAGCAATTCCCTCCAACAAAGAAGGTGTGAAGAAAAGTGGACTATGAATTGAAGACAAAAAGTGTGGCTCAAACCGTCTGTAACTCTGTGAAATATACTGAAGTGGAGAGGTCAGTGTTATGGCTATGGCGGTGGATGCGCAATGATGGGGGGTCAGCCATCTGCTTGTCTCCATGGAAATGCTGTTGCCTTGCCAGGAATATTCCATAATATGGCATTGAACAAAAACTTTTATTCACTAGTTGGACACATTATATTGACAGTTAAGGATGCACCCTAACTAAGGCCTAATGCTCATTTTCAGATTCTATTTTTGAGGACTATCCAAAATGAAGATATGCAAAAGATATTAAACATAAAACATCATCATTCAGTGTCCATTACCTTACTCTAACACACTATAATAATTGAATCTACTTCCCATTTCTGTTCTACATTGAAGGCCTATAAAATATTAGGATGTCACATAAATCTAGGATTAAGCTCCAGTCTCCTTAATTGTAATAGAATTAATAAAAATGGCAAGTATGAAAAAGAATGCATTAAAATAATCTCTAACAATTGGAAAATGACATTACAGTGTAGCGCTTTGAGAGGCTTATTGAGCTTGTAAAAGGCATCACACAAGTAAGGCAATATTATTAATACAAATACATGAACGCTGCTTGTATTGTACTATTATATCTATACTTATAAATGATGCCGTATAAGGCTATTCCAGTTTATGAGTTTCATAGCGTTTCCTATTTGGGTAGAAGAATTCCAATCAATGTGTGAATCACTGCAAAACATACCATTTGCTTTAGCAAGATAAACATTGAAAATTCAAGTTAAAAGGGCTCATATTACACTACAAACATACCCGGAGTTGTGTTTTGTTTCATTCACACATGTTCTTCTCTCAAACAGAAAACACTCCACATTCCACCTTGTGATGTCATGTGGTAATACAGGAAGTGTTCCATTGTGTTTGTAGACTCCACACAGCTTTACTAGAATTGCCAATTTCTATTAAAGAAAAGGTAAAAGGTAGTGTTAACTTGAAAACTACAGCTTCATGACATCATAAGGTGGAACAGAGCATTGTGAGCTTTGGAGATGTAGACAGATTACTAATAAAGGATTACTCATGTGTGGGTGAAACAAAACACAACTCCAGGGTATGTTTTTGAGGAGGTAAAAGCATCATAACATGGCTTAAAGCTCACAAGTCAGTTTTGTGTAACATAGGACCTTTAAAATGCAAGAAGTGTAGAACAGAACATTTTATTGTCTGTCTAGCATATGACATACAGCTCATACCAGATCAATCACTAAAACATGTATAGACATATTGTTCACTCACAATTAGTTTAACAACATTTTTCAATAACCTTTAAGTTGGATTTATCATGGAGTCCAGAAAAGTGGGATGAAGGGGGCTCTTTTGTATGAGTTCAGACCGTATCTTATTGCTGTGACTAATCATGACCTTTCCTGTTTTGCAAGTTTAAAATGTAATAAATGTAGAAAATATTCCTCAGAACACTTCAATGGTAATAACAATTGTTGCAATCGCTGCAGTGGTGGAAGTACTTGATTTTGTTACTTAAATACAGATACTGGAGCAATAAAAAAAGCAATATATATAGGAGTAAAAGTAAAAAGTATCCACATAAAATGTACCGTAAAGTACAGATGTCTACAATTAGTAGTTTTCAGATTTCAGAATGTGATGATGTCATACTCCCAGATGGGGGGCAAGAGACAGTTTTCTCTTCTGATTATAGTGTACTTTCCCATGAAATATCCAAAAGGTAAATTCACAAATGTTGAATCTGGTATTTTTATTTATTGACTAAATCAAAGAATTCACTATATTACAACATAATTTTGTTTTTTTAGCTGCCCCATCATCTGTATGAATGAATATTGGCCTATAGAATGCTGTGATGTCATCTGTTTTTACTTACGTACAGTAGATTACTACTTTTACTTTGTTACGTTCTCTTGTTGCAATTTCTGTCCATTCTTCTGGATTGAGTCTGCAAAGTGAGGCTATCCATGACGCTGACACATGAATCGAGACCCCTCACACAGACTTGTATGGTAAATCTGTCCATGTACACTCACCCCTTCGAGCTGTGCCACTCAACATGATGACTGCACCGGCATACTCATCATGGCATAGACATTACCACAGCGTCATTTCCCCAGCATTTCCCCATCCAAACCTGTGACTCCTCCATCTGTTTGGAGGTCTGTCCGAATGGGGCCTGTATGTTGACAAGCATGACATAACTTCAGAAGGAGGTAAGGGGTATCCAGTTGCCCCACACAAGTTTTAATGTGCGTGCGGCTATCCAGACGCTATGCAGTCAAAGCAAACTTGAGATAGTCTTTGAAAACTATTAGCGTAGCTCTCATGTCTCGCACCCAAGTCTATTCACATAAAACATATTTCATTGCAGCCCCCGTTTTTAATAAGGGCTGAGAGAGATAAATAGTTTGTAGTTCTTAAAGTAGTAATAAAAATAAGCATCCAGATACAACACTGGTATGAAAATACACATGCGAAGCTACTTATTTGAACAATATCAGTTAGTACTTAAAGGTGCACTGTGTAACTTTTCGACTGGGGATCTGTCACTTTCTTGTTTCTATGGATATGTCATTGTCTGCTTAAAATGTTCCACAATGACACTAAACAGCTCTACGTTACATTTACTCAATACCTAGAAAAGAAAAGCGAGTGGGGTCGCTTCTCCACAGATCTGACTTGTAACTTGGTCTTGTTTGGTCTCCATGAAGATAATAAGGTTTAATGCCATACTGTGAAACATTCCAGACAAAGCAGTGACATCTCATGGACCCTCCACCAGAAAAGATACACAATGCACCTTTAAGAAATTACAATACTTAATTATTTGGTCAAATTTTGATCTTGCCTGAATAGTTTTATATAGTTTTGATCCATATCATAACTAGTATAAATAATAATATTAGAGAAATTACTAAAACTTTGTATAGAAAATTACATTCTATTGTAGGCCTTTCACGATCACACATTTTGAAGTGTGATGTAACAACGCACGATAATATTGAAACTAATTTAGGCCACTGACACAATAATCCAAGAACAAATTTAAACCACAAAACTATTCTAAATGTAAATATTATTAAATGATTATGAGATGCAATAAATAGCCGAATGAAACACTTCAGTAGTTAGTTTGCATCTGTAATGAATAATATAAGTTATTAATTCAACCTTTACAGCATAAAGTTATAGTAATTATCATGACAGGCCTGGTCTATTGTCTTTAAAGTGTTTTTTTATTAATACTGAAATTGGAAGCCTCTTCATTAGTATCAAAGCTGAGTTTTTAAATGGTGTTAAATAGATTCACTAAACCAATTCAACTCTATTTTGAAACATAATTGAGTTTACAATACTAAATTGGGCATTTAATCATACTATGACCACAGACCTTCATTTTTTTCCCATTAGCCTGCAAAGAATACGCAAGAAAATTACATCATAAATGGCACTAAGTATCAACTTTACTCGAAAATCCGTCATAGGAATCAATAACGCTGTCTGGATGTCCGATAGATCAGCCGTGAGATTAGTACAGAAGTGCATGACCTTTCAGAACGAGACACTGTCATAATTTGTTTCCCAAATGTTGGTCAAGCAAAAACAAACCTTTAAAAGTGAACGTGCCATTGAGGGTTTTGGTAAACGTTGGATATGATCATACAAAAATAAAATAAATTTGAGCAGACATGTTGTCAGTGGATAGGAATGTGAATGGGGGAACAGGCTTGAGTATTACATTGGCTTAAGACAGGTGTGCTAATACTGACCAGCCAGCACGTTACGACTACCTTTTCTACAGCTTCTCACAATAGACACTTGAAAACAGCTAGAGGGAAAATCAATCACTCAACATTACAGATGCCAGTTGCACTAAACCTAGCAGAGGTGTATTCTGGGTATATTATTTGTTCATTTTAGGCATGTTTCTGTCATTATCATTCCTGGAGTAGCTCATGTTTGAAGTCAGCGGGCCATAGAACAGCACAGAGCTCCGAGTGGGATGGATATGAGCGCATGATGGGGAAAGCAGGTGCTGTGATTGGGGGCTAAAGAGAGAGCAAGGGAGAGAGGGAGAAAGAAAGAGAGAGGGAGATAGCGAGACAAGTGGGGGTGAGAGAGAGGAGAGAAAAAGAGGGAGGGAGAGATGGAGGGTAAAGGGCAAGAGAGGGGCAAGAGAGGGAGAGAAAGAGAGGGAGAGATATAGAAGGCGATTGAGAAAGAGGGGGAGGGAGAGAGGGGCGGAGGAAGTAAAAGGACAGAGAAGGGAAGGGAATGAGGGAGGGACAGATAGAGAGAGGGGGAGGGAGAGAGAGGGAAGAAGGAAGACAGAAGTAGAGAATAGGGATAGAGAAGGAGGGAAGGAAGGAAGAAGGAGGGAGACATGTAAAGTTAGGAAAGAGAGAGGAAGAGAGAGGAAGGGAGTGAGGATTAGAGAGAGAAAGAAGGAGAGAGAGGGAGAGAGGGGGATATAGGCTATTGGAAAAAGAAATGCTTATTAATGTCCCCATTCAAATAAACTAATAAATAAAAAGAGGGAGAGAGAGATGAAGAAAGGTAGGGACAGAGAGAGAGACAGAGAGAGGGAGAGATGGTCAGAACTAAATTTCACTAGACCCCAGCTCAGAGTGATTGGTTTTCATCTTCTCGTGCTGTCTGAGCCTCTGCCTGTGGACCAGTGTTTATGCAATGAGATGCCAACATCGTAGACTGAACTCTGGCACTTCTCTAAACTTATGTAATCCGAGCACAGGTGAAGATTGGCGTCAGTTATTTGAGTAATAACTGATGGTTTATAGGTTAAAAGGTTAAGGTAAGTTACATAACCACTGTATTTCAAAAACACATTGCATCCAGTTTGTGGATATGATCTAAAATACATTTGCATCAGATACAAGTTATTGCTCAGGTGCTTTATTTAATAATAACAATGACGTCCGAGGCACATCGAATGATTAAATAATTATACATAAATCTGACTCGAGGAAGGATGGGTCGATTCCAAACAACACATTTCTCTTCTGGTGCAATAAAATCCATCTTAGCCTTAATAAGTCAAGTTTATTATAGTTTATAATACCACAAAGGGAAAATTGTCCTGGTAAGATTCACAGACAATAAAAAAATAAAACAATAAAACTCTGAAGAAACAGAGCACTTTAACATAATTCATGTACAATCTATAAAACTGTTTTAAAATGGACCTTGATTTCTATTTTGAGCCGCATGACCTAAATAAATCTTGGCTGTGTTTTACCTGCAGCACCTGGTTGTCGACTCCGCCTCCTTGTTCTCCCTGTGACCTATGACCTTTTTACTACTCAGGCTGTAACTCTTACCTGCACAGAAACAGGTGTTTCGTTAACAATACTTGTTTCTGTGCAGGCAGCCATTTTTCTTCTTTATGTAGAAAACAGAGTGCAGTTTTATAAGGACAAGGTGCCATTCCCAAACCTGGAAAAATGCACTATACGCTGAGGAACTGTTAATTATGTCCTTCCCAAGCCTGGAGAAATTTTAAGTTTCTTCACATACTTGTTCACACTGATATCTAAAAATTTCTAATTAATATTAGAATATCTAAACAATACTAGAATGTTATATCAGGATAAGTTTAAGTTTACCATGTGGTCTAGTATTTCTGATATATAAACCATTCTAAAACTATCCAAACAAAGTGTAGTTTTATCATATTACTGCAACTACTGTAGTGTCAGCAATACTACATGTTCAAATAGTATACTAGTTTTAGAAATAATTATATCTGGTTATCAGTTTGTTTTTTTTCCTTATTCTTACAGAAGATTGAGACTAACTGTACAGCGTTCACACAACACTTGCCCACATCGTCTGGGCGTAATCCATAAACTGACTCAGCTCTGGGGGCGGCCGGAGCACAGGAGAGGCATGTGGATCTGGGGACACAGAGTCTGGACAGAGAGACTTCTAACAGGTTTGGAGCTGATGTCACCTCCCAGACAGACAGACAGAGACAGACAGACGGACAGTACGCTGCAGTGGAGGTGTGGGTGGAAGTGAGAGAAAAGAGCCCGAGGATGACGAAGGCGGCCATAGATTTAACTGCATGGGTCAGGGGTCAAAGCGGAGGCTACCTAGGGCTGTGTTGATTGCAGTTCTCCATTACAGAGAAGACATCTGGGGAAAGTGAATGACGCCATGCAGAAAATGTGTTGATGGTGGAACACTGAGTAATAATCGCTTCAAAAATCTCTTACTGAGGTTCAAATATCAGATACATTATTTTCACAGGCTGTTTCCAAATGGTCAAATAAAAACTCAGTTAATTCAATTGTCTAACATGTTTTGGTCAGGAATTTTTGACATTGTAGATGCATTGTTCCCACACTCAAGCAGGCTACCAATAAAATCAGAACATGGTGACATGATACTGATATTGTTTAGTGTAAAAGATCGCTACTAAGCCTTGAATATGAATATGAATTGATGAATTAATAGAGCTGAGCAAAATGACATTTTACTATAAGCATTTTGAGCTTATGTAATTTAAAAGAAGACATATTGTGCTTTTGTCTGCTTTATAGTAATCTATGACACAAATTTTGCAATACTGATCGAAAATGAAACAGGTCCGCTGACTTCTAGGTTGAAAAAATGTGGTATGAGTGCGGATTCCCACCTGTATATTGCCATAATCAACAAAGGTATTGCGAGATTATACTGTCTGCTCCTCCCATGGATTTAATTTATTTCAGGAGTTGACAAATCCTACATGTATCACCAATTCAAAAAATAAAAATGGAAAATGAAATAAGTACAGAGCAGTAGGCATGTACTCACTCAAACATGCACAAACCACTCTAAACACAACTTTGAGAGGGTAAATGAGAAAGGAAATATTGATTTTGCACAATCTGTATCCTTTAATGTATTACTTAAATGTGTGCATGACTGAGCACATTCACCTACTCTACACTTTAGAAACACACAGAGGTGAATTTCTTTGCAGTTCCATTCATTACCAGACAATTTTTTTATTAAAAAGGACATAGAGATGGAGAGACCAATAAAGACCACGTGGTTTACATTTCTGAGTACTACAAGCTCATTTAGTGAAAATGTCATAACAGGAAGCACAATGTATCTGCCTGTTTAGTATTCATAATAGCAGACATTTAGTGGCACCCAAGCACTTCATCCAAAAACTTTCACAAAGACCCCTGATCGACCGGTCAAACTCTCGCCAAGATTTTAATTATGCTGTGCTGAAAAGAGAAGATGGGAAACTCAACCAGGGACTTGGGCTGTAAAACACATGGCTATACAAGAGACTTTTGAGTGCTCCACTCCTGATATAGCAGAAAACAGAAATGTGTTTAATTTCTGTCAATACCAAAGAAAAATAAACATTCAGCCTGAATAAATAATGCTTAAAGGTTTTATGGTGAGGATGTGCTTTGCTGGAATGTTACACTGTGTGTGGCATTAAACTTATCATCTTACATTTATTATATTATAAGTGCTTGTATTGCTCAAAAATACCTTGAAAACATGCATTCTTACTGTGAACAGGGTCACCTCTGCACAGATCTTAACTTAGATGCTATATTGTGGAACATTCCAGGCATCTAGGCAAAGTCATGCCACATCGCTATAAAAACAAGCAGGTGGTGTACCTTCCTCCAGGAACAGTGCATCCCAATGTTTTTAATACAGCTTCTATTCCAGCAGATTATGAGATGGAAATATTTAGTATTTCAAAACAACTTGCTTGGTTTTTGGCTTCATTACCATCAGATTTGCTACAGGTTTCCACTGTCATTTTTTAAATTCATTTTAACAAAAAACAAAAATAGACAAAATAAAAACAAAACCCTCCCACACCTCTATGTCCCAGTCCCATTGTTTCCCCCTCTGAGGGAGTGTAGAATCTTCTCCAGATTAGACTAAGTATAGTAATAGTTTGTCATTTCCACTTTCTGAGACACACACACAAGTTCAATCAACATGAGCCTAAAGTACACTGGTTCTGCACTTCTGTTATGACTCCTCACAAAACCCAGATCTGAGCCAACAGGAAGCAGACAGCAGCCTACACAAACTGAACAGTGGATAAAGGATGTTGTGTGAACATTAGTGTCTGGGGTCTGTATTTCTTATGTATATTTGTCCATGTATCTGTCTAGATCCTGATGCATGGATGTGTTTATATGTTTGTGTCTACAGGACCTCACAGACTAAATAAGGCCTATCTGAAGAAGTGAAATCAAGCTCCCAGGATCTGCACTTTCTCAGCCAGACTGCTCCTGTCTGGGTTTGTGTCATTCAGTGTCTGTATCGCACACATGGAGAGACTGTGGCGTTACACAATCTCACAGTAGCAGAGCTGGCTAGAGAATGGGAAGTGCAATGTTGCTCATCCAGTGGAAAAAATGCTGTAATTGAATGCTAAAATTATTATCAGTTTTTATTATTTTTATTTATTTTATTTTATTTTTTTAATCTGGCATCTAATATTTTATGTGCAACCATTGCTCCCTTTTTAGTTGAATAAAATCTATAGTGGACTATAGCCTTATAAATAAATAACTTCCAAATAAGAGTTTTGGCATTTCTGTGAGTAATTATACAGCCATTTCATGTTTAAAAAATATACATCTCTTCACTAGTCTCCTTGGAGTACGATGTTGTCAATATTGATAGCAGAGTCTGTCCTTGCAGAGTTCACATGTTGAGTTATTGCACTGCTGCAGAACACAGCACTATATAATGGGTCAGAATCCATGACATATGTACAACAGGGCTACTTAATCACAAAGTATCTTGAGACTGTAGGAGTACGCTCACAGCATAAAACAACCAAACAGCAGAGTCAATAGAGGCTGGGGTTACATGCATACTCAAAATCTAAATATCAACAGATTTTTGGTGTTACAAGTCTATTAATATTTATTAAGATGTAAACAGCAAAATCATCTGTTTTCTTTCTGATCATGGTCTCTCTGATTACTCATATCAGATTTTACAGTTTGCATGAAGTTTTAATCATAAAGGTCCACAAATCATATAATAATCAAATTTTGGAGTGCTTGTAAACAAAGCCAGTGACTTACACAAGTACTCCACTATTCCAGCAGGGTTTATGTTTGATAAAGTGCTCTACCGGGACAATCAAACTGAATATGAACACAGAATTGTAAACAAAGATAGAAAATTTGCTAATCTACAGTGGCTATCTTTACAAGCACACATAAATCTGATTATTATCTGATTTCTGGACCTTAAATATTTGATATCTGATCTGACTTTTTTGAGTATGGTTAGAGATGACCCCCCAGGCTATAAATACAATGTACTCTATTATTGTCAGCTAATCAAACAGGCTTCTTCCCTCTTTCCCTCCACAGGTTTCACAGTTGAGGAGTTTGCCATGTGACCTTTTAACATTGGTCAGGACAATTTCCTGCAGCAGCAAAGTGACGAAAGGTCAAGTGTGCTGGGCCCTGGTGGTGAGTCGAAGCATATATAGACATACAATGGCGCACATACACAAACACACACTTAAGAACACTTTCTAGTAGCTCCTCTTCTTCAGGTCACTCAGCCTGTCCTGTCAGTAAAAGTGTATGGTTTGGAGCAGACTTCAGACTATAGAGGAAAGAATTTGCCATTTGTTATGTCAAAGGTCCATTATTAAAAGTCTATATAGCAGGGGTCTCCAACCTTTTTCCTCAGGTGAGCTACCTGTACAAAACAAAAATGCCAAAGAGATACTAATTTTAGCAGTTGCAAGAAACTCAGCCACGGCAAGCTTAAGATAGGGACCAGTTAGATGCCTATGAAACCATTATCCATTTCTTAGTGCACAACATAAGGCATCAAAATGATGGTTTACAATGGTAATTACAGTGGACGACTTGGGCTACTTGGAAAGGGTTGGAGAGCTACTGGTAGCGCCTGAGCTACAGGTTAGAGACCCCTGCTATAGAGTTTATGTCCATAAAATGAATATTGGAAACGATTTGTATTTAAATTATTATATTATTTTAAATAAATCCTTAATTGTATGTCAAATAGATCATAATTCCTCCAGTATGTGACCAGCTGTATGAAATAACTGGCATTATAGGCCATATAAAAAGGTACATTCAATATATATTTAAAGGATTCGAATTTTGCTACTAAATTTGTCTTTTTTTTTCTCAAGATTGATTGTTTGTGAACTGAATAATCACAATCTTAACATCCCTACTACCTGATTGTGAACACTTTGTAAATTCTTTCGACACTTTCCCATTTTCCGGAAGTCTGCTGGAGGCTCCCACTCCCTAGGCCTCAGCGGATGACTTCTTATGGTGGGTTTGGGCCCCAGAGCAATTAGATGAGTTTATGGTAAGCACTAAGGAGCGGAGAAGCTTGTCATTCTGTCAGAGCTGATTTCCCCTTGGCTCTTAACACTGACCTCTCAGGGCTGCCAGGGGCCACACTACAGTATTTATAGAAGATCGAAAGCCTAAGAGCTGGAATATTTGTAAAACCCCACAGCGATATAGTCTTTACTTCCTGTAACTATGGCTGGTTGCTACGTAATCGACTGTACAACCACGGTCTGGCAGCTGCAGCTATTATGGCTAGAAATCTGAAACATTTACACTGAAAAAGGGCGAATGGTCTCTCAAGCCCTGACACTTTATTTGAAAGTTTATAGATTTTTATACAGATTCACTGATCGGATATTGGCGCCAATACTGAAAAATGTGCTTGATCAGATATCAATTCAACAGATATCTTGGTTGGACATATACACTGATGTAATAAGACTATACTGGTTGTTACTTGAGAGATAAATAACAGCTATACAGCACATTTGGATTGGTTTAGTTTTAATACAAATTTGTTTAAAAGAAATAAATGCTGTATCCGTTAATATCGGATGTTGGCAGATACATAAAGCTATTTTATCGAAATCAATATTAGGACCGAAAATGTTGGATCGGTGCATCTTTAAACTTTTACCCTCAAAGACTATGTACATATGAACATTTGAGTAAACAAAAAGTACAGCCTCTAAAATAAACACTGAAATTAAGCTTCCTAGTATTTCTGAAAAATAAAGGCAACAGCTTTGCATTGGGACATTACTGCAGTTAGAATAAATCTCTCAATATTTGTTTGCAGTATCCCAATAATGGATGACATAATGTAAAGCCAGCAGAATTTAGCTAAAATGAATCAGTTGAGTTGAGTTCAGATAAATGTGAACTTACTGTAAAATAACCCACAAAAGCACAGAAATCTCACATCATTTAAATGTTTTATCAGCTCTTTTGGTAGCACATTTTAAAAACCACATAAACACTATCATGACTATTTTGATACACTGCCCACCTCTAGTTGCTTTCGAACAAAAACTACCACAATACTACTTCAATTTGTGTATTTTTATGGCAAAAATACAATATCGAACCTGACAACTAGGTGGATTGCTAACATTCTAACTTATGATCATTTAAAGCAGAAGGTTTGTCTTTATGTGCTATAGTGAAAAATGTGTTTTGATGATACTTTTACTATACACCATAAAAACAAGCTGCACCTCTGTACAGTCCTGGAGTGTTTCCCAACATGTTCTTTTCTTTTTTCCGGCTTCAGTGCCAACAAAATACATCATCAGCTCCACCTTTGAGACCCGCTGTGTGCGCTCTGCAGATTCACCTCCAAACTGCAGTATTTGGGGGAAACTAAATAAACAGTGTTACATAAGCTCTGTTCCATTGTGTAACTACCCCAGGACCACGCTAAGGCACAAATGTTACAATTTTCATGGTTGTGGACTTCAACACTCCCCACCCCAAAGTACTGAGAATACAATAAGAGTGGCCTGTAACATCAAGTGTTGCCTCATTCAGCAGCAGGGATTTGTAAAGCACACAGCAGCCTCACACCAGCTTCACAGTGATAAAAGCTATGAGACGAGTGACAGAGGACTGTCAGTTTTATTTTTACAGTCAGTTACTACAGGCACAAATTACAACTGAATACGATACCTTAAAGTGTGTTTAATATATACATCTGGTTGTACAGTTACATAAACCATTGTACTCTCTACTGTCCTAATCTGTTCCAGCAGGAGAATAATAGCACTGTATTAGCAAACCTGTTGACAAAAAGAAGCTCCAGGGGACAGTAAACATCCACCCAGGGCATGGACCAGTTTTATAATACCCACACCTAGAGAATTCTTACAGGTAATTTGGTCAATGGATCACTGAAGTCTGTCTAAGTCCTCAACTGGAGTGTGAACCTTGTGTACACAGACAAAGCTGAGGTGATGCTTGTGTGCTTTGTGTGGGAGGCATACTCATTCATGTGTTCAATATTTTTTATAGATTTGTTCAACAATGAAGAGTCCCCAACAACTACCTTGTATTTTATATACCTTTTATCCATCTGCTCTCCCTAGACAACTCAAGATGTGTTATGCTAAAATGAGACCAAAATAGGCCACTTTAAGTCCCCACAATGCAAACATTATAAATGAACCAATGGACATGCTCATTTCTTTTCTGATTTAATTGTAAAACACAGTAAACAAGAACTATTTGGTCCTTTACCAACAATTTACAACCATGGTAAGAATTGGCCTGAAGTCTTAAGAGTCAAGAGCCAATCCAAACTAAAATGTGCTCACAAACATAAAGCTGACCTCTTTGTAAATGTTTTGTTCCATGATAACACTTAACTGTTGACAGTTCAAAATGATGTGTAGTTATCTTTTAAGCCCCTAGCTGGAACAACAACATGAGTAATAGTAAAAGGTAAATGCCAGGTTCTGTGCTGTTCTTTATGGGCCTGATGTGAGTCAGTGGGACATTAATGGTATTAAATCTCTAGAGGTAGTAAAATCAGACAGTCCACACATACGTCTGGGCTGTATTCTGAATATGGAATGTGAACCATGTACACCACATCTACAAGTGGTATTTACATCATTGTGAGTAAATTCAAAGGGTAGGTGTGTGATTAGGTGCTGCGGCTGTGCGTGACAGGGAGAATGGCGGATGTCGGAGAGGTATGTTTTGAGTGCGATCTTTGGCGTGAGAACAGACTGAGAGCGGACATCACACCACACTGTGACAGCACAGGGCAGACAGAGGCTGGACCTCCACCTGCCCAAACTTAAAGACCTTTACACAGAGGCACGCAGAGTGTGATATTGCTTATTTTGGCTGAGATCGTTATTCAAGTCAAAACATTTCATTCAGATTTACATTTATCTCTTGCATCAGAGGTGCTGAGTGTTAACATAGTTAAATCATCAGTTCACACAACATAGTGATAAAAACATGCCTTAACATTATTTCTGTGTAGGGATGCACCAATTCGATACTGGTATCGGATATCTGCACTGATACTGAAAAAAATGGCTTCCAAATGTCAGTTCAGCCGATATCTTGGTTGGACATACAGTATACATTGATGTAATAAGATTATTTATTGGCCGTAGTCGGCCCAGAAAGTCTCATTTAATTTAATATTTTCACAAAGTTATTTTGTAGTTATTTGAGGATAAATAACAGCTATATAACATATTTGTCTTTTTTTTATATTTGCTTTAAGGAAATACATGTGGTTTTCAGTCTCTGCACTGGTATTGGCATATACTTAAAGCTATGGTATAGAAACAGGGAACTGAAAAAAGCTGGATCGGTGCATCCCTATTTCTGTGTATACAAATAAAGATAATAATACAAAGAACTCTATAATAAGTATACTAAGAATAGGAGCTTTTCTCCACATTATCATTGCAAAAGCGAGAAAAGATATGCTGCTGTTCTAATTGGACAATCATGGCTTCCACAGAAATAGGGAACTGAAAAAAGCTGGATTGGTGCATCCCTATTTCTGTGTATACAAATAAAGACAGCACAGATATATAATACAAAGAACTTTATAATAAGTATACTAAGAATAGGAGGTTTTCTCCGCATTATCATTGCAAAAGCGAGAAAAGATATGCTGCTGTTCTAATTGGACAATCATGGCTTCCACCAAAACATTTAGTGGTTTGTAGCAAATAAAGTAGTTTGTTTGTTGATCTGTAGGTAAAAAATTAAGTGGTTGGATATTGTTGTTTTTAGTTAATTGTTACCTTTAAAAGTAATAAATAAAGAGTGAGAGTAAGAATTATCTCTGTAAATATCAAATGTCCAGTTTAAGTCCATATCAAGCCACTATATAAGTATACCATTATAATATACAGAATCTCGGTCATCGGCAGTGCCCTGGATTTGAACTTCAAACGTGAGCGTGACTCACTATGAACAGGGTAATGGAAAAAGTTGATCCATCCAGAAGGTGACACACAGACAGAGCTAACAGTGACATAGCCTCCTGTAGCCCAGCTCGCACAAATGACACAGAGATGTGAGAGACGCAGCAGACAAGCCCCAGCCTCCGCACCACAACATTTTAGCACCAAGTCGATACATACTGAGCTCCAACTCACCCTCGTGAGGAAAATACAGCCTCTCATCCTCCACCTGCAGAGCAAAACATCCACCCACATCAATGCACAGATGGACAGATTCATGCGCTAACTGTGAACAACTGCCTTCACTCATATTCACTCATATTAAAAGGTGTATTGTGTAACTTTTCTGGTGGAGGGTCCGTTACCTCCTCATCTCCATGGAGATGTTGTTGCTTTGTCCAGAATGCTCCACAGTATTGCATTAAACGTCTCTGTGTCCATGGAGATTCATAACCACAGGTAGAATTGGTTTGCAGCTGGAGTTGGCTTCGATACATAAGTCACAAAAAATAACAGACAGACATAAAATCAATAGGAAATATAAAAGTGCCCCAGGTTCTCACACCCTCCACCTGCACAGAAAAACATACAGCAGATACAGAAGCTCAGTATACTAGTATGTAACTGCCATTAAATAAGATTCATATCAAAGAACCATGTTCCTGTTGTAATGTGTATTTAGTTCTATTCTAATGTAACTTTGCTGATGAGGATCTGTCACCAGCTTGTTTCTATGGAGATGTTATTTCTTTGCCTATGTCCCACAGTATGGCAATATGGCATTAAAGTGAACAATCTTTATTCTGACTGCTGAGACCTGCCACCTGCTTGTCAAATTGGCTTAATGCCATAGTAAGGACCATAACACACAAGGCGTTAAAAGTACTTGAGGCTGAACGTTAAGTATTTGACATTTCTACTACAAACAAAATATTCGCACTAAATGTTAAAGTGAAGAAGAAAACTGCCACATCCGAAAGGTTGGATCCAGAGTGGTAACAGTCTTAGTAATCATCTTTCAACCTTCACAATACAAACGGTTTTCCTACTGCACAACACACAACTGAAGAGAAAACAAAACAAATGAAGCATCAAACAGAAGTGATGCAACACTGAGAGACTGCAATCAGCCATTAACCTAAACCATAAGATGATTTAGTTGAAGATTTGTAGCAAGTCTGGACTGAAGTGGAAGGAACCCATTCTAATGCTCAGGGGAACATCCTTTGTCTCAAACATTTCCAATCACAGGCTGTAGAAATGCAAAAATAAGTCTCCAGAACTACAACACTTACTAAATAAATAAATAAATAATCAATAATACTGAAAAAATATAAATAAATGAATAGGAAATATTAGTTGGATCTTTCCTGAATAGTGTCTTCATACTAATTATGAGAAATAGTCATGGTCAAAGTGCATGGTAATTAATATATATATTAAGAACTATTATTTCGTGTTAGAAAATTATATTTTTGCATAACAGATTTCATTATTGAGTTGGTATTGAGTATCGCAGTTTAGTATTAGAACAGAATTTGAATTGTTTGTATTGTTACAGCTAGATCAGTGGCGGTGCCAGGGGAGTTTGTGAAGCTCCTTTATATTTTGATCCTACACAAGCTATACATGTCGAAATAGATTAAAGTGATAGGAGAGTGCTTTTGAGAGGCATTTGGCATAAATAGTTTAAAGGCAGAGTTGAAATATGATTGAATCTTGCTTTAGCTTGTCCTTCCAGGCCTCCATCCAACAATGAGATACAAGACTGACATGATTGAGAGCGTCTTTATAAACAAGACAGATGGGGCTAGAAGGTGAAATGCAGAAGCCTTCTTCAGGTGTGGAATCTAGTGCAAATATGTATGCATACCACCAAAGGTTAGGCCAGTGTGTGTCTGTCAGACTGTGTTTTTCACACTTTAAACAGGGACTAGCTATTACATTGTCAGAGATTATAAAGGGGTAGGAGGCCAGGCTATTTTAGGGTACAGGCTGAACGGATGTTATGGCATCAGGGCTATGGTTCATGCTGGTTTAAGCCTTACATGTAAACACAGTCTCCATCCAAGGGCCAATTAATGTGTGAAGAGACACTGAGCTGGACCGTGGAATTTGTATCCAGTATAAGGGGCCTATATAAGTCCATGAAAAAAAGGTTATAATAATGAAAACTACAACAACTGTGTGTATTTCAGCAAATTATCTTTCTCCTATATTTATATGACTTTATATCATATGTACAATTTCTAAAGTAATGTTTAGATGTACACATTTGCCTCCTCTAGCCTCCTTGTTAGCTGAGAATCTGCTTTGTGAGATAATGCGATCAATTACAACTGATCATGTTACCTCACCGCTGGTGCTTTCAAATTCCTCTGGGCCTTTTCATTACTACAGAAAGGAGATTAGGTTTGCACTAAGGACCTGCAAATGACCAACTGTGCTATTAAAGTCCAATTTGTATCATACTGTAACTTCTCCCTGGACTGAATAGCTATTAGTAGTTATTGAACTTGTACTTTCTGAGTTACTTTTCTAAGGCTAAAACCAAACAAAGTGTATCTGAAGGGTTTTTTTTTGTAACTGATGAGGATAAATGTACATGACCAATCAATAACCTTACAGTCAATTTTAGCAACTTTTCACCAATGTAAAATAAGATCATGTAAAAAATGAGAATGGGTGGAGTTTACACTGCCCTTGACACATAAGTAACACACGGCTACAAGGCCTCCGACCTTCAGACTGACCTGTTAACAGCCTGGTTTACATAAGAACTCTGCTCACTAGAATATGTTTCACAACAATTCCATAATGGTAAAGAAAACGTAGTTTGGAACAGGAAAGAGGGATTCCTCAAATATTGAGTGTCCAGCTTTTTCGTTATTATCAAATTTTTTGTATCTCTACTCGACATACTTATAAATGTTGAATTAAAACATTTCCGTCCCTGAAGCTTACAATGTAAATCCATCTCCAAAAGAGGTGGGCGATTAGGCAAAAAAGTTATATCATGATATCCTTGGAATCAGATTACAATACTTTATATACTTTTAATACTGTTTTTTCCTATTGCCTTTAAGTCGAAATTTCCTCTGCTTCTTCTGCGTGTTCATACTTTTTTCTGATGGGTTAAATCTATGTCACTCACTCAGAGCCTAACAGAAGCTAAACAATTGGAGAAGTGGGTAGGAAAGCGTTTGTCTTAGAGGATATAAGTGCACTACCTAACACCTCTAGTTGTGGGTCCACCACCTGCTTATCTCCATGGAAATGTTAGTGTTTTGTCTAGAATGTTCCACAGTAATGAAAAAATGTCATATCATGGATTATTCTAGGCAAAAGCAAAAACATCTTCATAAAGACAAGGACCTCCATCAGAAAAGTTGCGCAGTGCACCTTTAAATAGAGAAACAATGAATCACAATAGGCCTACGTGACCAAAAGCGCATCAAAAGTGAATCACAGGGATGAGATCACCATTCCATTTCTATCAATGAATTGCTGAGCCCTTATTGCCAATATCATGAAAATATATTTAATTACAGAATACTGAATATCTGAATTAACATGTATTTTGGAATGTATTCTGTTACATGGGCCAATCAGAGTACTGTATTCTGAACACTTAGAGTACTTTTACAACAAGCTGCATTTACATTTAAGTGTAATACATTACTCATTGGGGAAGTAAAATTACACATGCACTCATTACAAGAGCAGTGTTTTTCTCACTGATTATGTGCAATTATATGATGAAATACGATAATGTATTCCTTTGATTTTAGAAAAGTATACCTGAATAGTATATCTAAATACCACTAAATGAAAAAGTAACTGTACCAGAATACAGGTACTCAAAATAAGTATTCAGAATCTGTATTTTCGGTACATGTATTCACTTATTTTCCAAAACTGGCTATCTCTTACATACCAAGCCCGGCATTCACACAGTGGATGGGTGATCTGGATCTGTTCACATGTCTGCGCAGCTGTCTCACACTCTGCTGCTCGGGGTCACCGGGGTTACGCTGGTTCAACCCGGGGGTAAGTCGTGGGCAAGGTCCAAGGTGAAGTGAGCAGGGTGGGGCAGGGTCTGGTCTGTCACACGAGAGGGAGGCAAAACACTGGCACGTGCTCACAGAGGCCTGAAGAAAAGGACCACTGCTTTCATAAGAAGGCCATTTTCAAAAGCAAATATGGTTGAAAAAACAATACCAGATACGAATTAATGCTAAAATTAGTAGATGCAAATTGGACAAGTATCAAGTAACTGAAGTAAAACGATAAAATTACATAAATGACAAAAATTGACCTTTCCTGGGTAGTTTTATAATGGTTTGTATTCATATCAGAACTAGAATAAGATCACATTGTAATATTTAAAGGTCCTATATTACGCAACATTGACTCTTGTGAGCTCTTGTGTTTAGCCATGCTAGAAACATTGTTACCTCCTCAAAAACATACCTGGAGTTGTGTTTTGTTTCATTCACATAGGTTTGAGTAACCTTTAGTTCTGTCTGCTTACAAACCAAATCTCAAAAGGCTCTGTTCCACCTTGTGATGTCATGGAGTGGTAGTTTTCAAGTTAACAGCTGCCTTTACCGTCTGTTTAGTCGAGACTGGAAATTCCATGGTTGAAATCATCCAAATGATTCTAGTGAAGGTGAATGTAGTTTCAAAACTAAAAGCAGCTCTTCCTATATTACCACATGACATACAAGTTGGAACAGAATGTTTTCAATTTGAGAAAAGAACACAGCCTAAAAATGCAGGATTACTGTGTTAAAAATATGAATGAAACACAACACCAGGTATGTATTTGATGAGGAAACATAACATAGATTTTTTTAAAAAATAGCATTATATGGGCCCTTTAAGAAAGTACCATTGTTGTTGTTGAATAGTACATCCTACTGTCTAAAAAAGTGTTGTATTTTTTTTAAATTGTTATTGTGGTCTCAAAATTGTTATGGAGTATCAAGCCTTTTCCTTGGAATCATATTTGAAATTTTAGTATTCTGACAACAGTGACAGCTACTCTGCCAATTCAGATATTCATTTCAAGTACAATGACGGGACAAGTCTATCACTATACAGCCTTCTGTTAATTTTGGACACAGTCTGTCGCAGAATAGGCCTCCTGGTGTCAACATGTTTTCAATGTGGGTAATCCAGACACCAACAGATGACAGGATTTATGACAGCTATTATCACACTACTGGAATTTTGATTTGTTTTGCCATACTCAAACTAGTTTAACATACTGTAAATTGCTCTTTCTGTTGCAGATGGCTTTTTATTGTTGCATAAATACAACCTTCAGATCAGTGGATAGATGTATTGTATAGACTGTATAAAGAAATTGACACCCATAGCACCGGGCTTCAGTTAAATGAAGCTTACGAAGCTAGCAGTTGTAGGAGTTGGAAAATTTGGAGCCGAGTTCCATATTAGGAATAGGAATTTATTTACGGACAAAACAGGAAAATACAAACACCAGTATCATGTAGAGCGGATTAATACAAACATTTTTAGACCAAAATGAGGAGGCTCTCTGTAGAAGTTACAGAGAGAGGGGTGATATTTTTTCAATGTAAAGTCAATTGCAGTCGATGGAGACGGAAGTGCCACCATACTTACACATTCATGCTTTCTATTTGGAACGCGGCAGCTAACGGGTTAGCTATGCCCATTTATATATTCTGTCTAAACATACAGTCATCTCTTTACCATCACTGATCTTCTATCTCCATAAAAAATAGAAAAGTATTAGAACCTATATATGAAATCATCACTGACTATGACTGTTATATATGACGTATATATCACCCATCTAAAATGCCTCCATTACGTGTGGGAAAATGCTATGAAAGCACGAGAACGCAGAGGTGATGGGGCCAGACGATGATTCAGAATCAGACACAAACACAGCGGAATAACTGCTGTGAGAATGTTGCACACAGTTGAGGAAGACACACTGACCCTCGTATCCCACTCGGTCCAGACCCATCCAGGTGCCTCATTCACACACGGATGTCAAGTCTCCACGAAGGAAACCAGGTCGGATTCATGTGGGAAGTCATATAATAGGTGGGATAGGAATCAGTGGCTGCAGCTTGTCTAGTCAAAACAAGGCATCTGTGGAGTGGAGCGAGTTTGGGGCCAGTTACGTGACCGGAAAGGGGCCTGGCGTAGACACATAAACGGCAGGCATTCAAGCAAAATATTACGTCTATAAAACATGACCCAAATATTGTGTCTGCTCTAGGGCTACTTTCCATCCGGTCTCCAAGTCCTGACAGATTTTAAGACTTTGAAATTACCATTATTTTCCAGGCAAAAAACTTAAGAGTAAATGCTTTAGTGGTATGCCATGACGACACACTGAACAATCATCGCAGACAGATTCTTACAGCTATAGTTATTTTTTCCACATTTTAAAGTCTTTCCAAATACTTGCGTACGTCCGTTTCACCTCACAGTTAAGTTAATGTAACTGCATTTTTACCAGACCTCCATAATAGCCTGTTTTATATAGAGAAATGACTAAGAATAATTTTGGAACTTGACAGAACAAGCTTCTTTGGAATATGGAAAGTGTACCTAACAAGCAAAAATCCTTACACAAATCATTTTTCTTGTCTTACTTGAAGGAGGACTGAAGGAGAAGAATTTGTGTTTTTAATAATTGAGAATTTGAAACATTGCTAAATCTGTTAAGTTTACTTCTGGTATTCTTACTCGCAAAGCAATTTCTTAAATGATTGAATGAAAATCTATAGAGATTAAAATAGATTAATTAGCCCAGCCCTATCTTGAAGGGTTAAAATGCTTAACAAATAATATTTTATTCATACTGCCTCTACTTGCATTTTTTTCTTCCATCAAGGGCCACAAAACAATCAAGACAATGATGAAGCCAAGGGCCAACTGTGGGCCATAGATTGAATTATTGACTGTATTGACCACCAAAGGTATGTGCATTTAAAAGAAAATATTTTATATTGGCTTTATCAAGGTAGATTTTGAAAAATGGTAAAAAGTACTGTTAAGGTAATATGGGCCAATTCACCTGGAACCCTGAGAGACAAGAAAAATTGGTCAGAGGGCCGCATTTGGCCCCCAGGCCATAGTATGGCTGGTTTGTAATCATGGATGGATTACGGCTCCGTTTGTCTACTTTACCATTCTGACACAAGAAAGACACTGCATTTAAATAGCCCAGACAAGATGTAGTAAAACAAAAAAACAAAAAAATATTGCATCTTCAAATGGCGTGGACCATCATCAATCAAAGCATGAAAAATACACAAAAGACACCACTATGTCAGATAGGCAAGTCATTCACTAAAAAATATGTTGATATATACTGGCATAGCTATAAATTAATAAACTGTAGAAGTGTTATAAAATAAACTCTCATTAATCTCCACTTTAGACGCAATAAAGGCCAAGATGCATAAGGCAGGGCACTTAACCACAGCTGATCAATGAGGCCCACAGATAAGATAAGAAAAAATGAGTGTGGTCCAGCCATTCTCATAACAGTTCACAGTGCAAAGTTAAAAGGGCACTATGTAACTTTACTGGTGGAGGGTCTGTCACCTGATTGTCTCCATGGGGATTTCATTACTTTGTCTGGAATGTTCCACAGTCTGACTTTAACCTATCTCCATGGAGACAAGGACGTGACACCACCAGGCCACATTACAGGTTAGATCTGTGGAGAGACAAGCCTGCTCACAGAAAGAATGCAAGTTTGTCAGATTGTCAAATTGAACAAATGTGGGATAGGATGTGTACATGTAGGCCTGTGCAGTAAATCTACAGATATTCAACCAAATTCAATCAGATTCATAATCAGCCAAACCAGATTAAATTTGATTGAATCAGTTCTAATCATCAATGATCAGCTTTGGTCACAACTATTGTCGATACAGAGAACTATGACATCAAGTAAAGATAATGTCCATTTAACACTACGCAACGATATTGCCATAAAACATTCTATAAATGTCCATCAGCCAAGGGTGGTTCATGAGGAGTTTTGCAATTCTATAATTCAATAAAAACTAAAACTGTCATCACACATTTTGAGCCAAGTGACAATGAGCCTGTAAATGTGTCTGCTACATGTTCAGCATAAATCAAATGAATTGTGGCTGTAGGCAGTACTGGCCAATCAATACTGGCGCTGCCAATGGGGCTGAAGCCATTAGCACCAGTGCAGAGACACTGATGTGAAATGACAGCGCTTTCACAAGAGCCGTCCTACCGTTTCCCTTATTGTCATCCACACAAAGACAGCCACTGCAGCCAACAATACAAGGCACAGAAGAATGATGTGGGTGGGACTCGGGAGGGTGCATGTTGTGTCATTCAAAATAATTCGGTACGGCTTTATAATTATATTTTATGAAATGTGATGCAATATTATCTTGCAGTTATCAGTTGTTGCAGGTGCACTCTGACACACACAGCACTGGTGCCAAGTCATAAAGCAAAGTAACTTTTTTAAACAAGGCTGAGCACAATAAAACATGCACATAAATGAGTAGCTTAACATAGGTAACAATTATCAAATGTGGAACCAATGGCACTGATTTGCAGATATGAAACGAGTAATTGATGACAAACTCCTAGACAACTTTCCCTCCACTGATAAACTGAAGCAACAACGAAAGCCATAGTAATCCGGTCCTACCTCTCCTCTCCTGCTCTCTGCTCCAGGTCTGGTGATGAGCGCCGTGTCACCGCAAACCACGGCCGCGTCCTCCACAAACACGCAGTCCGGCAGCGCCTCGTCCGCGGGCAGCTCCACCACCTCCATCCCCAGTCTCCCCCTCAGAACCTCCACATAGTCCGCGTGCTCCTGGTGCGCTTTGTCCAGGTCCACCTCCGACTGACTGCTGCGGAGCGCCTCTGTGGCCAGGGAAGCAGGGATTCCCCGGACCACGGCGTGGGTGTAGTGACCAAATTTCGCCAGCAAACCAGCCATGTTTTACGCTCGCTTATGCTTGGCACGTTCAACCTGCAGAAAAACAACGAGAAAGGAGAAAAGGGGCACAGTAAATGGAATACGGACTTGTGCTTTTATTCGTGATCACCACCGCTTTAGTGACGCGCACACAACCACCACGTGCAGCGAGATGGTTAGGACAAAGTCCTGGATGTGCAGCCCCCCAAAAGTGACAGTTACGCCTAGAGCAGCGACCCTGCCGCTCTACTAGCTGCAACCTGCAACTAGCCTCCAGTATAGCGCGCTGCCTGCACTGAAACGTGCTCTGCAATGTGCATGCTTTCCCGGTGTCTTTGTAGCAAAGGCTTAAATACAGTAAATGCCCAAATAATCCATTTGTTTCCAGCACATCTCTAAGCATTTTTCTAATTTCAAATATTTGTGAATGAATTTGATGTTTTCTGACTGTAAAGATGCAGTCAGCCAACCTTTGTATCACTTTATTACTGGCTTTTCAGGATTTGCACCTCAATAATATCCATTCATATGCAGTGATAAGCCCCAAAGACTTAGAACATGCCTTTTCTCTTCTGGCATGTTCTGTAGCATGCAAATATATGAACATTATTTCAATACCTTTATCATAACCAGACCCAGACATTATATTTTTATTATATTTAACTCTTAGAAGAACTCTCTTTTACTGGTAAAATCTGCAACAAATTGAGGAAAGAATGAACGTCTGAAGCCATGTGTGACTGATTCACTTCTGGCTGACTTTCTAATGTAACATACACAGCCTTCAAACCTGAGCAGGAATGTCAGAAGAGGGTGGTTCCTTGTCCTGTAGTGTGGTGTCAGTCTTTGGAGGACAACAGGAGAAGGGTGTGTTTTGTCCCATATTCCCGGTGGTATCATCTGAGGCAGGTTGCGGGTCTGGCCAGGCTGCCCGAATGGATGGAATGTTAAACTTCAGAGGTCTCAAAAGCACATTCTTCCACCGCGGGACCCCAGTTTGTCTTTTCTGGTTCCAGATTCACTCAATTATCCCTGACTGTTATAAACATTCCAGGACATTCCAGCAGCCCTGCACCGATTTTTCCACTCCAGCCAGAACGCGCCACCTTCACCCGCTCCGGAGGTGGGCAGAGGGGCCAAAACCTGCACTCAAGTAGAAGTACAGAAATGGTTATATAAAAGTGAGGAGGTTGACCCAATTAATGCTTTAGAAACTTAGATTGCCGCAGGGCTGAAATTATCCAAATGATTCCAGTGAAGGTGTATGGAGTTTAAAAACACAGAGGAGCACTTCCTGTATTACAACATGACATCACAGAGTGTTTTAAGTTTTAAAATAGAAGAATAGAATAAATATTCAAATATGCAGCCAAAATATGCAGGGTTTGTGTGTTAAACGTGTGAATGAAACAAAACCCAACAAACAACTCTTGGTATGTTTTTGATGAGGAAACAACATAGATCAGGAAACAGCGTAATATAGGCCTTTTGACTTACATTATTTGACTCATTTCTAATCATTAATCATCAGCTATGAAAAAGTTGTAATCTGGATTTACGTTTTACTCCTTAAAAAGATATTTCAACAAAACTTACATTACTTTTGCCTTTCTTCCCAGACATTTCACTGGCACACATGGGTTATCTTACAAATTATATACAATTAAGTTAAGAATTGACAGATCTGGGTTACAGTACTGCAGTGATATACGATTGCATATGTCGTAGACATAACTGAAATTGAGCTCATGTTTATACAATCACTCCCAAAAATATCACTTTAAATACACCGTAAAGGATCTCCCTATAGAAAAATATGAATTATTAACGTTGAGGGTTTTTTTCATTCACACGTTTAACACACAAACCCTGCTTATTTAGAGTTCTTGTCTCAAACAGAAAACACTCTGTTCTTCCTTGTGATGTTATGTGATAATACAGGAAGTGCTCCACTGTGTTTTAAACTCCAGTCATCTTCACTAGAATCATTTGGATTATTTCAGTCCTGGAATTGCCCATTTCTACTGAACAAAAGGTAAAAAGGTGGCTGTTAACTTGAAAACTGATGGAACAGAGCATTTTGATCTTGGGAGATGTAGACAGAGTAATAATGCAGGATTACTCAAATATGCATGAATGAAACAGCTCCTGGTATGTTTTTGAGGAGGTAACAGCATTGTTCACAAAGAGCTAATTTTGCATAACATAGGACTTTTAAGTGCGTTTAAGAATTAGTTTTAAAGTGCAGTGTCCTTAAAATGGAAACAGACAGTTCAAATAAATGTAAAATATTTGCCCAACTCAACCCAAACACCCTCACATGTCCAAGCCCAGACCTTACCACCATTGCTTTGTTTTTCCATCATTCTTCATGTGGAACGGACGGAGAAAGGATCCTCTATTTGCTTGCTATGTCCTCGCTCCATGCTGAGGAATTTGGGTTAGCTGAAGAAGCCCTCAGACACTGGAGGCACACCTGGCTGGTACATGTGCAGCTAAAAATCAAATAAAACAGCGCATGGAGAGACGCAGCTGCAGACGGACAAAGCAGTACCTTTTATTGGCCCAAAATGACTGCGATGATGAGATTATTAGTCCTCTATAAGTGACACAGATCTATATAATTACACAGGTGGCATATAGAGGATACACTGATATACATTTAATCACTGCTGTGAATGAAGTGGTGACATAAAACTACAAAATACAGCTGGGTCTTTCATGACACAATATTTTAAAGGCATCCTCTTATTAGTATTAACAGTTTAATAGGGGTTTATTTTATACACAGGTGCTCATATTATACTGCTATTGCTCAGATTTCTGCTGCAATGACTAATACTACCACCATTACTGTTGTGGAAATTATATTTGATGATAATCCATTTCTGAAGACTTGGAAATGATAAAATAGAAAGTATTTTAGACCATTATAAGAAAATTATGTGGTTACCTGGCCAGCCAGAACCACACACTTTACAAAGAACTTTACAATGACGAGTGGATGTAGAGTTGTATAGTGTCTCCCTGATTTCAGAGAGGATTAACCAATCAGAGATGCATTCACTGGCTGGTCAGGCAAACAAAGTGAATGTGTGGGTCACATGCTGAGGTGTGACCAGGCAGCCCCTGATGACAATCATGAGTTACTTTGGCCTTAAAATGTGGAATTAAAACAAGCTGTGGTACATTTCAAGAGAGAGCGATCTGAAAGGCAGCTGCGTTGTCTGATAATATCTATGTGTAAATACTATTGACATACCTATGGAGATTAACAAGCAAGATAGGACAAAAAGGTGTTACTTGAAAGGTTTTCTAGAATGTCTGCAAACCAAAATGATTTTAAAGATAAAACTAGAAAAGCACTCAGAGAGCGCAGACCTCCGCCAAGCAGCTCAGTTTTCAAAGTGATCCAGAATCCAGGATTTCTTCTGGATCATCACCAAATCATCTGTTGGATTTACCATTAGGAACATTTCCTAAAAATTTCATCAAGATCCGTCCATAACTTTTTGAGTTATCTTGCTAACAACCAAACAAATAAACAAACAGACAGACTCAGGCGAAAACATAACCTCCTTGGTGGAGGTAATAAAACATAATATTTGATTTTCCATTATAATTACTATCCACTTTGCAACCCCAAACAATTTCCAGTACATTAAAGGTCCTATATTACACAAAATGGACTACTGTGAGCTTTAAGCCATGTTAGAATGTTGTTACCTACACATCTGAGTAATCATTTATTATTAGTCTGACTACATCTCCAAAGCTCAAAATGTTCTGTTGCACCTTGTGATGTCATGTAGTAGTAGTTTGCAAGTTAACAGCTACTTTTTACCTTTTGTTTAGTCTAGATTGGAATATCCAGCTCTGAAATTATCCAAATGATTCTAGTGAAAGTGTATGGGGTTTAAAAAGTGGACCACTTCCTGTATTACCAAATGACATCACAAGGTGGAACAGACTGTTGGTTGAGAGAAGAACTCAGCCTAATTATGCAGGATTTGTGTGTTAAACATGTGTGAGTAAAACAAAACACAACTCCAGGTTTGTTTGTGATGACGAACCAACATTATAACATAGATCAGAAAACAGTGTAGTATGGGCCCTTTAATAGGAGATTTTAAATGTATACCAGTATGTCGTATTAGTAATAAGTAATAACCCTAACCCTAACCCTAACTTAATGGCATTGTTAATTAATATCTACAGAGCTAATTTATATAAATTATGTCAGGCAGTTACATAACTTTTTAAACAGTTAACGCAGGTTGTAGGTAAGTACAGCATAGACTGATTACACTGTGCATAAATTCTCATTCTCAAACTCACCTAGGCCATAAATAATTAGGAGAGGAATGGCAAAATGTTTCTCTGCAGCAGAGGATTACCATTTTGGAAGCGCTCTTTTGTCATTTTTGACAGAGGCATGAATTCCTCACATTTTTACAGTAACAGATGTGCGATTGTTACACAGTGGATGGATGCCTATGGAGCAACATGGAGTACATTCAGTTTCACATGAAAGTCTATATCTATTGGTCTCCATGAGGATGTTATTGCTTTGCCAGAAATGTTCCACAATGGCATCAAATGCATTTATCAGGAATTTATGCAATTATACGTGTTTTTCAGTGATTAAAAAACTGGTGAATGGCTTGCCTCTCCACAGATCTGCCCTATAACTTGACCTGGCGGGGTAACCTGCTTATCTCCATTTAAGAAAATAAGTTAAATGACATATTGTGGAACACTCCAGGCAAAGCAATAACATCTCCTTGGAGAAAAGCAGGTGGCGTGGCCTCCACCAAAAAAGTTACACAGTGCTCCTTTAATGTATCTAAAAGCTAGTAAATATGTTAAAAATGTAACACAATCGCCACAAGAAGAAAAAGTTTTATTTACTGGCCCCAATCGAATAAAAAAATGTTAACATATTCAGCAGTGAAGTCCCGAGTCAGCCAGCTCAGTAGATTATTTAGTTTAAATCTGGGACACAATGTTCAACTGTGTGACAGCTATTGATAAACAAAAACATTTCTGAGATTTCTGTTTCCGTTTAGCATCCATTACAATACATATTTTACTGTCAGCTTGGTTTCTAAACAGCAGACTTCCTGTGCTCCCTGACCTGCCGGCAGAAGGAAGTGTTGCTATAGTACAAACACTAAAAGTTATGGCATTTATCTTGAATATACCACATTGGAATCTCATGTTTACAAAAGCTGTCCTGTTCTACTTCATCAGGCTAAGGGCTTTCTTCTTAATGGGCAACTGTCTCCAAGTATATAAGTCCAAACATACTGTAGTACATGTAGCAGCGGTTTTCCAAAGATGAGGTCAAAAATAAGTCAGTAAGTTTTTAGCTGTTCATTTGCCCCAAGGTCCAGGAAAGCCCTCATATTACCCATAATATGTGCACCATGACCTTAGTGGAAACAATTAGACCAGGCAATTACTGGAGACGTAGATCCTTTGGAAATGTTGAAGTGAATCTAATTATGGAACAAAAAATAACGACTTTGATGACGTACAGTGACAGCCATGTTTCCTCTGAAGGGATATTTCATTTTAGAAAGCTTCACTGTATGTTTATGTTAATGACCTCATACATTTTTTTGTTTTGGCTGTTCACTTTCTGGGATCACCTTCCTTCTACAGTATTCTCAGCACCCTATACACTTTCACTTCAACCAAACTTTTCCTCGTGGCTTGCTCTCATTTAACGCTTATATTAATGTTATCCAATACCAACTTTCAAAATCTGAAAATAGAGAAATAAATAAGCTATATCCTATCCACCAAAGAGAGTCTAACGCACAAAACAAGCAGACAACTGTCATTTCCAAACAAAGATTTTGAGCTGGTGATTTATTATATGCAGGTCAAATAAAAGGTGCAGTATGTAACTTTTCTGGTGGAGGGTCTGCCACTTGCTCGTCTCCATGAAGGTGTTATTTCATTGCCTTGAATGTTCCACGTTATGGCTTTCAACAATCTGTTTTCACATAGACAAGCAGGGGATGCCATCAAGCCAAGTGACAGATCAGATCTGTGGAGAAGAGACACCATTCACGATGACCTATGCATTTGAATAAATGTTATGGCACATTCCAGACAACGCAATGACATATGCATAGAGACAAGCAGGTGACATGGCCTCTACTTCCACCAGGAAAATGACATAGTGCACCTTTAAAACACCATTTACAAAAAAGCCACAGACATTGAGTGGTATCAGCATCGGAGCAGACCACACTGTACACACAGCGACAAGCGCACGTGGGCCGAGACACACCCCCATCCCAAACAGGTCCATGCCCCTCTAGCACACCAACAGTAAGGTGGGAGACAGCGAGGCAAAATGTTTACAAGACGGCATTTCCTACAAAGTCAAAGATAGATCATTTACGCATTTTAAAGGTACTGGGGTTAGTAAAGAAGAGGGATACGCACAAACCTCAATACATCTCCATCTAGTGTTGTAAAGTGGAAGTTAAATCTTTATCCAGCATACCTCACTGTTATGCAAAAAAGACTAAACAAATAGCAGAACTGGTAGAACCATTCATCGTTATGCGCAAATTATAAGTTAATTGTTAACTCACCGGTCCCGTGGTGTTCTCCAGCCATTCTGTCTTTCGATATTTAGCTTATACAAAACCAAGAGCTTACACCCGATCTTGTTTAAATGTCGTCTTTAGGCATCAGTTACAATTTACGCATTTAAAATCCCACGTTTCATGACCGGAGAGTTCTATTTAGACTAAAGTACAGAGACCAAATGTTTGTCTCCCCCCACTAAGATGTCTAGTGGAAAACAGAATCACAAAACTCCAGCAGAACCCACTAACTCCCCCCGGTGAACAATATTGCGTGAAAAGTGAAATTAGGCATAAACGCGAAGGAATTTCCCCTTCCTTGAAGAACATATTTAACAAGGCTTTAAGCTGTCACAGGAATGCTTTGTGGTCTGTTGGCCAAAGGGAGAGAAATATGTTAATAATGTAGGCTACTGCCATACCAAATATGGCAATACTGTTACGTCTGAGCTCTGGTGCGCATCTGGAAACGCTTAGCTGCTCTGAATAAAGGCACTGCAGAGCCAGAAATAGACACTGTTAAGCGAATTTCTGCCCACACCTGGAAGACTCACAGAGAAAGTACTATTTTAAACGTGGCCACATAAGCATGCTGTTAAGGAACTTTTGGAAGACTTCAAATTCATCAACTAAAGTGACACACTCCATGCGTAAATGCGCACTAAACACCAATTGTCGCTTCATTCTCGCACGACTCATGTAAAAAAAAACACAACTTACTAATGTAAAAGACTTCTGCTTTATTCATTATAAAACGTTGCTCTTCACAGATGCTTTTGAATTGTAGAGAAGGAAAGCGAAGGAATGGACAAACAAGAGAGAAAAATGTGAGACGGAAAAGTGTGCTGAGATTGGATCCAGGGGGGAAAAATCCATTTGAGAGGAGATGGGAAGAAAAAAAAAATAGAAAGCTTTAGACAGGGTGGAGCTTAGGTCTTGGATGGAAAATGCGCCGAGAAACATTCCTGGCATAGTTTGGGAACAGTTCAGCAGGCAGTCCAGAGACGACGTCAGCTCCCCACAACCGTATATAAGTCCGGAGGTGGCCGTGCTTCAGCAGACTGCAAGCGCTTTACCCAGAGCCTCAACTACTCTAAAGCAAGGAGCCTTTAACACGAGACTACGACGCAAACATACCACGAGACGAGACAGACGACGTGTGAAGGAATTTACGGATTCATTTGAAGACCGCTTCCCATTTTGAACAGGATTTGGACAAGACGCAAGACATTTTTTCCAACATGCTGATGCTTAGTGTTGCCGTTTTCTTAATTGGGAGCCTCAACCTGGTGAGTTTTTATAACGTGTGCTTTTACAGTGACTACTATTGACTAAAAGTGAGTGAAAGTGGTGTGATAACGCGTAGCTTTGCTGTTTGGTTGCGCAGGTTCTTTCCTCTTCTTGCCCTGCTGTGTGCGAATGTCCACGAGAGATGCCCAAGTGCGCACCCGGCGTGAGCGTGGTCCTGGACGGCTGTAGCTGCTGTAAAGTGTGCGCCAGGCAGCTGAACGAGGACTGCAGCCTGACTGAGCCTTGTGACCACACCAAAGGGCTGGAGTGCAACTTCGGAGCCAGCTTTGCTCTTGCTACAACCCGTGGCATATGTCGAGGTATGTACAAAGACCTTTCTTTTCTAGTTGTTGAATGTATAGTACAATTACTTTTAATTACAATTAGTGTAAATAAGGAGTAGTTAGTAAAGTATTGGGATCTGTATACTTCAACAGAATGGAATGTAGCTGGGAGGAAACTTTAGTCTAAACCTCAAAGTAGACAGACAGACAACCTACTGTGGAAAGAGACCCGTTAACAGCCTGAAGAATTTCACAGTTTAACTGATCCTTATCTGGCAGCCATGTGATGTCTTGAGCAGAAGTCTTGGAGCAGAGCAGGAAAGAATAACATTCCTTTGCTTGTGTTTTCTTTCTCTGCAGCCAAGTCAGAGGGCAGACCCTGCGAGTACAACAGCAAGATTTACCAGAACGGAGAGAGCTTCCAGCCCAACTGTAAACACCAGTGCACATGCATCGACGGGGCAGTGGGATGTGTCCCACTGTGCCCACAGGAACTCTCTTTGCCCAACCTGGGCTGTGCCAACCCAAGACTGGTCAAGGTGCCAGGCCAATGCTGCGAGGAGTGGGTGTGTGACAACACCAAGGAGATAGACATCCTGGAGAAGATCTTTGGCAAAGACCTGCTGAATGAAGAGCTGGAAAAAGACCTCACCAACAGAAATGAGCTCATTGCAATTGTCAAGGGTCGTCTAAAGTCTCTACCAGGTAAGAAACCAGACTAAGCTTTCCTGAAGTTTTATGAGGAAAGAGTCAGTGGCAAAAAGCTAATAATGTTTTTTATTTTTATAATCACAGCATACAGACAACAGCCTGAGGTACAGATGTTTGACAACCAGAAGTGCATTGTCCAAACCACGCCCTGGTCTCAGTGCTCCAAGAGCTGTGGAACAGGCATCTCCACCAGAGTGACCAACAACAACAGTGAATGCAAGTTGGTCAAAGAGACCAGGATCTGTGAAGTGCGTCCATGCACACAATCACCTTACTCAAGTCTCAAGGTAAGCTCAAGGCACCATATTCTGAAGAGATAGGGACAGACTTATGAGATAATCCAAAGACAAAGTTTTCAATCAAAGTCTAATGTTGAATTCTTTTTGGTTTGTGTTTTACAGAAAGGCAAAAAGTGCAGCAGAACAAAGAAATCAAGCCAGCCAGTGAAATTCACCTATGCCGGGTGTTCAAGCCTCAAGAAGTACAGGCCCAAGTACTGTGGAGCCTGTGTGGATGGCAGATGCTGCACCCCCCACGACACCAGAACCATCCGGGTCAAGTTCCGCTGTGAAGATGGCGAGACCTTCAACAAGAACATCATGATGATAGAGTCCTGCAAGTGCACTTACAACTGTCCCCATGCCAACGAAGCCTCTTACCCCTTTTACCGCCTCTCCAATGACATCCACAAGTTCAGAGACTGAGCACAACTGGTGGACAACCCCACTCACCATTGAAAGAAGGGGTGTAAATAGACTTTCAATTGACTACCAACTTCTTGTTGTAACTAGATTCCCAAGGAATTGTGGGCTTACATCATGAGGACTTTATGAAGTGCACTGTTTGCTGTGACTTTCAGCATTCTTACTACCAACTGCTTCATATTAATGGAGCATCATGAGTAGCTTCGTTATGGAGCAAGATGTAACTAATATTTGTACATGTATCTTAGTCGCTGATATCAATTCACTGTGTATATTTTGATCCTTTACATTTGGCCAGGACCCAAACTGTAGACTTGTGTGTGAATATGAAGATATGCACATGCGCAATTTCAATTAGCAGACCATCCTTAAAGTTTCTCAATAAGACATCAAAATGTTTCCCCTTGACTTGTTTGACAAGTTTGTGGTTTCATTTTCTTCATGACGTGGGCATTACTGTTCATGTTTTGTGGCAGCTATTGAACTTCCTGAACAAAAAAGACAAAGCGAAACATGTCAAAGGATGAATGAATGTTTTTATTATTGTTATTAATATTATTTATCAAAAGTGTAGCTACTTTATTTGAATATTAAGTGTTATACTGGAATAAATTGTAAAATTGATTTAATTTTATATGTTACAAATAAAACTGATTTATTTATGAAATAACCCCACTGTCTCACTTGCGTTTATCTTGCTATGAAACAAAGTACAGTGCTCACATGGGGAAGGTTCTTTGCAATGTGTTGTATCTACAAAATGATATAACATGAGGATTTTCTGTGAAATTCAGACAGACAGAGAAGGGTCAGTCTGTTCTTATATAACAAAGTCTCTACTGACTTTGTGTGCTTTGGAATGCCATTCTGAAATGCACTGGCTAAGCCATACTCTTGACTGCTTCTGAGAGGGGAAAAAAAGATTAAGTCCATGAGTAGCAATGAGTATGGGACAATGCCAAGAATCTTAAGTGCTGCACTGAATGGGCTGGGATTAGACACCATGCAGGACACACAATGACTATTATTGTTTACAATCAAGTTGTATGAACAGACCACATTCCTGGTTAAGCTTTTTCACACGTAGCGTTCCCAAAATGACCCAATTCATTAGCAGCAACTGAAATAAAGGGAACACGGTGCTCTGGCCTCAACTGGCTCTTGGAGTACATGTTCACTAAACAGTTGTAAACAGCCCTGAAGGGAAGGAAAGAATCCATGTGCTAAATTGTAAGAATTATTAATACAAGTTAGCATAAGATCATATTGCAGCAACATGAAAGGCACTTTCTATTTTTAAGTCCACCTGTGTCTAAACTAGGACCATGTGTCTTTAAAAGCACTTTTACCATCTCTGGGAATCAAATTAACCCTTGTGTTATTTGTCTTTGGTTTGGGTCTGATGACAGATGCTTGCACCTGGTGCAAAATACCAACAGTACAGTTTAAGAGGGTTAGAGGAGCAGAGCTCAGGGGCAACCACAGGGAAGGCTTTCTTTTTTTGATCCAGGTAGAGGGAGCGGCTCAGGAATGCAGCAGTGGCTCAGAAAGCAGACATCCTGATGGGCGGCAGATGTTGGAAAATATTTCTGAGCAACATGTTCACTTTAGCTATGAAGACTTTCCAAATATACACAAACACTCCCAAGCAGTAGATTATATTCACAGAGCCATTATAACGCTCCAGTTCTACCTGAAAGCCTGTCTATATGAAATGCTTGTTACATCAGTATAACTGTGGGGAAGTGCTGGAGGAAACAGCTCCACACCATAATAAGAGACTGAATAAACTATGGTCTTTGATTGAGCTGTGCATACAGCACAGGATGTGCCCACTGAAGTTGTGCACATTCCTCACATGAAAGTTTTACCTAATCACAAAGATGAGCCATGTCTGGAAGCAGAGACACAACACTCCCAGAGTGCCCTCTTTGCTGTGTCCTGTTCACTGGCCTCAGGGGAGAAAGTGCTACTTTTAGCCCTTCTTAGTGGACTGTCATTTGTCTTGTTAACACAGTGCAGCTAACTTGGTTATGCAATGGTGTCTGTATGTTATGTGAGCAGTTCTTTCGGTCATCCGTGGCATTCCTTCATAATGCACTGACAGGCTCTCTGTCCCGCTGTCTAAACTCTCTCCAAGAGCCAAGGGATCACATTTATTGTTGGAAATAAACTGTGAAGTCCGGGCAACGCTGGGCCAACCTGTAAAAACTATTGCTCAGACACAGAGACAAACAAGCCTCTCACACACAGGCGCCATGCAATTAAATCACTCAGCAGCTACCTCATTCCCTTAACCCAGAACTGTTTATATGACAAAGACATTAGCATTAAACCTTCATCATGGACCATGTAATGCTACACAAACAGGAGCTTGCAGCAACAACACTGGTCATTACTAAAACCTGGAGGCTGTACTGCACTGATGTCAGCTCTGTAACCTCAACTGTAACTAGGCATCAGAGGGCCAAGAACCAGAAGGAAGGTTTGAGGTACTTCAAATTTTACTGGCACCCTCTGCTGGACAAAGTAAAATACAGCAATATCAAAGTCTTCGTAACTTAACAGATTTTTTTGACATGACAAATTTGGGTGTTGCTCGAACACCATGGAGAAACTAAATTAGAAATGCATTGGAAGAGTGACGTAAACCTTGTAACACACCCATCAAATCTCTATGTGAAGTTACATAAGGGGAGCAGTTGAACTTGACTGACTGTCCCCAGAGGGCTCCGGGTGGCTACCTCACTCCTTATTTACCCGCCACAGGCTCAACATTGATGGGAGAGGCGTCTCACTTTAAGGCTGAGTGATTATGGAAAATATCTGATTGATTTTTCAGATAAACATTACAATTACATTTGCAAATTATGAGTTGAAGTCTATTCAAAGTGAACATTTTAAAGGTGCACTGTGTAACTTTTCTAGTGGAGGGTCTGCTCGTCTCCATGGTGATCGTATTGCTTTGACTGGGATGTTCCACAGTATGGCATTAAACAAATATATCTTGTATTTATTCAATTACAAGTGTTTTTATTTCCCAAAACTACAACAAAAACACACACTATTTCTGTGAGCAGGTCCACTTCTCTATTGATCTGACCTGTAACATGACCTGGTAATGTGGCCTGCTTGTCTCCATGGAGATAGTCAAATTAAATGCCATACTGTAGAAGATTTCAGGAAAAACAACATGGAGTCAAGCAGGTGGCGGGCCCTGTACCAAAGTTACACAGTGCACCTTTAAACACCTTAAACATGTCTACTATTGACATTAGAGATACAGGTGCCTTGACAGTTTACAGGTGAGATCTGTGACCCTGCTCATAGTTTGAATGCATGTTTTTAAAGGTATTTTTGAGCAATAAAAACACCCTTAATTGAATAAATGCATCTTATACAAGTCTAATACCATACTGTGGAACATTACAGGCAAAGCAATAGCATCTCCATGGTAGCGGACCCCCAATCTGAAAAAGTGATAAAGTGCACCTTTAAACAATTGCGATTTACCCATTACGACCATTTGAAATGCGATTTCATTGTGATTAATCTTGCAGCCTGCCCTACGTCTCACTTGAGCTTAGATGGTGTTGGAAGTGAAGGCGTTTTAAAAGGGGGCACCGAGCGTCAGCAGCTGAGATAATGTTGGCACAGTTCTAGTTCAGACTATTGTCCAATCAAGTCACATCATCAGTGAGCAGTGACCTAAGGTCTCTACACTCCTATGGGGCCATTTAGCGTTTTAACTGCAGGGTTTGACTCCTGGATGCTACAGTGACTTTTATTGGACTTTAATTGAATCATTGACTGTGTGCTTGCATTGTCTACTTTGTGAATGTTTCTTATTTGTGTGATTTCAAGACAAATCTGTTTCAATTTTACAGTGTCTTAGGCTACTGAGTAATTGACTACAAAATAAAACACAAAAAATGGTATTCTGATATGAAAAGTTATTTCTAGGGCAAGCTGATCAAGCCTTTGTTACTCTTATCAGTAAATGTATAAACAGTATTAGCATTTCCACTACACCAATATTTCAATATATCAACATTTCAATTTGCTTTTCTGGTTTATAAGTAATTTTTGAAGATTTAACTCAAATTCTAACACTTATAACCATAGCAATAGAGGAAATGACTTCATGAATTAATTCCAAAAATAATATTTCCCAGAGATTTGTGTTGTAACAGTGGATTCATGTGAGATGATACATAACAATTCCAGCCTATTCCCAGTGATGTGACACGTAAGCCTTTACTCTTTCTCCCCCTAACAGCTTTACCAACCCTCCTGGCTGAAGTTACACCATCATGAGAATCTTTGAGCAGCAGTGGGTCTTTTAATCAGCAATTTGCCAACATTTCTGTGAAACTCAAGTGACATGAATGATGTATTTTCCAACTCTTGTGTCTGCCCCATGCTGGGTAATTGCTGCCTGGTTTCCACTGCAGAGGACTAAGGGCGAGTAAGGCCTAAATCATAAAATCACCTCCTATTCTCTCTTCAAATTCAGATTTCTTATATAGCACCCCTTTAAAACAATGTACATCTTTTTAAAAGGGTGCTATGTAACTTTTCTGCTGGAGGTTCCATCTCTATCTGTTATGTGTAATGTTTCTCTGTATGGCATTAAAATATATTTTCTTTATGCAATTACATTGCTTAAAAAATTAGCAAGGTCAGCGAGGTCTTCCCTCCTCAAATCTGACCTGTATCTTAACCTGAGGTCACCTGCTGGTCTCCATGGAGACAGATAGGTTGAATGCCATCCGGTGGAACATTCTAGGCAAGGCATGGGAGATTATAAAAGTTGAAGCAACAAAAAACCCTATGTCTGTGTCTTAAGAACAAGAATAATTTATAGCAATACAATACAAACACAACCAGGAACAAATTGGGTTTAGCAAAACAGTTTATGTCTGAGCATAGACCTTAGGAACACAATGGATCATCTCTAACTACAGCTAGTCTAACTGATAGAAAGCAGCAGGCGATGCAGTGGATAACTTCATCTTATTGTCTGTTCCAAGTCAAAGCTACCGCCTACTTTTTTCAGGAAATAATCTGGTTAATAATGAGAGAAAAAATAAGACTTTCAAAAAGTTATACAACTACCACAACTACAAGAAACTATAGTTGTGTACTACAGTAGTGTTCAAAATAATAGCAGTCCAATTTGACTAACCAGATTTATCCACATTTTTAGTATATTTTATTGTTATTGCTACATGGCAAACAAGTTACCAGTAGGTACAGTAGCTCCTGAGAAAACAAATAGCATTCTTGATATGCAGCTCTTAAGGTTGAGTTGAAAGGGGTGTGTTAAAACAAATAGTGTGGCATTCAATCAGTAAGGTCATCAATTTTGTGACAAAATGGTTGTGAATCAGATGGGACCAATTAAAGGATGAAGCCAGTACTTTTTGAACATGCATTTCTCTTTGAAAAACTGAGGAAAATGGGTCGTTCAAGACATTGTTCAGAAGAACAGCGTACTTTGATTAAAAAGTTGATTGGAGAGGGGAAAACTTATAAAGAGGTGCAAAAACTTATAGGCTGTTCAGCTCAAATGATCTCCAACGCCTTAAAATGGAGAGCAAAACCAGAGAGATGTGGCAGAAAACGGAAGACAACCATCAAAGTGGATCGAAGAATAACCAGATGGCAAAGGCTCAACCAATGATCAGGTCCAGGATGATCAAAGACAGTCGGAGTTACCTGTAAGTACTGTGACAGAAGACGTCTGTGTGAAGCTAATCTATTTACACGAATCCCCCGCAAAGTCCTTCTGTTAAAAAAAGGCATGTGCAGAAAAGGTTACAATTTGCCAAAGAACACATCAATTGGACTAAAGAGAAATGAAGGAACATTTCGTGGACTGATGAGAGTAAAATTGTTCTTATTGGGTCCATGGTCTACAGACAGTTTGTGAGACGACCCCCAAACTCTGAATTCAAGCCACAGTACACAGTGAAGACAGTGGAGCATGGTGGTGCAAGCATCATGATGTGGGTGTGTTTCTCCTACTATGGTGTTGGGCCAATCTGTCACATACCAGGGATCATGGATCAGTTTGCATATGCCAAAATACTTGAAGAGGTCATGTTGCCTTATGCTGAAGAGGACATGCCCTTGAAATGGGTGTTTCAACAAGACAATGACCCCAAACACACCAGTAAGCAAACAAAATCTTGGTTCCAAACCAACAAAATTAATGTTATGGAGTGGCCAGCCCAATCCCTGGACCTTAATCCAATCGAGAACTTGTGGGGTGACATCAAAAATGCTGTTTATGAAGCAAAACTAAGAAATGTAAATGAATTGTGGAATGTGGTTAAAGAATCTTGGAGTGGAATAACAGCTGAAAGGTGCCACAAGTTGGTTGACTCCATGCCACACAGATGTGAAGCAGTTATAAAAAAAACTGTGGTCATACAACTAAATATTAGTTTAGTGATTCACAGAATTGCTAAATCCTAGAAACAAAGACGTTTGTACAAAATAGTTTAGAGATTGTAAAGTCAACGGCAGACACTGCTATTTTTTTTAACCACCACTTTCAACTGATTACCCAGTTGCACAGCCTTAAGAGTGACATATCATTAATGCTGGGTCTTGTTTGTTTCCTGAGGAACTACTGGTACCTACTGGTAACTTGTTTGCCATGCAGCATAAAAAATATACTAAATACCTGGATTTATCTAGTTAGTCACATTGGACTGCTATTATTTTGAACACCACTGTATGTGCGTCCAAGAACATTAACATTTGAGAGACAGTCCCATAGAGATGCCTTATTTTGTTGTTTGCTGAGGACATTATAATACTTACATGACTGCAGGCCTTGCCCTTGGCAACAAATGCCAGTTGCGAACATTAAACAAGCAATTTTGAATTATAACAAAGCAAGATATTTGCACAACTGTTATAGGTTTTACCATTATGAACTATGATCACTGATAATGTAAACAATGCTTATTTACTTGAGTAAGGGTTTCTTTCTATACGTTTAACAGTAAAGCACATTCAGATCCATAAACTGGCGCAGGACAAGTTTGAAAAAACCTTGAAAAATTTGGGAGGAAACAACATATAAAAATACAAGGTCTTAAGGTTACTTCAAAATGGAATAAAAAAAACAACAACACTTAGCTAGACAGAGACCACATGGAACAAAGAAATCACTTCCTGATTACTTACTCATTATGGGGATTGCCGGTGATCACAGGGGCTAAACCGTTCTGCGGGCGCACGAAACCACTGGTGCTGAGGCCTGGTGACCTCCTTTAGACCTATGGGCATTCAGATGTTAAGGACTATAGTTTTCATTATCCCACTGAATGAATGACGCAGTATTTGCAACTTACATGTGCAAAGTGTACTGATACATTTAAGAGCTGAGAAGAAATAACATTGCACAAAAAAAAGCATACACTTGTTAAATTTCCAATCTCTTCCAAGCTTAGTATGAAGTTATAGGAAAAGTATATAGACTCACTACATGTACGCATATTTTTCTCACCTTAATCACAGTGTAATAAAAGGGTTTGCTTTGGTGTAACAAAGTTCACCAGTCTTTTCTGAGGGCTGACACAGACCTACATGCTGAAGCATATCTCATAATACCAGCTTGCACACAGTATAATTATCTTATGGCCACCAAATTAAGACTAATTGAAATCTAAAAACAGTTGAAACTTCCAAAAGGGCAATTTAGGTGAATTGAGCATTATTGCACATGCCTGTATTCCACCCAATAAAAGTGTATTTTAAGGGAAAAGAAAAAGTACAGCTTTTGTGTGGTTGTTTTGAGAAACTTTATTGAGCTGGAAAATTAAGACAGTTAGCCTTAAGTGGTGGTGTCAACTCAAAACCAATCTAACAGCTGTGTCAGCAAAATACCAACCCACAGCTTTGACTTCATAGTGCAAGAATTGAGTTAACTATCATAATATCAGATCTTTATGTAATTAAACTAGACTAACTTAAGATACTTTTATAAATCTTTGGAAGGTACAAGAGTTACATTTGACACACTTTTAATAGATATGCTGTTACATAAAAAGAAATGAGTGACCTTAACTGTACATAATGACAGAATATTGACAGGCACATGTCCAATATGACTGAGAGGCAGAGTTCTTCTGTATAGACGGACACATTCTGTGTGAGCTCATTGCTGCTGATGCAAAAGAGTGGAAACTGCGTCATCGCGGGGCAGACATCAAAAGCACAGCGTCCACAGGGGTTAATGTCCAGCGGATGGGTTATAAAAACACTGCTATGAACACAGGCCCCAGCAACTGGCCGCATCACCAGTTATTACTGGCACTGTGTTGTGGTAATGAACGGACACCAGTTAAGAATGCTCTGTGTGCAGGCCTGCATGCGTAAGCATATTCACACATGAAAGGTGTGAGAAAAACGAGAATGTCCACGTCAACATTTATTAGCTGATGGAAAGCAGAGACTGATGCCTTAACTGAAGCTTTACAGGGACTCAGCAACTCAGCGTTGAAAGACTAATATGGCGGGGGTGTCCAGCAAATCACCTCTCCTTCCATTAACGTTTGAGATACACATGCATATATACAAGTATTACCCTTGTGTAAGAATGCAACAACAAATTATATCTTATTTAATACAGAAGCATGGCTCCTCCCTTTACATGACATTTATTTAGAATGTATGTAAAATTATATTTTAAATCACTGAAGAAATGATGTTCAGTAAACCATTATCAATGTCAGTTCTGTTGGCCCCTGTATCTGGCTCCACACAAATGAAAGCAGCTTCAGCTGATCCTGCTCATCACAGACAAGTCTGAACTGGACAGAGGGCCTAGCTGCACCTCACCCTCAGTACACTGTGTGCCACGAGGAGCACCAGACAAGTCTGTTATCGTGCAGGTACTGGTCTGGTCAGTACTGCTCCTCCCGCTGTTGCCTTCATTCTGGTTGTTGACTACATCTTCCACACAGTTTTCTACCACATCCTTTGACACATCCATAGGCACCTTTCCCTCTTCAGTCAATCCTTCACTTGCATCAGAACTCTCATCAGAGGAACTACTTTCTTCATTCTCATCACTGCTTTCTGTCACTTCTCCATCCTCCCTCTCTTTCTCTCCCTCTTCTCGTTTTGCCCGTTTTGCTTGTGGCGAGCTGATTTCCGATGTTCCAGTGCAGACGGTTTTTGTAGATGAACTTCTCTCAGCCTCATCATCTTTGAGCTGGTTCACTCTCTCAGTGGTATTACTGGTGTTTGAGGACTGTTCTGCTGAAAGAAAATGAATATTTGAACATAAACTTTGAACAAAACATTTCAGCGCACATGAAATTAGTTGAATTCTATCCCAACACGATAATTACTATATCATACTATATGTTCGCTATATGAAAGCTGGATCAACATGTTTTCGGGCTCAGTATTTATTGTGTGTATATTTTCTTTGTAAAAGTGGACAGATTCAGGGAATTTTTGTTTCAATACAATTACATTTGGGATGTAAAATAAGTTAATTCTCTATGTCCAATTATAGTTTCATTCTGTTATTTATTTGTTGCAGCTCATGCTTCTTAATGATACTGTCTATTGGTTTACTGGGATTATCTTTATTATCATTATTACAGTGTCGTAGTGTCGTATAAAGTAGTTTCAGTATTAACTTTTATCACAGTATCTCTGTAGTAATATATCATGCTTCGAAATGTGTTATCATGACAGGCCTACCCAACACAAATGCACAAGAGATGGGTGTAATGCATACATGCTGAAAATGTTACAGCTGAAGGCTTGTGCTAACAGCAACAGAAAGCGTGTAAAGAGATGCTAAGAAAGATGACGTATTCTTTGGCTCCATGCTCGTTCCACAATGAGGCCGTGTGCCAAGTAATTAGTTATGCAACAAAATGAAAAACTCTGAAACGACCACTAGAAAATGTTAATTGTGAGTTATAAGCAATTATTCCCAAATGCCACCTCCCAGGAGACTGAGAAGTTACAGAATGCATGCATCCAAAAAGTTCCATTACTCGTATGGACAAAACAGAAACAGATCCCAACTAGTTTTCTTAATAAAACTGTTAGAACGTAGCAAATGTTTTTTTGCATCCAAACACAAATACACCGTAGTGAATATAGATGAGATGTTGTAATGCAAGTATGAAATATATTTGGCCAATATTTGCAGTTTTTAGAAAATCAGCTATCAGCCTTAAATATCCAGCACAGGCCAATATTTTGTTCTGGCTGAGCTGCTGCCTAAAGAGTACACACAAAGCTTTATTTGAACACTGCTTAAATGTGACTACATAGCCCTCTTGAAGGTTTGTGATTAAAAAAAAGGGGCTGTACATAAGTTTTTTGTAAATTAAAATGACATAATTTGGAGAAAATAAATCAAAATTGACCCTACAGATCAGACAAAAAAGCAGAGTTTACTGACCATCAGCTCTGGATTCTAAACGATCAGCATTGGCAACGGCCATGGAAAAAACCTCGTCTAACCACAACATATCACAAGTAGCATTTTTTTTTTTTTTTTTAAATGTGTACAACCGTAATAATTGTGAGGGCTACTATGCTAGCTTTTGGTGATGTTATTTCACTGCACTTATTTGGGCGAGAGAAAATAGAGATTATTTTTAGTACATATAGCTTTCCAAGAAGTTCTGCCACTGCCCTTATCCTAACTGGATACATACGGTTACTGTGTCCAGTTGCTAGTTATCACTTCCTTCATATGTTCCCAGGGCTGGCATGTGCCATTATCAGGAAGTTTTGATGGTTAACATAATAAAGAAGGACTGTGGCACCAAAGCTTTATCAGTACAAAACACTCTTAGACTAAAATTATCCCATTCGTCATTCTGGTGGTCTGGACCTGACTGGGTAATGATAGAGGGCTGAGTGTGGTCTTGTATAGTCATACTAATGAGAAATACAGTTACACCACATCCTATACTGTCCTCATGTAACTTGATAAACTTTTTTGCTACTTATTTAGAATTTTTTATTACCATTTATATTTTTCTCTTTGTCATTATAATGTATTGTGATGTGTGAGCTACTGTGACCAAGTGGTTTCCCTTGTGGATCAGTAAAGTTTGTCTAAGTCTAAGTCAAGGGTTATAGTTATTGAAAACACTTGCATTCTAATCTGTCATTTAACAGATCAGAGGACCAGTGTTAAAGAGAAACTCATGTTTGATCCTCTTTCTGGCTGTGGCTGCTGTTGAGGTTAAGCTGGTGAGAGTGATGCTGAACAGAACACACTCATTTCCGTTGGGTTGGTGTTGCCATAGTGAAAAATAAGAGCTGGGAGTCTAAAAGTCTCAGCTGGAGAAAGCAGGACATGATACAATGCAGCTGGAATCACAACAGTGGATAGCGGCGGAGTTTCAGACTTCTGGATCTATTAAGACTTCGCATATATCATGTACTCTTAGCTGCTGAAAATGGTGAAGTTTGAGCTTCAGTAGCGCTTGTTGAAAACACTGTTCATAATTCAAAGTCAGATAAAAGTTTGAAAGTAATACATTCAGCTGGCTCTAAAACAATCGCCAGTTTAGGTTCATTGAGGATCGACTCCTTCAAGGTTAAGGTTGTGGAACTGAACAACTGTAATCAATGCAAGATCCAATCGCTTCAAATTGTAGATGATCAGCTTTAAGCAATGACAAAAGTATTGTTTATGTTAATAAAAAGATTAAAAATCATATTTATTAGTTTTAATACAAAAAAAATCAAACTGAATAGAAAATCGCAAATCTTTTTCTTTAATGAATGATGTTTGTTTGATATATTGGCCAGTTCTAATCAGGGCTGTCCAGAGTGTATCGAGTTTCAAATTAGGAATTAGGAAATAGGACTCGTAAATACAGTCCAATGCAAGAATAAATGTATTTTCCATTATGAGAAACATTAAAGAAAGAGATATTTCTTAGTTAGTGTTATTAGTATTATTGGAGAATATTATAAGCATAAGCAGTGCTGCGCAAGAAATCACAGAGTAAGATGTTTTACCTGGTCCCTTCAGTGGATAATCTTCCCAATGATCTTTTAGTACAACGTGCAGTACAGGATACTCTATTATGGATTTGTAGCTTAGGTTTTCCCTCAGGCTCTTGTGGAGATCCAACTCATGGTACCTGTACAATGGAAAAAATAATGAGCAAACACAATGTTAATTCCAAGAACAAGAAATCCATTGAACTATAATAACTGACAGCTAAATAGAGCAGATTATGTCTTCACCATGGCACCTGTTAGGGTGGGGAAATATTGGGCAACAATCTCTCCATACTGATCGAATGTTGAGTGAGTTTGTTGATTTCTGAAGCATTTCTAAGCTCCATGGACACTGACAAAATAAGAACTATGAACTCACAGTAAAAGAATAAGGAATAAGTGAGGAAAGCTTTAAAAGATTTGTTTGATTAAAAACAAATGCAGTTTAACAAAAAATATGAATATAAGAGCTGAGTACAATTATAACAACACAACAACAAACAATATAATTTGATTACACATTGCACATTGTTATCCTTTACATCTAACTGGTGCGAGTGGCCTTGGACTAGGGGAGGAAGTAGTACCGTTTACCCAGGACCCAGTGTAGGGAGGGGCCCTTTACAAAGACTGTAATGTGCATTTTTCATTAGACAACATGTAGTGCAGCCCCACCAAAGGCCACCCAGGGACCAGAATGTGGTGCTACACCCCTGACTGGAGTACAAGGCTATTACAAGATATGGATGAGACCATTTAAAAGATGGATTATAGTTGAATTAATGATTGCATCTGCTTTCTATTAAGCTGGAAAGTACAACTTCAGCAGGACTCGATACCATCTCTCAGACACTAGTAGCACGGCTCATTCCTGCTCATCCTTGTACAGAATGACATCAGTCTTGTTCTGTCATGTATTAGGGATGGTTGTAAATCACTGCAATAACAGTAATCTGGACCCTCCCGGGACACATGTTCACTCAAGACATTGGAAAACCATTGAGCTTAGACTGTCAGCTCCTAAATACTACTTGATGGAGAACTGGATGTACAGAAACTGGCACCAGTCCCACCAAGATGTCAAGAGCATGATGGAGTGTGGATTGCTGATATATTGTTTGTTATGGTGAATGTAACTGTTGCTGCCTATGTAGACACCCACTCCACAGGCCAATTGAAGCACTGTGCTATTACACTTGACATTTATAGGCCTTCCCTGAACCCCACCCTCCTGGAAGAGAACTGAGGGGGGCTTAAGATCACTTTACATGATACCACAAATAAATATTTGTTTGGGCTAACACCTCCCACACCTCAGGATATGGAGATAGGGGATCAAAACAAAAACAAAACAGAGTATATTTAGAAATAAATAAGTTGAAAAAGTCCTGACCTAAAAATTCTTGTCAAATGAAGTGAAAGGAGGAAATTCTGAACAGTAAAGAAGAAAAAATAATGCTATAACTATATGCTATATTAATGACATTGGATATACAGAACTTGTAAATGTACAAGTTTACGTTTATGATATTTGAAAGTACAACATTATTTATACAACAACACTGTGATTGACTCCAGTATTACCAGCCATCATTTAATGGCATGTGTGCTATTTGAAAATCAACCTGTCCAGAGACTACAATTTTGGTATAACCTGCCACAAACATATTACCTCTTAAATAGGTCAGTGTTTTTATGTGCATTGTCCCTGGTAAATAAGCAAATAAACTACACTAACCAGCATAGGACACGCGCTTAAAAAATATAACAATTAAAGTTAGTACATCTACAGCACAGATATGTGAATGTCTTTAAATATTTACAAAATTGAAAAATGCATTTCAATCTTGTCCCTTTATCCAAAACAAATGAGTGGAACTTTGAGATATTTGGCATAAACAGCTTTTGAGGAGAACATGGCAGCGTTTACAGAAGCTCCCGGTGGTGTCAGAATGTTCAGATTCAGGCTGTTTTTAAAGGGATGGGCGCCTATGCCAAGAACACTGCCACATCTGGTCCATATAAAATGTACTGGTGAATGAACAGTAGGCATCCCATGTTCTCTTCAGGGAGGGTCTTGCTGTTTCCTTTACAGCAGCTGAGAGCCATCAGTGCTGGTGTTAAAGTGAGAGGAAACTGTTCCAAAGACAGAACAGATATTATTCTGTTATAGATAACGTGCAAGGCATCGGGCCCAGTTTATGTGTACCAGTGTTTTCCATGTTTGTAAGAACAGACCACACAGGAAAACAACAAGTCAGACTCATTGTGCAAAATATAAAGCATACGAATAAACCACTTTTGATGCCTTAAAGAAAGTTATATCTATTTCAGTTTAGGAAAAGACAGTTCACACATTTTGGATCAAAGCACAATGAAGGAATAGGCAAGTAAAATTACTAACAGATAAATTAGGTGATTTTGATTAGACTCATTTGAGGCAAGATCTTGTAATGTACTGAATGGGCTTGCATCTCTACAAATCTCCTGCTTGTTTGCATGGTAATGTTATTCCTTTGGCTATAATAGTCCACAGTATAGCATAATTTGTTGTTCCAAATTATGGTTTTAATGTTTTATTTCTGTGGAATCATGCAGGTGATTTGCCACCTCCAGAAAACGTTAACGGTTACAGACATTTTAGGACAAATACACCATCAGATTTCACAACTCAGGAGGCAAAAATAGAAACTTAAAATAATAATAATAATAATAATAATAATAATAATAATAATAATAATAATAATAATAATAATAATAATAATAAATCAAATGCAGTTGGATTTTTTTTGGTGAATTTAAATGAATTGTTCATGTTCAATTAATAGCAACTTGTTTTTCCTACAACCCAAAATCAGTCCAACTTTGCAGGAGAGCAGAGGAAGCATCTGCAGCTCAAAGACTTCAAGTTGAGCATAGCTTTAGGGTGAGCTGAGGGAGAGCAGAGAGAGAGTGAAGAGGCTTAAGGACAGGTTTGCCTCAAATATGTGAGGGAAAGTACTACTGAGGACACAAACACAAATGTCTCCAGGGCCTACAAAACAGAGGCTCAAAAGCAGATTGTGAGCTCTCCTTTTCTGGCACCAAACCTATAAACAAGCTCTCATCTGCTGACACGTCAACAAGCCATGTTATCGCTGGGATTAGGTGGGTAGTAAGAAAAATACTGTTATGTAAAGTGGTTGGGCATCTACTGGATACAGGAATGGGATTAAATAAATAACATGGGAAAAGAGAAACTGCAGAATTCACAAAAACTTCTGTATTGTTAAATGTCCCATATTATGCAAAATGGACTTGCCTGAGCTTTAAAACATACCTGTGTGTATGCTGTGTTTTGTTACAATCATACATGTTTGAGTAATCCTACATTATCTGTTTACATCTCCAAAGCACAAAATGCTCTCTTCCACCTTTTACCTTTTCTTCAATAGAGATTATCAGCTCTAGGGCTGAAATTATGAAATGAGTCTAGTGAAGGTGTATGGAGTTTAAAAATGCAGTGGAGTACTTCCTGTATTACCACATGACATCCCAAGGAGAAAGGGAGTGTTTTCAGTTTGAAAGAACTTGAAAGAACTTGAAACTTGTGAGTTAAACGTGTGTGAATGAAACTAAACACATCATGGTTTCATTCACTCAGACTTCAGGTATGTCTGTGATGAGGAAACAACATAATATGAGTCCTATAACATTTGTGGAGTGGACGTCAGATGAAGAAAAAAGCATCATCTTTGACTGTGATGCGTTATATTTGAAGTATGTCCAAATTAAGGTTTGATCGTGGGTGTATCCATGTGAGTGGGCATGTTTTTTTTTTGCCTTTAGTGTATTTCCAAAGGTTAATTAGCATACTTGTCATTGTGGATGAATGTTAAAATCTTCTGTTAAAAGGTATTGTACAATACAAAATCCATAATTATTAAAACACTTCTTCCCAGACCGAAAGTATTTAAACTTCAAACTTTCCACTGTTTGAAACCTGACAGGACACAGCCTTTGCCACAAGCCTCTGATGTTTGATGACTAACACTGTAATTAGCTAGTAATGGTTTTGAAGCAATTACAACAAAACTCTATTGTATGCCTCAGGATTTTTGTGACTCATGCTTTTTCCCTGTGTTTTTATTCATTATTAAAACCTCGATATTGATAAGTGCGGCGCACGTAGACAAATATGGATTTTACTTTATTTTTTCCACAGCCACACTTAGTGGCTGTGGTTACATGCACACCACAATCTGATTACAATCCGATTTCTGCACTTTTGAGATTACTTAAATGACATGAAACCTACAAATTTAGATGTGGGTAATCAGAGGGACCATGATAAGAAATATCATGATTCTGCTGTTTACATTTCATTTGTATCTATTTTTTATTCCAAAATCTGATAATCAGAGATTTTGAGTGCGTAACTGCAGCCAGTGTCCTACAAGAGTGGGGGGAACCCTACTGTACATATTTTATTGTTGTTGACACGAGGAGAAAAAATAAGCTCTGAACAGAAGTCCCTTGCACAGTCCAGGAGCATAACGTGGGACCTTATTGCTGTGAGTCAGAAGTGCCAAGCAGGCCTGTCACCATAACAAATTTTAAAGGGCAATATAATGCTGAATTAAATGTAGACGATAAACAATAATACTGAAACCAAACTATAAAGCAGAATTCTCCCCCAAAAACGTATTCTAAATGTACACAATTCTTCAAAAACATGAACTGCAATAAATAAATAACAGAATGTAACACGTCGATAGTTAGTTTGTATCTATAATGAATCATAATTCAAATTCAAGTTCATAATTCAACCCTCCAGAGCTCAAATCTCGTAGTACAGAACAAGAACCCAAAATTTCCCATTAATGCAAGGAAAAAATACCCATGATAAAAATTGATCCCTAAAAAGTATTGTTCCATCTGTCATGTATTGAACGGTAAGTTGATATAATATTTATCGTGACAGGCCTAATACTATGCCAACCCAAAAGTTCCTCAGTTTACACTCACCTCACTGAGTTAGCCTTTCTGCCCTCTGCCTTCATGAAAACTTTCACATGTTCTAAGGGCGCATGGACGTACATCTTCAACCTGAAACACAAATACAATACAAAAATGTGTACAAGTTTAATCAATCACATCATAGCTCTCATTCTTCTCTTTGTATTTTTCATGTTCTGTATTTTACCTTCAGGATGTGTATTGTGTTTTTACTTGGTTGTGAAGCACTTTAACTGTTTTTAAAGGTGGTATATAAATAAAGATTATTTTGAGTATTATGAGTAGTAGTAGGTAGTAGTAGTATTAATAATAGTTAGTAGTAGTATTAAACACAAATGACTCATAACATGGGGTTTGCAGTAGGTTTAAATACTGCTGTAAAAGGTCAGGCTATAAAGAGTCTATTGAACCAAAACAATGGACCATAAAAGAAAGAAAGTGATTAATGTTATATTTGGAACGATGTAAGGAACTGTGTTGATTTTGAGTAATAAATCAGATTTTGATATCAGCTAGGTGGTACATGGTATCTGGAAATAGCTACATCCGGTAAACAGATTCTTTTCTCTCAATCACCGAGCTCCCTGGTATCAGTAGAAAAGTTAAGCCAGAGTTGGGTTGCTGATTAGAAATACCATGGAGGTCTTGTAGTTCTTGTAGTTATCAAAGAGCATGCCTTGTTCAAGCACAGTGGTCAAGGTTGGGGGAAATCTGGGCTTATGAAATAAAACATGAAGTAACAAAAGTGGAAAATAATTACAAGAGTTAAAGGTCCCGTGCTACACAAAATTTACTCTTGTGAGCTTTAAGCCATGTAATAATACTTCTTCCTCCTCAAAAACATACCTGGAGTTGTATTTTGTTTCATTCACTCATGTCTGAGTAATTATTTATTATTAGTCTGTCTATATCTCCAAAGCTCAAAATGTTCTGTTCCACCTTGTGATGTCATGTAGCAGTAGTTTAAGGTAACAGCTACCTTTTAGCTTTAGTTCAGTAGAGATTGGCAATTCTAAGTCTGAAATCATCCAAATGATTCTAGTGAAGGTGTGTGGAGTTTAAAAACACAGTGGAGCACTTCCTGTATTATTACATGGTGTCATAAGGTGGAACAGAGTGTTTCCTGTTTGAGAGAGTTTGTGTGTTAAATGTGTGAATGAAACAAAACACAACTACAGGTAGGTTTTTGATGAGGAAACATTATAACATATCAGAAAATAGTGTAACGTGGGCCCTTTAAGACTGTGCATATAGATTTTATTCTCATAACAAATGGCTAGGACAACATAATTTACAAAAATAAAATCCTCATGTACTATAAAATGAATTCTAATAATAGTCCAAAATATAATATAATAGGGTCACAATGTATAAAGTAGGAGACCAGAAGCCAATTTTCTAACTTGACAGACAAAAAGCCATTTTAAATCATATGTGTTTTAATTTTTCAGTTTGCACATCATCTCTAGCTTTGGGGGTTGACTGAAGCTCCTTTAAAACCCTATTAAATCAGCAGCAGGTTCAGATTAGACACAATTGCAGACTTCAATTTTCAACACGTAACTTTTCAAAAAGTTCCATTACTCCTGAGAGCTCTTCTATACATTCACATCAGGCAGTGTCATTGGAAATATTCACCAGTGGTCTATACATTTATACACTTCATATGTTTGATTTATTTGTGGTTCGAGTTGTAGTTACATGTGGGCCAACACGTGCAGAAAGTAACCCGCAGTAATTTTCATTCAAAAAAGGCTTTTGTATTTCAGATTTCTTATGCATTGGGCAAATAACACTGCTAATATACAAGCATCTATTATAATGTTTTGTTCTCGTGCATTATGAAGCAACAGACATGACTGTATGTGCGTGCAAAAGGCTTGGAAACAAAGAGTAAATAATGCATTCAGTATTAAGCTATGTCAAGATTAAAAGGTCTAATAAAAACATACCTGGAATTGTGCTTTGTTTCATTCACACATGTTTGAGTAATCCTACATTATTAATTTATTTTCAAAGCTCAAAATGCTCTGTTCCACCTTGTGATGTAATGAAGCGATAGTTTTTAAGTCAACAGCAACTTTTTACCTTTAGTTCAGAAGAGACTGATAATTCCAGGGCAGTGAGGGTGTATGGAGTTTACCACATGGCATCACAAGGTGGAATAGAGTGTTTTCTGTTTGAGAGAAGAACTCAGTCTAAATATGCAGTTTGTGTGGTAAACATGTCTTGCCCCCAATCTTGGCACTAGCGCTAGCGTTGAGGGTGTCCAGGTCGGGCTGTACTTTGCTGCTGGAGGCTGGAGTGGGACGGTACAAGTAAATACATGGTGATGGCATCTGAACCAATCTGTGACCGCTGTAGCATTTAAAAGCAACACCGGTGCGGGTAATGTCAGCAATCTTTGCCTCATTACCAGGCACCAAACTGGGGTTTGGGGAAAAATTATACACCGCGTTCCAAATTATTATGCAAATTGTGTTTCAGTGTCATAAAGGTAAAAATTTTTTGTTTTCCAGTGAAACTCATGGATGGTATTGTGTCTCAGGCTCACTGGGTCAGTGAAATCAGAGATTGAAGTCAATCTCAGACACCTGTGCCAATGTGTTTGCACATTATTAAGCAGACCACCATTTTTAAGCAATATGGGAAAGAAAAAGGATCTCTCTAGTGCCGAAAAGCGTGAAATAGTTGAATACCTTGGACAAGGTATGAAAACCTTAGATATTTCACAAAAACCTAAGCACGATCATCGTACTATTAAGAGATTTGTAGCTGATTCAGAGCACACACGAATTCATGCAGATAAAGGCACAATAAGGAAGGTTTCAGCCAGACAAATACATCGGATTAAGAGAGCAGCTGCTACAATTCCTTTACAAAGCAGCAAACAGGTATTGAAGCTGCTGGTGCCTCTGGAGTCCCACGAACTACTACACGAAAGGTGTAGGATCCTCCAGAAGCTTGCAGTTATGCATAAACCTTCTATTTGGCCACACTTAAACAAAGCTCACAAGCAGAAATGGCTCCAGTGGGCCCAGAATTACATGAAGACTAATTTTCAAACAGTCTTGTTCACTGATGAGTGCCGTGCAACCCTGGATGGTCCAGATGAATGGAGTGGTGGATGGTTGGTGGACGGCCACCATGTCCCAACAAGGCTGTGCCGTCAGCAAGGAGGTGGTGGAGTCATATTTTGGGCCAGACTCATGGGGAGAGAGCTGGTCGGCCCCTTTAGGGTCCCTGAAGGTGTGAAAATGACCTCTGTAAAGTATGTGGAGTTTCTTACTGACCACTTTCTTCCATGATACAAAAAGAAGAACCGTGCTTTCCATAGCAAAATCATCTTCTTGCATGACAATGCAGCATCTCATGCTGCAAGGAATACCTCTGCATCATTGGCTGCTATGGGCATAAAAGAAGAGAAACTCATGGTGTGGCCCCACCCTCCCCTGACCTCAACCCTATTGAGAACCTTTGGAGCTCCTCAAGCGAAAGATCTATGAGGGTGGGAGGAAGTTCACATCTAAACAGCAGCTCTGGGAGGCTATTCTGACATCCTGAAAAGAAATTCAAGCAGAAACTCTCCACAAACTCACAAGCTCAATGGATGCAAGAATTGTGAAGCCCCTACCAAATAATGGCTCCTATGTTAAAATGTAACTTGACCTGTTAAGATCCATCCCTCCATCCATTTTCTTCCAGGTCGCGGGGGCAACAGTCTAAGCAGGGAGTCCCAGACTTCCTTCACCCCGGACACTTCCTCCAGCTCCCCATGGCATTCCCAGGCCAGCCAAGAGACACAGTCCCTCCAGCATGTCCTGGGTCTTCCCCGGGGTCTCCTACCGGTGGGACATGCCTGGAATACCTCCCGAGGGAGGGGTCCAGGAGGCATCCGGAAGAGATGCCCGAGCCACCTCAGCTGGCCATGGATAGGCCATGCCAGAACTAACTGCGTTTGTGTTCCACACCGTACACCCCTGTAAGCCTGTGCACGCGCACACGTCAACCTTTTTAGGTTTCTCTGCGTTCCTCATTTCACAGAGCAGGATGTGCAGGTCTGTACAGACCTGTGCTCATGTGCACTACGTCTCTTGAGCCGCAGTACAAAGCTCTACTGACCTCTGCTGCCAAGAGAGCAGCACATACGTGACGTGCGTCTGCTCCACTGTCACAGCCCGGGCTGTCAATGAATGCGCCTGCTGATCCCTGTCACAGTCCTGCCGCTCCACAGCTCTGTGCAAAGATGGTTGCCTACCTACTGGTGACCAGCTTTATAAACTAACCAAAGTGGCACGATGGGAATAATTTGGTCACGAAATTAAATGGAGCTGATGACAGAAATGGTACGAGGATGTGAGGAAATCCCACATTGCAGCATTAGTAAGAAAACACACTTTAGGACATCGATGTAAACGGCCTCATGTGAATGAGCAGCTTTTGTACAGATCCAGATCAAACCAAATTATAGAGCAGTGCTAAACCGATACAGGAAGCGGGTGAAGGGATGTGCTCTGGTGCGTGAGGGCATCCGGACGGCGCACAAACATCCCGCACAGCACAAATATGTTATGAATGGTAAGCATTTATCATCCTAATATATTACCAAATAAAAAGAAGTCTTGAACAAATCACTGGATTTCTCCTTCCTTGGAAAATGCACTATACAACCTTTAATCAGTTAATTGTTCGAGTTGATTCAAATCACAATATAATCCTACACATCAATCAATCAATCAATCAATCAATCAATCGATTTGATTTACTTTTAAATTATATTTAGAAGTAAAATTATGTCATTTAAATTGGAGGTAAAAAGGTAAAACTAAAAAGTGCTTTTTATCTGTCTGTTTTACTTATTAAATTCATTCATTCAGAAACTTTTTATTTTTTAGTGTTTTTCCCCCATGGTTTTGGCTTTATTTACTGAGTATTTCTGATTAACAACATCAACATAGAAAGTTATTTAAAACCACAATTAATGGATTATAAAGCTATGGTCAAGCCTCAAAGACTGTTTAGAAAAGCTGTTCATGTCTTAGAGCAATGATAATCCCTTAACCATTGCCAATGACAGTGACAGGATTACATAGTTTGGTCATGGTGTCAACAATGGTGAATAATGATTTCTTCTCTCAATAACCCTAACACGTAAATTTGATATTGTGACATCTCTAGCCACGTTATTGTCATCATCTCAATCACTTGCACTTGTCGTGAGAAACTAAACACAGGGCTGTGGTGGTTGGCAAGAGGGGCTGCTCCTTTTAACTTCTGTAGCGAAAACAACTGGCCCGAGCAGCTACTCTGAAAGGTCGGCCAAACAATACATCAAACAGGCTTCAGTGGGACTTATCATCACATGGTTAGCAGCATTGTTTTTGTTATTTTGTGCTAAGTGACTGCAAACCAAAATAGTGTGTTTTCCCCAGTGGGTAATTCAGTGGTTTTGGCTTTACCAACTGCTTCTGACTAACAACATCAATATAGAAAGTGATTTAAAAACACAATTAACATATTATAAAGCTATGGTCAAACCTCAAAGCCTTTTAAATAGTTATTATACATTTAACTTACTTCTGACGTGCCACAGGGTCTGACTCTGCAGGATGGATGTAAGGTTTCAGAATTTCCAAGAGAGTCAGCTGATCAGACACCCTGAAAGAATTGAGACATTTTATAAAATAATACATATTTTTAGGGCATAAATTATATGACTTCTAAATCAGAAGTTGAGTGTAAGTTTTACAAGTAAAAAAAATAAAATAAAACAATTACATTTAACTGGGACACATTCCACAATTGAAACTGGATGTATAGCAAATGCAGTCCTTTTATTAGTGATAAAACTGAAATGGCACTGAAATGCTGCTGACACCACATTTGAAATGAGCACTTACATTTGTTGAATACACACATAATTTGTTAAAAATCTCAATAAATGGATTGCAATATCAATACAAGTTTGATATATTTTAGGCCTTAGAAAACAAAAACAAATGTTTCCTCCCACTATTATTTTTATGATAATTATAAATAAACATATATTTTTAAATTAAGCATTACATTCTCTGCTCAAACATGGCAGTCATCAGTGAGTAGTGATATTGGTGAGTCACTCCTGTGTGTCAGAGTCGAACTGAATGATTCACAATTATAATGAATGTTGTTGCATCCCTATATGATACTACCGTATTTTTCGGACCATAAGTCGTACTTTTTTTCCATGGTTTGGGTAGTCCTGCGACTTGTACTCAGGTGCGACTTATATATTAAACATATCATTTCACATATTCGTTATTTTCACACTGCGAGAGGGCGCTCTAGGCTTGTGTGCCAGTATCTGCTACTCCTATTACGCCTGTACCACTGTCACTTTGTGCCCTACTGCACATGTCTCTTGCAGAAAGAGCCGCTGTTCTGTCTGGTATCATGAATCATATCGTGTCTTGTAGGATTTCAGCATGGATCTATTAGATTTCAGGCTCTCCTGGGGGCGGGGCTAGTTGTATCAATCAGGTATGAGTGGATGTCCGGCTACTGAAGTTTGAGACATTTCTTCTTGTTATTTATGCACTCACCTGCATTTAACGCATATGGGTCTACATATCCCACTCACTAATGGTCATTTAGCATCATAACTTATTTTATCACATGGCGATAAACTGTTAATCATATTCTGCAGATTACACGCTGCAAGTAGTGAAATATGCAGCCGAAAATGGTAATCGAGCAGCAGAAAGAAAGTTTGGAGTGAGTGAGAAACTTGCGAGGGACTGGTGAAAAGCGGGGGATACTCCAACTGCAATGAAGAAAACAAAAAAAGATAATCGCGGGCTAAAAGCTTGATTTAAATATGATTGATTTAAATAGAGTTGATTTAAATAGAGTTGGCGAAGTTGCTCAGAAGTGACACCGAGGATGAAGAATTCAATGGATTTAGTGATTTGGAGTGAGATCAAGAGTTTGGCAAACGTGTTATGTTGTTTATGCTATAGTTATCTGAATAACTGTTAATATGTTACGTTAACATACCACACATACTCAGCCTGCTGTTCTCTGTTCTGTTGTTATTACTATAACTTGCCTTTCAAGACGAAGTGTTTGTTCTTGGTCTCTGGTTTTACAAAATAAATTTCCCCCAAAAAATGTGACTTATAGTCGAGTGCGACGTATATAGTATGTGTTTTTCTTTGAACTCATTTGCATTTCTGTCCAATTTCATTTCCCTTCTCTGTAAAAACCTTTAATAACCAAACACATAGTGATCACAGACTTTACTAACTCACCTCCTCTGGGTGAACTCTGCACTGCTATGGGGAAAGAGGATCTTCAAGTGCCACATGAAGCGCTTCTCCCTAAACAGAAACACAGATCATTAGTTGTAAATGTTTTCTGCCTGATGCAAGCGTGTCCAGATAAACATGAGGTCACTGACTTTCCAACACAAATGTTTAAAATCAGAGCATAAAAAATGGATTGGCCCCTGCACTGTCCAAAACAATACGCCTGGCCACATCCAAGATTTTGTTCATCTGCATGAAGGAATAAACTCTCGTAACCATGGAGACCAGTCTGACAGCAGCTGGTGGCGATCAGTTAAACGGATACTGTTTTGGGTGGTAACACTTTGCATGTTGCTGGGCGTGCTCTGTTGAACATGTATCCCCCTGAACAAGTCGCAAAATTTTTGCCTCCTCATGTCATCGTGATGCAAAACAGCTTACCAAGTTCTGATACATCAAACGCAATGATAAACACAATGCATTACGTACCTAGACATAGAAGACAGACACTTGAAAACATTTACCACTTTAAATAACTCCCTTCAACAATACTTCAAGTATTTAGCACTGCTAGTTTTGCAGTTAATTTAGGGATGCAGCAATTCAGCTTTTTCTGTTCCGACGCCATCTTAGTTTATATTTGACTATTGTAATTCACTGCTTTATGTTGCATCATTTCGCTGAATAACATTCTTTGTTTTGTGAACTTTGATCACTGACAAGGGCAATAAAACTTTTTTATGATTCTGAAAAACTTTATTCTTGAAATCAAGCTTGATGTTCCTTATGGGTTAACTCTGACCGAGCCAATGACCTAGATCCATGGAGCTATTAAAATAGATCCAATCACAAAGTGATAAACTGACCTAGGTCCCTCACGGATCTGGGTGGAGTAAAATATAGCGAAGTTCAAGCACAGAAGCTTAGATCGGTCTAAGGATGAAGAAACTCAAATTGAAAGGCAAATATAGAGGAGCTTGTTATTAGGGCCCTAAAGACACCAAGACCTTAAGAGTCCCAGTCTGAGGTTTCTCTTGCCATCTGTATGAAATCAGTATCTTCTAATTTAATATGGTTTTAAATAGCAACTCTAACCCTTAAGGTATGTTGCCCATTCAAAAATTGGCTGAACAGAGCAGCAACGGGTTACAAAGATCTTTGATTTCCAAAGTTCTGCTAGTTATACATCTATTAAAACCGTTCCAAAAATAGGCCAAGTTCTTCTAAAGATGACTGTCATTACAAAAAAATAGGTCAGTGTGTCAGGGTACAAATGTGGTCTACCAAATGTGTTTGATGGATTTCAAAATTGAAATCCAAACTGAAATATAACTGATTGAAGGCCTATGAAGAAATTTAAGGTTTGAAGAATTTTGTTCTACTGTGTTCAATTTAAAAGACAAACAGACTCTGCCTCATTCAAATACATTTTTGCCAAACTTCTAGTTCAGTCCAATTCCATAAAAACTAACCATAATTCTCTAGGGAGAAAGGGTGGTTAAATGATTCCTAATATTTACATTGTTGACATGTAAACTCCAATATTTGTTTCAAAAAATTTTGTATGTTAAAGAAATAGTGGAACTAAAGTGGGTTATATTGATACTAAAATGCCATAATGAAATCTTAGTCTTTTAATATCAATAACACTTCACATATAAAATAGATTGATTTGAGATATGCTGATAGTAATAGTGCCAACAAAGCAACTGCAAAGGAAATAATTACCTACTGCAAATGGTGATTGACAGTGTACAATATTAAAACATAACTTCAGTGGAAGAATGAAAAAGGAACCATACCTCGCCACTAATTTGAAATGCAAGACTACAATGGTTAACCAAAGCTCTAAATATAGTATCCCCTAATTAAATAAAGTTGGCTATAATAATTTTAGTAGTTTCGTTTTCCCATGTTGTGTATGTCATGGGAACTTCTTTTTACCTTCAAAACAAACATTATAGCAAAGAGGTGTGAACAGGACAGAGCCATGTGCACAACAGGCTGTAAAAGCGTGGTTATGAGTTTCCACTGTGTAATGTGTGTAGTGGAGAAGCTGCAGGAGGGAGCTGTCCGGATAAAGACCATATCTGGCAGTGAGAGAGAGAGAGAGAGGGCATTCATTACATAAACAAGGACACATCTAACCTCCTCTGACCTCTGAGTCATAAGAATCTATGTGTTTGTTCAGTTTTGGGGTGGGGGTGGAGAGCCAGGTGTGATGCTATTATTCAGGCATTACAACAAATGGAAACTATGTATTTCAATGGAAAAGAGGCTTGCCCAAAGAAGCAGCCAGGAATCCAGACTCGATGCATACCTGGGAAATGGGCGGTTTGTTATGTAAAAAAAACATTTTGGACCATGTCACTTTTCTAGTGGAGGATCCACAATCTGGTTGTGTCCATGGAGATGTTATTGCTTTTCCTGGAATGTGCCACATTATAGCATGAAAATATATAAATATAGCTAAGTAACAGGTCGGTTCTGTGGAGATTTGATCCCACCTGCCTAGCAAGAAGAATGTTTTTTTTTTAAGGGATTAGCAATATTGTACCAACACTAAGCCAACTGTAAGTGAATATATCCCAGAAAGATCAGTACAAGACATACTAAGGAACCTTCCAGGCAATGTAACTGCTCCATGGAAACAAGCATCCTGCTACCACAAAAGTTACATAGTATGCCTTTAAAGATGCCCTGTGTAATTTTTCTGGAGGGGGTCCACAGCCTGTTTGTCTCCACTGAGATGTTAATGCTTTGGTTTAAATTGTCCAGAGTATGGTATTAAACTAATCTGTCTTGTATTTATTCAACTACAGGTATTTAAGTGTTTGAAAACATCCATTATTACTGTGAGTGGGGTTGCCTCTCCACAAATCTATCCTGTCTAATCTAACCTGTAACTTGGCTTGCAAGTCTCCATGGAGATTCATAAATTTATGATCATAATGTGGACCATTCTAGGCACATCTTCATAGAGACAAGCAGGTGACGAACCCTCTACTGGACAGGTTACACAGTGCACCTTTAACTTACATTACAACTTGCATAATTTCAAAAAAATAAAATTATAGTAATGCAAATCACCTCAATTACTTTATCATTGCAACATTCACACACTCTTCCCATATTGTTCTCTTTGGAAATGGACTTTTTCCACATGCTGTGCCTCATTTAAAGCAGATTTTAAAACAAACTCTTTGTTGCACACAACAGTGCTATGATGTGGAATGGGTCTGCAGCTATGACTCTAGTAAAACCAGGTCAAAGGCTACTTGTTCTCACCACTTTAAACTGTGGGAGAATATAAAACTGGACATGTGTTTCCAAATTAATTTAGACTACTTTATCCAGCTGTGACAGTTTTTAATTTTACCCACTACAAAATACAGTGGTTTTCCAAAGTGGAACAGGAGCTAATTGTGCTTCTAACCACTTTGAATCACAGTGACAAAAGTACTACATTTGTATAAAGTCCCTTGGCTGTGTGACTAAGCTGCCTGCATTTGGGGGACTAGAAATAAGCCAGACTGAAAAGAAGATGGATGTCTTTTTTAACTCTAGGTTGATAAATGGTGTAGAGTTGTTTTTGCCATCATCACTCAAGAAAAACAAGCTGCTCAGTGGCTTAGTGTTGTGTTACTTCTGGTTCTAATTTGATTTTGATACCAAGGAAAAGACTTGAAACTTGATACCACAATGTTAAATTAAACACACCTTAGTTATACCTTAAATGTCGTTATATTACACAAAAATTATTCTTGTGAGTTTTAAGTCATGCTAAAATGTTGTTACCTCATCCAAAACATACCTGGAGTTATGTTTTGTTTCATTCACACATGTCTGAGTAATCCTTTATTATTATATGTCTGTCTCCATCTCCCTATCTCAAAATACCCTGTTCTAGTTTTCAAGTTAGCTACCTTTTACCTTTTGTTTAGTAGAGCTTGCCAATTCTGGGGCTGAAATTATCCAAATGATTCTAGTGATGGCGTATGGAGTTTAAAAACACAACGAAGCACTTCCTGTATTACCATATGATATCACAAGGTAGAACAGGGTGTTTTCTGAGAAAAGAGCACAGCCTAAATATGCAGGGTTTGTGTGTTAAACCTCTGTGAAAGAAACAAAACACAACTCCTGATTTGTTTGTGATGAGGAAACATTATAGTAGATCAGAAAATAGTGCATTGTGGGCAATAGGAACTAATAGGAACACATTTTATGCATATTAAGAATGATTAACTAAATTAACTTGTTAAATTAAATCATATGAAAGGCTACTGAAAATGTTGCTACTATAATGTATTACCGGTTTATTTAATACTACCGCATGGTCTAACAGTTATACAAGACCAGTGTATCGAGTCAAGTTTCAGTTCTAGTTTTTAGTATCTAGGTATCATTTTTGACAACTCTGCTACCTACCCTACTGCTCTATTAGGAGGTGAATATGAAAACAGATGTCCTGTGTATGTACCAGTCAGAGGCACAGCCAGAGGCTAAGAGCAGCTGGAGCAGTGGAGGGAGATGACAGAACTGTGGGCCTTTTGGTATCCACAAACCTCTCTCCATCCAAAGCCTCAAAGGACCAAAATAATATCAGGCATAGATTACAGACAGGCAGCTGAATCAAGTCAAGAAGAGCCAGAGCTGCAAGGAGATCATGTGATTTTCAACTTTAAAAGGTCATTTTTCAACTTTAAAAGGTCATATATGACACAAAATTGACTCCAATTGACTGGTACCTCATCAAGAACATACCTTGTGTTTTGTTAGTTGTGTTTTGTTTCATTCACACTTGTCTGAGTAATCCTGGTTTGTCTACATCTTCAAAGCTCAAAATGTTCTGTTCCACCTCGTGATGTCATGAAGCGGTCATTTTCAAGTTAACAGCTGCATTTTACCTTCAGTTCAGTCGAGTTTGGCAATTCTAGGGCTAAATTTATCCAAATGATTCTAGTGAAGGTGTATGGAGTTTAAAAACACAGTGGAGTACTTCCTGTATTACCACATGCCATTACAAAGAACAGTTTTCTGTTTGGGAGAAGAACTCAGCCTAAATATTCTTTGGGTTTGTTTAAACGTGTGAGTGAAACAAAAGAAAATTCTGGGTATGTTTTTGATGAGGAAACCTCATCATATCATAGATCAGAAAATAGCCTAATATAGGTCCTTTAAACAACTATAAGCCACAAAAGGTGCATTGTACAACTTCCTGGTGAAGGGAACACCACCTACGTATCCATGGAGATAATATCAACTAGAATGTTCTACAGTATTGACCTTATCGATCTCAATGCAGACAAGCATGGCACCAACAGACCACGATACAGATCTGCGAAGAGGCACAGTGAGAACGTTTTTCAAGATATTTGAGCAATAAAAAGTGGTGTAATAAAATACATTCTAATGCTATACTGTGGAACATCACATCACAGCAATAGCATAACCATGTAGACAAGCAGGTGGCATATCCTTCATCTGCAAAATTATGCAGTGAACATGCAAAACAGTGCCTTGACAGCCATTTTGCACTGTTGTTGGAAACCTCCCTCCATAGTCTCATGCAGTTCTGCAGTTGTAAATGTGATGTGTGATGACATATTCACAGATCTGATGAAACATGTCGCGTGAAGCTCTGTGGAGTCTGCTCTCCTTCAGCTATGGTTCATCAAAGCTCTGACAGTCACAAGCGAAACTGTTAAGAAAAACACTGAGGCGGTTCCTAATAGCTTCATTAAAGTCTTTGGAAAGCTGTGGTCAATGGTGTCAGTGCATGAGTATGGAGCAATGGCTAGTTTCAGTCTAATTAAGCTCTTGCTGCTTTTACAGTGTCTTGCGAAAGTATTAGCACCCCTTGAACTTTTTGACCTTTCAGGCTTCAAACATAAAGATATAAAATTGCAATCCCCTGAATCAATAGTAGAACCACCTTTTGCTGCGATTACATCTACAAGTCTTTTAGGGTATGTCTCTATCAGTTTTGTACATCTAGAGACTGAACTTTTTGCCCATTCTTCCTTGCAAAACAGCTCGAGCTTAGATGGAGAGCGTTTGTGAACAGCAGTTTTCAGATCTTTCCACAGATTCTCAATTGGATTCAGGTCTGGACTTTGCCTTGGCCATTCTAACAGCTGGATATGTTTAGTTCTGAACCATTCCATTGTAGATTTTGCTTTATATTTAGGATCATTGTCTTGTTGGAACGTAAACTTCCGTCCCAATCTCAGGTCTTTGCAGACTCCAACAGGTTTCCTTCCAAAATTGCCCTGTATTTGGCTCCATCCATCTTCCCATCAACTCTAACTATCTTCCCTGTCCCTGCTGAAGAAAAGCAGCCCCAGACCATGATGCTGCCACCACAAGTTTGACAGTGGGGATGGTGTGTTCAGGGTGATGTACAGTGTTACTTTTACGCCAAACGTAATTTTGGTCTCATCTGACCAGAGCACCTTCTTGCACATGTTTGTTGTGTCTCCCAGGTGACTTGTGGCAAACCTCAAATGGGACTTTTTATGGTTTTCTTTGAGAAATGGCTTGCTTCTTGCCACTCTTCAAAAAAGGCCAGATTTGTGCAGTGTGCGACTAATAGATGTCGTATGGACAGATTCCCCCACCTTTAGCTGTGGATCTCTGCAGTTCATCCAGAGTAATAATGGGCCTCTTGGCTGCATCGCTGGTCAGTGCTCTCCTTGGTTGGGCTGAAAGTTTGGAGGGACAGCTGGGTCTTGGTAGGTTTGCAGTGGTCTGATACTCTCTCCATTTCAATATGATTGATTGGACATTGCTCCGCGAGATGTTTAAAACTTGTGAAATCTTTTTATATCCTAATCCTGCTTTAAACTTCTCCACAACTTTATCCCGGACCTGCCTGGTGTGTTCCTTGGTCTTCATTATGCTGTTTGCTCCCCAATATTCTTTTAACAGACCTCCGAGACCATCACAGAGCAGGTGCATTTATACTGAGACACACAGGTGGACTCTATTTATCATCATCATTCATTTAGGTCAACATTGGATCATTCAGAAATCATCAGGGAACTTCTGGAGTCAGTTGGCTGCACTGAGAGAAAAGGGGGTGAATAATTTTGCACGCCCTACTTTTCAGTTTTTTATTTGTAAAAAAGTTTAAAATATCATATACATTTCGTTCCACTTCACGATTGTGTCTCACTTGGTGTTGATTCTTCACAAAAAATTCCAATTTTATATCTTTGTTTGAAGCCTGAAATGTGGCAAAATGTCAAAAAGTTCAAGGGGACCAATACTTCTGCAAGGCACTGTATGGTTCTTCATCTTTTGCCAGACATTGGACAGCTTTCCTTCCACACAACCATTTCCTCAAAAGTTTAATTTAAAAGTTTCTCCAACTTTTTAAAGTTTTGGACATATAACATTTACTTCCAGCAAAGTAAGGTCAAGTGCTGTCAAGTGTGTTATATAAGGTCAGGCAGAGCATCATGAAATAAAATCTAAATGATAAGAGAGGGACCTTGCAATAATGATATAACCTTTGGCTCTACCCTGTTAATGCCAACTAGCTTAATGTTATCTTTATTGGTTAAAAGTTCTCCTTCACTCCAAAACAATCTGCAGAGCCTCCACAGTTAAAGCTGCGCTGGGCATTAGCTGCAGATGCATGCAAATTATATTAGAAAGGGAGTACGTTTTCCAATTTTGAAAGAAAATAAATTTAATTTTTTTAAAGTATTGCAATTCAATTTGTAATATATGTCTAAAAAGAAGAATTCTGTTCAGAGTGGATATTGTAAACAACTGAGAACACAAGCTGATAGCGTAATTTTTTTCTATACAAAGACTGGATATTCTGTTCTTTTGTAGAGGTAATTCCATGATCTAAATAATTGCAGCCTTTGCTATTTGACAATTGTGCCAACTCAAATTGCAATTTTGATTTGACTGACATAGACTTAGACAAACTTTATTGATCCACAAGGGAAATTACTTGGACACAGTAGCTCCCACATCACAGTATATTATAATACCAAAGAGAACATATAAATGGTAATAATAAATTCTAAATAAGTATAAAAAAATAGCAAGATGTTGTGCAGCCAAACTATATATCATGAACAATGTGATATGGCCCAGTCGTTTTATAAGGTAAACAAGATTTCCAGATAGATATCCAGATGTCTTTCTGTGTTGAGTCTGTGTTGTTAACCATACTGCTGTCTATGAGAACACTAGCTCGCTATGCCAGACTGGAGCTGAAGAAAACATAATTCCTCTTTTACACGGCGAGAATGTGTTCTGCCAAATACCGGGTTTTATAAAATTACTCTCCATGAGGTAGACTTAAGACATGGATTTTGTTGCCAGTTTCTTTCTCTTGCGTTGAATTAGTTAATGGGAAAAGAGCAAAAGTACAGCCGTAATTTTGTTGCGTACATTGCCTTGCATTGAGCACGTATAGCATGCTGCCATCCGTGAAAGCCTCCTCGTCAAACGCCTGCCAGTAATGATCCTTCTCTGGCGATGAGAGTGAGTTTGTCGCTAACCAGCTGCAGTCACACGGCTCTCACATCTGCTTCTTATATTATGTACTTGGTGCATTCTAAAGCACATTCCCGTCCGATCCCCTATAATTTATTGTACACCTTTCATCCCATCACTCGTGTCTCTTTGCAGGGCTGTGAATAGGCCTGTCATGATAACAGATTTTGAAGCAGAATACATTGCTACAGAGAAATACTATAATGTCTACAGTGTTGACTGTTAAAGACAAGATTATCAAGCAGCTGGTTTTGTCTTGTCTTCATTTCCTGCTGTGCACACTCATATTCTTGTAAATTTGGTAATGTTACAACCAGTTCAATTTCAGGTGCTGCTAGTGGTAACATATTGTACAAGGTTCCTTATAACATGGTTTGTATTACCTTGCAAATGAATGGGTAATAGTGTGTGTTTTGTCTTAATATGCATTTTTAAATAAAACAAATCATTTTTTACTTGAGAGCGACTGGGAAATATAAAGAAAACTCCCTACTAGTTCAGTTTTACTATTGTTGTGATATAAAATACAACTGTGAAATACTAAAAGACTAAAATGTTTGTATTATAGTATAAAACACAATCCTGTCCAAACTTTATGTATAATCAACATGTTTGCCTTGAAGGTCTATCAAGAACAGTCCACTGAAACATCACCATAGGATCTACAGAAGAGCTGGGGACATGAGGTAACTAGTTTAACAAGAGTGCCATCCTGTGGCAAAGTTTAACATGACTAATAAGTAATAATGGTCACTATACACTGAAAATATAATTACATTTGGATAGTGTATGCAGTAGTCATTTCCTAAATGTTGACTTACTTTGAATTGAAGAAGGTTGAATTTTCTTTACTTCTTGTGAAGGTGCAGGGTAGAAGCCTCAGGTTGATGTTCATTTTTCTGGCATTGGACATAAAGCATTTTGCCTAAACAGAAAACAAAATAATAAATATGTAACCCAAAATAACACAAGTAAACTAGTTTGTATAAAAACAAAAGTTACAAAATGCCAATTATGTAACATTAAGTCCAGTTAGATTTTCTGTATCAAAATATTGGCTAAAACTGCTTATATCAAATATGCAACAACATACGGAGAGCATAGTCAGCTAATCAAATATTACATTTGAAACATGATCATGGCATTGTGTGGTTTCATGTTTTACATTTTAGAGCTTAGAGATGAAGATGTCTCTGTTGTTCAAACGTTAATAGAAGTTTACTAGAGACTGAACACAACACAGTTCTTTTTAAACTAAAACCATTTGGAGATCACAATTCATGCTACATTTTTAATAAACTATTGAGTAATGCTTGTATCTGATCTTTTTATTATATTTTTAATCAACTAATGAATCGCAGACATACCTATTACAAACTTACTTTCATAGTAACATGGGGAACCCTAATAAGAGCGTCTCTAGTAGCTCCATCAGAAAACCGCCCAGTGTCTTCCAGAAATCTGTAATCTGCAGCACATAAACAGAAAGTGTATTAAAAAGACATATGACTATATTTGATGATAGGTAGCTCAGGTTTTACTCACCACTCAGAAGATTCATTTCATCAAACTGTGAGAGAGCAACAAAGGCTGTTTTGTCCCGGACTCCGCTGCAGCCGGTGTCTTCTTTATGCTTTTTCACACACAGTAAACTGTAGAAGGAAACGCAATCACATTTAAAACGTTTAGAAGCTGTAGTTTTGAAGAGTAACATAACAATAAAGCATCACTAGATATAACAAATAAGTTAATTTCATTTGCTCACCTGCATGAATGCGTTAGGCAGCGTGGGCACGTGTATTTGGCCTCCTCAGATCCACAGACCGCACAGCTGAAACATAGAAAGTTTGGTTTGGTGATGGTAATGTTGTTTAATATATGTTTTCTTATTGTAAAAATCAAGTTATAAGTCGAATAGCCTTACAGATAATCGGATACTTGTTGTCTAATCCTTTCTGATGATGTTATGTCAAATAGTTTTCGAGCCGACTCAAGTAAACTGAACATGGCGTCTAAAAAAAGGAGGTAAAAGACTTACTTAGACAACGAAATCTTCCTTTTGGTCCCTCTCGTCTCTTCGTAGCTATGATCTTCCATTTGATTTTCCATATTTGTCATGTGTACTGTTTTTGGTAAAAGTACAGCATTCATATCTCCTCAAATGCGTGTTAATACAAAATCCAAAACATGCCCGCTTCCTGTTCCTTCAGGCGACACGTGCAGGGGAGTTCCGGTGAAATCTTGGTTGACTACCGCCCCCTTCTGATTGAAACTTGACACTTTCATAAAGTAAGCCATGATTCAGAGAATTTCATTCACAAAATCTAATTAAAATATCTAAGAGAAAAAAGGGTGTTTTTAAGCAGATATGTACTGTGGATATAGGTGCTTTATTTATTCAATTTATCTACTCTCCAGTTTATTTAGAGACTCACAAGGACAAACAAATATATCAAATTTCATTGTGCTGGCTGAAAGCCAATCAGTTTCTGAGGTTTCCTGACTGACTGCATGAGCAAGGCTGCCTCTTGTTTGGGTCACAAGTACCTATAATTTTTTAACTACTGGAACTAAAGAAGCCCTGTGGTTGATTGGCAAACACTTTTGTCCAGTTGACAGCACTTTTCCTTTGCTATTTTAGAATTATTAAAAAAAAAAAAAAAAACATCTGAAAGCAGCCAAGTGAAAACATTTCATTATATAAATGACAAATACTCTCCATTTATTGTCAACATGTTTATTTACAAATTCATCACCATCAACTTTATGATCCAGACTGATATAATTACACATTGGCAAATATATTAAATTAGCCTAAAAATAGCAATGGTGAGTTTTTTTTAGAGAAGGAGTCTGTTTCTGGCGATATGTAGCTGCCAGTTTATGGTAAAAAAATAAAATAAAATTAATGTATTAACGTAAATACCAGTAATAGATGTTACACATAGGTACACCTAGTATGAGTAGGTATAGCATATAAATATATTATAGTTTTAAGTTGATGTTGATTTCTCTTTAGAGAGTTTAAATTATCATGGGACAGTAATGTGAACAAAACAACCAACTGGATATAAATAACCTACAGTAAGTGATCCATATATACACAGGAGTCGTAGATTCTCTTTGCCTTTTGCAGCACCAATGGTAGGATTGCCCTGAAGATTCTACCACAATGTAATAAACACTATAAAAATATGAAGTGTATCAAAAATGGTTCATAAATTAGAAATAAACAAAATTAGTACTCATACAACGTAACACTCAATGTAACTGGTACAAACACATTATTAACTACACTACAGTCTAATGAGCAGGTAGAGGTAGAGCACCATCAGTCAAGATGAACACGTCCAAACGGACCTGCCTTAAACGGTTTAAGTGTTAAATGAAGGAGCTGGGAGTTGAACCCCAGAGCATTCAAAATGCTGGGGATCAGCTAGTTAGTTCTGCAGAAACTGTAGAGCACAAACAGATGTTCATGTGTTTAGGTGCTGAGAATCACCTTTAATGAGAAACTGGACCAAGTCAGTCCCTCATTATACACATGGTATTATTGCACTTTGACTTTGACAGTGCTCTTATTTCATAGGTTGGTGTTCTCCTTCGGCTGGTTTACCCAAGCAGGATGGGAAGTGAAGAGTGAATGCCCTGTTCTGTGGTCACTGGTGACAAAGGGTCCATAACACTTTTCTAACTCCCACCTGTTAATGGTATTGTATTGTATACTCCTTTGACCAAAGGGTGACCCAGCAGATGAGATGAAGTTCCTGCATGGTTGTGTATCTTCATGTGGATTTTCTTGCAGCAATTTCACTTCTTTACAACCAAACAAAAACCAACATACTGCTACTTGATTTTTCCATTTGCCTTTAGAATCCAAGTACAAAGACCTGCTTACAGAAAGCAAACTGGACCATTTTCAATTTCTTGCTGACTGTTTGTGTTGGATGTGGGAAAATCCAGAATGTCTACTATTGGCAGCTGACGACTGTCCTGAGTGCTGAAGAGGAATTGAGTCTGGTGCCAGCGGCCATGTAGAATCTGTAAGAGAAAACACAGATGGTTTGAAATCAAGCGGGTGAGTTGAGTCGCTTCTTTCCTCTCATACATACCTCTAGTTCATCTGAAATAACTTGTGGTTCTAGTAGTGTGTCTTTTTCGAACAGTTGTTTGTTCCATCCACGAAACGTAATCCTTGTCAAACTGTTGGGTACAAAGCCATTGGAGTCAAGTGTTGTGTGGTGATGGGGATTTTTCAGACAGCGGAGCGTAACGGTGTGGCTGGCTTCAGTGCTCAGTAGATGGAGAAATTTCATTTGGACATCCCCGACGCCAAATGACATCTGTGGAAAATATAAAGAGTACTTACTGTAGTACTATCATCTGTTTAATACAGTGCAACTCATCAATGCCCAGCTCTGCACTACATCTTACAAAGTGGCAGACTTGGATTCTGTTATTGACCATTAAAGTCAACCAGATCCTTTTTTTATAATGGCATTTAGGTTTCATATTTATAATGCATATTCAGGAAAAGATCTGTTAAATACTGACTTTTAAAATGAAAAGAATACCTTTTTTGTGTCCAGGGGATGTAAACAAGTTTGCCCGCCTGCAGTAAAGTTACAGAAGACCTTGAAAGCATCTGTAGTACAGCCTAAATTAGGGTCTACCCAAAACCAACCTGCAAATACCAGAGATTGTACATTAAACACATTGTAACTTAAAGACATATGTTAATGAGCCTCAGTTTTACCATCACTGAGTTTGTGTTGACAGTCCAGCAGGTCTTTGCAGATGCGGGCTGGGTTCTCCCGTGTTCCAAGAGGCTTTTTGATGCTCTCAATTACACTGGTAAGATACTGCAAAGTCTTCAGGATTTCTGAGTTTTGGTCAACCAGACTCATTTCAGTGTTTTGGAAAGTCTGGGGAAGAACAGTTAGAGATATCACAAAAGAGATGAAGATTCAGAAGCAGGGTACAGGCTCTGTCTGGACTGGACGACTCACCTCTATCCCGTAAGAAGTGTCCAATAGTTCATAGACCGTTGAGTCATCAAATATCTGTCTCTGTAAAACACACTTAATCATGCAATGCTGTACTGATAATTTTACAGAAACATTTCTAGCTGTATCCAGAGCAGTCAAACAGGATGAATGTTCTGAGTGTAAGATGGTTAAGCTGCATAAATACACAGGGAGACATTCTTGACGCAAGCAGCAGAAGAATAACATTCTTTTAGAGTAAAAATTAGGCATTGTACCATTTTCAGATCCCTTATCTCTTCATATGATTTGTAGTTACATAATAAAATACCAATTCAATGTTTTGAATGTAAAGATTCTGAGAAAAATTTTTACTTACAGATGGACCTGGGGCACCTGGGGGTCCCTGTTATTAGAAAGACACAGTTAAACAAACATTAAGTATAAAAATTGCATAAATAAATATAGCACTTACTCTGGGCCCTGGACTTCCTTTGGGCCCTTGAGGTCCCTGAGAGAAAGAAAACATAAAGATGTTGTATCTCCTTTTATGTAATATTGTTTCCTTTTAACAATATGCAATATATACATATTTATACAGTGTATTTGTTATCAATAGACCATATGCGCTCTCTGTGTCCTTATTAAAGATGAATAATAATAAAATACTTTTCATGGCAAAAATAGCATTGCTTCAGTAACACAAGTTTTAGCACAGTACTACAATGTATTGTACTGGGAGGTTGCTATGTAACTATCATGTACCATGATAATTAGATATACAGTATTTTTAATAAGACTACAAATCCCATGGTCATGGGACAGTTGACCATCTTCTAAATATTATGTGACTCTTTCTTACCATTTCCCCATCACTTCCTTTTGGGCCTCTTGGCCCCTATATAAAAGAAAATAAATTACAGGTAATTTCATCAGTTGTTGGCAAATTTACTTTTAATAATATCATATTTTTGACATACTGGTTTTCCCATTGGGCCGATCATTCCTTCAGGGCCCACTGGTCCAGAGAATCCCTACAAAGTGACAATATGTAATCATTACTATTAGTCTAGACCAGTGGTGCCCACAGTGCAGTGGGATTGCCATGTTCAGTTACCATACTTACCCACATACCCACTGGGCCTTTAGGACCAGGAACACCTTTCAGTCCAAAATCACCAGTTGGTCCCTGTAAGTAGGTGAAGTCTGGTTATTTGATGGTTATTTATTATTTTAGGTTTGTTTACAATAAAACTCTACCTTTGGTCCAGGAAAGCCTTGTAAACCAACCATGCCCACATCTCCAGATTCCCCCTAAACAATAAAAATGAGCAATTACTCACACCAGCAAATTTGCCATTTCACTCACATACATCTAGCAGCACAGTAGAATAGGACATCCACAGGACCTGATGTCTGGAGGAGGCAGACACTGAGACTGGGGTTAGGTGTGAGTCTGAGCCCCTCTGTCCTCCAGGGTGGTAGTCTGTGTTTGTACAGCCTGTCATCTGTATCCTGCAGACAGCTCCACTTGCAGGCCAAAGAACTGCTATTCATTCAAAATGGAACTGGATATGACCCAGGGGCTACGCTCTAGTGTCTGTTTCACCAGCATCAATGGTGATAACCAGACAAGGAAGAGAGAGAGTGTTTCTTTGCCCTCTCCTCTCAGGAGTTACATAAGGAAAGTGGAGCACCTCATTTTTCTAATCTCTTGACTCTTTTCTTACATAACTGACTCTTTCAAGTTGGTATGTTCCATTCTGGGACTAGAAAATTAGTTATTTTACCCTAGTACATACAGTACATTTTTGCCCCACCACACAGACAACCCAGGACCCCAAGTTAAATATAGAGGTTTAAAATAATAACCCTAAGCATTTAAGACCCTCTACACCAAGACAAATAGTCTGGGGGATAGAAACCATGTAAATGAGGACTGGCGATTTTATTCAGTAAAGACTATGACAAGTCAAACAGTACTTTGTTTTTGGGACATAATGTGTTGAATTGACTTTTATGAGCTTTTAACCATGTTATAATCGTGTTCCCTCATAATAATCTTACTCAAAATAGTATTCTGATTGATCCCTGCATGTTTAAGTAACCCTACATTGTCATACATTTAAGTCCTGAGTGTCTGTTTTCACCTGCCCCCTATCTCCACCCACACCTCTGTACACATTATACATTCAGACTTTGGGTCATACATGAACTGTGGTCATAAATGTCATTTTTCAACTATAGATACAAGTATATGAAAATCTGCAGCTTTCTACACTGAGGCAATGAGGCGGGGGTCTTACAGTTCTGCAGTTTTGAACAGGAAGTCAGTGAACTACTGATTCTATTATTAATATGTTTCAGACCATTGCTGTTTACGATGAACAAAATGTGAAATAACAGTTTTTATTTGGTATAACTTAATACCAAAAATAAAGCATAAAGTGCACCACTCACTGGTAGTCCTTTAGGTCCAGGCTCTCCTTTCTTGCCCTGGTCACCAGCTGCGCCCTCCAGGCCTTTTATACCTGCGGTCCCTCTGTCTCCTGGAAGGCCCAGATCTCCCTAAAGAAACAAGGGTCGGGTACAATATCATATCCGTAACAGTTTTTAATTGCCAAACTAAAATCGAAATGTTTATGTTTATAATTCTGTTTCACCTTTAAGCCGTCCGGGCCTCTTTCTCCTGGAAGACCAGGAAGCCCAACTTCTCCTCTCAGACCAGGACGTCCCGGTGGTCCCTCAGATCCAACTAAACCCCTCTGACCCTAGGTAAGTAGGTTTGTTCTCAGTTAGTTTTTTTGTTATGTTAACAACAATATTTATGCTTCTCATTCACAAACACAGTTGATTTGGGCATTGTTAAAATTATTTTATGAAAAGTGATTTTGTTGGTGACTCTTCATAGGAGTTTCATAGTATTATTGTGAATGGAGAGATCAGTGCAGAGGTCCTGACAGTATACAGTGCTTCCACTTGCACCACAGACCTCTGTGGTTTCCCACTCCATCAGCAGTCGGGGCATTTGATATTAACGTAACATTAAATAGAACACCATCTTACATTTGGGTTCATCAATTACAGTGAAATCTAGGCTAAAGAGGTGACATGTCTGGCAACACTACGACATTTGGTCTGGACAATAGTGGACTGCTCTTGATTTATGGAGATTGATGAAATATGATGGTATTAAAACACCTCTTAAACCTCTTAAAAGTTCAGTTATGTAACTGAACTGTCTGGCATACTAGTGTGTGACCCATATAATGCACAGCATATAGAGACATGCCATAGACACCTATATCGTTGGGTCTCATATTAGATTTTAGACTGTTTAAATGTATAGACAATACACAACATATTTATAGACAATGTCTATACCAATTATATTTGAGACAGTACTACAAAAATCATATATTTTTCGTTTCTACCAGAGACATTTATATAGTATACAGTAGCTCCTATATGACTGAAATGTTCAAGGTTCATTTAGAAAAAAAGAGAAAAAAAGATTAAGGGTTGGGACCATTGAAAATGTAAAACTTAAACCAATGAATATGAACAAGTTAGTTTTGTCTCAATTTAATCAACATAAAAGCAGTAGCAGTAGTTTATGTCATAGACACATCTAGAGTTGAGTACCTGTCTTCCTGAGTTCCCTGGTGCCCCCTCGGGGCCGATCAGTCCTGGGGGTCCGTCTGGGCCAGGGTAACCTTTTACTCCAGTGATTCCAGGCAGACCTGTCAGTCCCTGAGAAATTAACAGAATAATCTTAGTTATATAATACATAATAATACTATGTGTCTGTGTTCTGTTTGATGAGTCTTCTTGTAGCATTTTTCAGCTGTGAAAAATACCAGATGCAAGAATATAAATGAAGATGGCTGTTGTTTTTACGTTGGGGTTAGGGTGATCCTTCAATATCACAGTGAGTTGTTCTGGGATGTTAAACAGTGTGTGGACAAAATCCAAACAGAACCAAGTACCAATGTTAACTTTACCATTTCTCAACCAAAGTTCTCTAATAAAAGTTCTCTAATCAAAGTTCTCTAATCAAAGTTCAAAGTTCAAAGTCAGCTTTATTGTCAAAAACCATATGTACAGGTTGCACACACAGGATTTGAAATTGCAGCGCTCCTTAGGCCCACAGTGAACATTTAACATCATATAGACATGACAATAAACATGATGGCAAAAACATAACATATGCACATAGCAACAAGTATAATAGGTTTGTATATAATACAAATAAGTAAAACACACAATGTGTAGCGTGTTAAAGCTCAAATGGTGTCATTCAAGCAGCAGTGTCATTAGTTATAGTGCAAAACAGAGTGTACATTAATACTGTCCTTACTTTAGTAACGTCTGCGATGTACAAAGGAAGTGTGTCAGAAGAATATTAACATCACACTCCCAATAAACAGCTGATGGCAGGTGATACTCACTTCAGCACCTGGCGCCCCCGTCAGGCCTCTTGCTCCTTTCTTTCCTGCAGGGCCCTGTAAGCGCAAATATGGATGTAGCATGTTATAGCAGCAGTCACTCAATGATCAGAACATCCGTCAACTAACATGAAGGTCAGCGGTTCTATCACAGCTTTGAATAGAGCATACTGTTGTTGTGTCCTTGGGCAAGACACTTCACCCACTATGATTGTGTTGTGAATTGGGTGAGGGGTTGTGGTCAGAAGGGCCAAAGTGCCAGTTCTAGGTAATCAGTAGCTACAAAAGAAGCTGCTTACTACGTAAGTTGCCAAGTGTAGTATGAATGAATAATGACTACAATGCTTTATAATTTGAGAGGCTTGTCGAGCTTGTACAGGGTAATAAAAGTATTCTTCTGTCAGTTAAGCCCATAATGGAAATTATAATAAAAAAACTAAAATAGCACACATACAAACAATTGTGAGTTCATACAGTAACACATACAAATGCATTATCAAGCAAGAGTGGATGAGTTTTAATTTTGTATTTTTATTATTATTTTTTTTTTGTATTGTGCACTTTCAGGTAAATAGCAAACTGACTCAGCTCATGCTACCAGTATTCTCTGTATTCACGGCTTCACATCACAATGGGATACATGACTTATAAACTTCTCTGCCCCTCTGACACACCCTTCGCACAGGTAAATTGGCCTGACCAAGGACACAGCTGCAGTGTGAATGGTCTGTTTTTATTTGTAAGGGAAAAATATATATATTAAAAAAAGAATAGTAGTATTGTATAACAGTAATATTGATCTTAAGGTTGGCTGATTCCCAGATCCTTTGTCAATGTCAATTTAGAAACCAGAGCATATAGATGATTTGCAGTGACGTCACTCGCAACATGTGCTTTTGTTTATACCGCCATCTTGGACAGCGAGAGAGACGCAACGATCATGGTAACACATCAAACAACTCGATTGCTCTGTCAAAAATAGCCAAGACATTGGACAGTTTCCACTTGGAAAGATATTTAGAGAAAGTTAAGGTGATCGACATTGATCCTTACTCTATAGGAGTTGATAAATTCTTTAGTTTCATCGATTATTTTCCAAAACCCGGTTTGCGTTATATGGATATATACAATTACCTGATAAACACACCATCCCGATTTTCTGGAGAAAAACTGAAAAGTTACAAAAGCTTGGACGCTTACAGTTATTTCATTGCTGGATGGGTGAAAAATGTACAAATCTGTCCCATAGACGTTGTTGTACCCGGTGACGGCGGTGTGCAGTATCATGTAGTGAGAGCTCAGGGAAGCTACTAGCTCGTAGTACACAATCCAGTATGAAATGACTGGTCCTGTGCATTAGAGCTACGCATTGTTATGAATGGCCATGAATGGGATAACAAACATTTGTTTGAAACCACATAAATTCATTTAAAATTGTAAAATAAATGTGAAAAATCTATTTATAATTTGAGGAATATTTCTCTTATATTTCAATATTCAGACAAAAAATACAAGTGCATCTGTGCATCTCACAACAGCCAACCACAATATCGCCAGTTACATCTTATCATCACAGGATATATAATGAATTCATATACTGAAAATGCTCAGTGTGATATCACAATCATTTGTCAGCTTCGCCTCGAAATGATGGTGATATCACACCTCGTTGACCAGTGTACTATCTAATTATTACGTAAACTGACTGCTAAAATTGGATACACTGCCTGTCAGGGACAATTACACATTTACACACATGGGCAATATTTTTCACTAACAATTTAAGATGTTTTTTATATATTATTAATTACCGATACCATATAATGATATCCAATACATACAGAATGGCCATTGTAACCAGAAAAAAATACAAGTTATGAATATGTAAGTTCAAAAATATTTAATCATTTCAGGTGAAAGGAGTATACTGTTGGCGACCAGTCTTTCCTTTTCACAGCAGCAACCCACTTGCTACGTCTCTCCTCGTCAACAGGGAACCGATAGAAACTGAGTCCAGATTCTTTAGTTTGACGGCTCTTACACCCAAAAGCACAACAATGAAAAACCATTTTGGCCACAATAATAAAAAAAATGTTTGAGAAAGAAATCAATGTAGGCTAGATAAAGTAAAACGTCAAATTATCTATACTTTTTCTCTTGACACTTCGTAAAGTTCGCGGCGTGGGCGTGTGGCAGTGTTGTGGATTTTGCCGTCCAATATGGCGTCGTGAACAAAAGTCATGTGATGCGTGACGTCACCTGCAAATCATCTATTATTTTTATGTCCCTTGTTGTGTCTGCATATACTGGTGTAAGCCCTTTGAGTCAAACTATCCTTGCCAAATCCTCCAGAAAATGTTTATGAACAAACTATTTGTGCAGAATGTGAGTTTGGTGACTTACAGGAATTCCAGTCTCTCCTTTTGGACCTGGTTCTCCTGCCAGACCAGGGGATCCCTAAACAACATGGGAAAATATATAGTAACACTTATACGTTTACATATATACATGTTAGTGTATGCTATGTCTTACTGGTAATCCAGGGGGCCCAACAGCTCCACGAGGTCCGACTACACCAACATGGCCCTATAGAGCCAAAAGCAATTACATAATAAACTTAATATGTATACTTTTTACTAAATTTATGTGAATACAGAATGTTAGGACAAATGAATAATATTCTAATTTTACTAAAACACATACTACAAAAGCCCCATTAAAGGTGCACCGTGTAACTTTTCTGGTAGAGGGCCCACCATTTACTTGTCTCCATGGAGATGCTGTTGCTTTACCTCCAATATTCCCAAGTATGGCATTAAACTTTTCAGTCTCCACAGAAACATGCAGGAGATGCCATCATGCCGCTCACAGTCAGAATGTATATTTTTAAAGATATTTTTGAGGAATCAAAACACCCTTAACTGAATAAATGCATGTTATATATGTTTAATACCATATTGTGGAACCTTACAGGCAAAGCAATAGCATCTCCATGGTAGCAGAGCTCCAACCTGAAAAGTTATGCAGTGCACCTTGAAAAAACTTGGGGTTCAAATATGTGAAACACCTAAACACAAAAGGTCTACCTGATATCCTTCATCTCCTGGCTCGCCACGTTCTCCACGTTCTCCAGGAGGCCCCTGTGTAGTTAGAAATGTGTGCATAAGAATACACATATACCCATTACCCATTAACAATGTCACATTACATTTCTGACTGGGCAGAAATGACCTAAACATGTATTCAAATGTATTCATAATGTGCAGAGTGTCATACATGTGTTTATCTCATGTCAATGATGGTTCACCTACTGGTTCACCTATGGTTCCTGGTGGTCCGGGGGTTTTATTGTCCTCTCCTGGGTATCCCTTAAAAGACATAGACAAATGTCAAACATTAAAATAATTTGACACAATCAGTAAATTTTCAATAAATATATTAGATGAAGATTTGCTAATACCTTTTCACCTTTAGGCCCTGGTGGTCCAATGGATCCAGGCTTTCCGTCAGGTCCCTTTAAAATAAAGAACTTGATTCATTCTACTTACATGATACAGCATGTTTCTGCTACAAAGCCAAATGTACATTGTGACAGCTGTCAGCTCATTAATCACATGTTCACGTGTTAAATGCAAATATAATTTCCTTTTATTTTCCATCATCTACAGGTTTTGGCTCAAAGCCTAAAATCTTTCAACAAGAGTCAGGAGGGAAAGACATAAATTGAACTTCAGGTGCCCTGCTGAACCTATACAGCACAGGCATGGCTCTATTCACACTGGAAGCACCAGGTAATGACTGTGCTTATTACAGTTACACTGTTCTGTCTGTTGTTGTTGAAATAAAATAAAATAAAATTAAATTAAAAAAACGTTTACACTAACAACAGCACTTAAGTTATTGACTGTGCAATCAGTATTGTGTAATTGGGTAAACTTCACTATAATGTTAATATGTTACAAAAAGACAAAGAAAATTAGGCAGCCATGAAGCAAATTACATCTAGAAATCTTACAGTGTATCCTGAAATTCCAGGTTGACCTTCCATGCCCATGACACCAGGAGGACCCTGAAAAAGCATAAAAAAATAAAGGCCAGATATCATTTATTAGTCAAATTAAATGAGAGAATGGGACCAACAAAAAGTCAGCACAAATGTAAACTAACAGGCGTGCCCCGCGTTCCTCTGGCGCCCTTCAGCCCGGATTCGCCCGGTTGGCCCAGTTCTCCTCTTTCACCCATTTCTCCTGCAACACCAGGGGGCCCCCTCTCTCCCTGGAGTGGCACAAAAATATGTTTTTTATATTGTCTTTCTATGTTAATATTACAGCATGTTTAGCTGATGGGTTCTGAACAGAAGAACATTACCTTACCTTTTTGCCCGGACGTCCTCTGTTTCCTGGGGATCCAAGTTTCCCTTCTGGACCCTTTTAAACAAGATATACTTAAATTTAACCATAACCCTAAAATCATTTGTTTCAAATCAGATTATGTGTAACATGTCTGACTTAAAACCTAAAACCTCATGTACAGCATCATTATAGCCTTGGTTTGTTTAGGCTAAGGTTGACCTCTAGTGGTAAAAGAGCAGCAGTACATCCAAACGACATTCACAATTTAATCAAATGATTCGATTAATGGTCAGATGAGCTTTTTTCTACAAAAACTGTTAATTCAGGATAAATTATGATGACTATAAAACTACACATACACACAGACACACACACACACACATAGATACTCATTAGAAAGATATATTTATAGCAAATTTAAGAAAAGCAAACTTACACGAAAGCCTTGTTTTCCAGGCTCACCAGGTGGTCCTGGGGGGCCAGCGTCTCCCTCTTCTCCTTTCTCTCCAGGTTCACCCATTGGGCCACTGTCACCAGGCTCACCCTGAATTCACATGATATTCAGATCACAAAATCTAACACTTCAGTTGATCATAAACAAAGAGTGAAAAAAGAGCATTTTATCTGTTTACTTTTGGTCCATCTTTCCCTTGAGGCCCATCTTCACCAGCAGGTCCAGGAGGCCCCTATCAACAGTCAAAAACACAGTCCATCATTTAATAATAAACACATGATTTGTGACAACATCATTTAAGGTTGTATAGTATGAATTAGTCAGCCTTTTAAAACTTATTTTGAGTAGTTAATAATGAATGTGTCTAGAAAATACGTCAGTGCTTTTGCATCCATTAATACATTTTTATTTGTGTTTACAAAATGGGACCAGGTGGCTTGACTGTGTGTTCTACACAATGAAATGTGAAGAAACTCTAGCTCACAACCATGGCAGCTAGCTTCAAAGCTGAGCAGCTGCTACTGCTGCTAGTGATGCCAAAATGAACTAAACAAGTCTGGTGAACATCTTTGGACTTAACAAGACAGAGGACCTTCACTTAGTAACCACTGGTGGGCAAGCATTTTGACACAAAAAAACTCCAGGGTTTTTGATGAGGATACACCATACCAACATGGTTATTTTAGGGTAATAAAGGACTTGTAAGTGTTAGTATGTGGGGATCTTACTCTGATTCCTTCTTGTCCCTGCTCTCCCTCAGGTCCCAGAGGCCCTGCATCCCCCTGAAGAGAAACACACAGGCTCTGACGTTACAAGTCACACCAACTGTCTCAGATTTCTCAAAGCCAGTGGCATTTGAGTTACAAGTTCATGGCTGTCCACACTCCTGTGGTGCATATCTCTGTATGTCAAATATTTCAACTGCTGCACTGACCTTTGAACCTGGCTCTCCAATGGCACCAGGCCCCCCCTCTGCTCCGGGCGCCCCCTAAAGCCATTTAAGAAATGATAAAATATTAATATTTCTTGTACCATATAATTAACAAAACAAATAAAGACTTGATATAGCTAGAGCAAAACCTAGAGATCAAAATTACTTCAAGTCCTTGTTCTCCCTCAGGCCCAGGCTCCCCAGGTGGTCCTTTAGGTCCCTGTGAAAAATACACGTCACATAAGAACTGGAGTGACCATTATACATCATCAGACAGATGAAATGTTTGTGTGCTGCACTGTATCATGTGATGTCTCATTATGCGCTGACAGTGCCTTTCCGATGCTTTCATGCAGTTAAACATTTATTACAGGTTTAATGACATCATTCAATTACAAAGGGACCATAAGCAACAATCAAATACACTGCATGAGAAACACTTAACATTTCCTGCAAGACTAAACAAATCTTTAGGACACATGTGGATCACATATGTACAAAGCTATCAGCCATGTGGACAACAAAAGATGTAGTTTATAAACTGAAACTTACTGGTTCACCCAAAGGGCCCTTTTCTCCGGGGCTTCCTGGAAGGCCTGGTTTTCCCTAAAAACATAAATAATCTTATAAAAACAACCAAAAATTTTTGTGTAGAATTCTTCAGTCATCCAGGTAGAATCCATGGTAAGAGGAGAAATTTTATATATATATATATATATATATATATATATATATATATATATATATATATATATATATATATATATATATATATATATATATATATATATATATATATATATATATATATACATATATATATATAGATAGATAGATATAGTGTTGAGGGTTGAGTTTACACATGTTGGTAAAATTTAACAATACATAACAATATGGAATCAAGTTATCATGAATCTAATTAGAAAATAAATTGATATTAAAAACAGACATTTTAACTGTAGGCTTACTATAACTCACAAGTTTTCCAGGAAGGCCCCTTTCACCAGGTGCACCAGCTTTGCCCTTAAAACAATAAAAGTCATAGTTTGATTATATTTAAAATATGTTGTACAAAAACATTATATAGAATTATAAATCAACAGAATTAGTTATTGATGCACTCACAATGAATCCTGGCTCGCCCTTTTTTCCGATATCACCCTTTTCTCCCTGAAATGGAAAAACATAACTTATAAATTATCCAAATAACTGAATAGAAACAGACACATTTATTTATTCCATAAAATATTTACCCTGGTGCCTTCTGGGCCAGGTTCTCCTAGTGGACCATCTGAACCTTGTGGGCCCTAAAATTGAATTAAAAGATATTTCTATGACAACATCCAGAAAATGAAGATTAATAATTAGATGCCAATGGCACAGATTGACAGCCTTGCTTACATAAGTAAGCTCTTATAGCTATGGTTACAGTAGTAGCTTACCATGACCAAGTATAGAGTGAATGAATACTGCATGAAATTCTAATGCAATTTTGAGCCTCTGGAAAAGCACAATATAAGACTAAATGCATAGCTACACCCACCCATCACCATCAACCACTCTTTCTCATCATATGGATACACAGGTGAGGTAGGTGTGTCTTGCCCAAGGACACAACAGCACAGTTTGAAACACCAACCTTTGTGGTGGTGGATGATCGCTCTAGCCACTGCGGGCTTTATTTATTAACTATTTATTTATAAACTTTTACTTTCTGTAATACTTAAAATGTTGTTCTGGTACATGCTGATGTGTGTCTATTTTTATTGTTGTTGAGTTTCTTATTTATTCCTGCGGCCATTGCAAAGCCCATGTGTTATTATGCCCAGGACAGGCCTTCAGGCATTGTGGCAGTATAAACTAATTGATACAAACTAAATGACTTTTGAATAATATTTGTAAAAAGACAAAGTGCAAAGTACTTAAACAAGTAGGAAGTCCAAAAGTGTGGCTTTACCCTTCTTCCTTTTGGCCCAGAGATGCCAGGATCACCCCTCTGTCCAGGAGGACCCTAAAAAGACACCACACACCACACACTTAGTTAAGAATAACAAGCACAAAACTTCAGGCAACTACTGTAATGTAGCACTATGTTTTTTTTATTTAACACTTACCGGTGCACCTTGTAAGCCAAAGTCTCCAGGACCTCCAGGTAACCCTGGATAACCCTTATTTCAAAAGAACAAAAACAACATAAAAACAAACAAAGGATAAAATCAAATAATCTCTTATTAACAAAACAGCTTACTCTTGGGCCCTTCTCCCCAACTGGTCCGGTTGGCCCTGGTGGTCCTCGGTCACCCTGAGTCAGGCACAAAGTGTCTCATTTAAACAGTAACCTTAAAGGTCAAAAAGTGAAGAAAAACAAAAAAAAAACCCTGACACAGTTTCACAGCCCAGCACCTTAAGAGCACAAGGCTAAAGTGACAGCTGCCTTAGTGAAGTCTGAAAGGTCTTAAACCCAGTTGGTGGCACAGAGCAGGTGTAAACAAATCCTGGGTGAGCTATAAAGCACAGTGTGCTCATTTTAAACTATTTTAGCTCGAATGTACCTCCTTCAGTCTGTGCAGCACACTGTTAAAAAGGAGCAGAGAGCATTTGTATAAACAGTGAGTGTTCATAATGTATTCATAATGGACACCGTGGCATTCATTACTCACTCGCACACATTGGAAATCAATCCAAAGTCTGTTACTAAACGACCTTATTATTGTTTTGCATAGATGGTGTTTTCTGTTATCTATGTTAATTTGAATAGTATTTTAATGTTTGCCCTTCTGGCCATTTTTACCTAAAATGGTGTAATTATGGGGCTCTGCACAGACTGAGCAAAGTTGATGATGACAGATGCGCTTACCTTTTCTCCAGAAACTCCCTCTATACCAGTTATCCCGATCAGGCCAGCAGGACCCTAAAAGAGGAGGGTATCATGAAAACCTCATGTATGTATGTATTCAAATATTAGATAAGCAAATTATATATTACCAAATGCACTTAAACTAAAGCACTTAAGTACATTTAAATACACTCCGCATACACCTGTGAATTTTGTGCCCTAATGAAGACGCAAGTCAAAACATGTTGGAGTTTGACATGAAATAAAATTATAGCTAAGCATATCGGAATGCCTCGAATCTCTTCTTTCATCTAGTAAAGCACTTAAGTATTAGGTTCAATCCTTTAAGTGACTGTATGTAGCCTACTGTAGTGTAGGTATTGTTTTGTCAGCCCATACGCCCTCTGCTGGTAACAAGGATGCTTTGAGGGCAAACATACTTTTATAATATGCACTACTGGATTTTGACTTTTAGCTTTAGCTTGCTGTAACAAACAAGTACACTAGAGTCTTTGTCATGTATCGCATTCAGACTGCAATTCAAGTGAATGCTTGTGAACCAGTGGAGCCCAGGATTACACTGTGAGTGACTGTGAAGGATGCAGAGTGGGGGGCAAGGGAGAGAGCATCTTCTCTTGTCCATTACTTGACCATCACTTGTACCCTTGATGCATTTCCATGGTAAACTTAAATAAATGTTACATTACATAACATTACTGGTTATTAAACCAGCGCTTAGAGGTGAAAGCACACCTGTATTCTCTTTGAATTTGGCAGAGGTCCATTACATTGCAGAGGTCTTTCAGAGTATTGTTGTATAAGTAGTGATTTTTTGAACTGACATTGGTTTAACCTGTGCAAACAATACAAGCCTTAGGATACCCCGCTTGGTGAAATTAAAAATATTAGTGGCCCATGATTTCACATAGAGAGGAATGGCACTATGTGTAGAGAGTGCATTAAAATCATCATGGCCAACACTGTTTGTTCTTAATGTTTCTTCTTCAATTTGTTCTTAATGTTTTTCTGCTTAAATTAAATTAAAAATAAATGGCCATCATTTAGCACATCAAAATAGCCTCATGGAAGGCTCATGAGAAAGATCACGTAACTGCAGATTTCACTCTTCAACATTTTTTGTCACTATTTAAGTTGAAAGCGTTGCTTTCAGCTGAAAACTCACTTGTGGACCAATTTTTCCAACATTTCCCAGGTCTCCTTTTTCTCCCTGAAAGCATAAACATGAAAGCGCACGCAGGTCAGTTATCAGTGATATTTCAGTCATCACGTCTTCTTGATTGAGAACAGGGATGTTTAGGAACTCACTTGTTTTGAAATACAATAAAATGTCAATAATTAATCAAAATTTGTAGTAAATTTAGTAGTAATTTGTGTAAAAAGTGTAGATACCATCAGACCGTCCAGACCAGGTTCCCCAATGTGCCCCTTTCTCCCAGCTCTACCCTACAGAAAATGGTGAAATATGAGTATATGAGTTCTTCAGATCCATGCTGTGTATTGTTATGCATAATCTGAGATGGAAAATCTTACAGTAGGGCCAGCACTGCCAGGTGGGCCAAGTGGTCCTTCATCACCCTGCAAACAGTTTCAATTACATTTAAGACAACAAAACAAAATGTTCATTATTTATATATATTCTCATACACAGATGTCAAGTGTGGTACAAGTATTTCATTTCCATTACTATTTTACAGCTAAAACCGATGTTAAAGGTAACTTTTCTGGTGGAGGATCTGTCAAATGTTTGTCTCCAGGGACATGTTATTTGACTGGAATTTTTCACAGTATGATATTAAACATTTATATCTTCATGGAGCCAAGTTACAGGTCAGATCTCTGGAGAGGCAACCCCGCTCACAGTCAGAATGCTTGTTTTTCTAAGTATTTTTTGAGTTCTAAAACTGCCTGCAATTGAATAAATTTAAGGTAGAGCTACTTAATGTCATACTGTGGAACATTCCAGGCAGGTCAATGACATTTTCATAAAAACAAACAGGTGATGTTACATGTTAAAGTGCAGCAATCTACAGAAACATACTCTGTCTACCCCACAAGTGTGTCAGTATTTACAGATGGTACTGATATTGATCAAATTCACTATCAAAAAATCACTCTTTGTTGTGACATGACAATTAATAAATGACAGTGTTCACCTCACTTCCTTTTGGTCCTGGTGGCCCCTGTGGTCCTCTGGAGCCTTGTAAACCCTGAAATACATCACAGAATAATATCAGTCCCTTTAATAAAAAGATCATCACCGTCTTAATTACCTTTGGTCCAGGTGGTCCATTTGGGCCTGGTATACCTATGTCCCCTGGAAAACCCTGTAAAATACAATAGGAACTGAAAAAAACAGTTTTAACATCAATGTTACCTGCAGATAATACAGCTCTAGTTTGCTAAGTGATATTACTACACCGTTACACGCTGTACATTCTGTCTGGCTTCTTGCAGAGGTTATTGTCTATATTCTTGACGCCTTATCAGAAAGTTTCTGCCGGGAGCCCTTCATGTTGCAGTTGACAGGAAGCATTCTTTGAGCTGGGTACCCTACTACCCTTTAATTGTTTTTATTTTCTATGCCTGTATTCATACCCTAACCAACCAACCATCAAGCATAACTTCTTTTCCAGATGTGGGACCAAGACATCAACACTCCAGTTAATAGATGAATCTACTGCAGTCACATTAAATCCAGTTTAGTTGTATGTATATAGATTAAAGGGCCCATATAATGCTATTTTCTGATCTATGCTATAATGTTATTTCCTCATCAAAAACATACCTGGAGTTGTGTTTTGTTTCATTTGCACACATTTAACACAAAAACCCTGCATATTTAGGCTGAGTTCTTCTCTCAAACATTCTGTTCCACCTTGTGATGTCAAGCGGTAGTACAGGAAGTGCTTAAAGTCCATTACTACCTCACTAGAATCATTTGGGTAATTTCAGACCTGGAATTTTCTGCTGAACAATAGTAGCTGTGTAATGTAGCTGTTAACTTCAAAGCTGATGCTTCATCACATCATAAGGTGGAACAGAGCATTTTGAGCTTCGAGGATGCAGACAGCCTAATAATCCAGTATTACATGTGTGAATGAAACAAAACAAAACTCCTGGTATGTTTCTGATGAGATAACAGCATTTTAACATGGCTTAAAGTTTACAAGAGTCAGTTTTATGTAATATAGGACCTTTAATGAATTAGCATCTGCAAAGCTCACAACAAACATATTTATATAACTTCATACCTCTGGTCCTGGTGGGCCAGGTGCACCTTGTACCCCAATATCACCAACTGGACCCTGTCAAAACACATAAACTCTCAGAGAAAACTGCTCAATGACTGGTACATCAACAACCAAAGGCCCTTTATTGCTTCTAATGCATTGAGAAGACTGATGTTTCACCATAAACAACTACAACTACATTCTGAATCGAGCTTCCGTTCCCCCAAATTCTGCCATAAATCTGTGAGGAAGGCTGAAATACTCACAGGTGGGCCTGGTTTCCCCCTTGGACCAGTGGGACCAGGTGCACCAGCATTTCCCTTAAAACAACAAAAGAAAAAATATTTTATTAATAACATTTTTTACAACTCAAATTGTTCTAAAAATTGGAAACCTAATAATGAGGAGACACACCTTATCGCCTTGGAAACCCATCTCTCCTGGTTCGCCCCTTAGTCCCACTTCACCCTAAATTTCGTAGCATCATAAAAGATATAACACAACACTAACCAGACACACCACATACTTGGTGATTTTAAAGATAAGTTAAAATTTGTTCAAGAAAACATTATAATAAATGCATACTACAAGCCTTATTTAAAATCAAATTGTAATTGGCACACACAAATACACGCCAATAATACAAATATTTAGATCACCTTATCACCTTTCAATCCAGGCAAGCCGTTTTTTCCAACTGGGCCCTAACAAAAAGAACAAGACTATTTTGAACCCATGATTCCACAAACAACAATGTAAAAAAACACATTTGGACAGTCTCTTGCAGAAGCTGATATCCTGCTTACCTGCATTCCCACCAGTCCAGGCAATCCGCGTAGCCCCTCTGGTCCTGGATCTCCCTGTGGAAAAACAAAGGTTGAACTATGACCAAATGCAGTCAAATCGTAACTTTATGCTTTCTTATTTCCTAAAAAATGTGTACAGAGAGGTGGAAGTTATAGCAGACTGGAGAAAAGCCTGCGTACAGAAACGCTTTGGCACATTTCTAACGGCTTCTATTATATAGAATAATCTGGAAAAAAAATCAAGATAATTTATCAATATTTATATATATATATATATATATATATATATATATATATATATATATATATATATATATATATATATATATATATATATATATTTTTTTTTTTTTTTTTTTTTTTTTTTGTAGTACTTTATTAGACCAACAGGGATAATAAAGTACTACAATTTCACCCATCCTTTCTCCGTGATCTTGTTGCTAGGCTTGGTCAGGCCTACCTTAGCTGGAGGATTTTATTTATGGTGCATGTTTTGTGTTGATGGGGGAAACCGGAGTGCCTGGAGGAAACCCACCCAGACACGGGGAGAACATGCAAACTCCACACTGAAAGGCCTGAATACTATACTGTTTCATCACACTGATCGATCCCAATCTTCAATTCTATTTTGTCTAATTAAAAACAAATAACAATATCTTCATTTACTGAACATAAACAGTACAGATGCTAAAAATGCTTTAAAAAAAGTTAACTGTAAATTTTCTTCCTCCAGTCTGAGCTCCACTCTAAACAGAGTCAGAGGATTGTTTGTAGAGCATAGATTCAAAAGACTCAAGATGCTTATTGACAATAAAATTACAGAATCTCTATCTCGATTAAAATTAGATTCAATGGGCAGTCCTAGAGTAAACATACAGCTGGGAGGAAATGCAACAATAAAGCCATTTCTATTTACTACTCTACCACACCATGACCACTCCTCTAATTTCCTGACATCCTCATTAAACCAGCACACTTCCTTCTGATCCCACCCTCCCCTCTGGGAATCCTGAGTGCTCTCAATAACCATCATCTTCAGGTGATCCTTACCCTTAGCCCCGGGAAGCCAGGGATGCCAGTCCCACCAACACTGCCCTGTAAAACAGCATTGTATTCATTAAACATTATTTCTTTTAAAACATACACACAGATACACACAGTTTTCAACCGAACTCACCCTCCTTTTAAAGGTGCATTGTGTAGCTTCGTCACCTGCTTTTTTTTATGGATATGTCATTGCTCTACATGGTTCCACAGTATGACATTAAACAGCTCTACCTTACATTTATTCAATTACAGGTGGTTTTATAGCTCAAAAATACCTAGAAAAACAGGCATTCTGACTGTGAGCGGGGTCGCCTCTCCAAAGATCTGACCTGTATCTTGGTCTGGTTTGGTCTCCATAAACAGAGAAAGGTTCAATGCCATACTGTGAAAACATTCTAGATAAATACTAGACAATAACGTTTCATGGAGAAAAGCATTTGACCCTCCACCAGAAAAGTTACACAATGCACCTTTAAATTCACCTCCTGCTTTTTTCATTAATTTCATATTCAATATTTAATTTATAGTCTAACCTCATTTCCATCGGGACCAGGTGGACCTCTTTCTCCCGGGTCACCCATAACTCCCTGAAAAGAGAAAGAAAGTTTCATTTTTAAACACAGGAACACGTATAAATATTATGTTGTTCAGAAGTGTTATTCATAAATTGAACTTGCTGGCTTTATGTCCTCAACATCATTGTACATACACACATAATATATTGTCTATTGTTTTTTCTCACCTGCCTTCCTTTGAGACCAGGCTTTCCAGCAGGACCAGGAACACCCTAAACAAAAAATATATGTATTTACCTCCTGATCTCACAAAAATGTAATCAAAAGAAATAATAGATTACAGTATTATCTATAAAGTCTGGTAACTCACTCTCTCTCCTTCTAACCCGGGTGGCCCAGAAACACCAGGAAGTCCAATAAAACCCTAAAAAACAATACAAAATATATATATTTAAACACAGCATGCCTAAGAATATCAAACTTCTATAATTTCTGTGTAATTTATATTGTTATTTATTGTTAAGTTTTGCCTGACATGGTTAAACTTTAATTTACTGACATCTAGTGGTGATTTTGTAGACTGCAATGCAGCTCACAACCAAGAAACAGGAAATGACAGTGGGAGTCACAAACAGTATTCAAAGTCACTCAGCAAGTCAGAAGACCAAAATATTACACATGAATAAGAAACCAATCGATTTAACATTTGACTTTATTCATTCACATTTACCTGTACCATGTCACCTACATCATTGTACCTATTTGTCATCACATTACACTAGATACTAGAGTTATCTATACTTATAGTCTGAAACTAAGCTTGAGGAGACCTCAACTGTCAGATTACAGATTTGTTGACCTGGTTTATGGTTAATATCTCTATAATTACTGGCCCTATTCACATGAAACAAAACTGTCTTGTCAGTATAAATAAACATACAAAAATAAACATGCATTTCCAAAGAATTGACTGCTAAAAGTACTTTTAACCTTTAGATTAATTTGATTAGGTTTGGGTCCCAAATGAATACTAATAAGATGATATTTTTGGATCTTTGGTTGACATATTATGGTTATGGTATTTGGATGACATATATTCAAAAACAGTGAATCTCCCGTAGAGTTACAGTATATAGTTCTAAGACATGAACACAACCCACCACAGTAATTGCAGTTATCATGTTTCTATGAGCATAATCACTGCAAGCACATTCTATTATGTTAAAGCACATGTAACATTGTTGAGATAAAACTGCTATTTTAAATCATTATCTTATGTCTTTATTTTATTTTATTTTATTTTATTTTATTTTATTTTATTTTATTTTATTTTATCATTTATTTTACTATTATCATTCATTGTTTTACGTTGCACCATATTGACAAAGCCTAGCCCCTAGTTTGTGACTTGGTACACTGACAATGGCAATAAAGTTTTTCCTGACTCTGATTCCAATACTTACATTGATGCCTTTAGGGCCTGGGTTACCTTCAGGTCCAGCTGAGCCCTGCAAAAACAACAATCAAACATTATTCATCACGCAAATGTCCCTATTTAGCTTTCAGTGTGGTACCAAAACATAAAAATTACTTAAAGCCACAGTATGTAACTTTTTAGCCAAATAGAAACCAGATAAAATAAAACCATGTTTTTTTTTTTATTGTTTATTGAACTGAGAAACGTAGTGTCCTTCCACTGAGCGGGCTCACAAATGCTGTCCCTTGCCATAATTTTTTTATTTACTATTGACGACCCACACATCACATCCATACCCACTGATACTTAATACAGATACATAAGGACAGAATTAGTAGTAGTAGTAGTAATAATAATAATAATAATAATAATAATAATAACAATAACAAAAAACACACAAATTAAAAACTAAAAAAGGTATTAGCAACTCAACAACGGGCTCAAACCACGATGATTATTATTACTATATCCCTATTACTATATATATAATACCAGTGAGCAAATATTCCATTTCCTATTATGATCCAATAATTTGTTATTCTCCATGGCAATTTCCCTTGCCATAATCTTCTACTATGGACTAGCCGCCGCGTTCCAAATAGGAAGTGAGCATGGGTGTGCTTCCGGCTCCATCGACTCTCTTCATTTTATATTGAGAAAACTGCCTCCATAACTGCTGCTGCCAGGCTGCTCATTCTGACCTTAAAATGTCCATATGAACACGCTCTACATGATCCTGGTGTTATTTCACTATTTTGTGTGGACATCAATTCCTATTCCTAATATGTAACTGGCTCCAAATGTGCTCCTGTAACTGCTAGCTCTAGCCGAAAACTGGGTGACATCAAACTCCCTTAGTTCACTTCTTTATACAGTTTATTTTTGGCATAAAACTTACCCATCACCACACATGTAAGTATGGTTTTAACTTTGTTTCCATGGAATCATACAGGTGATGTGCCACCTCCAGAAAGTTACATACTGCACCTTTAATACCAATTGTGCTTAAATACAGAGGTACCACTTTATATCAATACATAACATATGTCTTAATTATCCTTACTAATGCATGAACAAAGACTTAATCCATAATGAAACAAATTATTATGTAGTTGCTAAGCCTGAATCACTCTTAACAAACGATTTGTTCATTATAAAGTCTTTGTTCTTGGTTCATTAAGACTATTAAAGGTGTAGTTATGATAAATGTTAAATTACCAAAACAGATGTATATGTCAACAGTAACATTAAGGGGATCTGGGAACAAACTATGATTTTTGCATTTTCACTGCACCTGCCTGCCAGGGTAACCTGCAGCTCCGGCTTCTCCAGGAGGTCCCGGAATTCCCTAAAGTAGAGACGGAGGAGGGAGAATGAATGAACAAAGCATGAAGATTAGATGGATGGATAAGGTGAAAGAGGAGAATCACAGAGCTCTGCCGCCATTGCCAACCAAGGAATAAAACAAGCACTGTTCACTGTGAGCAACCTCTACCAAGCCCTGTCTATTAACTGTATCCTTTTGCACTTCATGGCTTCAAACAACAGCTCCTCTCTTATAGCAAAAACAGCATTTTTACAGGAGAAATCTATATTCTAGAGTGTAAATAACTGTATATGGCTTATGGGCATGCAACATGAATGAGAGCTTGTATGCTGAGACATTTTATTAAAGGTAATTTAAGTTGACAGCTTTCTTAACTTGTGTTCTGTTTCTAGAATAATATAAGAATCTAATCTAACTAGTTGATTTTTGACCAGTCATATCTCAATCTCAACCACTTCCTTTTAAATACATATATTACTGTCATTGTTACTTACTGGCTCGCCTTGAAGTCCAGGTGGCCCTTGATGACCTTTGGGGCCCTTAAAACATAAAAAGAAAATGTCTTCTTTATTAGGAGAGAATAGTGCAACAATTGTATGTTTCTTTTAACAGAAAGTGATATATATTTTAAAATAAGATCTGGGCCTATCATGTCTTCGCATTGAAAATCAACAACAGATGTTGACAGCTCCACAACACCAGGTCAGAGGCATGTCAGTGTCTCTGTTGCAGAGAGACTCAGTTGAATGGTCCCATTGACTTTGTCCTGTATTTCCGAAGTCATGACACCTGAACCTTCACAGGCAATAAAAGCCCCACTTGGGGGTGAGGAGCACAGGCCCCAAGCCACTCATTTCCTCTGAAAATACTTACAGGGCCACAGTTTATGCTGCGGGTATATTAGGTTTAGCTACTGCAAACACTGGGATGGCCTCCTGGGAAGGGAGGTGAAGGCCAGTGATGTGTAGAGCAGAGCTCAGAGAGACAACTGTGACTCCTGCAGCAGAGGGCTCCTAATGACTGAAGTGAGGATGTAAGTGCCACAACCCATGTATACACTCTCTGATACTTACCAACAGTAACAGCATCCATTTTAGGATTTACATGTATTACACAAAGTAAGACAAACCAGCATTGGACATATTAGTCTCATATTCTAAAACATCTACAACTTAAAGGCATTCTTCATTGGCATGTGGTGACCTGCGGTGTCACTGGATACTGGGCATGTCACAGATCCCTTCATTCTACTCAGGATGCCTTTTCTATCTTCATGAGACCTTTGACACTGCCCTCAAAAGAGTCTGAGCTAAAACTAGCACCAGAGCCTTATTGTTGAAATACTGAAATGGTAACAAAATACAGATGTATCTTAATGACAAACTACAAGCTCATGTTGCTCAAACATGATTGGAGAAGATGAACAACTGAAACTAGGACCTCAGCATGCACAGAGCAATGGCTTACATCCACACAATGGTTCCAAATGTCAAATAAGATAAAGTAATGAATAGAAAAATACACTAAATCTTACAGGTAATCCAGGAAATCCATCTGGACCAGGAAGCCCTGGAGGCCCTTTGTCACCCTATATCAAAGACATAAAAATACAAATAAGTAACAGATTCAAGTTGAAACACATGCATCCCTCACATAATTAAACCATCTGTCCCACCCAAATAGGAGGCTTATAGAAACCCTTACCTTTTCACCTGGTGCAGCTTGGCCTGGTGATAATCCGGGATCTCCCTTGGAACCCTTATTAATAAAAGAAATATACATTTTTGTTCTGTTATATGCAAACAAGGAAAGTAAAGTAAGGCACAACTTATAAGTATAACTGTTAAAATGAATCAATTGGTATTGTACCATAATATTTAACATAGAAAGAATAGTCGTATCCTAATAGTGCCTCTTTAAACTACATCATCGAGTCTCTCACCTTGGGTCCAGGTAGTCCTGATGGCCCTGGTCTCCCATGAGGACCAGTGGGACCCTGCCACAAGTGCAGAGGAATTAAACATGTGAAATGAACAAGCAGTTGAACTCAATGTAATACATTTGACTGATGACACTTTTACAAATTGTATGAATTTACAGTCTTATTTTTAATTCTTCTAGAGTTATTGATTTCACTGACACATTTTATACTATAAATAGTAGACTAATTATTTCATTTTATAAAAAGTAATTTATGAATGAATGAATAGCCCTGCATAATATATTATTCAACAGCAACTATGAAGTTCAACACCCCAAATTTGTTTCTTCTGATTGGTGGTTGATATTTTTTATCTGTGGAAAAAAAACTTTCTCTCTTTTTTGATGAATAAGGTTAATGTACGTATGCCTATGAGAGATCGATCGATAAATTGTTTTGCAATTGGCTGCTATGGATTAAAAAAAATATATGTATCAGCATTAGCCATATAAAACAAGATGGAGATATTATAAAGTGTGAAAAACATGACAGCATCCTACTTTAGTATTTTTGTAAATTACATTTTACATTGCAAATCACATACAATCTAAAATGTAATATGATTTTCACCAGCCACCATCTTCTCAGTCACCAGCTGATTTCAAGACCTCTGCTGTTGCATATTATTGGAGATGGGGCATTTTATCTGTAGTAATAATAACTTCCCTTGTGGATCAATAAAAGTTTGTCTAAGTTATATTTCAAAAATAATGTAGACAGTTGTTTATAAGGGGAAGAAGTCCCGGTGATCTGGAATGTAAAACATTTCAGTTTGTAACATAAGCTCCAGCATCCTCATTGTGAATGAGACCATCACTGCTGCCAGATCATTTTAAATACATAAAGGCATTTCACCAAAGCAAGCAGGTGTAACATGGTTAAAAGCTCAAAAAGCAGATTGTCTCCATTAAATTGTATCTTTCAGTGATTAAAGGTGCCCTGTGTTAACTTTTCCGGTGAAGGCTCCACCACCTCCCTGTCTCCATGGAGATATTACTGTTTTGCCTTGATTATTCCACAGTATAAAAATAAACTTGGTAATCACAATGGCGATAGGTTAATGGTCAGATCTATGGAGAAGCATGCCTGCAGATGGTAAGAATTAATGTTTTATGGCATTTTTGAGCTATAAAACACCTGTAACTGAACAAATGCAAGCAAGTTGTGTTTAATACCCAACTGTGGAACATTCCAGGCAAAGAAATAACATCTCCATGTAAACAAGCAAGTAGTGGAGCCTCCATCTTAGAAATTATAGTTTTTTATAGTAGTATTATTGTGTTATTTATTGAATAATACTAACCACCATAGTGTTAAATCTTTGTATTGGTATTTCAGATGCATTTCAGTGCATAAACACATAAACTATCAAGTTTGAAAGCACTAGCTACATTGACTCACCCGAGGACCTCTTTTTCCTGCAGGACCAGGTAAACCCGGGGGACCTTCAGGACCCTGGATTAGTGAGATAATGGGATATTGGAGAGAGAAGGGATCATTGTAGAAGAAGTGTGTGGAGGGGAAGGGAAAAAACATAAAGTATGTTAATGGCAAGCAATAACATGCACAAGACTGTCCAGGCTCCCGCAATGATGAGTATGTGCTATTTTTATGTAAGATCTATGAGACAGAAGCCAAGTGTTTCCAATTTAACCCTCGGATAGAAACATAGACTGAGCACATGGTCTCAGTCAGACTCTGTGACATGATTATCTTCAAAGTTAGATGGGATTAGTTCACGATTTATTACAAAACATCAATGAACGCTAACCAATACATCACTTCTCACGGTTTCTATGAGACATAGCATAGTATAAATTATTTAAAAAGGCATAGAATAAAATGTTTTATAAGAGATTAGATATTATTTACTACTTCTTATTTTGAATTCACCAAATATTTGGACGCAGAATGTGGACAAAAAAATGCAAGTTGCAAGCTGAAAAAACAAGCCAGTGCACAGACCAGATTTTTATAACAAATACTTGTACTAACTAAAAAGAACATACTCTATCATATTGAACCAAATAGACTGCAGAACACTATTATATTTGTGTAATGTTTCTTGTCATGGCATTAGCAGGTGATGTGTGGTGGTCTGGAATAGCCCACTCATCAAAATGTCACAGCAATAAATCAAATCGAACAGAGAAAAGAAACAGTTGTTTGTTCCTGTAGCCTCCCACACACATGCACACACACACATGCACACACACACACGCACATACACACATGGAAACTGTGACCACATCAGTGCCTTCAGAGCAGTGTCGCCAACAAAGACTCCAGAGCAAATGTACGCCTCATCAAACTGATTACTATTACACTAATGCCCTTGTCTTATGATAAATACATTTTGATATTTTACTACAGGGGTGTGCAAAATATTGAAATATCAGTATAACATGATACTAAATTTGGTGATAAAGTATCGTTATCGTGGGCTGCTGTATTGATACATTGCTGCAAGTATCTTTAGGTGTCTTTTAGCATTTTTTTTTTTTTACTGTGCTACATTTTTGTTGCTTATTTAGTGTAAGGAAACTTGTTTATGCAATACACTTGACATATTCACTGTTTTGATGAGTAAAATAGATGTATTTCATATTAACTGTACACAGATAGTGGCTTAACAAAGAAACTTAACAAAGAATTGTTGCTAAAATGTATTGGTTCTAGAGTATCATGTGCAATACATTGGTTATTGCACGTATCGCCATATTGTGATAATATCGTATCGTGAGCCATGCATCGTGTATCATATTGAATTGTGGGGAACCCTGTGATTCCCATCCCTACTGTACTACATTATATTATAGTTTTCCGACCATTTTCTTGAACACAGTATCAGCATCAGCTTTTGGGGCTCAGTAGACTATAGAAGTATAATAGGAATAAGGCTGCAAAACAATTATTTACTTAGATCGCAAAAGGTCCATGAATATGAGGTTTTTACTAAATTTCAAGCTGTATCACTTTAGATGAAGGTAAAGTGATACAGCTTGAAGGCACCCCAGTGAAGTATATTTACAAACAAAACTGACTGGGTGGGTTTCCGCCAAATGCTATACTTTCCCCCATCAACCCAAAACATGCACAATAGGTCAAATCTTCCAGCTAATGTGGTCCTAACTAAACCAAGCTCAAGATCTGGAGATGGGCACCCAGACACAGCACTGTGGCCCCCGATTTGTTTCTGAACGCTTGCCCCAGCGGCATTGAAGGATGGGTTAAATGCAGAGGACAAATTTCTCTGGGGACAATTAAGTATACCTTAACCTTATAACCAATAAGTTGCACTTAATCAGTTAACTTGTAAATAGGAGTTACTAAAATCATGAAATAAACTGTACATAAATAAACTTTACACTGTCTGAGTAAATTAGTGTTCAATCTTTGTGTTATGTTGTACTGTGACACTCCTTATTTGTGGAAACTGAAGGACCCCCTTGAAAATGAGATGATAAATTATTTTTCTCCTCAACAATGTAAAATACTGTGCAAAAAATGTAAGATCAATCAGTGACTCAGAGACAGTCCCCTGTTCTGAAGTAACAGGGGACTGTGTCTGAGTCATGGAAAAACAAGCTGTACAAATGTAAGAAACCAATTGTCAGCTGCTCTTTAGTCCCACAGATTACATCATAAGATCAGACGGACACTCTTTCTTCTTTTTCAACAGGGGTTTGCTATCTATCCTGGCAATTTGAAAAAGTCAGCTATTTTAACAACCTGTATGTACTTGAAAACTGCACAGCACTTACATATGTCATCACCTTTAGATTTATACCACGCCCTGCTATTTTCTTTAGATCCTGTGCATATGTGTGACAGCCAAGTCAAAAGAGCACTACTGAACCCTCTACTGAGGTTACAGCATTAAATTGTCAAAAATGAACAAAAAACATGATTAATAAACTATTAATTGACTTACTGGTGGACCAGGCTCCCCCTTGGTCCCATAAAAGCTGTCATCATAGTCATACAGGATCTCCCCCTCCTCGTAGCCGTAGTCGTATCCACCCATGTCAGTGCCATCATAGCTGCCGTCTGGGTAATACTCAGAGTCCACATGGTTCTGCCGATACAGAGTGGTGCCGTTGGCTTTAGGCTGCAGGTGAGTCTGGGCATGTCGTGTTATCTGAGGCTTGGTGGTAGATTTATTCCTGAGTGAATCCTTCAATTTGTCCTGGTTGATCACTGCAAATGTAACTGGTGTTGTTTGTGGGCCAAAGATGCCCCGTTTCTCTGTGCTGTTCTCTGTTTGACCAGAACTGGCTAGAGACTTGGTTCTTTTACTCAGTGTCCTTATGGTAGTGATAGCTGCTGTGCTTTGGGTTGAATGCCTTAAGTCCAGTCTACTTGATGTTGCTAATGTAGCAGTATGGGGTTGTGAAGAAGAAGCTTGTAAGAAGAGATCAGGAGGTACCAATGTTGAGCTGTATGCTTCTCCTGCAGTACCAGGTGCTCCTGATGAGGGTGTGGTGCTATAAGTCACTGTTGCTCCATCAGCGGCAGTGTGACGGGAGGAGTCATGACCCATTGTATCCAAACCAGAATGAGGTGAGTCTGATCGGTAGGTGTCGGCCAGCCGACACTGTTTTTTAAGGTAGTTGCAGTAGTGCGTTGCTGCCTGGGCAGAGGGATACAAGTCTAGCTGGCAGACACGTCCGTGAAATGGTACTGCTTTGGAGTTCATTCTACCCAAAGTGAAAACAGACCCTGAGCCCCCCAGTGTCTGAGCCCTGCCCAGGGTCTGCTCCTGCTGCTGCACAGTCCCACAGTCTGCATAGAAGGACACAGAGAGAGTGCGCACACCGATGGCAAAGGAGTGTTGGCGCCCATCCTGCCAGTTATAGCTGAAATAAATCGGGGCCTTCTCAGTGTACACCACCACTCGATGAGGCAGAAGTTGAATGCCAAAACGCAGTCTGTCCCTGCCATCACGGATACTAAAAAGAAAAGCATTGTTTGCTCTCCAGGAGCTTAGACTAACTACAAAAGAAAACTCCTCTTTAATCTCAGGCGAAAACAAAGTGCCTGCAGCAGCCTCATAAAAGGAGTCTGAGTCGAGTAATACACCGCATTCTGAGACAGGCAGAGTTGGAGGGGCTGTGGTGAATCTGACTGCAGACCTGCGTCCCTCGTCGAGATAATCTGTGCTGCTCTGGCCTGTGAGCCCAAGTCGATGGAGCACATCTACACCTGAAGGACATAAAACATGTGGCATTAACCAACAGATAAGTAGAATTCAGTTTATCCATCAAACAAGCCAGAGGCTTTAGCAATGTAAGCCAACACAAATGGTACTGATACCCTTCCTGTGGTCTTTATACTTGAGGCCGGAACAAGCCTAACTTGTTGATCTGAAGAGGCAGCTGTAGCCCAGATGACTGTTGTGGATGAGTACCACTGAACTGAGAGCACAGCCATGTTGAACCAATCAGCTGAAAGAGACTCCTGCAGCTCTTCTTCACAGAATCCTGTCATTCTTTCTAATGCCTACAGGTAGTTTTTTTTCAAAGGATTTATGTAAGGTCTACTGACAGTGAAGCTACACAGAAAGGCAAAGGAGTAAAAGGAAAAAACACACTATAGCTTATGCTGTGATGTTTTGGCTTGGCACCAAGAGGGCAACTGACAGATCACTCCACCTAGGGCAATGTGTTTGTCTCATGTTAGAGCAGCAATCAGTGCAGCCACAACTGTGAGTTAAAAACTGTATATTTAACAAATAAAATGTAGTAACAACATCTGCTGTTTAAAGGTACAGTATGTAACTTTCTGGAGGAGTAACAGAAAGTTACAACCATACTTCAGAACATTCTCTATGGAAATAGATATGATTCATGCCATTCTGTGAAAGATTATAGCTCAAGGAACAACATTTTCGTGGTGAGAGGAGACTCTGCTCCAGGCCAAATACAAGTCAGGTTTGGCAGCCCGCTCACAAGGGCACAATTTTTTCAGTGCAATAAACACAAACATAAACAAAATGGGAAAAAAGCTTTTATTTTTGTCTATATTTTTGCTAAAAAAAAAAAAAAAAAAGTTAATACTGTGGCTTTAAAATTAGCAAGTAAAATATGAATTAATGCACCATCTACAACACAGCTTGTCAACAGTACTCAATAGTACGGTTAGCTACTACGTTTGAAGGTTTTAACATGTGACACTACATATTTTCCATACTGGATCAAGCATCAAAGTTAGATTTTAGATTTTTCATACAACTGATCACTAGAATCAACTAGTCATTGCCTGAGGTAACATCACCCGTATTCCAAATAACCTGTCTGATCTGTGAAGACAGGCCACTTCTTTAGAAGCCTTGATAAATTCAACCAGAACAGTTCTAAGTGTCTATGTGCATGAACCAAAGCAGTGGAATTCACAGTCATTGCATGAAAGGCCTTTGAGGTATTTTGGCTATAAAAAATACAAACACAGCTAAAAATAATAATAGTACTGCTGAAATGTGTTTATTGTTAAAATGCAGAGCTTTGGCTCAGTGTTAGACATGTGTAATAGTCAGAAACACATGCACAGCCTTTGTCAGAGTCACCTCATCCTGTCCTTTGAATCATGTTTCATCAGAGTCTATAATAGTGATTCTAGCTGCATTTGGATTCTCTGGCTCTTTTTTGTGCTGTCCCTAAGTCCCTACATCCCTAAATAGAAAATAAAGGTGAAGACATTATTTTGGCTTCCTTCGCATACATTCTAAAGCTTGGAAGACAAGTGCAGACTTGTAAGTAGGAAGGTTAAAAAGGAGCCACGAAATAGTGCCTGTTCACAGCAACTTTCATGTGTGACAATGCTTCTTCTTATTCATTGAAACAACACACACGTATTCTAAAAGTGTATGAGTTAAAGCAGGTCAGGTCATAAAAGACTGTGTTGTGTTGTGTTATGATTACTTTGTGCAACGTAGTCTTCTTGTCCAGAGATTACTGCTGAGCATACCGACAGGAGCAGGAGAAGGTTCCACCTACACACAAATAGACAGACATTAGCAAAGCAGCGCTGTTTTATATACTGAGCATTGAAGGTTAAAGTTCAGAAATTAGAAGAAATGAGTAGCTGCAGAATACATCAGATAGCAACGCAAATACACGAAAATGTGTGGTGTATGGTGGTGTGTTATAATGGCCATAATTTCAGGATGATGTCCATTTTACAACCAATACATTTTAGCCATTATTTAGAATTAAAAGATAAAGAGATAGCTCACAGACATGATTATTTATTAGTTAACATTCAAAAGGTTCACTATCATTCAGGCTACATTTTCACACATTTTCAAAATACAGAAAAGGATTGGGTCTTTCAAATAGATGAGCTTTTTATGCCAAACAAAATGTAAATTATAACAATATGACGATATCAACAGTTGTCACCAATTAATGAACTGTGTGAATGAGTTCAAAAGACCACTGAGTTTATGACATTAAACTACTTTATACTTTTATAGTAGGATATTCTTCATCTTCACACACGTGCTTGTCTGTCCTTCATGGTGTATTTAGAGCCGCTAGGTGACTGTTTCCACGCTACTTCATTGTTGTTGTTTTTTTTATCTTAATCTTTTGCAGAATGAACTTTACAGACATATTTTCCGATAAATAGATGCTTGTGTAAATTCAGAGCTTCGAGGCATGTCCTTTCTTGTCCTTTGACCCTAACTGACCCCACCTCTAGATGGCACTGCCTACCCAACAGCTCCAGCATCATGCAATAACTAACTGTAACTAACTAACTAACTAACTGTGATGAGATTGTGGTGTTTATATTCAGTATCTAAGGTTTTCCAGGTGAATAATTGAAAACATCTTCAAATTATTCAGTTTTATCATTAAAATAACGTGTGTTTAGCAAAAGATGGTTAATGTATGATGGAAAATAGCTCATAGGCAATGAAAAATAAACCTTATGCAATAATGTAAATAAAAATAAATAAAGCCTGGTATAATAAGCTACATAAAACAAAACTCATGAGATACTTTTCAGTAATAATCATGAAACATTAAACTGCGGAAACACAACCTGGTAAACCACCAACAATGTATAAAGGCAGACCGTATGTAACAGTAGCCTAACCTTAGTGCTGTGGTCCTACTGTGCTTACATAAGACCACCTATCTTACTGTTATCATTCATAACCTGCAGTCTCCAGATGTTATGTGTTATTTTGTCATGACAAACTGTGGCAAAGGTGCTGCTTTTCAAAGAGCTCTGTGAAGATCAGTGTCCCAGTCCCAGATATGATTAAAGAGAGACTGACCCCCGCCTTTGTTTTCACCTACAAACAAGGCACAGACAGATGAGTTTTAAAACTATGCCTGGCAAAGTGAGAGTGCACAACCCACAATGTTTTACTAGCTTCAGTTGCTTAGTAGTTTAGTGTGTCATGATACTAAATTTTTCAGGCTCAATACTAGAGAAAAGGCTTGACACTTCTATGTAAATCTTGATACCACAATAATTTAAAAAGTCATTGTCATTTTCAACACAAAATAACTAATCTGTCTATGGTGTCTTAATCAACCATTTTGTTTGTATTAAAGGTGCACTGTGTAACTTTCCGGGTGTAAGGTCCACTACCACACAGATGCTGTTGCTTTGCCTGGAATTTTTCACAGTATGATATTAAATGCATCTGTTTCCATGGAGACAAGCACCATACCAATTAACAGGTCCGATTTGTGAAGAGATGGGTCCGCTTACCGTGGAATGTTTTAGAATGTTTTTCAAGATATTGTTTTATTGCAAAAAACACCATACTGTGGTACATTCCAGGGAAAGCAATCTCCCTAGCATATATCCATGGACACAACCAGGTGCTGGACTTGTACCAGAAAAGTTACATAGTGCACCTTCCTTTAATCAACTAATTATTTCATTATATACATGCATAACAAGAAAAAGGAGAATGCGTGGAGTTCACTTCAATGTTGTGGGTGACTGGCCAGTTAGTCTATTAACTTATGAAGACGCCATTAGCTTGCACTTCACATAGTAGCTCTTGTTCAGCATGCTAATAATTGTGAGAACTTTCACCATCTTGTTTCAATATTAGATTTGGTATTGACTGATTCAGGTTCTTGATTATTTTTGACAAGCCTACTAGCTTGCTCCCTATTTTCTAAAGCATGGTGACATTCCACAGCCAGTAACAAAGACAGCTAATGAGGCTGTGCAAAGTGAAGCCTTTACGTTTGCTGGTTCTGTTTAAATGTTGGCGAAGGTTAAAAGTATTGGAGCAAACGGGGAAAAAACTAAATTTAACACTTGTGCCTTTAGAAGTCAGCTGGAGTCATCTGATGCTGATTCGGTAACTGTTTTGTGGTGCTCTGTCAGACTTGTTGTCTCTGTGCACGGCTATTTAAGGCATCTTTAAGTCTCTAACAGTCGCCAACAGCTCCAGATCAGTGCGTTGGTACATCTACACTGACATATGCAGTGTTAGACAAGCAAGCTCATTAAACTTGTAATTGAAAATGTTGTTTTTTGGTTTTTTTTACTGGAAAGCAGTTTGTATTATATAGGAAGGTTCTGGCTATTCACTGACCACCTAATGGAGAGATGTTCTGTGCAGATCTTCTGTCATACTGCTAAATGAGGAGTCATATATTAACAGCATTAGTTCAACAGGCTTCATATTATGTTAATGTTCTGTCCTTCATATTACATTGACTTTAAATTACACATCATCTGTTACATCCAGGCAATATTACAATTACTCTTACTTTACTAGTTTCCAGGACCACTATTTCATACTTCTACTTGAGTAATACTATTTTGAGCTAACTTTACTCTTACAAGTGCCCAGCTCCATCTTTTGACAGAACACTTTGACATGATTCTCAGTCCCAGTTAATGGAAAATGACTGCTGAGGCAAGACAAAGCTCTCCAAACAGTGCTCTGTTGACTAAGGGAAATACCACTATATTTGGAGTGGGTGTCATGTCAGTACTATAAATAATCACAACTTAAAACTATCCTCTGCAATGAATCATTCCAGGCCCCATTACAATTAGCTTGGACCCTTAACAATGGTGCATTCAACTATAAGGAAAGGTTTGAGAGGCGAGGAGGGACTCTACAAACTTGGCTTGGAAAAAAGTGGCAAATTCACTTAAATTCTCTTTATGAGGAAAAGAAGGAAAGACAGCCTGTCAGTCTGCTCCTGTGTAACTTTAGATTCACCCACTACTGTTAAGTGTCCAATTGAATCCAGCCACACTGAGTCATAAGACTGCACTGTTTATTCTAGTAGCTCCTTTGAAAATTACCACACAAAAATGACTGTAACCCTAGATCTTAGTTTACATATTTAAACTAGCAAGCCTTATGCCTTATATTGAGCCTTAGGTGCTCTATATAACTTTTATCATTCATGTCTCCATGGAGATGTTATTTCATTGCCTAGGATGTTCCACAGTATGGCATTAAAATGATTAACAGGAGACACTACCAAGTTACAGGTCTGGTCTGTGCAGAGGCAACCCCACACAATGTAAAAAGTTAAGAACACCTGATTTAAAGTGTATTTTTTGAATAATGGAACAAATGCTAGATAGATATAATGCTAAGTTTAATGCTCTACTGTGGAACATTCTATGGAAAGCAATAATACTTGACAACCCCCCACCAGTAAAGGTGCATTGTTGGCCTTTAAGTCATCTTGTCTAACAGCTACAAATCAGATATGCTATGAGTATGTAATTTGTTTATTTTAATGATTAATAGTAGCAACAAACAGACAGAGCTACTGAAATACTGGTGGATCCTGTTGGCAGAGTAAAGACAATACATCAGAGCCTACTAGGCCTGCAAGGCAGAAAGCACAACAGTTTTAAGTCTGCAAAAAGGTCAGTGGAAAATATAGAATATGAAGAGTGCACATCTTGAATTAATGACATTGAACACATTTTACATTCTTAGTCTAAATATGTCATTACTTTTCTTGCTAAGTATTGAGCTAAGATTTTTCACACTGAGCTTTATGAATAACAGTCTGTCTGGCCGTTTCTCTATATGCCCCTCTGGCAACTATATGTCTCCATTAAGCACAGGCCCAAATGCAGTGGAATTCAAAACACTGGCGAGGCAATAACTCTGGTACATAGGCTCAGTCCATCCAGCCGTTTTGCCTAAAGACTAATAAAGGTAAAAAAGGCAATCCCTTATGGAAGATATACTACAACAGGAGGGAGACCTGAAATGCAATGGTGCTTTGTTCCTGCTTGCTTAGTTTCTCCATCTCTATCAAAACATTCTTGAACGTGAACAAGTGATCAATTTACAGCCAATTTCTGTTCCCTCTGGTCATGTTCAGCTTCAGCACATGTATCTGGATCATAAAGTTATCAGGATGGATGCTGTTTTATCCATGTGCAAGTCACTATTAGCCAGAAATCCCCAAGGTGAGTTAGAGATTTCAAATGATTTGCATAAGCATCCTTAAATAAAGTATTTTAATTTTTACAGCAGCTTTAAATGCTTTATTTTCTTTGACAAAGGCCCAAGTGTGGTGCATGTTTGTGCTCTCACTCAAATTGGTGCCTGGAGTCAAGAGGTCAGTGCGGAACAGAGTAAAGATTGACTTAGCCCACAAGACAGTCAGCAGACAAAAGGCTGTGAGTAAACTTCCAAGGCTCTTTATTGGTTTGGCCTTTTCCTGTGGTGGATGGACCTACAGATGTTAGCTGCAGTGACAGACAGGCCAGAACCCCAACAAAGTCTGCTGCAGGAGTGAGCTGACTGTGCATTTGTTTTAAACGATAATTACAGGTGTGGAACTTACATAAGAAGTGGAGACATTTTTCAAGCAATTTTAAGACTGTGGTTTTAAAATATATATATAAATGATATTATGTGATGCCTCAAGGACTATCAAAATGTTGTATTGTGTATGTTTGTACAGTGTCAATGGCTGATGACAGAAATATTATATTATACAGGCATGTCTTGAACAAAAGAAAGAAGCCTTTGTCTGTGTGTAGGTGTAAATTGTTGTAACAGTTGTTAAGTAGACGACTGATCATACTACAACATCACAAATGCAATGTGCAATATGATACAGAAAGACATCAGCATCCTATAGTGAAACAATTTGAATTTTGGTTTGGGAATACCGATCTCCTGTAAGCTGTCTCATTGTTTGTCTAGGCTTTGGACTGACACAATGAGCTACTTGCTTGTTTCCTATTGTCGTTATATTGTCTTTTATTATGTGTACTGAAGTCCTTCCATTTTTGGGGCTGCCAAAGGGCATCACGTTACATGCAGTGAGTGTTAAGGAAACCCCAGAGCTGTCTTCATGAGCCTATGGAGCAGCACCGGCTGCAACAGTGGGTGATTGTCTGGGGCTCAGGAGCCAGTTAACCACTGATGCATACACACTAACTCTGGGAGAATCCAAGGAGGCCAAACCTGTTCTCAGGCCCATACGGCTCTCATTTTCACTTGCACACACAAAAAATGTGGACGTCTCAGGACTTCAGGTCTGCTTTGTTTTCCATTGAACAAAACCTATCAACAGAGAACAACCAAGTGCATTGTGGGAGCATGAAGTTTAGATCATATGTGTATATAATAGACTACAGCAGCTTGGACGCAGCTCTAAAGCACAAAACAAATTTCCTCTGTAGAGTAGACAGCTCAGGAGCTGCACTGTCCCAGCTGTATTTAACAGGGCTGCAAGCCGGCATGCTGAGCGCCAGCAATGCACACTTCCATGAGGAATGTTTGCCTTTAAGTGCTAAATAGGTTCTGCTTCATTAAGACTAAGCAATTAGAGGACTTATATGACATCCTCAAATCTGTCTCCAACAAACTAATGAGCTCCTCTGATATAAAGCCAGTAAACATGACATTATTACAAACATGCAGAATAGGCACTGCATCCAAGTTATGACCCATTTCTTCTCCATTCCTGGCTTATCGCAGTTATGAGTTTGATAAATAAAGGCAGAATGGGTGAGGAGTGGACACATGGTACACACATTACTGAAAAGGATTCCAGAGACGTTCAAAGCCAAATGTGAACTGTATTTCATTGTCAGCTACGTTTATCAAGAGCAGTAAAAGCAAAACAAAACAGCCCATTAACTCAGACTATCTGTGGTTTACAAATCCAGAAACATGTAGTCAGATCCTGTGGAATGCTCAATTATCATGGGAAATGTAGTTCATGCAGTTCAGATGAATGGCTATTACAGGATCTCTTACAAACGCCGACAAAGCCACACAATAAGAGCCCAATTTTACCGGATAAGTACAGAATCTTTCCATCTTAAAGAAGTACTTAAACACTACAAGATGTATTATAGAACATGGGGTGAATTAGAGTCAATTGGCACCGCTTTGAGGGAAAACTCCCAAACAGAAAGAGTCTATCCGTTGCCATGTTGAATGACCATCAGCCATGAGAACAATTTAAGTAGGAAATGAGCAAAGATAGTTTCACATCTGCATGCCATTTGAACAATTGCTCACTTACGTCGCTGCCGCGGAAACGTGTCCACTCCTTGTCCGTTGAGCTCCTAAATGCATTTGTATGCATTTGTCCAGGCAGCAGAGATCTGGGTGAAAACAGAATCACACGTATAGAGATACCTGAACATGGGATAGCACTTTGGTACGGCCAAAGGACGCACAAAGTGGCCGTTGTCAAAATTCCCTCATCGCATTGTAAAGTCCGACGTGGGGATGTCTCCCAGTCTTTCAAAGCTCTCAGGTCCTCTGCGTTCTGATGCTCGCTGTTAATAATGTTATTTCTGTGCAAAGCGGAGACGCGCAACTGTTGCAGCTCCGAGTGCTCTGCAGAAGAGAATCAAAGCGAGAGGGTCTCCAACACGAATAGATCCAGTGCGCACGTCTTTCCCTCCAGGCGGTGGTTTCTGCTATGTGCCTTGACTTGCACTGATGCGAGGGGATCCGTATTCACCCCAACACAACTCCTACAGCTGGTGGTGTTGAATTTCACCGGTTACTGACTCGTGACATCACAGATACAGCCTTGGCTTGTCATCGATGCCCCTGTCTGCACTACTGTACGCGCCGTGCGCACAGCTATATTTACTGTATACTCAGCGGACCAGGGGTCACGGGCTAAAATTAAAAGCAGCATATAAAAGCACAAAAGAAGTTATTGAGGCCAGTCCAACGCAGAAATATAAGTTTGCAGCCAACACAGTGCCGTGTGAGGCGTCTCAAAACTGGTAATCTCGTTACATAATCAGCAGCAATAAATTTACCCAATCCCATTGCAACCGTTGATAGAATACATTAGTCTTCACTATAAATCCTGCTATGTCTAAATACATAAGGGAAAATTATGGTCATACCCATAGCTCAACACCAGGTGGCACTATGCATGGATGAGGTATAAAAAAAAAATGGAAAAATAAATAAATAAATTTAAAAAAAAAATAGTCAAAAATAGTCTTTGAGGTTTAGTTCGTTATTTGCCCTTTCACAGCTAGGAAAGAACACAACATTTGAACAACACAATAATTGAGGCTTTATTTAAGCATTTGGCTGGGGGCAGCTGGCAGCATTTTGGCTCACAACTCCATCTAGTGGCATAAAATGGATATGTATAAAGAAATTTATTTCAGTATAATTACATTTTGGCCACATTACCATATATTAAACAGAGGCTTATTTCTTTTCCATCCACCTCACAAAAGAAACCAAATCTTTCAAAAAACATTTCTCTGTTTGTCCAATTCGCTCGCCCACACCTGCCCCTTGAGTACCCCACTATATCCTTCTCCATAGAGCGGCCTGGTCTGAGTCAGAACCCACATATGGTTTAGAGTTTAGGGAGCAGGGGGATGCTACTGAAGACAGAACAGCTCCTACCTCCGGTCCCATGGAGATACAGAGCCCACATATATTAACCTGGGATGTATAAAAAGGACTTTACACTAAGCAGTTACAATGTCCACACAGGAGAACATCTACAGGTCACAGTCACATGGAAACTCCCAGCTAAGGGTACCAATCATTTTAAACACTGGGGTTAATCAAAAACATGAAAACATACAGGCTTTCTTCATGGCTTCTTACACTACTACAAAGGTCTGTGTCTGTTAGCTGCTCCAGGTCAAACTCTTCCATTTCTTCAAATGCACTTGTCCCAGTAGAACCATGTGATCCACTCTGAGTTTGCCATCAGTTGCGTCTTTGGGGTCGCAATGTAAGAACCAGATGTTCTTGATCTTCTTCCAGGAAACTGTTGAGATGTTGGGTTTGAGACAAGGCCATAAATCAATATAATAAACACATCTATTACAACTCATTTTGTATCAAAAGACGCATCAAAAGTTTGGCATGGCTGAGATTATTATTATTATTATTATTATTATTATTATTATTATTATTATTAATAATAATAATAATAATAATAATAATAATAATAATAATAATAATAATAATAATAATATCTCGAAATATTTGAAAACAGTATGCAAGATTATAGCCATATTTTTATACTTTTCTGGAGAACGTAGAATGCAAAGTTTCAGATCAGTGTATTTTACTTGTAACCTATTGTGTTTATTTTTGATTTATTGACAAAGAAGATATTAACAAAGTCTGCATTTTACACACTTTCTTTCCTCATAGTCAGGTTGATACCTCAAATGATTTAAGTGTGCACTATTTGATTTCCCTCCTGGACACCCAGATGTGCACTAATCGCTTCATTGTGCAGTGAGGATCAGCCATAAAGGAACAGGGCTCACTAATCAACCACAGATCACGACTGCTCACACACAGAAAAGCTTTCTACATGTGGCGTTCCCCTTTGTCTGCGAGATTATCAATAAACGCTAAGAAACTGAGCCAAAAAAAAAGTGACGTCAATACTTTCCTGACAATGACATTGGCGAGGTTGATGAAAACTTGAAAGCTCAAATGACAGTATTTACTAAGTCTTTCCATATGATATAAAGTTACATAAGCCGCAGAGCAGCTTGCTTTTATGCTATTCTGTTTCATGGAGTAAAGCTTTTAAAGGTAGCTTGTTGTAAAATACCTTTTTGTTCCCCTTTTGAGAAGCACTGTAAACTTTAACTTTATATTCACTGGCACAGCACGCAATAGTTATACTGGCTTTGCTCCCATTAGATCTGTATCTCAATTGACTTCGTACTACTGTTTCATAAGTGATTTTAAAGCCGGGGAGGTAGCTTCTCATTTAAAAGGTCGTGCTTGGTGGAAACTATATAGCCAGGTTAAACATTTCATTATATAGTAACAGCTTGTAAATGGAGAGAGTGGAAACTTTTAGCTTTGGCCCAGAGACAAGCCAAAGTCAACCGAGCTGAATAATGAAGAGAAGGAGCAATGTGGAGTCACTCAAATGTCAGGTAAAATAATATGACACTTTTACCTGAGTCTTCAATGGTAGTTTTGTGTATATACTTTTACTTGAGAGAAAATATATACAGTAGCAGGTGGCCAAGTCATGTATTTTAATAATGGCATTAGATATTGTAGTAGCAACACAAATAATAAATGTTGTAATGTATGACTTGTACTGAAGTAATAATTTAGTATACTTTTTGTTATTAATATTATTGTGTATGTAATTTCAACAGAAAACAGAGCATCCTGAAGGAGGTAACCTATGCAGACACTGGGAGAACATGCAAACTCCACACAGGACCTTCTTGCTGTGAGGCTGAAGCACTCCAGTAAACCAAAGTATAGATGGTATAGTATATATTCAGAATAAATCCTACCATAGAGGGCTGTGTAATAAGTTCCACATACAGTCGCTATCTGGTGAAGGTGCTTTCATGATTTGTATAAACAATTCCAAGGAAGTCTGCAACCTGCTATAAAAATGCTCACACTGTAAAATTAGACATAAAGCTGTTTTATTTGCTCATTATTTGCTTGGTTGATTTAAATTAATTTGATACTTTGCAGTGACACCACGCTGGGGGTGTTGTACATTTATGTGTCTTGGCGGAATATTCACCAGTTACCATGGAGACGCAATGCAAACATTAGCAAATACTGCCAAATTCATTTAAAACCATCTGAAAACTCAGCTCACCTGTTGTAGTTACAACTCAGTCAGTTCTTTACGGTCAGATTGTGATAAAATAAGGCTCAGATTAAAGTCTAACAAAGCCTCAGACAGAGCAATGCCTACAGTTAGCACCACACTTCCAGGGAACGTTGATGACATCAGCTGCAAAGTATCAATTTATCCTACAGTACCACCTCTGCTAGTAAAATACTCAAACAAAAATGCCTAACCTTGTGTCATGTAAGTTCATTCTTGTCAACATTATGTCCAGACAGCTTCATTAGCCCACCAGGTCATCAGTCAGTCATTGCTGGCATGTGTCTACAACCTGGGCTGACAGCTGCATCACCATATTACCTGTGAGAAGTTGAACCCACCTGTAATTATCAGCGTGGGGTTGTGTGTAATTTCTGGTCCCGTGTCTGTGCGTGTCACCACCTCATAGGGCTGTTATTTCACCAGAGCGCGGAGGAGAGAGTGGCCAACAGCTGGGAGAGTGCTCAACAGATGGTGGGGTGTACGCAGGGGAGAGAGGGACCAGAGCTGAAACAATTCTCCTTGTAAGAGCATGTGTGTGTAAGAATGTACGCGGTGGTGAGGAGCTTAAAGGGACCCTAAGAAGAAGGGAAAAAAATGAGGAGGGAAGAGGGCCAGGGGAGTCCAGGGTGAACGGGGTGTTTGGGTTGAGAGGAAGTTTGTGAAAAGTGAAAGTCCCAGTCGGAGGTCACGTGGGCTGGTAAAGGTTACTGAGCTGGAACACCACACACGACATCAGGAAGTGCTGCCTTATGTTATCATTTTTAGAGTAAAACAGATGGATTTCACAGTTACGCTTGTTGAGTTACTGCCCAGTTTGGAGATGTGAAAAAGGAATTTGTGTTTTTATCTGGAATCCATCTAAATCCAGGTATTTCTCCAAAAAAAGGTTTTAACCATTGCAAGACAGGGCCAAGGATAGTCCAACAGGAAATAGTCTGGCATTAATGAGTTGAGCACAAACTGTATCTCCAAGCTGGCCTGGTTCAAGTCCTACTCAAAGTTAAAGGTGCACAATGTAACATTTCTGATGGAGAGATCCACTAGCTGCTTGTCTCCATGGTGACGTTGTTACTTTGCCTGGAATGTTGCACAGTATGGCATTGAACTCTATTCAGCATTTTTGTTGCAGGCATTTAAATTGCCCAAAAATGACTTGAAAAACACGTTCTTGTTGAATGGGGTCTTCTATCCACAGATCTAACCTGTAACTAGGCCTGACAGCATTATCTTAAGGAGTTTAATTCCATACTGTGGAACATTCTAATAAACAGCAATAACATCAGCATGAAGTCAAGCAAGTATCATGTGCACCTGCCACCGGATGATTTACATAGTGTATTTAGTTTAATTTCAGTAGAATTTCCACATTAAAATCCACAGTGAGACAAAATAAATAATTACTTTCAGCTTTTAATTTGAGGCAAGATGTTTCACAAGCTTTACAGCTTACATTATTACACCAACATCAACATTTCGCCTTGAACAAAAAAATCCAAGATCACATCCGGGCTCTAATGCTTTGATGGTGGTCTGTAGTTTCCAAAAGTCTAGCCTCTTACAGCTTTAAAGCCATTGTAATTCTTTCAGTCTACCAAATGGATTAGATACAGCTCTTGAATGATTGCCCAGTTAGTTGATGGTTCATTAGATCGTAAGCCCAACTCATAATTTATCCCACAAAAACATTGACATCCTTAATCCAACAATTCATTTTATATTGTTTTTTTATAGTAAAGCTCAATGATACTTGTGGAAATCTTTTTAATATGTTGCTAATAGTAAATGGCTGTGCTGACAAAGGAAATAGTGTGCATGTAATTACTTTTGCACATGTTGGAGGAAGAAATACGCGTTGACTAGAACTGCAAAAACAAGCTTGTCTGTCAGATTTCTAAACCCTGGCATGGGGAGCTGCCAAAATCTTGTGCCAAATGACTTTTGTGGAATAACACACAGTTTCCTTAATCTCATCAATTAGCAGTTAGGAGAAAGCGTTGCAACCGTATTGAATTCAACTGGAGACTTCAAACAAAAAGCAGAAAGGGAAGAGAAAAATGCTGAGTAAGATGATGTCCTTAGGGATGCTATTTTCCATGCAGCATCAATCACTGAATTTTCCCAACAAGAGAAGAAGAAATAGTTGTTGCATACTCTGAGGCATGTCTTTCATGTTTAGACAGTCATACTTGGGGTCAGGAGTGGGTAGAGTATAGCCAGTAATATACTTAAGCAAGCGTAATGTTACTTTAAAATAATATTACTCAAGTAGAAGTACAAAGTAGTGGAAAATACTGTAGAAAAAGTAAAGTATTTGGGGAAACTACACTCAAGTAAGACTAACTGTAAGATTAACTATCTGGACATAACTTCTGATTTATATTTGAAGTGAAACTTGGGAATTCTGTAATAAAGAAAATAGACCACAAATGTGAGAACAACAAGATTAGAGCTGATGGACCGTTGCAAGAAACACAAATATTCAAGTAATTTAGTTTTGTCAACAGAAAGCTTTTGTCACTTGCTGATTTAGGATGAGTAAACAAAACTTTTACTGATGAAAGAGCTACTGCGCCGTAAAATATGTTAGTAAAAATAAAAGTTAGGAGCTTGAAAACTACTCAGAGAAGTACAAATTTACTCAAGTAAATGTAAATATTGCCCACTTTTAACTTGGGTATATTCTTTACAATGTGCCAAATGATAAATGAATGCAGAAGAACTATAATGACTTTTTAATCCCTACAAGCAGCATTCTGTGGTCAAGACACTGAAGCGCCCATGATGAGCATAAGGAACAGATTAAAACTAGACAGAGATATTGTCTGACTGGAGTTCGTGGTTTAGGAGTTCTTCCAACCATCCCAATGTATATACAATCGCATGACAGTTACCGTAGATTGAGTGGGCTATAGATTTTTATGTAAGCCAATGTGTTATTCAAGTTGAGTAGTACTTGGGTAGCTTGTCAAACATTTCTCAGATAAGGACGGTTATTGCCAGAAGTGGTTTGTTTGGTTGTCTCTTTGAAAGACAAGTCAGAAAATAATAAAGAGATCCAGACACTATACTGTAAGCAATTTTGTAAAAGTGTAAGATAATAAAAAGTGAACACTATCGAGCTTATCTATACAGGACAGGTTAGCAATACAATAAATCAATTTTTTTCACTGAATAATTTACTAACACAATATTGTGGCATGTATTACTGCTGAGGGAATTAGTAGTTTCAGTGGTACAGTGTTCTCCCATTGACCTGAAGGTTGGCTTTTTGATTTTGATTCACCAGTGCATACTGTCGTTGTGTCCTTGGGCAAAACATTTATCCCATGTCGCCTCATGTGTCTGTATAAATTGGTCTGCACTGTCATGGTAATATAAAACAGTTTGTTTTTCAGTTTTATTGGTTTAGCCTTTTTATATACTTATTTATTACAGAGACAGTGCAATTGGTGGTTGCCAGATTTTAGAATGTGATGATGACATACTCTCAGATGGGGGCAAGAGACAGATTTCCCCTACTGATTTCATTGTACTTACTAATATACTAATATAAGTATAAATTCATAAATATAAAATCTAACCCATTTCTATTAGTGACTCTACCTAAAAACTTACCATATAACAACAAAATTCTGCATTTGATTAATATTAAATATCTGCATTAAAAAGTATTGCTCTATAGAATGTTGTGATGTAATCTGAAACTCAGCAATATGTAAAAGTTAGCCAAGAAGGTAGATTTCATCTGTTGCTCGTCACGTGGCGTACAGAAGGCACTCAAGGCTACTAAAATAGATTGTGATGGCAATGGATTATTTAAAGGCAAGCACACATCTCTGTAGGTTATGTTTATGTCAGAATATTTTTTACCAAAACAGTAGCACCAGTCATAACATGGCTGAGTTTAAAAATGCATTCATCATAATCTATAGGAACGACATATATGTTATGTGCAATTGGCCATTACTAATACAACATGTCATCACAGCTGGCTCATATAAGGAACAAGAGTAATTGCTGAAATAACTCTCCTACAAAGTGTGTAAGTTCAGTCATTCTGAGAAATGCCTTTATTTAGATAATATGAACTGACTTCGCCAAAGACTGGTTAAACAAATTCCTTCTGGAGAAATCCGGATTCCTTAAATCAGAGGAGATAGGAGTCATCAGGAAAGACTTAGGGAGGAGTAGAATCCACCTTGACCCTGCTTTCATCTTCTTAGCTGATCCTTTATCTGGCCCAAACTCTCCAAGGAACTGGCCATAGAACAGAGGGTGGCTTTATGCGTTGGTACCATACTATTCCCCATACAGAATCCCACTTGCTTTGGGAAAGGCTTGAGAGAATGGGTTGAAAGGCGTATTGTGTCTTATCTGCAGTCATACTATTAGATACTATTAGCCTCAGAGAAATTGGGGATTGGTCCTTTACTTTTTTTGTGTGAAGTTGCGCCAGTGCTGATCCTTATGGAACTGAGTGAGAGGCAATTATGACTGGGGCTTAAGATGCTGAAGAAAAAATGTTCCCTTTGATTTGACTTAATGGTCTTTTTTCTTTTCCCAAAATATTTCTATTATGATCACAGAGAAACTCTAAACTTGATACTTGCAAAGTTCTCTTTCACTAGGGAACCATCCTAATAGGGATTTCATTATTATTATTATTTGGAAGCCTGGGTGTGCCGGGAGCTGGAATCTGATTAGCCACCCCACTATGAAGGATGTGCCAATTGGGGACGCAGCCTTGACAAATACTGCAAACTGGCCATTCATGAAACATAATGCATGATGCATATAAGTCCACCAAACTTTACCAAAGTAAGTGTTTAAAATTTCCAGTCAAATTAAGCATAAAACCTTACAGACAAGAGCCAGCCCTAGAGCTAACCTTAATTAACAATTAAGGCAATTCCAGTTAAAAAGTATGGTCACATTCCTGCATGAAACAGCAACAATTATCTTACATTAAAAAAAAAAAGATTATTAGGATACTAAATACTGGGGGTGGGAGAAAAGAGTCTACTAAATTAGATTGTTTAGATTGTTGTGTGTATATGCCACAACCAACCAAAGAGAATTCAAATGGACAATCACACTTCCTTCTGGTTATAACTTGGACGTGGTTGGACATACAAGCATCTTTGCAGGCGACTGGAGGTCTCCACTAGGACATTTAATCCAGCAGCTTTTAAAGTTTATGAACAGGATGTGAATTTCAAGCATGTAAGCATTGCCAATACAAAAGCTTAAGATTCCGTTGTCGTTCCTAAGAATACGTATTCTCCATGCAGGAGCCCGCACAGGTGCCCAAGAGCTATTGATACTTTGCACTGACATCATGCTGGGGATATTCTACATGTATGTGTATTGGCGGGACGTTCATCATTACCATGGTGCCACAATGCACACATGAGCAAACGCAGCCAAAAAAGTTTTTAGATTGTCAGAAAACTCAAGAAAAAAACAAACAAAATGGATTTAAACAACACATTTTCAGCAGCCAATTCGAGCGTTCATAGTTCTGTTTAGGTGTTTGATTTTCCACAAAAAGGTGGGAGTCACTAACTGAAAAACTGTCAATACTAGCTAGCTGGTGACTGCAAAGTTATTTTAGAGGGACTATAAGATGAACATTTAACAGTATAAAATCAGCTCATCTGTTGTAGTTCCAACTAAATCAGTTCTTTCTGGTTAGATTATGTTGAAATAAAGCTCAGATTAAAGTCTAACAAAGCCTCAGACAGAGCATGCCTACAGTTATCATCACATCTCCAGGGAATGTTGATGACATGAGCTGCAAAGTATCTATAGGTGCAGGACAGTAGTGACCTTGGAGCTTTGGGGTGGTGGGACCCAAAGGCCAGTATAAGTTTTGGCCTAATCCAGAAATGAGTTCACACTGAGCCGCTGTGGCCTGTCCTGCTCTTTAAGAAGGACTGAAATATTTCACATGTCTCCTCTGACTGCAGGCCTGAGTTACGTCTCAGGTCAGACCCCAGCCCTGCCCACCCAGCCGCCCACTCCCCATCACTCATCTCATAATTATGGCTCTGAGAACAAGAGACCCTGCAGGCTGAAGAATTGATGTGCTTGGCAAGCTTTTAACTGGAAACAGTGCTCACAACATTGATTCCTGCTGATATTTTGGAGATTGAAAAGTTGTTTGCAAGAAGGAGTTTAATCATGTAGACAGGAGGTGACTACTTGCCACCAATACTGAGCAATGATGACTGTTTTATGCAGTGTTATGTTCTGTTACAAAAGGGATGGATGGCTGGCTGTCTGTCAACATATTAGCGAACAAGTAAAGACTGGTGGAACTGGAAGCGTACACGTTTTGCTAACATGGCAGGAAAATGCTTAAGATACAAACTCCAGCCACAAGAGGTCAGGAAAGAATATCTAGTAAAATTAATCAATGAAGACCTAAATGTTTGGGCAAATTTAAACACAATTATAAGGGCAAAGAGAAAAGGGTAGCGAGTTCTCCCCATAAAAATTGTATTCAGTTAGAATTCTTGGTTCCTGTGAAATTTTCCCATGTTAGTTGACTATGGGTCTCGTATTTGTATATAAATTTGTCCAGCAGGATTTCATCATGTTTGTGATTCATTTTATCTATTCAAGTGGGCCTACATTTTTTTCCGATGTTCCTTCCCCGGAAACCTTAAATCAGATGAGTCTTCTTCATATTGAATAAAAAATGATTTAGAACGGCTGGCCATGGTCAAGGAGAGCAAAGTTGACTACAGCACTTCCTGTTACTCTATAGGCCCACTTTATGAAAAGCGCATCCATAAACATTACACACTTAGTAAGGCCTAGAGTAGAGCTTAACTCAGATATTCTCTGGATTGAAGCCAACATATTTTCCTACAGTACGGATACACACTCCTCATCTGGCTCCACACTGATTTAAACAAACACATTGCGTGTTTGACAAAGTGTCTGGCACAAGTAACCTAGATAAAAAAGCATATCCAACAGATTTTTCCGAAGAGCTTTCTGCTTTTACAGAAGTAGATTTGAAGGTAAGTCTATATAATTTTCCAGTAGAAGCAATCCATTGTTTCAAAGCATTTACCTGTGTCTAAAAGTGCTGGCTAATCCAGATGTAAAAACTCCAAGTGCATCCATTTAAACTTCAAACAAGTGCAATAAAATGCAGGCTCCTACAATTTATTCAGTGGGAGTGAAAAAACACAAAAACAATGTGTTCTGCCAGTGATTGGAAACAACTGCAGTGAAAATGGGGTTTGGGTTTTCTATTAAAAGGGATGTCCAGCTGCAAGAGAGAAACCGTGATGCCTGGTTTCCACAATAACTCCCCAACACAGGAGGAGCAGACCGGAACACATGATAGAGACTGCTGAGGAAAGATAGTGTTTATGGAGGAGAGGAGGAGAATATTATACAAATGCACTTTCAACATGAGCCAAGCTAAAGTCATGGGGGGACTCAAATAACATTGACCAATAAGCAGATATTTTGCTAACCATGCACAGTGTAATGATTATATTTTCTAAATGTGCGCAGGAAGTGTGGCATATTTTATGTTGTATTTGGCTTTGAGTTGTTTCAGTTGAGTCTGTTCATATGCATTCATCTTCCCTAAAGAGAGTTTGCATTTGTTTAGTGTTGCAAGATTTCTTTGTTGAAATCCACTATAATTAGAAAAAGGCTCAGTAATTAAAGTTGCACCTGATTTTTACTTAAAATGTGAAAAACAGAACTAGTTTGCAGTAGTCCAAAGTTATTCCTCACCAAATAATCTTATATTTGCACTCCAAGCATCATAATTATTTAATGCAGGGTTTTCATTGTTAGATGCAGACAGCACACAGCACAATATATCTGTACTGGGGCCAAACTATTTTTGATTAAATACATGGAAAAAAATCAGGTCCAGGACCTTTAATCTTGAAATTCATTATGTTTTTAGCTTACTTTGTGTGCAGATAATTTAGTTTTAGTCAACTGACCCATGACTATTCTTTGCACAGGAGGAAATGAAACAGCATAGCAACCCATTCTATATAAAGCTAACATAAAGTCATGTCTAAGTCCGGCGTTGGTGTTTACGACTTAACAGCCTTTTGTTCTTGGGATGTCAAGCCTCATTTAACACACTTATCCAATCCATCAACTGGCCCTGTCATTGTCCATCGTCAAGGTGACCGAAATAGCCTCAACGCCCTATCCCGCGGCCTCCCTGTCTGCTGGGGGTCCAAGCTGTGCCCCACCTGTCCGAAACGGAGCGCACATTAAGGATCTCCAGACAGCCGGGCTATACCTCATGTGTTTGTTATCATGCAGAGTAATGACCAGGTCTGGTGGTGGAACTGCCCCGGAGCAAGAGACATCATTGGTATTACCTCATTTGAGCATACTGTCCAGCTCGTCTGGAATATGCAAAGATGAAAGAGCAGAAGACTTGGGCCAGGTTTTGGATTATAGTGCATAAGATGAAGAATTATCCTGCCAGTCTAAAAAAAATATCACGTTTTCCAAACTAAAAACATCAAGACTGTATTTGAAGATTGATGATGAATGGATCATATTTGCAGAGACAAGGAGACTGAAGGAAATCTTTGAAAGCCATAATCAATACCAGAGTATTGTGGTGTATGTAAATTAAGCATAGGCCCACTAACCAGAGGGTGACACGCAGAATCTCACCCAAACACATAAAGTCATTGTGTTATGTTTTATCGATTACTACAGGCATCAAATGAAATACAGATAAATTCATATTACTATTAAAGGTACACTGTGTAACTTTTTTCGTGGAGGGTCCATTTCCTGCTATGCTGCCTGTCTCTATGGAAATGCTTTGCCTAAAATGTTCTAAAATAAGACATCAACTTAACTATACCTATGGAGACAAGCATATAACGTCAGGTAACTAGTCAGATCTGTGGAGAGGTGACGCTCACAGTGAGAATTTCTGTTTTTCGGACATTAAAACACCTGCAATTGAATAAATGCAAGCTATATCAGTTTAATGCCATACCGTGGAACATTCCTGGTAAAACAATAAAATCTCCATGAGACAAACCAATGGCAGATCCTCAACCAGAAAAGTTACATAGTGCACCTTTATGTTTGGAATGCTATAAATGCATATGTCAGATCTCACAATGGAGTTGTGCAACATTCCAGTAATATCCTACTCAACCAGTGGGGGCGCTGGCTCCACTGAATATAATTCTTTTACTCAAAAACTAATCTAATCTGCTAATTCTGCACACAATATAAGATATGCAAGAATATCAGTACTTCTCTTGCATTTTATACTATTTTTGGACTGCCTTAGGTTTGAAAGCTTTGTTTCCTCATGTATGTTGTTTCACCATCTCACACCACTTGAGGAAATGCAAAAAGAAAATGTTTGCATTTTTATATTATTTGGTAAAAGATTATTAATTGCTTTGCATTTTTTTTTTAAATAAGTAAAAAAAAGTCGCTATATCTGTAAATTTCTGTAGCTTTGATTTGGACAAATAAAGAATGTGTAAGTTCGGTGTACCCCACTTTGTGTCCTGTACAAGTTATGTACAAAATAAAAGTTTGAATGTTACTTATTATTTAGTTAAATCTGGTGTGTTCAGTTCATACTAAGAAATACATGTGTTTTATAATTTCCATGAAGTTTCATTATGCTATACTAGTCATATCTGTCATTTGTTACAGACAGCACACATGGGTTTATCTGGAATGAAAACAGATGCTTCTAAGAGCTTTTCAAAGGAACTCAGACTGAACCAAAACAGAAAGAGGGCCAACAGAAACGATCAAGCATAACTTTACTGGTGGTTATAATGTTGTGTGTTTGACCACCTGTTTAATATTCAGCCAGATACATAACAAATCATCCACTTTACTCCTTTAGTTATTGAGCTACAGTAGTGTTGGTTAGATTAAGACAGATTTCACAGATCATATTTATTATATTTGTTGTCTGTGGTTCATTGTGGTCAGAAACATTCATGTTCATTGATTGAAACTATTACTGGGAGAATGAATATTGACATCTGAACCAAATAATAACTATAAAACACAAAACATCTTTCAGCTCAGCTCCTTCTGCTAAGATCTGGAGATGGTACCTAAACACATGTATTGTAGTCACCCACTGCTTCTCACCCTAGTGCTAGTGAAGGATAGGTCAAGTATCGAGGACAAATGTCTCTACGGTGTATCTTAACTCAATTATTATTAAAGGAGCACCATTGCTATGCCTAAAATGTTCCACAGTATGACATTAAACAGCTCTACTTTACATTTATTAAATTACAGGTCGTTTTATAGCTCCAAAATACCTAGAAAAACAGGCATTCTGACTGTGACTTGGCCTGGTTTGGTCTCCATGAAGATAGAATGGTTTAATGCCATACTGTGAAACATTCTAGACAAAGTAATAACAACTAATATGGAGAAAAGAGTTTGACAGACTCTTTGACAGAAAGGTTACACAATGCACCTTTATCTTAAAAATCTGTCAGTTGCAAACTTTTAAACTTTGAACAAGTAAAAGTCACCTACATCATTACGCCTTCTGAAAAGTTAAAATTAAATTATTAAATTAAACAAAACAATCCAATATTATTACAAATATGCAGCGATTTCCAATTATCAATAGGTGGTATAATTTATTACCCAACATTAACCTAAACAGCATGCAGGTCAGCATACTTTTACAGAGGAGCACTGCTGGCCGTATGTCAGAGATCTATGATGTGTGATTATATTTGACACATGTTCCCACTTTCCACTGGTTGATCCATTGTCCATTAAATCTGTCTCACTTGGCCTCCACACTTCAGCACACAACTACATCCATTCCATCACAGATAAGAGCAGATTCTACCTCCTTCACAGGAGTATGTGATTAAAAGAACATGGTGGTTTGTGGAAAGACATTCCTTGTTATAGGCTGGAAATAAAGGGTTTACCCATGCAGTCTAGACAGAGATAGCCCTGAGGTCGTCCTCTCTCAGACCTCCAGACTGTTGTGAGCTGACTGCTCGGCTGGACACAGGATAATGGAAACCCAAACATTATCTTGGCCAAGACCATGTCAGCTGTGCTTTCTTTATGTAATAAGATCTAAAAAGAAGCTTAGGAATCTGTGCCAAAAAATCTAAACTTTTAGTCTGTTATTAATATTATAATTTTGAAACATAGTTGAACTTGTCAAGATGCACTGTTTAAAGGGTTAACATATACAGTGTCATAGATTTGGGACTAATTACAACAGACAGCCAAGTATTTCTATGTGTTCAGATAGCTGATCTATATTTTGGGAAGTTGGATAGTATGCAAGATAGTTCTTTTTAAAAAATTTTAGCATTTTCCTTCTTTTTTATTTGGTACAAAAATACAAACTGGTAGCAAGTTTAGTCCTTCAGTTACTGAGCTACAGCAGTCAGTTGGATTAGGACAGATTTCACTGATCCCATTTGTTGTCTGTGGGTAATTGTGTTGTTGTTGTTTTTTTTTTTTTTTTTGTGTGTGGTTTTTTTTTTTTTTTTTTTTCATTTTTTACATTTTCTTTTTTACATTTTCTTTCTTTTTTATTTGTCAGAAATATGCAAATGTGTTTAACAATATGTCAAAGTTATAATCCTGAATTACAGTGCTTCTCAAAGTGTGGTACCCAGGAGACAGCTGTAGTTAAATAAATAAAGGATACTCAAAATATGGTCTATGGTTCTGGTTTAGTTCTAGGTTATCTGGTTTATACATCTTTCAAGCACTTTTCTGCACAGTGAGAAGTAGCAGAGTCAGCATTAAAAAACTGTGCTTGGGAAATAACTTTTATGCAACAACAATTTGCCTAATCCTTGAAACAAATGTCAAATCATGTTTTATTGGTGTATGATTCACAAAACTTTACTGGCAAAACTGCAAGCAAAGTTGTTAAGACTTGACTTTTACTGGCAATAAACAACCAATACAGCAGTAACTTGGAATGGGCAAAATTGAAAAAAGTTATTGTTTTTTTTCTCAATAATGATATTCAAAACAAACTATCAGCAACATGTCAGACATGTGCTAAAACATGCCATTAGACGTCATAGTTATGGTTAAAGTATCAAACAGAAAGTGAAGCATATTTTACAACCACTATAATGTAAAGGTCCTATATTACACAAATTTGACTCTTGTGACCCATGTTATAATGCTGTTACCACATTAAAAATATACCCACAGTTGTCTGCATCTCCAAACCTCAAAATGTTTTGTTGCACCTTGTGATGTCATTCAGCGGTAGTTTTCAGGTTAACTGCTACCTTTTACCTTTTGTTTAGTTAAGAATGGAAATTCCAGGGCTGAAATTATCCAAATAATTCTAGTGAAGGTATATGGAGTTTAAAAACAGGGTGACGTACTTCCTGTATTACCACATTACATCACAAGGTGGAAGGTGGAAGTGTTTTCTGTTTGAAACAAGAAAACATAACTCCTATGAGGAAACATTATAACGTAGATCAGAAAATAGCGTAATATGGGCCCTTTAATATCCACGTTTGAACAATTTCACTGCAAGCTTGGTGTTCTTTTACTGTGCTTTTTTACAACCCTTTGATAGTTTTTTTGATTATAGAACACTTTATATTTAAATTTTTCGATATATATCACTGGCAAAAACAAAATGTTATTTTTACCTTATTACCACACCAATATCTAAACAGGAAGATTACAAGAGGATGGCTAAAGGCAACAGTAGTTCATCTGGTACAACTTAAAGATATATGAGCCCTTTACATTACACGACATCCCATTAAAATCATTATAGCAACCGAGGAACCAAAAAACAACACGCAACCACATCCTCCCACCCTCCTCTGCCCACCACTTACCTACTACCACCCAAAGTCCCATCGTGTCCCAAACGGAAAGACGCTTCACTTCATTACCAACATGAGGGGCAGATCTGTGAACAATTTCCTCCAAATGAGTAGCCCGTGGCACACTTTTCAACAAGTCATGGAGCCATTATCCGTACCCTTCATGTTCTGTGAGGATTTACACTGGTCACAACAAAGGAAAATTTAAGATAAGTTGTGGAGAATGCAACTAAATAAAACAAGATGGCCGCTTTAAACCTACTATCAAACATGTGGTCTTCTATGGTCCACTTTCTTATCTCTTTAGGATAATTTCCGAATCTGATGCAAGGACAATTTAGCAGTTGAATAATGAAGTCATATGTCCATCTCCATGAATTCAGCTGCATACATTTTCTCATTAGAGGATGGTATTTTTTATCCAATTTTGCTACTAAAATTACTGCACGTGACAAAAATACAAAAATACTGAGACTAAATGTTTGTTTGGCATGTTGAGTCTAGACAAAAAAAAAATGGTTCAAGTCTGATGTTCCAAGCCTGGACGACTGGCATAACCTTGTCTACTCAATCTTTGTCATGGAATTACTCTGTCTGACAGACTTCAAAAGGACAAATTTGACAAAATATGTGAGAAATGGAAGTCTTATATTCTGCTTAAAAGGCCAGAGTATGTATGATCCTGTGACCTTGTTCTGTGTTATTTGAGATGTAACTGTATACCTATTATCTGTTTATTGTTTAGTCTGTCATTGTACCATTTTTTTCAGTAAAAGAAAATTCTTAAAAAAATAAAAATACTGCCTCAGTGAAAATCTTGCAGCAAAGGTGATCTCTTTTCAAAAACTGGCCAACAACCTAGAGCCTAAAAATAGGCGTAACACGTGGAGGTACTGTTGTGTGGTCTGCTTCCCGCTAGTCCCAGTGTGCTGTTTTCTCCTTTAGTATTACGCTACAAACCCACTATGCACCAATGTGTAATTTTACTTCTGCAGTTTCCACCACCAGCTTGTCTCCATTTTCCTAGAATGCTCCTTTAACATTATCCACTTTCAGAGAATCAAGTAGGTGACCCCACCAGGCCAAGTAACTGGTCAGATCTGTGGAGAGGGAACCCCACTCTCATAAAGTGTATATATAAACTGTATATATAAATGGACATAACTAATCTGCTAGTTCCAAATAGGAAGTGAACATAGGAGCTCTTTCAACTTTCCAATTGATTTTACATCTCTCTGTTGCAGTGAGCCTTGTCATTTTGGTCTTACAATTTTCATTTTAACCCGCTCTACATTATCGCAGTGTTTTTATTTAGCTATTTTGTCCATAAATAAATTCCTAATATGGAACTCAGTGCCAGATTTGCCCCTATAACTACTAGCCTCTGTGAGCTTCATTTGACTGGAGCCAAACGCCATGGGTGACGTCAGTCTATTAGTCCACTTCTTTATACAGTCTATGGTAAGAATGGATATTTTATGCATGTTTTCTGAGCAAGATAGAAAAGTTTAATGCCTTATTGTGGAACATTCCACGCAACGCCATTACATCTTCATGGAACAAGTGGCAAATCCCCCTAAAAACGTTACACAGTACACATAAAAGCACAAACAAACAAACCTATCTAACTTAATTCTGCAAACAATTATGGAACAGAATATTATAAAGTTCTTTGTCTCGTCTCTTGTAGTGAAACTTAAAATTATTGTAATCACTTGAAAAGCATTCAGTGAAGGTAATATCCTTCCAAAACAACCTCTTAAGAGGACAGTCAAAATTTCCACTTCTTTTTTTCCTTTAACCTATTGGCTTTCCTACAAATTAAAACTGTGGCTCCAGCACTGACAAGCCAAATTATATATATTTCAAAGATAACCTACAATTACAACAGCCACTACCGCTCCTATGGGAGGGCCCACTAGGTGTAATGTTGAATATAGAAGGTTTAGTGCATGATTTACATAGCTGCATTGTACACGCAAAACTGTATGAGATGAAAACTTTTAAAAGCATGTCTAAAGTCTTTGAGTTTAAGAAGACTGATGAGACAAAAACATATTTAGTTCATTCATCGTAAAATGTTTAGTTACTACAATATATCTTTGAAGTAACTTTGAATTGGCTTGGCTGCATTTCCAATATAAGAACTTATTGTTGAGTCAGATGATTGTTGAAGTGATTCTGAATAGTGTCACCAGATTAGACAGAACCCTATACTGTATATCTGTTTTTGATGCAATGAAACAACTCACTGGAGGGCTGATCTGTACTTGCTCTATATTTGCAGCCTGTGTGTACCTAGGAACACTGTGGTTTATACAAAGAAAGTTGTGAAACAGCTGTAGCATATTACCGGCCAACAAACATCTCAGGGGCAGAATTCAAACTCAAACTGTGAAAGAGTTCTGGAGTTTTCCGAGAAAGAGATTAGTGAAAACTGATACAGACCAAAGAGTTCCTTCATCTGCATTTATGCCAAATTTCCGTATTGATTTGTGATGGAAATGTATTGTTATGAAGAATAAATTCACAGTTTAGATTTACAGGAATATGTGGAGTGCAGTGGGGGTAACAAAGGCTAAGTATGGAAGTACAGTCAACGATGTATAATTTATAATGAATGAAAGTTAAAGTTATGTTAATTTAAAAGTGTGTATGAAAAGCAAGAGAGCCTTCATTGCTCACCTTGTAGTGAAAAAACTCCTATTTAACTGAGACTTAGACAAACTTTATTGATCCACAAGGGAAATTATGAGTGAACTATCCAAATAATTTCCCTTGTGGATCAATAAAGTTTGTCTAAGTCTAAGTCTAAGTCTTATGCCAAACTTCATTCTGTCTACTGTTTGATATTCTGCCAAAAATAAGAAAAAATTGCATCTATGAGGCATTCAAGGAGCTTTAAATGAACCATTCACTGATTCACACTCACACATACATATAGACACAGGGCAATGCATGCAAGGCAGGTGTAGTGTCTTGCCCAAGGACACAACAGCAGTATGCCATGAGCCAACCTCAAGTAATTGCTATCAATAAGAAGTTAAGCACAAAATTGTGATCTGATCCTCTAAGACCAGGTCAGCTCTGGCCCTCGTGAGACAGACTGAGTGCAGATTTGATGTTATCAGTCTGAGAGCAGGTCAACAGGACAGTGTCTGCACAGAGGAGCAGGGGTCAAAGCAGCACCTGCCACAGGACAGGGGCCAGCTAACTGACAGGCGTTAACACTCCTATAACTACACTGCTAAGCTCTTTTAAACATGCTGCTCTGCCCGAGGATTGGACACTGTGTTAACCTCCAGTAGAGCTTCTATCTTGTCCTCACACTCCCTCCTCCTCGTCTCATTTCACACTAAACAAAATCTCGCCAGGGTCTGGGACTTAGACCCCTCTGTCTTCTCACCTCTCAGTCGGAGCTGTAGGTCAGTTGATGAACTTGGCTGGAAGGAATCCGCCGCCTGCTCCACTTGACTGAGCAAAGCTAATGAGTCAGAAAATCCCAATGCAGGGCTCCAGGGTTCACCGTGGGCATCAGGGGAAGCAGGTTTTGTAGAGAACTGATGAGGAGAATGTGAAGAGGATTCTGTGGTTTCCAAGAAAAAAAAAACCCAAAAAACAAGATGGGTACTATTAGCAAATAACTAGAGGTTATGCTTTTTATGTGTGTGTTTATTATATTTATTAGATTATAAATACTTTGCTTATGTACCAAGTATGTAAGCATATAAAAATAATAAGTAATAAGTGCGGAAAACACCTTATATAGATAGAAAAAAATATTTATTGAGTAAAAGTCAAAAAACAACATCAACTGCTACACTTATATGTTCAAAATATAATCAGAACCGAACCTATACTTCAGAACCTAATTGTGTTCATTCAAAAGATGTTGTTTTGAATACATTACTTGCTGAATGACATCGGTTCAGTTGATTCATTTTTATAATGTTAAGGTTAAAGTGCACTTAATTGTCCCCATAGAGAACTTTCGGTTCTTTGCATTTGACCTTCAATCTTTCGCAGGGGCAAGCTGTTAGGAGCAGTGAGCACAGGTCCCATCTCCACATCTTGAGCTGGGCTTGGTCAGGACTACCGTAGCTGGAAGATTTCACCTTTTGTGCATGTTTTGGGGATGCAGCCTTAGCACAACCCCTAATTTTGCACAGATCTTCTGGGATGAACCTTTCCGTAGACCCTGAGGAGGAGAAGGTCTGCAGGGAGTGGCAGGTTGAATGGACTGGGATTAGCTCTTTGATCTGTGGAGCATATCTGTAGCACAGACTCTGAAGGGGGGTCACTTCTGCTTGACCAGGTGCACTCATCTCTATTGCTGCCAACCCCCCATGGAGCTGCTCCCTGGGTGTGCAATGTGCCCCCAATCCCCTCACCACACGGACCAGCAAATCTGAGACCTACAGCAGCACAGACTGGCAAAGGAACACACAAGGTCTTCACTGATAGGCTAATTATCACCACCTGTATTTTTCACACAATTGCCAGAAAATACACTCTTATCTTAATACTCAGTAATCATGTAAAGGCTAATGCCCAGAAAAATAATACTTGGTGCACTATGTAACTTTTCTGTGTTTGTCACTTGCTCATCTCCATGGAGGTTGTTGCTTGCCTGGAATGTTCCACAGTATGGTATTAAATGTATCTATCCTGCATTTATTTGATTACAGATATATATGCATTGTCTTTTTAATGTGAATATGGTAGCCTCTCCACAGATTTGACCTGTAACTTGGCCTTGAGGCATCACCTTGGAAATAAATAAGTTAAAATAACATCTCCATGGACATAAGCAGGAGAGGTTACATAGTGCACCTCAGCACCGGCAACATCCTTAGTACAAGTACTTATTTGTTGTCATTCTGGTATTATCCAATTGATGTTAAGAACAAAGTCCCAACATGATTTCTGGCACAGCCCTCACCTTTTCCCTATGGCAGAATCCACATATTTCACATGTGAGAGTTCAAGTTTGACTCACAACTCACAAGTTCAGTGTCCTGCAATCAGGGGTTTCATTCAGTAGCATTTCAATATGACTGTGCCTGATTTTAAGATGCAGTATGTAGCCTACCTTTTCGTGTGGGGGGTACACCAGAAAAGGTACATACTGGTGGAACGTCTCCGACATGTCTCCATGGACATGTTATTGCTTTGCCAGTAATGTTTCACAGTATGATCTCCATCGAGATACAAGTTTTGCACAAGCAACTGGCCACTAGGCCAAGTTGGTGGAAGGAAATGTGGGGTTGTTTTTAATCACTGTAAAGGACTTTGTGTTACATTTTTGTATGAAAATCGCTTTATAAATTGATAATTGATTGATTGATTGATTGATGTTACAGGACAGATTTGAGGAGAGGCAGCCACACTTGCGCCTTTATTTAGTTAAAACAATAACAGTGCACAGACAACATGAATCTAAATCAAAAATATGTTCTGCTACAAGATGTTTTCCATCTTGGGCAGGTATAGACAATAATAATTCAGGATACAGTATGTTTTATGTTCTTTTTTATAATTATTTTTATTGCTTTATTTATTGCCAAATAGTGCTCATCGAGATGTTACTTTTTCATGAAGTTTATGTATTTCATATCATGTATGTTTAAGAAACAGCTACTTTTTCAGACGAGCTGCTGCTTATTATTAAATACATGTCTCTCATTGTACTTTAATTAATTACTACACTATTCATCCAATTCTGGAATTTAAAGTAATCAAAAAACTTGTTGTGAAAGATGACAGCCCGAGTGGAAAAAGGCCATTTGAATAACACATTTCAAAACTAGATGTTTATTGGCCTGAGCACAAAGCATTCTTATTTGACATGTGCAGAACATACAGACAGGGAGGCCTTCCCTCTGGGTGACCAATGTGTTCAGCAGACAGCTTGCCTATCACTGTAAGCCCACAAAGCTTTGGGAACACTGCCTATGTTTATTTTTTCAATCCTCTTGGCTCCCCTGTCTGCCCCATCGTGGGATTATCCTGCAACTGGGGAAGGTGTGGAAAGTCTGCATCGGGATGCACTATTGTCACTTGAATGACAGTTTACATAAATAAGAGCGGAGTTGTCTGAGGACTAACAATAACTGTTTTAGAATGAGGGAAAGGGAGCTCAACCGTGACTGGCTACCAAGAGGTTTAGGAAGTAAATTTTCCATTCATTTTTTCCATAGACATTCTGAAAAACCTTTATTTTAACTTAACCACAATTAAAGGTTTGAAAGCTTCTTAAAGGGCTGAGTGGAGTGGGCAATAATGTTTTATTGTTTGGTTCTTTTGTGACCCCAGCCCTTTGAGACAATGGACAGAAATTAGCCTTTGTCTTTACATTCATGTTGTATGATGTCTGTCCATTAACATACACTGTCCCAATCAAGTAAATAAATAAATAAATAAATAAATAAAAGATGACTAATGAAATATAACTAATTTTGAAAGATTTTGCCAAATTTTAGGTTTTCAATATGTTTTTGAAATAAAAAGTGCCCATCATGCCTTAATATTAGATAGATTTAGGTCTACGGGAAAAATGAATGGGAAATTTAATACTGGTTAACAGGACTGTTGACCTGCATTACAGTAAAATTATTAAATGTTACAATTTTATCATGAATTGAAATTTGTCATTTATTTAGATCTATGTCTAATTTTTAGGGAAATTTGTAGGGAAAGATCAAAAAGACAAAACTTTTCACTTTTGGAAGGGGTTATGTGCTTGTGTGGGTGAAGCCAATCTAAAAAACATCTATTTGTGGGAGGGGACTGACTTGACAATCAATCATCATAGCATAACTTCCAGTAAAACCTCTCACTCCTGTTATACTGTTACGGAGCTTTAAAGCCAATTATTATTTATGTAGTAGACATTATTATGTTCGTATTTGGAAAGTTTTGCTTTATGCATCCAAAGTAGACTCAAGGGATTGCACAGAGGAAACAATTATACTAAGAAAATGTTTTGTCAACAGGTAAATTATGGCTTATGAAATCCAATAAAATCACTGACAATGGTTGGCACAATTGCAAGAAAAATACTGACCATAGCCACATCTAAAAGTCTGACAATTTACGTGTGCTAGACCTGGCATGCTATAACTGCAGCTATTATTTCTTCTCCCCCTGCAGTTATCCCCTTTTTATATGAACATGAAGGCTCATAATCATAAACTGCAAAAGTGGAGTTACCTCATGCTGTAATAACTTATCCCACTGACATCCATTTGAAAATGTGGAGCAGCCAAAATAGCCTCTCAACATGTACCCTTTACACAAAGAATTTTTGGTGAGATGGGACAGCTTGGATTACACAGACATGCAGCCGAGACTGTGGGCAGGTAGACAGGCAATGAGTGTGGCTAGAATCAAAGCAACAGGAAAAGCACGAGGTGCAGAGAGCTGTGTACTTAACCCAAACAACTGGCCACACTGTAGACTGGACCATGAACTTGTGACGGCGAAGATGATGATTCTAGAGCCCCTTTTACTATAAATCTTTGTCCACCAAATGCACATTTGACCCACTTGTCTGGCTAACCTTCTTACTTTTGTATAACTCAATACTGTATTTGAATGTTATGAGTTTTTTGAGTTTTACAAACCGCCCTGCCCTTGTTTACTTTTGGTAGCAAAAACTGTGTCCAGATAACAACTGTTTGAGCACTCCTGCACAAATGAGAGATTACACTGTCCCATATTAAAGGGTGTATCGCTTGTCAGACCTACATGTTCACACTTGCAGAATCATAACATCAAAATTAGGATTAAACTGGGATTAAACCCAAAACTAAACCTGGATTAGACCAGGACTGAACCAGAACTATCACAGGAGATGAATGATGGATCACATTTTCTCCAAGTGAAAATAAAAAGTTGTTTTGAAGATATACAATAAAAGACCTACACTACATCATCTACTGTTACTGAGAGAATAAAGAAAATACAAAGATATTAATTTTTATCAATATGACCTACCGCAAACAAGAAATCAACAGGAGGCCCATAGTATAGGTTCCAATCTAATCAAATAGATAACAAAATATATTAATACATTTATACTGGTTCTTGTTGATTTAAAACATATTTGAGGAAAGGATTCATGAGGTGTGGTTGAAGTCACTGTCAGTGTAATACACATCCAATATGATGATTCATAATCATAAAATTCTGTGTTTTTCAGTTGAATACACATTTCAGTTGGGACTCTCTACTTCCCCCCAACTCAATTTAACTCCTTCTACTGTCAGCCCCTGTCATGGTCTGAATGGGTGACAGGTGGATCTGACCATGAAATGTGAAAATTCAGAAGCAGATAAAAAATTACCGTATCGTAAGAAGGAATGGAAAACGTAGTAGGTATTGAATATACTTATATGCAAGATATTTTTAGCAGCACAGTTCATTTTATATAAACTAGTTTGTAAGGGCAAAACAATAAACACCTACTCAGTGTGCTATAGTCTGTGTTTTATATTCTGTACAATACTATACATTATTTTCTATTTTAACTTTTCTTTTTCTAAATCAGAAAGTTGTGCCTTATTCCCCCTATTCACAAAAATATTTAGTCAACTGTTTCTTATCAACGTCTCCACGTCTCCTATCCTTTTGACCTATTTCTCCAACTCACCTTTTTCCAACTCACCTCTTCCTCCTTCTTTGCCATACTTGGATCTGGTTCCGGCCTCCAGCCACGAGCCCCGACAGGCAGCAGTGCAAACACAGCTTTGAGTTAATATAATGAGCGCAGGAATGCCCCTCTCACTTCTGCTATTGTAAGAGATGCCAAGTGACCATGCTGGGAACACACGGGGGGGACTGGTGTGAGTAACAAGCAGAGGTGGACATTTAAAGTGCATTTGACAGCTAAGACTACTCATTTCACTAAAACATAGTTAACATAATTATAATTTACTAAATATCTTGCTTATTTTATTTTATTTTACATAGGTGCACTATGTAACTTTTTGGTTAGGGGTCCATCACCTGTTTGTTTCTACGCATATATCCCTGGAATGCTCCACAGTATGAATAAATGTAGTTTAATGCCAATTATAGGTGGCTTTATAGCTCAAAAATACCTAAGAAAACAGGCATCCTGACTGTCAGCAGTGATGCCTCTCCACAGATCTGACCTGTAACTTGGTTTGGTTTGGTCTCCATCAACATAGAAAGCTTTAATATCATACTGTGAAACATTCCAGACAACACAATAACATCTTCATGGAGAAAAGCAATTGGCGGGCCTTTCTCCAGAAAAGTTACACAATGCACCTTTAAGTTTATAATTTTACTTTCTGCTTGGACATGGGCAGGAGATATGTTGAGGTAAACCCATAACTGTTACCCAGCAACCATAATATTAACAGGGGCCAAAACTTGCTTAAATTGCACAATAGTTATGATGAAATTAATAAAAACAAAAGACAACACCTTCATTTTGTTGAATGAATTCTTAAACTGCCAGAAAAAGTCTTCCTTGCAAGTAAATTGTAACCAGATTTCAGATTAAATTTTCGGTCTTGTTAACCTGGGTAGAGGAATTCCGTTTTAAATCACCACTATTTCCTGTGTTTGTACTTTTCTTCTCACCTTTTTTTTCCACAAACTGCCACTTAACTGATGTAAAACTATGCCACACAACCAAGTAATAATTAGAAAAACATAGAAAACCTGTTATATGCACTACCACTACAAGACAGATTAATGAGAATAGTTTAAAGATGCAAAATAGCTCATAAAGTTAGAAATGTGACTGCCTCATTATGCTTAATAGCTTTTTCATTTATGTTGCAGATTGACTTCACACTTAAACAAACAGCTGTGAGTTTGGAAAAAAGGTGTAAAAAGCCAGTCAGGACACCACATGTTATTTCCACCCCACCCTTTTTATATTTGATCATAAGGGCTGCATACATAATGGAGTCAGGGAAAAAGAGATAAAAGCTGCAATGTAAGATATGTATCAAGAAATGTTGGAAAGGTACAGGTAATATGCAATGGCTCCAGGTGCTAAGATTCTGCTCTGTAATATTTCACTATATACACATATTATTTATTATTATGCCATCTGGGAGCCTTAATATTTAAGAAAAGACAGAAATACGAACTCTTAAACTAATACAAGAACTTTATGTATTTCAGAACATGTCTGAAGAGGTCAGAATTACGAGATTGTTATGTTACTTAGGTTACTTGAAGGTACACTGTGTAACTTCTAAGGCGGAGGGAATGCTACTAGCTTGCCTTTATGGAGATGTTATTTCTTTGCCTGGAATGTTTCACAGTAGGGCATTAAATAATTCTCCATTGTATTTGTTCAATTACATGTGTGTTATAGCTCAAAAATACCTTAAAAACATTAATTCTGCAGACATTAACCTGTCTCTATTGTGATTTACCACGTTTATTTCCATACTGTGGAATATTCAAAGCAAAACAGTAATATCTCCATGGAGACAAGCAAGTGGCAGACCCTCCACCAGAAAAATTACCCAGTGCACCTTTAAATACTTGATTTGCTAATTGTGATTCAATGTGTGATTTCTATTATTACACTATATGCAGTTTCACATAACTTCCACTGTAATCTAGTAAAGCCATAGAGAAAACATACATCAAAGTTTTAAAAAGAAGTCGTCTGCAGTTGATCCTTGAGGCATTCTCAGTTTTTGTGATGAAACAGAAAATGTTATGTCTTCAAATAAACCAAGTCAAGGTGTCTTCTTTTTAAAACATCTCAGGCAGGATGAATGCATTTAATGATATAGAAGGTCATGGTTTGACTCTACCACAGGGGGGTGCAAATATCCATCAAAGTAGTTAATAATCATTTACAAAAGGAGCAGTGAAAGGGTCAACAGCAGTAGCCAGTGTACTCTTTGTGCAAGCTGGACAATTAGAGAGATCCTGACAGGAACCAATTAAATAAAAAACAACACTGTTAACAAGTTGACAATAGAGGTCTAGGCCTGTCACAATAATTACTATATAGATTTGTCATTCAATATATGAAAGCTGGAACAATATATATTTGGGGATCAATATTTATCATGCGGACTTTTTCTTTGCAATAATGGGGGAGATTTTTGTTATTTTTGTTGTAATACGATAAGATTTGAGCTGTAGAGGGTTGACTAAATAACTTCTATTGCTAATTATTGGTAAATTCTGCTATTTATGTGTTGCATTTAAAAATGACTTACTAAGATTATCCTGCTTTATTGCTTTTGTGTCAGTGGTATAAAGTAGTTTCAATACTGTTGTTTATCGCAATATTTCTCTGTAGCAATACATCATGCTTCAAAATTTGTTGTCGTGACTGGCCTATGGAGGTCAAAGGCAACACTTGGACAATGGAAAAGTTCAGTACATTGTGACAAACCTGCTCAGACAGTGTTACAGGTTAAAGTTCACCACGAGGACTATCAATTAGTCAAATGCTTTTAACTGTTCAAAAGTTCAAACTGTTCCTCTCTTCCGAACAGTTGCTACAGTGTCAGGGAAAAATGAACGTGGAGATTACCTGTCAGTTTGTCCTTTGCTTTCTGCTTTTAATAACTTTAGAACAAGCTACATTCATCTCCTGTAAATACTCTCACATAGGCCTGTCAAAATAATTACTATATCGACTTCAATATATGAAAGCTGGGTCAATATTTTTTGGGGTCAGTATTTATCATGCTTACATTTTCTTTGCACTGCTGGGAAATTTTTGGTTATTTTCTGGCTATGTGATATGATGTACTTCTATGTAACTTCTATGACTCATTACAGATCCAAACTAAGAATTAAGGTGTTTTATTTTGCCGTTTATCTATTGCAGCCTGTGTCTTTTTAACAACATTGTAGATTTAGAATACTTTTTGTGATTTACTTCAGCAATATATCGAACTTCCAAATTTGTTAATGTGACAGGCCTACTGTCACACGTGCCCAAGTAGTTTTGTGTAAATCGAAACTGACCACAAATGAACCACCTCTAGTTCCAATATAGCAAAAATACTAAACAGTAAACAATACAGGGACATTTTCTATAAACATTAATCATGAGACCCAACCTCTCCAGCTGATGAAAGCTCATTTTGGGGACCAACCAAACCAAACAACTGATATGTTGACACTTCATAAACATTACAAAAACAAAACATGGTCAAACTGTTTTCCTTTTTTGAAATAGCAACTAATTGAAAACTGTGATTTTTATTTTATTTTTTTGTCGTACATTTGAACTTGATTGTCTCCCTTCTTTCTTTCTATTGTATCTTTCTCTCTCAATATATAATATAAAGTATCTCTCTTGACTGTATCATTTATTGACTGTTTGTGGAGTAATGAATAAATACTACTACTACTAATACTTTTTAATTCATTGTCAACTCTTATTTCTAAATATCGCACTTCCACTAGTGCAAATGCTTTTGCTATGATATTATTACTACTATTCTACTCTTACTGCTTAAATAATATTCTCAAGTAAAAGCATACAGCAGTGCTTACGTTCTAAAACTAAAGAATGATGCAGCATTTGTATTTTACAGGCACATGTAGTTTGTGGTGACTGAGGTTCAATTATCTAAAGTGCAAACAGGATTCATACACTTAACACCTATACTCAGGAGGAAGAAATGCGCTTTTAAACTGCCAGACAGCTGCAGATAAACTAATGATACACTCTGATAAACACTGGGTTAAGTTTGGTATTTGCTTCTAACTTACCAAAACACACACCCACTCTCATAACGCCTTGAGAGAGCCTCCAAAGTTGAGCCTAAAGAAATGAAACAAAAAGATTATGAATGGAGAGATTAAACAGAGATGTAAGAAGGTGTGGTTTACCATTTCTATGGGGAATTTCACACATCATAGCCAGGCTTGGTGAAGAAGTTAAACATATTGGCCTTCTAGAAACTGTCAGTAGCCACAATCAGTTTGAGCTAATGCCTTGAAGTATATCTGATAATGAGGATCTATGTAAGCCTGCGTCTCCTCCTGTATATGATTAATGCTTTAGACATTATAGGACCTCGGGGATATGAGTTTTTTTAACCTTTGCAAAGCTCAAAAAAGCTCTAAACAGTTGCCGCACTGTCAAAGAAAAATATATTGTGAAAATGACCTGTCACTCTGCATGTGCTTTGGTAATAACTTACATCCTCGAACAGGATAATTAGTTTATAACTGTCACAAAAGAACTTAAAAACAAGTCAAGATTGTAACAACTTAAACACAACTTGACCCTTGGGGACCTAAACTTGTTTCATCTATGTAATTTCACTTGCTAGTATTATTTATATCCTAGTAGAAGCCAAATTTTACCTTAAAGAAGTCATATTATGCCTTTTCAGGTTTGACATACGTAGAGCCTTATTTTTTATTTTGTTCATTGTAAATTGACTTAAAATGTCTTAATAATAGAAGTTAGTTCATTGAATTCCCTTTTAAAACAGCAGAAGAGATAGGATCCACCTCATCATAGTTTAATCATTTTTATTGTTGAAAAAAAGGTGGTGACATTTTTTAATCCAACATGTATGATCCAGAATTTGAATATTCTGAATAATCACAAATAAGTACAAAGAAGTGGGTGGAGATAGGGGGTAGGTGAAAACGGACATTTTCATAGCACTCTGGCCTTGAATGCAGAATAAAGGATTGCTACATGTATGAATCAATCAAGATACAACTTTGAGTAAGCTTAAGATGAGGTAACATCATTATAACATGGTTTAAAGCACATAAAAATATATATTTACATTTATGTTCCCTTCAAAATTAAGATATATTAGGCCTATGCAATAAGATAAATTTATTTCAATAATCACGCTATTAGTGTTTCAGCTGCACAACTGGGATCATTCTTGGCCATTAACTCAAAGGATGTGTGGCAATTAGACTACCACTAAATCTTAAACAACTCAACTAAAAATGTAAAAAGCATCTGTAATTGTGATTACTGGGCGCTCAGGGGTAAAGGCACAGTTAGTGGAAAGGAAGTAAAACAAGAAGGTGTGCCCTGTGCAGTATATCTGGTAGATTTATATCTGTATACTGATGCTGTGGGCTTTAGAAGGTGCCTGACCCCATGCACTGGGGCAAATAGTGGCCCCTGCAAGTCTAGCTACAGCATTAGAAGCCTTAGCTAAAAATGTAGGGTCTAAGTGCTTCAGTCACCAGAGGAATGAGCATGCTGAGCACAAAAGGAAGACCAAGACATTTTAGTGTTGACAGAGAAGGGTTAATTTACAACAAACTAACCATGTGCAGCCACTAGCTAACAGTTATCACCAACAGGGGTAATACTGCACATGTGGCAACCATAGCCAAGAGAATTCATTTTAACTTGTGTTTTGAAAAGAGCAATCGCATTATCCATAAGATCTAAAACATGTGGGAGACAAGAAACAAAACATTTAGATTAAACGTGTGGGCTACCTGTTAAATCACGACATTGAACTATTTTCTATTCATTTGATCTGACACTTTTTATTCTACATCATTTGTATGACGATGGCCTCCTCTAGTGGTCAAATAAAGTCATGACAGTAATATTCATTGAAGTCTACGATAAACTTAAATTTCACCTTATTTTATCAGTTAACAACCCAAGGTTTTGCTTCTAAAAATGTATTCATCGTCTTCTTGTAATATTTTGTTTATCCGTTTTGCAGACGTAAAGAACACAGAATTGCGACTAGTTTTACGACACATCTCGCGTCTTTACGACTGTTTTGGAGGCTGATTCAAAATGGAGTAGGGTTTCATGTTTCTGTGAGTTCTTTCTTCAACTAAACACCGCAGTTTAGATAAATCTTGGCGTGGCCAGGAATCAAGCTTAACCATAAACATGTCTGAAGAAAAGAAGTCTGGTTCTATGGGTTTCTTTTCGAGCTACGATGACCTAAGTGATAGCAGCAACGCTAGCGACTCAGATGAGGAGGAGGGAGACAGCCGAAAGAAAGCCAGCCAGAAGTTGGACAAAGATGTTTCAGGGAGCAATCCCCAGCCTCCCCAACAAGGGACTAAAAGGTCTGCTAGTGGTGCCCCTTTACCCAAACCGGACGAGCTATTCGGGACTGTATCCAGACCTGCGTTCCTGTACAATCCGCTCAATAAGGAGATAGACTGGGATAATCTCGTGGTCAAAGCTCCCGAAGAAGTAAGATCCACACACACAGTAGTCCATTTAAAATATTTATCTGAGTAGATTTTGTAGTCTGTAAATGCTGTAATGCAGTGAGATAGAGTCTAGCATAGTGTTTGTTGTTAGACATGCTGCTATGAATGATCATTGTTTATCTGTTTTTGGAGTGTCTTATTCATTGCAAATATATCATCTATAATGTTGCTCTTTGTAGGCTCCCAAAGAGTTCACGCCATGGAAGACCAATGCAGTCCCTCCTCCTCAGAGCTACAGTGCTGCACCAGAGCCAGTGAAGAAGAAGGGGCCTCCTCCAGGGATGGACATGGCCATAAAATGGTCCAATGTGTATGAGGACAATGGGGCAGATGCACCTGCACACTCTGGCAAAGCACGCTTCCTCCCACCTGAGGAGCAGCTGTCTGAGTCAGGTGAGACTGTTATCCCATTAAGGATTACAAACTATCAACTGATTAATGACTGACATAAGGATTAGAGCCACTTCTGTTCAGACACTGAATACAAAAATACTCAGTCCAGTGTTTTTAATAGACCTCGGTCTTTACAATAATTTTACATTACATTCACATTGTGAAAGTTACTAGGATATTCCATAATACAGTATATTCTAAATTATAATATAGTTAATATAGCAATATAGTGGTACTGCCATTTGAGTTTATTGCACTGTCACTGTCTAAGTTGGACTCCCAGGTATACAGGTTTTTCTAGGTTTTTTTCTACCAACCCTCCTTGATATCACTTGTACTTAACCTCATGGAATGTTGTCTCGACCCCAAGCATCATCATGTTTTTCCCTTTTTTTAGATGAAGAACCTGAGAAGTCGGACACCTCTGCCAAAAAGAAACGTGTGGAGACGTTTCAGCAGAAGGAGAAAAGGAAGAGGGACCTGGGACAGGCCACGTCTGATAAGACGTTTGTGGAGGAGGAGAAAAGGATCCTAAGGCAAAATGCTGAGTAACTGAACTCTATGCCTGGCTATTTATGAAAAGCCAGTGCTTTCCAAGGTATATTTACCAAGGCCCACTTTACCATACTGTGTTTGTTAATGTTTCAGTACAATACATACAAGATATTTTATTTCCCCAATTTAGGTACAGTGCAGCTATAATTATGTAGATTTTACAGTGTAAATTGGTTAAGTATGTGTCATGATGACTTTCATAGATGTGTACTATTTGTGTTTTGTATCAATTCAGTCAAGTCAGAAAATATTACAAGAATTAATTTAATTTAAAAAAAATGCAGTCTATAAAAGAGAGAAGACTTTTAGCTTCTTGCATGGTGTGAGCACTAGATGTCGCTATTTTACAATGCATGACTCTCCAACTAATTCATATTTTCTGTGCTGCACAGAGGTTAGTACTTGGTTTGTAAGTTTATCTTTTACATTGTAAGGTTGTAGTTCCTTGACAGACTGAAATATAGGAACATCTTTCTGACACAAAGTATGTGCTGCTCAGGTGCAAAGCACAATGCAGGAACTACAGTGGTTTATAACTTTGCTTCATAATCGTTTCAGTGAAATCAGATGTGTTTTTACTATAACTTCCAATACTGTGACCCAAAAAGCAATAAAATATTTTATTGTACATTTAATTAGTAGTATTTTAAATAATTTGCCATTTTAAATAGTTTAAACTTTTAAAATTTTAAATAGTTGAAACTTTGAAGCTTGTTTCGTGACTTTATTTCCACTTTTGAAACATTTGCGAGCAGAGAAATTCCTGGCCTATCTATCATCATGGCTTCACCTGAAATAGCGGTAAACTGTAATAGCGGTATGTGCCTAGCCTTGCCTGAGATGAGTATCTGGTCCTCGCAACAGCAGCAGACTGATTTTATCAACCATATTGAAAAATGACTCTGTTGGTGGAAATGAGAAATGACCAGTGGGTCCACAGCAGTCTCTGTTTGTCAGTTACTCATCCGCCTGTTTCCACACTGGAGGTTTTCCTGAAATAACATGTTATGAAACACAATCTCTGGGAAAATTGTAGGTACCACTTTAGCAGTGGTGGCCATGTCTGCATCATTCCTGGAGATCAGCCTCTTTGTTTCACATTACCAAACACATTTTTCCAATGCCGCATGTCACACATTGGTGACCTTATCTCCACTTAAGAAATTAGAAATTGTTAACCTAGACATTTTCAACAAAGGAAAATGCACAAGTGCACCATTAAATTAACATATCTATTATGTCTTATCAGATGACCAAATATGTGCTGTTTCAGGTGAATGATGATTTAACCAAGACTGGGTTAAAAAAGGCTTACTCCTTGGACCAGTCTCTGTCACACAGGCGGTTTGTCTCTCTGACATGTTTACGTGAAGGTCAGGACCTCATGACAGCTATTGAGTATTCTGTGGCCTCTGCAGATTAGGCTGCCTAAGGCTGTGCTCTATGACTTATGACACATTCATGCAGTTACCACAATGCCAGGACTTGGCTCATGTCTCTGTGCGGGAAACACATACTTTTATTAGCATTTTTTATCTACACAATTTCTTTTGCTGTGCTGTGGTACCTTTGGTTATATCAGCAGTGTTTCCTAGAGGCAAACAGTTGTTTTTCACACCACCTAAACACATTAACAGAAAACCAGCCTCCTGAAGCCCTGTTAAACAGAGCAGCAGCAAATAGCCTACCAGATTGGGGGTAAACAACATAGAGTGCTCAAGTACAAACACCTGCACTTGTGTTGTACATAAATTGTTGAACAAACTCTATTATAGATTTATAGCTCTATTATAGATTAGATATGGCATGTAACCTTTTAGCCTACTAATAGAATTTTTAAAAAGCAGGTTTATTTTTTATGTTGAAAAACATGTGTCCTCACTATGAGTAGGCTTGCATCTCCACAAAACTGACTCTTAGCTTGGAGGAGGGTCTCCTGCCTGTTTCGTACGGAAATGTTGTTCCCTAATATGGAATAAAACATATATTCATGGAGAATGTTCTGAAGTATGGTTTTAACATATTGATTTCACTTTGCACAGAAGTCTTTGAGCAGAACAGAAGCTACAGCAGTAGCAGGGACTAGCCTACCTCCTCGTCATGATAAACTCATGAGAGTGTTTCAGCTGATAACTCTGTGAAGAACTGAACAGCAGGAGATGGATCTGTGAGGAGCCTGTTATCTGACCTCTGCCACCACATTGTCTCGTCAGCCTCAGGCCATTCACTGCACACATCCCTAGAAGAATTTCAAGTCACATAGAGAGTGGAATTGTTGCACTACTAAGGATTTAACTCATAGGAAGGACCCAACTTCTGTATGTACTCTGCTTTGTGAGTCCCATCATGTTTCACATTTACTTTTCTTATTGTCTGTGATTGTTGAAATCAGATCCAGTCACCTTCAACCTACCTTTTACAATTCAGAAATCAAACTATTGTGCAAACTTGCTTGAAATCAAAACTCCTGCACCTGAATAAACCTGCCCCTACATTAACTACATATGTGTGCAGGGCTGTTGAGATAATGGCAAATCTCAGGTCCACCACTAAAGAGGATATGACACAGGTGAGCTCAAAAAATACATTATGTTTCCCTGATATCACTGTCTGGATTGTGGATCTGGTTACCATAGATACCAAACACATAATATGCCTGTTATTTGATTTAAATATATTAATTTAATTAAAATAACAAAATATATTTGTTTAAAATGGCTGAGATGGAGAGCTGACTAAAAAGGTCAAGGGGGAAAAAACATAATTGTTAAATAATTTTTAAAGATGCATTATGCAACTTTTCTGACGGGAGGGTTTGCCATCTGCTTGTGTCCCTGGAGATGTTGCTGTATCTGGAATGTTCCACATTCTATTTTGCATTTATTAAAGGTCTTAAATTGACTCTTGTGAGCTTTAAGCTATGTTATAATGTTGTTACCTCATCAAAAATATACCTGGAGTTCTGTTTTGTTTCATTCACACGTTTGAGTAGTTGTTTATTATTAATCTGTCTACATCTCCAAAGCTCAAAATGCTCTCTTCCACCTTGTGATGTCATGAAACAGTAGTTTTCAAGTTAATTTCTATCTTTTGCCTTTTGTTCAGTAGAGATAGGTAATTCCAGGGCTGAAATCATCCAAGGTGGAACAGAGTGTTTCCGTTTAAAAGAACAGAGCCTGAGGAAACAACATTATAACATAGATTAAAAAATAGGCTAATATGGGCACTTTAAATTACATGGGTTTTAAACAAAAGTGCACATTTAAAAGGTTAAAAAATGAATAATAATTATAACAAAAATGTATAACAATTTTTTTTCTTCCAGGGAGCTTTTATAATAGACATACAAATTTAAAGTTGACATTTTGCAAACAAAATCCCAACAGTCCCCCCAGATTTTTTTGGCAATAAAATAAAAGTGAAAGGATATTACAATAATGGAACATAAAACCGTGAACCCCCTGGCAACAGCCCTCTGACAGAGATCATTCAGTCTGATTTATGCCTTGAGAAAGACTCGCGTTTGGGGACATAAATTTACCCACACCGTGCCTCTGAGAGAAAGGAGCGGACCATAAAGCACCGAGACAGAGGGAGCAGGAGACACAGAGGGACAGAACAATGGAGCAGCCATCAGGAGCGGACCAACCAACAGCTGCACAGCCCCCTATCCAAGCACTGGGCTCCCCTCACAGCCCCATACACACCGGGCAGCAGGCAGATGTTCTACCACCACCACCTGACAAAGGGCACCGGGCAGGAGAGGGGAGGACAGAGCAGGGAGGACCACCTGATCCTGTAGATATATATACTGTATTATCAATTATTATTATTGGATTGAGCTTTAAACCATGTTATAATGTTAATAATAATAATAATAATAATAATAATAATAATAATAATAATAATAATAATGTTAATAATACTCTTACCTCATCAAAAACATACTTGGAGTTATGTTTTATTTCATTCACATATGTTTGAGTTATCCTGCATTAATCTGTCTACATCTCCAAAGATCAAAATGCTCTATTCCACCTTGTGATGTCATCTAGTGGTAGATTTCAGGTTAACAGCTACTTTTTGCCTTTAGTTCAGTAGAGACTGGCAATTCCAGACCTGATCTGAAATCATCCAAATGATTCTAGTGAAAGTGTACGTTTAAAAACACACATTTCCTGTATTACCACATGACATCTCAAGGTGGAACAGAGTGTTTTCTGTTTGATAGAAGAACTCAGCCTGATGCCTATACAGAGTTTGTGTGTTAAACATGTGTGAATGAAATAAAACACAACTCTAGGTACTGTTTGTGATGAGGAAACTAACACTATAGAGATCAGAAAATAACACAATGTGGGCCCTTTAATCACTGCATGTTCACAGTGTCTAGCAGAAAGAATATCTTAAATGTAATTGAGATGAATCTAGGTATTATAATGCTATTGGTGTTCACTCTGTGTTGTGCAGCCACATTGAAAAGTATGGCCCTATTTGTTCCATTGACTTACATTCAGTGGTGGAGAGCTGGGTCAAATTGCTTGTAGCTTTGAAGGCATTTCATCAAACTGCAGGTAATGTACTTTAGTCTCTGGAGGATGAGCCGGGCCCTTGCAGCAAATAAAAGGGAAAACTAGTCAAATCAGCAGGAAAGAGATGCTGACACTGCTTTGAAACTGTTTTAACCTTTACAAATGAGTTGTATCATTACGCAGTTTTTCACTGTAACATCTACTAAAGAGGGTAACTGTACTCATGAGTAATGTTACTTGAAAGTAATATTACTCAAGTAGAAGTACAAAACAGTGGTCCAAGAAATTACTCAAGTAAGAGTAACTTAAAAAGTAACTGTCTGGATTTAACATAATTTATAATTTGAAATTAATGTAAATTGAAGGACAAAACATTAAATAATGCACAAAATCATCTTATTATATTTTCAAAGGATAGACAAAAAAATTAGACAAAGTAAATCATATTTGAAGGAGTGGTGCAAAAAACAAACATTCAAATCATTTAATATTGTCAATATAAAGCTTTTGTCACTTGCAGACTTACTCACAGTGGGAGAAGTAACCAAAACTTTTACTCAAGTAAGTGTACTGTTACGTCAGTAAAAAAATACGACTCAAGTAGGAGTAAAAGTATGCTACTAAAAAAGTACTCTGAAAAGTATAATTTATTTTAAAAGTTACTTAACTGAAACTGAAAATAACTGGCATTTCTTTTCTCAAGTGTATCTTTTTGAATACTCCTCTCACATTTGACCTTGTATCTCCCCTACAGGCACCACCTCAGGCTTAGAGCACACAGAGAGAGAGGTATGAAACCCACTTGAACCTTAAGGAGTTTGTTTGCCGTTGCCTTCACCTGGAATGTGCTGAGAGATGAGCTGCTGAAAAGCTGCAGTGGCTGGAACAGTGCACATGTGCAGTCCTGAGCATACACAGAAACAGTATGGGGAATATTATGTCTGTCTTTGTATGTACACTACATCTAATAAGTGCAGAGAAGGGTTGGAAAAAAAAAAGTCAATACTCAAATAGATAATCATTTGAACATCAACTCTTTATCAGACCATAAAAACACATATTAAAGAAAGAAATATTATTTCATGTTTAAAATTGTATTGTATAAAAATGTGTTTTATATTAATTTATGGGGGTATGAGAATCAAGCATTTTCCTCAGGCTAAAAGAGAGCAACAACAGCTCTGGGTACCAACACACCTTGACCTGTTCTCCATGAAAAATGCACAATACAGACTTTTTCAGAGCTTCTCCTTGCACTCTGGCTCTGCGTGCAAGGGGTAAAGTACGCTTTACCCCTTACATTTCTTCAATTACTGGTATTTTATTGCCCAAAAATACCTTCAAAAACATGCACTCTACAGTGAGTGCACTAAGGGTCATTATTATTGTGAGGAGGGTTGCCTCTCCAGAGATCTGACCCACAACTAGGCCATTACCCACTTGTCTCCAAAGATCCCACAATGTACCATAGTTTGGAGCATTCCAAGCAAAACAATACCATCAGCTCTAAAACAAACAGATGGCAGGCGCTCCAAAAGAAAAGTTACATAGTGCATGTTTAATTAAAAGCAAAACTTTTACCAAAACACAATGAAGGAGAACAGTTACAATTGAACTGAACAGACTCTCATTGTACAAAGGGCAGTTATTGTCAGATCAATGACAGGCCTCCATGTCCCTCATTCTAACCCCCTCTCCTCTCCCCCTCTCTCTCCCTTTCTCCCTCTCTCTCTCTCCTCCTCCAGCTCCAGAGGATGATAAGCATCTGTTATTGCTCTGCAGGAGTCGTGAGGGCCTGACGCCTCAGCTTGCCTCCCGACTGCCTGACTAGACCTTGTCTGGGCACTTATTTACAGGTCAAAACCTGCAGGCTGTGCTCCGTGTTTGTGTCCACAGAGCCTGAGGAAAGGGAGAGCTGCAGAGACAGAGGTGCTGTCAGGAGGAGAGGGCTTTGGAGTGACTCTACACAGGTCATGAGCTGTGGCCTGTTCTGACCTCTGCTCACATATCTGCTGAGCTAAAAGACTAGCATTGTTTACATGTAAAATGTGATCATTATCTGATTTCTGGAACTGTCATATATTTAAAATAAATGTAAATACCAAAATCTGAAGTGGGTAATATGATTTTTTTTTTTTTTTTCATTACATAGGACTACCATTAATCAGATAAGCAGGCATAAGTATGTCAATGAAAATGCAAGGAAATAATTGGTGATAATAATTAGTTTACTGTCTCAAGTGATTATAGACCTAATTTTGGCAAAGAATATATATGTAACGTCTCCTTATAACTCAATAGGCCTATATAGCAGCAGCATTTGAATATTGCTGCTGTGTCCTTGGGCAAGTCACTTAACACTAAACCCCCGTTGCAGTGTCTGCTTACATTGGCATCTCTCTCTCTCTCTTCTTACCATATTTACCATATTTACAGCATTATTATGTTTTTTCCACATTCAAATAGGCCTATACCCTAACTTTATTGCTGGCTATGAGAAAAGCACAGGCCTATAAGACACGGGCCCAGTACTAATGCGTCATGTTTGGTGCCAATACTTGACCAAATTTGTTCAACAAGTTTGGAGAGCATGTTCTCTGAGCTAATACGTGTAACAAGAAGCCAAGGGAAACATGGCAAAAATACACTCTGCATAGTGCAAACACGCAGTGCAGGCGAGGTGGGGCGCTAGAGAGACGGCGGAAGAGTCCCGGGACAAAAAGCGTGAGAGAAGGAGGGAGGGAACAGTGTTGAGTTTGTGTGTGAGAGAGGGAGAGGTGTGCAAACGGAGCTAAGCAAGTGAAGCCTGGAGCCGAGCGGCAGAGAGGAGGTGACAGCGGAGAATGGAGAGCAGTCCGGCCGCGCGTCGAGCTTTGACCGCGGCCAGCGAGCACTACTCACCCGGTGTCCCTTTCCTTTACGGAGCCTGTGCGCTGTTGAACCGAAACGCGGGGATTTAACTTGGGAGGCAACAGAAAGGAATGGCCGACCCTCTGCGGAGGACTTTACTAGCAAAACTCCGGGGGAAGAAGTCCAAGAAAGGAGCTACGGTCGGCGGTGCTGGTGGTTACGACTCCACGGCTGCGTATGGGGGCCGAGAAGGTAACGCAAAAGTTTTGATAGACTGCGAGCAAGCGTTTCTCTCAAAGCTGGATTGCACGACAGAGAGAATGAGTACTTACGAGAATTGTAGTGTGGAAGGTGCGCTGCTACAGACAGGGACAGGGGGAGTTGTGTTAGTAGCTACAACATCGGAGTTGTCCCAAGCGAAGCCGACTCAGGAGGCGAGGAGCGTGGCCAGGCGTAATGACGAGCGCACGGGGGTTTCGCTTCAAAAAGATGTTCACTTTGGGGTACACGTGCTAACAGACAGCGACGCGAGGCATCAGGAGATCAACAAAGTCACTATAGCTTGGGGGAAGCAATTTGTATCTAGGCAGTGGAGCGGGGATTCAATAGGGTTTGGGGACAGCTCCAATCCAGTTGTATGCCAGACAGTGCATTCTAACGCAGGTGTAGTAACAGGTCAAGAGGGAATAAGCAGAATTGGACACATAGACATTGTACAGAACTCATTGATTTTTGACAGCAACACAACTTTGGACACAAACTCCCATGTTGCCTTGTCTGCCAATCCAGAGGAGCACATCCTAATCCACAACATTGAAAGTTATGATCCTGAGTTTGGACCACCTACTCTACAGAGCCCCACATTTTTCCCCACAGAGTTAGAAATCTGTGACCTCAACATGGCATCTCTATGTGGCACTGAAAGATTAGAAAGTGAGGATGATGACTATTACGACAATGAAATTTTGCCTTTTTATGAAACTGTCAAATCGAACTGTGCCCCTGAAAAAGTCAAGGGCAAAGGAGAGGTTAGTGACAGCGCAATGCAGGAGACAGACAGGCTACGAAACCAGCTACAAGAGGCGTATTACCTCCTTATAAACGCAATGAATGATATTAACATGGACGTCCAGCAAGTGAGTAATGGGGTGACTGAACAGCAGGTCATGTCCTCCTGTAGCAGCCATTCTAGGGACAGTCTTTGCTCGCGGCTATCTGCAAAAAACATGGACAGCGATTCCTGGTCTTCTGGGGGAGAGCAGAGTCCACAACAGGTGTCGGACACAGACTCCCTCCTCCAGTGCGTGAATGAGAATCTCCAGGCAAAGAAGCATGAACGCAGAGGTGATAGCAAAAGCATGGTCGATTTGAACTCCAATCTTAAGGCCATAGAGTTACAACGCTCTGCTAGTGACGGAGCTATCAGGTATCCAGGAGGACCTTTAGTTTGCCGAATACAAAAGGAGGAAGGTAGTAAGGAGAATACAGAGTCAAAAGATAAAGTTACAGCAGGAGTGGGTGAGATTTCAGAAGGGCAGGTTTTTTACGATGCTGCTAGCGGTGACGAATTACCAAGAGAAGCCAATGAGGATGAGACTGTGCTACGTGAGAGTAGTGGGTCTATGAATAGTCTAACAGGGTCCTCTGATAGTAATACGGACACTCCTTCAAAATCAGAAATTAAGCAAGAAATAAACTCAAGCCAAATTCAAACTTGTGTCACCAATAAGGGAAACGGTGTCACTGTGAACAAGATGCAAGAGTGGATGCACAAAGGTCGCCTGCTGTCTTCGGAGATGAAACAGCGCATTGAAGGATCATCTCCACCTTTACCACGCACCAAAGTCCTGGATAAATCTGCTCCTCAAGCTGGGGTCAAACCGGTTACACCATCCAAAAAGGCAAAATCTTCAACAATCAAGTCCCCAAGGCAGCCTTCCTCCTTCTCCTCTTCCTCTGCTTCCACACAGCCAGGTAGGATGACTTCACAGTGGCCCTTCAAATCCTGTGGACCCACTAAAATCAATCCTCCTTGATTACTACATCCTCCATTTATAGTACCTCTGGTGGTGGTCCGAGCCTGCACTGCTCACTGTAGGATGCAAAGCAAGTGGGACTCCTCAGATCTCTTTGCTTTCCTTACAAAATGACTTTCTAACCAGTGGTGTTTTTGGTGATGGGTTCTCTCCTTTACACTAATGTTAGGCGCATTTTAATACTTAATCACACATCAAATTCCAGGTTCACTCACTCACGGTGTAGATCAGTAACTACTAACTCCCCTCTCTTTAGATATGACTGTATTCTTGTGGTGGTTGGCTGGTGGTGGGTTTGGTGTGCATGTGTTAAAATGTACAAAATGTCTTATGATTCTGTTATTATGCTGTTCTCAATGTGGTGTATGTACAAACAAAGCGAAACATCTGTGTCATGAAACCATTTTCTGCTACTAAAATAGAAGCACGTAAGGTAGCCAGTGCTTAAATGGTCTCCAGATGTAAGTGGTATTCTGACATTTTGCAGAGGATTCACTTCGTGCACAATACTTTCTATTGTTTCTGTTTTTTTTGTTATTACTGTGTCATCTAAAGATAATGATAAGTAAGGGAACGTTATACAAATAAAAACTTACTTTGAAGCAGATTGCACATTACCAAATGCATTTTCTGTAATCTATAGACATTTCAAAACAGCAATTACAGTTATTTGCTTAAAACCTCTCTATGGTTTTCTCAATTCAATGTCTCTCAATATGTTTTATATTATTATTATTTCTCTTGCCTCGTTGCCACAGAAATTCATTGACTTCCAATACGTGCTGTTAATGTCTATCCCAGATTTGTGCTTAAGACTTCTATATTGTTTTTACAAGATTACGCATAAATTACACTTAAAGGGCCCATATTATGCTATTTTGTGATCAGTTATGATGCTGTTTCCTCATCATAAACTTACCTGGAGTTTTGTTTCATTCACACATGTTTACCACACAAACCCTGCATATTTATGCTGAGTTCTTCTCTCAAACAGAAAACACTCCACACTTCCACCTTTCGATGTCATGTGGTGATACAGAAAGTGCTCCACTGTGTTTTTAAACTCCATACACCTTCACCAGAATCATTTGGATGATTTCAGCCCTGGAATTGCCAATCTCTACTGAACTAAAGATAAAAGGGTAGCTGTTGACTTGAAAACATGATATTACTCATGTGTGAACATGTGTGAATGAAATAAAACACAACTCCAGGTATGTTTTTGAGGAGGTAACAACATTATGACATGTCTTAAAACTCACAAGAATCCATTTTGTGTAATATAGTCCCTTAAATATCCCTGTGCTTCTCTGTATCAAACATGCAGATGTGTATAGTTTAAAGTTGCAGTCTTGCTCTTGGAAGCCTTGCATATACACTGACCAGAAGTGTGGCTGGAAACATTGGACATTTTTCATTGTGGTTTGGCCTTTAAAAACTTCATCTTTTTTCGCTCTCTGTAGTAGTTCTGTGTTTGTGGCAATCGGCTAGCATGCCTCTGACAGAGTAAACAGATGAGCTGCCATGTGCGTAGCCTGTTGTTGACTCCTGCTAGAAATAGAATGTGATCTGTGACTGCAGCCCAGCGGAAGGCCTCACGGTCGGGCTTCCAGCAGGATTTTGTTTGCCTCATGTTGTATCCTCTACTTCCTTTCTGGCTATTTCAGTAAAGTTTGTGATATTAGCTTCCTTGGTTCTTTTCAATTACTTTTCTGTTTTGGGTGTTGTGAAGTAGGGCTGCGTGATTTTGGAAACAGATTGCAATACTGGCCAAATCAAAGTTTTGCAAATGGATTTCTGTTTTCAAATCCAAACTCAATTCACGGTGCAGAATTTGAATATTATTCTTTAGATGATTGAAATATGAACTTCTAAGCAAGATTCAAATACAAGATTCACATGCATTTCAGAACACATAAGTCTAATCTACTGAGTTAGTAGTTTCTTTTTTTTTACATACTTAAACAGGATATTTTGATGTTTGCAAATGTAATTGTTTAAAGGGCCCATATTACACCATATTTTTTTATCTATGTTATAATGTTGTTTCCCCATCAAAAACACACAAAACTCTGCATATTTAGACTGAGTTCTTCCCTCAAACAGAAAACGCTCACTTTGTGATGTCATGTGGTAAAACAAGAAGTGCTCCACTTTTAAACTCCGCACACCTTCACTAGAATCATTTGGATGGTTTCAGCCCTGGAACTACTACTGATCAAAAGGTAAATGTAACTTGAAAACTACCACTACGTGACATCACAAGGTGGAAGAGAGCACTTTGGAGATGTAGATAGCCTAATAATAAAAGATTACTCAAACATGATTCAAAGCACAATTCCGGGTATGTTTTTGACTCGGTAACAACATAACATGGTTTAAAGCTCACAATAATCCATTTTGTGCAATATAGGACTTTAACTTGAAGTTTCATTGACCAGCTATTGACATAATTTTTTTTAAAATCGACTATTCACAATTAGTTGAATGATCATTGCAGCCTATTATTCTGCAATCCCAATAGCTTACCTGGTTTGGTTAAGTTAGACCATTTCATTTTAATTTCCAGTTTGAATTTCTTGAATGTTCCACAGCTGTAGCCACGTCTTTTCACTGCTGATGTGTGTTTAAGAGTATAAGAGTTGGTGGGGGTGGTTGAGGTTGTCATGTCCTCCCCGGTAGTTTGCTCTGAACAGCTCCATGGTAACTTGCATTTTAAGAAGTCTTTGGGTTGAATATTTAGGATGCCATTCCTGTTGTTTAACTTGTTTGCGTTGTGTCACTTAATTCCCCGCCATGAATGAACAAAATGAAGGGTGATTAAGTATTTATTAAGGTCAAAGCCGGGTTTATCATGCCTCGACGGGCCCCTCAGCACTTGACAAAGAGGTATTTAACTGAAATAAATGGCCTTAAAGCTTGGGTTAGAAAGTTCACCAAAATTAATTCAAAAAGAACAAATAACCATCAATAAATGTTTTAAATTTAAAGGTGGACTGTGTAACTTTTCGGTTGGGGGTCCGTCATCTTTTTGTTTCTATATTATATTGTATTTATTAAATTACAGGTGATATCTAGATATATCTAGAAAAACAGGCATTCTGACTGTGAGCGGGGTTGTGTCTCCACAGATCTGACCTGTAATTTGGTCTGGTTCATAAAGATAGAAAGGTTTAATACCATACTGTGAAACATTCCGGACAAAGCAATGACATCTCCACAAAGAAACAAAGAAAATAAATTAACGGACCCTCCACCAGGGACGGATTAGCAATCTGTGTGTTCTGGAAAAGTCCAGAACGGCCGTCCGGTCTATGGCTGTTGGTCGGCTGGTCCTTTTTTTTTTTTTTTTTTTGTTGACCAGCCCTGTTCAATAACCAAAATAATGTAGAACACCTAACAGCCAGAGGGCGCTAATACGATAATTTGTCAATTAGTCAAACAAAGTTGGTGGGCCTATTTGGGAAAAAAAAAGTCCAGGGCCGTTTTTTGGTGCCAGTCCGTCCCTGCCCTCCACCAGAAAAGTTACACCATGCACCTTTAAGCTTATTTGTCTAAAATGTTTCAACATACATTTTAGTTGTATGAATAAAACTAGACTAAAATTAGACAAAACATTTCTACAGGTTCCAGGCACAGCTGCTAAAATGTATTCCCAGATATTGCCAGCTCTGATTCTAATTACACATTACAGTGAAAATTTGCACAAGATAAAGCACGATGTTTTATGATTTTAACTAGTTTCATTACTTCAAATCAAATTAATCTTTTTGCTCTGGATGCCCTTCCTGGCTTCTCCATTTAACCAATTGCTCTGTTGCTCCTAATTTAATCAAACTTGTTCTCATATGCAACCACTTTAGATTCTGTAGCAACCTCAGTCTTAAAATACCTCTCTTCACATATTTTGTAGTTTGAGCAGCTTTAATTGTGCACATTTTTAATGCATATTTTTTTATAGTCTGTTATCGTCAAACTACTTTCAAACTACTTTCACATATTCCATAATTACCACCTACTAAATATAAAATTGCAAATGAAACCTTTACTATACAGAGAAGGTGTAAAACGAATCCATCACAATCATTGATTTAATTAGATCTGTTTATTTCTTCTCTGCACAGACTTGTTGGTTTAATTAGTGTGCATAAATAGGCCTTGATTATCACCTTTAGCTGATTGGGTGTCAGTGCTGCTGGTGCAGGCTAGAGTGTGGGTGAATGTGAATTGTGTGTTTGTTTCCTGTGTGGACTTGCATGTTTGTGTTTGCATAGAATTTATAATGTTGTAGTAGTAGTGGTAGTAGTGGTAGTGGTAGTAGAAGTGGTAGTAGAAGTGGTAGGAGTAGTAGTAGTGGTAGTAGTAGTAATGGTTGGTAGTGGTGGTTGTAGTAGTAGTAGTAGTAGTAGTAGCAGTAGCAATAGTAGCAGCAGTAGTAGTGGTGGTGATAGTAGTAGTAGTATGGTAGTAGTAATAGTTGTTGTAGTAGTGGTAGTAGTGAAATTTTAGCTAAATGGCTAACCAACATTTCTGAACCTTGAACCTGATTTTTTCAGATTCTGGGTTACAATCTCAAGTAAATACAGAGCTGTGGGTGGGGATAGGGGGTAGGTGAAATTTGAGATTTTCTGAACACACAAGTCTCAGATGGAGGGCAATACATGATTACTCAATCATACATGAACCAATTTGAACTGTGTGCTTGTTGTTTCCTGTGTGGACTTGCGTGGTTGTGTTTGCACAGAATTTATAGTGTTGTCATGTTTTGCAGGGGCAGAGCTGCCAGCTATTAAAATGCCAACTTCTTCTATGACAAACCTAGATTTTCATTTCCTCTCCTCCCTGTGCGATTTGATACTTTCTGGACCATTGCCACCACTATTGATTACTAGAACAAGTGCGCTAGAAATATTGCACCATTTTGATTTGTTAGAGTGAGCGTGACTTAAAAGCTATAATTTTAACTCACACTTGCATTTCAGATTTATAGTCAACCATTGCTTAAGATTTGTATTATATATTAATTCCTTCTTGCTTAATAGATCTATATCAGCTTCTCAAATAGTGTGCAGGTGTAACACTACCCTTCCAAACTGTTGTCAGGTCATGTCTCAACATTTTGGCCTTATGCTAGGTGCAGAAACCTTTGTTTAGAAACCCTCTTCCTCATGCAAGTAGCTGCTAAGCGGAGATGATAAATAGTTATGTGGGTGTCTCCCTTGGACAGATTTATGGAGGATGGTGTGTCTAAAGATGGATCAGGTGGTGGAGCAGAAACCAGAGGCATACTTGAGTTGTTTATGAACAGGGGAAGTCATATGACCAGTGGTAGTGAGAGTGAGTGAGCTACTGTTACTCTTGGCTACACGTTATCAGAAGTGTGCAGGGCTTTATGGAGTGACCTTGTCTTTTACTTGTGTGGAGATATTTGGGTTTCACTGCGATGAAGTGTTTCCTGAAACTCTGAGATGCCCTTGGTTTTATCCAGTTATAATCAGAAGTTAGAAATGTGCCCAAGTTTCAAAACAAATTAGGAGCAAGAAGGATAAAATATTTCATAATTTACAGCTCATAATACTGGTCAAAAAGATGACTTCAGTTTGTGCACATGGCCTTTTATAGTTTTTAACAGTTAAAAATTACCTATTATTATATCAATATTATTATATTGTTATTTATGTATCACATGTAGATCATGATTTTATATTTTTGTGTAGCCTATTAATAAAAGTAGTAGTTGTAGTAGTAAAAGTAGTAGTAGTAATAAAAAGAGGTCACTTAACAGGCCCTTAACTTTTTCAAAATGTTTGATAAATGGCTACAACATTTCTGAACCCGATTGCAATCTCAAGTAAATACAGAGTGGTGGGTGGGGATACGGGGTAGGTGAAATTTGAGATTTTCTGAACACTTAAGTCTCAAATCAGGGCAATACAGGATTAGTCAAACATGCATCAACCAATTGAATAACTCTGAGTAAGATAATGCAGAGGGGAAACCATTATAACATGGTTTACAGCTCATAAAAGTGAAGTTTGCATTGCACAGTAGGTCTCCTCTAAATGAATTCTTAAAAATAAATAAATCCAATACAATGTTGAATTCATCTGTCAAATAAAAAGATAAGTGCAAGTGCAAATATATACCAAGGATTGCCTCAAACATTCTTAATAAGGGAGTGCCTTAGGAAGCTTTAGATACAGCTACAACTATTTGTAATGTTAACTTTCAAAATACATTACACATTATGCTTAGGTCTGTCACGATAACAAATTTTGAAATATGATATGTCGCTGAAGTAAATATAGACAGTAATAAAAACTATTCTAAATCTACAATATTGTTAAAAATCACGAGCTGCAATAAATAAACAGGAGAATGAAACACTTTAATACTTAGTTATTTATTCAATCAAGTTATTAATTCTACCTTCTATAGCTCAAATCTTATCATATAGACAAAAAAAAAGTTCATAAATTCCCCAGTACTGCAAAGAAAAGTTACACACAGTACATATTGAGCCCCAAAATATATTGTTCCATCTAACAGATATTGAACGATAAGTCGATATAGTAATTATCGTGACAGGTCTAGATAAAGCTACAACTATTTTTAATTGTAACTCTTTCAGAATACATTATGGTCTAATAGAGTAAATTGGCCAGCTCTTCTGCAAACCAGTGTCTTTTGCTTGAACTAACATTAGCATTAGCCATCCTCCTTGCCAAGAACCTTGCTGGTGGGATGCAAGTGTTGACATGTGATGCAACCCTGTGTCTGGAACTAAAGAGAAAAATCTACACCGAGAATCCTCATTATCATATGAAAGGCTGTCAACAGGAATGTATGGCACTCTTCGAATAGAGGGGAGCCAACAACTCTGTATACACAACAGAGTGCTGTGTGCATAGGAGAAGACGAGATGGTGTTTTGCACTTATCAAAAGAAGAAGAATCCACCAACTCAAATGGAAGGCCCATGAGACAGGAGAGCAGTGGTTGGGTTTTGATCATATCGTGAACATAGCTGGGTGAACTATCAAGTAGTACCCAGATACAAATTTATTCAAAACAAAACTAGGTAGACATAACTGGACCTTTACTGGATAGTTTTAGAGCAGTGTTCTTGATCTGTATCATAACTAGTTTAAGATTACATGGCACTAATTGAGAAACTACCATTATTTTGTGTTGAAAAATACTTTCTACTGCAGTGATTTCTTGCCTTTTTTTTTCTTGAAGCCCCCAGAAACCCAAAACTGCCCATCCCCCATTTGATGTATGGATTAATTAGTATGTTGTATGTTTTTTTTTATTTTATGATTTATTATAATTGTGGTATCAAAGGTGGTGCCGAGAATCAAGTTTATTCCTTAGTATCAAAATTAAATTGGCATTTTTTAGTATCGTGAAAACACTACTACAAAGCCAACTTAAATTCTGTTTCAGTTTTTGTCTTATTTTTGCACCTTAGATCAACACTGCCAGATGCTACAATGTTGTTTCTTCACCCCTTTCGCCTCTACAGATGTGCGTGCTTGCATCATGTCTCCTTGGCCATCTGTTCAGGTCAGGGCTGAGATTCCATTGAACACTTCAGGTCAATTCTACGGCGCCACATCACACAAGCTGTCATCACCACCCACTGGAAAGTTTAATTGACGTTTCCCATGGTGACACAGAAATGGTGCCGGGGTGGGGGGTGAAAAGTATTGCTATGCCCTTGACAAATATCTGCATATTTATTGAGCTATTGTTCAAGAGCCAAGGTGTGAGACGTAATCTAAAAGAAAATGTCCGGCATGAATCAACAAGTGTGAAACATTCAATGATATCATAACTTTTCACTGCCAAACATCATTCGAATAGCTACAACCTTTTCACTGCTTGTGTGCTCTGTTAGTTCTTATCTTTGTCATTTGTCTTTGAGATTGCCACAATACATCATCTACCTGTGTGGTTCTCTAACCTTTCACACCAAATACCGCTCAAGGACATATAGCTATTCTAGTGCAACTTAAAGGTGTAATATACATTGAATATTGTATAATGTGATGATATGTCAAATTTGAATGTAGAGAAACATAAAGTAGGCATATTCTAGACTAGGCTGCTGAAAGAACGAAATGAAACAGAAATTTGCAGTGTAATATTCCTAAATAGATGATATTGTTTTGAGATTTTTCTTTATACTTTATGTGCAGTACTTGAACATACATATGAACTGGCCAACTAATGGCCAAGACATTTGCAAGCCCTTTTTTTTTCTACACATTTCTTCTCAGATAATTATAACACCGTCTGAATGTTGACTATAGGATAATACATACAAATGTAATTTATATATATCAGCCATTCCTAGTTCTGAACCAAATCTATAACAGGACTATACTAGATTATCACAAGGGCTACCCAAGGACGTAACCATGGCTAAAGTTGTTCTATAAATGAAGGCCAACAAAAAGGAGGCCAAACAAGGTGAATAAAAGAGATTCTAAGTGGATCACAGACTGAACTCAAAGTGGACCCAGCATCCTGCCAGTGGTACCTGCACCACAGATTGAGAAACACTGCTGTATCAGATCCTTGTAGGCCTGTCACGATAACAAATTCTGAAGTTCCATATATTGCTGAAGTAATTATAGACAATAAATGATAATACTGAAACAAATGCATGCCCCTGACATGATAACCCTAAAGCAGGATTTAAACCACAAAAACTATTCTAAATCTACAATATTATTATTATTATATACATTATTTTTGTTTACATCTGTAATGAGTCATAGAAGTTAGTAATTCAACCTTTTACAGCAAGAGAATACTGACCCCTAAAAATATTGTTCTGTCTTTCATATATTGAATGATAAGAAAATATAGTATTTATCAAGACAGCCTGGCCTAGTTCCTTGGTTTTACTAGAATATCTACGAATGAACCAAGAAACATCAATATTTGACTAACGAATTTGGCTGATAGTCCACTTATTCATTCTCTCTATTACTTTACAGTTGTGTGTGTTTGTGTGTGCGTGCGTGCGTGTGTGTGTGTGTGTGTGTTTGTGTGTGTGTGATAGAGAGGCAGACAGCAGGAAAGCTGTAAATTTGGAAAAGCATGTCCTGGAATGTGCCTCGTGTCAGAACTTGTGTCTCGTTCGAGTTATGAAAGACCCCAGAAAAACGAAGGCATGCGGACAGCAAGTCTCGCGTTACCTACCCACATATGCGTTGGTGGCACAGTTAGCTCTTTTCCCAAATTTGTTTCCCAGGCAGAAGTATCTGTGAGGTTAAATGATCTGAATGTGACCACTGTGTGAGTGTGTAAACGTCTAACCACATGGAGAAAGTATGTGCTGCCTGTTTTACACATTAAGATCCAGCTCACTGTACTTTTCAAGATACTGCCTTTGCCATTCACCCAAATAGGACCAGTATTGTAATGTCAGAATTCAGCTGTAGAGCCTCAGTGTACTCTTTGTGCTAGTCCTTAGACTCTCATTCTATAATATATTAATTACAGTTAATTGGATTGAGAATATACATGCATTGTATGGTTATTTGAGTATTTGTGACTTCTTTAGTTTTAGTATTAGTATTATTTTACTAATGTCAAGGTGTTTTGAGCTATTTACTAGTGATTAATCATTTTGGACAGGTTTAATGCCATACTGTGGAACATCTAGGCAAAGCAATATTATCTCCATGGAGACAAACAGGAGCTGGACCATCTTATGAGAAAAGTTACATAGTGCCCTATTAAACAAGAAAGCATATATGATTCAAAAGGTGAATAAGTAAAACTAGTAAAAACGACTCAAATCAAGATTCATTATTTGAATTCAAGTTTTTTCAATTAGGCTGATGTAGATGTTCTTTTCTGAATGTAAAGCAATATGCACATGATTATACAGATAGGAGATATGGAGGATTTGCCAAGACCGCCCTAAAGGGGGAATGCCATAACATAGAATAGATATAGACAATAATATTTTCTCACTTTACGAACATATGTGATAAAATCAGACACTCAAATCAAAAGGAAAATCTTCTAGTGACAGAAGTTCAAGCCTGCTCAGTTGTGGTGGAGGTTGTGTTTTATAGGTTTTGGGGGCGCAGCACTTGGCAGGAGCTAGGGCAAGTCAACAGTTGCTTTGTGGAGTTAATAAAGTTGGCTGATAGTGGTGCCCCAGGCTTCGTCAGCACAGCGCAGAGGCAGCAGTCATTCCCCGGTGGTTTCATTCGCTCTAAGGAGCCCTCTGTGTGCTGCTTTCAGGCCTAAAACCAACCAAGCACAGCACTGGGCTCAATGTACTCACCAAGTTACGCAACGCCAGCCGTGTGATTTTTGATTTTATGCGAGCATCAGCTGCTCACATGTGAGAGCACATGAAAGAGACATAAGATACTACGGTGTTACACTGGCTTTTTTGTCACCTTTGTGTGCTTTTCTTCAATTGTTTTCTTCTTACTTTTTTTTAATAAAGCTGAAATAACATAACATAACATAACATAGAATACAAAAAAGGCAAAAACAGACTATTCAAAAGCAAAGATTTAACCACAAAAACTCACAGTTGAAGACAAATATAGACCCAAAACTATACTATGCCACTGCTTTTCCACAGCTCCTACCCCACCACTCAGTGTTCCCAGCATATTTTGCATGGGTTATAACAGTTTTATTACTAAAATAATAATCAAAACCTTTCTTGTGTAGTTTGTCTTAGGATCTATAAGGTTGGTCCTCTACTCTCAAAAGTGCATAATTAAGCAATCTGGACAGATGCCTCACAATTAATGCAATTTGAAAACTAAAATGGTTAATTATTCAAACACGTAATTTAATGTAAATACTCCATGTTTTTGACCAGAAAACAATATAACATGCTATATACATCTACAGCCCCATAATGTTAAAGCTGTATTGTGTAACTTTTCTGGTTGAGAGTCCATCAAATGCTTTTCTTCATGGAGATGTTGTTGCGTTGTTTGGAATGTTTTACAGTATGGCATTAAACCTTTCTATCTTCATGGAAACCAAATCAGATCAAGTTACAGGTCAGTTCTGTGGAGAGGCAACCCTGCTCACAGTCATAGCACCAGTTTTTGTGGGTATTTTTCAGCTATAAAACCACCTGTAATCTCATAAATGTAAGGTAGAGTTGTTTAATGTCATACTGTGGAACATTCCAGGCAGAGTAGTGATATATCCATAGAAACAAGCAGGTGATGGACCCCCAACCAAAAAGTTACACAGCGCACCTTTAAAGCTTTGTAATACATTTCAACTGTGTTAGGTGAAAATAATTGTTCTATTGTAGATGGCGTGGGGGTGGGATTTTAGGTGAAAAAGAAGAGGTTGTCATTAGCGCGTGCAGAGGGGCTCTACGGATAGTCCCGGATCAAAACAGTCTTTTAACACACGAGCCTCCTGTACATGTTACAGCAAGAGCCTGCCCTCAACTGCTACTTCTGCCCATCGCTCACTAATGCATACACATGTTTTTCTTTGTCCTGTTTTTCAGTTCAATAGAACATGTAATATTTGACAGCTGTCTTGTGTGAATAGTTTGTTGAAATATAAAAATTCTTGACACAATGAGGTAGAGCTGTAATCTAATTTACAATGATTGATTTTTACTATTAAGAGGATATACATGAAAGTATAAAATAGTGTTGTCATGATGCTAAAATTTCAAACACAATTTCAATACTAAGGAATAGACTTGATAATCAATACCAATTCCGATACCATAATGATAATAAAAAACTGTCTTTATTTATACTATAGAATGTGATTTTCAACATTAAAGGTGCACTGTGTAACTTTCTGGTTGGGGGTCCATTACCTGCTTGTTTCTTTGGATATGCCATGCTCTGCCTGGAATGTTTCTCAGTAATATTAAAGAGCTTTACCTTACATTTTCTGAATTACAAGTCGTTTCATAGCTAAAATACCTAGAAAAACAGGCATTCTCATTGTGAGCAGAGTTGCCTCTCCACAGATCTGACCTGTAATATCCCCACAGAGAAAAGCATTTGACGGACCTTCCACCAGAAAAGCGCCTTTAAATAATAGTACTTTCTCTTATCATACTTATTTGTGTGTGTGTGTTTTGTGAGTGTTTCTTTATATTACCATGTGTTCTTACATCTGTGTAATCCCTCAGTTGTCCAGTTCCATAGTGGTCCATGGGTGTATGCTAGTCTATGTCAATTAGTATGTCATTTCCAATACTTTTGACAAGCCTAGTATAAACAAGTCAGGCATCTTTGCTCTTTGTTTGTGTTATTGCATATATGGCCACTGGCTGCACTTACCATGAGCCCCCTGCCCCTCTCCTTTTCAAGTCAGTATTTTCACAGCTGTAAGACCACTCTCAGCTTTTTGTTGCTCCAATGGAAAATAGTATGTATGTATCTTTTGTGCTGTCTTCTTTGCAGCCCCATGCAAATCCAATGGAGGCTAGTTAAAAGGATGCTTCAGGCTGTATGATGGAATGAATGGGGTTTACTAGGTCATAAACATCAAACAGGTTCATTGAGTTGGTTAGCGAATGCAAAATAGGTCAAAGCTATGATGTGGTTGTTTTCATTATTGTAAAGGAAATTACTTTATATTTTCATCATAACATGTTTCAGTTGCTGTGGTTTCTTGACACAGATGGTTTGTAAGCAGATAAAAAAAAGATTAAAGAGTTAGGTTGACTTGATTTCAGATTTCATTATATTTGTATTGATTTAAAGATTTTATTAAGTTTTCAAGTCTGCTATTTAAATTAGATTTTTTTTTACCTGATTTCAAATCTATGGACTATTTTTATCCCGTTGACAGATAATGTTACTTAAAATATTACCTGTCAGAAATGTTATTAAAACATGTAAATCTTAAAAGCCAAAATAATTTAAATCGGTATTAATGCTCTGAGGTTTGCATACATTTTCAGACATTCTAATAAATAAAATCACATGCATTTGCCCTATATTTACCATGTATTTTTGCTACTTTCCAGCCTTTATAGAGAACATCCAGCCCCCCTCCTGCGCTAACGGCCGTGAGGGGGCCACAGAGACATCAGGATGGAGGCCTCCGCTCAACACCATCACTGTGTCCAAGAAGCGCAACTGGCTGCAGCAGAGCTCACTGGGAAAGAGCCATTTCAACAAGGATGAGACGCAAGGAATGATGGGAGCTGAGGAGGAGGGGTCCCATCTGCAGCACCCCTCCCCCAGCCCATCTCCAGACCACCTGAAGAACACAGGGTCCGCCCCATCACGCCCTGGCCGGCTGCTCCTGCCACAGGTAAACACTGGATGTATTTTGTATACTTAGTTTGTCAAATATATAGGCTACCAGTTGTAGTTTGGACACTCCATCTCATTCAATGCTTTTTTTCTTTATTTTCACTACTTTTTATATCTTCTATTCTTTGCTACATAATTCCATATATCTTACTTCACATGTTTGATGTCTTCTATATGTATCTAAAGTAGTAAAAATAAAGAAAAAAACATTGAATAAGAGGGTGTGTCCAAAATTTTGACTAGTCGTGTATATATTAGCGCAAAATTAGCTGTTTGCTTATTTGTATATTAGCAACTACATGTCTAGTAGTTGCAGTTAGATTAAAAAAATTGAGGGAGGACTGATTCATATTTTTAAGGGTTTTGTGCCACCTCAGGCTATTGGAATGTCAAAGATGCAAACATGTGGAGATCTGTATAAAAGCTTTGTGGTAAATAGATAGATGAAACGTGGTCTCATTTATATTGTGCATGAACAAACAAAATAAACAAAATCTCCCTGGGCATACTCTGCCTAAAGACCTTAAAACTCATAAAAAGAGCATATCTAGGCCTACAGTGAAGGAGAAATCCACAAACATATTCAAACATACTGTGGATTTGGAGGACTCACAGTTATCCATTTCCTGATTAGGTTCAGAGAAAATATAAGAAATCATAAAAAGCATCATAAAATCGCTCATATACCTAATAATTTCAGGTCAACATCGGTCAGGTCAGAGTGTCGCCTCACCCACGCTGCGTTGACCCGATGGAGGAAAACGATGCAGACGATGAGGGCGATATTTGGTACAACCCCATCCCCGAAGACGATGAGCCAGATCACTCCCACGGCAGACCCTCCATCAGGCTGCTGCGCCCACCCCGAGAGAGAGGGGGAGGAGGGGGGGACACCACAGAAGCACCCATACAAAACCCCAGTGTGGGAGACAGCTCTCAACATTCCTCTGAGTCCGTACATGTGCACAGGCAAATACTGGCGTGCAAAAACCAGGAAGACTGTGGCCCCTCTGTCAGCAAACCCATAGGTAAGTCAATCACACCCTCCCACACACTCATTTCCTATACTTTTTAGTCCTAGAATATATTTAATGTTGGAGGCAATTACTGTCTGACGAGTTGTCTCCTGGCAGATTTTTGTGGTTAGGAGCTGATTACTATAAGTGATGAAAAGTCAATCAGTGAATCAACAGACCTATTACATATTTCAAAGTCTTCAGCTCAGAGCTACTGGGAGGAATAGGAGCAGACAGGAGCTGGGGCTGTCCAGTCATATCAACTTATATCAGCAGCCCTCATTAGTGGAGCTTAGACATGAGACAGAAGGTATATAAGGCTGGCATTCCTCAAGAGAAAATGCTTTACTACTATTATTACTATTACTACTACTACTACTACTACTACTACTACTACTACTACTACTACTACTACTACTACTGCTTCTACTGCTTCTACTACTGCTACAACTGCTACTGGTCTCACTACTACCACTACTACTACTACTACAACTACAACTACTGCAGAAGTTTACATAGTTCTTTTCCCTAATTTGGCCTATGTAACTTTTCTGATAAACGGTCTGCTAGACTTGAGTGGGCTCTCCTCTCCACAGAACTTGACCTGATAGTATTACCTTCTTGTCTCCATGGACCTAGATACATTTAATTCCATACTGTGAACCATTCCATTCAAGGCAACCAGACCCTCCACCAAACAGACCATAGTACACCTTTAATTATTGGTACACATTATGTGACAGTCTAAACAGGGATTATCATGGACTACTAGTACATCCTTACTGTCTAGTATACTGTCTTCACTGTCGCATACATGAGTGCTATAATGATGACAGGCAGCACACTTCTTAATAAGCTCGGGCTGCTGTGTGAACTTCCGACTTTTGTTCTCTGTGATGTGGGAACATGGTCGTTTGAACCAATTGGCACATCTTCTGCTGAGCCTTTAATTACTACTTTTGACAACACTTCACTATGGCACGCAACAGTCATTTATACTTTTAGCTTAAAGGTTGACAGCTAATGGTTTTAATCTAGCGTGCACAACGAGTGGTTTAAAGACCACGCAAAGGAAATAAACAAAAGCATTGTTTATTGTTTACACAATTTCCTGATCTATGTTAAAATGTTCTTTTCTCATCACAAACAAACTCAGAGTTGTGTTTTGTTTCATGTTTAACACACAAATCCTGCATTTTTAGGCTGAGTATTTCTTTCAAACAGAAAACTCACTTTGTGATGTCGTGATAATACAGGAAGTGTTCCACTGGTTTTTAAACTCCATACACTTTCACTAAAATAATTTGGATGATTTCAACATTGGAATTGACAATCTTTACTGAACTAAAGGTAGAAGGTAACTACCACGACATGACTACACAAGGTGGAACAGAGCATTTTGAGCTTTGGAAATGTAGAGAAACTAATAATAAAGAGTGACTCAAACATGTGTAAATGAAACAAAACACAACTCAGGGTATGTTTGTGATGAGGTAACAGTAATATAGGACCTTTAAGTCATGGAAACCAAACCTACCTCCCTTAACCAGGCCAGTCAAACACTTGAATAACCGCTGATAAACTGCTTCATTGACGGCCTCCAAACTGCATGCTCTTGTAACATCACGTGCTTCTCTTGTCCTGAGAGACTTTCCTCACAGGATTAGGATTAAACTAGAGGACCTTTTGCATCTCAATGTACTAACCCGGGACAGCTATTAATCGGGGTGCACACAGCTAATTAAATGGAGGCTATTTCAAACTTGAGCCTTCTTCTCTTAAATTGCAGAGAGAGGCTTTCATGCGGTTTAGTCAGTCGAGAGGGCGTAATCAGAGGCTCGCTCCACAATCCTAAAATGAGCAGGAATGTTTAATGTAGTCTGTGTAGAATGTTGACCTAATTTTGTTTTGTCTTGGACTGAGCAATGGTTAGCCAAAAGACAGAAATTCTTAGATTAGTTAACGATAATAGCACTTCTCAGCAGTTAAAGGGCCTATATTACATATATTTTTTTCCTCATCTGTTATAATGTCGTTTCCTCATCACAAACATACCTGGAGTTGAGTTCTGTTTAATTTTCATATGTTTAACTCACAAAGTCTGCATATTGAGATTCTTTTCTCAAATGGAAAACACTCTATTCCACCTTATGAGTGCTAGACTGTTTTTAAACTCTGTACACCTTCAGTAGAATTATTTGGATGATTTCAGCCCTAGAATTGCCAGGGCTCTACTGAACTAAAGGCAAAATGTAGCTGTTACTTGAAAACTATCACTACATGACATCACAGGGTGGAACAGAGCATTTTGAGCCTTGGAGTAATTAGTCTTGATTGGAATATTTCTGATCCCCCTCATATCTATCATTTAACTGCTGCTCATAACTACTGGTAATGCTATTGTCAACTAATACTGTTGAATTTAGGAGAGTTTTTGTTAAACTACGGTGCCTTTGCCTGGAATGTTCCATAGTATGGCATTAAACCTATCTATCCCCATGCAAACAAGCAGATGGAGCTACCAGGCTGAGTTACCAGTCAGATCTGTGGCAAAGTGAGTTTGCATAGGGAAGAATGCATCTATTCATTAACTAGTGTCTTGAAAAACAAGATACAAGTTAAATGCCAAACTGTGGAATAACCTTTAGTACATGGCTTGAACTTGGCTACTTTGCATTTTTCCCCTGCTCTCCGGAACTGCCTGCCCTGCCCCCTCTTACTCTTCACTGTTGTTTACTTTGCCATTGATTCCTGTAGTTTTTCCAATACCATCCCACTCTGCACTGCAGCTAACACAGGCAGCCCCCAGCCGTGTTACGAGTCCTATGAGGGGAAATGCTGGTGTGTAGTAGGGCTGGATGATTTGTGGAAATTATCTTATTGTCATTTTTCTAACAAGCATTACAATTAGAAATGGGATTTATGTTTTAATGATAGCATAATTCACAAGGGAGACATCAGGTTACAGCACTACACTACATTACAAGTCAGATCTGTGGCGATTCGCCCCTTTTCACAGAAGGAATTATTGTATTTTTGTGCAATAAATAAATGCTAGATATGCTGAATGTCATACCATGCAGCATTCCAGGGAAAGCAATAACATCTCCATGGAGACAAGCAGGTAGCGGACCCTCCACCAGAAAAGTTGCGCAGTGCACCTTTAAATGCACTAAGGATAATAACAAGGGCATATGAACTGACAAACTAATATAATCACATGTATTTGAGAAAAATATTTGTACAGATCTAAATTAAAGGGTTAGCAGTTTTTATGCAGAATATTTAGCTGTTTGTAGAAGAAACTATGGTACTTGCTATGGCAATTTGCTAATTGTATCTCCTCGTACTGCTATTTTGAGTAGATTGCAATGAATCTTGTAGACCAAAAGCTTCGCTCCAGTGTGTACACCAACCTCATGACTGAATCAAAGGAGATAGGAAGAAGGTAGGAAGCTGAAATGAAGCTCTTGTTAAGTGTAGTTACAAGCCTGGTGTAACATCACAAAGCTGCAGTGGACCTTTTAGGGCTGTGCAATGACACTGCAGTGCTCTGTGAAGGAGGGGAGTGGTGGGCTGTGCTCGCTCCACCCAGTGTTTAGTGTCTGATGAGGAGGTACCACAGACTAGAAAACAGGGAAGATTAAATGTAAATGTGTAAGAACAATGTTTTGGAATTTAGTATCAGATTTTGAGAAAAAGAGAAAACTGGGATGATTTGGGGTTGGGATTTTCGGATGATGGGAGATGACATGTATTTTTATAATGCTGATACTTAAAATGGATAAATATTAGATATAGGGTTTTATTTAGCATTACAGGGACTCTGGGTACTAAAGAAGACGCTGTTCCTTTATCTCATAATTAAATGAATCCCAAATTTCTCTTCTTTACATTAAACAAGAAATTATGCTTGTTTGTGTTACCTAATAATGATCTATACCATGTATATATCAATAGTGTACTTCATCAATTTAAAACAGCTTATACATTTTTTTCTTTAAATACATGCCTTAAATTCAAAGCAGTGCAGTTTTCCCCTTTAACCTCATATATCCACAACATGTTAACAATTTTCTAAAACATATTCTTAATGTAGTCCTATAAACCACAATGGAAGATATCACCTATACTGCATAGTTGTGAACACAAGTCGAGTACACCACATCACTGCTCCTCTCACCACATTTCTGTAATCGCTCCTCTCTTCCTCATGAACAAAAGCTTTTGATGTTGGCTTCACGAGAACAAAATGAAAGCCCCTATAGTACTGACTGAGCCCAGCTATTTTCAGCCCCTCCACATCTTTTCATGAATATTATCTGTAACTGAGTACATTTTATGCGTAGGTCTAAAAATGAGACATGCCTTTCTATGACCAACCATGAATACCATTGTCTGCTGAATTAATGTGTATGTAGATGACCCCAGTGACTATAGTATTGCTTGTGCGGCTGGCTGCGTCTGTTTCTTAGACCGGATACACTGCAGACTCCTCGTGTGTTGCCTATTCAGTGACTTTCTGTTCATCTCAAAGCTCTATTTGTATGGAAAAATAATGATTGACTCTTGGACTCTGGGGGTGGTGGACCATGGCCCTTGGTTCTTTTACAGCTTATTTGAGGAATCTTGAATTGAGTGAGTTCTCAGAATAGATATTTTGGGAGCTACTTGTTTTGACCCTTTCTGGTGGGTATTCTTTTGCTATTTATGAAGTATTTTTTTGAATTAGTTGTTGCCAAAATACTTACATTTCAAACTTGATTGTGATACTAAGGAATACAATCAATATTCAATACAGATTTGGATACCACAATGATAATTAAAACACTCTTTGATTACACAATAGAATGTTATTTTCAATATTAAATTACAGTACTTTATTTTATATTACCATGTGATTTTATATCTATGTGCTCTTATACTTGTTCTGATACAGATCAAGATCATTCTAGAGCTATTCAGGAAATGTTCATTTTGGGCCTGTGAATGTGACTTTTTTGTATCGATACCTGCTCAAATGAGTATCTAGTTTCGATACTTTAGTATCTGCTTTTCAATACTTTTGACAACCCTATTAGCTGTAGTTTTTTCTTCAAAGTAAGATGTTTTGGGCAACATCTCAATCTGCTACTTACTATCTATAAATCTGAACTATCTATAAATGATCACTTTTTGTATTTTTATCTGCATGTGAAAATTGCTATTTAAATCAATACTAAATAATATACTTACTATATAAAATTAGACTGAAAAACTCAAATGTATTTATTTAATTTCATTTTATTAACTGAATAATCTTTTAATATGTGCTGTTTTTCAATCATACCTTGTGTTCAAATAGTAACTGAGTACTAGAGTATTTTTAAACCTTTTCTTTTCCAGACTTTTTGCAATAGAATAAATGGTCTAGAGTCATTTGTATTTCCAGCCCAATAATATTATTATTAAGTCATAGTTATTCTTACCCATTAATTCCTTTGACAATTCTATAATTTTCTCCAGTTTAACATTTCCGATCTGAGTGTTTGAGAATTTGTCCCTACAGCAGCTAAAATTACATAAACAAAAAAGACACATTGGTAAACCATAGCACGGTTTACTTTAAAGGAAGTCGACAACAAACTGTGAGAAAAGAACTGCAAAACTCAAAGCAGATTCCTGAGCTGGCCGGAGATGTGAAGTCCAGGCCACATAGTTTCTGCAGAGTTCATTCTTTCCCCCTTGTTATTCGAAAAAGCTGAAACAACACCAGCTACAGCTCAGAGGGATAGAGCATGGATTGAAGATGGTGACTGTTACACTTACTATAAATTTGGAGGAATGTTATTTCTAGCCCTGTGTTAGTTTAAGGTTTGGTCTTCTTTGATAGTCACATGGGATACAAGACTTCAGTTGGTTTATCTGTAGTTAGTGTGTGTATCTTTAAGACAGATGTTAAAAAGTGGCACATGTTTGAGTAACCCTTTATTTGGACATGTCTACATGTCCAAAGCTCAAAATGGTCTGCTCCACCTTGTGATGTCATGAAGCGGTAGTTTTCAAGTTAACAGCTACCCATTAGGTTTTTTCAGTGGAAATGGGGTGAAATTATTCAAATGATTCTAGTGAAAAAGACCTTGGAGCACTTCTGTATTGCCTCATGACATCACAAGGTAGAACTGAGTGTTTTCAGTTTTAGGGAAGAACTCAGCCTAAACATGCAGGGTTTGTGTGTTAAACACGTGCGAATGAAACAAAATACAGCTCCGAAAATAGCGTAATGGGCCCAAGTAGGTAATCTTAAGATTAAATGATGATTGAATTAAGATGGAGTATCAGTGCCATCTTTGAAGTCAGCCAGCAGTCGTTACAGTGCCTCTGGGCTTAAGGCTGCAGGTGGGACAGAATTAGCCTCTGCTGGATGGGGACAGTTACCGAGGAAGAGGCTGCAGTGGTAGTACTGTAGTTACACGAGGCGATGTTGACTGGGCTCCATGTTGTGGTAGTGAGAAGGTCTGCATGCTTGGAGATATTAGCTGGTGTTTTGTAACCATCTAATGAAATAGTCCAGGCTTTCCACAATGATTTAGAGTAGAGATTAGAAAAACTGATAATATGGCAATTGTTTTGGAGATATGCAAAATTAGAATTAGGTTTGTTATGATAATTACTATTATTGTTAAATATATGAAAAGTGGAACAATATGTTTTGGGGCTCAAAATTATATTATATGATACTATCTTGCGTTATTGTTATTGTTACTGTGTCAGTATAGAATCTTCCAAACAAGGTCATCGTAATATTGTCTGGTTATCATCATCTGGATAATAAAGTTGTATTACAAAAAAATAAAAAATAAACCGGCATGCAGTGCAGAACGTAAAGGAGCCTTCAGACATGTATTTACCCTCACATTTGTTAGCTCAGCAGCGCTTCTTCCAAGGCTGCAGTTAGTACACACATTTGATGCACAGTAACATCAGTGAGTTTTATATAGGTAATAAGAGACGGCATTTTCTTGATTTTGTCCAAGGCTACTGATTCAGACAGTACAGTATCAGTGTGACATTTTGGCTTGAGGACTTGACATATTTTTGAATACTTAAAGGTCCTATATTACACAAAATGGATTTTTGTGAGCTTTTACCCATGTTAGAATGTTGCTATCTCCTCAAAAACTTACCTGGAGTTGTGTTTTATTTCATTCACACATGTTTGAGTAATCCTGCATTATTAGTCTGTCTACATCTCCAAAGCTCAAAATGCTCTGTTCCACCTTGTGATGTCATGAAGCAGCAGTTTTCAAGTTAACAGCTACATTTTACCTTTAGTTGAGTAGAAATTGTAGGTTCCAGGACTGAAATTATCCAAATGTTTCTAGTGAAGGTGAATGGAGATGAAACACACAGTGGAGCACTTCTTGTATTACTGCATGACATCACAAGGTGGAACAAAGTGTGTTCCGTTTGAGAGAAGAACTCAACCTAAATATGCAGGATTTGTGTTTTAAACATGTCTGAAAGAAACAAAACGATGATGTGGAAGCATTATAACATAGATCAGAAAATAGCATAATATGGGCCCTTTAAATTAGAGTCTATCTTTAAGTCTATTTCTAAATTATTCTTTTTTTTTAGCTATTATCTATTATCTTGTTTTATTGCATGTTCCATTTTCCTGCTGTTCTTGAACTGTGCGTTGCAACACTGGAATTTCCCCACTGTGGGACTAATAAAGGCATAAAGGCATATCTTAAATGCTAAATGATGGTGTCTGTATAAATGCTGTGACATGGTTAAGTGTTATTCTTTTAGTTACAACATGGTCAGAGTCTGGACTTTTTGGTGTGGCAATCAGGTTAATTAATAAAAATGTGATGCAAGGTTGCTTTAAAAAGAGTTGGGTGTTTGGGACCCAGAGACGGTTAGAGTCTTGCCACAGCCACAAGGCCCCGCCTGTGATATTAATTTTAAACTAATCTTGGAGTACTAGACATATAAAAGTACTTTCTATGTACTTTATGAGCTGTAGAATTTAGATATATGTAGAACTGCCAATATACATGACATTTTTACTTTGGACACAGTGTATAGAATGCCCTATAAGAAGTTAAGTGCACATGTAACTTTTCTGGTATAAGATCTGATACCTGTTTGTCTCCATGAGGATGTTATTGCTTTGCTCAGAATCTTCTACATGTATGTTAAAATGCCATTTTAATGCCATATTGTGGAACAATCCAGGCAAAGCAATAACATCTCCACAAAGAGAAACTGGTGACTCTCTCACCACCAAAAAAGTTACATAATGCAGCTTTAAATCTGCCCCACCATTGCTTTGCCAGGAATCTTTAACAGTATAGAATCAGAATCAGAAAAGCTTTTATTGCCATTGTCAGTGAACACAATTCACAAACTAGGAACTTGCTTTGGTGATGAGGTGCAACGTAGAACACTTAATAGTAATAATAATAATATAAAGTAGAGATCTCACTATTAAAAAAAAGATAATAATAATAATAATAATAATAATAATAATAATAATAATAATAATAATAATAATAATAATAAAGTATCACATAGCATTAAATGTATCCATCTATAATTGAGTACATGCAAAATAGAACTTTAATTCTATACTGTGGAACATTTCAGGTAAAGCTATTACATTCTATAGAAAACACGCAGTTGATACACCTTTACCACCAGAAAAGTTACATAGTACAGCTTTAAATCTGCACGTTAGATAAGGATCGTGTTGACTGTTGCCTCTGCACCTGCCAAATACCCTGCCGTGAAAAGCCCTGCTCGTAAATCCCTGGTCTTTGTCAGGGGGTGTGAGTGGCAGGGTGCAGGGGTCACACGGTGTCTTTATATACATACATACTAACATACACGGCCTCTTTGTGATACAGTAATCTGCTGAGTGCTTGTGCGTGTTAAAGAGGAGGGGGAAGTGGGTCCTAGCAGCACCCATCTCAGGTGTCGCCCGGTGGAATGCGGACCTTTTGCACTTTGACCCCTAACATGGCCCCGGAGGGTTGGGTGTCAAACCATCGTCCCTGAACCACGGCTAGTGAGGTGTAGCGTTTCTTCTCTGGATGCTGCCACGAGGCTAAAGGCTACAGAGGGCGCAGCTGCATGATCCCCTGTGTGTGTGTATGTGAGAGAGAGAGTCATTTAAGTGCATGGCAGGTTTTCATTTGATTTAAAGGTGCACTGCGTAACTTTTCTGGTGGAGGATTTGTCAGATGCCTTTCTCCATGGAGATGTTTTGTCTGGAATGTTTCACAGTGTGGTATTAAATATTTCTATCTTCATGGAGACCAAACCAGACCAAGTTACAGGTCAATTGCAATCCAGCAATCCTGCCTGTTTCTTCTAGGTATTTTTGAGCTATAAAATCGCCTGTAATTGATAAAACGTAAGGTAGAGCTGTTTAATATCATACTGTGGAACATTCCAGGCAGAGCAATGACATATCCATAAAAACAAGCAGGTGACGGACCCTCCACCAGAAAAGTTACACAATACACCTTTAACAAAAGAGGCGTGGTCATCTACTTTTACTAGTCTAATCATAAATATTGCTTGCCTGGGATCCAGAATACACACTTCTTCAACTTTAAGATGTGAGTCTGGTCACTGATGAATCAACTAGTTTTAGGATGGGCGGTGGATTAGCCAATCAGGGACACACATGGTCCGTCAGTATCGAACAAATTAAAATAAAAAACTATCACAAGGGGCTGAAAAACATTGTGAATTTCTGCAGAAACAATGAGCCAAGCACTGATCTCTGTTAATCTGAGGTGAGATCAGTTTGATGTTATATGTAAATTAATGGATGAATGAGGGCGTCAGGACCAGACTGATATCAATATGTATAAAAAATGATAAAACTACTGTGTAATTTAGACACATTTTGGAACTTGTTAAAGTTATTGTTGCTTGGCAGTTATGGAATTACCTCATTACATATGCCATATCTACTGCCCGTGTCTAAATAGGAAGTAAAATGATAAACTTTTATGTTAGCTATTATGTTAACTATGTTTTAGTGAGATGAGTAGTCTAAAATGTCACTTTAAAATTGCTACATGCTGTTATTACATTTGTCAGAGTCAGATCTTCCTGGGTGAGTTGACATTGGCCTGATAAACAGGAGACAGCAGCCAGACAGACATTCTTCTTAAGGCTCTATTATGTAAGAAAAGACAGACAGACTGATTATAACGTAGATTAGGCAGGGCAGTTGTTTTTGAATTTCATATATTACTTAATGGTTTTACTGCTCTGTTGGGAAAGATTGGGAAAGATGTAGCCACAAAGTTTTATTTGAAATTGCACATGGCCTTGCCTGGAAAAATCCAGACTCATCACTGTACCAGCAGAGAGATATCCTTCTGGATTTCCAGTCAACACATGGCCATATATCAAGTTTAATATGTTGTTATAAGAAATATTTGTATAACTTCACAGTGACCGTGTCAGTTTTAAAGAAGACATATTATGTTTTTTCTGGTATTTAGTTATTATCTATGAGACATTTTTACATTTAATTACTTTTAAACCACAGTCTTGATCTATAATGAATTAATGACAGTAACAGATTGGCTTGCGGTGCTGATGGTAGCAGATAGTGGATTTAAAAGTTTAAAAGAATTGTTCCACAATGATGATGATGTTCTTGGCAGTGGGTGTGCATACAGAACTGGAATTTTTAGAGCAATGGTGCCTCAAACATGCATGAATCACTAAACTGCAACTTTAATCTAGCATATGTTTCCTTTAAATAAAATTATGATCCAAACTTCTACAGTCAACTGGGAATCAAAACCTTTGCTCTATACAAAGAACATTTTTGCCATATACACATTTATGTAAGTCACTTTACATCATGTTTAGTAAGCAGGAGTGTTGAAGGCAGCTTTGTAATTCATGTTTAACTTTTGAAAACTCTGTTCCAGCCCTGAGCAGGCCCTGTGTTTACCTGACCCCTCCCCTCACGCTATTTGGTGAATTTGCACCTCTGCTGGCCTCCGCCCTGCTCCAGCATCTTAGAGCCCTCTGTGCCTATTATGGGCAGGAAGCCGTGACAGGGCAGTCCACTCAGCAGCTAAAGCAGGCACCTAAACAAGTTTGGTGTGGAATGCACAAGAACAGCCAGGCCCATTTGTACATTTACCATCCAGACTTGAGGAGTGAGACAAGGGGATGCTTTGTCCCCCATCTGCTGGCTGCTCCCTGGTCTGCTGCTGGCCCCCGTCTTACCCCTCTCTCCATCCTGTTGAACCTCCTCTGACTCCCTTCATTCAATACAGGCCCTTTCCTCAGAATAGCTCAGCAGGTCTCCACTGGAAATAGTCCAGGGGATGTTGGCAGGGTCAAGCGCTTGCAAGCTCCTCACTTTGTATCTCTCTTTGTGCTCAATCTCTGTCTCTAAAGTCTCTATTTCAAGAAATAATTAGCTGCTTCTTTAGAACATCTTTATTAAATAGGCCTGTCATGGTAACACAATTTGATGTACAATATATTGATAAAGAAATTATAAATGATAAACAATAATATTGAATGCCATTATGCCACTGACACAATAACCCTAAAGCAGGACCCCCCTTCCCCACCAAAAAACCCCAAAACAAAAAATGTACAGTATTCATTTTTATAAAAAATTACAAAAGTATTGTTATTGAATCATGTAATGAGTCCTAGAAGTCATTTATACTTGCAAATCCCAAATCTGATCAGAAAAATGAGGAAAAGATCCCTACTAGCACAAAGAAAGTGCTAAGAAAAACTAATTGTCCCATATATCATGTACTTAGACTTAGACTTAGACAAACTTTATTGATCCACAAGGGAAATTATTTGAACTGTACTGTACTTTTGTACTGAACAGTAAATCAGTAATAGTAATTATTGTGACTAATTACCACATTTATGGTGCGCTGTGTAACATTTCTGATGGAGCCACTTGTTTATCATTGCTTTGCCTGCAATGTTCTACAGTATGGCATTAAACGAATCTATCTATGGAGATAAGTTGATACGTTACAGATCTGTGGAAAGGCAACCCTGAAGAATGCATGTTTTGTCAAGCTAATTTTAGTGACAAAACAAAAAAGTTGAATAAATGCAAAATAGTAGTTTAGTGCCATACTGTGGAACATTTCAAGTTAAACAGTAACATCTCTACTGAAACAAGCAGATGTTGGACACCCACCAGAAAAGTTTCATAGTGCACCTTTAAAAATAATCTTTAAAATTGAAGGATCGATTTCAGTAATGGTGGACATCATTTAGTCGTAACAAATTTGCACTGTCCAAACTCCCTTTCATCTGACTGCATAATATTTAATTACAATTAGTCATGCCCGAGGTAAAGTAGGACAGATTAAGTAATGTCTAAACCTACTAGAATTAAGCTAAAAATATATTTGAGAATTTGTATTACAGCTCACTTTTTTTTTCCCACACAATAGATGACATTTTAGATTAGCAACAATACTGGATGAATTATGTCAACAAATTGCTTATTTCCAAAAATTTTGCATTTTCAGAAGTTTTTCTGAAGCCTGTAATTGACTAAATAAATTACAATATATTTTAGACAAGAAAATTATAGTTTCAGGCAGGAATATTTGCAAATTCCAGTATACAGACATGATTTGAGGTTACAAATTCCCACCTGGTCTCCTCCAAAGGCTTATTTTGTGGACTTGAATAATGGCTGTGTAACTCTAGCTTAGCCCTGTAGCAGTTTGTGTCTCTAGTCAGACATTCTCCTGCTTAGAAACTACTGTTTTTCCTGGAGCCAGTGCTAATGACATTCCACTTCTATTTCCCTGGTGTTAGCTCAAACTCAGCCCACTTTTAAGATGCATGGAAACTCTTGGGTGCTATTGGATTTAAGTAGGCCTGGTACGATGATTATTATTATAACGACTTATTCTTCAATATATGCAGTAGTGGAAAAAGTTCTCAAATTTGTTATTTAAGTAAAAGTACAGACACCTGAGTAAAAAAATACAAAATTAAAAAAATCTACTTAAGTAAAAGTATTAAAGTACCTGTTTAAAAATGTACTGAAAGAATAAAAGTAAAAGTATTAGGTCTTATACGGCTTCAAATGTAGTGACTTTGATACCAATCTGTTCTGAATTTTGTTCAGTAGAAACAACTGAATCAGCCATTTTTTCTAGCTGTTTTTATTTGTATATTTTTGTTTGCTTTAACTTGACTTTGACTTTTCAGTAGATCTCAAACACTCCTGTTCAAAACTATAGTGAAATTACAGATATCTACTCTCAAATGTAGTAAAGTAAATCCAAAAGTATTCATTTTAAAATCTACTACTGTAAAGTACGGATATTTTTACTCAAGTACCCTACTTTTACTACTTTTACTTTGTTACCTTCCACCACTGAATATATGAAAGCATGAACACTATATTTTTGGGGCTTATATTTATTATGTGTACAATTTCTTTGTAGAAGTGGGGAGATTTGTAGAGGGTAGAATAAGTAACCTCTAATGGCTAATTATTGGTTCATTCTATTATTTATTGGTGGCAGCTCAAGCCTTTAATGATACTGTATATTTAAACTGCTTTACTGGGATTATCCTGCATTATTGTTACTCTGTCAGTGTCATAAAGTAGTTTCAATATTATCTTTTATTGTTATATTTCTCTGTAGCAATATATGGTGCTTAAAAATCTGTTACCGTTGATTTAAGCCATCTCGCCTTTTCTTTAGGTCTTAATTAGCTAAAACATTGTCTAGGTTTACATATAGGCTCCCATGTGTTGTAGCGCAGTGGTGTTTATATGAAGTCTGTCTGAATGTATCTGAGTGGATTACTATGTTCTTGTAAAGCTAATGACTTGATAGGCTGCTTTGGAGGTGCAGTGCCCTTTCTAGTGTAAACCGTGGCTCTGGCAGACTTGGCTGCTCCAGTGTTTAGGTTTTCTCCTCCCTGTCTGTCTGCGCAGGGCAGATAAACAGATTAAAAAGTAATTTATCCTCTCAAAATCTACATTTGCTATCAGGTCAAGGGGGGGAAGTCATTTTTCATCTGTTTTTACTCAATTAGACTATAAATTGTAATTTTTTATACTTTAAAATAATTGTACTTATAGACTAATAATCAAGTACTGCTCAAACATGTGTGAATGAAACAAAACACAATGAATGCAAGATTTCAAGAGTTTAATTACTAATTAGGTAAAGCAATAACATCTCAGTGGCAACAAGCAGGGCTCCAGTTTACTTAGATTCTTGAAACAGTTGCATTCTTGTCTAGCAATTTATTCTAATGCATATTTCTTTGTTCCAGATGGCCCTGAAGTCCCCAGCATTTCTATCGGCTTCTCTCCACCTTCAAGCCCTAACCCCACCAAGAAAAGCAGCGCCATCAACTGGTCTTTCCCTGACAAGATCAAGTCCCCTCGCACCGTCAGGAAAATCTCCATGAAGATGAAGAAGCTACCAGAACTTAGCCGCAAACTTAGCGTAAAGGGCCCAAGTAGTAGCAGCAGCAATAACAGCAGCAATGGAAACAACCAATCAGAGCCTAGATCCAGCTCACCTAAAAATAATGGGACTGACACTGTCTCCCAAACTTCTGGTCCACCACGATTATCTGCCCCCGGGGGTGGGCAGGCCAGTCGAAATGTCATCTCACGCTACCATTTAGACAGCAGTGTTTCAACGCAAGGTAGTTTTAGTAAGAAGAAAAGTAGCGGTAGTTCAAAATCGGCCAGTAAAGGAGGATATCTAAGCGATGGGGATTCACCGGAGTTGGTAGCCAAATCCGGAAAGCACGGTTCTTCGGAAAACAAAGCAGGGAAAAACAAGGAAACTGATGGACGATTAAATAATATAGACTTGGATATAGACGCTTTCCGACATTATAGCTTCACTGAGCAACCCAAGTGCAGCCAATACATCTCTGGACTTATGAATTTGCATTTTTACGGCGCAGAGGACTTAAAACCGCCTAGAATTGACTCTCGAGATGTTTATTGCGCCATTCAAGTGGACTCGGTCAATAAAGCACGAACTGCCCTCCTCACTTGTCGCACCACCTTCTTAGACATGGACCATACTTTTAATATTGAACTCGAAAATGCCCAGCACTTAAAACTGGTAGTGTTCAGTTGGGAACCCACGCCCAAAAAGAATAAAGTCTGCTGCCATGGTACGGTGGTTCTTCCTACGCTTTTCAGGGTTACTCGAACGCACCAGCTGGCAGTCAAACTTGAGCCACGTGGGTTGATCTATGTGAAGCTGAGTTTGATGGAGCAGTGGCAAAATTCGCTGGACGGTCCAGATGGAAATAGGGAACCGGTGGTGTTCGGAGTGGAGGCCTGGCGCGTGGTGGAGAGGGAGAACACAGGACTTATGGTGCCACTGCTCATCAGCAAGTGCATCAGTGAGATCGAGAAGAGAGGATGCCAGGTGAGTGCATGTGCAAATTCAATCGATTGTTTATTGTACAGTGTGTCATTCTTTACATTTTACAAACAAATACAACTACATAACACATTTGGAAGTGTGATATATTGCTATAGAAAAGCTCATGCAGGATAAGCCTGGCATAACTTTTTCTTCTAAATGAAAGGCATTGCAAAAAAATAACAAGCATTACCTTTCTATGGTGACAGGCCTAATTACATATATTGTACTGCAGCCAAAATCAATATATGCTTACTTATGTGTAATACAAATGAGGACATCCCAATCCCCTGTATTTTAATTCAGAGAGCTGTGACACCATGACACACTTGTTATTCTGTGAGGAGTGATTGAAGAGCACTATAATCCCACCCTGAGAGCCTCCTTTCTTTCTGTGTGGATGTCGTGAGACTGTCTCTGCCCTGCAGTCAGCTCTGACACTGGATGAGTGGCAGCTAAAGGACAGAGGAGATGTAGTGCACTTTGTGATGTCACTGAGGCTCAACTGTCCCGGGGCAAGTGGCTCTTTATCTGAAGGAGAAAGACTCTGACTTAATAGACTGCTGTGGCTCTGTAGTGCTGTCTGGTCATGTGACCATTCCAGTGCTGTCCACTGTTGTCCAGACATCCACATTTCTTGTGTTCTTTGAAGCCAGACAGAGACAGAGGAGCAGCCGCTGCCTAATTGGAGCTGAGACAGTGGCAGTAAAAGTGTCTGGCCATAGTCCTGACTGATCACTCTGGGGGGCCATGCCAGAGGCTGAGAGCGCCTGGAGCCAACGGGCAAATATTAGCCTCTCAAGGCTAACACTGGAGCTTCATTAAACAACTCGGATTCTGGTGTAATCCACTATGAGAAATACACAAATTCACAGATGACAGTTTGGGGAGTTTACTGTGTCTAGACACATTTTGAACTTAAGTTTAGTATGATTTGAGTAAACTAAACCCAAGACACGATAAACTCTTAATAAACTAATAACATATGGTAGAACATGCTTGCACACCAGTATTTTACAAATCCATGGCTTAACACAGAGTCTTAACACTTTGACTTTGCTTTGAATGTACCTGCTATTTAAGTATATAATCAATATATAAATCAATTTTCTCACCAGTACAAGTCAATACATTGATCCTGGACATTTCTCCTCAGATGTGGGTTTAGTCTACAGGCAGCATACCTGACTCTCTAAACCTTCACAATCAATATCTTTCTATCTTTTTTTACTCAGTGACTCTGTGTCTCTCTTGTAGACATAACTATTCTGGAATGCACACTCCATCTCTCCTCTGTTTGTATCTTCTTTCATTACAAACATGTAGAATCAGCTCTGTGCACAGGGTTAGGCTTTGGAGAGGGATAACACCGAATCTTTCAGGCAGCAAACTGCCCACAGGTCGTGTCATTAAAGCGTGTGCAGCAGTGTATGTTACAAATAATGATTTAAGTCTTTGATGGGAGCCTGTCCTGGGGGCTTCTCAAGGCTTTTGAATGCTGCCTGTGTGAGTGGGTGTTTTGTACAGAACATTATGTCTGAGTCTTTAAAACAATGCACCCCACTAACCTATATACAGACACATAAACATGATTTCATGGCCAAAGAAGTCACCATTTTACACAGATGACAGACTAAGATGTGCATTTAAGCTTGCGTTAATTCCTGTCTTACTCACTCCTACGTACTACTGTCTAAAATAAACCCATACATGAATGAAAATGTGTGGTATGTAAAAGCATACTGTGTTTTCCTGCGTCACTTGGTTTAAAGGTGCACTATGTAACTGTTTGGTTGGGGGTCCGTCACGTTCTTGTTTCTATAAATATCTCATTGCTCTCTCTGGAATGTTCCACAGTATGACATTAAACAGTTTTACCTTACATTTATGAAATTATAGATGGTTTTAGAGCTCAAAAATACATAAACAGGCATTCTGACTGTTAACGGGGTCGCCTCTCCACAGATCTGACCTGTAACTTGGTCTGGTTTGGTCTCCATGAAGATAGAAAGGTTTAATACCATATTGTGAAACATTCCAGACAAAGCAATAATATCTCCACGGAGAAAAGCATTTGACGGAGCCTCCACCAGAAAAGTTACACAATACACCTTTAATGTTTTTTTTTTGTGGAATTGCACCTCTAAAATTTCAGCTGAATATATGAGGGGAAATGGGAGTACTATCGTCTCAAGAGGATGAGAGCATAGACAAAAAGATGATGGAATAGATTATGGTATGATTTATTTTAGTACCGTATTTTGGTGACAAATATTGAACATGGACAAAAAACTAAAATGTTGCAAACAAGCCCCCTTTGAGCTGTGGTAATTGCGCTTCCTCTGTCAATGCTTACACACAAAACATACCTGATTAGAAAATAAAACAGGCAAAACAGAAACCAACCAATCTCTATGCATCGTCCATTTAGTTACAACTATTTTTTATTCCTTTATTTAACCAGGGGTTCCACTGAGATTCAGAATATCTTTTTCAAGAGAGAGCTGGCCAAGGTAGCAGCAACACAATCAATACAAAACAGTAAAATCACAAAATACTACATTATAAACATACATTACAGAAAAACAAGAAAAAGAAAAACATACACTTGTCTCGGTCACCACAACTAATAGAAAAACGATAAAAAGACCTTTACTAAACAGTATTTTGTTACTGCAAGTCAGCTCTGGTAAAACTGATAGCATATGTGTTGATATCCTCCCGGCCCCTTATTTCAAACCAAAGTCAAAATTGCAGGAAGTAACTTTGTCTGTTTGTCATCACTCCTCATTTGGTCAAGTATTTTTTCAATTCCTGTTATTTATGCCTCTTTGATCTTTCTATAAACTGTTTTCAGCTGATCCCACATGAAACGCACAAATCCCTGATCCTTTCAGTGCTGTCGGAGTTACCAAGCCCCCACATTCCCAATCCTACCCAATCGGAATTCATTTTGTTTGGCTGTTACTGTCACTTCACGAAAGCTATAACCGACTACAGAAGTTCTTAGCTGACTAAAGACTAGGCCTGGCACGATAACAAATTTTGAATATATTGCTACAGAGATATACTGTGATAAACAATAATATTATGATGATAGTTAGGTTACCAAGCTTACCCTTTATATTGCCTTTTTGCGGCACTTTGGGCAGCTGTGGTTGTTTGTATTACGCTATTCTCTGATGTTATAATGTAGTTTCCTCATCAAAAACATACCTGGACTTGTGTTTTGTTTCATTCACCCATGTTTTACACACAAACCATTTATATTTAGGCTGAGTTTTTCCCTCAAACAGAAAACCCCATTACATGACATCACGAGATGGAACAGAGCATTTTGAGCTTTGGAAATGTAGACAGAGTAATAATAAAGATTTACTCAAACATGTGTGAATGCAACGACACACAACTCTGGGTATGTTTTTGAGGAGGCAGCGTTATTATAACATGGCTTAAGATCACAAGAGTTAATTTTGTGTAATATAGGACCTTTAAATGTGCTTTATAAATAAACTTGACATAATTTGACTATTACATGAATAAAATAATTAGCCGAATAATACACATTTCTATCGCCAATGACAAAACTGACTAAACTTCTCTCCATATATTGGCTTGGCTGGTTGCTACGTGTACTGTTGCCCGGGCAGCCGTAGTCCATAAGCGCGAGCCCCCTCTTTGCCAACAGCTGGTCCCCGCCTGCATTGGGAGTCGTCTTTTTTGTGAATGGACTTGTTGTTCATTGTGCCCAGTGACTTGTGTTTACTATTGCACGAAGCTAAATCCAGGGCTAATCTGAGCTGCCCTTTCTCCCTGTCGTGTGCTTCAGGAAACACTGGTCAACTTTGTGCCTCTTTGGGGACTTGATTATAGCTCTTATACTTTATGTGAATTCAAGCCGCATAATATAAAAGAGATTGCAGTAATCAAGCATAGCAAGCATCTAAACATTTCACAATAATATAAAGTTACTCCTTCTGAGAGGAATGTACTTAAAATATCTTAAAAAGCCACGTTTTACTCATGATTTTCCTAATTAGGCCTAGTTTTGGTGTCGCTTTAGTTAAGTTTTTTAGGGTTTTTACTTTGACACAGTGTGACTATTAAATTAAGGCATTTGTTTTCATTTAAAGTTGCACTAAGGAACTTCTCTGGTGGGAGTCTCCTTGGAGATTATAGCTTTGCCTGGATTTTTTCACAATATAGGTTTACTCAAAAAAATACCTTGAAAAAAAAAATACATTACTGTGATCAGGTTTCCCTCTCTACAGATCTGACCTGTAATGGGGCATCACCCGCTTGTCTCCATTGGTATAGATGAGTTTAATGCCATACTGCGGAACTTTCCAGGCAAGGAAATGACATCAAAGTTACAATGCACCTTTAACTGGACTGCAAACTTTAAATATCTTTTCTATGTTGCTTTGCTTGTTTCTATGCTGCCAGACTTTGAATTTCCTTCCTGATCAATAAAGTATCTATCTAACTAAAGTGATCAATAATAGTCTTTTGTAACAGTAAACATAATTATCACATTTTTTCATGCAGCTCTAATGTGCATGCATGCAGACCCCGCATTCACAGCCCACTGAGTTAACACGTTACTGGGGCAACCACACCACTTGGACTGCAATGCCACATACCAGACAGACACATGTAGGAGAAATTATGGTATGTCTGCTACTCCAAAGCCAAGACTAATTCCAACGTAACAAGGCAAGAGAGAGTGGGTGCTGAGTTTCAACTATCAAATGTCCCTCTTCACTTTATTAACTTTTCCATGTTTTTTGCTTTCCTTTAGGTACTTTCTTTGTTAGACTGCTGTGGTAATGGTGTTGTAGTCCATTTAAAGACTTGAGTTATTCTTAATTTCGACCTCAAATAGTCCTGTTTTAGACTTGGTTTAGATCTGGTGGTACTTGGAAAGTTAAAGACCCTATATTATGCAAAATTGCCATGTTAGAATGCTTTTATCTCCTCAAAACATACCTGGTGTTTTGTTTCATTTACACATGTTTGAGTAATTCTTAGTTATTAGTTTTTCTACGTCTCCAAAGCTCAAAATGCTCTGTTCCACTTTGTGATGTCATGACATCACAAGGTGGAACGAAGTGAAGTTTAAGAGAAGAAGTGTAATTATGCAGGCTTTGTGTGTTTAACATGTGTGAATGAAACAAAACAAAACTCCAGGTATGTTTTTGATGAGGAAACAAGAATATAGTGTAATAGGGCCCTTTAAACCTTTTCTTTGGTGGTACTTGGTGTGGAAGGTTTGATTGCTCAAGGATACACATTGGGGTCTGGTTGGAGAACATTATGCTCACAGTTTCCATTTTAAACGCAGGGCTGTCTATTTAGGTCTTAAGTAGCAGCCTGTTTATCCGTGCAGTCCTGTGAATGTGACACTTTTATCAGGGCGCTGAGTGTACTTGGGCATAACACAGACACTGTTTTACCAGTTTGAAGGGGAACATTCATGATTCAAATAAATAAATACACTGACGTTTGTTTCTAATTAAGAGCACTTAGTGTTTACTTGCAATGTTGGTAGATAAGCAGTCTGGTACATTTTGATATACTTACCAAAGAATCCTTCAGAGGTGTGTGAGGAAGGCTGGAAATAGCTGAAACATGTAAAGGAGGAAAACAAAGCCAAAGTCTGACAAAAATAATTGGTACTTAAAACCTATATTATGTAAAATGGACTCAAAGCCATGTTAGAATGCTTTTACCTCATGAAAAACATACCTGGAGTTGTGTTTTGTCTCATTCGCACATGGTTGAGTAATCCTTTATTATTAGTCTGACTACATCTCCAAAGCTCAAAATGGTCTGTTCCACCTTGTGATGTCATGTAGTTTTCATGTTTTCAAGTTAACAGCTACAGTTTACCTTTAGTTCAGTAGAGATTGGTAATTCCAGGACTGTAATCATCCAAATGATGCTAGTAAAGGTGTGTGGAGCTTAAAAACACAGTGGAGCACTTCCTGTATTACACATGACATCACAAGGTGGAACAGAGTGATTTCAGTTTGAGAGAAGAACTCAAACATGCAGGGTTGTGTGAATGAAACAAAACATAATTCTGTTTTTTTTTGTGTGTGTGTGTGTTTGTTTTTGATGAAGAAACAGCATTAATACAGAATTAACCCTTACCAAAAATCTTATTGCTTTGCTTGGAATATTCCACAGTGTGGCATTAAATCTATCCATAAGGCATTCATTCTATAACTGATATGTATTTTTGTTGCTAAAAAAACAAAAACAAAAAAAAACACTTACATCTCCACACATTTGATCTGTAACCTGGCCCCATGGATATAGTCAAGCGTAATGCCATACTGTGAAACATTTTAGGCTATTCAGTAACATCTATGTGGAAACAAGCAGATAGCAGACTTCACTAGAAAAGTTACAAGGTCACTTCTGAGACTACACTGTAAATTTCTCTTGTTACATAGATGCTGTCTTACCGTAATTTGAATATTTTACTGAAAGCAAAACAAACCATCGAGCATCATTGTAACTAATATTTTCAGTGGTTTTATGTCATTGTTTCATTTTTACTACTCGGACCTTGAAAGAACAGGCTGGTTTATATAAATTCACAATGAAACATATTCTCTAACAGGGCTGTACAATATGAGAAAAACATGTGATAGCTAATTTTGTATTGCGACGAATGATAACGATATTACTGCAATATTAGAATACCTTTTGGCACAATAAGTTCAGTTAAATTAAAACAAAAATATGCATGTCTTCATTTACTAGTCAAACTATGTCAAAATTAAAAACTCAACAGAGACTAAACCAATACCAATCCAAGTAAGGAAAATCATGAATAAAATCTGCCTTTTTGTGCATTTTACTTAAAGGTGCACTATGTAACTTTTCTGGTATGAGTCCAGCATCCATGGAGATATTCTAGGGAGGTTGTTTTCTCTGGAATGTACCACAGTATGACATTAAACTTGTTTATTGTGCAATTATAGGTGTTTTTTTTAACAGTAAAACAATACCTTGAAAAATATTCATTCTACTATAAGCGGCCCACCTCTCCACAAATCAGACCTGTAAATTGGCATGGTGCTTGTCTCCATGGAAATAGAAATGTTTAATATCATCATACCTTTAAAAAAAAAACTGTATTTTCTGTAAAATGTATAACTTTGTGTTGTTATATAAACATTGTGCAGCCCTCTGTAAATAGTATTCTTATTTTGACTTTCTCCTGTGGCATTAAACGTCTTTATATTGAGTAGTTTTACAGACAGGGTTTAAGGCTCGGTCTGTTCTTTGAAAGCTCTTTGGCTTCATTCCAGCACATTGTTTGAGTGCTGGAGTTGAACTTGATCAATGGAGCTGTAAAAATGTCTGCCGCTCTGTCAACTGTTTAACTCTTCGTGTCCTGGTGTTTATTTGACCTACTTGTGTCTCGGTGTGTCCCTTATGTGTGTGTGTGTGATCTGCAGGTGGTGGGGCTTTACCGTCTGTGTGGCTCTGCAGCTGTGAAGAAGGAGCTCCGTGAAGCCTTCGAGAGAGACAGCCATGGAGTGGAGCTCTGTGAAAACACGTATCCAGACATCAATGTTATCACAGGTAAGGAAGACAATATAAGAAACCCTTACCTTAACATTCTTTACTAATCATAGGTTTCAACTTTCTGTTCTATACAATATTTTGAGGACTTTGCTAGGACTTCTTATTTACATACCTACTTACATGAACAATATGCTTTTTTGCTCCATAAAACAGAAAAGCCATTCTAAATCAAAGTTGTTGTTTTAATTCAGTAAACTACTTACAACCAATATTTCTGATACCTTTTTGAATTAACTCAATATAAAGTCTATTTATGTGTTTTCTATTCTGTGTATCAAAGAACCAGAAATTATCCAGCGTCGGAGTAATGCTGTCACAATAAGGCAACACCAGTAACTCACATTTAACATTTTACCATGATTTTTAGACATTAAAACGTAATTTTTAACACACATTTATAGTAGTTTCATTCATGTATGTGTTCTTATACTAATTCATATAGACTGTTCTAAAACTGTATCATTATTTCACTTACTATCAGTTAGTATCTGGATATTAATTTTCTTACATCAGTGAACAAGATTTGTACAGAAAACAATTTGTGCTGATTTGTCAATACACAAACTTAAGAGGTTCACTCATTGCTGTAGAACTGCATAAGTAGCTGAAATCAGAAATTCTCAGCCAAACATTTCATAATCAAAGTTGATCAGGGGAGCCTTTATTAGCGGAGGGCACTGTATAAGGCACCAAGCAGCTCTGGTCTTATGATACTGGTGCTGCCTGGTATAGACCTTACTTTATATTACATAAGCAGTAAGCACAGAGAGGATTAACTTTCCTACAGAACAGTATGTCATTTGATTTCATCTGATTTGTGGAGTTTATAAAGAGTAAGCCGTGAAAAGGCAGTTGAGTTTTGTCTGAGTTATGTTAGTTAAGTTACTGAGTTCATGATCATGCCAGTTGATTTCAAGGTAGAAACTTGATTCCAAATAGATAGCACACAGTAAGCAAATTATTAAAGGGCCCATATTATGCTATTTTTATTACCAGTCGCTACTGAACAAGTGGGAGAAGGTAGCTGACTTAACCTGAAAACTACTATTTCATGACATCACAAGGTGGAACAGCGGGTTTTGAGCTTTGGAAGTGTAGACAACCTAATAATTAAGAATACTCAAACTGTATGAATGAAAAAAAACACAACTTCAGGTGTGTTTTTGATAAAGTAACAGCATTATAATATAAAACCTTAAAGTCACACTGGACCGTCCAACAGCCTTCCAGATTTGTCAGAAATGCTTCACTAAAAAGTTGACAATCTACATGTCAAATTGTAGTACCTAATTTTGCAGAGTCTGTTTTAGAGATCTTGTCAAATTCAATTTCAAATGGCCTCCATTATTTCTTATTGATGTCTGTGTCAGTTGTGTGTTGTGTTGTGTTTTTTTTATTAATTGTAAAGCCATTTTTGGAATTGCAAAGGTAACAGATTTCTAGTGCGTTACAGTTTGACCAAAGAGGGCACATCAGCTTCAGTGCAAGTGCAACTTTGTGTATCAATAGCCAGTGTTAGTTGATCTATTACCAGAAACAAAACCTTGACACCTCTAAGACTATAAACTCTTTTCAGATCTTAAAGCAGCACTATGTAACTTTTCTGGTTAAGTGTTCACCACGTGCTTGTCTCCATGAGATGTTATTGCTTTTCCAGGAATGTTCCATGGTATGACATTAAACACACCTACAGTATCTAACATTTAATCATTACGGGTGTTTGTATTGCTCAAAAATAGAATAATTCTCTGTGAATGGAGTCGCCTCTTTCTGCAGATCTGACCTTCAGCTTGGCCTGCTTGTCTGCAATGACTTAAATCCTGCACTGTGGAATATTCCAGACAAAGCAATACCATGGCAACAAGCAAATGGCAGACACCTCCAGCTATAAAGTCACAAAGTGCACGTTTAACTTTCTAAACATTCTTCCCAAGAGCAATTCAAGTGTGCAACCCACTCCAGCGAATCTATAAGCAAACAGAGATTAAGTATTGATCGGGGGCCAGTGAATGCAACACTGTCTGCTCTAGTAAAACGTGCCTGGGCCGGTGTGTCCTGTGCAGATAGGTCAGCACATGTGCAGCCCTGTGGAACCATGCAGTAAAAACATACAACAGCCAACATATCCTCACTCAACATACCGTCTCCATCAGCAAGGACCAGAGCCCGAGGGGAGCCCGTGCCATACATTCACTCCATTCTTTCAGTCTTTCAGTTCAGACATGTTTTTGCTTAAGTCTCACGTTTGTGAAAGGATTATATTGTATCCAATTTCCTGAATGCGACGCGATGTGGAGATTAAAGGGCCCATATCATCCTTTTTTTCTGTTGTAATGCTGTTTCCTCATCAGAAACACACCTGGAGTTGTGTTTTGTTTCATTCACACCTGTAACACACAAACCCTGCATATTTAGGCTGAGTTCTTCTCTCAAATTGAAAACACTCTGTTCCACCTTGTGTTGTCATGTGGTGGTACAGGAAGTGCTCCAGTGTGTTTTTAAACTCGATACACTTTCACTAGAATCATTTGGATGATTTTGGCCCTGGAATTGCCAGTCTCGACTAAACAAAAGGTAAAAGGTACCAGAAAACTTCCGCTTCATGTCATCACAAGGTGGAACAGAGCATTTTGAGCTGTGGAAATGCAAACAAACTAATAATAAAAAAAAATACTTAAACATTTGTGAATGAAACAAAACACAACTTGAGGAGACAATAGCATTATAACATGGCGTAAAGCTCACAAGAATCCATTTTGTGTAATATAGGACCTATATTGTATCCAATTTCCTGAATGCGACGCGATGTGAAGATTAAGTGATATGTTTTGCAAAAGCGCTGACGTAAAAAAGCAGGCTAATTGAAATGCTTGTCATGTGCTGTTAACTTCCAAGCCTCCCTGTACACTAAATTAAAATGGAAGTGGTGAGTTACAGCTAACCTTATGCGCTATACAAATGGCTGTGTCACTGCTGCATTGAGTAATCAGTCCAACCAAGCTGCAAATAGAGGGGGCGGGTTTGTGTTGTCTAAAAACTACTTGATCATGATTTTTTCTCTCTGCACTCCCACCAAAAAGAGGAAGACGACAGAAACCCCTGGGCATTGTACGAAGCTGCTGTTGATTTTGGGAAGAGGCCCTACATAGACCTAGTCTGACCATGCCTGCTTTGATCGGCAAAGAACACAGTTAACAGTTGAGCGGTTGCGAAAAAAAGGACCAGTTCCAATGCGGATTGTTGGTTTTTGCTTTGCTGCCTGAATTTACTCTGCCAGAGGAAAGGGGGAAGGGAGGAAGAAAAGAGGTATTACTGTTTACGCAAAATGTGTCCATATGGGATTTAGCTATGAAATAGTTGGAAAATTTCTCATTTATGGGGAAAAGATGGAGCCCTTTAGTGCGACTTCAAATTCTATTCATTATTTTTCATAAGGTCTGCTTCAATAGCTTGTGTAAAGTATTAAATCAGTAATGTTTTAGTTATTCATTGCAAAACCTTTTTAGAATCGCATACTTACTACAAGTATAATATTTGGAAAGACTGCAGGAAAGAGAGTTACAGTTTGACAAAAGATTCATGTCAGCTTTAGTGCACTTGAAACTTGAAACAAATAGCAAGTGTTAGTTGATTTATTACCAGAGAGCAGAATCTTGACATGCACCTGTAAACAACACACATCTTAAAGGACCTATTTTACACTATTTTCTATGTCATAATGTTGTTTCCTCATCACAAACAAACCTGGAGTTGTGTTTTGTTTCATTCACACATGATTAACACACAAACTTTGCATATTCAGGCTGAGTTCTTCTATCAGATCCACTATGTTTTTAAACTTCATACACCTTCATCAGAATCATTTGGATGATTTCAGCCGTGGAATTGCCAATCTCTACTGAACTAAATGTAAGATATACCTGTTCACTTGAAAACTACCACTACATGACATTAGCTTTTGAGCTTTGAGTATGTAGACTAATGATAAAGGATTACTCAAACACAGCTTCAGGTACGTTTTTGACGAGGTAACAACATTATAACAATCAATTTTGTGTAATATAGAACCTTTAAAGTAATTTTTCTTGTCTCCATAGAGATGTTATTGCTTTGCCTACTCGAACCAAATACTGTATGTCCATATGGAATTTAGCTATGAAATAGTTGGAAAATTTCTTCTCCTTTATGGGAAGAGGTTTGACCCAGTCCCTTTAGTGCAACTTAAATGGAAAATATAATGTAAGCTTGAGTTTGAATGCCTTTCCCACTGTAAGTTGAAAATGCGAGGCCCTCTCCTTTCAGAAATAATAAGTGAACAGTGAACTGATGAGCTGAGGGCAGTGGAGTGTCACACACCTAATTTAAAAGCGGATGTAGTGAAAGGGATTATGGCAAGGTCAAAGTTCAATCTGAAGCTTGCAAAACATGCTCGATGCATCTCTCTTCATTGTTTCAAATGGCAAACTGCTTTGTTTTAAGTCACAACTGACAGAAAAGAAAGAAAGTTGAACAAAGCAACCCACCCACTGTGAAAACTCAAGACAAACATCGTTATCTCGAGCTGCTTTAGAGAAGTTGCTGTTTTTGATGGTATCTGACTTTTTGACTATACAGAGGCATGGTCAAGTTAACCCGAGACACACAGTTTACAGTTCAAGGTCCTATATTACACAAAACGGATTCCTGTGAGCTTTAAGCCATGTTATAATGTTACCTCATCAAAAACATACCCGGAGTTGTGTTTTGTTTCATTCCCACATGTTTGCGTAATCCTGGTTTATTAGTCTGTCCACATCTCCAAAGCTCAAAACGCTATGTTCCACGTTGTGATGTCATCTAGTGGTAATTTTCAAGATAACAGCTACATTTTGCCTTTAGTTCAGTAGGGATTGGAAAGTGAAAGTCGGTGAAGTTTAAAAACACAGTGGAGCCCTTTCTGTTTTACCACATAACATCACAAGGTGGAGCAGAGTGTTTTCTGTTTGAGAGAAGAACACAGCACAGAACACGCATAGATTAGGAAATAGCATAATACAGGCCCTTTAATGCTTATATTATTAAATCTGTCTGGTAATCTACCTTAAAATTATACTATACCATATGGCAAGTTTTGAATTGCCTTGCCACATTTTTGGAAGAAATTGTTACTTTCAAATTGTAATCTAAAGGGGTAAAGGTGTACCTCTTCCAAAAATAGTAAGTTACAATACCAGTGGTTGTAGTAGTAATATTTAAAGTAACAGTATCAGTTTTAACAGTGGTAATTTATAGTTGGCTGTATAATTGTTGTTTTTCGTATCAGAAGTTGTAGCAATTGAAGTGTACAGAATAATAAGCAATAGGAGCGGTTGTATGATAACATAAGAGAACCTGTAGTTATCCCACAACTGTGAAATTTTAGTATTGCAACGCCACTGTACAAGAACACCCATAGAATAAAAAGTATCAGTACAATTTGTTGAGTACCTGATTTTTGTCTATTTAGTTGAGCAAAAGAATGCCTCTTACAGATCCCATATTGTATAAGCCTCTTTTAGTTTCAAAATGAGTCCGCTGTGTGCTGCCGGCATCTAATTATAACGCATTGTATTGTCTGAGATCCAGGAAGTGCACTGTTAGCATCATAGTGACGGCAAAACTCTCTGCTCTGTCAGCTGAAAGTTCATAACTCATTACAATGAATAATTAGGATGCACGGAAGTACTTTTGGTGGAATACATTTAGACCGCTGTAAACTGTTAAAGATCCTATTTTAATTAAAACTGACACTTGTGAGCTTTAAGCCATGTTATAATGTTGTTACCTCCTCAAAAACATAGCTGGAGTTGTTTTGTGCTATGTCTGAGTAATCCTTTATTAGTCTATCTACATCTCCAAAGCTCAAAATGCTCTGTTCCAACTTGTGATGTCACGTAGTAGTAGTTTTCAAGTAAACAGCTACATTTTACTATTTGTTCAGTAGAGATTAGCAGTTCTAGGGCTGAAATGATCCAAATGATTCTAGTAAAGGTGCGTGGAGTTTAAAAACAGAGTGGAGCACTTCCTGTATTACCACATGACATCACAAGGTGGAACACAATGTTTTCTGAGAGAAGAACGTATGCAGGGTTTGTGTGTTAAACATGTATGAATGAAACAAAACACAACTCCAGGTCTGTTTGGGATGAGGAAACAACATTAACACAGATTAGAAAATAGCGTAATATGGGCCCTTTAAAATGAATAAGTTATGTTTTTCATGTTTTTAAGACTGTAAAAATATGGGTACATTTAGTGACATTAAAAGTACCAATCCAACAGTGAGCATAGTTTTCCACTTCCACTTCCCTCTCACTACAGTATTTATTGATCCTGGTTTGCTCCTTTATTGCTTTTGCCTGGTTTGACTTTTCCATAGCTGGCTAACTTGCCTCTGCCCCCCTCGCCACACTCACCACACTCAGCTCCTCCAGTGAAGACATGGAAAGTCATTAACAAGTGCCCCCTTTGTTGCCGAACAAACACAGATGGTATTTGGCTCACGCATGGGGGATTAGCTGAACCCTGCCCAGGCCAGAGACACACAGAGAGACCAGTGCTCCAGATGCCCTGGCGTGGGCGTCTGGGTTGAAAAGGTGTTTGTTGATGTATTTCTGAACATGCCCGGGGTTTGAGGTCCTGGCTGTAATTTGTCAGGACAGAGAGGTGGGCAGTTGGGTGTGTGGGATGGTAGGATATGTTGGATTTTTGATGTGGCAATATATAATGTAAGAAGAATTTTGCACATTTAAAAGTAACAATCACAGCAAGTTCTGGCTTAAAGGTGCATTGTGTAACTTTTCTGATGGAGGGTCCACCACCTGATTGTCTCCATGAAGATGTTATTGTTTTGTTTGGAATGTCCCGGTATGGCATTAAACATATCCGTCTTGCATTTACCCAGTAACATGGGTTTTTATTGACCTAAAAATTTCCATTCTTACTGTGAGTGGGCTCGACTCTCCACATATCTGACATGTAACTTGGCCCTGTGGTGTCACCTGCTGTTTCTGTAGAGATAAATAAGTGTAATGCCATACTGTGGAACATTCCAGGCAATATCTCCACGGAGAGAAGCTGGTGACAGACCCCTCACCAGAAAAGTTACATAATGCACCTTTAATAGGATATTTTAAAGCACTGAGAATTTCACTTGAATTTCAGCAAAAATATGGATGAAATTAACTTGATAATGATTCTAAGATGACAAAAAGATGAGAAGATCTACATTTGAAATTGCAGTGTTGCCACTACTAAGTATAGTATCCACTGGAATTATGAGGCAAACATATTTAAAGATACAGGGTAACAGAAGAGATCCGAGGCACTCTGATATGCTTTGCTATTATTTTATTTCTTCATGTCAAACGCCAACGCGTTTCGACTTGCGTCTTCATCAGGGCATATAAAATTCACAGGTATGTGTGGATGGTATTTAAATGTACGAGTCACATGACAAAAGTACAAAAGTATATACATATATTATAGGAGACAAAGTGATACATCACATAATATGGGCATGTACCAATCTGGACACAGATCACCTGTAACCCCATGGCACAATAACACCAGTAAATATGGAATAGACAATGGCAGAGACCCCAAATGTGAAAACAGGCAACCCAAATGTTACAGATAAGGTAGGAGGTCCATTTCCTCATTTAATCCTGGATAGGTTGTGGCTCTTAATTCATGGATCCAGTAAGACTCACGTTGTAAAAGTTGCTTAAGTCGATCTCCTCCCCTGAGGTTCTGTGGTACAGGCTCAATCTCTTTACATATTTAAAGATACACTTGAATCACTGGGTTTCAGATTCCTGTTACAAGAGACATTTTTAGAACTTTTTCCCTGTCAAATTATGTATTTTGTTTTCAATTGTTAATAGCTATAGCAACAATCTTTGATCATTCTGGAACATGGACATTCTGATTTATCCTCACACTGGCATCATTTTTTGCTAATATAATATTTAGTTGTAAATTAAAATGTAATACACACTGATTAGGCCTACGTAAACGGGCGAATGAGATTGAGTAGATTAAAATTTCTTATGATAACAATTTCACAATAATTAATTCATGACATGTTTAGTTTTGACATCCCTAAAATGTGTCCGGGCGTGGAGCTGCACAGTTGGGTCACAGTCTCTGGTGCTTAGAGAGGGGTGGGGTTTGACAGGGAGGGGTGGGTCAGTGAGATGGGACAGGGAGGGGCCGGAGCCATGAACAGACCCCTGTTTGTTCTCCAGGCGAGGCAGGACCGCGGCGCGCACAAGAGGACTGACCCTCAGCTTTGTTTGAACAAGAGGTCAGAGGGGAGAGCTGTGCCCCAGTGCATTGTGTGCCTTGTAGTGTTTGGTGGCACATTTGAAACTGTCAAGTGAATAAGGGAAAATGTTTACATCCAAATAGTTTATAAGTGTAATTGGGTATTATCCATTGTTATGTGACCAATAAAAACAAATTAATAAATAAGTAACTTCAGTATTATTTGAGCTGCAAAGTATAGTGTAATTTATAATGTTTTGACATTAGCAAACTCAGTATCCATATGACTAGGGACCTTTTTACATTTTTAGGACTTGCAAAAATGATTGTGTTGCCAATAGAAGTTTAGTTATATTGTAAAGCCTTGTTTTCCTGGTTTGTTTTTTTGCAGTGTCTATTATTATTTGTTTATTTGCTCAAGATAGTGCACGTTAATGAACATACATGATACGTTATTTAAACACGCCGGATTGTTGTCATGGGATAATTTTCATTCATTCCTAAATTCGCTCACACAAAAACACTCTTATTCAGTCATACGCCCAAGGACACAACTACAGCACGCACTGTTCTGAATGGGAAAGAGCTCACTAAACCACTGCTGCCCCACTATGGCACCAGGTATCACCATCCATCTCCCCTCCATTACTAACCAGGCCAAACCCTGCTTAGCTTCAGCGATAGGAGATTGTCAAGGTTGTGTGGCTGTTCTGTGGTTTATAAAGCCACCGTGTTATGATATTCAACAAAATAACTAGACTTTGCTGAATATCATAACACATATTATTACATTGTTTAAACATGGAGAGTAAAGTAAAGCAAAACATGCACTACCAGTCAAAAGTTTAGACACACCCTCTCATATACATACAGAAGAGATCAAATACATTCAGTACGACATATGGAATTGTGTAGCAAAGAAAAAAAAACCTTTAATCCTCAAAGTAGCCATCCATTGCTTTGCTGAAGAATATTTATTAGAGTTATTTTACTTTTTCCATATATCTTGCTTCATATATTCAGTGTCTTCTGTATGTACATATATAAGTAGTAAAAATAAAGAAAAAAACTTAGTGTCTGTATGAAAAGTGCGTGATTATATTCTGAATCATTAGCAGTGTCTCGGGCCAAGATTAGGACACTTCCTTGCACAGTTTGTCATCGTGTTTGGTGCGCACCTGCCGCTCTGCACCTGTTCAGTCTGACCTTCTGGACGTGTGTGAGTGACACTCTCCAGGTCTGTGTGCACCACGAGCCAAACAACCAAACACAATCAGTGACTCATGTAGGCTAATGATTCACCTGAACTACCCTCTTCCCCGAGCACGTACACAACACTCACAGTCATGCACGTGCGTAATGTAGGCCGTGTCCATACGATCGTCATGTGCGATATGTATATTTGTACATTTGTAAATAACTGAATCATAATTAAAGGTCTCTGGTGAGCTTTGAGCCATGTGAATGTTTTGACCTCATCAAAAACATACCTGAAGCTGTGTTTTGTTTCATTCACATATGTTTGGGTAATCCTTTATTATTTGTCTGTCGACTTCTCCAAAGCTCAAAATCCTCTGTCCCACCTTGTGATGTCACGAAGCAGTAGCTGTAGAGATTAGCAATTCCAGGTCTGAAATTATCCAAATGATTCTAGTGAAGGTTTATTTGACAGGTCTGCAGCCAATCCTCAGTCACTAAAAGAATGTGGTGAGCAGAGTTTGGACTTTGGAGAAATAAATTGTCTCCATGCAGATATTATTGCTTTCGTTGGAATGTTCTACAGCAGGGGTGCTCACACTTTTTCAGCATGCGAGCTACTTATAAAATGACCAAGTAAAAATGATCTACCTACTACAAAAATGCAAATCATTTATTTATTCACAAATATATTGAGAATTCTTTACATGTACAATTTATGTTGATGTACCTTGCATAACGGCATGAACCCAATTTCATTTTTTCTCATTACCTTACTCTCTTGATTTGCATTGGTTGGAATCAGCTATGGATGCATAGTCCAGACAGTAGCTGCTGACATCCAGACTCAAGCACACTTCTTAACTTCTTAACTGGAGTTACATTATCTTACTGGTTTTGCAGCAGTATTTACCAGCGTCTGCACATTTACCAAACACACGTTGTGACAAATACAGATGTATTTGTGCACTTTTATTAGCCAAACTTCAACCACATGTCGCGGTAGGCCAGCTCTGTGCTGTAGGCCTGTTTTTTGCCAACATAAATTTAGATTAGTTTTTGCTTCGCGTTTCATCTTGCTCTTCTAATCTGCGTGCATTGAGGAGGGGGTGTGTGTGAGTTATATGGAAGGAGGAGCGAGAGCGCAAAAAAGGCGAGGAGCGGCATGCTGACGTGAGGCAGATGGACAGCTAGGATGTTTTAAAAAGTTTAACCTGCACTGTGATACATGCTGGTACTCAAGGGTACACGCTGTTGCGTACAAGCTGTGCAGGTTCCAGACGAGCGTACAGGCTGCGGTGAGAAGCCCCGTGCGTCCCGCACACCGGTACAAGTTTATTGCTGACGGCACCGGCCGTAATGAAATATGGTCGCACTCATCTCGAGACCAAGACCGGTCTCAAGTAGGCCTACTACGACGCTACGATCTACCCACACCCCTGTTCTACAGCATGGCATAACTTTTTACCTAACTGTATTTAAAAAGTAGAACATGTTAATACATAGATCTTAAGTATTATTATGTTAGTATTATGTTTTTAAGACTACAATTTCTATGTGTGTAATGATTTTGTATGTGTGCTATTTGTATGCTTTTGTATGCCTTGTTTATGCCAGAGTCCCTTCCTTTTATACTCTTTATTTTCTCTAGGCTTAGGACCAGTGATACAAATGAAAGGGACTGTTATGCTTGGGCTGGGATTTGATAAGACATAGAAAAATGTATTGAAATTCAGATGTTTGGCATTAAGCATAATAAAGCTGTACTGGCACGCACTCTTAACAAGTATGTCATTCCAGTCTTCAGATAAAGATGAAACATATGGTTTGAGTTGCTTCCAGACAAGCAGTTTCCTGACGATGAAACGTGCTGATTATTTTTATCATCGGAGGAAAGTTGAAGCAAAGATTGGCATCGGGAAACCACAAGATGTTCATTAAAATTCATATCATATCAGTTTCACAAATCAAGAGGGTGCCTTTCTCCCCCCTACTGATGAAGTGATGAGAACATGCTGGTACACAACAGAAGAAGACTCATAGTTTCTTAACATATATTACACAAAATCAACTTTTAAGAGCTTCTAATCATGTTCCCCCATCTCTATCTTTTAATACTTTTAATCGATTCATGCATGTTTGAGTAGTTCTTTATTCTCTTGCATTTGAGGCTTGAGTTATAAGTATATTTTGTTTCTACCTACCCCCTATCCCCACCCACATCCCTGCGCATTGTTGCAATTACATGAAAATATCAGACTCCAGGTCACATACCCATGTTCAAAATAGTTATAAAGCCTATTTTTAGCAATAACAATGTACATGAAAATACAGTATACTAACCCCAATGAAGAGTTTTTGACCAGAATTGTATTATCAAAACAATGTACCCAACTTTAACTTGTTACTCTGTATTTTTTCCCTCTTAGAATATGGTTCTAAAAGCAGCACTTTGTGACAAAAGCATGCATGTGAATACTAAAAAAGGGGGTTATAATGAATTCTACGGAAAACTAGTTATATAGATTAAATACTTACTTATGTAGTGGCTTCAAGTACTGTTAGATACATATTGTGGTTAAATATGAACCAGATGCAAAGTATAGATGTGCATAGGTGATTGTTTATTATTATTTCAAAATGCCAAAGTATACTGTATCTTCTTAAATAATAACAGGGACATTAATATAGTTTTAAGTGCACGTTTGCCTGCGGGGAGGGCATTGGACTATGACCCCACTGACTCAAGACTCGTGAGAGAGGGGGTAGTTACGGATGTTCTTGTGGCATGTTGTTGCCGTATTCAGAAGCTCCACTGTCCCAGGAATGTGCCGTCATATCAGTGAGTGTGAGTGGGTGCAGGCTGGTGTTGAAGCTAGTGTTGAAATCCAAACTGCACTTGTCACAAAACACTTTTCAACTGCTAATTATTGATGTTTTGTGTTGACCTGTTATTATGTAGTAACAGCCACTGCATGTGATGCTGTTGTTGACCAAAGAGCTACTGTGAGGAAACCCATGTGACAAGAAATAGTACATCTTTATAATAAAAGTATTTGTTGTGGTTTCTTAAAAGTGCATTGTGTAACTTTTTGATGGGGTGTTTGCCAATTGTTGTCTCCATGGAGTTGTTGTTCCCACAATGTTCCACAATATGACAGTGAATGGCCCATATCATGCTTTTCTTTCATTCGAACAAACCCTGCATATTTAGGCTGGGTTCTTCTCTCAAACAGAAAACACTCTGTTCCACCTGGTGATGTCATGTGGTAATATAGGAAGTGCTCCACTGTGTTTTTAAACTCCATACATCTTTGCTAGAATCATTTGGCTCATTTCAGCCCTGAAATTTCCCATCTGTACTGAGCAACTAAAAATATTTAGCTCTTAACTTGAAAACTACCACTTCATCACAAGGTGGAACAGAGCATTTTGAGTTTTGGAGATTTAGACAGGCTAATAATAAAGGGATATTTGAATGAAATAAAACACAACTCCAGGTATGTGTTTGATGAGTTAACAGCATTATAACATGTCTTAAAGCTCACAAAGTCAATTTTGTGTAATATAGGACTTTAAACGTATCAATCTTTCTATCAATGTTTCATGTATTCAATTACAGGTGTTTTTATTTTTTATAAGAGATGTTTTCTTACTGTGAGCAGGGCCTCTCAGCAGATCTGCCCTGTAACTTCACCTCCTTGTAACCATGGAGATAGACAAGTTTAATGCCTTACTTTTTAACATTCCAGACAAAGCCATCAAAAACGTTACACAGTGCGCCTTTAACCATTGTTAAGTATGAAAGCTGCTCAGGCGCTTCACTAGATCCTCTGATAACACGTGCAGACACTTGTTTGTTTTGAATGCCAGTGTGGGGCTACTGACCTAATGGGAATCTGGGCCTTGTAATGTAACGCTAGACTGATTTTGTCTGCTTTCTCTGACTAATCCAGGGTATAAAGTCAACATGCTAGTCTTTACTGTGGTAATTAACACCATGTATCTTGTAAAGCACTGGTTCTTGTTAAATAGTGGGTGTTTTTGGTCAAGTAAAAGTGTTGGGACTGCTTTTAAAACAGAGCAGAGACTAATTAGGATTAAAATGTGAGCGCATTAAGCTGTGCTCTCTGTTCTCTCTTCCGGGCTGAGGGGATCATGTCCCAGGATTTACACTGAGGCTCACTGTAGTCTGCTGTAAATAGCCGTCATGGAGTAAAAAGGGACACTCTGCTACAGGGGCCATTCATTTAAATTGGAGTGTACTTTTTATTGACAGAAAGAAAAATAAATAAAAAAAACTTGATTCAGAACTGTTCAAACATTATTACTAGTTATAAACAACTTGGACTTCCAACTTAGTGCACTGGTATTTGCAAGAGCATTTCAACAGTAACATTGACAACAGCAAATGATTACAAGTTCCTATAGGTCCAAAAACATTTATACAGTAACTCCTTGGGTTCTTTTTAAAGACAGTACAGTAGGAGATGCCTTGTTTATATGTTTCAGCTGCTAGCTGCAAGCCATCTTCAGAACTGTTGGATCGGAAAAGAACAAGTTCAGACTTTCTTCAGTTGCTATAGAGTTGGGCAATGAAAGTGAAATCGAATTGTTATGTGCCGTTTAGTGATATCATCATTGTCATACCATGTTTCAGTGCTTTTCTGTTTTCAGTTCTATGCTAAAAGACAAATAATTTTCCACTCTCTTTCCTCCTTTTTGTCATGATCTGAGTGAGTGACAGGTGGACTTAACCAATCAGACAAATGTGGACTTTAAGAAGAAGATGGTATAAAATTGAAATCATAATATACATTTTTTGGCATATTGCCCAGCCTTAATCTTAACATTTTGATCTTTTTGGGTGCTTTGTGTCTCTTAAAAAGCTTTGAGATTTTGGTAATTAAAATAATACGTATTTGGCACAGATCCAGAGGTCCTGATTAACCTGCCTGCAGCCTGTAAACCACACTCAAAGAGGAGACACTCACCACAAAGAGCTGTCACGCTGCCAACAGTTGTTTTATTCCTGTATTTATTCCCAGCTCCTTTTAGATGAAAAGACATGGCTGTGATAGTGCAGAGGCTTAACATAGACAGACGAGTCTCATATTTACTCTGCTTTTGTAAGAACTGAGAGGCTGGGGTCACATGTGTGGGACCAGACACACCCGCCTCCATCACAGCTGTACAACAACAACAATGAAGATCTTGGTTTCATTATAATATTGCTTACAGCTATGGAATGAATAGAATTTTTAGACAGATAATCACATTGAGGTCAAATTGTGTCAAATTGTGAGTCCGCTTGGGTCTTTTTAAGTAAGAGGTCTACTACAACCAATCCAGTCTTTGGAAGAAGTTCAAAGTATTTTTTTTTTTGCTAAATGGTACCGATTAAAACTACCTTGTTTATGTTCATGAAATTGGTATTGAAAGCCATTTTTATTTGTTATAATAACAAAAATAAAAATTGTATTGAAAATGGTGATGGAAAGATGAAAAAATCTATATCACCAGCTCTAATATTACATGCAACTTATTTTTTACTCTATATAATTAGCATGCTGACAAAAAAACTACTGTATTTCACATAGATTTTGCTATGACTATGGAGATACAAGCAATGTATATATACAATTGTTGCAGTATAAATGTCACTTATTTTCTCTAGTCAATGCTTTTTTTGAACAGTCTACTTTATTTTTTATATTTTAAGACAATATAACAAGCAAAACATAATATTTGTCATACTAGTTTATTGTTTAGCTTGATTTTAGATATTCGTCCTCTGTTAAACACTGCAATCCTAATGTGTGGCTAATGTGCTGTTGTTGTTTTGTTTGTAGGTGTACTGAAGGACTACCTGCGTGAGTTGCCCTATCCTCTGATAAACAAACCTCTGTATGAAGCCGTGCTGGAGTCTATGGCTCTGAGGCCTCTGCGGATGGGCATCTCGGGCTGTGAGAACGAACTGGCCGACTCAGAACACACTGTGGGTCTACTGGACATCCTGCCCGACATCGAGAAGGTGAATAAGACTGGAGGATATATGGAAGAGTTGAAAAATACAGCTTTTTGTTTTTTTTATTAGTTTGTTCTTTCAATATACAGTATACTTTAAAGAGCCCTCTATTATGGTATTTTCTGATCTATGCTATAATGCTTTTTCCTCGTCAAAAACATACCAACTCTAGGTATGATTTGATAACATTCTAATATGGCTTAAAGCTATTTTCTACTCTAAATTTTGCCTTAAACCTATTAAAACTGCACTAAGACACAGACACTAGTGTTATCTCCCAAACAAGGGTATAACGTGATATTTCTGCACTTTTCTGTGGTTAATTTTACAGTCTATTCGTGTTTAGTTCGTGTTTAGTTCAATACAAAAAAATGTAGATATTTATCACTCAGCCCCAAGTAAGAGTACTGTTGATTTAGATGACAAAACACTGCCCCCAGTGGAGCAGAAGGGTATTATTGTGGCATAGATAATAGCAGGCCATAATGATAAGTGTATCAGTGACTACTGTTATTATATTCTGGTGTCACATTAGAAACTGTTAGTGGTTGACCAAACAAATGCCACTGTCATTTCCTCTACCGTTTAATAATGACACAAAGAGAAAGCAAATACTGAATAGCATACAATCATTCTGAATACACAAAAGTACCGTGTAACCTTTCTGGTGAGGCGGTGCGCCACTTTGTTTTTCTCCATGGAGACATTATTGCTTCTTTAGGAATGTTCCACAGTATGAGATTGAATACCATAATAGAATCAATGCAAGATTTGAGTATTTGGAGACATCATTCAAGGTATTTTGTTCTTTTTTAACAGATTTTTTTTTTCTTACATGTGTCATCAGTTAAGAAAATAAAATTGGACAACAAAGTACAGAGCAGCTGGCATATGCTGGTGGCGGTGAAAACGGGTTAATCAGCAATATGGTGACTTGAAAATAAGCAATTAAAGATTTCTCAAACATGCACAAATCACTACAAATAAAACTTTGTGATGGTAAATGAGAAGGAAAAACAACTGTAACATGGTCAAAATCTCTGTAAAGTTGATTTTGCATAATAGGTCTGCTTTAAGACTTGAATGAAGCTAAAGTTATATCTTGTGTTGTTGTATCTTTTCTCAGATGACTCTCCATAAGCTGCTGGACCACCTGAAGTTGGTGGCGTCGTATCAGGAGGTGAACAAAATGACATGTCAGAACCTGGCCGTGTGCTTTGGGCCGGTGTTACTGAGCCAGCGTCAGGAGGCGTCGTGCCACTCAAACCGCGTCTTCATCGACTCGGAGGAACTCGCCAGCGCTCTGCACTTCAAGAAGCACATCGAGGTCCTCCACTATCTGCTGCAGCTATGGCCAGGTCAGTTTCATATACAGTCATATGCATTAAACAATACACTGTTAAAGCTGAATAAAAAAACTGACAATGTTTTTGAAATCTGGCCATTTCGACTGCCATCCAGAAGTCATTCAGATTTATTTACTATAGTAAGTTGTTCTAATTTGGAAAACTGGACTAGACTTGCATATATTTTTGGAATTGTTTCCTCACTGAGTAATATTTAAAAATGTTTTTTGTCTTATTTTTATTGCATATTTTTATTCCTCAGCTTGTACTTTGTGTTGCAACTTTGAAATGTGTCTTATTTATTGACTAATCTGGTTTGCATTCTTCTTCTTCCACTGACATATTTTTCTTGCTATTAGAAAACAATTAAACCAGTCCAAAATACATTGAATGATGCCCAGCAGTCTAAACTCAAATACTCAAATTATATTCTGAGTTCACATTATTCTAATTTAAATCACATTCGGATATTCATTTTTTCCAGTGTGCAGTACAGTTGGGTTTCACAATGGGAGTTTGTGTATCCGCACTGGCTTTATGGTCTGGCTGCTAAAATCTGCCCTGCTTTGATCCTTAACTTGCCCACCTCTGGTCTGAGCACAGCTGATAGCTTGTGGTCACCATCTGTTGGTTTGAAACTCTCCACCGCTCCATCGCTGCAGAATCAGCCAATCAGAGCGCAGTATTTCAGGCCCAATGTAAACCAAACTGTGAGGCGTGGCGCTGCGTCTTAAGATAAATTTACCAGAACCAACTTCATTCAACACAAGTAATTTGTCTGTCCTTCTGTTGAGCTGGGAGCACCGACTGCAGCTGTCTGCTCTGACAAATGAAAGATCATACTGGAGAACTGGGGATTAGCCAAATAACATGCAGCCCAGACAGAAACAAACAACTGCTGCTCAATCTGTTATGTTATTAATGTTTGTTACTCAGTCACTAGGAATCCTACTGACAAGCTAATTTGGGAAAAGATGTAAACTATACTGTATGTAGTAGGCCTGTCACAATAACAAACTCAAATGAAAACATACCTTGTTGACCCATGAGGGAAATTACTTTTACACATTAGCTCACAAAGTACAGTCTATCTCCAGTTACAGTGTACAATATTAGAAGTGTTGTAAACTTGAAGTGCAATATACAATATTAATAAAAACAGTAAAAGATAACGCTGAAGACCACTTGATGCCAATGACACAATATCCCCATAAATAAATTTTTCTAAATTAACCGTATAGTAAATGGTAAATAGTCGCATTTTTAGCATTTTTCCACTTTTAAGGCACTCAAAGCCCTTTACATCAAGGAACCACTCACCCATTCACACACACTCATACACTAGTGTACACTGACAGTAGGGGCAAGGTGCATTAAGTGTCTTACCCAAGGACACAAAGACAGCATCGATCTGCCACCGCACCACCAACCTGTGGGTCAGTGGATCTGAGCGCTCAACTAATGATGTTTACCAGTATGTCAAGAGCGGGATTTGAACTGTCAACTTTCGGAGTGGACAAATGCTCTACCAACTGAGCTACTATCACGCCATATGATGCAATAAATAATTAACACAATAGAACAAGTGAACAGTTAATATCTGTGTATAATGAGTCATAATTATGTTAAGTTCTCCACTAATACAAATTAAAGCTATGTTATAAAAATTGAGCCCAGGATAATATTAACATTTTATGGAAAGGTAAACCGCTGTACCATTGAAAGAACATATTTGAAATTGATGAGTAGAAGTAGTAAGGCAGAAAATTTCGTAATATATTAAAAACTGTAGCTAAAAACATGCAGTATATTTTCAACACTTCTTGCACTGTCTCAGTAGACAGGCTTGTCCCCAAATCTTGCTGGTAATCTATAGACTGTATATAAATCCTTGCTACATTGAACTTTCACTAGATTTGCTGAACGATGTCTGGAGCAGCACTGACTCTATGTCTGGCTCTGCTGTCTAAATTTAACTACATCCTCCAGCTCCCACACTGGGCCAATTTAGTGCTAACCACCACGGCCCTGGCACCCACCCCTTTTCTTTACATCCACTAAAACAAGGGAGATGACGTGCGGGTGGCAGCCCAATGAGGAGCTTGTAAATCCCATAAGTGCAGACAGCTTAGTCAAGTGCAAGTGGTGCTTAGAAAGTCAGTGTCAGTTACTTCCATGTAGACTGTTGTGGTGCATAATGTAATGTAATGTAGTAGGTTTGTCAAAGTATCAGTATCCAGATATAAGCCAGTCACAATAATTACTGTATCGTTCAATATATCCAAGCTAGAACAATATATTTTGGGGATCAGTATTTATCATCTATACATTTCTTTGCAATAATGGGGAGATTCTTGTTATTTTAGTTGTAATACGATTTGTAATAAGATTTGAGCTGTGGAGGGTTGAATAAGTAACTTCTATGGCTAATTATCAGTTCATTCTGCTATTTGATGTTGCAGGTCATGCCTTTTAGTAATATTGTTTTATTGTTACTGTGTCAGTGGCATAAAGTAGTTTCAGTATTATTGTTTATCACAGTATATCTCTATAGCAATGTATTGTGCTTCAAAATTTGTTATCGTGACACATACCAATTGATACTAAATCCAGTATTGATACTAGATGCTTATTTGAACAACTATCGATACTGAAAAAAAGCTAACAGACAGAACAAAATGAGATCTTTCAACACAAAAATAAAAGTACTTTTTAATATTACCATGTGGTCTCTCTTACATCCTGACCTATTCTGTTCTTCCAGCCTATTATCATGACTATGTTCTTGATATTCTAATAGTAGGGTTGTCGAAAGTATCAATATCCAGATACCAATCGATACTAAAACCAGTATTGAACAAGTATCGATACTGAAAAAAAGCTCAACAATATTGGATCTTCGCTGAATAGGTCTGTATATAAGACAGACCACATGGTAATATTAAAAAGTACTTTATTTTTGTGTTGAAAATTACAAGAGCATTTTTATAGCATTGTGGTATCAAAATTGGTATAGCGTATCAAGCTTTTCCCTTGGTATCAAAGTCTAGTTTGAACTTTTTGTATCGTGGTCATTAGTTTATTTTCTTTGGTTAATTTGCTGTTACAGTGATTTATGAATAATAATTATTTCGTACTTCATTAGGCTGAAGTTTAACACTTATTTTGCCTAACCCTCTTAACATATAGATTAGAATATAAGACAAAACTATAATGCAGTTAATGTTAAAGGTGCATTGCGTAACTTTCCTGGTGGAGGGTCCGTCAAATGCTTTTTTCTATGGAAATGTTGGCAAAAGGAGAAATTCAATTTGTCAACTGGACAAAAGTCGAATACGTTTCGCAGCTCAAACGCAGCTGGAAATGTTAGTGCTTTGTCTGGAATGTTTCACAGTATCATATTAAACCTTTCTATCTTCATGGAGACCAAGCCAGACCAAATTACAAGTCAGATCTGTGGAGAGGCGACCCCGCTCACAGTCAGAATGTCTGTTTTTCTAGGTATTTTTGAGCTATAACACCATCTGTAATTGAATGTAATGTAAGGTAGAGCTGTTTAATGTCATACTGTGGAACATTCCAGGCAGAGCAATGACATCTCCATAGAAACAAGCAGGTGATGGACCCTCCACTAGAAAAGTTACATAATGCACCTTTAATGGAAATTTGACAAACTTGTATCTAGGTTTTTACTCTTTGTTTACCATTTTCAGACATGTTTCCTGTGTCATCTTGAGTTTGCAGTGTAGGACTCTTGGACTATAATTAAAGGCATTCCAGACTTAACCTTAGCCCTCAGGCCCCAAAGCTTCACCCTACCATTTCATAACCATTACAGGGTATTTTCAGCAGCCTCTTCACACCTCTCACACGCACAATGCACAACTTACACTGCATTGTACTTTTTGACCTCAAACGTGCCAAAAGTTTCTGAAAAAATACAAAAAAAAATCTGCATTGTGTCCATGTAAGCACCAATGGAGCTCAACAGTGACAGTCCAGGTTATGCCCAAGTAAATTTCTCATTCATTTTTCCCTTAGACTTTCTGAAAAGAATAATAGCAAAAGTTTGAAAGCTTGCTAGGGACAAATCATCTATGTGGCAACGTATAAACATGAAATAAGTGATTTAATTTATAATGTATTTATGAAACATTTTAAACCACAAAATTAGAAAGACATTAAGATAAGGTCTTCAGTGTTTTTGGACCAAAAATAATCACGTCAGAGATATTAGTTGATGGCTGGTTAGCCTCTGTCCTACCTTTAAACCTTTAATATTAAAATTTTACAAAAAGGTCTATGCCCTTTACAAAAAGCTCGATGCCTAGTAGAGGTCTATACCTCTACTACAATCTGCACATAAATACCACTTTGTCAAAACTAACAGAGCTTCTTCCATTGTCTATGCGTGCAGAGCTAATAATTAAAATAATGAGTGAATCATGTCTAGAATGGAATAACATAATGTGTTTATAAGGCTAGGTCTTGCTTGTTTTAGTTGATAAGTGTTTTGGTTCATGACCCCAGTGTATTTAGATGATTAGAGCATTAGTCAATCTCCATGAATGAAAAATATGAATATGGACAACAGTAATAATGTATGTTTTTTGTCTGTAACTGCTTTGTCCTTTTGCAACACAGTAAGGGAGAGCTAGCGATGTCAACAAGTGTAGATTCACAGCAGGTAACAGAGTGTGGGTTGGAGTGTTTCATAAAACTTAAAATGGAACAATTAAAATGTATTTTTAAGTAGTCAGTATGTGAAAAGGAGAAAAATTACAATTATTTTTTAAGGCTTGGTTTGATGTGGATTAAGCATGACTTATATGGCATGTGTAGAACTTATAATTTAATTACACTTTTATACTGTAAAAGTATATACACTTTTATACTTTTACACGTAAAATCATGGTTTCAAATGTGTGTGTTTTTTAAATTAATCATAACAATTTTCTTAAAACTATTTCTTTCCTTTTTTCTTGTCTAGTTGTGGACCCCCAAGCCCAGTCAGCACAGCCCCCTGCAGAGACTGTGAGCCTGGCCTCCTCTGACCTACTGTCTGCTCCTCCAATCAGGCGGAGGAAAGAGCGCCCCCAGGTGTTAAACTTGACAGAAGCAGAGATGGCGGGCGTACTGAGGCCTAAACCAGGTCGACTGGACAGTCCCAGTAACCGCTACGCTGGAGACTGGAGCGGCTGTGGGGAGAACTACTTCCCTGTGGAGATGCTGCCCCCTGTGTGTCGGGAGGAGGCAGATTACGATGATGTGGCCTCAGAGGATAATGATGGTCCTGCAGAGGAGAAAAGTGAGGACATGAACAATAGTGGGTCAGATCAGAGCTCAGAGTGTGTGGAGCAAGAACAGCCCCTCAGCCTGGAGACAGAGACAGAGGAGGTGAAAGAAGAGGAGCAGAGCCAGACTGAGGCAGACACAGAGCAGAGTCAGCCCCCAGAGCAGCAGCAGGAGCGTCTGTGTGAGCACATCCTGCCCCCCCGGGAGCACACGTACCAGGCCTACATGAAAATCCAGGACATCAGCCCTGTGCTCAGCAACAGGGTCAACCTGAGGGACCTGCAGGAAAGCATAGACACGCTCATCGGAAACCTGGAGAGAGAGCTAAACAAGAACAAGCTCAATGTGGGCTATTAACTCATATGGGCTCAAATAACAGTATGTAGTACTGATACTGCTTATATCAGCTCAGAGCTACAGACAGGACTCTGCTCTGTTGAGAGTCTGGAGGATAAAGCCACAGTGTTTCCATGGAGACAGTCCTGGGACAGAGGCAGTGTGGTTCAGGAGATGCTGCTACAAAAACATGAGAAAAGGCACTTCTATATTGGACCCATAGACATTCCAAAAGTTCATTCATTGTGAGCTCCTCATGTCTTTGTGGTGTATGTGTGTTCATGTTATTGTTGCTCTTCTTATTAGAAGAACCCATTGACCCCTCAGGGGTTTAAAAGGTGCCTTAATTGTGTGAAGGTGGTACGTCGGGAGGAAAATCACCCTAAAATATCACCATCTCCTTTAACACCTAATTGTACCTGTACTGCAAATCTATTTCTTAAACATTTTACTAAAATTGTAAGCAACCCAAAATATCAGTATCTCTCGAGCATTGAAAATCTGCCCTGTTTTTAATTTTTGTAAACAACTTGTGATGGATGGTTTGTTGGGGTGAGTTTCCTCTGAAAGGCAGCAGAGCTTTTTTGTGAGGTATGAAACAGTAAATAATGTTCAACAATGATGCACTTACGAGGCAGTGTGGGTTATCATTATGGCGGAAGTACAGGAGAAACAGCTGCTGCCGTGAAACAGATCTATAACATAAGATTATCTTACAGACCCCTGAAAAAACACCACATTTCAAACACTATTTCATAATGTTTAAACAGGAAGTGTTGAATAAGACCATACCTCTGTGTTATGTAGACTCGCCTGTAGTGATGGGACAAGATGCCATAAGATCACACGAGACAAAACTGCAACAAGATTGTGCAGACATGCTGAAAATGATCTTGTGCAATTTTTTTCCAGGTTTTTACATTTGGATTGGATAAAAAATAAAGTGCTGGAGAGGTACATTTTGTGAGGCTAAAATTGGGAACAACGCACAATGTATTTATAATAATGTCAAAATCTCGTCTTATCTCGTTCTCGTATATCTTGTGTCTCATCTTGTCTTGTGGAAATTGTGTCTCATCCCAGCCCTACTCACCTGTTTTCAGCTTTTTTGAACCATCAAACGCACCTAAATGTGAAGCACAATTTATTGGAGTTATCTTGCTGCCTAAAAAAGACATTTCAGCAATCCAGGGATTCAGAATGATCAGTATTTAACCTATATGTATATGTACATAGTTATATATGTATTTGGAGTATATAATTTTTACAGCTTATTAATGCAATTGTGTATTTAAGTACCTCGGTTGACCTCGTAGTGTTAGTGTTAGCCGCTTTTTGCTCTGTTAAGCTACACGTATGCCTGTATTTCAGTGTGTTCAAGTACGCTAGCTGTAAAATAAGTCACACCTTTGCGGAAAAAAGTTGATATTTTTGTTATTTTCTGTATATATTCAATGTCTTTTGTCGATGGTGTTGTGAAAAAGGTACAGTACGGAACCTTGCATGGTCAAAAGCTTTACTGACGCATAAGGCAACCTCTCCGCCTTTGTAATTGATATTTATATGTAAAGAAATACGTTTTTTATTTTACTTTATGTGTCTTGCAGTTATTGGAAACAAAACAAAAATATTTTCTCCAACGTCATAGCCATTTCGTGTTGCTTTACGACAATATTTCATTTTTTTAAACCTGGTATGTAATGTTTAATGTGAATTTTATGTTATCCAATCAAAAAGCTATACATTCCACTGCTGCTTGGTCCCTTTGCAGAAACTACACTTGTATCCATGTTGTGTCCTTTGTGTTCTCTGGAGAATAAAAAGCCACATGGAAATCGCATTGCTAAACATAAAACTGCTTTGTATTGATCTCGTATGGTCATAATAAAGTATATTATTTTACATTGAAATATGACTTCTATGTTTGTCCATGCATGCCACAGCAATAGCAAGCACCTTGTGATGTCATGAAGTAATAAAGGAAGTGCTCTACTGTGTTTTTAATCTCCATACACCTTCACTAGAATCATTTGGCTAATAACAGCCCCGGTACTGCCAATCTCTACTGAACAAAAGGTAAAGGTAGCTGTTAACTTGAAAACTACCACTTGATGACATCACAAGGTGGAACAGAGCTTTGGAGATGTAGACAGACTAATAATAAAGGGTTACTCAAACGTGTGAATGAAATAAAACACAACTCCAGGTATGTTTTCAATGAGGTAACGACATTCTAACATGACTAAAAGCTCACAAGAGTCCATTTTGCGTAATATAGGACCTTCGATGTTTAGATAGCAATTTCTATGCCAGATGCCCTCCCTCACATAACCCCACTGCACCCACGAACACAACTTGAAATAGGATTTCTTTGATTACTAAAACTTCCACACTCTGTAATTGCATTGGCGTGTCAAGAGCAGAAATATATTTTTGGTCGATATAAAGGTCTACACATTCCTCTTCTATTGCTATTCATGAGCTGTGCATTGAGACCAAAACACTTAGATTTTCTGCACATGTAGACAGGAAAATAAGGTGTATGCCTCTTTGCTGACCCTGTTACCATGACAACCAAGTTCCAGCTTGAAAATGTTTGGGATAGGTTTTGATTAGGGCTGGGAATCACAGGGTCCCTCACGATTTGATACGATACATGAAACATGGCTCACGATACGATATTATTAAGAATTAAATACATTTTAGCAACAATATTTCTTTGTTAAACCGCTGCTGCAAAGTTAATATGAAATACATCTATTTTAATCACTAAATAAGCAACAAAATTGTCATGTGGTCACAAAAATTTGCTTAAAATAGCAAAAAATGGGGAGATATCGATACAGCAGCCCAAGATAACAATATTGTATCTCTAAATTTAGTATCACGATATATCACTTTCAATATTTTTGCACACCCCTAGTTTTGATAGGGATACAATACTGTTTGAATTCTAATTGGATTAAAAAGTGTGACTTTCTCTTATGCTTTGCCATCATTTTACACATTCTGACATTACAGTAAAGGCATTAATCTCTCTCCCCTCTCTTTGAAGTTTCTCTTTAAACCAGAAGTTAATCCACCGTACGAGAAAGAGGATACGCAAACCTCAACTTGACCTACATTGTACAGCTAATTAATTTAAATGCATAATTTTAACACACAGTGATTAACACAGTGTAGGTGGAAGCTATACAGAAAATATGTAGTCTGTTGGTATATAGTCAAAGTAAATGTACTGTTCTGATCTTAATTGCTTTTACCAGTACTACTATTTACTATTACGAATACTACACCAAACATTTATGACTATTGACAATACTACTGGTGCCTCCTCCACCGCTGGTAATACTCTATTACTATACTGTTACTCTTTTACTATACTGGCCTACTACTACTTACATACAAGGGCTTCCACAGCTGTTTTAGGCTAATGTGATAGTCATAAATACATTACTTGTACTCTTAATTTCTTAGTTTTTATAAAAAAACTAAAAAAACAAAACATAAAACATACATTTATAAAAACAGATAAGTGTCATTTGAAAAAAAAAAAAAAAAAAAAAAAAAAAAAACCTCAAAGGCTTACAATTTAATCCTTATCTAACCATGTTTTCAAAATGTTATCTTTTCATAAACACATCTACGGGTTTAACTATAGTGTTATTTAAATAGTATTATGTGTAAAAGAGATAGTATGAAAAAGAAAAGCTTGATATATGTTTTTGCAAATGAACTCCTGTTATATTGTTACGCACACTTTACCCACATTATTAATAGGGTCTAGTAACTTTCCACCTCCGGACTGTTTTAATCTTTTTTCTACCCACACAAAGCAAAACACAAAATTGTTTAACATCTTCTCACGCCCACAAGAACAACATCTCTGATGGAAAATATTTGATCCAAACATCTCGTGCTTATGTTCTGATCTTATCTCTCTTGCTATAACATATCAAACCCTATTAACATCCATCTTTGTTTTAATTAATGACACATTTAATTTGAGGAAACTGGACTATGGATCTTGGGCACTGCCGGCTATACCCGCTTTTACTGCAGATAAATAAATGTGGGGAATTTGTGGGAATCTCCCGGAATGACTTTGTGCTAGAGGGACATTCCCAAGGAGCAGATGGATTTAGCCAACCAATAAAATCTTCTCACTGCATTTTCACTGGGGCCCATACAGCCAGGCTGATTGTAAATATCCATTCTTAGAAAACCATGGCTTCTTATTGTATCTTACTAACCAGCTATATCAATCAGTTAATCAACAAACATAGACTTAAAGGGCTCAAATGTTATAATGTTGTTTCCTCATCAAAACATACTGTACTTGTTTTGTTTCATTCACACACAAATTCTGCATATTTAGGCTGTGCTCTTCACTCTCACTGTGTTTTTAATCTCCATACAGTTTTAATAGAATTGCTTGGATGATTTCAGATTTCTACTGAACAGAAGGTAAAAGTAGCTGTTAACTTGAAAACTATCACTACATGACATCACTAGGTGGAACATAGCATTTTGTGCTTTGGAGATGTGGACAGCCTAATAAACCGGGATTACAGTGTGAATGAAACAAAACACAACTCCGGGTATGTTTTTGAGGAGGTAACAGCATTATAACATGGCTTAAAGCTCACAAGAATTTAAGAATTTAATATACTGGGTAATTACTGTAGTAACATTTTGAAGAAACTGTATTTTTCATACACCTTTTACTGATACTTGACACACAATTTGATAGCAGGGTTGAATAAATAGAACATTTGTGTTGCACCACTGCTTCAAATATATTAAGTGATAGATTTTCTATGTATCATTTTAAAGTATCATTTTAAAGTATCAACATCTGTTCATTATTTGATTTTGAATGATACTTCAGATTTTCTAAATATGTTTTTACTCTTATACTTGGATCAGTACTTTTTCTTGAACTTATATTATTATGAAGTAACAGTCCTAAAATATTTGGCTATTCTACCAACCTCCAGGTAGCAGTCAGTAATTTGGTTTAGTCCTGGTTTAAGCTATGGCAATTGTTCTGCTAGGACGCGGTTAGTCCTGGTTTAGTCCTGGTTTAGTCCTGGTTTAATCATGGTTTAATCATGGTTTAGTCCTGGTTTAGGCCTGGTTTAATCATGGTTTAATCATGGTTTAGTCCTGGTTTAGTCTTCATTTAACCTAAGCCAGTTGTTCTGTTAGTCCTGGTTTAACCATGTGTTGTTAACCTACCAATGACATTTTTGCTGCATAAATTCCTTCAAATATTTAACTACTGTTGTGCACACTGTATGACGCACTGAGAATACCAGACTTTGATAAGAGTTAAATCAAAGGCTGCTCTTGAAAAAGCATAGTCTACTTATTAGGCCATTATTTTGACCAAACATTTTAATTGCACTTCAGTACATGTTGGTGCTCCCCTTCTCAAATGAAACTGCGATAAATTGTGATCGTTTTTCAAAATAAAAGCCCCAAACTGATACACATCTCTGGCACTGCTCGTGAGAACAGGGAGCTGCCTTTCAACACTTGGACTAAATGGTTTTCAGTCTTGTTTGATGTCTCTACTGTTACTGTAGGCTCATATAATTTTTTTTTACAGTTACCGTAGACAGATTTGTGTTGTCTTTAGGGTACAGAATGTTCCCGATCCTGGTTCTTCCTTGTGGCCCTGTTTTATGTACATTACTGACAAAAAACCTCCATGAACGTGAAGAAATGCCTCCTCTTGAACGTGAGCCAAATGTTTCTGTAACAGTTTTAAAATGTATATAATTTGAACAGACACACTATAATGTTCTCGTCTGTCAGACCGGTTTAAGTGTCATATACAGAGATGGAAAAATACATTGGTCTACCTTGAATGGAGTTTATATTATTTGATGGGAACATCCAAAACAACATATAATATTTCTCTGGTGCAAAATTCAGGTTTGAGTCAATCATTAATTTTATTTTATTTATTTATTTTACTTAGTTGGAACTACATCAGGTGAGCTGATTTGTGCTGTTACACATGTCTCTCACATACAAAATTACTGCCACAAGTTTTACAGTTAGTTACTCTCATCTTTTTTGCTGAAAATCAAACACCTAAACAGGACCACGATTGCTCATATTGATCACAGGCTCCTAAAAATGGTTTGTTTAGATTCTTTTTGCATTTGTTTTTGAGTTTTCAGACTTAAAACTTTTTTTTTTGGCTGTATTTGCTAATGTGTGCAACTTCTAAATATTACGCCATACATATACACTATATAGCCAAAAGTATTTGCTCACCTGTCTTGACTCGCATATGAACTTAAGTGACATCCCATTCTTAATCCATAGGGTTTAATATGATGTTGGTCCACCCTTTGCAGCTATAACAGCTTCAACTCTTCTGGGAAGGCTGTTCACAAGGTTTAGGAGTGTGTTTATGGGAATTTTTGACCACTCTTCCAGAAGTGCATTTGTGAGGTCACACACTGATGTTGGACGAGAAGGCCTGGCTCTCAGTCTCCGCTCTAATTCAACCCAAAGGTGTTCTGTCGGGTTGAGGTCAGGACTGTGTGCAGGCCAGTCAAGTTCATCCACACCAAACTCTCTCATCCATGTCTTTATGGACCTTGCTTTGTGAACTGGTGCACAGTCATGTTGAAGAGGAAGGGGCCATCTCCAAACAGTCCTCACAAAGTTTGGAGAATGGAATTGTCCAAAATCTCTTGGTATGCTGAAGCATTGAGAGTTCCTTTAACTGGAATATATAAAATATTTTATATAAAATATTTTAACAACTTCCAAACAATTACTGTACTGAAGAAAACTTCAACAAGTTCTTTTCTAATCTTGAATTTTATTAAAACATAAGCTCTGCTGACCAGTTCTCTATTTGTCAAAGTGCCAAATCAAATTCCAGTAGATTCTTGCTTTACCATCATAGACTCTAGCCTACTATATTGAGTAACAAAGCCAAAGTCAGATTACTTTAAGCACTAGTATAGGTGCACTATTTAAATTTTGATGGCCACCTGCTTGTATCTATGGAGAACATATTGTTATGCCTAGGATGTTCCACAGTATGGCATTAAACAATCTGAGGCTACAACAGAAGCACTTGTAATTGAATAAATACTAGATCGATAAGTTTGATGTCATGCTAAGCAAAGTAATAACATCTCCATGGAGACCCGCAAGAGACAGATCCACCACCACAAAAGTTAAACGCTGCACCTTTACATTACAAGATTTCATTCCTACCTTCTTGTTGATGTGGCCATAGTTCAACATCTTATAAGTTATTCATACAAATGCACTCTCTGCCCCTGTCATGCTGCCATCTCAGCTGTATAACACATCTATAATTCTGCCCCTTTCCTCTATTTCTAATGTCCAAGAACCTTATTTTTTATTAATTCCCTCAACTTTTAATTGCAACCCATTTTGTCTATTTAAAAGTGCACTCTGTAACTTCATCACAAGGTGGAACAGGGTCTTTCTGTTTGAGAGCCTAAATATGCAGGGTTTGTGTGTTAAACGTGTGAATGAAACAGGTATGTTTGTGATGTGGAAACAACATTATAACAGAGATCAGAAAATAGTGTAGTATGGGCCCTTTAATATATTCTGGTCCATCTTGGGCCCTGAAGTGAAACCCCATCTGAGGACAACGCAGACATAATAACTCTGTGTTTGGACTGTCAGAGTCATCATGGATATCAGGCGTCTGCTGCTTGGGCGAACTCAGCTGAACTTTTGTACATTTCTAATTCTGGAGCGGAGAAGATATGAGTCTCTTTAGGTAAACATCCTTGACAGCCACCTGCTTGTGATACAGACCTGTTCCTCTGTGTTCCTCTGTTAATCTACATTGACCTTTCAGTTGATTCAGTCTCTCCACACACACACACAGCCTTTGTTTGGAGTCTATAGACGCAGCCATGAAAGTAAGATTGAACAAGGAGGGGTTAAAGGTCCCATATTACGCAAAATTGATTCTTGTCAGCTTTAAGCCATGTTATAATGTTGTTACCTCATCAAAAACATACCCGGAGTCGAGTTTTGTTTCATTCACACATGGTTGAGAAACTCCAAAGCTCAAGTTAAGGCTGCCTTTTATCTTTAGTTCAGTAGAGATTGACAATTCCAGATGTGAAATTATCCAGATGATTCTAGTGAAGGTGTATGGCACTTCCTGTATTGGCACATGACATCATGAGGTGGAACAGAGTGTTTTCTGTTTGAGAAAAGAACACAGCCTAAGTATGCAGGGTTTGTGAGTTAAACGTTCATCAAATCAATTCTTAAGTGGACAAAAATAGGTTGTGTTCACTTTTTAGTTTGATGATTTTATCATTTCAGATGAAGAGCAGGAGTCTCTATACTATAACTCTATGGGAGATTCACTGTTTTGGAAAGAAATAACCAAACTTTTGTTTCACAAACATTTGTTAAGTACTGGTTCCACAAACTTGCCATATTAATCTTCTTTAAATCCTTACAAGTGACAACAATGATGTCACTGGGATTAAAGAATGGCTCCACTTTCTGAATCCACTGAATCCGTTCATGTGTTAAAAGGTTGATGATTCCCAGCTCTGACCAGTGCTACAAAATTGTGTCCTTGGGAAGACACTACTTCTTGCCAATGTGAGTGATTGGTGGTAATATAAGTTGTTAACATTGATTGCTTGCTACATTTCTGCCAGTCACCCCAGGGCAACATAGGCTATGATTCATAAACTATAAATTCAAATTGTTAATATGAAACATGAGACACAAGTTTTACTCCAGATGCCCTTACTCCGGATGCTCCACAGAGCACACTGTAGCAATGAATGCTGTTATTACTAGTTCTGCTTACTTATAAGTTTAGTATTTTCCTACCCTTTGACTGAAATGAGCTCACATAGAGTAAATTCAATACAATCTCAATGGACCAAAGTGCTGAGAGCACTTGTTCTACAGCTACAGATCTATTTCCCAGTCTAAAGCCCGGCATTCTGTGGCTTTTCAACAGCAACAACTGACTTCTGACATTTGTTATAGTTGGATCTTTGAGGCTGTGAAATGAAATAACTTCCTCTGTATTATTCTTGGCCTGGTCAGAGCGCCAAGTGTGTCTTACCTTATGAAACATTTAGAGCATCTAAGGTTCAGATCTTTTAGCTTAAAAACAGTTGGCCATTAAACTTGTCCATGATGCTGTTATTTTTGTCCAAAAAACATTTTCAAAACCTAAAATACAGCTTGATGTAGTTCTAATCTAAAGGTTTGTGGAACTCCATTAACATAAACTTATAATAAAAGAAATTCCTTTATAATCTGACCCACACATTCCATACATGCATCTCTCTAGTCCACACTACACACATTTTACCAGGGTCCTGAACCTTTTCTAGGTTTATCCTGGAGCCTCTTTTGTTCCCATGCGCTGCAGCCCGGCAGTTGGCAGCCCATCTGAGAGGAGCAGGATGCTGACAGATCGGCCTGTTTTGCACTGGCCCTGATGATTACGCTGGGGGCAGGGTGGGGCAGTCAGGGAGGGGCTGGGGAGACATAGAAAGGTGAAAGTGAAGAATGGCGGTCCTTCTGATCCTCAAACAAGCCCTCTACCCATTGCTCTGTCACTCACGACTAGACTATTTGGTTTTAATAAGGTTAATCCGTGCTACAGGTATAAGCAGCTCATCACCTCGGCTCCAGAGAGAGTGAGATCTGCTTTGAGGCACAGACAGGGGTTTCTGCGCATGATAGGAGGCAGAAAATGTGAAAGGTGACACTGGATACAGGCAGACAACAGCTGTGGTCCATGGAGGACTCTGGACTGTCTGAATATAGAGGCATTTTGCAGGTGGTACACATTTACTGGGCATTCATATATGAGAGGGGCAAACTATGTTAATGTGAAAGTATAGTGCCAGTCTTTTCATAATAAATTCTCTTTTTGGTTTAAAGGTCCTATATTACACAAAATTGATTATTGTGAGCTTTAAGCCATGTTATGATGTCTACCTCACCAAAAACATACGTGGAGTTGCGTTTTGTTTCATTCACACATGTTTAACACACAAGCCTTGCATATTTAGGCTGAGTTCTCTCAAACGTAAAACACTGATGGTGTCATGTGTCAATACAGGAAGTGCTCCACTGTGTTTCTAAACTCCACACACCTTCACTAAAATCATTTGGATGATTTTAGCTTTGGAATTGCCCATCTCTACTGAACTAAAGGTAAAAGGTAACTGTTAACTTGAAAACTACCACTACATGACATCACAAGGTGGAACAAAGCATTTTGAGCTTCAGAGAAGTACACAGACTAATAATAAAAAATAACTCAAACATGTGTGAATGGAACAAAACACAACTTCAGGTATGTTTTTGAGGTGGTAACATTATAAGATGGTTTAAAGCTCACAAGAGTCATTTTTGCGCAGTATAGGACCTTTAGTCAGTTGAAACCAAGCAACTGATATTACTAATAGTTTTTTTTTTTTAAAGTTACTTCCGAATGGTACAGTTGCCTTCTATCATTGTAGTAATCTGTCAACAGTAAACTTCATAAACAACCCAAATTGTACTTGTACTTTATGTGAGCTTCTCCAAAACAGCCTCTCATTGGCCATCTCCACTATAACTGTTATTAAGCTGACAATGTGCAGAGGAACTATCATTTCAATGGGCTAAGGAAAAAGCTTTAAGGGCTTTCCACTCGTCTATCTGATCCAGCTCAGACGAGTGATGGTTTCTATGGTTTTCATGTGGAAGGCTCTGGAGAAGAAGTTGCTGATGGACTGAAATTCAAGCATTTATTTAAACCCAAAATACCCCTGATAGCAAAACAGTCAGAATTTCCAAAGAGAAAGGATTCAAATAGTTCAGTGGCAGCAGTTGGAAACAGTGAGAAAAGGGAGAATCTACATCATAAAAGGAATAAAAACATAATATATGGAAAATCTGTGGAGAGTTATACAATCCATTTGCAAGTGCAATTTGGGTTACAGATAAAATTGCAAAACTATGAATGAGCAATGAATCTGAATTGTCTGTTTTGTTTTGTAAACTTACTTGAAACTGGCCACAAAGTACTGTACTTCCACTATGCTAAGTCAGTCATTAGTTACTACTAACATTTGATAATGACATCTGTTGAGCTATGGAACTGGTACCCTTTAATATCAAAACAGTTTATAGTAAATTTAGTATTGTGATAACACTAGTCCATAGAATAAATAGAAATAGTTATTCCAAAGGATCACTGGAACAGGAACATTGTCAAATTCTCATTTAATACATGCTATGAGGGAACACATCACAATCCTCTCTGGTTAATTATCTTGTCTTATCTTATAATTTTATCTTATCTTGTAATTACTTGCTTAAGCAGCATTGACATATTCCTGGTTGTGTGCGTATGTCTTATCTAACTCTCAAGGACATTGCAGCTTAGCTTTGGAATCCATTAAAAAGCCTGTCATTTTGGTATCCCTGAAATCATAACTCAGTCGACAACCTTTCTAAATGTATGTGTTTCCAAATTCACCATGAAGTATGCAGTACTTTGTGTGGCTTTGACATACTATAATTCTGACAAGTCGTACAAACACTGGGTTGGTATGCTATTTGGGAGGGGGCGCTAAAATGACAAGAATCCCAACTGTCGGGAGCTTTGAAATTAGAAAATGAAAAGGAGTCAAGAGGGAACATTCCTAAGCAGTGCCCTGGTCAACTGATCTCCTATAAGGTCAAAGTTCAACTAATGAAATTTACCAGCGGCCTCTCTGGTTTTAAAAGAGAAACAGCTTGCGGTTTACAGCGATGAAACTTACAGGCTGACGATTTTACTGGGAATATTTTTAGCTACACTTCAGTTTTATACGTATAGCATGACTTAGGATAATGAAAGCTATGCAGTCTTATGGTAAGCAGGAGAACGGGGTTGTAATTCAAGTAGTCAATGTAGAAGTGCCTTTGATGTGTGAAATATATGTTCAGTCTCCCCAGTATAGCCCAGTAGGAGCAGCTAAGAGGCCAGAAGGAACAATGCCACGGCAATGGCTTAAATCGCTAGAGCAGATTTACAGCTCCTCCTGCACAGCACCTGCTCACTTTGTTTCTCAGGATTTAGATTGAAAACATTTAAGGACTGAGAATTCAAAGTGTGCGCTGGGCAGTACCTCCTGGAGATACCCGCTTGTTTGAAGAAAATCTCCTCTTGAGCTTAGATGAAGATATCAAGTGGGGCTATTTTTATGCAAGGCTATGCTGTGTGAAGGGGCAAAACACTGGAAATTTGGTCAAAGATTCTGTCAGTTATATATTTTTCCTGAAGAACAAACAGAATGCAAAATAATAAATGATGACTAACACTATGACTGAAAGTACAAATATTTAAAAATCAATATAAGGAGGACAAAAGAGACCCAAACTACAAAACTATATATATAATATTATGTTGTATTAATTAGGGACGGGATCATAGACTGTAAAGAAGCGGACTAAGTGAGTGTGACGTCATCCATTGAGCCTCAGTCAAATGAAGCTCACAAGGCTAGCAGTTATAGTGAATTTGGAGCAGAGTTCCAGATTAGGAATAGAAATTTATTTACGGACAAAACTGCAAAATAAAAACACCAGGATCATGTAGAGTGGGTTAATACGAGCAAAACCAAAACCAAACCAAAGTGACAAGGCAGTTACAGTTCAATTCTGTTTTCAATTTTGGCCTCACAATCTGATTTCACTTATTTCATATTTTTTCCCATCCTAGTACTGCTTTTGGAACTATAAGAGATGTGACTCACCAGTATGTAACCTTTTTTTTTGTCCAGTTTTGTCTTGCGATCTATACTACTACTAGACAAAGACTGAAAAGCATTACTTAAAGGCTCATATTACAGTATTTCCTGATCATAATGTTGTTTTCTCATCACAAATGTACCTGGATTTGTGTTTTGTTTGATTCACATATGTTTAACACACAAATCCTGCATATTTAGGCTGAGTTTTTGTCTCAAACAGAAAACACTCTGTTCCACCTTGTGATGTCATGTGGCATGTCCTCCACTGTGTTTTTAAATTCCATACATCTTCACTACATTACAGTCATTTGGATCAGCCCTGGAATTGCCAGTCTCTACTGAACAAAAGGTAAAAGGTAGCTGTTAACTCAAAAACTGTCGCTTCATGACATCACAAGGTGAAACAGGGAATTTTGAACTTTGAAGATGTAGATAGACTAATGAAGGATTACTCAAAGATGTGTAAATGAAACAAAACACAACTCCAGGTATGTTCTTGAGGTGACAAAAGCATTATATCATGGCTTAAATCTCATAAGAGTCAATTGTGTGTAATATAAGACCTTTAACTAAAAAAAAAAAAAAGACCACTGGTTCAAATATGGCTTTATAGCAACAAAAATCACTTCCTCTGCCATGAATGCGTACAGTTATGCAACATCCTCCACATCCGTACAATACAATAATAGCTAACTGAACATGAGGACATTCCTAGTGCGAGTTGCTGCGTTCCCAAAAGCCACATTCCTAAGTGCAGTTGGGAGAGTGAGAGGGCAGAGAGAGGCCCAGGCTGGTGCCGAGAGGAGTTCCCAGGAAGCCAGAGAGCGTGTTTTTGGAGCTGGACAAGTGCAGAACTGGGGGCCCCTTTTGTCACCCTCTGGGGCCACATGCGCTTGGCTCTGTACCCCCTCACATCAGCTCATTCTTCAGTGACAGGACAGGCAAGCATCAATGAGTCATGGAAGGAGCATTAGCCAACTTCTCTCCACACAATTCCCCTCCATTTGTTCATCCATTCTGCTTATTCTTCCCTTGTAAGGAATCTTGCACACTGTGGAACTAGCCACTGGACAGTTGCCCCCTCCTGTATAATACGCAGACCCCCCTCTCCTCCTGAGCCCCATTTTCCTGGCAGGATTCTGGGGCTGTCACTGGTGAATACAGGTCGGCTGAGCTGCTCTTGACCCGAGGCAGACCACAGCTCCTCAGTGGGTCTGTTTCTATCCAGCGATGGAGCGAGACTAATGAAGCTAAGAGAACCTTGTAACACACACTGAAAGCTGCTATCTCATGGTACAAAAAAGTATACTAAAACGTATAGAACGACTTGTTCCAATATTATGCAAAATTAACTCCTGTAAGCGTTTTAGCCATGTTAGAATGTTGTTATTCTGTGTGGGGTTTTTTTGTTTCATTCACACGTTTCAGTAATCCTTTACTATTAGTCCGTCTACATCTCTGAATTTCAAAATGCTCTGTTCTATCTTGCGATGTCAAGAAATGGTACTTTTCAAGTTAACAGCTAACTTTTTGCCTTTTGTTGAGTAGAGGTGGGCAATCCCAGGGCTGAAATCATCCAACTGATGTGAAGGTGAAGGTGTATGGAGTTTAAAAACACTGTGATTCCTGTATTACCACATGACATCACAAGATGGAACAGAGCATTTTTCATTTGAGAGAAGAACTCAGCCTAAATACAGGGTTTGTGTTAAACATGTCTGATTGGAGCAAAACACAGCTCTAGGTATGAAACAACATTATAACATAGATCAGAAAATAGTGTAATATGGGCCCTGTAGGTCATCTGCAATTGTGCAGAAATATAAATTGTAAATATTCATATTTATATAACTCTATTTGGCACATTCAAATTCAAGGTGGGTGCGAGAATGCCCAATTTATTTTTATCCAAAATATTATATCAAATAAAATGATTCAAATATGGATTGCTTGTGCCACAGTACTCTTAATATAAATCTGTGGAAAACACTGAGTTATGAGTGTTGTATTTGTGTGAGTCCTAAGCCCTGATAAATGGACAGCGTTTCAAAACAACTGTCATGTCTATTCTTAAAAAGCAAAGAAAAGTCAAACATGCCCTTTCACAAATCATAAAGGTTAACCTCAAACTATTTATTGTTCTAAACTTAAATTGGGCACAAAACCTCAGAGGGTTATTTGCAGCCATGTCTTACCTGATTATATGTACACTACTAAGCAACCCCCACACTCTGCCCCACTCACCGAGGCCTGAGTGGAAACCACTTATTACAGTGAGGAGGGTGGACAGTGTGTTTTAGACCAAATCTGGCTGTGGCTGCTACAAAAATGACATGAGTGTTAACAGCACACCTGGCTTACATACGCTATAACACGTCTGTTTACAAGAAAAAGGGGCTTGAGCAATAGCCCCTGAGTTTCAGAAACAAAAATATTTAGCTGTAATTTTGACACAGCTTGAATAACATTTACATTTAAAAAGATTTCTTTTCTTTTTTTTACGTATAAAGCTCAGGATTGTGTCACAAATGAACCCAAGGATGATTTTAAGATGCTAAATACAGAACTTAAAGTTCTTTCAAAAGTACTCTTCTGTTGCAATAGAGGTGCATTTACTAATAGGTACAGGGCTGTTCCACTGCTCTTTTAAATGCTGCTTAAGCTAATGCATTTCAAGGTTTTACACTGTTTACAAAAATGGTGGATTTAGTCAATAACGGTTGCTCCATTGTTCTTTTTTATATCCATTCAAAAACTGACTTAATGTAAACTGTGACTTCAAAATAGCCTTAAAAAGATGTATCACTGAAATGCTAAGTCACTGAATACACCATGTGGATCTGTAAGCAACAGCAGAGAAATATCATGAAAATAAAGATCCATAAAAGGACTTCCTGCCAAGGTCAGGTCCTTGAGTGTGTCCTGTGGGAGGAGCAGAGAAGAGGGCACTAATGGATGCCACTGCCGGGTAATTGGATCTGAGGCCCGTGGATCCATTGGTGGCCCCCCAAGTCCCAACCAAATATTAAATGGACAAACAGTGGGAGTTTCCCTAATAAAACATGTTTATTAAAAGTGTTAAAAATAGTGGTAGTTGTATTTACAAATCATATTACAATGTTGTTGTATAAATATGACATTTATACACATGTATAAATACGTGTGAGAAGAGTGAGTTACTCTTTGTCAGGCTCTGTGAGCAGGCCCATGCTCTTTAGGATGCTCTTCTCCATGTCCAGAGAGGCAGCATACACCTTCATGGCCTCCTCCTCACTCTCCTCCAGGACTTTAACTGACTTCTCAGGCTCCTTCAAACAACAAAATGTACATAAAAATATATTATTACTAATATTATATTGTGTAAGTGTCATATATAGCCCGAAACAATACATATATTTATAAATACACATTCAACTGCATATTTATATACCAATTAAAACATTTACATTTAAAAATAATTCAAATGGAAAGTAGAACACAACTGAATGGGAAAATTGGAGACCAGAGAACTACCATTATTGGAACTTTCCATGACTGAGATCATATTACATTGTGTGTGAATAAAACATGATGAGAATTAGACAGTCTGTGCAGTGAACACTCATCTATTTTAAACTTTTAACTCAATATAATGTAATATATTTTATTACAGAGGCACCTGCTGTAAGAGCATACTGTCAATCAAAGCTTTGTAAAGAGAAATTGCAAGGTAAAACTGTCAAGCACTTTTCTTCATTTTATTCCCCAGGAGTTTCAAAATGAAATCGTTTGACTTTCTGAAATAACTCATCTTACCGTCTTCTTCTTGGGTTCGTCCCCTCCCATGTGGTGTGTCCATGTCTCTTCCTTTTTCATCAGATCCGTTATCCTGTTTTGTTCTAACTCAAAGTATTTCCGCATACTCACACTCTATCAACACAGAACAGCTAAAGTGAGGCATTACAGTAATCTTTCATTGGCCTCTGTAGAATTCAAACTATGTTATCTCTACTACAGTGTGTTACCTCGTTCTTTATTGGTACATAGAAAGCCCTTGGGATTTCAAACACACGAATCATTCCCAGGTCGTCACACACTGCCAGAAAGTGCTGTTTGGCTGCAGAGAAAAAAAAAATAAATCCAAAATAAAATAGTTAAACAGTGTGAGTATGGCAAAGAATTGATGAACAATATGTCCTTCATGTAGTTTGGAGGTACTCAAGCAATTATCAGATAGTTCAAAGCATACACTTATAAAATTATAGAAGTCTTAAAGCTAGAGCATTTACCCTAAAACAAAAACATTCAATGAGAGGCAGACACTTTTTCAACAAAACAGCAACTCTAAAACAAAATAAGATGATTATTTTAGAAAGTTAAACAAAAACTAGAATTTCACTTGCACAATTTATATAATTTAAAGGTCCTATACTACACAAAATTGTGTCTTGTGAGCTTTAAGCCATGTAATAATGCCATTATCTCCTCAAAAACATACCCAGAGTTGTGTTTGTATGTTTTTGATGAGGAAACAACATTATAACAGATCAGAAAATAGCGTAATATGGGCCTTTTAATTCATATAAGTGAATGAATGCTATTGTAACCTGTACAATACCAATGTCCACTCACATCCATCAGCGTTCACTCATACAGAAAATTCTTACTGGCGATTATGTTACTGGCATGACTTATTTCCTTAAAGAGGTTAATGGCTTACATGATGCGTTCCAGGGTTTGATGCAGCTGATCTTGGCATTGATGACATGAGCCAGGACCTGAGTGGGCTCACTGGTCTGCTCCAGCAGGTTCCACAGCTCGATGCTGCCATCATCTCTCCCCACGAAGAAGACAGCTGGTCGGGACAGAGACCAGCACCCCACTGTGTAAAGCTGCTCTGAACAGGCTGACTGGAAGATAGGCATATCCTGGAGATAAAATAATAATAATGATTTTAAAAAATTGGCCCAAATGATTACAAAGGTTGTAATAATTAATGTAATAGAATGTCTTGCAAACAACACAATTGCATTTATGTGTATGGAAAAAGGCTATAGTGTAGACCGCATTATGACATTCATGTTATCATGTTATTTATATTATCCTGAATATGTTTAGCATTTCATATAACAGTGGTCTCTTAAATATTAGTGCAGCTGGGCATGTTTAAAACTTGCACGGTGGACGGAATCCTGATTTGAAAACAAAAAAGTGAATCTAATTGCCAAAGACATTGCAAATATGGTTACAAAATATATACTAGTATATATTTTTTGTTGTACTGTCCTAAGCATAATCTACACTACCAGTCAAAAGTCTGGACTCACCCTCTCATTCAGTGTTTACTACTTTGTACATTTGATATACAAACAGAAGACATCAAATATATCAAGTAAGATTTATGGAATTATGTAGCAGAGAAAAATAAGTATAAAAAAATAACTCCTACTAAATATATTTTTAAAAATCCATAGTCAAATCCATAAATTAGCCACGCTTTGCTTTGTTGAAAAATATTGGAGTTATTTAAAATATAGTCCTTGTTATGAAACATGTCCAATGGCACGTGCGCCTACCATGACTCCCTCCTTCCAGATGGCAAAGTTCCAGCCCCCTATCGTCAAAATAATATCCCTGAAGAATGGCGAGCGTTGTACGGTGTTTACCAACCAGTGATGAATGCTCAGGCAGTGAAGAGGCTTACCACCTGGGACGAGAAGAGACATCAGCTCAACACTGATACACATCCTATAATTTAACAGCAATTAAGTGATAAAAATGACTGAATAATTAACGTGCTTGCTTGTATTTTTCATCCAATGTTTTTGGTTACAGGTGTTCACAACATTACAACCCAGGAAATAGTGGAAGTCTTGCAACTGGTATCAAGGTCACGAATTGTAGTAATTATTTTCTTTATATTTTGAATTCAGTAGACAGTGGTGGAAGAAGTACTGTTTTGTTACTTAAGTAAAAGTACAGATACAGAGGCAAAAAGTAAAAGTATGACATGAAAAAAATCAACTTAAGTATTAAAATACCCATTTAAAAATGTACTTTTAGAGTAAAAAGTAAAAGTATTTCTCACAGATGTGTTTTAACAAGTGTTAATTTGTTAAATGTTAAGTTTAAATGTTGTGATATTAATAAAATATTAGTATTTATTTTTGTTTGCTCAAAGCCGAAGCTTGAACTCAAAACCTTGAGTCAGGATGTTACCACAAACATTGTAAAAAATAATCCTTAAAATCATATGAAAAGTACTATTTACTTTTCAGTACTGTTAAAAAATGTAGTGGAGTAGAAAGTACAGACACCTGCTCTCAAATACAGTGAAGTAAAAAGTAAAATTTGTAAATGTACTGTGTGTACTGTACTGTAAAATTTACTTAAGTACAGTACAGATACCTCAAAATTTTACTTAAGTACAGTAGTTTACTACATGTACTTCATTACTTTCCACCACTGTTAGTAGAATAGCAGATTTGGTTGAGGTAATTCTAGCTATAAGGTCAGCATGGTGCCTCACAGCAAGAGTGCATTTGTGGTTCATTTATATCACTCCAACTTGTTATTTTGACAGTACTATCATGAATAATAGATTTAAAGACTGATTTGGACTGACTTTGAAGAAGTTTGGTACAAACTACAAGGTTATGTGTCTTTCTTGTTTTTACTGAACAAAGTAACTTACTCTGTGGTCGACCTGAGTCATCCTTTTCCATTTTCCAGTCAGTATAAACTATTTCTCCATCCTAGCAATGAGCAAAACAAAATAGAACAAATGTTTATTAATTGGGCAATATATTCTGTGGTATTATCATATGAAAGCCACAAAGTTCACCTCTGTTCCAATGTAAAGCTTAGTGTTGACATCTTTAAGTGCAGTGAGTGTTTTAGCTGAAGGTATTCTGAGTTCACTGTAGTCTGGAATGACCTTTGAACTCTCATCTCCATCTTCATCTGCGACCGAAGAGCAAAAACTTTTTGATCTTTGTTATTATAATATATTGTGATGTGTGAGCTACTGTGTCCAAGTAATTTCCCTTGTGAATCAATGAAGTTTGTCTAAGTCTAAATAATGTAGGATTTTACCAGTATTTTGTATTTTAGATGTACAGTTTAAAGGTTTCATTGAAAAATAATGGTAACACAAATTTATAAATGAAGTATTCTTATGATACATCATATTGTTGGATAAATTTGCCAGTAGATACATTGCAGTTAAAAGAGTTGTTCCATGACTTGTTTGTATTCATTTGTCTAATTGTAACTCTACTGATCTTACTGCCTGCTTGACAAAAAAAAACAAACCAAAAAACTGGACTTATTCCTCAACTTTTCCTTTATGTACCAGATTTTTAATATAGAAAGAAAAATGCTGAGAGATGTGGGTGGACAAAGAGGTAGACATTAGATCAAATTATCAATAATATAAAGAATAATATAAAGAATCAAACAAACTTGTGTTGTAATCTTTAAAAAAGGTATAAACTGGCATTACTGCATTTTTTTGTGTAATTTTGCGCTTTTTCACATGTTTGAAACTTAAACCTCAACTAATTCATAAGGCATGTTCTCTTTTGGATTGCCAATATGTCATAATATTTGTATTCTTTGCGAAGAATACAAATAAAGACTTTGAATATTAATAAGTGTGAGGACTGAGGAGAAGGAGCCTTTCCCACACAAAAGGCTGCGCCGTCTCACTGAGATTCTGATAGGGACAGTGCAGCTCTATCTGTCCACAGCCTCTTATCAGCAGGCCGCTCCCATTCAAGTTTGTGTCCCTGTTAAATTAAGTCGGAAAGGGCAGCTCACACATCCTTCCAACTTTTCTTGTTAAGATGGATGTAAAGATAGCCCACCAAATGGATAACATGGCTCCTTATATGGATTCACTTTCAGCAACTGTCAATGATTGGAACAGATGACCAAAAGTACCCAGTTTATCCCATGTATTTAAGCAAAATGTCTGCCCCAGTACAGATATATTGTATAAGCAGTTCTTGAGGTCAGAATAAGTCAGCTGTGTGCCGTCTTCTGCATCTAATTAACAAAACATTTGATTGTCCGATAATCAGGAAGTGCACTTTAGCATGCTAATTGTTGTAAGCTGTATTCTCAACTGATTACAGTGAATAATAAGGTAAGTAAAGAATAACTTTAGACCACTGCAAACTATTTAAAATGAACTAGTTCTGTTGTTCACGCTTTTAAGACTAGGTACAGCACCTTTAACAAGAAAGATTATTAGAATAAATTACCTTCAAATTGCAAGTTTAGAGAGTGTCTACAAGCCTGAGGTCGGCAATAATAAAAATACACATATTTTCTTTCACTAGGGCGATAAAGAGTAATAAAACAATATAAAAATACAACAGCACTAAAAAATGACCACATAAAAAAAAGCGTAGTAATTTCCTCAGTCATCAGGACCCACCAATTACACAGCCGAACCATATTAAATTGCATGGAGACTTCATTAAACCATAATAACAGTGTGCCTATGGGCTAGTGAAAAAAACAAGCAGTGGATTTATTGCCTTAGTTAGCGAGCGTATTAATTCTACAACCCCCAGTGGCCGAAGCTATGTTTACAGAGAGCGCCCTTTCACTGCACAAAGACAGGTTTCTTCTTGACCAGTCAGGACACACGCCGTCATCTTCTGAAGCACAGGGAGAAGGAGCAGCATATTGCAAAGAGCTGACAGTCAGTAAGGCTAATGCGCCGCCACTATGAGGGCCTTGTTTTGGACGTATCACTTAATATAGGCCTATGAAACTGGAGGAGAGATCAAGAAGACACAGGAGAGAGAGTATGTGGGTATGGTATAAAGAGATTGAGTGTAAGGCCTAATGAAATTAAATGAGCAGTCCACCCGAATAACCACTGCTTAATCTGGACAAACAAAAATAAATAAATAGTGATAATAAAAAAGAAATAAATCGTATCACTATTATGTGTAAACACTGGCAGGATTAGCAATACAAGAATTAGACTACCCATTAAAACAAAAACTGACAAAACAAAACATTAAACATGATAGGTAGTTTTAATCCCTGTTTAAGTTTAGACTTGAAAAAATGCAAGATACAAGTTTAATGCCATACTGTGGAACATTTCATGCAAAGCTGTAACATTAACGGTGGTGGATCTGCACGAGTTTTTGTAATATCTACATTGTTGGTATTATGCAATCCAAATATGTGGTCATGATTTAAATATTGTAATATAGTGACCACTATTACATGTTGCTTTATGCTTACTATAATGAAATGTAAATAATAGTTTCCTCATTGAGTCTCTGAGGCATGGAGGATCTGAGCGCACGATAACTGTGGCTACCTTCAGGTCAGAACTCCTCACCTGCGTTCTTCCCTTTCTTACTGGTACAGGTGTAGTCTTCAAAGCTCAACTTCAAAGGTGTGTATCCTCCAGTGGCTTCGATCTTTGGCACAGACACCTGACACATGACAGAGCAGAGGAAGAGCCACTATCAAATCTAAAGGCCAGGCAGCTTTTATTAAAAATCTAATTAAGTAACAAGCATCTTTGTGTTGTGGTTTGATATCATAGGCTGTAATCAGGAGGAATTACCCGGAACAGTGGAGTCCATGTCCGGTCCAGGTGTTTGAATGTTTCAGGGGCACTGTAGGGAGACGTCTGATCCACTTTCTGCTTTTTGTCCGTCACAGATTGAGTTAGCAAGGTTGCTACCCTGATGTCCCAGAATAACACGGAACTGGACAGGTAGAATATAAAGAACAATATTAACAATGATAAGCATTTTAACACAATATATATATTAAAGTGTTTGTAAACAGGGTACCTGTCAGGGGAGCAAGTGACAATCTGAACTGTTATGTTATACTTGTTCTCCATGGGAACTCCTGCTTTGGTCACCTAATCAAAGAGAGAGAGAGAGAGAGAGAGGGGCACGGAGCAAATAACCTTCTATCAGGCTTAGCAGTACTTAAAATAGTGGAATTTGTTTATGTTATAATAAAGAGTAGTATTGTCCTGGGAGAACTTTGATAATGGGCTGAATCTTCTAATTCAAATTCAAATTCTGAAAATCAGCATGGCAAGTATCCAAATCAATTCTCTCAAAAAAATTGACATTGACATTATCAAAAGTATGTGGACCTGATGAAAGAATAGATGAAGTGTGCTTTGTTCTGTCAATCAATATAAATAAAGTAAAATCATTAAGTAAAGTATCAGCTGTATTACACTGGCTCAGGTCACATGTGCAGCAGCTCCTTCCTGCAGTCCCTCAGCTCATATCTACCTCAAATGTTGTTGGCAGCCACTGGACATCAGTAACTGGGGCTTTGTGTCTGTTCTCTAAGGCGGACACAGCACTGTGCCGCACGATAGGCGTCTTATTCTCTTTGCGGTCGTCCAGGTCCTAGAGGGAAACACACACAGGGTACAGGGAGTGAATGGAGGTGAATTTTACCATTGAGTTTGGTGCTTCGAGAAAACCTGACATGCTTTTAAAATGTGTCATTACAATCAAAAGTGCAATATAAAGCCTCTGTAGACATCATTATCATGTTTCATAAATGTGAGAATTACGCTTCTGCATCATTCATTCAACTGAATTAGGCCAATTTGCATAAAAAGTTGCATCTGCTTCAAATGTTCTGCTGCAAATTTGTCCTTCTATGAAGTCTCTGGTTGTACAAAACAACCCATTTGGCAAATGTAAGTAATACAATACATAATTTATGTAAAATAAAATGATTAAACCTTTAATAATTCAACCATTGCTTTAATATTATGACCCACTGTACTCATGTGAACACAGCCCAAATCTGAAGAGATAGATTATGATTGCTTGCTTCACTGATAAGCTTGCAACAGGTGCTTGGCGAGCAGGGCTTTCTCAGCTCGATGCATCAATGTTAAAAGCTTTTAGCCGATAGCATTGGCTGATGTTTACAGTGCAAACACAAAACTGAACTGATTTCCATGTGTGCTATGGAGGGTTTGTGTAACAGCTGGACCGTGTGAGCCCATGCTGTTGACTCTGGAGAATGAAGCGCAAACAAGGACAAAGAGAACAGAGGGAGGTCCGAGGGGTGGGAGAGGAAGAGGCAATAGAGGAGGAAGTATAGAGCAGAGTGGGAGCGGGACAGCTGCTCCACTGTAGAGCCCATAAAACACACAAAGCAAATGAGGGCTGCATGATAGGGGCATATGTGCCCATTTCAATTAGTCAGCCCAGTGGAGGATGTCACGGAGGGTCAGGCTTTATAAGGGGTAATATAACACTAAAGACTGGTGCTCTGGAGATAGGCACTAAAAAGTTTTTAATATTTTGGTTTTAGAACAATGTGTATTTGTACTTGGCCTTGTTGTGAGGTTGTAAATAACATCTACAAAATCAGTTCTGCACACACATTAAGAAATGGTATTCACATGGTAAGTTGGGATCATGTTGGACAATTTTCTTTGGGTTAGGAGGTACATTTGTAATATTCAAATGAAATATTCAATTTAGATTTTTTATTTTTTTATTTTTTTGGCTGTAGCTTTCCTGACACACAGTGCTCTGATGTATAATGTTAGTAATTAGTGAAATAAATTCTGGTGCACACTTAACTTTCCCCTTGGTTTGAGAGGATGGGCAGTAAAACCAAAATAGATGGTAATGTGTAATGTGTTATTCTTTAATGAAAACCATATTTTTAAGCTTGAACTGACAAGTGTCTTTGTTATTATTGCTGTAATGTGTTGCCTTTAGCCAGTTCCACTATTAGGCCTCAACATCTTGCTTTCATATTCACAGTACATTATAAGACCATTTATGGGTGTACATTTGACATTTTATTACAGGTTGTGAATGGTTAAAAAGCAGCATTAGGGTCTCATATTCATATTTAATGACAGAGTAGGCATGCAAAAGAATCCAGTGAACATATGATCATCTCTAAATATGCCTGTGTTTTTTGAATGAACCACAGTGACATCATCAGCTGCCCCCAAAGGACTTCAGGAGTAACTGAGAACACATGTACAGTTCAAAATGATACAAAATACTAGACTTTTGTGCTTGGATACTTTTACTTACAAAAGCTTTAGTGTTGACAGACTCCTTTCTCCCACCAGGCTGTATTCCTTGTAAATGAGTGACGTATGCGGAGATGTCCCATAAAACTACCTGAAAGGAAAGTGCATAGTTCAGACACATACCGGATGCACCATGACATAACAGTGTAACATAATAGCGGTTGTAAACTATGACTGCAATGTACATACAAGGGAAAAGCAACAGTTCAGTCATTAGAATCATTACCTGGCCATTCACGCAGCCACCCACAATAATGTTAGGATCAGATGGGGAAAATTCAAATACTAAAATGTCATCAGGGCATTCTAGTAACAACTGTAAAACGAAATACAAAACAAAAAGTGACAACAATTAAAAAACAGATGATTTATTAAAAATTCAAACGTCATAAAAAACAATATCACAACTCCTACTACTGTTTCATCAAAGGTGCACTGTGTAACGTCAGCAGAGATGTCATTGCCCTGCCTGGAATGTTCCACAATGTGACATTAAACACCTCTACCTTATATTTATGACATTACAGGTGGTTTTATAGCTCAAAAATACATAGAAAAACAGGCATTCTGACTGTGAGCGGTGTTGCCTCTCCAAGATCTGACCTGTAACTTGGTCTGGTTTGGTCCTGATGAAGATATAAAGGTTTAATACCATACTGTGAAACATTCTAGACAAAGCAATAACATCTCCAAGTAGAAAAGTGTTTGACGGACAGTGCACCTTTAACATTAGCTGTAGCTTATAAAGTATATGATATGATATATGACAGTAACTGATTAGATGTTATAAAGTTTTATCCACAATTACTGAAACATTTTACATAATCTAAAAATTCTTTATGTTTACATTGGTTCATTTTGTTCATCTGACAATTATCGAAAAATAAAGCAGATTGAGCTTTGTACTGGGTTGCCAGATCCTACTACTAAAACCAGTTTCTAATATACTTAAAAAGTCTCTCTGTAATATGATATGTCGACCATACATTATAGCTAACGTCATCCCAGGTCACCATTTTGACACCAGTATTTTGCAGCTGTTAGCTGTAAGAATTATTGTATTGCTACTAAAATTTCACTAGCGTGCTCTGGATAGTATTTTATTTTGTTAGACGACTCCAGCACACAGCAGTGAAACCAAAGCATGACTAATAAGCCCTACGTCATTCAGAACTCACGTTACCTCTGGGAGATTTAGAAGATCAGTTTTATTGATTAAGTGTCTGGGTTAAATCAATCCAATGTCTCAAATTCTTCAGCAAATAGTGCTATCAAATGACAATGCACAATTCTCAGTAAAGATGGATGATAATTAGCTAGTAATTATTGTGTGGTAAGTGTGCTGCTATATTGTATAGTTCCAGCACACTTTAATCTTTATATTGCATTCTACCAAAGGTACATAAAAAGTTACTTCAATCTGATTTGATGTTTTAATAACAAAATTGTTAGATGCAGATCGTGATATGACATGTCCATTATTATTACAATTACTATTACTGGCTTTTGACAAACTTTACAAGGTAGGAACATTAAAAGTCCTATATAACACAAAACTGACCATATTATAATGCTGTTACCTTATCAAAAACAAACCTGAAGTTGTGTTTTGTTTCATTCACACATGTTTGAGTAACCCTTCATTATTAGTCTGTCTACATATCTAAAGTGCAAAATGCTCTGTATCCACCTTGTGATGTCATGAAGCGATAGTTTTCAAGTTGACAGCTCCTTTTACCTTTAGTTCAGTAGAGATGGGCAATTCCAGGGCTAAAATCATCTAAATGATTCTAGTGAAGATGTATGGAGTTTAAAAACACCGTGGTGCACGTCCTGTATTACCATATGAAATCACAAGGTGGAAAAGAGTGTTTTTTGTTTAAGAGAAGAACTCAGCCTAAATATGCAGGGTTTGTGTGATAAACGTGTAAATACAACAAAACACAAGGTATGTCTGTGATGAGGAAACAACATTATAACATAGATCAGAAAATAGCGTAATATGGGTCCTTTAAACTGTATCTGAATCATCTTCATACCTGAGGTGTACAGGGATCGGCAAAGCTGTAGAAAAGGATGAAGGAGGGTGTCACTGATTTTCGGGACTCCCTCTCTGCACTTTCTATTGTAGAGACAGCTAGAACACCTAAACAAAATACAAAAAAGAGTATATCAGCAAAAATCTAAGCAACTATGAGACAGTTTGTTGTTTACCATAGATAGTTGGGTGCCAGTTTATGCAGCTAATCTTTTTATCTTTAATGTGCTTCTGGTCGGTAAAGGTTTGATAAAGCATTAATCCTTCTGTAGCCTTCACGGACCAGTCACCCTCATCGTGGTCCGTGCCCTGGGCTTTCCAATCATCACAGAACACATTCATAATAGTTTCCTGCTGAAGTGCATGCATAACCCTGAAAGAACATAAGAATTTTACTAGCACACACACATTAATAATTCTTTAAAGCTATTAAAATATAAATATTTATGCCATCCTACCTCGGAGTGACTAAATCCAAGAAGTTCTTCATACTTTTCGACTGGAGGAGCTGTTTGTTTTCCCCACACTGTAAATGTTCAGGCTCATACTGTATGCACATGTTTTTCTGATGCTTCCTACAGAAATAAATACGAGGGTTTGTTATGAATAAATATTGACCTATAGGCACACATTTTAGAACATTACAAATCCACAAATACATTAAATATATGAATAAGGATCTGTATCTATGTCTTTCTTGTAGTGTTTTTATATATATACGGGGATGTTGTGTTGCTTTGAATGGTTGAATGGTTCACACTAAGGCATTAAACATTGCATTTGTTATTTAATTACAGGCACCTTGAAAACTTGCATTCTTACTGTGAGTTGATGCCTCCACACAGACTTGTAACTTGCCCTGGTGGCTGTCTACATGGAAACTTAGGAAATTTCAGGCACAACAAAGCATTTCCAACGACTGAGCACTATTCAGATTGATTGTTGCATTGATGTAACCTCTAACACTATAGTTTATCAATCATGTGTCCTGTAGTGTTCTAGCAAGCTACTACGCAAACAACAGCTCATACATATTTGAACATTATAATAACACAAGTTAAATTCTCTTTTATAGTCATGTGTTGTTATAGTTAGCCCCAGGAGACAAATTAGCGGTATTTAGGTAGTACATTCTGATCTGGCAGCTTACCACAGTGTCTGAGTGCTGCTGCTGTGAAGCTGGGGCACTGCCTGTATCCCTGTGTCCCTCTGCAGCTGTTTAATGCTGAATCTGCTGTCCTGATACGAAGCACACTCCAGATAGCCATCTTTAACATCTGCAGCGTTGCGGTTAGAGAAGCGTACGGCTGCGCCAAACTTACATCGCACTCGGGAGAACTTCAAACAAATCTAGCAACAAAAACAGAGGAGATGTGAATAGACAGAGGCCTTTTTCTGTGATTTAAAGGTGTACTATGTAACTTTTCTGGTGAGGGTGCCATCATATGCTTGCCTAATGGAGATGTTACAACTTTCCCTGAATTTTCCACAGTATTGAACTTAGTTTTCATGAGGACAAGTCACAGGTCAGATCTGTGGAGAGGCAACCCCGTTCACAGTAAGAATGCATATTTTTCTAGGTATTTTTAAGCAATAAAGAGACATGTAACTGAATAAATGCAAGATACATTTAAGGACATACCAGACAAAGCGATAACATCTCCATGGAGACAAGCAGTTAGTGGACCCTCAACCAGAAAAAGTTACATAATGCACCTTTAATAATACATGTAAATAGAGGTATGAGTAGTACACTGCAGTACCTTTTCTCTTCTTTCTCTGACAGATTCTTCTTCTATCTCTAACTCACTGCCAAGAGAGACCCAGGGTTTAGGTTCTGGGGTTTTACATATTTCAATAACAGACTCCGCTGGTGTAGGAGGTTTTGGAGGCTGTAGAGAACAAAAATGGATGATTCATTTCACATGGTTTATCTTTTTCGGGACAGGGTTTGTTTAAAACATGAATGAAAATAAACTTGTACAAAATAAACAAAACGCCACAACAAAACAAAAACTGACATTGAGTAATTTGTCCTTGGCTTCTGGTGTGAGAACCAGATAGAAGTTCTGACCGTAGATGAAGTCTCTGTCATACACCAGCAACAGTTCATCTTCTGGGTAGTCCTGACAATAGAGATAAAAGTTTGTGTTGAATCTGCCAGTAGCTTTTGGGCTTATTCCAAAAAGTACTTCCTTCCAGTGGACAGTGATTTGCTTATTGTTTTGTAATGTGTTTTGCATCCCTTTCTGGTACATCCTGTTTACCACTTTAACAAAATTAATTCATTCACTTTTGAAAAAACTTTTATTTAATCTAAGTCATTGCATCTGAATTGATATTAAGGAAAAGACCTCATATTTGATACTCAAGAACACTATTTTTATACAACATTTATTCAAGACAAAATATTGGTAGTTTATTTAATATTATCACATGGTCTTATTCTGGTTCTGATATAGATCACGATCATACAAAACTATAACAAAAAAAAGTCTAAATTTGTCCGATTCATGAATTGTTGTTTTTTTATTATTATTATTATAAATAATCATCATTGTCTGAAAGGTGCACATGACAAAAGCCCACCCTCACCTGAACGTTCTTCTTTACGGGGCTGAAATCAGACACGGCCGCTCTGTTCTTGATATCCTGCAGGATCTTGTCCTTTAGCAGCAGCTTGTGTGGACTGTCTCCTGTCACATCCTCGTCGGCCACACAGTCAAACAGCTCCTGGGTCACGGAGGTCAGGACAAGTGGAAAAATGTCTTCGGGGTGTTCTTAGTCAGGAATAGTAGAGTTAGGAGAAACACAAATGTTAGGGTTGTGTCTCTTCATTGTAAATAGTGCTACTGTGTTTTTATTATTTAGCAAGGACATAGCAGAGAAGCAATGCATTTAACACTATAGCAAAAAAAAAACTAAATAAATGCAAAATGCGTTTAAATATATTATACAAAGTTGCTTAAAACCAAAAATTTTGCTTAATTACTCAAAAATTTTGTGTTTTTCTGTATTAATTTTAATATGATATAGGTTAAACTTAAACAACATAGCAGGTAAGAAATGCTAGTGAGAGGTACTGGTAAAAATAAAATAAAATAAAAGCTAAAAGTGTTTAAATATGTTATGTTGTATGTATGTTATGTTGCTTTAAACTAAAAATCAAGTCTAATAATATGGGTGTTTCCATTCTAATAAACATTGTAAATTCTACATATAGGTTTGGCATGGACTGTCGAAGTGAATCTTACTAATATTACAAATGTGTAATATGCACATATATTGTAAAAAGTATGAGAGGAGGGTAAGAGTGGGGAGAGACATTCAGTAAATGAACAGAGTAAGGTATCAATCTCATAAGCCAAACACAGAGCTCGTCATATTTATTACAGTCTAGACCATTTCTATTGGGCAGCATTCTTTATGGTCAGATTGTGTTAAACAAAACTTAGATTAAAGTCTAATTTAAGTATCAGAGCTTCAGACAGAGCAATGCCTACAGTTAGCATCAGATGACATCAGTATCAATACATCTTATTCAGTGTTTTTTCTAGCATACCCTGCGAGACACGATTATGCCCCCGCTGTCTGATCATCAAACGCAGTGCACCTCTGATCTTTCGGCGCCCCTCCCTGTAGTCTGGACCACCCCGCATCAGTCTCACAAGATGAAACGCACTCCCAAAGTACATACTGTCCAAAATGTGCGGAAGTGGCTCTGTTATAGTCTGGGACGCAAAAACACAAATCTAGGATGCTCGGTTACTTGACATATTTCTGCCACCCAACCCACAACAACACAACAGTGAGTCTATACGCCATAACATAGGTTCTTTCATGAATACTCTTTAGTAAACATTAGCTTGTACATAATGAGTGCTTGTGGTCTAGCTCTTCAAAGCCTCTTCACCAGGTTGCACAGGGGACTGGGTAGACTCAAGTACAGTTTAAGTAACCACTTCCAACTGGGTGTGTCAATGTTCCCCGGTCAAACCATTTAGGCCCTATGCCAGTTCATTGTAGTGGAAAATCACACACTTCATTTAACCCAGGCTATGTGTCAGTTGTACACACCACTCACATTCAAGGGAAAGATTTGCTTGAGAGACAAATAGTGATGTTCAATGTCCCATAGCCCTCAAGAATGTAATTAGCAGAGAGCGTGCTGAAAGACTTTTTTATTCTGTGTCTGGACATTTTCCGTCTGAGAGGACCTTTAAAGCTTGGCCTTTTGACCACTTGTTTATGGCAGATACTTTGAAGCATTTTTTTTATATTTTATTTTTCAATTTTGATATATCACAAACAAAATAAAAAAACAGACAAAAACAAAAAAACTCCCACACCCCACTCCTCTCTCTACACGCAAAGCATACACAAAATTACATAAAAAAAACACTAGATACACAAACATGAAATGTCAGTCAAGTCCCATCCTGTCAAAAAGTTAAAAAAAAAAGGTAGCATTTCAAAATAATAGCAAATTTTGAACAGCTTGTGGGAAGATTGTAAGAAAATAGATAACACTGTTTTGAATATATGCAAAATTCAAAAATGTAGTAGGCTTTGTTGTTTAGAAATGGAATAATACTTAACCAAAACCAAACAGAGGTATTTTTTCCTGATGGTTTAACAAAATATCTTCTTAATATCGTTAACAGGATATATCATTTTTTTTTTTGGCAATATCACCTACCTTTACTACTACAATTTTTTTTTTTTTTTGCTGATACTACACTTTATAGTAAATCATCCTTGTAATCTAAAATATTTGTCTGAGAATAGGCCTTAACAATCCTGTGTGATTAGTTTCTTTGTTAATGCAACTTTACAATTATATAACAGAGATGAATTAGGAAAATAAAACAATGAATCGACTTTATAAGTAACATTTAAGTAACTCTAAGCAATGCCTGAATAAAATAGTGTGTTTACCTACCATGTTTCTCAACTGGCTGTGGCACCTTAGCTTTCTTCCCTAAATGCAAATGCCATTGGGTTATCTTACCTTCACTACACTCACATACAGAATCACATTAGCTGAGTACTTTCATTATCACTGACCTTTCCCTTTCACCTTACTGCCTGCTTTACTCTGGACTTTCTTGGGAGACATGCTGAACCAAATCAACTGGAAAAGAAGAGGAGGAGCTGTCTATGGTAGCCTACCTGGAAACAAATGAGCTTAAACCACACAGATCACCAGAGAGCGTTTCATACAAAAGCCATTGCCTATGCAGGTGGCGACATCTCTTGGACAATTAGAGAAATGTCAAAAACGTATAGTTATTTGCAAACCGTTTCAATTCGTATCTGAGAGTATATTTTAATAAGTAAAGACATCAGGTAAAAATATATTTGCAGCACATAAAAGTATGCGACAATAACTTTAGCTAGAGAAAAGCGACTCATTGTGCTAACTTAAAGATACCAAACATAAGTAAATACAACATGAAAACAATTTGGGTTTATTTAACCTGAATTAAGTTAATATAATTTATGATGTAATTAAATCTGCAAAAAAACATAATCATAATATATTTTTACCGGTATCTTCAACCATAGTAGTTTGCCGAACTCCGCGGGACAGCAGCGCGTTTGTTTGGTTGCCATGGGTTACGAGGGTGGTGTTAGATTTGACTGACAGATTCAACAGCCAATCAGGAGCCAGCAATAAACTGCCGTAGTGAGAGTCACCTGCCAGGGTTGTCTCCTGTGTTGAGAACTTTTCAGACAGGACAAAACAACCCTGTGAAGTTTTGAAGTGTTGAATTGATATACGATGCAAGGCAAAATTAGGAGTTAAGGCGTGGGATATGCTTTACAATTAAACAACAACAATCTAACAGGTAGACAGGTAGTTAGTAACAATTTCTACAAGTTGGAGACTTGATTTTAAGTAAGTGATCTTTTGCTTTTTACCCTGTTTCATCAAAATTTTGTAATCTGTTGAAATGGCTTTATTTAAATAATCTGAATATGTGATAATCTGCAGTTTTGCTTGCTTTTATGGGAATTTAGGTTATAGGGTTTCAAGATCTTTCAGGTAAATAATTAAACACAAGCTTAGGTAGCCACTCACCTGACTTCCTTGTTCAGCCAAGTCATCATTCCTTACAACATCTATAGGTTTTATCCCAGTTTCCTATAAATCCAGTCTCAAATTATAGTGCAGTTCTGAAAAAGGCTATGCATATGGCTTGTTAAACCAGGTGCTTAAGAACACACCCAAAACAAATCCTGTCTGTTGAAATACATTTTCCAAAACTTGTGACCACATAGGCGGTTTTGTCATGTTTCCCCTTTCCCAGTGTCTGAAAATACAGCTTTTTCCATATGCTCTGTAAAGTATGAGTAAAATGCTGTAATAGCATTATTATTATTATTATTATTATTATTATTATTGCATTTCTCAGACAACATGGCTGTTATGCAAAATCATAACTACTGCAGATGAACCAAACTCACTTGTAAGAAATTGTTAATGAGTGACTCACAAAGAAACCAAACTAGATCAGTTAACCTGTAGAGTGACATTCTTCTATTTCCAGCAATCTCCAGTTTATGTAATCTTACAGTGTGATAAATAATTTTCTGATGCAGGGTAGTTCACCAGATTTGCTGCTATGGAGGAAACTACAGACCCATATGAAGACTTTGTGGTCAACGGTGACACATTTGCACAACGGAAGCACCAAAATCTCAGAAGAAAAATCAAATATTATTTCATGAACCCTTGTGAAAAGTTCTATGCTCGCGGACGGAAACCCTGGAAACTGTGCCTACAACTTATCAAAATTGTCATCATTACAGTTCAGGTCAGTCAGAAGGGTTAGGTTACTGTCACATTATATTTCACCAGAGGTTTTTAACAGGCCCTGTTCCTGTTTTGTAGTTAGTCTCATTTGGGCTCAGTAATCAGATGGTTGTCACTTTCAAAGAAGAAAACCAGCAAACGTTCAAGCACCTTTTCCTTAAGAATTATGAAGATGGAGGCATGGACACTTACGCTGTTTACCGACAGGCAGATACATATGAGCACATCGACTATATTATTGAACAGGTATTTCATCTTCATATAGTTTAAATATAGGGTGCGTTCACACTTGAACTTAGATGACATAAAAACTGGGACTAAACTGAGAGTAAACCCGGAACTAAACCAGGACTAGACCAGGACTAAACCATGACTAGAACAGGATCAAATCTGGTCTACATCAGGACTAAACTAGACTCATACCTGTCATACCTGTTTTTGTAGTATAGATTGTTGCATAACACAACAGTTGGAAACCATGAGTATGAGAAAAATAGAACGCAATATACCCCACTGGAGTTATGTCAAGCCTATTACAGGAATGGCACTATATACCCTGGAAACGAGACCTTTGAAATAGATGCAGATGTACAAAAAGGTAAGAACATTTCATTTCTTGTACCTGTTATAATCCAGTCTCCATACTTAGCAAAGGAGAAATTCAATTCTGTCAACTGGACGACTGAGGGATTACACAAACATCTTCACACTTAGGCATGTTATGATATTATGGTATTACAAATATCACGGTCAAAATAATTGCAATGAACAATCATTTCTCAATAATTATTACAACTGTTGACTGTAAAATGTTAAATGAATATACTCAAATGACAATATTAAAGAGGCATTGCATGGCATTTGTAGTGGAGGGTTCGCCACCTGCTTGTTTCCATGGAAATATTACTGCTTTGTCCAGAATGTTCCACAGATTGAATCTATCACGAGGGAGACAAGCAGGTTACAGCACTACACTACATTACAATTCAGATCTGTGGAGAGTCGCCCCATTCACTAAAGAAATTATTGTGTTTTTAAGCATTAAAAGAAATGCTACTAGACAGATGCGTTTAATGTCATAGCTTGGAACATTCCAAGGAAAGGAAAAACATCTCCATGGAGACAAGTGGGTAGCAGACCCTCCACCAGAAAAGCTGCGCAGTGCACCTTTAAGAAAAAAAACTAAAAAAAAAAGAGAAATTTTCTATTATGCGTAAGTTACATATTTAAAAATTGTATTGAATTGTATTGGATAAGTAGCTTTTTCTTTACAATGTGGTGGTGTAATGAAAAATATTGTTGTTGCAGATTATTACAATTATACAAAACCACAAATACCACAAACAATTATTAACTTCCTTTTCTGATTACATTAAGTTGTTATTATCCCATTCCTTCTCTCACTCCACTGTGAAAAAGGGTAATTGATTCACCATAATGAGTTCATGTTTTTTCTTTTACAGACTGCTATAACTTGTATCCAATGTATCCAAAATTGCACAACTATGTCCCTAATTTTGAACTGTATTTTAAAAGGTAGGTAAAACAGCTCTGTAAATCTTTTAATTTTAGGCCAACAAATATATTTTTGCATGTTACGTTTCTTTCAGAATGCTCACGGTCAGCATTAAATTTGTTCTAAAGGCCATCAATTTACAGACTGTACGACACAGGGAGCTGCCAGACTGCTATGACTTCACTGTTTGGGTAGGTGACATTCTTTTGTTTATGTGCATGGGAACGTGCTGTGTCAGTACTTTTAAATTACTTTTTTAATTTTAATTTATTTTAATCAATTACATTTTCTCTTTTTCACATCTTACATAGCGGTCTGTATATTTAAATCTTAAAAAATTAAAATTCTTAAAGTTGATGGTTGTTTCCCTTTTCCCATTGTCTGAAAATTAATAGTTTCACTGTAAATACATTATTATTTGCAGATTATTTTTGACAACCAAGCTCACAGTGGAAGGATAAAAATAGACCTTGATACAGATGTAGAAATCAAAGAATGCAGAGATTGGAAAGTCACTGGAGCAAGTAAGTTTGTGCATCAGGATTTGCTTCTATACTCTTGCTCTATATTCAAAGTTAATGTTATGTTCTTTCCTCAGCCGCAAGAAACATGACCCTGACCGTGCTGTTTGACTGCCTCATTATTATTACATGCCTCACTTCCTTGAGTCTGTGTCTCCGCTCGGTTGTGTCCGGGATTCGACTACAAAAGGTAAGATTACTTAAAAAAAAAACTATTGCATTTTAAAATCATAACAATATCAAATTTTCAAACACTCCACTAATGTTACTGTCCAATCATGATTGTCATTAACAATAAACAAATACAATAAACAAATACACTTGCACAAACTGAAAAAAAAAGGATTATGGTCCATGTAGTTGAAGTAGGACTGTGCAACAATCAAAATTAAAACTGTGATTTTGTGATTTAATTCTGACAGTGTAGAACAAATCATCTGAAATAATTGTGAATATGATTTTTGCCATTACAAGGCAGCCCTATTTAGTTGCTTATTCTTCTCACCTCTGCAGCAATGCATTTAAAGCCCTACACTTCAGTCTAATACAAAAGAATTTCTTAAAACTTACTCATTTTTTACACAGGAGTACAATCAGTACTGCAAGAGCTACACCCTGAGAGAGGTCCCCTGGTCTGAAAAGATGGAGTTTGTGAATGGGTGGTACATTCTCATCATTACCAGTGATACGTTGGTGATAATTGGCTCCATTCTTAAAATTGAGATACAAACCAAGGTAAATGGCAAAAACGGGCATGTAAATAATATCGTACATCATGACACCTAATTTTCCATATGTTGTTTTTATAGGTTCTTACAAGCTACGACGTCTGCAGCATATTCCTCGGAACAGGAACCATGTTTGTTTGGATCGGTGTTATTCGTTACCTGGGATACTTCAGAAAGTATAATGTAAGCAGCCAAGCACGAATACAGTAGATTAGGTGATGTTATTTAAATATTCATGTTGTTGATGCATGCTTAGGCAAAAACAATTCAGTTCAATTATACAGGGATGAAACTAATAGTATTGATTCACTGCAACTAATTATTTAAATAATCATCAACTAATGTGGTAATCAAATAGCTGTTATCTTGTCTGACTTGACTTGAGAGAGGTGCCGAGAGCTTTTACGACACAAAGAAGTACTTGTATCAAAATGACACAGGAACATGTACATTTAGAGTTTTTGATGAAAAACCTATTTTGACGAACCCGTTAGTTCTTTATTTATGTCTTTTTCAGATTCTCATCTTGACACTACGAGCAGCCTTTCCTAATGTAATCCGCTTCATCTGTTGTGCCGGCATTATCTATATTAGTTACAGTTTTTGTGGTTGGATTGTCCTTGGTCCATATCATGAAAAGGTCAGACTTACTTCCAAATTTGTTTTTCAAATCAAACTTAAAAGTGCACTATGTAACTTTTCTGGAGGATGGTCTTCCACTTGCGTGTCTCCATGGAGTTATTCCTTCACCTTGAATGTTCTACAGTTTTGACATTAAACTTTAACTCTATCATACACTTCAATTACAGATGTATTCTTGTTAACTGAAATACCCCGAAAAACCTGCATTCTTACTGCAAGCAGGGTCAGCTATCCATAAATCTGATCTGTAACTTGTCCAGGTGCTTCTCTCCATGGATATAACCAATAGGTTTAATGCTCCAGGCAAAGGAATCACCAGAGACAAGCATATGGCACACCATCCATGAAAAAGTTACACAGTGCAGCTTTAAAATGCAAAAACTCATTTGTACTTGTACTTTCAGTTTCGTACTCTGAACACAGTGTCCGAGTGTCTGTTTTCTCTGATCAATGGAGATGACATGTTCTCCACGTTTAAGGACATGGGGCAGAAGAGCAGCCTGGTGTGGGTCTTCAGCAGAGTTTACCTGTATACCTTTGTGTCCCTCTTCATCTACATGGTGCTCAGCCTCTTCATCACCATCATCACCGACACATATGACACCATCAAGGTATTTACATTGGGAGGGGGGCTCAGCAGCAGCACCAACTTTGAAATCCGTTGTGGTTTCTGTAAATTTCCCATTCATTTTTCCTATTCAAATATCAAAGTTTAGAGGCATGACACAGGCGAACCAGCTGTGGTAACCATATCCATAACATCCATAACACACAAAAATAAATGTAATACTTAAAATTTGGGGAAATGTTTTAATAACTTGGCAGCTTATACAGTAAACATAATTATTGTGGGGTCTATATGTGGTAGCTGGCCCCGAGCAAGCTTCTGAACTTTTAATATTATTAAATTTATTAGTATTTATTTTAAATTTTGGGTGAATTCTGTGGGAAAAATGAATGGGAAACTTTTCCTGGAACAAACCACCATGGTCAATGTTGAGCTCCATTAGGACTTTAGCTGTGGTTCAGTTTGGTATATTTTCGGTCCAGAAAATTAAACAGAAGAAATAAGTTGCAAAATGTATTCAGTATAAGATACCAGGGTGACAATCTACACTACAACATAATGCTAATGCCCTGTAGTACGCTGTATGACACAAATGCTATAAATACTATAGATGGAGTCAGATAATTTTTTCATGTTTAAATTTCTTTCTCTCGAAAACTGTACAAATAAAATGATGCCTGTTATGTAATTTCTATTTTCAGCAACAGCAGAATGGAATTCCAACCTCGGATCTTCAAAAGTTTTTGTCAGAGTGCAACGATTTACCAAACTCGGGTGTATACAGACTTGAAGAGGATAAAAACTGCTTTGTGAACTGCTGCACTGATCCAAGACTATGGTAATGAATAATTTGATCTTTCTTAGCCATTGTTTTTTTTTATAAGCTGCAAATGCATGGGTTTGATCTGGGTCCATTTGTAACCAGTTTTACAAAAAGTACATATAAATAAATACATAAAAATACATACTGGGCCATATAATCTTTTTCAGATTGGTACTTGAATATTTTGTTTTCACAACTGTTGATAAATACATTTACTTAAAAGAGTAACATAACTACACATTTTTCTTTCTAGGTTCAGAAATCCTCAGGAGCCACTGGTGTCAGACGCATGACAGTTTGTTGTCGTGGAAATAATTTGCACAGTATGTTGTGTTGTATAGTAAACCTGATTAACTTATGTATTAATCAAGTTATGTCTGGATGCTCTGGAGTTAAAGCAGAACTAAGTAACATGTTTACCTTCTTAAACACCTTTGTAAGTCCCAGTGATTGTTAAATATGATGTTTTTTTTCCTGTGTATTTCGGGATGCAGAGGGAGTTGTCGGCAATGTTAAATGTTTCTGTATGTTGTGTTTCAGTATCATACAGTCTTATTTCATTTAAAAAAGAAAAAAAAGCTCTTTTGAGTTTGTATCCTGACAGTGCATTATCATGAGGGAGTTGCAGGGAGGACTCTATTGCTAAAAGTTGCTTAGTTCTGTATTAAATAGTGTCTGATGATTTGATGCACTGACTTATTTCTTATTGTGTATATAGAATGCACATGTCACTTAAAATGTTCATAACACTGTATGTTTTTAAATAAATGAAATGTAAACAAATGAGTTTTATTTCTCCCAAGTGTGGAGAAGTAATTCAATATAAAAGCTAGAATAAACTCTTTTTAAACACTAGTTGTTCTTTAAAATCTTACATAGAAAAATCCCATCGTTGTGGAAGGCATTTACAAATACTATAAAACAGTTTCAAAAGTCAATAGGCAGACAGTTTCGCAGAGGCTGTCAACATGAGATGAGTCATATATTTCCAGTCAAAATGTAGCTTGGGTCACTCCTCCATTTGGATGATCCAGTGGAGTTTTAAGTATAAAGTGACTATAATTATAAAACAGAAACATCTTTGGTTTGGTTTGGCTCCTGGTCCTGGGTTTTACTGTATGGCTCTGCGCATCACGTACCACCCACAGTCTGAAAGGCTGATTTCCAGAGGAGGCAGACCTCAACCACAGCTACAAAAAGTCATCCATTCTCAGAGATTATGTAAACAAATAAAAATATATTCAAACATCTCTGGACTGAATAAATGGAAAAACTGTCATTGTTTTCTTGTAGACCAGTCAATAAATTGTTTCCATTTTGTCCAGTACATCCTGTTATTTTAGGTCCAAAAATAGTGAGCAATGTTCTTCATACTTTATCCATATGGGGTCAATATGCCGCTCCATTCAGTCAGTCTGGTTTTGGTTGTGTGACAGCAGGGGGTGCCATAACACGTTGCTCTTCCATCCGGTTGGACTGAGAGCGCATAATCAGACTGAAAAAGTCCTCATCTGGTACAGTGGGGCCCTTGTTTGAGGAGGAGGGAGCGGCACATCTCTGGTCATTCAGCCTAGATCCCTGGACACAGAATAATATTGTAAACATTGACTGTACTTTGTGAATGTACATTTGAGAAGTTAAGCTGTAGCTGTAGCACATGACCATAATGACCAAACCAAAATAGATACTGAGACACGAGTGTTCCTCAAATGAGTCATTAAAGACTCCGTGTTGTGCAATGATATGACCCATGCCAAGACATAAACACAAGACACAGAAGTCAAATAATGTTTTTATGAACATATACTTATTAAACATACTAACTAGACCTGCAATCCCTGGACTCATTCTGACCATCTCTGATCTTAAAATGTATGTAGTGACAAATGGATCTCTTATAGCCCATGATCCATAATAATAAAACATTTGACTCTCTGTGCACTTCACACCTTTACCAACAGAGGGCGACAGACTCCAAGTATTGTGTGCACCCAAAAGAAGCTCGGTTTGTGTATATTTGGTATGTATAGCTATGCAACATAAAATACAGATTAAAGCATGGCCAGGTATTTTTAAGACATAAAAAGCATAATATAAGCATAAATACAGAATATATTTCTTACCTGGCACTTGACTAGCATGTCAAAGAAGACCTCGTCACCCTCCGGCTGATCAGCACTGGCCTCGAGTTGGTCGTAGAGAGTGTTTGTGTGAGGGGGATCTGCACTTGAGGTGGGGACTAAGGAGCACAACAGAACACAACAGATGGTATCATATGAAAATGACAAATTTCAGGTACAAAGGGAAAAACTTATTTTGATACCACAATAGGTAAAGAAAAGTAGCCTATACAGTGTACTCCTATATCCTTTAACAACTGCATATTATTCTCATAACTGTGATTTAATTTAGATTTAGTTTATTTATGTTTGAGGAATGTCTGTACAAGGAACATACACAATACATAAAAAGAAAATATATTAGTATTGAGTGACCCAGTAGAAATTCTTATACAGTCCTAATCCTGTTGCATAGGTACAGTGCTGTGTAGTTAATGCAATTACATTTTCAAAATAGATAAATGGCAGCCTTATGAATTTAACTTGTTTTGATTTAAGATGTAATTTTGATTGTTGACCACCTCACTACATAGAGGTTTGTGTCATAATTAATCACCTTGTGCTGGGAGTGGTTCTGCAGAGGTGTCCGGTGTATGAAGCGGGTTGGAGGTGCTGAGACGTAAGCCTGGAAAATGGCTCAGGCTGGCTCGCTGGTCGTCTAGACGACGGGCTTGCGAACTGGCCAGCAGCTCCAGGAAATGACCAGGATCCTGAGAGGGGGCTTTGCGATCCAAAATAGCTAGAAATATTTGTAAAATTATTTATAAAAAAAGGTGCAACAGTAAGTCTAATCTTACAAAACAACATCACATCAAACTAGGAAGTGGGAATATAGACCACCAAAGACACGGGCGCACTGTATTCACATCATAAAACTGGGGAAAGCCGATTATGCAATATAATGAGTAAAACCAACTGATTTTGAATGGTGTGAACACAGACCAAACACAAGGGGGCGCACTCACATTTATTTTCTGCTATAGGTGGGGTGGACAGGGGGGAGGACTGGACAGGGGGAGGGCTGTGGTCATCCAGGGTGCACCTTTGGTCATCCATCCTGCTGCCCTGAAAACGGTACAGTAGGTCAAAGAAGCCATCCTCGCCAATCGTGTCCCGTGAGCTCTGTAACAAAAGAAGAGCTATTCAGGTGACAACTAAACGGAAGATAATGAGAATAAAAATTAACATTGATTTAAAATTATTTCTAATTCTTTATGGGGCATCTGGTAAATATTTCTCATAGTTTTACATCAGTCAAGTTGCAGTTTGTGAGGAAAAGACTAAAAAGAAAACTGAAAACTACAGGAGTCGCACACAAAATTTCATCCAAAATGGAGGGACATTTGACGCACATGAACAGCAAAGAAGAAAATGAAAAAGAAACTAAAAGGTGTAATTCATAATATTTTCCAAACTAGGGAAAACTAGGTAATATTTAGAGATATAACCATGTTAACTATGTTTTAATGAAATTTGTAGTCTACCCTGTCATATGTACAAATACATTAGTAAAATCAGAATACTATATAATATTTTAAAGGTGCATTGTGCAACTTTTCTGGCGGAGGATCTGTCAAAAGCTTTGCCTGGATTTTTTCATCTTCATGGACCTGGGCATTTTTGAGCTATAAAACTATAAAATGTAATAATGTAAAATAAAGCTTAATAAAATAATGTTATACTGTGGAACATTCTATGCAGGGCAATGACATATCCATAGAAACAAGCAGGTAACAAGGTAACAGACCCTCCACCAAAAAAGTTACACAATGTACCTTTAAGAAATACAAGAAAATAATGTGTTTAATTTGGCAGGTCTCAAACAGAAACCAGCCCCATTCTCATACCTTTGTTGTTATGACTGGTGTGTCCATCTCAGGCGAGTGCTCGGCCCTGATTTCTGGGTGACCTTTAGCGGGAGTTTTGTTGTTTTTCTGCTTTTTGCTTTTTAACCGGTGAAAGAGGAACAGTTTTGTGGACGCTTTAATGGTGTTCGCTTTAGAGGTCTTTGAAAACACATCCTCATCCTGTAAATTTAAAAATGATAAGATGTTAACATGTGATTTTGATGAGAGATTTATAACTATCAAGTGAATACTAGCTATGTGCCAAAGCAGGGTTGTGAACGCTGAAGATTTTAATACTTACAGCCTCCTACCACAGCTTAAAAATCAGGTACCAGAAGTCATGTATATTAATAAATACTTACTGAGTGTACAGATGAATCCTCAGTTAAAGCTTTTTCAGGACTATGGCAAGAGTTTGAATTTTCCAAATTGCCTTTACTTTTGTCAGGACTTTTCACCTCTTAAAAAAGCAAAGAATTTTAAGTTAAAATTTGAATGTATGCACTGTATATAATAAAACGGTATGAGATACAATTTAAATTACTAGAATCTTGTAAAAATAAATAAATAAATAAATAAAATAATAATAATAATAAAGAATGAAATGCATAAATACCTGGGATGTTAGTGTAATCTTGGTAAAGTGGAGGTAGTGCAGAGCTATTTGTATTAGTATTGTGGTAGATGTTTAATCTATTATTGGAATTTGACTTGAGGCCCACAACTAGTCTCAGGTCAGACAAGTTCATTTTAGCCGTCACCTCACTGTTCTTGTCTCCAGTCTGCAAAAAGAAATTACACATACACACATAAGACATTAGTATATAGTACATTTTAAAGTTAAGTTAATATAATTTTAAATACGAGAGTTTTACGTGCTAAAGGGCCCATATTACAATATTTTCTGATCCAGTATGTATTATGTTTCCATATCAAAATATACCTGGAGTTGTGTTTTGTGTCATTCATGCTTTTTAACACAGAAATCCTGCAAATCCTTGTGATGTCATTAGGTAATAGAGGAATTGCTCCATTGTTTGTATAATATTGGACCTTTAAAGCTTAATTCTAATGTCACTGTATGTTTTGCAATTCCTCTTGCGTCCAGTAGATGGCGGTGTCTTCTCATCAAAGTTTAATGTTTGAACATGCAGTAAAACATAAACATGTAAACAATCACCTCTTTGGCTATTTCCAAGTGCTTCTCTGCAAAATACATGGCTTGTTCATGATTCCCCAGGGCCGTGTGGGCATTTCCTAGACTCCAGTATGCTCTTCCTTCACCCACTCTGCACACACACACACACACACACATACAGAAACAGGCTCAGCCACTTCAGTTAAGACAGTTATGCAAGTGGTAGTATCACATGGACAATAACACCAACATCTGGTTAGAATGAAACAAAATAGCTGTGAAAATTTTGCAACCCATACCTCATAGAGCAGTGGTTCTCAAACTTTTACCCCAAAGCATCCAAGAAAATATTTTAATCGTCATCTAAACCAGGCTCATAACAGGATTGTATCAGGTTTAACATAGTCTAAAGTGGCATTAAATAATGACTAGATTTAAACCTTCTAGTTAAGCTGTCATGGCATTAAAGATAAGATTTTTCATCTTTCTGTCATATTCAATCCTGCTTCTATGTATCTTATTTATATAAACTTGTATTCATTATGTGAAAAATAAATACATACACTAAACCTTGTATGAATGCAGCAACATGAACTGCATATAAGTAAATAATGTATGGATGTAGTGACTGATATTGACTGGGACTATAGTTTACTTACTGATTGACTGGACGAATTACTGCATTAATATACATTGTACTTTATTGGCATGTACGCCATTTGTGACATCAACCATTGCACGGACTGAAAGTGGAAATTTGTAATTTTGCTGTAACGGGGCATATAACCGCCATTGTTTTCATTGTTTTTTTCACATGGATTATCCCTGATAAATAAACAAATAAACCAAACTAAACTAAACACCAAACAATTACATTCAATTTAAGATCAAAATATAAAATTAAAACAAAATTAAAAGCACTGGACTAATAATAATACTGTGTACCACCAGAAGAAGCTCATGCACCACAGTTTGAGAACCACAGTCATGGAGAAAGTATATAAATTACTACATGTAGTGGACCGTAGTAGTCATTAGTAAAACAATATCCCTTTTCCTTAGATGCCTTTGTAATTCTGCTGTTTATTTAAGCCTAAGGGCACAAGCTGCTAAAAACAGTCAAGTAATTTGGTTAAGGCCCACCCCATTACTCCAACACACAAACACACACACAAACACGCACACAAACACACAAACACACACACACACACTTCAAAGCCACTTAAGGAAAAAAAAAGCTGACAACAAATGGCACATTGGCCAAGTTACCGGTCATTAAGGTCCTGCGCTATGACCAGATGCTTGAGGTGGTAGTCAATGGCTCTCTCATAGTCGTGTAGCAGAGTGTAGGTGTTGCCCAGGCTGTAACAGGCTTGGGCCTCCACAGCTCTGTCCTTCAGAAGTCTGGCCAGCTGAAGTGTCCTTCTGTGGGTGAAGGAGAGAAGGTGGGAGAGGGTCAAAGGAAGTGTCAAACGACTAAGACCAGCAACATTTTAAAGGTGTGGGTTTTTACTGTCTTGAAAAACTACTAAATACAACTAGTTCATTTTAAAATGGTTTACAGTGGTTCAAAGTTATTCCTCATTTACCTTATGCATTCTGATCACTCTAATAATTTAGCAATAAGGCAATGAGTTAAAAAAAGTAACAGTAAATCTAGCAACAACTAGCATGCTAATGTGCACTTCTTCATTATCAGATAAAATGCTTAGTCGGCACGCAGCAGAGACTTATTTTGACCTCAAGAGCTGCTTATACAATCTATCTGTACCAGGGCAAGGCAAATATTGCACAAATACATGGGAAAAGAAATCAGATACAGGGCCTTTAATACACATACTGATTTGCAATTTTCTATAGATACTTTAATTTGAGGGTCAAAGGAAGATTATGAATGAGTGTAGAACAAAGATAGGACTCTGTTTTCAACTTCTGACGCTATTCCTAAGACCCATGTAGCAGCATTTGAACAGTAATGAATGGTATTGCTTGTTTTCACATTTCATCATGTGATAATGTATCAGGAGGTCTTAGGAGCCATTATTACGGTGTATGTATATGGTAAAATGTTCAAAAGGCAACTTGACAACTACTTTTACAGTTAAAAGTCTATGATATTGCTACTTATTTTACGTTCAACAAGAGAAGTTTCTCATCTTTAGATCTCGAGAAAGATCAAAGCAATTTTAACTTATTTAAGATCTGTGTTTTACATTGTGTATTCGTACAATCACAAAATGAGCGCACTGACACTACACTGATGTCATCAGGAATTCAGCAAGTCAAGAAAAAAATTTAATTTCAATTTCCATGTTAGGGCTGTGGGAATTAGTAATAGTAAAAATGAAACTGGATACATAAATAAAAAGAGTCAAGTTCATTAGAAACATGTGCTGTTTCTACTGAGAAGATTGATAATTACTTACTTGTAATGACTAGCTGCCACATCAAACTGGTTGAGAAATATGTGAGCATTGCCAAGATTACAGTGGGCCCTCCTCTCAGCAGACTTGTCTCCAAACTCCTTTGCAATGAGCAATCGCTATAAAAAAAGTAGTCAGAATTAATGGAAAAATCTTCATCTGTGAGTCTGCGTTCAGGAATTACACTGGTCACGTACCTTTTCGTGTGCTGCTACTGCTGATTTAAAGTCTCCCAGCAGATAGTAAGTGTTACCTAGGTTACCATATGTCCGACCCTGGGCTGGCCGATCACCCAGTTCCTTCACCATGGATAAATTTGCCCTGTATTTGAAGAGCAGAGACAGAAATGAATTCAGGAAGTATGTGTGTGTAATAATATGTGTAAAATTCTTTCCCAGCAATTTCATACAATAACTTATTACCGCTCACCATCAGACTGGCTATTTCTTTTACTTTAATGTCATACTGTGGAGCATTGCAGGCAGAGCAATGACATATCCACAGAAACAAGCAGGTGAAAGACCCGAACCAAAAAGTTACATAGTGCAGCTTTAAATTTCTGACGGCAATCCTAAAGGGTAATTTGGGGGCAGGCCGGTACATAATTTACTGATCATGTAAACAACATAAATGAAGCTAGTAAGATTGAATTACGTTATTGCTAAACTGCCAATTATAATAACATATCTCTGCATGAGATGAGTGCGTGAAAACACTGTATATAGAAGCAACATTGAAAACGATGAGCTCACTCGTAGTACTGTGCAGCCTTCCTCAGAGCCACACGTGCCTCCTCTGGAAACTCTCCGGGCTCTGCTCCACTCCAGCAGATGCTTTTGCCTTTGGCGTGGTACACATTCCCAAAATTATACAGCGCCCGGGCCTGACCAACCTACGGCACGCACACAGACGGAAACCAGAGTGACCAGTGTGGTAATTATACGCTTAAAATACACTGACAGCAGACTTGTTTTCTTGTGGTCTGGCGAACTATTTCTAATGTTGGTGGTACATCTGTTTAGAACCAACTGCATGTGACCAAAGTGTGGTTTGAGAGCATGCTGTCAATATGTGACTGAAAATGAATTCAACTACAAACAAGAATAGATTATAGCTTTACTATAACGTACCTTGTCGTACATGGCTCTGGTAATGTCCAAATGTCGTTGGCAACAGACCACTGCTTCATCGTACCGCCCTAGAAGCTTTAGAGTGTTACCAAGGTTACCGCTGGCTTTGGCTTCACCAAGTTCATCTCCAATAGTCCTGAAAAGTAAAATAAACAGTACAAGGATAAACCAATGGAAACAAGTATGCTTCCTCATAAAACACAAAGGATAACTGTGGAGCATTACCTTGTGAGGGTGAGGTCATGGCGGTGATATTCCAGAGCTTTGTTATATTCCTGAAGGTGAAAGTAAGCGTTGCCCAGCTGACTGTAAATGGCACTGAGTATCTGAAGGTCCTCTGTTCCCACTTGAATGGCAGATTCAAAGAAAGACACTCCGGCTCTGTAGTCTCCGGATTTGCACAGCCGCTCTCCCTCTAGAGCCAGGTCCAAACACGAGGTCTCCATTCTGCAGGAAAATGAATGAATATTAGCAAAACAAATAGAGTCTGTATAAATCAGCAACCCAAAAAGTAGGCACTCTTATAATGGCAGACAGCAGAGGTGGCTGAGTGGCTGGCTCATGCTTCACGGCCTGCATATTCTTCCAGTGTTTGGGTTGCCTGACCAGCCATTCCCTTCTACATTCTGTTTAAATCCAGAAGGGAATGGAATCGGACCAAAGAGCGTGAAAAACCTCTGTCAAAACTTGAGACGGTCCAACAGCCGCTAATTTGTATCACGAGTCTCTCAAATGTTAAAGTAAAAAAAATTCTCCTATCATTAAGGACAAAATATATAACTTTTTTAACCTGAGATAATAGTTTGTTGATTCTAAGAAAATCCATGCCGTTTCTCAGTCCTCCTTTTTCCTCCTCTTCTACGTGTAAGCAGAACGGACCACGCATCTCTCTGATTGGTTAATTCGCCTGTCAATCATGTTCTCTGAAATCAGGGAGACGGGATATGGCTCCAGATCCACTTGTCTTTGTAAAGTTTTGTCAAAGTGTGTGGTTCTGGCTGACCAGGCAAATGTTCGGGTGGGTTTCCTCTGAGCACAATGGTTTCCCCCATCAACCCCAAACATGCACAAAACTGGTACAATCCTCCAGCTAAGTTACTCCTGGCCAAACCTAGCAACAGGACCATGGAGATGGGTAAGCGGATGCAGTACCACGGCGCACAATGCTTCTGATGAGGTGTCCCAGCAGCACTGAAGGACGGGTCAAATACAGAGGATCTCTCAGCAAAGTGAACCATTACGTTAAAAGAGACAAATTTAGAAGAACTCTATGACAGGCCATGCGCTGTCACAGCAGGGTATGTACGAGTCAATTAATCTGCGGACTACACTACACTACAATACACTACAATACACTACAATACACTACAATACACTACAATACACTACAATACACTACAATACACTACAATACACTACAATACACTACAATACACTCCTACACTACTCCTCTTAAATGTACTGTCCATATTCAGAAGGACAAGCAGGTTTTGTAGTAATTGTTGCCTGGCATGTCACACTGTGGAACATTCCAGAAAAATATATAAGCAGGTGGCAGGTCCTCCATGAGGAAAAGTTACACAGTGTACCTTTTGAATGCACTGGAATAACATTTCCCAAAGTGAAAACTCCTTCTACAAACAAAATGTGGGACCAAGAAAATCTCACCAAAGTGAAAACCCCAAATAAACCCCAGCATTTCCTGCCTGAGCACTGAGGCCTGGAACTCCAAAATTAGTCAGGAATGAAAATGCGCGCTGTGCATTTAACCATGAATACAGGGTTAACTCCTATGTGTCAGTGGAGGATTTTATGCCACCAACTTTTAGCAGTTCATTCCAGACAGTTAATTAAAATAACTGTAAAAAAAAGTTCTATTCTCTACATTAGTTCTATTAAGTCACTGAACTTTAAGATCATAATGGCACATTGACATTTTAAACTATAGTAACCCATGGGTGCCCATAGCCTGATCCCGTCAGATCTCAGAAGCTCAGCAGGACCTGGTTAGTACTTGGATGGGAGACCGCTGGGAAAATCAGGTGCCACAGTGGGGCGCCAGCTGCAAAAAACTGTTGTTGTGTCCTTAGGCAAGGCACTTCACCCACTTTGCCTAGTATGAAAGTGGTGTGTGCGTGAGGGATGGTGGTGGTCGGAGATAATAATAACAAGAGTCATTATCTTATTATTATTAAGTATTTATATTTCTTGTAGTTGTAAGGAGGGTGCATGTAGAGAAAACATAAAAATACCTGACTTGCAATGACTGTTATGTAAGAAACAGAAAGTAAAACCAGATACGTGTCCTAACCTTGAGTGCCCCCTCAGACACTTCTTGTCCCATGCCAGGCCTCTTATGCACAGCACACTTCCTCTATCTACTGACCTTAAACTTCACTAATGAGTAAGAGCTGAGGAGGAACAGACCACTCTGTGCCAGTAACTTAACCTGGTCTCTGTTCATTTTGAACAGAACAGTTTAAATATGCTGACATACAAGATACCAGTGCCCAAACTGCCCGTGGTAACGTACCTGTTGCCTCTCCTCATTCGGATGCACTTGAGGCACTTGGACAGGTAGACAGACATTTTGAGCTTGTTGATGATTCTCTGAAGTAAACAGAGCTCCTTTAGTGTGGCAAATTTCACCCTGCGTTCCCTCTTGTACATACACATAACGCACAGTGCCACAGAGCTCAAGCCTGACAAAATAAAACGACACCTCCTCTCGCCTCCAATGTGCTTTCCCTCACCAACGCTAACAACAAAACAAAGGTTTAATCCGCTCTGGTGACCTCGTCCTCAGCAGCCGGTGTCCAGGAACATTGTTCAGCTGAATGCAGCTTTAATCCAAGTGGTTGTCGAGCAGAAACAGAGTAAACTAACAACAGAAGAGTGCTGAAGTCCCCTGTTTAGCCAATAGCTGCACTTCTGTCCTTAGCCATTGGTCACCTATGCCTCTAAGCCACTTGATGGAGTGTCACTTCCAATTAGTCCAGGCCTCAGTGGTAATTATAGCCACTTTAAGTGGCTCCTGTGAAGTCTAAAGCCACTTGCTTAACACTCCATGAAATAATCATTTGGAAGCAGGTTCTATGGATAGCTAGGGTGACCCTTATTGAACCTATAGGAAAATGAACAGAGGCAAGGCATTTGTAACTATGCTTGCAAGTTCTATACTGTTATAATGCAATAAAGAGAGACACCTCAGATTCAAAATTTGGCCTTTGTGTAATTACTAATTTAGTTTAGTGGCTGATCCAGGCAAATCCACTTGTCTGAAATTAACTAAGAGTGGACTGGTCCCTGGTAAATGAGACGCTGGCACAGGTCACATGACTTTAAATCTGCACCCCCTGCTGACCAAATCCCACTCAATAGTCATGAGATTAGTAAAACCAGGTATGCCAGGGACAATAGCTTTTCAAAGACAGAGGGCAGTAAATTAGCAGCAGTAAATAGTATTTCAAAGCTTCCCAGGAATGTCTGACACATTTGTTAAATCACATTCTTCACACACACCTGTCGTCTAACTTCCTGCCTGAAACAACAATGGAGCGTTTATTATAGTCTTTATATGAACTAACTGAAGACTTGACTGTTGGCTGTCACTGTGTGCACTGAAGACTTTCACTGACTTGAAGAGGCTTGTACGTGATGCGTCACATTACAATAAAGTGAAGCAATCTGTGCCTCATAATAACAGTATCCAGCAACCTGCAATCAGCCTTATCCCCATGCGTGTTTTGGTTGTGATGTGAAATATTTACATGGGCGCTTGGACCTCCTGCACAGCATCATTAACCATGGGACAATCTGGTTTCACATTACTGTTAGAAAGAGCTAACACCCAGTGTTAAGTCGATCATTTAGCAGACATGTTAAATGCTCACATATGAGGAAGCACGTTGAGGAAGGAAACTGTCCCATATAATCCTCAGCAAGTTGACTGAACTTAGTCTTTAAAAAGGATTTAAAAAAAAAAAACAGCAAATGACATTTACAAATTCAGCAAATTAAAAGAAATAATAATACAAAAGAAACACTGCCAGGAAGTATTGAGTTTTGAATCTTTCGTAGGTGCAAAGTTACAAAATCATTTCTCTAAAACACAGTGATTATTGTATCTAAGATTTTTGTAAAAACATAATTAAAGGTGCATTGTGTAACTTTTGTGGTTCGCTACCTGCTTGCCTCTATGGAGATGTTATTGCTTTGCCCCACCATATGGCATAAGACTTGAATATCTTGCATATTACAATTGCTTACAAGTGCTCAAAAACAGGTATTTGCCTCTTCATTTATCTTGACCTCCTACTTTATATCAGTATAGATAAGGTTAATATAATACAGGGGGAGGTTCTAGGCAAAGCAGTAACACTGGTGGTCTGCTTGTTTCTAGGAAATAAACCACCATAACAACAATTACCTGTTCTGATTATTTTTGAGAGAACAGTACACAATGTTCAACTGCAATATCCCATTAACAAATAGGGATGTAATGATATCCAAATCCCCTGACACGATATTTTCAAGATATGCATCCCATGGCACGATATTTATTATTTGTGGAAGCTAGCAAAATTGTGAATATGCTACTTTTCTATCAAAATACAAATACTTAAGATTTAAAAGTGCTTAATAACAGTTATTTTGTCATGTAGATTGGACTGAAACATAGCAAAGCATCATGGTCTATGTAGTTCTCTCTGTTTTTAGCTGTTGCTGCACTATAACAATGAATTTAATCAAAGAAACTTGTAATTTGATATATATTGTGACAGCCCACGATAATACTGTCAGACCTTTTGATGATACGTTACATCCCTATTATCAAACACATTAAAACATTGCCTTAAAACCTTACTGTTGACAGATATACATGCACTGTGAGCCTACCTGCGTCTTATTCGCACTAAAAGCTCTTTGTCCAACGCACAGTGCAGCAGAACTATCCCAAACATGACTCCTCAATCTACAGCTCCAGGACCACAGAGGAGAGCCGTCACCTGCCCCAGCCCAGGGAAAGCCAACATTTTCCAATAAGCGATAAGTTTATCATCCCTATACGACGTTATCAGGAGACACTAAGCAAAGCCATGCCTGGATTGTGACTAACAATGAAGGAATCCAGCCGTTATGCTATCTGCACCGCTCTTATCTGTGAAACTGGAGAAGCAGAGGGAGCGTAAACATGGATCCTCACTATCATATGTACACAAGAGGCATCCCATTCTCAGGGGCATAAAGGTGACAGGGACGAGTGCACACTTGGACATAAACCATCATTTTAGGTTCAATTCTGATGTCAGTTTCAAAAAATAAAATGCTTCAAAATCATATTGACAGTTAGGAGCAAAGAGGGGATTTTTACTGTCTCTGAATTAGGCATGTCAAAGTATCGATACCCAGATACTTATCGATACTAAAACTAATATCGAAACAAGATACTCATTTGAAAGTATTGACATTTTATAAAAGACAAAATTAAATATTAAATTATTTGCTTTCATTTTGTGCTAAAATTACTGTTTATTATAAAAAAAAGCCATGTCACATTTTTTATCAAGTCGTTTCCTTTGTGTTGAAATTGAGTTTGACATTATAGAATCGTGACAAAACTAACTCAGGCGTCTTCACAGATACTCAGGGGTTCAATTTATCATCAGTATTAAGGGCTTAAAAATGTTATGTCAAAGGACAAGTACACAAGGTTACGAAATGTCAAGTATCACCAGGATTGTAGAGTGGGAAATTTCTGTGGGAAAATCCAGACTTTCCACAGGAACTTTAGTGGATTGTTACTGGATTTGATAGCTGCTTGTGAAGTTACAAAACTGAACAGAACAGTTTCAGATATCTAAATATAGTGTTATATGTTGTGTGTTAATCAGAAGTGAATGGTATTTTTTTTAAAACGACTGTAGTGATTTCACTGGTCATAGTGTCTATTGTAAATGATCATAAACGTGTTATTTTCCTTCTCGCAGTAAATGCAACTGTAAAATTTGATTTGATTTATTATGACATCTCTAATCTAAACAAACAGGGCGGTTACTTTAATGAGATTAAATAATATTAGAAATCAGTGGTAGGTAGTTGACTTGAATAACTTTTGTAATATATTATTTGATCTATTTTTCAGTGACAAAATTATGTAAATCAAGTATGATTTTTTTCTTTTTGATTTCGTGCATTATTTAACGTCATTTACTCCTCATTACATAAAACAGAAATTCTAAATCAGATTACCTCCAGGCAATTACTCATGAAATTTCCTGAAATGCGTTTTTACACTCAAGCCGTTCCTTGGATGACTATACTTACTACTACTACTACTTGAGTAATATCATTTTGAAGTTATGCAATGGTGCTAGGTTAAAATTTTTGGCTACTATCCACTTCATGACAGCAACACCTTTCAAAACCTTTTCGAAGTCCCATGACAATACAGCATCAAAACAAAAAAAAGCTTATCTGTTAAAGCGTGTGTACAAGTCTGTGCTGTGATCTCTCCTTCTCACACCATTGCACTGAGCGGGCCTCCCTGTAAAGTTCACTTGAATGACTGAGGATGAGGAGGATTTTCCGGTGACCTCACTCTAAGGGCCAGTCAGCTCTGTTTGTGTGATGTGGCCGGCTTACATCACACTGTGTTACCATTCGAAAGAACAGAATGAGCACACCCCAAGGGAACAGCTGTTTATCAAGTTAGGACATCACCGTCTAGCAGCCGTCTCATTAACTCTGTACCCATAGAACACAATCTAAAAAGGCAAGTTCAAACCACAAAACTTTTACAACCGTCTTGGTAAACTGAATGAAGGTGCACTGTGGTTTCTGCTCGTCTCTGCTTTGCCTAATGTTCCACAGTATTCCACATTTCTTCATGAAGACAAGTGACATCACCAGGGCAAGTTACAGGCTGGATCTGTGAACAGGCGACCCTACTCACTCACAGCATGTTTTTCAAGGTATATTTATTTCACAATAAAAACTGTGGTAATTGAATAAGGAGTTTAAGTCAGGGCTGGGCGATATGGTGGTACTGAATCATCATCTCATCCCTGTGACAATATGCTAGTTTTGTAATATCGTCATATATTTTTATTTTATTTTTTTTAAAGCAGTTCTATAAAACTATACAGATAGTTTTCACCACCCAAATTGGTAATCTGAATTGTGATCTGGCTGTTAAAAAATTGTGATATACATTTTTTGGCATATAGCCTACCTTTAGTTTAATGCCATACAGTGGAACATTCCAGGTAATCAATAACATCTCCAGCATACAAGTAAGTAGCAGTACCCTCCTCTAAAGTTACATACTGGACCTTTAAAACTAACCAGGCAAGAAAGCAGCTAAACAAATACTAAAAATACTTGGTTACAGGGAGGTCCAAATTGACAAAAGTTAAAATAGAACAATATAATGGCAATTCATCAGAACCTGTACATTTCGGGGTTGGGGTAATTATTCTAAAATCCACCACTAGGCACTTTACAAGTTTAGCACAAATCTCACTACAACTACATGTTCTAATTAGTCCTAATACCCGTGTCCTCAGCCTGACTTAAACCAGGAACATTCTGTCTGCCAACCAAGCATGCACCATGATACCCACATTACCCACAGAAGTATAAGAAAATATATCTGTATCCATACTGAATAATTTAGTAACCTAAACCTAGTGAAAGTTATAACAAGAAAACAAAGTAATCTAATATCACTTACATCACTTTGTCCTAAAGGCTCCAACCTCAGCTACAATATAAATACACACTGCCAGTGTTAGGAAGTGAAGTGAATACATACTGAAAATAATATAACTAACAGTTCCTCTTTCGTTTGGTGGTATACGATATACAGTTACTTTCTAAAATCAAATGAACACTTGGCAGTACATAATTTAGGCTTCAAACTGCACATAATCAGTGAGAAAAATAAACACTCCTCTTGTGGTGAGTGCAGGTGTAATTCTGCCTTCTTCAGTTAGGAAATACATAACAAATAATAAAACAAATACAGAGCTGTTTATAAACCTATGTTGCATCTGTTACATTATAATTTATATGCAACTCAATGTAAAAGTATCTTCAGTATTCAGAATACAGTACACTGACTGGGCCATGTAACAGTGTACGTTACAAAATACATGTTAATGCAGGTATTCAGTATTCTGTAACTAAATACATTTTCAAAGTATTCTTCCCATCACTGTGTACCACATACAATCCTACTCATACCCTATGAAATAAAACAGATTAATAAAAACCCTTACAATTCTTTTTTTATTATTAACAAAACTCTCAAACTCTTTAACAGTACTAAATTAACTTGTGAAAAGTGTAATTAAAAATCCCCAGCCTAGCCATTCTCTGCAAGAAAAGCGCTTTGAGCAAAAATTACAACATCTGGTCATCATAAAACCCTCGACATGGTGTCTGAACGCGGAGCTAACCCAGAATGTGAACGCCCTGCAGCCTATCCCTCCCAGTCCAATTAAATAATGCTCCAAAGGATCTGCATTTGAAAAGAAATGTCCAAGAAACCACCAAGAATTAAGATTTAATGGGAACACATTTAAAGAGATCCCCATGTGGAAAAATAATCAGACAATGCAATGAATGAACATCTTTGTTGTCACTATGCTCAGTGTCCAGTGTGTCCAGTGTTGTGCAAAATACAATGTTGTTTGGGCATTTTGGTCTGTTTAACTGAAAAGTGTAGAGGGGCAAACTATTATATCATTCCCCAGCTATTTCTTGTGACAGTCAAGACCTCACCGTGACCCCTCTCCAAATTGCCTGTAGCTTGGCATATTTCGCTTGCTCTGGCCTAAAATAGTTTACAGTAGGCAAGTTTTAGTTGAAGACATAAAAATCCTACTCCTAAAGCCAGTTAAGCAAAATCTTCTACGCCTTTTGGAACAAGTCGTTTTGAAAGAGATCTCAATAACGATCTGCAAACAATAATAAAAGAAACTCAGTAATAGTATTAGGTAATTATATTCAAATGCCAGTACTTGCTTTCATGAAAGGAGCACTATGTAACTTTTCGGTTGGGGGTTGTCACCTGCTTGTTTCTATGGATAAGCCATTGCTCTGCCTGGAATGTTCCACAGTATGACATTAAACAGTTCTACCTTACATTTATTAAATACAGTTAGTTATTTAGCTCAAAAATACCTAGAAAAACAGGCATTCTGACTGTGAGCAGGGCTGCCTCTCCACAGATCTGGTTTAGTCTCCACAATTTTCCATTTCCATTTTTCCTGAATTGCCCTTTTTCAACATAGATCCCAAAATAGAAAACTTTGTTGTCTTAAAAAGAACAGTTTTAGTGGAAGAAGTGGTCTTTCAACTCCTACTTACTACACAGAAGAAATACACCTAAAGCCAATGAACCCAAAATCTTGCCTTGTGGAACAACTCACTCTCATTTTGAAAAATAGTAAAGTAAAATGAACAGTATTAGGAAACTGCGTCTCATTATTTATTTTATTTTATTTTATTTTATATATATATATATATATATATATATATATATATATATATATATATATATATATATATATATATATATATATTTTTTTTTTATTGCCCCTTTTCCAACACAGATCCCAAAATAGAAGACGTTGTTGTTTTAAACAGAGCTGGTGGAAAGTTTTTTAACACCACAGCAATGACGTTTACAGTAAGTCACTCTAGTCCACACATTCGTAAATGAGTTAAGAGTTTGTGGGCAAGCCTTCACATGTCTTGCTCAACAGGATGCCAAATACTGATGGGAAATATTAAATCTGTATTGGCACTTTTGTAATGTTGTCTAAATAGCGTACACTAAGAACAACGTTGCCAAAAACGCTGAAAAAGTGAAGAAAAGTTTATTTGAAAGCGCCAAAAGCTTGGTTTGACAGGATAGGTTTACGCGTAAAATCAAGATGATCCAAAGTGAGGAAAAACAACAACGCGCCTGACAGACTAACTTCTGCGTAATTATCAAACCTACCTCAAAAAACAAGGGAATTCGGTCAATCCACAAACATGTCCGTGGGTTTTAAAATAAAGTAAGTCGCTCCTAAAATCTTCCACACCCGTCGTCTTTGTTGCTGTCTTTTCCAGCTGTTGCTTCACGCTCGCTGCTGCTCAGTCGTCCATCTGGGAGGAAGATGAATGCGCCTGGCTCGGGAAGCAAAGAAGCCACTCCTCACCCCGCTCCAAAAATCTGCCTCTAATTAGGACGCCACGGTTTGTGCCTTCAAAATACTATGTCACGAATAGAGTTTTATTTGGTAAATAGAAGAGATGAGGCGGGATACAAATGAAGTTTGAAGAAATACATCGTTTGGGAAAAATCTGTAACTTGTCCGCCAGCCACATGTGCCAAATAGTGGAAAGTAACGCCACGAACCGCCATTAGTCGACCTCTAGCTCCCCCTGTTGGATGTATCACGTAAATGGAAGACTAGACAGATACATGTAGGCTACAACTACTTATTTATCGTTGATTGTTAGGAAAAAGTAGCAGTAGCGTTTCTACGTGATACTATGTATGTCACCAGATGGAGAAAATTAACAAATTCCTAATCGGTGGTGGAAGAAGTACTTGATACAAGAGGGGAAAAACACTCAAGTATCACATAAAAAATCAATTTAAGTAAAAGTATTAAAGTAATCATTTAAAAATGTACTAAAAAGTATTTCACACAGATTTGGCATTCTTATAAGGCTTCAAATTGAGTGATTTTGATACAGATTTGTGCTAAATTTTAACAAGAAACAACTGAATCAATTGTTTTTTTTTATTTGCATATTTTTGTTTGCTCAAATTATGAATGTGTTAAAAAATAAACCTCAGCAGGTCTCAAACTAGCATAAAAATACTTTTACTTTTCAGTCTAGTTAGAAAATGTAATGAAGTAGAAAGTACAGAAATGTGATGGAGTAGAAAGTACAGATACCTGCTCTTTAATGTAGTAAAGTAAAAGTAAAAAGTACCAACTGTAAAATCTGCTTAAGTAAAGTACAGATACCTAAACCTTTTACTTAAGTACTGTACTTTGTTACATTCCACCACTGGTGCTAACCACTCTGTCACATACAGTATCTCAATAATGTTTTTAATTTTCAATTTTCCCTTAAAAAGGTTAACTTTGATAATATGTAATAAGCAATACAGTAAAGGCAACTTTAATGTTTTATTGCGTCATATAAGCACATAAGTATTAGCTCAAGGCCTTTTTCAAGTGCACAAATGATTTCAACCAGCCTGATTTACATTGTTCAGACAAATGGATACAAGCCACTTTAGAAGCTCTATTATTACAATAGCACCAAGGAGGTAATTTTCAATGAAATCACCTTCCACTGATTAGTGAAGCTATATAGTATTTCTACATGTAACTATTACATTAACTCCTATTAAACTGTGGTGTATCTTGAAGGGCCCGGACATGAGCGGAAAGGAGAAGAACCATCAGGAAAGTCAGTGAGGAAGACTGGGGTGTGAGTAGATGGGGCCAAATTTAAGGCTTGACGTCTCCTCCTGCGATCATCACGTTTCTTGTACCAGAAGTTATGAGGCGGACGGAGAGCCAGAGGACCACCTGTCTCCTCAGAGGACGAGGCCATGTACACTGGACCAGCAGGAGGCGCTGGAGGAGCAGGAGGTGGGAGTCGCGACACCAGGAATTCATAAGATTCACTGGAGGAAGAGGTGAGGGGGTCGGAGGGTAGGACTATGGGGGGTACAGGTGGTGCGGGCGGTGCTGGAGGGGCAGGGGGAGCTGGTGGTGCTGGAGGGTCAGGTGTGGCAATGTCGACCGGTGGTAGGTCAATAATTGGGGCAAATGTAGGCTCGGCAGCAGGTGGGTCTTGGTCAGTGATAAAGGGGGCATCAGAGGGGATTATGGGAAACTCTGGTGCCAGGTCATGACCCTGTGGTTGGAGGGGTCTGAGAACGTCCACCGTCTGAAAGTGAAAACCACAAAACAAAGACTCTAAAGGTTATAACCAATAATCATATACAAAACTGCTTAGATCCAATAAATGTTATTCCATACCATTGTATACAAAACAATAATAATACAATAAATAAAACAATATATATACTTCATACAACTGCTACTGCTACTAATACTAATACTACTACTATCACTGCTGATGCTACTGCTGTTACTGCTAGTGCTACTACTACTACTACTACTACTCAGCTAATTTAGCATTTATGGGATATAGTTTACATAAAGAATGGTTTCTGCTGGATTTGTTTTTGTTTTATGAGTAGGGTTGTGAAAAGGATATTAAAACTAGCATAGAAACTAGATACTCATTTGAAAGTATTGACACTGATACCATTAATAGGACAACATTTGACCTTTACAGATCAGTTTTAGAAGATCATGAGCGCTACCAGAACTAGTTTATTCTGTCAACATTCAGAGTAACAAAATCAAATTTGAATTTTTAGTACCATGACAACACTAAGAGGAAAAAAATACACATGCTGTTCTTCTGGCCATGATATCCTTCCCATATTTTGAATCCATATGAAGACTATTACTGTTCTATGAAAATACAACGACTTGTGAGACGGTGACAGGTCTCTCCCAGACCCCGTGTGTTGGCCTGTATTGCAGATGAGATTCTAAACAATATGGTGCCAGTGGTGTTTTGTTTTATTCTTGATCTGTTGCATGTTTCACAATATGGGTCAGGACTAGTATGACAGATTTTTATGATTCTTTAATTTTGACTTTTTTTTGGTGCGATTATAACTATTGTAAATATAAATTATAGTTTTACAGAAATCAAGAAGCAATTTGTGAAGAAAAGCTGAAAAATGTTTTGAAAATTACAGTAAATGGAGAGTTTATCCAAAAGTATCCACATTTTACATTTAAGAAACACTTTAATTCATCAAAATAAAGGTGTTTTCTTATTTTCATTTGACAGATAATAATTTCGGTGTTTTTCTAGGTAACAGTAATGGAATTCCCCAGTGTAATGTCATGATTTCCAACCAGGAAGTAAAATTTTAAACCTAAAAAAAAATGTCAAAATTGGGAAACTGAGTGTGAATGTTTTTGTCAAAATCTTAAATATAAATCGGCACTTTAAAGGTGTACTTGTAACTTTTTGGTTGGGGGCCCATCACCTGCTTGTTTCTATGGAGATGCCATTCCTTTGCCTGAAATGTTCTGCATTATGACATTAAACATCTCTACTTTACATTTATTAAGTTACAAGTGATTTTATAGCTCAAAAATACCTAGAAAAACAGGCATTCTGACTGTGAGCGGGGTTGCTTCCCCACAGATCTGAAATGTAACTTGATTTGGTCTCCATGAAGACAGAAGGGTTTAATACAATACTGTGAAACATTCCAGACAAAGCAATAACATCTCCATAGAGAAAAGAATTTGACAGACCCTTCACCAGAAAGGTTACACAATGCACCTTTAAGTCTAGCTATGAGTATAATATAAAACACTGAAGCGCACCAAAAGGACAATTTTACACCATCTCTACACCTCAAGTAGCACTCCAACCCCCTAAAGTTTTATAATGTAATCTAATATACGTTCTCTCATTACTTTTAATTTGTTCTATTTTCCTCCTGCTGCAAATCGTATCTATGCAACACTCATTTCATCGGTCCAGTACTTTTCCTCGGTCTATGGTTACAAATCCAATCAGCTTTGAGCTAAGAGAATTTCCATGATGTGACATTACACCCCAGATTCACAAAGAGAGAGGAGACAACTTAATTATAGTCATGGGTGAACCAAAAACACAAGCATGCAATTTGGAAAGTGACACATACCTTAGGCATACATAATAGTAATACACTGATGAAAATGCTGGCATGACACGTAAAAGTGAAGGAATAATTATATGAACAGTGACTTATGCAAAGTGAAATTGTTATTTTAAAGGTCGCTTGAAAAATGTGGGAAAACAAAATCTCAAATGTGGATCAAATCAGTTGAAAAAGACTATGTTTATATGTTTTGTTTCAAGCTCACAGTATATCTGTTGCTACCTGCTTGTCTTCATGGAGATGTTATTGCTTTGCTTGGCATGTTCCACAGTATGGCATTTAGCTTATTATCTAACATTTATTTAATTACAGATGTCTTTATTGCTCAAATATACCTTGAAAGAAATTACAGCAATGTCACCTCTCCTCACATCTGGCCTGTAACTTGGAGATATGGACAAGGAGATAGATCAATGTAATGCCAAACTTTAGAACATTGTCGACAGCGCAGTAACATCTCTACAGAGACAGGAAGATGGCTGGCCCTTTATCAGAAAAGTTACATCGTGCAGCTAGAAATCTGGTCTGATTTAAGAGCAAAACAAGTGCTAAGTTTGTATAGTACGTCTGCACTGGTACCATTCTAACACACCTGCACTTTGAACATCTCACAGGACACATGGACTTCAGGATGCACCCTCAGGTCACCATGTACCGATCCTGAGCAGAAGCCTGTAGTCTGGAAAAACAGGTAAGTCATTTATTTATTATATTTTGTTAATTTTTCTCAAGTTATTAGTTCACTTTCCCCATCTTGAATAGTACAGATTAGCTTGTCGCCTCAACTAAAACATGTATTTATGCAGGTTTTAAGAGCCCTACAAAAATAAATGCTATATATTTTCCAGTGCAATTAAATGGCTACTAACTCCTTAGCACTCCTTAGTACTTTAAAAAAGTAAAGGTAATGTGCATCATACAATTGTGCTGTCCAGATAAAGTGCAGTTATTCAGAACATTTCTAAAGATGACTGTTGCCAGGTGAGCAGTGGGCCTGACAGGTGCTGTATGTACTGTTTACCTCTGTGTCTGAGGCTGCAGTCAGTCTTTGGCAGGTGCCTGTTTCCGTGGTTCCCTCTGGACACTGCTGGACGGTGTACTCCACAAAGCTGGTTTTCACTGGTCTAGTCTAAAACATAACAGAAAGATTGTGGGTAAAATTGGAATAAAATGTAAACATACATTACGTAGACACCCGAGGCAAAATAGTAGTCTAGTTTCATTTATTACCTGGGTGTGTAATTTTAAAGATGTTACATGTATTACAGTTTCATGATTATTGATACCAAGTGGAGTTTTGATGTCATGAAGCAGTAGTTTAAGTTAACAGCTCCTTTTACCTTTTGTTCAGTAGAGATCGGCAATTCCAGGTCTGAAATCATCCAAATGATTCTAGTGAAAGTGTGTGGAGTTTAAAAACACAGTGGAGCACTTCTTGTATTACCACATAGCATCACAAGGTGAAGTTTTTTTCAGTTTCAGAGAAGAACTCAGCTTAAATATGCAGGAATCACATGCGTGAATGAAACAAACAACTCTAGGTATCGTTTACAAAAAGCTACTGGAAAGCTGCATGTGTTTTCAAACATGTTTCAGCCTGGTGCTTCAGACTTGGGGCCAAAGTCATTGTAAAGCAAAAAAGGGCTGAGGCACTCTAGGGATTGACAAAAATCTTAAAATTCTTCATTATTTCTTGGCAAAGATTTTTCTTTTTAAACACCAATTAGTGATGTGACGTTCCGTATCGAGGCTTCGAAGCGTGTGCCGAGTAGGGGATGGGGCATTTCCACGATGCGCGTATCGAGGCTCGCTTCATTTAGAGGAGGAGCTGAAAATGATGACGGCCGAAGCCTCGCTGCCCGGCTGTACCACGTGACTGATTCAGGAAGTGGTTCAGATTTTGCTGCGAGTTTTGACAGCGATATAAACCCCTCAGGCTCCATTCAAAATGTGGGTGTTTGATGGAGAGTTGCGGTCAGTGGAGTTTGGAGACAGTTTGGAGACAGTTTGGACAGAGTTAGAGATAGTGTCCTGTGAGCAGGTGTTTTCCAAAGCAGGAGAAATATTGTCCATCGCCTAAGACCTGCCAGTGAAGAAACTGTTGTTTTTAAATAAAAACTAATGATGTGTCCCATAAACCATAATCACTGGCCATACCTCAGCGTTACAAAAGCACAATCATTGTCCAAACCCCAACCCCAACCACCCTCACCTCACTGTAAATGATCATTTCCATTTTCATCATTTCCAAATAATCATTTTCCATACCGCCAGTATATATGCACACAGTATACTGCCATCACTACAATATACATGTTCTGCATACTTCTTTATTTTGCTGACAGCTTTATTCACAGGCTTTCTGCAAAATGCCACACACTTCAAATTCATGCCAACTGATATTTTTGTGTCCAGTAGAGGTCCTACTAGAGCAAATGAAGCTTCAAGAAGCTTTGCACTGGAGTGAACCAACTGGATGAAAGGCTTCAGTGCTTCATGAAGCTTCATCTGCCCATCACTAACACCAATGCATTTCAGCCTTACGGGGCCATCCTCAAGACATGTTAAAAGAACAAAATGGCTCCCAGGGCTCTTTTATAACAGGAAGTCATGTGATCAATCACATGACTGAATCAAAGAGTCAATAGTGAACAAGATAGTAACATCAAAATCATCAGTAAATACATAAAATTAACATGTTCAGGATGTCAGTTGATACTACATAACCACAAAGAGTAGAATAAAACTGTCCACAAAAAATGAGTATCATTTAGATCAGGGAACTTTGTTGCTTTCAGCGTATAAATCTAGAAGGATTCTCTTTGTAACCTTTGGGGCCCCAGGTCTCTAACTCCTCCTGTAGCCATACATGTCCCTGCTGCTGACCCCTCTGTTTCTGTGTGCAAGCTTTGATCTGATTGACCTCTCCTGTGATTGGTGCCTTGGAAGCAACGGAATACCATGGTCTAAATGATGATTTAGATTTGACTCCGTTTTTGTGAACAGTTTTATCCTACTGTTTGTGGTTGTGTAGTGTGAATTTACATCATGAACATGTTAATTTTATGCATTTACTGGTGACGTTACTATCTTGTTCACTGTTGACGCTTTGATTCAGTCATGTGATGGATCACATGAGTTCCTGTTATAAAAGAGCCCTGCTGGCAGCCATTTTGTGCTTTAAACATGTCCTGAGGAAGACCCAGTAAGGCTGAAAAACCTTGGCGTTTTTTGTGTGTGTTTTTTTAAGAGTTATTAAAAGACCTTATTATTTGTTATTCTAGTTTTTACGTAAGCACAAGGTTAGACCAACATATACCTGCTGGGCTGCTCTCAGTATCTTTTTCACTCCCAGTCCAGCCCCGAGCAGGGATTTCCTCTTATACGACTCTAGTGTGACTTGAGCAGCAGTGATGGCCTGTGGGCTGTCTACGGGAAGCAGGAGGGGACAAGTGGGACAGGTCTGCTGTAGCTTCTCTGGTGGATCTAAAAAATATAAGGTAATAGTTAGGATATAGAAAATGATTTTTTTGTCCCCTGTTTGTAAGCATGGAGATGTTATTGCTGTGTCGGGAATATTTTACAGTATGGCATTAGATGTATCTATCTCCATGGAGACAATCAGGTTGTCTGCTGCAGAGCCACGTTACAAGTCAAATCTGAGGAGATGTGAATCCTCCTTCAGTAAGAATGCAGGTTTATTAAAAGGCCCATATTACGCTGTTTTCTTATCTATGTTTCCTCATTTGTATAATTCATCTCTAATGAACTAAAGGTAAAGGAGCTGTTAACTTGAAAACTCCCACTTCATGACATCACAAGGTGGAACAGAGCATTTTGAGCTTTGAAGATGTAGACAGAGTAATAATATAGTGTTACTCAAACATGTCTGTCTGAAACTAGAACACCTCCAAGTATGTTTTTGATGAGGTAAAAACATTCTAACATGGCTGAGTAATGTATACCAATACAAACATCCACACTTGAATAAATGCAGGAGAGACCCTCACCAGAAAAGTTCCATAGTGCACCTAAGTGGAGTAATGTCTAGATGATTGTAAAACTATTAATAATCCTTCTGTTATGGGCAGCGTGGGAGTTGGAGGAAGAGATATTTTGGAAGTTGTAAGTGTGCAGGTGGGACTTGCTGTTATTCATATTCTTGGTGCTTTTATATCATACCAAGTGTAAAGTGTTTATACTGCCAAGAAGAGACGCAAGATGTGAGAATACATTTTCTGTAGCTTTTTTGTCATCCAACGTTTGATTAATTCAGTTTAAAAGAAAGATTATATATTTATGCTATTTTTAATGGTTCAATTACAACTTTTGCCTTAAAATTCTTGACTATTATTCAAGTGGTTTAGGGCTGTGCCGTTAATCAACTTTTAATTGTGATTACAATTATTATATTGCTTTACCTTAAACTCCTTTAAAAGTCTGTACCCATAATACTGCTTCTTTTATTTATGTGATAACCATTTTGAGTTGGTGGATTAAAATATATAGTATTAGGCACATATTTACAGTGCATTTATTTTCATATGGCTTATTTGTAATTTAAATTATTACCCATATAATAGGCCTGTCACCTTATTGTTTCTATGGATATGCCATTGCTCTGCCTGAAATGTTCCTCAGTATGATATTAAACAGGTCTAGCTTACATTAATTTTTCTATAGCTCAAAAATACTTTAAAAAACAGGCATTCTGACTCAGCGGGGTTGCCTCTAAACAGATCTGACCTGTAACTTCGTCTGATTTGTTCTCCATGAAGATAGAAAGGTTTAATGCCATACTATGAAACATTCCAGACAAAGCAAAAACATCGCCATGAAGAAGAGCACCCTCCACCAGAAAAGTTACACAATGCACCTTTACGTAGTTCTTTAGTGGGTGCACTTGTTCTGTCACATCCAGTCTAGACCAGAGTTTGGTTCAAAATTATACTAGAAGGTGCACTAGAAGTCTTGTCTACTGGTACTTGTACACTTGGTGCTCTGTACTATAGTACCAATAATAATAATAATAACTTGACTACAAAATTTAAGTATGTTTTCATTACCTGGGACCAGAGTGCAGTCGTAGCTGTACAGGTAGGAGTATCCCTCTTGTGTGTGGAGGATGGTGGTATTGCAGTTTCCAGAGATTTGCTAAACAAAACATATAAGTTTGGCAATGACTCTGTTTAAAAGTACTCACAGATATGTATTATGATTGTTTTTTTAGCAAGTAAGTAAAATGTTGATTAATTAAAGTTGTGTGTATTTTAACTAGGAGGAAGATTGACACACTGTTTCCATGAAGGGCCTGACATCACAGCGTTTCCATGGTTTCGGGCTGCCTGTGTGACATTTGGTCTCGAGGACGTCCAAATCCAGGTAATAGACATTGCCAGCTGGACCCTGAGTACACAACGCAAAAGACACAAACTCAATGAATACACACACTCTCAATGAATACATACATTTCCAATCAAGAATGTAGAAGGTTAAAAAACATTTGTCTGCATTTTTACGTTTTACCTGATTGAGGATACATAGTTTTCCTCTACTAGATAAATAGACCATATTTCGCTATTTTTTGGTCTATGCTGTAATCTTGTTTCCTCATCAAAAACATAGTTGTGTTTTGTTTCATTCACACGTTTAAAACACAAATATTTGTTTACGCTGAGTTTATCTCTCAAACCGAAAACACTCTCTTCCACCTTGTGATGTCACGTGGTGATAAAGGAAGTGCTCCGCTATGTTTTGAAAGTCCCTACACCTTCACCAGAATCATATGGATAATTTCAGCCTTGGAATTGCCAATCTCTACTGAGCTAAAGGTAAAAGGTAGTTGTTAAATTGAAAACTACCACTACATGACATCACAAGGTGGAACTGAGCATTTTGAGCTTTAGAGATGTAGACAGACTAACAATAAAGGATTGTGTGAATGAAACAAAACACAACTCCAGATATGTTTTTGAGGAAGTGACAACATTTGAACATGATTAAAAGCTCATAATATACACAGATTTGACCATAACGTGGCCTTGTGGAGTCATTTGCTTGTCTACATGAAGTTAATGCTGTACTGTGGAAAATTCCAGGCAAAGCATCGCCACAGAAAGTATAGATCAATATAGGAACAATTTGGCAGACGGGTAATTCTGTGTTGTGTATTGATTTGGCTGGAAGCACTTTGAGCATATGTTGGTGGCACTTTTTCACAGGACTATTTTAAATGCTGATGTATGCCGTGATGGCCTTCATTTAAAGCCACATAATGTGTGTTGTGCAAGTCTTGTCTCTGCAGCCTTGCACTCAAATGACCTGGGCTTTAATAACAGTATCTCTGGTCCTTGTTGGAACATTGATGACTCACGATATAAAGTAATGAGTTTGGGTCTTTATGGTACCGTTAATAAGAGTTTATTGATTGTCTAGCCATTTATTGGCATTTTTTACCTGCATGTTTTCCAGCTGCTTGCCAAGTGGATTATGAGACAATATCAAGGCACAACACTGTATCAAATTTACCTGGAACTAGACCTCGATTAGACCAGAACTAAACCAGATCTAAAACAGGACTAAACCAAGTCTACATCAGGACTGTACCCTAAGAATTTACATAATGATCCCACGCATGCAGTGTGCACAGTGTACCTTGAATCTTATAGGCAGTATTAAAACACATGATGTAACTTTTATGGTATAGCATTTGGCACCTGCTTCTTTCCATGTATATGTATATTATTGCTTTAGAATATTTTCATTTATGTGTTTTTATTGCTGGAAAAATAGCTTAAAAACATGGTTTCTTGTGCGTGAGGTAGCCTCTCAACAGATCTGACCTGCAGTTTGCTGTGTGGTATTAACAGCTTGTCTTCATGGAGAAAGAGAAGTTTAATGCCATACTGTGGAACATTCTAGGGGAAAGAGACCCTCAGACCCTCCACCAAAAAAGTTATATAATGCACCTTTGCATTCTGACCTAAGTAATGGAGGCATTTTAGTAAACATGGCAACACTTTCCAGGCTCCTGCAAAAATAAATAATAATAATAATAATAATAATAATAATAATAATAATAATAATAATAATAATAATAATAATAATAAACCCTTTCCTCGTTTGAAACAAGATTATTTAAAATAAATAAATATTAAACATTTCATCCCATTTGTGTGTTTTTAAGTAGCATAATTAATACACAATACATAGCACAATACAAGGCACAGTAATTACCAGTCATACTCTTTCATGTTGTGGCAGTAATCTACTCGAGAAATTTCATAATTATTTTTTTATGGGTAAATCCGATCACCTGTTGTGTCTCACCTTAATATGATTACTATTCCCCAGCAGTTACCAAATTGTGACATTGGTTTTTGATTAGATGATTCTGTGTACACAATCTAAGCCCAAATCTTATCAAACAGGTTCCCACTGACAGCAAGATTGGACACAGCTGGTCAACCTCACCATTGTGTTTCTCTCCTGCCAGGAATGTTTTGATTTTTCCACAACCACAGATGAGAAAATAAGCTTTCCAGACCACTTCTCCAGTTAATCACAAATAAATCTCCAACAGATACAATATTGCAGTGCTTTCAGTCTGCCTGGAGACTTACCTGGGCACGAGGAAATCACAATATCAGATTTTAGTGTTATGATTATTAAAGGGCCCATATTACACTATTTTTGATCTATGTTATAATGTTGTTTCCTCATCACAAACATACCTGGAGTGTTTTGTTTCATTCACATATGTTTAACACTCAAACTATGCATATTTAGAAAGTTCTCTCAAACAGAAAACACCTTGTAATATCATGTGGTAATACAGGAAATTCTCCACTGTGTTTTTAAACTCCCTACACCTTCACTAGTATCATCAATTCTAGGGAAAAATCAATTTGGATGATTTTAGGCCTCCATAGCCAATCTCTACTGAACAAAAAGTAAAAAGTAGCTGTTAACGTGAAAACTACCACTGCATCACAAGATGGAACAGAGCATTTTGAGCTTTGGAGCGCTAGACAGACTCATAATAAAGGATTTCTTAAACATGTGGGAATGAAACAAAACACAACTCCATGCATGTTTTTGATGAGATAACAACATTCTAACATGACTTATTGCCACCTTATTGACGCCGTGACCAAACAACAGTGAAATTTTCTTTAATTTGCTTTAACTAACATGTATACAGTATATGACCTGGTTTATGAAATCTAATTTTCAGAAAGTTAAGTAAAATAATGTTTTAAAAAATACAACAATATACATAACTTAGAATAGACTTCACTTATTTTCGCTTCTAAAATGGTCAAATATTATGGCCTAAATAAAGACAATTTGCGATTAACATAACCTTACTTTACCTGAGCATGAAGGTGGACATTGGCGATTCGGTTTAGGGCAAACTTGTACCCCTCCGATCTATCCTCATTGATATAAGTGACAGCCAGCCGGGATATCTTTTCCACTGCTTTGTCATTACACGGTATAGGGGCAAGTTCAATAGGCATCATATCCAAGCCTTCTCCATATACAAGTAATATATGGGATAATAGCAGTAATAGTGCACTCATTTGTCCGTCCATGTTAGCAGAGGTATAGGGAGCAGAAGGGGATGTTAGTTAGTTTAAAAGTCAAAGTTTGCTCTTTATTGTTTGCATACAGGCATGTCAATGACTTTTGGAATCAAAACAGGGCCCAATGTTGAAATCTAGCCAAGGACAAAGTGTGTTTGATTGGAGAGTGCTGGCTGGAGCACTGCAATATTTGTGAATGAAATTTACTTAGTGAATTGACGAAGGGAGCACTCATTCACTAACAGAACCAATCACACATTTAAAATTTGACATTGTATCTTTTGCACAAGGTTTCCAGGATATTGCATTAGTTTTTATAGATGTAACATGTAGAGATGGACACTAGGGGTCACTGTGGCTCTGAGCTGCTCGACTGGAGTCAAGTCAGGTTGCTTGTGGTCCATCAAGCACCGTGAACTGGGTTAATGATTCGTCATAATTACATTGAGATTTCACTTACTTTCCCAGAACACTGTGAGTTCTTTCATAGATTTCACATTTCTGGCTGTAGAAATGAGTAAAACAGACAAAGGTACACTGGTCTTTCAGAAAAACATTAGCTGATGATATGGTAATCAGTGGCACAGCTGCTCCACACCAAGGTCTCATTAAAAATAGATGCATAATTTAGAGGTTTTCATTAGAAATGGGGTGTTACTTTTCATGTGGGGGAGAATAGCAACGTGTCAGCTCTGTGGAAGGGAGGGGCTCTTACTTTTGAAGCAACATCAGTTTCTATTGTTCATGACAGGATCGATTAAGTCCATAGTGGAAACTGACTACCACACGGCAACAACTGTGACACAGTGTTCAGAAGTAACTCAGTTTTTGACAAGTCACGCATTAAAATCAAACTAGTATTGTACACCATAAGAATAAAAACACCAAAACAACCACTGCTTTTTAAGGTTTTGTATTTTCGTTGTCGCACCTGCACATTACACCTGTCAGAACTCTGGTGGTTTCCAGCTTGATTAATTGTAGAATCTGTATCCAAGCGTTTGAGCAGCACTGTCTGCATCTTATCTACTGCTAACCACACCATATGTTCTCATTAGTGTAAGTCACTACCTAATTGGAGGTAACTTGACTGAAATGGATTTCAGTCTTATTTTATGCCAGTCACTTTTTTATTTATAGTTCACGGTATGACTGGGAATCACAGGGTCCTACACAATACATGGCTCACGATACGATGTTACACGATATAGCAATACATGAAATGATCAGTATATTCCACATTATATATTGCTGGGTTTTTTTTAGAATCAAATACATTTTAGCGACAACATTTCTTTGTTAAACCACTATTGTGTTACTGTGTGCAAAGTTCATATGAAATACGTCTCTTTTAATCATCAAAACAGTGAATATGTCAAGTTTCTTTACACAAAATAAGCAACAAAATTGTCATGAGTCATAGATAAAAATGTACACACAATAAATACTGACCCCCAAAATATATTTTTCCGGCTTTCAAATATTAGTTGCTATAGTAATTATTATGACTGGCCTAATTACTATGGAAATGTTACCTATATAGTGCATATTATATTACTATTTGAAATTTATCTCATGTCTACTATTTCTGCCTATACCAGCATGTGACCGCTTATTCACTTCCCCCTATTCTGAGAAAAAAGGTGCCAAAAACATATGAGTGGTGTCTTCTATTTGTGAGCTTTATTCCAGGGATTATCATTTAATCCATTTCAAATATCCAGTGAGGCAGGTTGAGCTGTCGACAGAGGCTGTGCACACTCTTCTAGCAGAACCAATTCTCCTAATACCTCTGTTTGTGTGTCTCCAAACCAGACTCTGTGCTTGTACATTTGACCGCGCGTCACCAGCTTCCTCTGTGTTAGTGGAGCCAGTGGTGTAGCAGTCTGCTGGGGGAGATAAGAATGGTGAATCTTGCAGCGTTGCCAGGCCCAACTTAGAAAACCTTCTTTTGATGTGAAGAAGACACAGCTAATCTCCCCTTCTGCCATGCTGTAGCGATGGGCACACGATAGCTCTGCAACCCGCTGCCATAGGAGCTCCCCGCTGTTCACTTTGTACACTCAGGCTTAATGGGCCCCCCGAAACAAGCGAAAAGAGGTGGATTTCAATGTGCCACACTTATTCAACTGTTTCATTGGAGCGTATTGCAATAGGAAGTTAGGGTCTGACATGGTTTAAACTGTGTTGCAGCAAAATTACTATTGTTTTCAAAGCCAAATATGAGTCTCCTCTGTGCCAACATTTTTACGTTTCTGCAAGAAGAGCTGGCAGTAGTTTCCTCCAGTGTCACTTTTGTTGCCAGGGAGTTCGGTGAAATTGCTCAACAATGAAAAATATGTTGAGGAAGGCTATTTCTTGTATTGCTTTTGTGATTGGTGACTATTTTTTATTTATTTTTTCACAGTGAGAGTAGTTGGAAGGAACCCAAGAAGAAAATTAAGCTTGTAGTAGGTAAAGAAAGTATGGGATTTTAATAGGGTCTGTATATAGTCCAGCCCAATGGCGAGTTTTAAAAAAGGATGCATTGTCTAACTTTTGTAGTAGAGGCTAAAATATAGCTTGCTTTGCTTGGAATATCCCACAGTATGGCATTAAATTTATTTAATCAGTCTGCATGGAGACAACATTGGTGCCACAGTTACGGGTCAGGAGATAACACAATAAGAATGCGTGGTATTTTTGAGCAATACCCAAGTACCTGTAATGAAATGAATGTTTCATAAATGTTTTTAATGCCATACTGTGAAATATTCCAAGCAAAGCAATCTTCATGGAAACAAGCTGATGGTGTACGAATACCTTTTAAGTACTGACCATGTTACAGTTTTATTCTTGCACTGCAGATGTGATTATACCTTGTTGTTCTTATTCTGTATTGACAACTACCTAAGCAGTTGAATCTCTTCATTGTCAGATCCATAAAGTAAACATTTGTAGTAGAAAAATACAGCAGACAAAGCAGCAGTTTGAGATGATGTTGATATAATCTGAAAATATGTAAATCAAGCGGACATACAAGAGGGACTTCTCACATCTGATGAGGCGGGTAGAGAAGCCAAAAATAATATTACTCAAGTAGAAGTACAAAGTAATTTACCCAAGAGTCATTTTTATAACTTAAAGTTAATGCCATTGGAAGGGCAAAATAATACTGGTATAAAAAGTACTCAGAAAAGTACAATTTATTAAAAAAGTTACTCAAGTAAAAGTAATTGAACAAATGTAACTGAGTACTGCCCACCTTTGCACTTAGTGAGTCAAGATTCATATGGTTTGGGCATGTATAGAGGAAAGGTAGATGCAGAAGTTAACCAAACAAAGGATGTTGTGGAAAAAATGCATTTGAAGTTAATAGTTGCTGGGAGAGAAGAGGACTCAGAACATACAGTAGTTCAGGCATAAAATTATAGTTCATAAAACATTTTTGTATTGAGGCAGTGCCAGACAAACTCTTTTTGCTACCACTAAGTTACTTTCAAACTTTTTAACATTGTTTCATAGCCCTATTTATCATAGCTCCTCTCTTATTCCCATCATGCTTTGCTGCTTGGTAATGTTACACTCTGGACATTGCAATGAGGTAGACTGGGTCATTCCTTCTTTGTAATTGGTTGCAGAGTTTTGCACTGATCCTAAAGAGCTCATCATAGTTGTTTCCAAATTATGCACATCGAAGCTAAAGTCCGTTAAAGTCCTGCTTGGGCTGGAGTCAGCAGAGGATTCACAGATGATTGACACCTTATGCAAAGCACTCATAACACTGTGATTCGGTGCACACAAAATGGAAGCTTTAGCCTTCTAATTTGCACATAATCGTCTCAATGTTGCTTAATGCCACAGACGAGAAATTACGAGTTTCATCGTAGTTTCAGGTTGATGTTGGCGTTTAAAATTTTTGCATAAAACTGTTATTAGAGGTGGAACAAGACAGAATTTATGACAACTTATAAACTTATAGTCTGGTAACCTATTACTCATTGTCCTCACGTGTAAATTGTTCATATGGTTTAATGTAAAATGTCTATTTAGAAGATTGGGGTGCGATTAAAATAAGTTTTTCTTCTTCCCACTCCTTTTTGGGTGATTTTTTTTCTTGTTGTTCTTGTATCTGTTGGCACAACCGCACTGATATCAATATGGATGATTCTATGTTTCTTTGTAAAAGAACGTAAAATGATTACTTGCACAAAATAAATTAATAAAAGATGTCACAAGAAGAGATGATACATGAGACTGCGTTGCCACAAGAATGAGATAAAACGAGATTTTAACATAATGTATAATAATCATTTTCATTTATCATTCTAGCACCACTTTTTGTAACTACTGTATGTCTTCTCAAAATGTTAACTCATCAGCATTTCATTCTTTTTTGGCCAAACCAAATTCAAGCTATAGAACCAAGATAGAGGTGAGATCAGTCTTGGCAATTTGATCTCATGAGATTTTGTGGCACAAGATCTTGTCCCATAACTGTTGTCATAGTTGGTATACTACAGTGACATAGGATATGTTTGTAGAGTCCGATTACTGCTAAAACATACATATATGGCCAAGACAACACTGCAAAATCTTTTTTCTATTATTTACAAAATGAATAAAGCAAACACATTTTTGACTTCTTGGGACTTTGTTAAAACTGTATCACAACCTTTTTAATTTGCTCGTACAACCAGGGGCGGTCCTAGGCACAGACAGACGGACAGGGCAGTGGCATTTCGTGGGGAGTGGCATGAGCGCTAGAAAAAAAAAAAAAAAATCAATCTCGCACTGCCCAGCGCGCACATCAAATTCTTGGCCATCGCACCACCATCTCCCATTGGTGGTGGTCAGATTCTAAAATGTGATGATGTCATACTTCCAGTTGGGAACAAGAGACGGATTTTCCCTATTGATTACTTTTTTTTTTTTTTTTTAAATGTACAAATGCTGAATCTAATAATTTCTATCATTGACTACAGCCAAGATCTCACTGTATTACCGCTGCTCCCCATCTGTATTAAATATTATTGGCCTATAGAATGCAGTAATATTATCTGAAACTGAGTAATATTTTAATATTTTATGTTGTTAAGAGGTTACAAATTTACCACGGAGAGAACAAGGCTATAGTGGTTGGAAATACTAAAATACTAGACTGCAAAGAGAGATATGACATAGCATATTTCCATTCTATGTAAACATGTCAGGTAAGCCAGTCTATCTTGATATTTTACCTTAATGATGTTCTAAAAGAGATTACGCTCTGAATCAAAGTCTGCGTCTATAGCAATAGCTCTAATGTAAATGTGTTCCATATTGGGCCATGTGGGAGACAGCTAATGCATAGTGCTGCATACATGCATGCAAATGTGACAGTTTATTTATAGCATTTGGATTCTGACGTTCCCGATCCAGGCCCTGTCTCGGATTATAACCGTGTCAGGCCCGGGATGGTATCTACTCAAGTGGAAGAGAATTAGACAGGTAGGAGCCCAGGAGCCAGGCTGACGGCTCACACACACGGACCATATATATATATATATATACACACACACACATGCACGCAAACACACACACACACGCACACAAGCAAATGCACATACTTGTTGGGTTTACTTAATTTTTGGGGACATTATTGGTTCTCATTCATTTTTTGGAGAGTGATCCTAACATTAACCATAGTCACTACATGCTTAAAATTAAAGGTGCACTGCATAACTTTCTGGATGTAGGGTCTGTCACCATGGAGATGTTGCTTTGCCTGGATTTTTTTTTATATTAAACTTGTCTATTTCCAGGAAGACAAGGACCATGCCGATTTATAGGTCCAGTTGGTGGAGACATGGGCCTACATACTGTAGAATGGATATTTTTCAAGGTTTTGTTTTACTGTTAAAAAAATAATAAATAAATAAATTAAATAATAAGCAAGTTTAACTCGATACTTGTGAATTCCCTGTTTTTTGTTTAACGCTGCTCTGTGCTAAAAAACACTTTCCCCCAACCTCTCTTCCTATTGGTCAGTCTTTATCATGCTCTGAGTGACAGGTAGATATAACCAATCACAGTGAAGACTTAAATTTCAGAAACAACAGATAGCTTTGGTTACCTCTTAAAGAATGTATAAAAGATACTAAGGAAATGTGAATTGCGATCTTAAGAAAATCATGATATGAATTTGTCGTCATATCATAAATTTGTTGTCATATCTTTAAATTGTGTGTAGAATCCCTCAGTCGTCCAGGTAGAAAAAAACTGAAAATAGTGAAGACTGCAGTGAGCGCTACACTGGAGAAACAAAACAGCCACTTCACAAAAGGATGTATCAACACAGACTGGAAAACCAGGGTGGGCCGCAATCTGCCGTACATCTCCACCTAAAAGCCACAGGCCACTCCTTTGAGGACAGCGAGGTCCAGATCTTGGCCAGAGAAAAGAACTGGTTTGAGAGGGGAGTTAAAGAGGCTATTTTTGTCAAGAAAGAGAATCCTTCCTTGAACAGAAATGGGGGTCTCAGACATCATTTGTCTCCCATCTATAACTCTATCCTCAAACCTAAATCAAAACAAACAGAGAAAACAATGGGACTAGCCAGGACATGTCCAGAGGTGTGAAAACACCCATCATGGCCCTGAATGGATATGCTAAGTACTCCCCCACTCCCACTCCATATTGAATAGACTCACATGACTAACAGAAACTGTAAACAACTCCATATTGAATAGACTCACTTGACTAACAGAAACTGTATTTAAATATGTGTTGTCTCAGAGTAATTTTCATTGTAATTAAGCTCCTCCCTTCAGGCAGATATAAAGCAGTGTCCACCAGCATCTGACCAGAACTGAAGAAGCAGCTTGGATGAGCTGCGAAACGTATTCGACCAAATAAACTCTGTCCAGTTGACAAATTAAATTTCTCCTTTTGCTATATATCTTTAAATTGCAATCTTACGATCTTGGCGCTAGCGTTAACGAGCGGGCATGTCCAGGTCGGGCTGTACTTTGCTGCTGGAGGCTGGAGTGGGACGGTATAGGTACATCTGAACCAATCAATCAATCACTAAGATCAGAGGCAAGATAGGGCTCCTAAACTTTAAATCATGTTGTTGATCTAATAATAAAGTATTTATGTTAAAGGGAAGTGATTTTCGTCCTCATAAAGGAGGCAGGTCTCCATGAGTGTGTGTACAGATTTGAGTCCCCACAGTGTGATAAATAGCTGCACACACACACCTGTACGATCAGTGCAATCAGAGGCTCGCCCGTCTCTGTTCCAGTCTGTTTTTGTCACGCCGTTCCTGGGGTCGCTCACAGCGCCCAGCTCTTCACACCTCCTCGTTCCCCTGCTCTGAACACCACTGATCTGATGTGCATGAGAGAGGGAGAGAGAGATGAAGGGAGTAAGGTGAGGGGGAAAGGGGGAGAAAAAGAGAGCTAGAGAAATAGGGGCGAGGGGGGTGCTCTGAGCACCACTGATCTGATGTAGGAGGGAGAGAACAGGCAGTGAGAAAGAGAGAGAGAGGGAGGGGAGGGTAGAGGGGGAGAGAGTGAGTGAGGCAGAAAAAAGAAAAAGAGGCCAAGAGAGGACAGGAGAGATTAGGGAGGGAGGGAGAAAAAAGAACGATAAATAAAGAGAGGGAAGAGGGAAAGGCAGAGAGGTAGAGGCGAAGAGAGAGGGAGATAGAAAAGGGAAGAGAGAGGGATAGACATATGGAGAGAGAGTGGGATAAACAAAAGAGAGGAGATGCGACAGGAGGAGAGAGAGAAGTTGGAGATAAAAAGACAGAATGAGAGACGGAGTAATGGAGAGACTGAGCAATCAGGGGGATAGTGGGTCAGAAGGCAGCCTGGTCCAGACTGGAGAGAGAGGCAAAGAGACAGACTGTGCTGGAGTGGAGCTGGAAACTTTATTTTGTCCTGACTGCTCATAATTCAGATTTCAAAAGAGCTACGCAGATTCACTGAGTGAATCATAGTTGAGTAGAAAACTAGATGACTGAGGTGCACTATTAAACCTTTCTAGTGGAGGGTACCATATTACACTATTTTCTGATCTGTTATAATGTTGTTTCCTCATCACAAACTTACCTGGAGTTGTGTTATGTTTCATTCAGACAAGTTTAACACATAAATCCTGCATATTTAAGCTGAGTTCTTCTCTGAAAGAGAAACTATTCCACCTTGTGATGTCATGTGCTAATACGGGAAGTGCTCTACTCTATCCATCCATCCATTTTCTTCCGGTTATCCGGGGCCAGGTCACGGAGCAACAGTCTAAGCAGGGACAACATGCACTGGAAACAGGTTCGACTTACTACCGGCAATGCGAACACAGCTCCTGCTCTGGTCATACAGGGACCGAACAGCCCTTAACAAAGAGCCCCGGACCCCGTACTCCCAGACCACCCCCCACAGAACACCACGAGGGACACGGGCAAATGCCTTCTCCAGATCCACAAAGCACATGTGGACTGGTTGGACAAACTCCCATGAACCCTCGAGCACCCGATGGAGAGTATAGAGCTGGTCCAGTGTTCAGCGGCCGGGACGAAAACCACACTGCTCCTCCTGGATCCGAGGTTCGACCATCGGTCGGATTCTCATCTCCAGTACCCTGGAATAGACCTTACCGGGGAGGCTGAGGAGTGTGATTCCCCGGTAGTTGGAACACATCCTCCGGTCCCCTTTCTTAAACAGAGGGACCACCACCCTGGTCTGCCAGTCCAGAGGCACTGTCCCCGACTGCTATGCGATGTTGCAGAGACGTGTCAGCCAAGACAGCCCCACAACATCCAGAGACTTAAGATACTCGGGACGGATCTCATCCACCCCCGGAGCCTTGCCACCGAGGAGCTTGCCAACCACCTCAGTGACTTCAGCCAGGGTGATGGATGAGTCCGCCTCCGAGTCCCCAGCCCTTGCTTCCTCCTCAGAAGATGTGACGGTGGGGTTGAGGAGATCCTCAAAGTATTCCTTCCACTGTCTCACAACATCCCCAGTCGAGGTCAGGAGCTCTCCACCCGCACTGTAAACAGTGTTGGTGAAGCACTGCTTCCCCCTCCTGAGGCGCCGGATGGTTTGCCAGAATTTCCTTGAGGCCGTCCGATAGTCCTCCTCCATGGCCTCTCCGAATTCCTCCCAACCCAGAGTTTTTGCCTCTGCGACCGCCCGGGCTGCAATACGCTTGGCCCGCCGGTACCTGTCAGCTGCCTCAGGAGTCCCATGAGCCAACAAGGCCCGATAAGACTCCTTCTTCAGCCTGACGGCATCCCTTACTTCCGCTGTCCACCACTGAGTTCGGGGATTGCCGCCGCGACAGGCACCACAGACCTTATGACCACAGCTACGAGCAGCCGCATCGACAATAGAGGCCGAGAACAAAGCCCACTCAGACTCCATGTCCCCAGCCTCCCCCGGAATCTGGGAGAAGCTCTCCCGGAGGTGTGAGTTGAAGATCCCCCTGACAGAGAGCTTTGCCAGACATTCCCAACAGACCTTCACTATACGCTTGGGCCTGCCAGGTCTTTCCGGCTTCCTCCCCCGCCAGCAGACCCAACTCACAACCAGGTGGTGATCGGTTGACAGCTCTGCTCCTCTCTTCACCCGAGGGTCCAAGAGACGCGGCCGGAGGTCAGATGACACGACGACAAAGTCGATCATTGACCTCCGGCCTAGGGTGTCCTGGTGCCACGTGCACTGATGGACACCCTTGTGCTCGAACTTGGTGTTCGTTATGGACAAACCGTGACTAGCACAGAAGTCCAATAACAGAACACCGCTCGGGTTCAGATCAGGGAGGCCGTTCCTCCCAATCACCCCTCTCCAGGTGTCACTGTCGTCCCCCAGTAGAACAATGGAGTCCCCCGGTTGGTGCACTGTCCAGTACCCCCTCCCAGAGACTCCAAGAAGGCCGAGTACTCTGCACTGCTGTTCGGCCTGTAGGCCGACACAACAGTGAGAGACCTGACCCTGACCAGAAGGCGCAGGGACACGACCCTCTCGTTCACCGGGGTGAACTCCAACATACAGCGGCTGAGCTGTGGGGCAGTGAGCAAGCCCACACCAGCCCGCCGCCGCTCCCCACGTGCAACGCCAGGGAAATGGAGAGTCCAGCCCCCCTTAAGGAGTGGGGTTCCAGAGCCCAAGCTGTGCATGGAGGTGAGGCCGACTATATCTAGTCGGTAATGCTCAACCTCCTGCACGAGCTCGGGTTCCTTCCCCCCCAGCGAGGTGACATTCCATGTCCCCAGAGCTAGTCTCCATGCCCGGAGATCCGGTCGTCAAGGCCCCCGCCTTCAACTGCTGCCCTGATCTCTCTGCACCGGCCCCCTATGGATGGATGGATGGGTGGTGGTGGTGGTGGGTCCACGGGATGACGACCCCACGTCGCTCCTTCGGGCTGTGCCTGGCCGGGCCCCGTAGGGGAAGGCCCGACCACCGGACGCTCCCTGTCGAGCTCCCACCCCAGGCCTGGCTCCAGGGTGGGGCCCCAGTAACGCCAATCTGGGCGACGTAACTGGCCTTGATGGTTTTGTCGTCATAGGGGCTTCTGAACCGCTCTTAGTCTGACCCGTCCCCCAGGACCTGTTTGCATTGGGTGACCCTACCAGGGGCCTGAAGCCCCCGACAACATAGCTCCCGGGATCATTCGGGCACTCAAACCCCTCCACGTTAAGGTGGTGGTTCAAGGAGGGGAGTGCTCTACTGTTTTTTTTTTTTAACTCCATACACACTCATTAGAATAATTTAGATAATTTCAGCCCTGGAATTGTCAGTTACTTAGTTCAGTAGACACTGTAAACTGGAAAACTGTCACTTCATGACATCACAAGGTGGTGTTCTTTGGAGATAAACATTTACTCAAAGGATTAGGGTTAGTTCATCAATGTATGAATGAAACGAAACACAACTCCAAGTTAGAGCTCACAAGAGTCAATTTTGTAGTATATGTAGTAGTTAAAAAAAAAATAAAATATATATATATATATATATATATATATATATATATATATATATATATATATATATATATATATATATATATATGCGAGATTGGACAAGAAATAACCTTAAAAACCCATGCTATGACAACCTAACCATAGACTGTAACAAATCACCTATTTCTTGCACATTGTAGGTCTAGTATTAATCAAATTATAGAGGCCTGATGTGATGTTAACAAGTGATACATGTTCAGGTACAGGTTGGATTCTGTACATTGTGAAATTGCAGCCTTGCAAATGAAGTGGATTTCCTGATCTTTATAGGTTCTTCCATTTAATTAAGCACCTGTAATTAGTAAACTCAATAGTGAAGCCATTGGAGTGCTTTGAGGTACATACTGGCTTCAGTCAATTGTTCGTCTTGCTAATCTTATACACCCCGTATATGATTTGTGTTTGTTTCTGTACATTGTACATTACTTTTCTCTTGGTTAGGACACACCCTTTTTCTCCCCACATTGTATTATATAAGCTATAACTATTTGTGGAAAAAAGAACTGATAAATGATATTGCCTGTACCATATGGACACAACTGCAGCCAATTTAAAGGAGACCAGTTATGCATCCCTGACCTTTTAGAGCTTGTAACGTGTTATAGTTGTTTTGTCATCCTGTTTACCCTCTCAATGTTGTATTTATAATAATTTGTGCATGTCTGAATAATCTTTATTCTCACCCATTTTCACTGCCACCGGTACATGCCCACTTTTCATTACTGACTTAGTTTTTCAATTTGATTTTCTTTATTTGCGATACATGGAGAATTTGGCAGCCATTTTGGCACAAATGAAAAAAAATAAACTGCTGCTTGCTAGTGTGATTTGTGGCAATCCATAGGGAAGCAAATACCAGATTAAATGTAACAACCCATTACAATGAACAGAAAAAGCTCACTGCATAATCAAATTTCATATTATTCTATTTTGATATCAACAAGAACCATCTGAAAATGTGCAGGACCAAAACTGTGAGAAAACAACACCAACACTGCCACAGCATCCTGATGATTCACCCATTACCACACAGCAGGGGGCACAGACAGAACTAGTAGCCTTGCCTTACATTTCTGCTTCCTACTCCATCTTTCTCAAGTCTGCAGAAGAGTGGATGCTACAGACCCTGGGGAGAGACGTGTTGTAGCTAAAATGTCAGCCAGACTCAAGGGAAAGGCAAAAAAAAACATGGTTGGGTTCAGTGAAGCATCCAGGTCACATGAGCAACAGACAGAGCCCTCCCGGAGAACCCTTCACAGACGGATATTTCAGGCTCTGGCACAAAGCAGCCTGCACAGTTTAAAACGGCTCCTGGCACATCGCATGAGGCAGATGCCAAAAACTTACCACAAGATACCAAGGCTTCAGGAATGCACTAACTAAAAGATTTTTCTATCACTTTTTTTGTCTTCTCCTCTGTGACCGAGTACCTAAAATCCCAGGCTTCAAGAGGTTGTTGTGTACCTCAGACTCTACTCAAAGTATTCAGTAGTTTTTCCAAGTTAGCAAAGAGGTGTCATTGCTAACCACTCTGCCACGCTTTATGATAGTCAAAACATTTTGTTTGGTGTATTTTGGAAGATTACATTATATGTTTTAAAGCAGACCTATTATGCAAAATCTAATTTTCAGAGCTTTTGAGCATGTTATAATTGTTTCTCCTTCTCATGTACCCTCTCAAGGTTGTATTTGCAGTGATTTGTGCATGTTTGAGCAATTTTTGATCACGTATTTTCAAGACGCCATATTGCCAATCAACCCCGTTTTCACTGGCATAACATCCACTGCTATGTACTAACTTTGATCTCTAATTTAATTTTTAAAAATTGGTGATGTGTAGGATTCGGCAGTGTTGCATAGTCATTTTGGTACAAATGAAAAAATATTGTTACTCTCTTGCGTGATCTGGAGCTATCCATCGGCCGATTCTTTGTTGTGATGACATTTACTGGGATGTCTGCTTCCTAGTTGTTTTGGATGTATATTGCAATTTAAAATGTACAAAATATAATATTATGATCCACAGGCCATCCTTCATTGAGGGCACTACGGATGTGCTAAACAGAATTGGAACTTTGACGAACATTAAAGACCAGTTTCTTGTGACAATGGACGTTGAAAATTTGTACACAAATATTGAACAAGATCAAGAGGGTTTATCTGCTCTAAAATATTTTCTTACTGAGAGTGACATCCCTATTTCTTCTTGTGATTTTGGTTGAAACTTGCAGAATGGGTTATAATATTTTTTTTTATTTTTATGGATGAGCTATACATTCAAAAAATTGGTGCCGCAATGGGTTCTTGTTTGTCTCCTAACTATTCTTGTTTATGTTTGGGTCTTTGGGAGAAAGATTTTGTCCTTAATCCTATTAGTCCATGTTTTGATTGTATTACCTAGTATGGTCGCTACACTGATGATATTCTGTTGATTTTTAAAGGTACTTTACAGGAACTATTGGAATTGCGCAAATATTTAAATTCTATAAACCCTAATATTAAATTATCAATGGAGTATTCACAAAATACAGTCCCTGACAAAAGTCTTGTCGCTTATCCATTTTGTAGAAACAAAAGCTTATAACCTGACTTTAAATTAATCGACTGGTTTTAGAAATGTCTCATATGAAAGCTAAAACCCTCCCAAATTATGCTCAATATACTAAAATAAATTTGCTTCACTGAAGAAAGATTGATCATTTAATGAACACAGAAAGGTCAGATTTTGGCAAGACAAAAGTCTTGTCGCCTACAGAAAATTGAACAAATAATTTACTTCAAATACAAAAATATGTTGCATAACGTCAGTGAATTAAGTAGTGGTGCTGTGAGATCCATATTTAATATCTTGTATGACTTCCATGAGCTTGAAGGACTGCATCCATGCGGTTCGACAATGATTCATACAATTTGTTGATGAAGTCATCAGGAATAGCAAAGAAAGCAGTCTTACATGCCTCCCAGAGTTCATCAACATTCTTTGGTTTTGCCTTCCATGCTTCCTCTTTCATTCTACCCCAGACATGCTCAATGATGTTCATGTCTGGTGACTGGGCTGGCCAGTCCTGGAGCACCTTGATCTTCTTCGCCTTGAGGAACTTTGATGTAGAGATAGAAGTATGCGATGGAGCACCATCCTGCTGCAAAATTTGACCCCTTTTATGGTTGGGAATGTAAGAGGTAGCTAATACTTCTTGATATTTTAGGCTATTGATATTGCCTTCCACCCTGCAAATGTCTCGCACACCCCCATACTGGATGTAACCCCAGACCATGATTTTTCCGCCACCAAACTTAACTGTTTTCTGGGTGAATCTTGGATCCATGCGGGCTCCAGTAGGTCTCCTGCAATATTTGCGGCGGCTGTGATGTAATTTAACCGAGGATTCATCTGAGAAATCCACCTTCTGCCACTTTTCCAGTGTCCATCCTTTTAGCAGGCTGTGGGCCTTGGCAAATGCCACACGGTTTTTTGATTGCCTTTTGTTTAGTGCTGGTTTCTGTGCACTGATTCGACCATGGAGGCCATTTCGAGACAGAATTCTACAAACTGTTCTGGTTGACACAGGGACTTGAGGTGACCAGGCCTGGTGGAGCTCTGCTGCAGTGGAAAAGGGGCTGGCCTTGGATTTTCGAATCAACAAACGGTCCTCCCGAGCAGTTGTCTTGCGGGGTCTGCCGGACCTGGGCTTGTCAAAAACATCTCCAGTCTTTTCAGATCTTTTTCTTATTCTTTGTACTTGACGCTGAGACACATTGAAGGTGTCAGCCACCTCAGCAGTGGATCTGGTCTTCAGCCTCTTGATAATTAACGCTTTGGTCTCAGGGTGGATCTTAGGCATGTTGTCAGAGGTCAAGTTGCAGTTGATGTGAAGGTCTGGTGTGCTGGGGTTCTTTTTATACACACCCACTAATTGATTGATCAGTAACTGATCACAGGTGAGGCTGTAATCTAGGATTGGGTGCATCATATGACAAGGCGACAAGACTTTTGTCTTGCCAAAATCTGACCTTTCTGTGTTCATTAAATGATCAATCTTTCTTCAGTGAAGCAAATTTATTTTAGTATATTGAGCATAATTTGGGAGGGTTTTAGCTTTCATATGAGACATTTCTAAAACCAATCGATTAATTTAAAGTCAGGTTATAAGCTTTTGTTTCTACAAAATGGATAAGCGACAAGACTTTTGTCAGGGACTGTAGTATACATTTCTTAGATCTCACCATATTTAAGGGGGAAGGGGATTGTTTGTACACTACACTCTACAGAAAAGAAACATCATGTAATACTATTCTCAGAGCAAATTCTTTTCATTCTCAACACCTAAAGCGAAACATCCCCGATGGGCAGTTTCAACGTCTGCATCGCATTTGTAATCGGGACGAGAACTTCGTAGAGCAGGCAGAGGCTATGTCCAACAGGTTCCTAGATGGAGCCTGTCAGCCTACAGTGGTCCAGAATGCCTCTGACAGGGCTTGGTCTCTTAATCGGGCCACTTTCCTCACTAAGAACAATACGGTGAGGTCTAAAGAGCCATCTCCTTGTGCTTGTTCAGCACAGTACTTGTGTTGAACAAATCAAAAATATTGTTAAGAACAATTGGTCCATACTCTTAAGAGACCCAGTGATAAGCCAAGTTTTTCCTGAACCACCTTTATTTTCTTTTAGACATGCTCCAAATCTTCAAGGTTGATGAACTCTTACCTTCCTCCAGAAAAACCTACGGGCACATTTAAGTGTTTGAACTATCCTCATTGTCCAAATGTCCTTCAAACAAATATGTTCATGGATGTACACAATAATAGATCATTCACACAAAATGTCATGTTATATATCGTCGTTCTTGTCCTTGTCCTTGCCCAGAAGGTTTTTTCTATATTGGTCGCACTCAAAGGGGCATGAGAGATCAGAGTAAAAAAACTACACAATGGCTCAACATTTTTGTGAAAATCATAATAACAATGACACTCTGCTCCGCACTGAAGGTATTGAACATGTGAAACCACTGGCACGAGGTGGGGATAGACTTCAGAAATAGAATCAAAGAGAAGCTTTCTGGATTCATAAATTAAGAGCATGTGAACATCCTGGTCTGAATGAGGACTTTGATTTGTCTTGTTGTTTATAAATGTTACATGTACTTTTTTTTTCATTTTTGTATTGTAATTGTATTGTAAAAAAATGTTTTTGTATTAATATTATTATTATATTTTTTTTGCCTGTGCCATGTTTTGGGCTGCATGTTTTGCACCTGCCTTGTCTACCTCTAAACTAAGCCCTGATGAAGCCCAGTCATGGTCGAAACATGGTGGCTTTGTGCGACTTTTACTACTTTGGAGTGCCTGGATTTTGTTGTTTCTAAAAAAAAAAAAATGATGATGCACAATGATCCACAGGTGTTGTAGATTTTAAATGTATAGCAGACTCGAGCACAATAAAGACAAGTAGGTTTTATTACCTGGCAAAACTGTCTGACGCACCTCCGTCGCAGCCAGGAATGATACATTCAACATTATATTATAAAGAAATGACATTATACATGACCAATAAGAAAAAAAAATTAACCAAAAATAATAGCAAATTTCAATGGATTTGATTCTGCCACTTCCTGTTGCACAGACTCAACAGACTTTAAAATGCTAAGTGATTTTCAAAGCTTGGACTGAGACTAAGGTGGATCTCAGTGAGATTAAAAGATTACTCAGGAGAATGTGAAGGCGTGGAATAATTGAAATGGCCCATTGCCAAACCTCTACCAGACATGTGCTAAAGCAGTCAATGTAGGAAAATAGGGTATAAGCAAAGCAGAGTTAAACAGCACGCTTACAGGACATCTGCTCTACATTAAAACAACTCATCGTATTAAAGATTTGATTTGCCTATATGAATTCAGGACAAATCCAATATTACACAGTGAAGGGGCTACACAAAAATAAATATTAATTTAAATTAAAAATTATTATTAAACATATAGGGAGTTGCTTTTGTTCAATTTGTGCATGCGTAGTGAGTAATTAAATGTTGTATATTATGCAAATTTGATTATTTTGAGATTTTAGCCATGTTATAATGTTGTTACCTCATCAAAAACATACCTGGAGTTGTGTTTTGTTTAATTCACGCATGTTTGTGTAACACATTATTAGTCTATATCTTCAAAGCTCAAAATGCTCTGTTCCACCTTGTGATCTCAAGACGTGATAGGTTTTATGTTAACATTTGCTTTTTACCTTTTCAATTATTCATTCAATCAATTTTTGCAAAACTCACGGGGCTTTCCAATAAAATCCAATATAAAAGTTTACAACACATTCAAGTGTCACTGTGTTGAAATCCAGTATGAATAAAGTTTGGAGCTGAGATTTAAAAAGGCCAAAGTTTGCGAAGGTCCGCATATTGGGGGCAGCTTACTCCTGAGTCTGGGGTCGGCAGCAGAAAAGGAGTGTTTTCAGTTTTAGGGAAGAACTGCTTAAAGATGCAGGGTTTTCTGTTAAGCATGTGTGAATAAAACAAAACACAACTCCAGGTCTGTTTGTGATGAAGAAACAATATTATTATGCAGATCAGAAAACGGTGTAATATCGGCCCATTAATTATATAGCAAATGAGATGGACACAAGTATAAAACCTAAGAAATCCCTTAAATTACAATGTGGTCCACTAAAACAGAAACATGGAACCCTCATATATTCACACCCCCAAACTGACTTGAACTGAATCAGGCGTTTCCAGCCACACTCTCACTAGCATGCAGACTGGAGCATCTCAGAGTGCCAGGCGGCTCCTCCAGGATTGGGAGTTAGTGGTGCTTTTAAGTGCCGACATCAAAGGGCTGTATAAAGAGGCTTAGGGGCTGAGGAGGAAAAAAAAGTTTGGCTTGTCACGAGTTTGATACCCAGCCGGTTAGACAAGGTCACACATTGACTCAGTGACTCCTCACTAACCCCTGTCTGCGCCGCTCGCTCACTACAGACACAAAATCAAATCTGCTGCTCATCCGTGGTGCAACCAAAGATGATAAAACAGAGATAGAGTTACATGGATACTTGACACCAATACAGCCAGCATAGCGTCTGTCATTTTAATTCGTGGATTACACATTAGAATGCATCGGCAGAACTGTGTCTCTGATAAATGAAGATTGGTGAGTTTGCTGTGAAGTTTTAACAGTACTCTAGTTACTCTTTCCTTGTTTATTTTTGTGGGTTTATTACTATATCGACTTAACATTCAGTAATGAAAGCTGTAATATATTTTTAGGGTTAGTATTTCTTGTGTGTGTATAGTTTCTTTGTACTGCTGGGAAATATGTGGTTATTTTTTGGCTATATGATCAGATTTAGGCTGTAGAAGGTTGAATTAATAACTTCTATGACTCATTACAGATACAAACTAAGTACAAAAGTATTTCATTCTGCTGTTTTATTTATTGCCGCTCATGTTACAAAAACAACCACAATGTTTTACATTTAGAATACTTTTTGTGGTTTAAATCCGCTCTTGGGCAGTGGCATAAATTAGTAGCAGTACTATCGTTTATTGTCCGTATTTGCTTCTTCAATATATCGTACTTCAAAATTTGTTATCGTGACAGGCCTAGGTCTATCCACCTTATTTCTCCCTGTCCGCTTTTTACTTCTGACTGCTACAAATCTTCTCCTCCATTTGCATTGGCACGTCCCATCAATTTAAATGAAAAACTAGAGAAAAGGTTTGCAGCAAAATATTACATTCACTAGCAAGGACCACACCACAACAGTGATAAAGATATTTATTGATGATGTGGCTAGATGTGGTGGTTGGGTGGAGACTCCGGATGGGAGCTTTGTCTCAGATCGTCAGCCCAGCCGATTCAGGAGCCCACCCCCGCTTCCTTTGTAGATGAAGAGGTTTACAGGCTGAAAGATGAACAAGAGGGCGGGATAGGACTGTATAAATAGAGCTTCTGGGTAATGAGGGATGTGGCTGAGGTGAGCTGTTGAGGCGTGGTCCTGCTCCTGAGTCAATCATATTAACTCCTCTTGATTGATTTTTGTAAATGTTCAACGTTCAGCATATTTTTCTATTTAGATCGACAGCCATATGCAAAATAGCACAACCAGATGACAACAGTTTCAAAAGGCTTCTTCTATATTTTAATCACAAATTCAGTTGGTCCCAGTCCGTGTGATAATTTGGTGGCAGTTGACTGGTAGAGGGACACCAGCTGAAGTGTCTATAGTGAAAAATGAGAAGAGGAGGACATACAGGAGCAGTTCAGGTGATTGAAGCTCAGAGTGCATCATCACCAACCCTGCTCCATAATATCCTCTGACAGGACCACTCTGATTGTCTCTGAGATCTGAACCACTACTCCACAGAATCATGAGGAGTTTCCCTGTTTGGGTTTGACACAGCGTTGTTGTTGTTTTTGGACGTATTTTTTGGATCTTTTGGATGTTAATGTGGAAATTGCACTTTAAGCATGACTTTGTATTTGTATTTTGAAGTTTATGAGTGTTAACAATTGTATGTGTTGTTACAGTTGTATAATTTTGTAGGCGTTAAAGGGCCCATATTACACTATTTTCTGATCTATGTTATAATGTTGTTTCATCTTAAAAACATACCTGGAGTTGTGTTTTGTTTCACACACAAATATTTAGCCAAAATACGCAGGGCAAACTGAAAACACTTTGTGATGTCTTGAAGTGGTAGTTTTCATCAGCTACCTTTTGCTCAGTTGAGATTTGCAATTCCAGGGCTGAAACTATCCAAATGATTCTAGTGAAGGCGTATAGAGTTTAAAGTTTTACAGTGAAGTACTTCCTGTATTACCACATGACATCACAAGGTGGAACAGAAAGAAGAACACAGCCTAAATATGCAGGGTATGTGTGTTAAACATGTGTGAATGAAACAAAACACAACTCCAGGTCTGTTTTTGACGAGGAAGCGGCATTATAACATAGATCAGAAAATACCCTAATATGGTCCCTTTAAACACAGATAACGCAATAGGACTAACGAGCACTAAACTATTCTAGGTACACAAGGAAATGTGTGAAAACCATGGCAGACTTTGGTTGTTGTTTTCCTCTTTTTTAATCTTTGCAAATAGCATTAATATTAATATTTTAAACCATTTGTGCGGTCAATGTTCCTCAAAATTATAATTATACTTTTTGTTCAGCAACAGCAAACTGCAGTGATGGCACCGTTATTCCAGCATGTTCACGGACAGACTTCTCGGCCTTCTGTCAGTGATATTGTGGATTTGTGGATAAGAAAATAAGCCTGCCCAAAATACACACACATGCGCACACACACACGTATATACACATATAAACAGGCTTCAGTGCATTCTCTGAGGAACAGCTTTATCAGACCACAGACACATACACACATACACACACATAAACAGGCTTCAGCGCATTCTCAAAGGAACAGCTTTATCAGGGCACAGATAGGAGACATTCTGCAGTGTTTAGAAGAATTACGTTTTGGAATATGCTGGTCAGAAGATAGTGGGAGTGGCAGAAAAACAAGGGCAGTATCATCCTAATTAACCCTGTGCTTTCAACTTCCAACAGCCCCGTGCTTCAGAGGGTCGGCCTGGGACAGTTTTGGTTGATGTTGTTCCAAGGCTAAAGTGGAGGTGAACATAAAACACTCAGGACCAAAGCAAAGGAGGCATTGATTGTTTGGCGTTGTTTTATAAATCAACATGAAAAACGCATTCAGACGGTTCATGACAATTGAAGTGCGAGCTCTGAGGCCGGTGTTGCTTGCAAAAATTGGAAAATATGCAAGAAATATGGACACTGCTAGCAAAGGAGAAAATTCATTCTGTCAACTGGACAAAAGTATTACATTTTTCTTACTTTTTATTTATTTTTCCTGTGGGTCTTTCTTTTGCTATATTCCTACCTGAAGAGTGAGGGATTACACAGAGATGGATACTGATGTTGATTTCTATATAGTTTCTGCCAACTCTTTGGAGTAGTTACAAGTGTGTCTACTTGAACTATAAGTGCTCGGGTTTATGTAGTGAGGATTCAAATCACAGACTTCTTTTAGGTTTTAAACAACTTGATTTCAGCATTGAAACTGACAACCCAAGTGAGAAACATGTTATGCTCATTCTGCTTTCTGACTGGATATTCATCTTGAGAATCAAAGCACCAAATTTGAACAAAAACTATTTGGCCATCATGTTCAATATTTTTTGGGCGAGACACATATTATCTATAATGTGGCTTACCAAACTCTTCAGGTTTGTTTCCCAAAGTTTCATCATAACAACTGTAATAATAAGAATGATAATGTAAAGTGTGGTCAAAGTAAAACATTAATCCAATAGTATAATCAGCAGGTGGTTTTCCATAGACCCTAAAGACCCATAGCCCTTCATTTAAAGGTCCTATATTGCGCAAAATTGACTCTTGTGAGCTTTAAGCCATGTTATAATGTTACCTCCTCAAAAACATACCTGCAGTTATGTTGTTTCATTCACACATGTTTGAGTAACCCTTTATTATTAGTCTGTCTACATCTCCAAATCCCAAAATGCTCTTTTCTACCTTGTGATGTCATGAAGCTGTAGTTTTCAAGTTCACAGCTACCTTTAGTTCAGCAGAGATGGGCAATTCCGGGGTTGAAATCATCCAAATGATTCTAGTGAAGGTGTGTGGAGTTTAAAAACACAGTGGAGCACTTCCCATATTACCACATGACATCACAAGTTGGAACAGAGTGTTTTCCATTTGAAAGAAGAACTCAACCTGAATATGCAGAGTTTGTGTGTGAATGAAACAAAGCAGAACTCCAGGTATGTTTTTGATGAGGACACAACAATTGCAACATGGATTAAAAAAAAAAAAAAGCATAATATGGGCCTTTTAAGTAAGTCAGAAAGATCTCTAAACATGTTTATTTTTAATGTGTAAAAGATAAACACAAAAAATCATATAAAAAAAATCTTCTGAATTTGTGAAGTTTTAAATACATTCTAATGCACCTCATGGCCTCCGCAAACTTTCCTGGCAGAAATTTCTTACAAGTTAGTCACAAATAAATTGATTTAACCACAGGCCCTGGAGACTGTCTGTTGCCATTCTTAAACAAAGTATGACTTTAATTTTCTCACAACCTCACCTGAGATTGCTAGAAGGACATTTTAGAGAATTACTGTTCTGGTAGAAGGCTGAGAGGTATTCCCACTGGACTGCACAAACCAAACCAGACCGTTTTCCTACTTATTATTCACTGAAGCTAGCAAACTGGAGACTATTATGCTATTTTTGTTGTTGTTAACGGTAAGGTACAAAATGTAATGGGCCTGTATCAGTACGCTGCTGTAATGTGCTGTAACCATGTTGTTTGAGTGTTTGTACAAAGGAGAGAATAATGCAGTGAACCTTGTGTGCCCCTCCCACTGGGGGGCAGTGTTGGGCCCCTGGGCTCTTACATAGGAGGGCTTTGAAGTGGCAGGTGTTCCACTGCTGCTTCACAAAGACAGACACATGTGTTGCGACATGTGTGAACTCACGCATAATTAAATTAAAGGTGCACTGTGCAACTTTCCGGTGCCTGGGGGGGTCCGTCTCCTGCTTGGGTTTCTGAATATGTATTTGCTTTGTGTAGAATGTTGCATAGTATGGAATTCAATCTGTCACTCAATTTATTCAGTTATGGGGCTTTTTATTGTTAAAACCATGTTAAAGGAGTGGACTAAGGGTATGTCAAATGAAGCTCACAATGCTAGCAGCTATGGGACAGACTTGGAGCCAAGACCATAATGGGATTAGGAATTTATTTACGACAAAATAGTGAAATAAAAACATCAGGATAATGTAGAGCGGGTTAATACAAACATTTTAAGACCAACATGGCGAGGCTCACTGCATCAGTTACAGTTACAGGGAGGGGTGACAATTTCTCAATGTAAAGTCGATGGAGCCGGAACGTAGTGGCTAGTAGGTGAGCCACGCTTTAATATATATATATATACAGTCTATGGTTAAAACCTTGTAAAACAGGTACTATGAGCAGACTCATCTCTTCCACAGATCCGACTTGGCCTGCAGTGACGTCATCTGCTTGTCTCCATACAGGTAGAAAAGTTTAATACCTTACTGTAGAACATTCCAAAGAGACAATCTGGAGGCAGACCATATCAAACAGTTACATAGTGCACCTTTAAGAAATACTTTTTGCTATAACTATAAAGCAAATTGCCATTGTCAGTGTAAGAAAGATTTACACAGAATTTCAGTCATATTTTGATTTTAATATTGAATAGAATAGTCTGAATTCTACACGAAATGCAACAATTTGATGACATTTTTGGATAATATTTGGGTGATACTAATCCACACCATTGTTGCAAATTATTAGGATTTGTCCTAGTTTCTGGAAATACGACACGACTGAACAAAACAGATGTATTCAGGCAGGTCAGTGACAGTTCAAAGGAAATGATTGGTTCTTTATTTGATTCACAATCTGTATCCTGCAGCTTTGGCACAATTTTGGGATTTTTATTTACCAAATACTCACACAAAGCCTTGATAAAGACTTAGACACTGTAATTACATTATTGCATCTTTTTATACAATATTGGGTTTTAAGAGTTTTATTTTAGTGCTCATTTTCCTTTACTATTATGACATGAGGCCAAAATAGGTAAGAGTTTGTTTTTTCCATTGGCCTTGGAAAGATGTAGATGCTGCCTTTTTGTAATCAGTTTTATTTTTTCAGTTGCTTTAGCTCTTTTTATTTGTGTAAATGCAGTTTTTGCACAAATTTAAATAAAATGGCTGCTTTTCATGAACTATACTGGACCAAAACATGCTTAAAGGTGCACTGTATAACGTTACGAGGATCCACCACCTGCTTGACTCCATGCAGATGTTATTGTTTTTTTCCTTGAATGTTCTACAGTATTGCATTTAATTTAACTATCTCCATGGAGACAAGCAGCCACATCACCAGGCCAAGTTACACTTGATCTGTGGAGAAGTGGGCCCACTCAGTAACCCACTCAGTAATAATGCATGTTTTTGCAATAGTTTTGAGAAATAAAAACACCCATAATTGAATAAATACAAGATAAACATTTTTTTATACCATACTGTGGAACATTGAGGTAAAGCAAAAACATCACCATTGAGACAAAGACCCTCCACCAGAAAGGTTACACAGTGCACCTTTAAAATGATTCAGAATCCCTTTTTGTTGCCTATACACAACCTATATGACATTAATAACATCCATTCATTATTAAAGATACTAAACCTTGCTTCAACCACAGCACACTGACCTTATGTTGTTAATTTACATAATTCATATTTGCAAAGCCACAAAGCCCATCGATCTTGCACCAATCAAAAATAAATACTGTACATTGTAAACATAACTGCTAATCCTGCATATTGACAGTGGAGTCTTCATTATAGACAGGTATGACATTTTTAAAGAGTAGTTTATAGTTATTGCCAAAGGTTACTGCCAACATGTTTTTCCCTTTGGCCTCTCAGTGACCCTATAGCAGATTCTCTCAATTATTTATGACTAAACACTAAGGCTGAGCAGTGCTATCTCGATATATATTCAAGCTGAAGCATTTTCGTACAAGCAGCATTAAAGGGGAGGTTATATGTCTTTAGCCAAGGATACACTTTAACAAATATTATTTCTTGTTAAAGCTGATCTACTAAATTTACCATCCCAGCAGCATGTCAGAACTGCATCTGATATGAAGAGAAAATTTAAACACATTTATGGACCAGAGGACTCCATCAGTGTCTGCTTTATCACAAGCTGTTTACAGGAACATTTTGTGAGCAAATACTTTTCTAAAATTGTTTGCTATATTTTGAAAACAAAGGGTGTGTATGCTTTTTATCTGAGTAATCCACAAATAAAGCATTAAAGGTGGTGTATCTGGATTTTTGCTGTTTTAAATATGAAGAACTAGTCCATTTTGTGTGGTGTTATTCGAAATGTTTGGTGCAGGATTGTAATGCAAGAGTGAGAGTAATGCAAAAATTAAAGCCGCTCACGGCAATGATGGCCCTCATCCTGTCGCGCATGCCCCTTCCACACAACTGCGCTGGCATCTTACATACAGATGCCCAGGCCCACAGATCCTCCATCAGAAAGATTACACAGTGCACTTTTAAATGTTTTTTTAGCAGTCTTTGTGCCCCTGCTGACCAATGTGAAAAATGCCCCATGTCTGTAATATATTGTGTTGCTTCTAGTCATTCATAGAATTTAATCCCCAAATTTGGTACAAATCTGATAATGTCTATGGTAGGGGGCGCTATAGTGTTCAGTTGTATTAGACTTCATAATCCATTAGATTTGGGCCGGCAAGACGTAGTTGTGATTTGAATTTCTCAAGGCCAATGCCTGCGGCCATGAGAGATCATCAAAGAAACAGGAAATGAAGCTGTTTTTCACCAGTGTGCTATGGGCAAACTGTGAGGAATATCCCCCCAAAAACTGATAATTTTTGTGAACCTGTGTGTCTAAATGTGACACACCAAATCTCAGCTCATTTGGACCAAAAATCAGGGAGTAGATGCGTTTTATAAACACAGTCAAAGCATGTGCCAATTCCGCTCTTGGCTTGTCTTATTGTTCTCTCACTGTTCCGAATTTTGTTTGCCTACGCTAAACTTTGCTTCTCCCCACTCCCAAAGAGGTCCACTTCTAGGTGGCGCTGTTGAGTCAGGTCACTTTTGGCATTGTCAAGATGCCCATTTTATCAAATTTTTCACGGAACCAGTCAATCCCATACCCAGTTTGGGGATTTTTCATTGATGTTTAGGCCCTCAAAATCGCGATTGTTTGCAAGGAAAAATAAAAATGAAGAAGAAGAAGAAACCAACGAAGAACAATAGTCCTCGCCAGTTACTGGCCATTAAAGCACTAAAGATGCTTTATCTCGATGTTCACTTTTTTCTTTTAAAAATGTGAAAAACAGAACTAGTCCATTTTGTGTGCTGTTATTTGAAATGTTTGGTGCAGTATTGGTAGGAGGTAAGATTTTGAGATGGGGGTCAGCTCTGTTTCCACACTTTTGTTAGGTTGTAGAGTTATGTTTTATTTTGATGTATTGATGTATGGTACAATATAATACAGTTGTCATTTTATTTTGTAGCAGACTTAGTTACGATCAGTTAAATTCACCAACTAGGCAAACTTTTTTAAATAAAAGGTTTTCAACATTATAAATTGAAAGTGAAATTTCAATATTATTAGATGTAGAATTCTTGTTATCTTTCTGGGTGGCAAGAGATTGTTAGCAGTTGATGGTTTTAGGTTCATTTATTCCAAATGATTTTTGAGTTTTGAAATTACTTTTTTCTCTTCCTCTATTTTTCTCAACGGTGTAGTTTCAGTAAACAGTACAGTCCCTGACAAAAGTCTTGTCGCTTATCCATTTTGTAGAAACAAAAGCTTATAACCTGACTTTAAATTAATCGATTGGTTTTAGAAATGTCTCATATGAAAGCTAAAACCCTCCCAAATTATGCTCAATATACTAAAATAAATTTGCTTCACTGAAGAAAGATTGATCATTTAATGAACACAGAAAGGTCAGATTTTGGCAAGACAAAAGTCTTGTCGCCTACAGAAAATTGAACAAATAATTTACTTCAAATACAAAAATATGTTGCATAACGTCAGTGAATTAAGTAGTGGTGCTGTGAGATCCATATTTAATATCTTGTATGACTTCCATGAGCTTGAAGGACTGCATCCATGCGGTTCGACAATGATTCATACAATTTGTTGATGAAGTCATCAGGAATAGCAAAGAAAGCAGTCTTACATGCCTCCCAGAGTTCATCAAGATTCTTTGGTTTTGCCTTCCATGCTTCCTCTTTCATTCTACCCCAGACATGCTCAATGATGTTCATGTCTGGTGACTGGGCTGGCCAGTCCTGGAGCACCTTGATCTTCTTCGCCTTGAGGAACTTTGATGTAGAGATAGAAGTATGCGATGGAGCACCATCCTGCTGCAAAATTTGACCCCTTTTATGGTTGGGAATGTAAGAGGTAGCTAATACTTCTTGATATTTTAGGCTATTGATATTGCCTTCCACCCTGCAAATGTCTCACACACCCCCATACTGGATGTAACCCCAGACCATGATTTTTCCGCCACCAAACTTAACTGTTTTCTGGGTGAATCTTGGATCCATGCGGGCTCCAGTAGGTCTCCTGCAATATTTGCAGCGGCTGTGATGTAATTCAACCGAGGATTCATCTGAGAAATCCACCTTCTGCCACTTTTCCAGTGTCCATCCTTTTAGCAGGCTGTGGGCCTTGGCAAATGCCACACGGTTTTTTAATTGCCTTTTGTTTAGTGCTGGTTTCTGTGCACTGATTCGACCATGGAGGCCATTTCGAGACAGAATTCTACAAACTGTTCTGGTTGACACAGGGACTTGAGGTGACCAGGCCTGGTGGAGCTCTGCTGCAGTGGAAAAGGGGCTGGCCTTGGATTTTCGAATCAACAAACGGTCCCCCCGAGCAGTTGTCTTGCGGGGTCTGCCGGACCTGGGCTTGTCAAAAACATCTCCAGTCTTTTCAGATCTTTTTCTTATTCTTTGTACTTGACGCTGAGACACATTGAAGGTGTCAGCCACCTCAGCAGTGGATCTGGTCTTCAGCCTCTTGATAATTAACGCTTTGGTCTCAGGGTGGATCTTAGGCATGTTGTCAGAGGTCAAGTTGCAGTTGATGTGAAGGTCTGGTGTGCTGGGGTTCTTTTTATACACACCCACTAATTGATTGATCAGTAACTGATCACAGGTGAGGCTGTAATCTAGGATTGGGTGCATCATATGACAAGGCGACAAGACTTTTGTCTTGCCAAAATCTGACCTTTCTGTGTTCATTAAATGATCAATCTTTCTTCAGTGAAGCAAATTTATTTTAGTATATTGAGCATAATTTGGGAGGGATTTAGCTTTCATATGAGACATTTCTAAAACCAATCGATTAATTTAAAGTCAGGTTATAAGCTTTTGTTTCTACAAAATGGATAAGCGACAAGACTTTTGTCAGGGACTGTATTACAAAAACGCATTTAACTTTATTGGTCATACATTTGTTAGACATAGACCTATATATCAGTTGGTCAATATTTGCACTTTTTAGCGGCCTTGAATCTCCAACAACAAATGTTTCAGTTGTCTACCTGACGAAAGGACAGACATTTAGCTTCATTTGAACACTTAAATACAAAGAGGACACTGCACAAAACGTCACCACTCTGTGATGAGTTCGCAGTGAAATGAGGTCTTGGATAACTTTGCTGCCACAAATCAAATAATTTGGGTAGATAATATTTGCTTGACCAACCAGTCCCTTCTACATTCTGATCAAATCCAGAAGGGACTGGAACTGGACAACAGAGCGTGAAAAAAACTCCGTCCGAACTTGAGCCAATCCAACCACAGGGGCTAATTTGTATCACTAAATTTGTCTCTCAAATGTGGAAGACGTCTGTCCAAAATTCTTGTATCATTCAGAACAAAACATACAACCTCTTTTTTCCTGAGATAAGTAATAGTTTGGTGCTTCATATTTGGGTCACAAGTGAAAAACTCCTCTATCAGTTTGTGACTAATTGACAAAAACATAATTCAAATGATGTGCACAAGCAGCAGGAGCCCTCTCTTCTGGACTGTGAATTTGAAGTGTCTAAACAACCCCAACAAACAGCGATCACTCCATAGGGGGCGCACATCATTAACCACTCTGTTGTCGGCCGAATCAAAGCATCTTCTGAAGCTTTGATAAAAAGGCTGATGGACCAGGCAGTGGGCGAGAGACTGGGTTACCCCACGAGGAAATAGGCCAGAGATAAACTACACATGAACCCAGTGGGCAAAAATATCAAAAACAAGAAACTCTATTTGTACATTTTTCAATCTGAGTAATGCAAAAATATCTCATTATCCAAGTGATTTGAAATGTTTGGTGCAGGATTGGTAGTTAGTCATTATCATTTTGAGAGTTATTATTTTGAGAGCAAGCAGAGCAAAGCAAAGTGTGTCCTTTCAATTTTCAACACTAACCTTGTATACTGGTGACTACAGATGCAAAATTATCAAAAACAAACTTTGAGCTACATTTGGTCATTTTTGAATCTATGCAAAAAAATACTTTATTGTCCAAGTTTGGTGCAGGATTGGTAGGAGTTCATCATCATTTTGAGAGAAAGCAAAGCAAAGTCTGTTTATTCAATTCTTGACACTAACCCTGCATACTGCTAATGTTTCTTTACTTTAAACTGTCAAAAGTTGATTTACATTTTCTTTGTTATATTAGCATTGGCATCATTAGCAACATCTGTTACCTTGTGCCTCAAAAGTGTCCTTCAAGTTTTATATGTTTTTAATTTGTATTTTTGCATGTTTGTTTATGTATGTATATTCATGTATAGTGGGAGATGGGGGTGGAGAGCAGGGAGGGCATTCAGTAAGTTGTCAAAGTCAGGAATTGATCTCACAGTGACCAGGGCGGGAGCGAGAATGGTATTTGTACTGCAGCATAGACCACTTGATTACCGGGGAGTACCTATAATCTCATTTTGAACATCATTTAGATCTGTAACCCTTTGTTTAGGAAAACTATAGAGCTTGCCCTATGTCCACTATCTACTTGAATTGAACTGAATTTCTCTCCACACCCCCATTTCTGCTTGTCTGTTTTTGGACCAAAATATTTTGCATAAATAATAATCTTTTTTCCACCTCAAAATTGGCCCATTACCTATCTTGCAATTCAGACAAACAAGAAAAATAAAATCGCTTTATGCATTACTGTGGTTTACAAACCTGGTCTGAGCACAGCCCACCATAGAAAAGGTGATAGGACTGTGCTGGCTCAGATCTGGCTAATCAATAATCAATCAGTCATCCACATGGAGCAGAGCACAGTGTGCAGTAGCAGCAGCAGCAGGAGGCAGCGCCGAGCTGTCAGCCAAAAGGAAAACAATCATCATGTTCAATTAAAAATCCCAAAATAAACCCCACCAGGTGAGAGGCGTCACATTCAGTTATCATTATTGACTGTAAAATCAATTATCAATAACATCTTCAACAACATGTGGATTATAGGACTTGTTGTAATAAAGTTGTAAATAAGACCAGCTTAATTAATCATACAGAGGATCTGTTACTAAATATCTTGTTATATAAAATCAATAACTACTAGTCCAGTGTTGAAACTCTTATGTAAATGTGTAGATTCAAGATTTACTTATTCTTTCAGTTGATCTTGTACGACACCCAAGAAAATATTAACTATCACAAGACACATTAAAAGTGCACTATGTAACTTTTAGGGCATGGTCCATCACCTGCTTGTTTCTATGGATATGGACATGCTCCACAGTATGACATTAAACAGCTCTATTTAATCAATTACAGGTGGTTTTACTGAAAAAAAAAAAATTGAAAAACAGGCATTCTGACTGTGAGTGGGATTGCCTCTCCACAGATCTGACGTGTAACTTGGTCTGTGTTTATTCTTCATGAAAATAGAAAGGTTTAATACCATACTGTGAAACATTTCAGACAAAGGAATAACATCTCCGGGGAAAACGGCGTTTGACGGACCCTCCACCAGAAAAGTTTTTGTCGTTTTAAAAGCATAAAAAACAGAACTAGTTCATTTTAAACTGTGTGCAATGGTCCAAAGTTATTCTTCACTGACCTTATGCATTCCAAACATCCTAATTATTCACCACAATGTGTTTATAAGCAATTTTTACAATTCTCTGAGACCAGCGAGTTTTACCATCGAGGGAAAGCTAAAAACAACTAGCATTCTAAAAGTGCCCTTACTCATTATCAGACTATAATATTTTGAACTCAAGAGCTGCTTTTATCTGTTTTGGGGCAAGACAAATTTTGCTCAAATAAAAAAACTGGTAGAGGGCCTTTGAGACAGTTTCCTATCAGAAAAAGGTCCTATAGCAACAAAAGGATTTAAAAGATAGACATTTATCATTGTTTTTAGTACCACTTTATCAAACTATACCTTAGAATCTCCTGTTTTGTATATAATGAGTGTAATTTAATCTAGACTACCAGGGGACGCTGTTTTGGCATACAGATCATAATTTGATGTATGAAGAATTGACCGCAGAAGTCTTTTGGAAATGGAAGAATTGTTGGTCTTGCTTCAGGACACAGCGACAGTATGCTCTGATTGCAACAGGGATATAGAACCCCCAACTGTGGCTTAGTGGTTGAAAGCTGTACCTGTGTTGCATCTTATTAACCTGGCAGTGGGCACTAGACTTTTCTCTCTACAGGAAATTCTATTGCAAGATCTGACTTGGCATACTGAAATGTCATACTCATCAGAAATAAGAATAGAAAAATGATTAGGCACGCACAGATTCAGATAATTCACTACCATCACATGATCATGACTCATAAAACCACCACACTGTAGTCATCTGTACTGTCTTTTGTGTGAGAACAGAGCGTCAAAACTTGTATTTCCCGGTTATATTCATCTTATAATCAGAAATGACAGTAAGAGCGATGGAGTAGAGAATACTATTAGACCATTATGTATCTGCACAGATGGAAAACACGCAGATTTGTTTGATCCATGACGCTGTTTTAGTTTTTATAAACATGGTAGAGGCATAGTCATATTATTATTGGATTAGAAAGTACAAAATATATATAGTTTACCAGATTTTTATGCAAATGGTATATTTGAATTACTGTGTACTCTCCAAAATGTTAAAGTGCCCATATTATACCATTTTCTGATCTATGTTATAATGTTGTTTACGCATCGAAAACATACCTGGAGTTGTGTGTGTTTTTTTGTTTGTTTGTTTTTTTCATTCACACATGTCTAATACACAAATCCTGCATATTTAGGCTGAGTTCACTGTTCTCTGTTCTACCTTGTGATGTCATGTGGTAATACAGGAAGTGCTCCACTGTGTTTTTAAACTCTATACACCTTTTCTAGACTCATTTGGATAATTTCAGCCCAAGAATTGCTAATCTCTACTGAACAAAAGGTAAAGGGCAGCTGTTAACTCAAACTACATGACATCACAAGGTGGAACAGAGCATTTTGAGAGTAAAGAATCAATTTTGTGTAATACAGGAAGTTTAGCACAGCACCATGTATCGTTCTTCATGATATTTTATTGTTATGGCTGGAATGTCCCACAGTATGGCATTAAACTTATCTATTTTGCATCCACTACAGTACAGTCTTTTGAACTGCTAAAATGAACCTTGACAAACACGCTTTCTTACTGTGAGCGGGGTCGCTTCTCCACAGATCTAACCTGGATCTTGGCCTGGTTTTGTCATCACCTTAACGACAAGCAAGTGCCTGACTCCCCATTAAAGAAGTTACAGAGTGCACCTTTTAAATGCTTGTAGTAGTAGCACAAAAAAAACGAGATTAACTCAGATTAAACTTTGTGTCTCTATAGCCCACTTTTCTTCTATAGTCTCTTTTTAAAATAAGCTGTTCTGAACACCTTGGGCTCGACTTTGGAAAACTCATTAAAACATTAGAATGGCAGGAAAATGCAAGGTGTCAGTGGGTAAAATGAACAAATCGCATTCACTTTGTTTGAAATGTAACCTTTTGGACGGCGCGTTCCTGTTGCTGTTTTTGCAGACGATAATCAAACAGAGCTTTTGGTCGGGGACACACTTTCTCATTACTGACTTGGCATTTAACGTTTAGTCATTTGAACATTCAGATCTGGGCCCGTCTGCTGAGTCAGAGTATGACGGGGCAATGATTAGGAGACAAATGAGCTGAGCAGTGTGCAAACAGACACATGCTTGTATGGCCATTACTGAGCAATGGAGTTTTCTGTTTAAATAATCACATAACTTGTTGTTTTTATTTGCAAATGATTTAAAGGTCCTATATTATACAAAATGGATACCTGTGAGCTTCAAGCCATGTTACAATGTTGTTATCTCCTCAAAAACTTACTTGGAGTTGAGTTTTGTTTAAGTAATCCTTTTATCATTAGTCTGTCAACATCTCTGTGGAAATGAGCACATGGACCATCCTAGTGACTTTATTGTGTTGTTATTGCTGCTGTGAGGGTCATATATTTTGGTTTGGTGGTTAAAGTTCCTATGTTACACAAAATGGAGATTGTTAGAATGTTGAATGTTGATACCTCATCAAAAACATACCCAGAGTTGTGCTTTGTTTCATTCACACATGTCTGAATAATCCTACATTATTAGTCTGTCTGCATCTCCAAAGCTCAAAGTGTTAATTGTTAATTGTTCCACCTTGTGATGTCATGAAGCTGTAGTTTTCAAGTTAACAACTCCTTTTACCTTTAGTTCAGTAGAGACTGGCAATTCCAGGGCTGAAATTACCCAAATAATTCTAATGAAGGTGTATGGGGTTTAAAAACACAGTGGCAATGACATCACAAGGTGGAACTCAGCCTAAATATGCAGAATGTGTGTTAAAGATGTGTGGATGAAACAAAACACAACTCCAGGCATTTGTGATGAGGAAACAATATTATAACAGATCAGAAATTGGCGTAATATGGGGCCTTTAAAGGTGCAATGTGTAACTTTTCTGGTCTCCATTAAGATATTATTGTTTTTACTGCTCAATAATTCTTTGAAAAACATACATTCTCACTGTGAACGGTGTTGCCTCTCCATAGATCTGACCTGTAACTTGGCCTAATGTTGGGGATAAGTTTAATGCAATACTGTGGAACATTCCAGTCAAAGCAATAACATGGAGACAAGCAAGTGGTCACAATTACTGGATGAATTCTCGAATCCAACACTGACGAAAAAAATGAAAAGTAAAAAGTTATATTGGTAAACAAATCCATAACAAAAATTACTCAACAGTATTTCCAAAAACAGTAAATAAAATAAAAATGTGTTAAAGTGATTGAGGACCAATTTTGTGTTTTTTAATAAATGAATGAACTTGACAAACGAAGTAAAGTTGACAGTTACAATATTAAACTGTCAACTCAATCAAATCTTCACACTTCCCTTTTGCCCTGCTCCCTGTGAGAAATTAAGTGTCAAGTAATAGAGGCTTTGCAGCGTTGTGTTTTCCTTTTTACTGAAATCAGACTTGTCAAACTGAAGTGTTAGTATTTTAATTGTCACAAAATAAAAAGCAATCTTTGTAACTTTGTGAATACATGTAGAAATATATGGTATGTGTTTTGTTTTTTTACTTGTTTGCTGTGATGTTAGACATTTTATTTAATTTAATGATCACAGATAGGGCTAGGTAAGTAATACTCCCAATTAACACTAATATTTTTTCGACATTGACATTTTGACACAAGCTGATAGTCAGCTTGTGTCAAAATGTTTTGGCATCCACTTGTTTGTACTTGGAGCTGGATTACAATGTGAACCTAGAATGTAATGCCTTGGTGGAGGTCTGCACTCATCCACCGCTATTGTGTTTGACTGTGGACTGTGGACATTTTTGTCTTTAGACCAGCACGCAGTCGCAACTTTTATTGGATGTGCATGTCTCTATCAACTTTCCTCTTACCTGTTATCATGGGCCACATACTAAGACTATGTTATTTTTCTTTTTACAATACAGTTTAGTCAATCAATTTTGCATAATATAGAACCTCTAGCACTTAGTTGCACCATGTATCCGTGTAGGGCTTGTCTCCATAGAAATGTTATTGTTATGCCTGGAATGTTACACAGTATGGCATTAATATGATGTCTCTTTTTATTCCAGTACGGTCTTTTTAACTGCTAAAAAGTACCTTGACAAGCACACATTATTACTGTGAGCAGCGTTGCCTCTCCATAGATCTAACCTGGAATTCAGCCTGGTTTAGTCATTTGACTAAGGATGCCAATATAAGTTAATTAATTGATGATATTAATTCCATAACTTAATACATTTGGAAGCAAAACATTTTCATTTTACTTAAGTGTATTATTTGCCCCAAAAGTAAGTGTGTGTGTGTGTGTGTGTGTGTGTGTGTGTGTGTGTGTGTTTTACAAACACTTTTTTCATTCCGACAATTTTGAGAAAAATTGGTCCAGAATTCTGAATAATCATGAAATTACACTGTTCCTTTCACTATAATCCTAACATTACAACAATAAAAAAATAAATATTATAAAAAATATTCTTAGTATCCTTTTGTATGGCTGTCACTTTATCACAATTTCCCAAAAAGCTATTAGCAGAACATATGTGCTCTACCCTCCCTCTCTATCGCTGCACATGTCCTGCTGACTTTAAACCAGCCCTTCCTTATCTCAAGCTGTGCCTAAAACTCACTGTAGTTAACCCATGCTGCTCCTCTGTGAAATAATTTGCAATCTCACCTTAATAATGCTGTCCGCTTTCAGGTAATGGGACTTTTTAAATGACTGCCTCACCATACACAAAGCTCTATCTATGTCCACGTAATCCTCTGGCGTTGGTGTGTCCTTATCTCCATACTGCAGTTGGGATTTACTTTTGCCTGGCCCGTACCTGTGGGATACCAGTGATGTAACGCTCAATTTGAATAGAATTGGATGCCATGGGTACTATCACTTTTTTTTGTTGTTATTTTTTGCTTTCCTGCCAGGCACATGCAAGTTCATCTGACAAATATTTTCAGAAAAGGTCAAATTTTGTTCTTTTGTGCACCAAAGCTGCGTGACTCAAAGAAATAGCATCACGCAATCAAGAGCAGCTCCAAGAAATTGCAGTATTGTGGCCCCACATCAGGCCCAGCGGGAGTCACTTCCAGTTAATTTCAACAGTTTGTATGTGCTGGCCAAATAAGCAATCACAAACATTCAATTGACTCGTCCAAACCTAATAGTGTGGTAGAATTACGCGATTTGTCAAGCTGCATGTGTTTTATATGAATATGGTGGCGCTGTGTTGCTTTGAGGGGTTCCTTGGCTCCCAAAAGATATCATTATTTCTCACTTGAAATCTCTGATCTCAGCATGGGCGCAGAAGAGGTACTTTTATTATTCTGTGCATGTGTGTGCATTTGTGTGCATGTATGTGTGTGTGTGTGCTTCTGTTTGTGTGTGTGTGTGTGCTTCTGTGCATGTGTGTGTGCCTCTGTACATCTATATGTGTGTGTGTGTGTACATGTGTGTGCTTCTGTGCATGTATGTGTGCGTGTGTGCTTCTGTTCGTGTGTGTGCGTGTGTGCTTCTGTGCATGTATGTGTGCCTCTGTACATCAATATGTGTGTGTGTGTGTGTGTGTGTGTGTGTGTGTGTGTGTGTGTGTGTGTGTGTGTGCGCGTGTACGTGTGCGTGAAGTTCAGTGGAGGGTGAAACAGGCATTGGTTCATATGGTCCCAAAGCTTTTTACAGGTAGGGCTGGATGATATTGAGGAAAATTAAACATTATTCAGTTGATAAGTTCATTAGAAATGTGCTAAAATGTGTAAATGTGCTTGAGGTGCAAGTGCCATAAAAAATGTACAAGCATGTTCGATATAATTTTGCATGTTTCAAAAAGATTTCCATATTATTTCTCTCGATATGTCCCTCTTTTGTTTACGTGTTTACAATATTGTGGAAAAAAAAAAGGTTTATAGTAGATCACACAATAAAAGAATACCTGGGGTGGAAGCTGAAGATTGGTAGCACAATCCCTGATGTTGTGTCCTTGGGCAAGACTCTTCACCCACTTTCAGTATCTGTGCTTACTGGTGTATAAATATGCATGTGTATTGACAATCTAACCATGGATGAAAATGATCCCTATAGGTTATAAGTGGCATGTTAAATACTTGTATCTCTTGTATATTCATTAACCTGCTCTGGTACCACTAAAGTAAACAAGGTCTCATCTATTTAATATAAAATACTCCATACATGTATTAACCTACAGTAGCATTTCTCTTTGTCTATAGATTTTACAGATTGGTTGCCTAATATTCTATGGCAACAGAACATACTTGGAGCTTGTATGATGATTTGGCCTTCAGGCCGATGGTATTGCAACACATGATCTGGTTCAATATTTATGTGACTTCAGTGTTGCATCATGGACAGTCAGACTAAAGGGATCAAAGCCATTGAAAATAACTACTCCTCTCTCCATAGACTACATACAGTTCATACAGTGTCCCCCAGTCAGACTGTCAAAGTCCTGCAAGTACGTGCAAGGTACTTATGTGGTTCTCTAGTGTTAGTATGTTAAAGCTATTTGAACCATCCTTAAAATTAATTTCCCTATAAGAACACTGCTTTGTAACAACACTGTATCCGCCTTCATTGCTAAAGCTAAAGGTGGTGGAAAAATCACATTTCCTTAGATTCCCTCCAACAGAAAAGGCAGGCTGCATCAGGTGTCGAGGGAACCGCTTCGAGTCTCTAGCACAAATACAATCTTTTCATCTCCTTCTTGGGCACAGGCTTTTGAATTAACTGGCCGTGTGACAGGACCAAAGAGGGGCCCTTGGGTGCTGCCGCCTCACCCCGAGAGAAGAGACGTGACACCATCAATTACATCAGCAGAAAGGTTCGGCAAAGGTGCTAACTGGAGCTTTTGTGTGGCACCTGTAGAATGAGGCTCTGTCAGCACCTTGGACAGCTCCTCTCCTCTGCCACTGCTTTTACCCACGGCTAGTTTAACAGTAACAGTAACTCGGCACCAGACAGCTTTGAGCTAAATGGTCTGAAATATGTTTTTAATAAATTGTATATTTTGTTTATTAATTTTTTTGTGTGAAATCTCATCAAAGAGCCCATATTGCGCTATTTTCTGAGTTATGTTTTAATTAGTGCTGTCAGTCGATAAAAATATTTAATTGTGGTTAATCTCATGAATGTCATAGTTAACTCGCGATTAATCGCAAATTAATGGCACATTTTTGTTCCTTGAATCATCATTTTAATACTCTTACCAACATAGAAAACTGAACAGGTGCCGCTTTGTGCAAATGTGTTGTTGTTTTTTTATTGCAAACCATAACAATTCTCAGTGAGACTTTGTGTTTGTGTTCCACTCTCATGTTCCACTTTCATGAAGTGCTCTGCATCAGTGTGAGTGAAGTGCTTCTCTTCTGTTTTCATCACAGTCAGTGACTGAAGTTCCCACTGTGGGTGAAATAATGTGCTGTGACCCTGAGGCGGTTCTCATTACTGAGGGACGTCCAGTAATCTCCAGTTAGTGCCACTGTGTTTGTCTGTCCCAACTCCTGCTGTACTAGGGGGCGCACTCACTCTGGGACTTTAGGGCCGTGCTCTGGTGTGGTTGCCTGGGGTTCTGTGGTCCATGTTCGCACCTGCGCGGCCGGGGCGCGGCCGATGGCGTCATCGCACGGGGCTGTTTGTTTGCATGTCTCACGGCGGAGCTGGCGTGGAGAGGGTGGATCCAGCGGCATGGCGTGCGCCTGTTGAGTGGTGGGGCAATGTGGGTCCTGCTGCGGTGCGCTCTCCTCCGTGGGTTTGTGGATGTGGTGGCGGCGCGGGGGAGTGGGGGCGGCTGGGAGGCTGTGGGGCTTCTGTCGCTGTCCGTGGTCCTTGTCGGAGGTGGGCGCAGATTCTCCGTATGTTTTGGAGCAGACTTTGTTTCGTGTTTTCCTCGTGTGGATGGCACCGGCGCGCGCAGGGCTTGTGTGGTAAAGTCGTGCGTGTGCATGTGCAGCCGTACTGTGCTTTGTCCCACCTCCTCCAGCCTGGGCTTCTCAGTTTGTACTAATTGTTTTCCTTTCTGTTTACAGCCGGATCCTGTAGTTTTTCTGACGTTACGAACAGTGGGCACATCTTATGAATAAACTAGTTCACTACAAAGAGCGTTAATCTCGCGATAAAAAAATTAACGTCGTTAAAATTGTTTTGCGTTAACTCATTAATAGCGTGATATTTTTGACAGCACTAGTTTTAATGCTGTTTCCTATTCAAAAACATACCTGAAGTTGTTTTTTGTTTCATTCACACAGCATTCTAACATGGCTTAAAGCTCACAAGAGTCAATTTAGCATAATATAGGACCTATAATATACAGACAAAAACAACAAAATAAGAAACACTTATCCAAATATTAAGAGTTCAAAGGCATCGCAGAGGCTAACCAGCTACGTGCTAACTAATTGTGCTCATTAGTCACCGTTGCTGATCAAACTTTTAATATTAGTGTTTTTTCAGAAGGTCTTTAGGAAAAAAGTACTTCGAGGGTTGGGCTGTCAGCGTTGAGCTCCATTATTTAGCATATTCAGCAACATGATGCATTCAGATACCCACTAAAACAACAGTATGTCTTATGGCTCTAATGAACTGATGTTTATGACAGGTTTGAATGATTCTCTAATTTTGACTTCATTTGGTGGGATAATACCTGTTGTAAATATAAATTATAGTTTTACACCAATCAAGAAGGAATTTGCAAAGAAAAGTTGAAAAATATGTTGAAAATTACAGGAAGTAGAGTTCTGTTTTAGAGCGTACCATATTGATGACGTCACACAAGGAAGAATTCTATCCAAAAACTATGCACAATTTACACTCAACACTAACGCCAGAGGATTACGTGGACATAGATAGAGCTTTGTGTATGGTGATTCATTTAAAAAGTCCCATTACCTGAAAGCGGACAGCATTATTAAGGCGAAATTGCAAATTATTTCACAGAGGAGCAGCATGGGTTAACTACACATTTTTCTGATACTTTAAACATCATTTCAACAAGATAAAGGTGTTTTCTTAGATTTTCATTCATAAAATATGACTTACTGTGTACATTAGAAGAGCTTTGGCCTACTGTACAGCATGGTTGCTATAGGTAACAGGAATTCCCTAGTGTAATGTCATGATTTCCAACCAGGAAGTAACATTTGAAACTTAAAATGTCCAAACTAGGAATTAAAGCAAAAAAAAAAAAAGGCAAAATCTTAAATGTAATAATCTTATCTGTCTTAATGGGTAGTAAAATGTAAAATGAGTAGTCCAAACTGAAAGAAATCCACCACCCCCAAACAAACCTTAAATGCCTCCAGACCCCTGTGAGCTCTCCACATGTCTGTGCTGTTATCTGAAGGCTTATACTGTAAAGCAGCAGTTTCAGCTCTTTGTTGTAGCATTGATCGGATGCTGGTTGACAGTGGAGCGTTTCCTGTTGTACGACTAGAGCAGTGGAACATATTTATCCAGGCTGAGCTCAATATTGATCTAAAATACTGGATTACTGTACCACACACAATACAAAGGGATCTATGATTGAAAGACTCCTAAGGCTGGTATATTGTCCATTGTGGAGATACATAAAACAAGACTTTGAGGAGTTGGGAATCATTTTACAATGTAGGGTCATAGAAGGTCTTGGATATTATATTTAAACAACATTAAAACACTTTTGGAATTATTGACATCTCACATAAAACATTCACAATCTCTGGAGTGGAGTCAAAAGCAGTGGAAGCTACATAGACCGTAATCTATGTTGTGACCAACATGAAGAAATATTAAATGTAACTTTTAGTGGAGGATCTGCCACCTACTTGTCCGTTGGAGATGTTAATGCTTTACTCATGTTCCACACACAAGTGATGTCACGAAGCCAAGTTACAAGTCAGATCAGTGGAGAGGTAATCCCAGAGATGCAGATTTTTTGTAATTTTGTTTAAAGGACCCATAATATGCTATTTTCTGAACTGTTATAATGCAGTTTTCTCAAAAACATTCACACACGTTTGAGTAATTCTTTATTATTAGTTTGTCTACATCTCCAAAGCTCAAAATGTTGTGTTTCACCTTGTGAAGTCATGGAGTGGTAACTAACATTTTACCTTTGATTCGGTGGAGATTGGCAACTGGCAATCATCAAATGAAGATGTATGGAATTCAAAAACACAGTGGAGCACTTCCTGTATTACATGTGTTTTCTGTTTGAGAGAAGAACTTTTGTGTGTTAAATGTGTGTCAGTGAAACAAAACACTCCAGGGATGTTTTTGATGAGATAACTAGGGATGCAATGATACAGTTTTCCCACGATTTAATACGTATCGATACATGGTTCACGATATTAATTCAATTTCGATACATTTTAAGACGCAGAAAAAAAAATCTCATGTAATTTTTTTTGCTAATGTGTATAATATAACACTATGATATCAATGAAACATTACATACATTACACACAATACATCACAGTACAACTACTGTACAGTTCTAGTTTATATGTGAAGTGTTTTAGTTCATTTGGTTCAATGATTCACAGCTCACAGCTCATTTAGATTCAGTGAAAATAAGAACAGTGCTGTCTCGGGCTAATTTATGTTTTATAATATAGACTGCTAGGGGAGTTACACTATCAGACTTTTCCTTTTTTGATGATGATTTGATGATTTCTTTTCCTCCTGAGTCTATCTCTCACTGCCTGTGTCCCCGCGGCTCTGCCTCCTTCAGCAGAGACAGACAGTATCTCCTCCCACACTGCCCTGCTACAGTCTGTGCTCTTAACAGACACACTGCTCTCCCATCCTCTTTCTGGACACTCAAAGTATGTTATATTACATAGAAATGTCTCAACAGACTGTTTTCTGACAAACTTATGAAACAGAGTCTGAGAAAAAGATGACGTAGATCGCATGTCCCGTCGCATGTGCGTGTACGAGCGCATTTGATTTAAGCCGATGTAAAGACAAAAGCGATTCTAAAGTATTTAAAAGTTAATATCTTTGTCATTCCTGGGTTTATCAATGCAAAATAAAAAGAGAGCCACATAAAACCCACATCTGTTAGAATATTTCATCTGTAAGTCCCTATGGGGCTGTTTTCTTCAGCTGAGAAGGACGCCGTGATAATTGTTTCCCTTTCGGACTAAAATAAATGACAACACAGAGCGCATGGAGGGACACGTATTGACCGAACATGTGTATCGAATCATGAGACCAGTATTGAACGTTGCATCCCTAGAGGTAACAGCATTATAACATGGCTAAAACCAGACAGGTCCATTTTGCACAGTATAGGACTTTTAATAACACATGGTGGAACATTCCAGGAAAAGCAGCATTCCCATGGAGACAAGAATAGTAAAGTTAAAGTTTAGTAAAGTTAAACAGTGCCCTTTTACTGTTGAGATAAAACCATCCTTACTTGCTTGTTGTATTATTTTATGTGCTTGAAAAGTCTTCTCTTGATAAAACTATTCCTCCTTAATTGAACTCTTACCTCATTCTCTACTTTTGTAAAATACTGCATATTTATCTGAGCCAAAGTCAAATCAGCTTCATTAGCATCCTTGTTATTCCAATGGCTGAGAGGTAGGGTACAATCAGAGTGTTTTCATTGTTTTTTTATAGAAAGGTGCTTCATTAGGCTGGATTATTGCCGTGTTGTTTCCCAGGGCGCAGACAGGGGAGTTAACATTATTTCTTGGAGGAAGTTATTTTAAAATGGCTGATTAGGGGCATGAACCACTTTTTATTTGGTTTTCGAACGCAACTTTTGGGAGAAATGACACCCCCCTTTGGAACAATAACAGTTGGAGTCAAAGTGTGGAATAGGATTAGTATTCCTGCCCCATAGCGAGAAGGTCACTTGTCCGGACTTTCTATGTCGAATTTGCATATTCTTCCTGTGTCCCTTGTCAAATTCTGGACTGTGAGCACAAAACATGTAATATTGATAATTTGCAGTAACAAAACGCTGGAGGTGTTCAACATGTATCTCTATGCTGGAATATTCAGCGGTTACAATTTGCTAATATGTCCATTGTGTGGTGACACAATTAATTAAAAAAAGAGCAAACACTGTCAAAAAAAGATTTAAGATTTATTTTAAAATACTGAAAAAATACAAAATGGATTTAAACAGTACATTTTCAGGAGCCTGTGATCAATACGAGTGTTCATGATCCTGTTAAGGTGTTTGATTTTCAACTAAAAGGTGAGAGGGACTAACTGTTGGCTAATGTTAGGTAGCTTGTAACTGTAACATTATTTGAGAAGGACTTGTTCAACTGTTATTGTTCCAAGTCAGTCAGTTCTTTCTGGTTGTGACTGGACAGATTGTGTTAAATCAAAGAAAGCTTAGAGTCTAACTGGAGTAACAGAGCTTCAGAGAGAACAGTGCCTTCAGTTAGCATCACACCAAGGCCATGTTGATGATCAGCTGCAAAGTATCAATAGCCCTATAATGAAGAATGGCTCAAATGCGAGGGATAGCCTTAAAGATAACAAAAAGTAGCCTACCTCCCATTTACTAGCAAATCTGACCATCTTGAGCTTTTCACTGCAAAGGCTAAATTACTTGCTCACTTCAAAATATTCTTAAATCAAGTTTTTTTTTTTTTTTTTATATATATATATATATATCTCAGATCCAGTCCATCCACTTTCTTTTTCGTCTTCAAAGCATCTCTCTCAAGTGCGCTCCGAGTCAGAAAGATGTGGCGCTGTGGGCTTGAGATCAGATGAAAAAGAGCCAGGAGAAAGGTACAAAGTTAGACAAAACCCAGGGAAAAGAGAGTGGATAATAAACAGAAAAAGAGCCTGACTCCTCACGCCTCATATTTCATCTCACTGTGAGATTGAATCCCTGGGCATGGACTGGCAGGCTCAGTATCAGGCATGTTTTCTTGGTCGGCTCCACTGTATACCTCACACTAAATGACTGCGATAAATCCTCTCTAAATCTTCAGCCTTCCTGCCAAACTGGAGTTGACAGTCGATTATTTGTGCGACTACTATGTATTAATCCACACTGCATAATCAAATCAGTGGATCTATTAGTCCTCTGTGGTCTGGGGTTTAAATAAAGGGGAGTGAGGCATAATTCAGGTCCTATGAGAGAGGAACTAGCCTAGCATAGCATTTAAATCTGAGGTGCTCAGTTTATAGTTTAAGTTTCCCCCTCAGTGCCCATGCAGTCTCTCTTGCTGTGAGGTTGTGCTAACCAATTACTGAATGAATCAAGTGAACTAAAGTAGTAAATGAGGAAATCTGTTTACAAAGAAAACCAACCAACACAGACACATCTCTATGGATATGTTTTTGGTTTGCTTAGAATGTACCTTAGTATGGCATTAAACTCCCCATGGGGTCGGAGTTGGGAATATTAAAGATAATTTGACTGATCATTTTACTAAATAGATAATTGGTCACAGAAAGAACGATATTAAACGTATCTGTGTGTATTCAGTTGTATGAAGTTATTCCTAAACTCATGCTTTGTGAAACATGCATTCCTATAGTGGGGTCGCCTCTCCACAGATCTGTAACTTGGCTTGGTTGCATGACCTGCTTGTCTCCATGGAGATGAATACATTAAAGGCACTGCCTTTCATGTCTTAAAAACATGAAAATACAAAGTAGTTGATTTTAAACAGGTTGCAGAAGTCTAAAGTTATTAATCATTTCCCTTATGCATTTCCATCATAATTATTCACCTCGATGAGCACTTTTCACAGACCTGAGCGTAGTTTTGCCATAAATAAACAAAATAATAACAGCAACTAGCATGCTCACCCACACTTCCTGATTATTTGACAATAAAACACTTTATAATTAGATGCAGATGGCACATAGTGAACTTATTTTGACCTCAAGAGCTGCTTGTACAATAAATCTGTATTGGGGCAAAATAAATGGGAAAATCTGGGTCCAGAGTCTTTGAATGCCATGCTGTGGAACATCACAGGATCCATAGCATTAAATGTTTAATCTAATCCATTTTAGTTGGCCAGGCTCATTAATCTCGTGTCTCCAAGTCCTTTAGATAAAAATCATCTGCATTTAGACGTGTTCTAAGACTGCCAAAGTTAAATGTTAGTCCACTTGTTTCCTTATCACTGTATATCTTCAGATTAATAGACTAGATTATTAATGAGATGCAAAAGTGACTCCGAATCCTCACATTTCTGTAAACCTTCATCATTAATAACAGTGCAGTGATTATGATGATGAGACTAGACCCACTGTAAGACCTTTGACCTCTGCTGTGCCGATCAGCTCCCCGGAGTCTTCATTAGACTTCACTGCAGCAGCACCTTTATGAACAAATGCCACAGCTTTGTGTTTGCCACCGTCCCTGTTTGGTTCACTCTTATGCAAACAAGGCTATGACATGATTTACAGTAGTCTGACGCTGCTTGTAAATAACAGTTTGTAGCATAGATGAAATTAATGGTCCTCTGTTTTTGCTGGTGTGATAAGAATTATTTGTGTCCTTATAGCAGATCTTCCTTGAATTCTCCTCAAGGGCATATAAGTAAATATGGTTTGAGGTTTCACAGTCACTATATTTGTATTCACCCATCGTCCAGGATGATATAAATCCATTTTATATTCAAGGATATTATAATAGAGCCAACAGAAGTTCAAAATCATTGAAACTGAAAACTAAAATTAAGTACAAAATGAAATAATAATTAAAAAAAAGTTCCTAAATTGATTAAAATGAAGGACCTTTTTGGTTACATATTTTGTTATTTTTTATTGATTAGTTTATCGTTAAGTCAATTTGTGTTGATTTAAAAACTATATTTTAGGTAGGGTACACTGAATATGGTGTAGTGTACTAAGCATAAGTGACTTTATTTTCTGGGCTCTAGGCTATGATTTCTTCTGTATTAATAAGACTGTCATAGTTAATGTTATCCTTAATTAAGCCTGTGTCTCATAAAGCAATGCAGCTAAATCTAAAACACAATACAAAGTGACATATAATAGGGGGATGTTACTGCATTGTGTAATTATTCTCTCATCTCCTTCACGTCAGACAATCAGCCACTAAGAAGCCATTTTCCATCTGTCTGTCCTCCTCCATCTGCTTTTGTCAGAGTCAGTCTGGACCAATCCTTCTCTCTCTGTTTAATGTCAAAAGCAGAACGCAAAAGCCAAAAAACACTCCTCAGTGTTATGAGCTTACCTCTGTACAGTTAATCAGATATTTTATCCATTTTAATGCTTTAGATTTGGATTTAACTGATGCCTGCTGGTAACTTGTTCAAACAGGGGAAGCGTTGCACAGTTTACTGCCATTCATTGATACATATACATCATCTGTATTGTTTCTATAAACATTATCCTGTGGTCTTTAGCCATTGTCAAACTGTTTGAAGTTTGTAAGATAAAATGTAAAAGGAAAAACATTGTGGTTCTAATCTTTAAAGGTCTGTCTACCTTTCCAAAGCTCAAAATGGTCTGTTGTGATGTCATGAAGCGGTGGTATTCAAGTTAACATACCTTTTACCTTTAGTTCAGTATAGTTTTGAAATTCAAGGGCTGAAATTATTCAAATGAATGAGCCTGTCTAAATATGCAGTTTGTGTGTTAAACATGTGTGAATGACAGAACACAACTCCAGGTATGTTTTTGATGAGGAAACAACATTATAACATAGATCTGAAAATAGTGTAATATGCGCCCTTTAATCTGTAATAAAATGTGTTAGTTTTGGTGGTACTCAAAGGCCAGATATTTTCTTTGATTGCGCTTGGTGACTGAATACTTTGAGAGCCAAAATATGCAAGCACTGATGGATGGACCTGACCTGATGCACTCATCTGGATTTGAAATGTTAGTCAGTTTAGGAATAAGGACTGTGGAACTTTTGAGCGAGTGGTTATAGAGAGAGGCGCTCTGCTTAGCATCTGGCAGCCGCTCACACCTGGAGAAAGACCAGAGAGAACAAAGCAGGATGAGGATGGAATGAGGAGGAATGCCAAAAAACTCTGCCAAATTAGCACAACAAACACTAAATAGATAATGCAAAATGTATTTCACTTTGTATCTTATTTCACTCAAATATTCAAGCGTAATCCAGTATGCTCTATGTTTTATGTTTGATTGCAATATATTTTAATCCTCCCTCAAGAAAAAAATTAAGAAAACTGAATTAATTTAAAAGTCCTACATTACGCAAAATTGACTTTTGTGAGCCATGTTATAATGTTGTTGCCTCATCAAAAACATACCTGAAGTTGTGTTTTCTTTCATTCGCACATGTTTGAGTAATCCTGCATTGTTAGTCTGTCTACATCTCTAAAGCTCAAAATGCTGTTCCACCTTGTGATGTCATGAAGCGGCAGTTTTCAGGTTACAGGGTTACTTTTTGTTCAGTTGAGATTGGAAATTCCAGGACTGAAATTATCCAAATGATTCTAGTGAAGGTGTATGAAGTTTAAAAACACAGTGGAGCACTTCCTGTATTACCACAAGACATCATAAGGCGTGTTTTCAGTTTGAGATAAAAACTAAATATGCAGGGTTTGTGTGTTAAATGTGTGAATGAAACAAAACACAACTCCAGGTATGTTTTTGATGAGGAAACAACATTATCAGATCAGAACTTGGCGTAATATGGGCTCTTTAATGTATTCACAGTTTTTTCAGGTGGCCAGATACAATTGAATACTTTTAGATTCAAGATGAAACACACTTAGTATCAAAGGGCAAAAAAGGCTCAGGTTATGACAATAATTTTGTGCATTATTATAACAACCTCCCATGACAGTTGCTTTTCTACCTAATTCACATGTACTTAGTGGCTAGTTATGTGTGGCATTACTCAGTGTTGCTCCCCACTTTCATTAATGTTGCCAGGGAGACTATTGTGTGATTTTATTGCAACTAATTTGTGCGACATTTATTATTTTCGCATGGCAATGAGATGTGGAGAATCAGGCGCCAGGCGATAGGAGAGCTCCAATCCAATTGGAGAAGCGTGCAGCTGACTGGTTAGTATGGAGATTGGGAGAAGGCTCCACTTTGTGCGTTGGCTTCGAACCATGTCAAATATTAATACGACTCAGGGATGCACATGGCTTCCTGGATTACACTGGTTTATATGAAATGGGAGGTATTTGATGTATGCTTTCCCTTTCCTCACATATTTTCTTTTTGTTTTGTGTATTTTTGTTGTTTGTTTTGTACAATTTTCTAATGTGAATAAATATTGTAAATGCCAAACTTGGTAAAATTTGGTGAAAATAATAATAGCAGGGGAAATTGAGCCATTATCTAATCTACGCCAACATTTAACATTTGTAAGTACTTTCACACACTTACATGTGTCATTGGTTTCTTGCCTAAGCACATACAGTTGTATGAAAAACTTTGGGCACCCTTGACAATTGCCATTATTTTCATTTATAAATCATTGGGTGTTTGGGTCCACGACGTCATTTTGATCTATCAGATAACTAATGGACACAATAATATTTCAGCAGTGAAATTAGGTTTAACAGATATTTAGATTTAACAGCAATATGCATCAAAACAAAATTAGACTGGTGCATAAATTTGGGCACCTTAACAGAAAAATCATATCAATATTTAGTAGAGCCTCCTTATGCAAAAATAACAGCCTCTAGACACTTCCTATAACCAATAATGAGTGTCTGGATCCGGGATGAAGGTATATTGGACCATTCCTCCTTACAAAACATCTCTAGTTCAGTGAGGTTTGATGGTTGCCGAGCGTGGACAGCCTGCTTCAAATCATCCCACAGATTTTCAATGATATTCAAGTCTGGGGACTGGGATGGCCATTCCAGAACATTGTACTTGTTCCTCTGCATGAACGCCTGAGTTGATTTTGAGCAGTGTTTTGGGTCGTTGTCTTGTTGAAATATTCAGCCCCGGAGTAACTTCAACTTTGTGACAGATTGTTGAACATTGTTCTCAAGAATCCGCTGATTTTGAGTGGAATCCATGCGACCCTCAGCTTTAACAAGATTCCCAGTACCGGCACTAGCCACATAGCCCCACAGCAAGTGTTTTTCTTGGAATGCTGCGTTCTTTTTCTGCCATGCATATCGCCTCTTGTTATGACCAAATAACTCAATTTTTGTTTCATCAGTCCACAGCACCTTATTCCAAAATGAAGCTGGCTTGTCCAAATGTGCTTTTGCATACGTCAAGCGACTCAATTTATGGCATCTGCAAAGAAAAGGCTTCTTCCGCATCACTCTCCCGTACAGCCTTTCCTTGTGCAAATTGCGCTGTATTGTTGACCTATGCACAGTGACACCATCTGCAGCAAGATGACCTTGCAGGTCCTTTGAAGGTGGTCTGTGAGGAGTTTTTGACCATTCTGATCATCCTTTGTCTTTGCCTCTCTGATAGTTTTCTTGTCCTGCCACTTCTGGCCTTAACAAGAACTGTGCCTGTGGCCTTCCATTTCCTCACTATGTTCCTCACAGTGGAGACTGACAGCTGAAATCTTTGAGATCCCTTTTTGTGGCCTTCCCCTATACCATAATGCTGAACAATCTTTGTTTTCAGGTAATTTGAGAGTTGTTTTGAGGCCCCCATGTTGCCACTCTTCAGAGGAGAGTCAAAGAGAAGAACAACTTACATTTGGCCGCCTTAAATACCTTTTTCATGACTGGATGCATCTGTCTATGAAGTTCAAGGCTTAATGAGCTCATCAAACCAATTTTGTGTTCCAATTACTCTGTGTTGATTAGTTACAGGTATTCAAAGCAACAAAATGACAAGGGTGCCCACATTTTTGCACAGCCTATTTTTACATTTGATTTAATTTCATACAAATTAATATTACTACACTTGAAATCTGTGTCTGGAAAACCACCCAGTCCTCGGCTTTTATGGGAAAATGAATGACATGCCACTGTGATCATTTTCTGTGAAGACAGTCAATTATTATGCAACCTCAGAGGGATGCCCAAACTTTTTCATACAACTGTGCATTGTACTACTTGGATTACATGATTAAATTATTGAACCAAAATTGCCACCTTTTCCTGGGTCAAGTACCTAAAATACTCATAAATCGTAGAAAACTAAACAACAGTAATAATGCATTTTTAGTTATCCCTGGCACCAATGAGCTGCTTATGAACTCCTTCTTGCCATTGAAGGCTGAGGAGCAAGTAAACTCTGGAGAAGCAGGTGCGAAGTTTGGTCTTCCAGGCTGAATTTACACCAGCTCCTTTTTAAGTAGACACTGGAACTAATCAGTGCACTGTTCCGTATTTCCTGGTAGTGCTCAAAATTAAAGTCATTACAAAGCAGTTGAATAATGAATGCTCTCACTATGAGGATTCACATGGAAACACAGCAATTTGAACCCACATTCACTTTGAACTATAGATACTTTGCAGTGACATCATGTTGGGGGTGTCCTAACCATTCCACCAATAGAGAGGCATGTAGCAGTTACCATGGTGACACAATGCACACGGTAGCAAACACTTGCCATGTTTACATGAGAGCTTTAATTCCGATTAAAAGTAGTTTAATTCCAAATAAAAATTAATTCCGCTTTAAAAAGACCGTGTAAACACTTTTCCTAATGAAAATGATTATTCGGAATTAAACTTAATTCCGAATTAAGTGAGTGGTTTATTCTGATTTGAAAGCCGGATTAATTTATTCCTCAATCATATAAACGTTTATTCCGCTTAAAAATAATTCCGGTCGTTCGGCGCATGCTCGTTGGGTCGTCCTTCTGACGCGATGATAAGATGGCGGCCCGGAGTAAACAATTATTTTAATAAGTTCCCTGGAAGAACTACAAATAATGAAAAGAGTGGATAGCAGAACACATAAAAACACTAACCAAACTGAGATGACCAAAAAGCCGGTGTGTTTTCTTCCGGTAGACGTAAATATGTTCAAGTCCCTGTCCATTCAGAACCCTTCCCGACCCCCAGACGTTGAGCGGAATTTTAAAAAAGCTGATTTAATGTCTTTTCCATGTAAACCTCAATTTGGAATTATTATTTCCATGTAAACTCGAAGGAGAATCATTTAATTCTGAACTATTTAATTCGGAATTAAAAAACATGTAAACGTGGCCACTGATAGGCAAAACAGTATTAAACACTAAATGGATTTAAACAGCACATTTTCAGGAGCTTGTGATCAGTTCAGTGGTTATGTTTAAGTTTTTGATTTTCAACAAAAACTAACTGGAAAAACTGCTGGCTAATGCTAGCTTGTGACTGTAATTTTATGTGTTTTATGTGAGACTTACAGAACAGCTTACCTGTTGTAGATCCTGCTAAACCGGCTCTTTCTGTTCAGATTGTGTTAAAATAAAGATCTAACTTGAGAAACAGAGCTTCTAACAGAGTAGTGCTTTCATTTAGCATCAGCTGCAATGTATTATTAGCACTTCTCTTGTCTCTTTAAGGTCAGAGTAGTCTGTTTGATGACGAACACAAAAGCATCACTCACATCCCTCCAAATGAACTGTAAATGAGTCTGAAAGGAGCTAATCAATGAGTAATTAAAAAATAAAAAGACGTTAACAGGGCGAGTGATGCGATCTACTCTGAGTCACTGTGAACTCATGATGCAATGTCCCGCAACCCACACAGACTGCTTAAATATGCAGAATACCCCATTATAGTGTGTATCCCCAGCAAATTTAAAACATTTCAGAATAATTTGACTGCAGGGTAGTTCTGTGTTTGGTGGAGAAGCATTGACTCAATCCTGATGTAGCAGAATGGGGGTCCCTTGGGTGCTCCTCGATGCTCATATCAGCAGAATGCGAGTTCTATCGACAAAGCACAAACTGGAATTCAGACTTGTGCTGGAACAAGATTACAAGAGATCTGTTTACAACACAGAGGAAATGGGGACATGAAGAGGAAAATTAGGCTGCATCAACCATGTCTTTTTACTAGTTTATGATCTGCAAAAACGCGTACACAAGTTAGATTTATTTTTATTTAGAATATTTGCCAAAAAGATACGAAAAGAAATGAAAAGTCCCACATAGAGGTATAGGATGGATCAGCCTGGCAAAAAAAAAATGTTGAATCAGCCCACCGACTCAACTGCATCACCATAAACAGGCACATTTTGGCGTAGGCTCAGAAATTTCATGAAAGTTCCACGAGTTTGATTGATGACAAAAAAAATTGTTAAAACTTTGCAGAAACTTCCTTTATGTGCCCCTCATTATAAAAGTCAATTAGATGCCGTATTTCTTACCAACTTCAAAACAAATGACAGAGAACTCAAATGCCTTAAGGCCGCCACACACTACAGGAGAACTTGCCCGATTTTGGCTGCGATTTGCTTCTCCCTGAGTTCAGGGAGGCGTGACCCGACTTTGTGTCCTTGTGTGCGATTTTGAATCCGTTGTGCTCCTCGTCTGTGGTGTCAGTGTGACTCTGAATGACCCTGTCAGATCATAACCACTAAACATCAGCAACGCTACGGTAACAGCCAATAAACCAGAGCGTCAGGGGCAGATGGAGTGACAGACACAGAGACGCAAGATACAAACTTGGGATATAACGAAAATAATGGGAAGACTTCATTACAAACCTCTCTTAAAGTAGTAAATTTAAAGTGCAGCATCTCATCCACATTATCCATAGAAATTGTCCTCCACAAATAATGAGCGGCGTAGTTCCTCACGTGTGTCCGTTTACATCCAAGCAGTATGTGGGGTGAAGCTGAAGATTAGCGATAGTGACTCTACTTCCTGTGGAGTCTCAAAGCGAGTGGTTTTACTGTAGACAGGAAACAGCAGACGTGATCGCACTCACAACTGTGTAACCTGAGGTCCGCAGTCATATCCCGCTGCTTTCTTTGCTATCGGAGATTTTAAGTCTCATAAGATTCTGTTCATGTCTGTGGCGTGCGCTTTTGTCGCACGTTTAAAAATCGTTTAAGACCGAAAAATCCTGTAGTGTGTGGCAGCCCTTAATGGAGCGGAAAAGACTTTGCTTCATTGGAAGTTTATGCAGTTTAATACAAAAATTCTTAACAGAAAAGTCAGTTACAAGCAGATTAGAATTACAAAGTCAATTATCCAAGCAGAAAAGTCACTGACATCATAGTTGTATTATGTACAGGCGGGCTCGCTGAGTTAGTGTTATGGAAACTACTACTACTTGTATATCTATGTTCACACTGTGTATAATGTATAATATACTGAGACACACACACATGCATTTGGGGAAGTTCTATTTCACTGAACTACATGAAACGCCAGGGGGTAAAAGTAAAAAAGTAAAAGTGCTTTTTATCTTCAGTTTTGCTTATCATGTTTCAATCAGAATGTTTGATTTCATAAAGTTGGTCATAGAGTAATAAAGCTAAAATATGACAGCATGTCAACATGGTTTCACTAAGAAATTTTTAAATTACGATATCTAGAATTATTCAGAGGAAGTTCTTTCTAAATGAAAGTGACAGAACTCAGAACATTTTGAGATGAAAACTATCTGGATGACTGAGGGATTACACAGACACCTACACACTTTGTACTATTAAAACATGTTCTATCAAACTCAACATTCCTTTCAGTTATAACGAATATCAGCGATAATACAATATTATTGACATTCTCCGCTTACTTGACTACTGTGACCTTGAACAGAATATATACACAGGATCGTTTAGAAAAGGAATTACTTTTGACTGCGTTGCTTCAGACAGGAGACAAATGCTGGCGTCTGATTGCTGTTCTGAAGACTACCATTGTGTGATCTGAAGACGAGACTCAGAGCAGATCTATTCTCACAATTCAGCAATGCCACTATTACTGTAGTGTTTTGTCTCTCATGCAGCCACACACACTGCTTTTGTCACGGAGCGTACCATCATTTCAAAGATGATTTCAAAAGAGATTAAAAGGCAGGATCAGAGACAGCTCCACAGACCCCCGTCGCTATTGGAATGCAAAATAGTCTTTTTCATGTGAGTGATTCTTGTCTTTTCATAATCGTTAAATCAACCAATCAGCATGTGGGAGTTCTGAATTTTGAGGTTTTATAATCACTTATTTTAGTTTAGTCTTACTTTTTATTTTATGTTTTTTGTTTTTTTTTTAAATCTGATAGTGGCTTTTTTTCCCTTTTAGCTCATCTATATTTATTTGGGGTTTAGGGCTGGAAAATTTGACGATTTGAAACAACTGGATCTTGATCATTGATTCAAAGATCAGCTTGAGTTTTTATCAGGAGATCTACATTAAAAGTATGTGATTTAGAGAAGATTTCAGACTTGGAGGAAAAAAAAAGTGGACTGTTTTTTGTGTTAAATTACACTAACATTCTTGTTTGTGTTCAGGAAATTAACATTTTAAAATCACATTCAACCAATACAAGTGAAGTGTCTTGCCTGTGGACACAAGGCAACAGTGATAAGGCTATGTGCTGGTGGGAGGATGAAGGCTTAACTTACTGCACCACTAAGCTACTTACCTGACCAGCCTTCTATATTCTTTCTGAATCCAGAAGGGACTGGAACCAGACCACAGAGCATGAAAAACCTCTGTCCAAACTTGAGACAATCCAACCACAGCTGCTAATTTGCTCATTTGTGTCTCTCAAATACGGAAGACATCTCCTTCTCATAAAATTCAGAACATTCAGATTGTTGTTCTGTGAAAATCCATGCTGTTTCTCGGTTCTTAATTATTTTCCCCTTTTTTTACGTGTAAACCGCCATGTTTGTTTTTGATGCAAACAGACCAAGCGTATCTCTGGTTGGTTAATCCGCCTGTCAATCACGCCCTCTGAAATCAGGGAGCTAGAATACGGCTCCAGATCCGCTCGTCTTTGTAAAGTTTTGTCAAAGCGTGTGATTCTGACTGGTCAGGTAACTAATTTACTGATCAATAAATCTAATTAGCAATAGGGATCAGATATCAACATTTATAAAGAACACATTTTGAAGAATATACTGATCTAGAAAAAATCAGAATACAATTGAATAGCCCGTGGGCAGCTGACCTCAGATGAAATCCAAGATGTCAGAATGTCCCAATCTAAAAATAAAATCATGATCTTAACTGAAGATGACAGATCACAAGATGGTAAAATGATTGACATCTGTCTTTATATTGCATGCTGCACTAGCCATTTCAGGTCAATTTATGCCCCAAAATTGAATTCCATTTGATCAAATTCTTCAGACCTGTACTGCGTCATTGTCCAGCTCTGGTATGACTCTACACAGTGTAAAAACCCGACCACAGACACAGGCTAAGACCATAAAATGAGACTAGAGAAAACTTGTACAAACATTGAGTACATAAAAGTACACACACACACACAAGTCATTATCACTGCTAAATATACACTTCACAGACAAGGTCCTAGGATGCGACAAAGGAAGCAGGAAACACAGAGAGAGGAAGGTAGCCAGAAGAAGAAGAGAGAAAAAAAACAAACAAAAAAAAAACACGAAGAGTTATTGGTGACCCTAAAATTCAGGAAGTAAAGATTAGATTGAAGGAACTGTGTCAAGGCAAGCTTTGTTTCACGCCAAAACCATGTATTCAAATGATGGTATAGACATGGTACATTATTGTTTAAAAAAGAAAAGAAAGGCAACAAACTCAATTAAAACATTATGAAAACACAAGTAAAATTAAATGAAATTAACTAAAGAAAAAAACATAATGAGACACAAATAACCATATTCAGTTACAGGTGTTTTTATTGCTCAAAAAAAAAAAACAACCTTGAAAAAAAAAACATGTATTCTTATTGTGTGGAGTGTCTCTCCACAGATCTGACCTGGTAGAAACAAGTCATGTCTATGAGAAAAGTTACATATTGCAGCTTTAACTTAACAAATCATGTTATCACTGATTAATGCTTAATTAAATGAGAAAAACAACACAAGAGTTTATTGGCTAAGTTTGTATAAAAAGTAAGACAATATAATTATAGCCTACACTGATTAGTAATTGCATGGTACCTTAGTGTGCATCGAGATCTTTACTGAATAGAAAACTATATTATAAAACAACATTCAGCCAGCACTGGGTTCAAAGGTTATATGTGTCAACAACATGACCCCCGTGGTAACAGGTATGACTGGAATGAGCCTGTGCATTGTTTTGAGTCTGTAAGGCATTTCCTCACATATATTACAAGGTCGTTTTTGGACAAAGTTTTAAACAGATGTTATTTACCCTATTTATCTTATTTCTACCCAAGCCACCTCCAACTCTAGTAAATGTTGTACTTGCTGAACAGATTTTGAATTCATGACCAATAAAACCCAGCACTAACACAAAGCAGTAATTAAAAATGTCAAATAAGGTTCCTTGAAATGCACTATATGTCATTTTTCTAGAGTTACCCACCGACTTGTTTCCATGGAGATGTTATTGCCTTGGTTGAAATGTTACTTTTTTTTTTTTTCATTTTTTCACAAAACCTTAAACAGTCCATATTAGTTATTTTTTTATTGTTATTATGTTATTAATGCAACACAAACATACCTGGAGTTGTGGTTTTTTTTCATTCACACATTAACACAAACCCTGCATTTAGGCTTTAGAGTCATTCTCTCAAACTGAAAACACTCCGTTCCACTTTGTGATGTCACGAGATAATCCAGGAAGTGCTCCACTGTGTTTTTAAACTCCGTACAGCTTCATTAGAAACTTTTGGATGATTTCAACCCTGGAATTTCCTATCTTTACTCAACAAAAGGTAAATTTTAGCTGTTAACTTGAAGACTACCGCTTTTGAGATTTGGAGATGTAGACAAACTGATAATAAAGGATTACTTAAACATGTGTGAATGAAACAAAATACAACTCCAGGTATGTTTTTGACGAGGTAACTGCATTCTAACATGGGTTAAAGCTCAGAAGTGTCCATTTTGCCTAATATAGGACCTTTAATTTGCTCTTATTGTGACCCTAGTGATACGAGGAGGCAGAGGTGAGGTGAGGAGATCGCACTGTAATGGCCCTGCTTCATGTGTGTGCTCCCAGGCTTCTGTTGTTGTTGAAGCTCTCTCACCCAGATTTAGAAAGAGTCTACCTCCCACATGCTAACGAATAGAAAAGTACCCTCCAGGACCGACAGCAGTGGAATTGATGTAGTGGAATTGATGTAAGAAAGAAAAAAAAATACATATTTCCCCAAACAGTCAGCCACAACCACACGCTTTGACAAAACTTTACAAAGACAAGTGGATCTGGACCCATATTCTGTCTCTCCGATTTCAGATAGAAGTGACTGACAGGCAGGTTAGAGACACACGGTCCGTTCGTGTCAAAACAAATGTCAAACATGGCTGCTTTCATGTTAAAAAAAAAAAGGGAAGGGGGGATCGTGCAGAGGAATAAGAAACAGAGCAGATTAATGCAGAATCAACAACTGAAGCACCAAACTGTTACTTATTTCAGTTATATATTTTTTGTATTAGTATGTTTGCCCTTATTTGATTTGACTAGTTTTATTGTCTTAATTTGGACTAGGATGAGTTAAATAGAGCTTTATTTTATATTTCCATTGTATTGTTATTGTTTTATCTGTATTGTGCAGCACTTTGAAAACTGTTTTTTTTATGAATGGAGCTATATAAATAAAGTGGCTTGGATTGGATAAAAGAAGTTATATATTTTGTTCTGAATGTTAGGAGAATTTTCTTCTGCAATTGTGAGACACGTGTTACAAATTAGCAGCTGTGGTTGGACTGTCCCAAGTTAAGATGGAGGTTTATCACCCTCTATGGTCCAGACCCTTCTGGATTTTGAACTAAATGTAGAAGGGAATGGCTGGTCAGGCAACAAAAACAGCAGTTATAAGTTTCCTTGCTTTTTATTCTGTACAAATAGGCAGGTGTGAGATAGCGGCTGGCATATCCTACAGACATACAATTTGCTGGTTTGGTGGTAAAGGTACTCATTTTTTACCTTATAGTTTTGGAGTCTATGTGTTGTTGTTTAGCCTCTTGTGGGAAATGCAGCTGAAACCGTGATTTTTGTGCATTTTTACTATATATGTGACAATTATGGCTTTGTCCTATTAGGATAATGTTCTAAAAAGCTGCAGATGGCACCGTAGCAAAAAGGCACAATAGGTTTCTTACGCTACAGTATTGTCTATTGTGTTGTGTTGTGTTGTGTTATGTTATCGGACACATTTTCAATTCCCAAAGAACCTATGGCCATATGTCTCACAGCAAGTCACTGAACCAAACTGTATTAAAATTCTAGTTGTGGAGGGCCAAGAAAGATGTGTGCAAGGCCAAGTAAATATAAGAAGAGTCATATGGACTTGAGAATGGGAGAAATGAGACTTTATGGTTGATGGAAACTGCTTGGAAAAATGGGGCAAAAACTACAAAGTTTCTGAGTTTGGCAGAGTTGAAGTTTGCTGGGTTTGACTTAAGGAAGTGTCCTCTGAATGAACTGGACGGGTACACGCATCTCAACAGAATATGTTTATGACTAAAAAGTTAACCAAAAACGCAACTGCCCAGTGGATAGGCAGAGCTCTTTTTGTATTTTTGTAACAACCAGCACCAAGGCCCAGTGGGGTCCTCCTGGGATTTTTTTTTGTGTGTGAAAGAGCTTTCGAGCAACTTTTTAAAATATTCTAGTCTGCCCATTAAATGCTAAAAACTAAAAATGTAGTCTACGCTGGCATCTCACAATAGGAATATACAACTTCTCATTAAAATATTGAACCTTTTGCGATAGGCAGTGTAGTGCAGTAGACTTCCAGACCAATCCTCTTTCAGTAAAAGCAGACAGGAGCAGAGTTCAGACTTGGGGGGGAAGAAGTTTAAGCGGTCTTCATTTTATTTCAGTAAATTAGTATTGAAAACCATAAAAAAGCAATATTAAATCAAATAGAAAATTGTGATCGATCGATATGAGGGAAAAAAGTGATTTATTTTTATGTCTCCCAGCCATAAGATAAGATAAGATAAGATAATCCTTTATTCGTCCCACAGTGGGGAAATTTCAATGTCACAACGCAAGTTTCAGAAAAAGTAGGAAAACAAGAGCACACATCAAAAACAAGATAAATAATAAGTATTTACAATCAAAATATTGTGTACAGTGCGGTGATGGACAGTGGTGGTTAAATAAACAAGTAGCAGGTAGTGACTTTAAATAGTATTGCACATTGTTATTATTACTATGGGAATGACACATGACTAGCATTGTTCATTATACAGTCTGACAGCAGCAGGAAGGAAAGACCTGCGAAATCTCTCCTTTACACAGCGAGGGTGAATCAGTCTGTCACTGATGCTGCTCTCCAGAGCAGACAGGGCGTCCTGCAGGGGGTGACCCTCATGGTCCAGCATAGACATGAGTTTAGCCAGGACCCTCTTGTCCCCCACCTGCTGCACCGAGTCCAGAGGACAGCCCAGGACGGAGCTGGACTTCTTGATGACCTTGTCCAGTTTCTTCCTCTCCCTCTCTGTGACGCTGCTGCTCCAGCAGACCACACCATACAGGATGGCTGATGCCACCACAGAGTCATAGAAGCCATACATCCATATTTAATTTTTTATGTAGCCAATATGCAAAAATACAATGTCAGTGTCAGTGTCAAATGTATTTATAAAGCACATTTAAAACAACCAGGTGACCAAAGTGCTGTACAGGTAAGGGTATACATAAGACAATACAATAGTAAAAATGTACAAAAAATACTGGACAATATTAAAGTGAAAATATGACCTGGTCTACAGTACATTGAATTAAAAGCCAACGCAAGACACACATGTAATATCCGGAAACACAACAGCAAGACTTGACTTTTTGGTTTACATGAAATCACAAATCTTATTAAGCAGCAGCCGTGCATCTCCAGGGACGTGCCATTTGCCTGTTGGATGTTCCCTTTGCCAAATCCTCTGCTGCCTGAATCTGCCCCTTACAGATGGCAGCCCCGTACGATACTGCCCTGGGTCCTGGAGCTCCTGTCGTCTCAAAACTCCCTGTTAAAAATGGTCATTAGTTATTCATGAAAATCCAGTGTCACTAAAGCAACTCATCTTTATGCATGTGCCAGGCGTAAACATTGTGGAAACTGGACCCAGTAGGATTCAGAACAGAAGAGGTGAGGATTCGGGAATTAACTACAGACACAGCAGTACTTCACACTATAACACAGGCCCAGAGCTCCAGCTGGGATCTGGCAGGACACAGAGAACTCCACTTCACACCAGTCATAATATAGAAGCCAGTCAGAGGGTTGATTTTGAGAAAAGGGTGATGCAACCATGGACAGGTGCAGTGTGTATTTAAATTCAGTGCATTTCAATTATTTTGCAAGGTTTAAAGAAGGAGGAGATGTAAAAATGTCTTTTATAGATCACTACGCATGTACAAATAAATTGTCTACATTTGTTTTTAACTGCTGATTTTGTAGTCACTGTTATTGTTAATGGAAAACCTTAATGGTCCTATACTACACACACACAAAAAAATATATATTGTTATGATATTTAAGCCATGTTATAATGTTGTTACCTCATCAAAACATACCTGGAGTTGTATTTTCTTTCATTCACATGCTTGAATAATCCTTTATTATTAGTCTGTCTACATCTCCAAAGCTCAAAACGCTCTGTTCCACCTTGTGATGTCATGAAGTGATAGTTTTCAAGTTAACTAGCTAACTTTTACCTTTTGTTTAGTAAAGATGATGAATGATGCTAGTGGAGGTGTACGGAGTTTAAAAACACAGTCAAACACTTCCTGTATTATCACATGATGTCACAAGGTAGAACAGAGTGTTTTCTGTTTGAGAGAAGTCGTCAGCCTAAATATGCAGGGTTTGTGTGTTAAAACATGTGTGAATGAAACAAAACACAACTCCAGGTCTGTTTTTGATCAGGAAACATTTTAACATGGATAAAAAAAAAGTTGCATAATATGTGCCCTTTAAGAGGTTTGCCAAGGCATTGAACCCGTGTTGCAAACAAACATTTAAGGTTAAGGTACAAAGAAATATGTTCACTGCATTGGACTCATTGTTCAGGGCCGCTGGGGCAACCTGGGGCGGTGTGTGCCATAGTGCAGTGCCTGAGGACCTAGGTAAGCTTGGTCGGGACCATCTTAGCTGGAGAATTTTACCTGTTGTGCATGTTTCAGGTTCATGGGGGAAACCAGAGCACCCAGAGGACACCCATCCAGACACAGGGAGTACGTAGAACATGGGAGTTGAACTCAGAAGCTTTTTACTGTGAGGTGAGATTGTCTTTTTTTTTTATTTATGTGCTAACTTAGCACAAGTGGTGGTTTGACAAAGAAATATTGTTGCTAAAATGTGTTTAGAGTATCCTGTGCAGTATATCAATCATCGCATGTATCGCCATATCATGATAATATCGTATCTTGAGCCAAATATCGAGTATCGTATTGAACCATGACACTGATTCCCACACACCAGCAAGCCCAACTTGACAGTGCATTGCCTTCCTGCCAAACTAATAAGAAATCTAATCTCAAAACAAAAGATACAAAATCTCAGGAAAAACTGTGCTTTACCGTATCAATTATTAATACACATAAAGACCGTTTTCTACTTTGTCTGAACTGTGCTTTTGTCGGTAAACCTCACCTTGGTAAGCTCTAGTGGATCTAAATCCCTCCACTGCTGCTTCATATTTATTTTAACAGTCTGATAGGTGCTAGATAGAGATTGCTGCGATACTGCCCACTACCCATCAATAATAGATCATCGCAAAAACCCAGGCTCTGAGTACTGCACGGGGCACTATGGTAAAGTCCAAAATGTCTTGCACAACTGTACAACTCAAGTCAATTATTTATTTAGAGTGTACGTCAGGGAGGGGAGTGAGGTTACCCAAGGATGATTCGTATAAAAGCGTTTTATAGTTTTTCCAATTTCAAATCTCATGTCTTCTTTGCCGGGCCCTTTCTGTCAGTTAGATGGTGATGTCATGCCCCCTCACTCACAAGTCTGTCCAGGAGAAGTGAAGATTGGGCCATATACAAGTGTTATCCTCATCTTACCTGTTTTAACTTTGACAGCCGTGTGAACAAATAATGAGCTCATGAGACAATGTCTACACAATGTATAGGATTTTTAAATAACAGCAATACTATGCTATGTTATGCTACGGAGGCAATGTTTGAGTTGACTTGTCCTTCTTGTTGTTCTTGTTTATTAGATAAGGATTACTGACTTGATATTAAAATCAGGTATTGAGATTGGGTCTGCCGCCTGTGCATCTCCATGGAGATATTACTGCTTTGTGTTGATTATATCACAGTACAGAAATAAACTTGGTAATCACTATAGAGACAGGTTAATGGTCAAATCTATGGAGAAGCAAGCCTGTACATGGTAAGAATTGATGTTATTAATGGTATTTTTGAGTTATAAAACACCTGTGTTTGAACAAATGCAAAGGAGATACGTTTAATGCCCTACTGTGGAATATTCAAGGCAAAGAAATAACATCTCTATGAAGAGTAGTGGACCCTCTACCTTAGAAGTTAGTAGTGCACCTTTAAACCAATGTAAATTTTAAGAGGCTAAATACTAAACTGCTAATACTAAATAAATACTAAACTGTATTTATCAGTTGACCCAGGACTCTTTTGTTAACTTTTTTTTTTTTTTTTTTTTTTTTTGCATTGTTTTTGCTAATGTGTAGATAATGGACATTTGACACATCTGACCAGTAATTTAAAGTGGGACTAAACACCTAAAAAAACCAAAACCACATTTCAAATAGACCTGAAGGATTAAAGGGGAGAGTGAGGGGGACAGGAGGGGCAGAGTCTGGACACACAAGTAACACTGTGATTGGTCTAACAGGAATCCACATTTCAAACTTTGCCCCTGCAGGTTTTTGAAATGAGAGACACCTGACTTTATTTTCAGCTTTCTGATCACAAATGTATATAGTACCTAGTTTGCACTAAAATTGCCAAAAGGGACTAGAAACAGTAGACAGTACTATTCAAACACCATATACACTGTTTAGTAGCAAAAGAAGTTGAGTTAGTGTTTAGTTCCACATAAATGTTTTTGACATTTGCTCCCAAGCTCTATTTTGCTTCATTCTTTAAGGTGCAATAGGAATACTCCACAGGCAGGTATTGTTGGTTATAAAAACAGTCTGAAATCACTGATGTCATTTTATACCAATGCATATATTTCCATTTTGAAAAGGAATTTCATGGAGCTATACGTGTTTGACAGCTAGTGGCCATTATCTGTCTATCCTTTACCTTAAGAAGCCTCTCTGTTCCCCTGAGGTAACCTCACTCTGATGCTACACACATGCTGCTGGAGAACATGCACTTTTCTCTGTAATCTTGAAAAGCAGGGGGTATGGTTGCCCTTTCAACACCCTTTCAAAGAATAGACATTAGGATTTTTTGTTTGGTCTTGTAAGATATTTCATCTTTTTTCAAACAAGCTAAAGGGGCTCTAGGTAACTTTTCTTGTACAATGAGCAACTATTGCAAGACCAAAGATAAAATATAAACGATAAACAATAATTCAGAAGCCCTAATCTACTGAACCACCCCATGACGTCCCATGTAAAATAACAAAAATTGGGGTCCAATGTCAGAGCCTTGGGGGATTCCTTGTTTTTCATTGAGCTTATTGTGCTTTAAATTGAAGTTTGAACTGAAGTTCGAGGCAAAATTAATGAGAAACAGAAGTTGAGATTTCACACTGAAAATCAGTACTGAAATAATGTGGTGACCACGTTTATAATCCACAGAGAGCGATATGTAATAAGTACTTCCTACCAATGTTCCCTCTGAGGTGCGCACGTGCATAATCACACACTGCCCAGACATTCAGCGCTCACATCAAATTCTTTGCAATGTATAAAATAAAATCTAACCTGAACTGATAAACACAGCGCTGTTTGACGCACAGAACGACCAGTCTGATAAATTCAGGTGGGCAACCTGAATGTGCACACGTGTTAGGGACAAGCCAACTAGAAACAGACCGCATTTCGCTCGCTTCCTTCAGTATGATCGTAGTTATAGTGCACGTCGACACGGGACAGGCTACTGTTGCTCAGAGCGGTAGGTCCGCACGAGCCGACGGGAGCGCTGCCTGCACACACTCCACGGGGGAAGAACAGAAGAGAAGACAGGTAGAGCCATAATGTAATCCTCGCCTGTTTGCTTTGTTTCTGTCCAAGCCATAGTTTTTTGTGAGCCAAAAACACAGCACTTTCTCAAAGTGTGAAGCCTCTCCTCAGAGCTCTGTCACTCACACAAAATTTCTTAAATAGGCTAATGATTAAAAAGCAAGATATAAAGTGATAATAATTTATACTTATTTTGGGAACGATGACCCATCTTATAGTGGCCTATAGGTCCCACAATCCACGAAAAATCTGCAGCTACAGTATATGCAGGCTATATTTATCAAGCTGAAAAAATGTCTCTTCATGTGATTTTACAGGTTTACAGACTGTAGTTTAATTTTATTTATGAGGTTATTTTTCAAAATATTGTAATCTTCAATGTTTCACTGACCACAGCAGGACCCTCACACTGACATACAATATATACAAAACTTTGTCTTTGTCATTCTAAGTGGGACAAAAAATCATTTATATTAAAAGTAATCTAAGAGAAATAACTGCAGTGATTTGATGAATAAGCCATGTAACTTATAATGATGATCTCAGGTGTGATGCTGGTGTGGCCACAGTGTGCATGTCGGATGTTGCTCACGGAGGTCTAACGAATGCTCAGGGGGTTGGTGTTTGCTCAGACACATAAAAAATTAGGGGCAACATTGCTTACTACACAATAATATTAATCAACAACATACAAAGCAGATAAGACTTACACTGATTACTTTTGCAGCTCCCATTTAAACCAGTAAGAGACATTCTTACATACCCTACCTGGACTTCAGTTATCTTTGTGCCACCATTTCAAACACAGCCGTTTGGCATTCTGGTCATTACTATATTCTAAAAAGTGACACATGCTTTCATAAATGATTCATTTAGTTGAAGCTTATGGCATTTTATTACCTTTTAGTATGCAGCTGTCTTCTCTCATCTTCTGAAAGATTAATGGCAGGGGGGTTAATTTGGGCCTTCTGTTTTCAGTGTCATGAATACTTGGCCTTAACCAACCTCAAATAAGCTTTTTAAGAAAATGCATTTTTCGAAAGGTGACAAAAGATAAAAGAATGTATACTGTTTTATGCATCTCTAACACCAGGCCAGTATCGGTATCTTTAATACACTACAAGCACAGACATTTACGCCTGAACTAGGTACTGTGCACACTCAAGCAGTATAGTTTTAAACAACTACCTAAATAAAGGACCAGCACACATCTTAAAGGTACACTATGTAACTTTTCTCATGGGGGGTCTGCTGCATGCTTGTGTCTATGGAAATGTTACCGCTTTGTAAGGAAAGTTTCACAGTATTGCATTAAATATATTTTTAAAAAAGAAGCAGGGTTGCCTCTCCACAGATCTGACCTGTACCACCGCCTTGTCTCCATGAACATAGTAGTACTACTATAATATGGAACATCCCAAGCAAAGCAATAGCGTACATGCATGTGTGGCCGACCTCCCACCTGAAAAAAAATTACGCAATGCACCTTTAAATGGTGTGGCAGACCAAACCCATGTTTTAGTCACAAAATCATTAGTCCATATGTTGAGTTTGATTTGTCATCTTTATTGACAAACAGTGCATTGTAAATGTAAGATTGAGAAAGATCACAGCTACAAACTCACCCACGCACATTGTACAAACATTTCACTGTACAGAAAACGCGACGTACGCCATAGTAACACACTCACACACCCAGACCAGCCATATTCACAATATATTACATCTTATATACAATACAGAAACAGACCAGGCTGCTCATTCTTCTTTTGAGAAAAAACTAAACATACAATAAAAATATGGCAAGCAATAGGGGACAAAATAAATAAATACAAAATGTGCATGTCCGTATAGTCAAACACTGAAAAATATGAGTTCATGTAACGTAAACAGTCCACATCTTTGAGAGCAACTGTAAGTTTCACAGTTCAGGGATAAAAGCTCGATTCCCCCTCAAAAAGCATGGCATTGTTTTGTTTTTTTTTTCTTCCCTCAAATGCAACACTTAGCCATGCATCTTCAAATGACACCAGTTCAAAGTGTGGTTAAAGAAAGACTGGTTTTGATTGCTTTGCCTTGGAGCTGTCTCTTTGTAAAGCAGGAGACAGAGGACAGGATGAGGGCTGACTTTGGGTGTGGAGAGGTTGTGGGCAAAGACAAAAGACACAAATACAGTGATGTCCACAGCCCAAAGCTCATAGTTATTCTCCAGTCACATCTCTTGGTTTTCTCTATTCCTTTATCTCTCTCAGAGCCATTATATATTCCCTTTAACATTTTCCCTCTTTTTGGAGTTGCCTTGTATCTAACCACACCTCCAGCATCTTCTAGCAGAGCAACAGGAGGCCAGATAGAAGGTTCGGCAATTAAAAGATAAATCCACTCGCACAAATCGTACAGACTTGCACCAGTTGTAATTTGAGTTTTCATCTGATACATGTGTGGACAATATCTGCTTTCAAATACTGTAATTGCTCCTGTCTGCAGCATGATATCTGAACAGCCACTAAAACAGCTGCACAATACACTACAACTATTTTTAGTAGTACACCTAAATATGAGAACAATGAGAATTGCAGTTTCCAAAAGGGATGTAACAATATCCAAATCTCAATCCAAAACCAAAATCCAAATACGAACGTTATTGTGATATTTTGGACAGGCTAATAGAATTGTATTTAGGATGCTTTTTGCTTTTAAAATACCTTGACAAGTCATAATCCCAAGAATTAAATAAAAACAATGTATTTCTTGCACTGAAATGAATCATGGTATATGTAGTTCCCTCTGTTTATTAGCTGATGCTATGAAAACAACTCATTTAAGCAAAGGAACTTGTAATTTGATATATTGTGACAGCCCACGATATTATTATGAGACCTTTGATGATACAATATCATGATATTTTTGTTTGTTACATGCCTAGTTTTAAATACTCAATTGGAATCAGTTTAGACAGGTCAACGTCGTTATGTAGTTACTTTAAAAGGTTTATAACAGTTACAGAATACATTTGGATCAGTAAATTAAATGCAATGTCCAGTCTCTACTCTGGTATTGGTATCGGCGATCCGAACTGAAAAAGCTGGATCAGACCGCGCATCTCTAGTCATCCAAACATTTGGATGATTATTTCAGTCAGGATTTCACAATAATATTGAAAAGTTAAGGCCACTTAATACAAGACATTGGTTGTCATTTTTTCATCATCCATCAAACACCACTGCGAGATTTTACTGAAGAACCAAGAATATCAGGACAAAACCACCAAACAATGTGATCTTTAATTGCTATGTGAAAATGATAGTATCTACCTTCTGCACAAAATTTTAAAGAAATGTTTTTAATTCTATTTTTTTCCATTACAGATGTCAGCCTTTTCTGCAGTTAGATGACACAAAACGTGAATTATTGCTGTTGAAATGCTTCAGACTGCTGTGAAACCACAAATATAACTAGTGTCTTGGTGGTGATGGATGAAATTGACAGAATATAATCCATAGAGCAATAACAAAGGCCCTCCATCACTTTTGCTCTTGTAAAGGTTTATGGGGCCGCTGCTGCAGACAGGATATTTATGATAAGCCCTAATTCTCTTAGACCAAGTTCCTTCCATTTCACTCTTCACTAATTTTACAATCAGTTAATTTTACATGTGAACTGCTCGCTTTTTTCTGGTGCCGAAATGACAAACCGCCGTCCGCCGTTAGAATGAGATGCATGATTAATCTTGGCAATTTGCTTATTAAATGGAGTAACAAAGCTTCTTACTTTAAATGTTGATTTGGATGAAAATGGTTAAAAAATCTACAATTATCACATTAACATATTTAGGTAGCAATTAATTAATTAGCCTTAATGAAGCATCAGTAATTCTTAAAGGTGCATTGTGTAACTTGTCTGGTGGAGGGTCTGTCAAATACTTTTCTCTATGAAGTTGTTATTGCGTTGTTCAGAATCTTTCACAGTACGGTATTAAACCTTTCTATTTTCATTGAGACCAAACCAGGCCAAATTACAAGTCTGCTCACAGTCAGAAAGCCTGTTTTTCTAGGTATTTTTGAGCAGTAAATCCACCTGAAATTGAATAAGTGTAAGGTAGAGCTGTTTAATGTTATACTGTGGAACATTCCAGGCAGAGCAGTATCCATAGAAACAAGCAGGTGACGAACCCACAACAAAAAAGTCACATAGTGCATTGTTAATATAGTGAACAAACAGATAAAGTTTCTGTTTTAAGTTTTCTGTGGTTATCTGGACTCTGTTTTTGCGATCACCACATTACAGCTACCATCCAGAAGCCATTTTCAGTTTTCCATTTTTTTTTTAATGACCCATAATTATGTTAGCTGTAAACAAGGGCAGGGCAGATTTACTCTAAAGCCTCTCCCTTTGCGGGTGGACTTAGTTACTCAGAGTAGGATCAATTCTCAGAGCTTGAAGGCAGTTATATCAGCTGAAAATGGTTTCTGAAAGGGAACTGAAATGTCTTGATCGCAAAACCAGAATCCAGTTTATTAAAAATGATTTTTTTTTTTAAACGACCCATAATGATGTTAGCGATAAACAAGGGCAGGGCAGTTTTAATCTGGATTTAGTTACTCAGACTGAGATAAATTCTTAGTGCTTCAAGTCAGTTTTATCAACTGAAAATGGCCTGAGTCTCTAGATAACCACTGATAAAACTTTCTGTACTCTAAACCACACTAATAAACAATTTAACACAAATGATTCAGGTTTAGTAACTATAAAGGTTGGGGTATTAATTAAGTATAGTTGCTAAGCCTGAATCATTCTTAATATGTATAAGTATTATTTCATGCTTGACAAGGCTAATTAAAGTATAGTAATATAAAGCATTTCCCATTTGATTTAACTGTGACAATTCATTGCTTTTTGGAGAGTGGATTTACCCTTAAAATAAATTAAAAATAATCTCAACTAACTCTCAAAAGCACTTGATTTAGCTGACCCTGTACAAGATCCCACTGATGCATTTTCTATACACACTGAATATTCCTGAGAAATCCTCTTTTTGTGCTTGAACAAACAGCCACCACATTCAAATATACAAGATATGATTTTCACCTCCATTGGCTTTTCACTAACACAGTAAGGTGAAACGCTGTCACAAGCCCACACCTAACCTTGTTGAACACACATTAAAAAGATAAATGAATTCTATATAGACATGGTGTGGCCTCAGTGTTACATAAAGTATTAAGATGCCTGGCCTGGCTGATAGCTTTCATTTCTCCATCATTCTCCTTTTTTAAGCTGCGTTCAATATGAGCTTTTGGACCCACTTGTCTCACTCGATATTAAGCCCCTAAAGCCAGAGCTGCCACTGTTTCCAGAGGCATCCATTTACAGCGAATTATGCCTGTGAAGCAGTGACTGAGGCTCCCAGTTGATCTCAATACATCCTGATAAAATGTTCAATAAGCCCATTGTTGCCCCGGCAACTAATGCAATTGTGGTTGGGGGCTGAGGAGAACGCCTCGGTCAAGAGTGAAATGTTTGGTGGTTTATGGGGAGAAAAAAAGAAAATAACAATTGTGGTCCTTCTCAATGTCAACGCTTTTATCTGTGAAATATTATGGGGTGTGAGAAAAATGCTGAATACTGATGCATGTAATGGAGGAATTAGCAGATGAAATTTCTTATTCATAAACAGAAACCATAATGTTTATATAGGATCTACAAGACCCTTCATTGGCACATTTGCATAATGTGTGAATTTGAATATTATACACAAGTGAAATCTACAACTGCATTCAAACTTTAATACACATTTAGGCCTGTCACGATAACGAATTTTGTGTGATATACGGCTGAAGAAAATTAACGATAATATTGAAACTAATTTATGCCACTGACACAAATTTTAAACGACAAAAACTATTCTTAATCTAAAATATTATTTAAAAAAAAACATGAGCTGAATGAAACACTTGTACAGTACTTCGTTTGTATCTATAATGAATCATACAAGTCGTTAATTCAACCTTCTACGGCTCAAATTGTATTGTGTTGCCAGAAAAATAACCCAAAATTTCCCAGTAGTGCAAAGAAACTGTATACACGATAAATATATAAATGACCCCTACAAAATATTGTTCCATCTGTCATATATTGAACAATAAGTTTATATAGTAATTATCGTGACAGGCTTAAATAAATGATTTTCTAAAACCCTGTGAGATGACTGTTTTTGTGATTTTGGGCTGTACAAAATATTGAATTGAATTAAGGGCAAGGATATTTTGTGACAACCCCAGAAAGTAAAATATTTCACTCTTTAACTGTATTATCTCTTTAAAGGTGCACTGAGTAACATTTCTAGTGGAGCATCTGCCACCTGCTTGTCTCCATGGAAATGTTGTTTTTGTCTGTATAGATTAAACTGATCTATCACAAAGGAGACAAGCGGGTTACAGCGTTACGCTACATTACAATTCAGATCTGTGGAGAGTCGCCCCTATTCACAGAAGGAAGTACTGTATTTTTAAGCTGTAAAAACACCTGTAATGAATAAATGCTAGATGGATATGTTTAATGTCATACCTTGGAACATTCCAGGGAAAGCAGTAACATCTCCATGGAGACAAGCAGTTGGCGGACCCTTCACTAGAAAAGTTGCGCAGTGCACCTTTAACATTTTTATTGGGCATGACTCCTTAATACTACATTCTATAGTGAAAAACACATGATTCCAATGGCACCTCTGTCTTCATTGTAACACTATGGGCTTTGACACACATACTGAATTCTGGAGGGCACAGTTCTCCCTCATTTGAACGCATTCAATGACTGGAAGCAGATGACACACATATAGTCTCAGCTTACCCAATCAGAGCGCAGGGCTAATCCTAGTGATGTTAGAGGCTGACAGAGGTGGGGGGCCGCTCTTGTCTCACAGCTGGTAATCTGCCCAGCACATGATAAAAGACATCTCCCCATGGTGAGAGCCCTGCAGCCAAACCAGGCCTGAGCCATACAATATACACTCTCTATGTGAAGACACAGACTCAAACAGCTTATTCAAATCCCCAAACCCTATTCACCTGGTCTCCTCTTTTTGATAGATTCTTGTAATACCTCAGGCGTTTTCATTGATTCGTATTACCATAATGGGTTTGTTGAGGCTCATCAGAATTTTAGATATTTATAGCCTTGACGTTGGCAAGTAAGTTACAGAAGAAGTAAAGAATGACATTAACAGAATAGCAATGAACTAGGCAAAATTACACCAGTCAGGAAATACTGACCACATACTTGTCATTATACAGTATTGTAACTGCCATGGCCTTGCAGTATGTATTTCAAATCCATCTTTAAATGAACCAGCATTAGTTCCTTAAGCAATCTGAGATATCACAGATGTTATAAACAATAAAGGCTAAAATAACCAACATTCAAGCCTATATTAAAAGCTAAAAACTCACACATTCAGACACAATTTGGATCACATATTCAGTGGTCATAATGATTTGCTGAAATAGTGTGTTTTTAGCTATGAACTTGTTTAATTAACAAGATGATGGGATAGAAATATATGGTCAGGCAGGAGTTGGTATTAGATTATAGTTAACCAACACAAAGTTCCTACCACAGCCTGTATAAAGAAGTGGACTGAGTGAGTGTGATGTCACCCATAGCGTTCGGCTCCAGTCAAATGAAGCTCACAACACTAGCAGTTATAGGAGCAAATTTGGAGCCGGGTTCCATATAGGAATAGGAATTTATTTACGGACAATCTATCTAAAAACACCAGGATCGTGCAGAGCAGGTTAATACAAACATTTTCAGACCAAAATGACAACTGCTCGCTGCAGCAGTTACAGAGAGAGGGGTGACAATTTTTCAGTGTAAAGTCAATTGGAAACATAGCTGATGGAGCCGGAAACGCCCCATGTTCACTTCCTATTTGGAACGGGCTAGTGGGTTAGCTATGTCCATTTATATATATAAAAATAACTACAGTAACGAATAAAAATGCCCAAAAGTCATTCCCTAGATGTTAATTGGACATGTCTCATCATTTCATTTGCAAACAGTAATAATCTACCTTGTCAATCAAAAATTTAGCTGTCACAACAAACTGGTGATCAGTGCGTGTCTGGTGGTGAAAAAGATAGGAGTAATTAACCAGAAAGGTCGGAGTCTGTTTACAGCTGTCACTGAAATTATATTTTGGCAAAACAAAACACTTGATTCATGATTCTTGACAATTAAAAAACAAATATTATGCCTTCTTGTGGCTTCAGTTTCCTTTTAAACATGCTTTTGGTCACCCCAGGATAAGTATTTCCCATTTTCTAACTTAAAGGTGCATTGTGTAACTTTTCTGGTGGAGGACCCATCAAATGCTTTTCTCCGTGGAGATGTTTTTGCTTTGTTTGGAATGTTTCACAGTATGGTATTACACTTTTCTATCTTCATGGAGACCATACCAGACCAAGTTACAGGTCAGATCTGTAAAGAGGCAACCCGCTCACAGTCAGAATATCTATTTTTTTATTTATTTATTTTTTTTAAGTATTTTTGAGCTGTAAAACCACCTGTAAGTGAATAAATTTAAGGGAGCGCTGTTTAATGTCATACTGTGGAACATTCCAGGCAGAGCAATAACATATCCATAGAAACAAGCAGGACCCCCAACAAAAAAGTTAAACTGTGCAAGTTTAAAATTAGGTCTATTTGGGGAAAAAAATAAAAAAACTTTGTAGACTACACGTCAGTTTCCAATCAGCGATGGGAATGAACAATAGCAAAATAATCAAATTAGGAAAGAAAGCCACAGGATTGTTATGCTAATAATGTTAATAGAGCTTTGCATTCGTTCTGAACACAATTTGACTGCCCAGTGAGTACGGTGATGACTTATGGACTTAAAAACTGTGGCAGGAAAAGTAAGGATTTTACCCAGGTTGTTGCAACAAAGGTAAAACTTTGAATTAATGGAATGAAACAAGCGTGAATGTTGCAAAATACAACTCCATTTATGTTTTTGATGATGGCAGGCCTGTCATTATTATTACCATATCGACTTACTACATATTATATTTTGGGGCTCAATATTTATTGTGTGTACATTTTCTATGTAATAATGATTTTTCAGTTTTCAATTTTTGTTATTTTAGGTGTAATACAATAAAATTTGAGCAGTAGATGGTTGAATAAGTATCGTCTATGGTCAATTATTGGTTCATTCTGCTATGTATTTGTTGCAGCCAGGGCTGTAGACGGGTGGGACAAAGAGCTCTGTTGTCTCAGGCCCCAGGGTTTTTAGGGGCCGAGAATTGGACCCTCTTCCTATTAATTTACATTACAGGGGGGCCCATGTGAGAGTTCTTGCTCCGGGCCCTCAAATTACTGTTGACGAGCCTGGTTGCAGCTCATGTCTTTAAATGATACTGCCTTTTTAAACTGGTTTACTGGGATTATCCTGCTTTATTGTTATTGTGTCAGCAGCATAAAGTAGTTTCAATATTATCATTTTACTTCTCTAGCAATATATCGTATTTCAAAATTTGTTATCATGACAGGCCTAAATGAAGGGATAACAATATAACATGCTAAAAGCAGAATAAAGCGCACATATTATGCATAATTGACTTTTAAGTTAAACTTGTAAAACACAAAGGTGAATGATAATATATTTTAGGAGATTTTGTGCTCATAACTGGTACGTCACAGCAGCTGGTACTAATTCAATATAGCCATAGCTTCTCATAGTATCCGAGTTTTGAAAATACCCTTTTTTCCAGTTTTGTTGCTCAGACATATTTTAAAATGTGTTGTGTCTCTGAACTATGAGTGGGTGTGCTTTTTGTGCTAAGAGTGCATTAATTTGCTCTGATTGTGAAATACCCACTTTGAATGATTTGAAGTGGGAGTTACTTGAGAGATCTGTTGTGCACGCATGGAAACGTAGCTATTTACACATTTAAATTGGATCAGTGCGTTTGGTTAATTGTTTTTGTTTGATGAAGCAAGATAGAAAAGAAATATTTCTGGCATATCTTGTTAACAGAGGCTCATCTAAATTGCTGGCTTGTGTCCATTCCTATGCAGTCTATTGACTCCACAAGTTTCAATGAAGGTCTAACTGGCTACACAGCAAAGCAATTTCAGTGGCACTGGAACAATATGCAAAATGTAGATGAAAACAGGCTGTAACGTTTTGTAAATCGTATAACATTATATTTGTGTTTATTGGTGTGGATGGAGATTGACTATTATCCCGTTTTCCATCTATGCTACTGTTTGTGCCAAATATGATCTTATGTCAACAGTGAGTCTGAAATTTTTTGCCACTTCAAGAAGAAAACAAACCAGTAACCCAATTCTAAAATACTGTTTTAAGGATTTTTTTTTCTTAATAATCTTTGCAAAAATTGTCAATTGTCAACTACAAAAATGCTTTGATGTGCAGCATTTTCATAATAAAACAATAACAACCATATAATAATTTAATTCATGGTTTTGTTGTGTATTGATTGTAAATACATTCTCATTGCTGCAACTTAAATTTGATAGATTTTGTTCTGTTGCGTTTATATTGGTTAATGCTGTAACACTTGTTTTTGTGGGGAAACTGACCCATGTGAGAGACACACTACTCATTGGATAAGTCTTATTTTGAAACCTCACTGAATTTAAAGGTGCACTATGTAACTTTTCAGGTAGAGGGGTCCGCTGCCTGTTTGTCTCTATGGAAGTAGTGATACCAGGCCAAATTACTGGTTAGATCTGCAGAGAGGCAAGCCCGCTCACAGTGAGAATGTATGTTTTGGGCAATTAAAACACCTGTAATTCTGTAATTCAATAAATGCCAGCTAGATTGGTTTATTGCCATACTGTGGAACATTTAAGATAAAGCAATATCTCCATAGAGACAAGTAAATGGCAAAAACTCTACCAGAAAAGTTAAAGTGCAGCTTTAACAGTGAACTTTAGCCCAGTAATATTAACATACTGCAAAGATGATCCACTCTCTGCACTGAAGTATTTTGAATATAGATTTTAAAACCGTCTTTTCCTTTAATTCACTACACTTCAAAGTTTGTTCCAGCGACGAGATGGAGATAATCACAGAGAGGTTACAAACGCTTCTGCGACAAATACTCAAGAAGGAAACATCCCATAATATATGTACAGGCTCTTCAATGTGAAGAAAGTACCAGCCAAGTGTTGGGTCTCTTTCTGAAGTCAACCATCGCAATTTTCCCCAACACAATGAAGTAGTCTCGACAAGATGTGCTTATGATTAGGCCTGCTGCATGGATCCACATAGCAGGTTGTGTCCTTTATATACAGTGATTTAAAAAAAAAAAGATTTTTTTGGAGTCATGTAAACTGCACTGCGGAGCTCATTGTTGAAGTATTTTCAAGCAAAAACATTTTCTTCCATGTTTTGAACAGCAGCAGGCTTGACTTCAAATTCATTTTAAAAACAAATTGACAGATATAAGATGCTGTGGTGAGGTGACCCTACAATGAATGGCCACAGTGATTGTATTAAACTCTGGAAATGGTTGTAGATTCATTCTATGGGTGTAACGTTCATCAAAGTTTGTCTCCCTTGGGTGCTCAGACGGACTCGGTGGGAGATTGGTCATCCAGGTTCGGCCTCATGGATTGTACACTGGTCAGGATTTTCTTCTGGTGTCCGGCAAGCAGCACGCCAATCCTCTGCAGGTCCCTAAAGAGACAACAAAGAGAAAATTGTTTAAACTTATTGATTTTATGTTGTAAATTTTGTGATATTTTATTCTTTTATGAAGTGTGAAGCATCTTTGAGTGTCTTGAAAAGCGCTATATAAATAAAATGTATTATTATTATTATTATTATTAAAATGCTCTGTTGTTTATGTTCATTATGTCGTAAAAATTCTAATTGTTTAAACTTGTAATTTTTGTTCAATTTAAAATCAACAGCAGTTGCACCAATGTATTACTCCAGTTAGGGAATATTTCTGTGATATTTTGGCATTGAATAGGGCTCAGCAGCTTTAGCCTGCTATATAGTTGTAATCTATGACACCCGTGGCTCATTGTTTTAATTTGTTTTAAATCACAATATAAGAAATATGTTGACTGACTTCTGTGTTAGAAAACTAGTGCCTAATGAGAGCCAATAAAACATCCATCCATCTTCTTCTGCTTATCTGGGGCCGGGTCGCACGGGCAACAGTTTAAGCAGGGACTCCCAGACTTCTTTCACCCCGGACACTTCCTCCAACTCCTCTGGGGGGGACCCCAAGGCGTTCCCAGGCCAGCCGGGAGACATAGTCTCTCCAGCATGTCCTGGGTCTTCCCCAGGGCCTCCTCCCGGGGGGACATGCCCGGAACACCTCCCGAGGGAGGCGACCAGGAGGCATCCGGAACAGATGCCCGAGCCACCTCAGCTGGCTCCTCTCAATGTGGAGGAACAGCGGCTCTACTCCGAGCTCCTCCCGTGTGACTGAGCTCCTCACCCTATCTCTAAGGGAACGCCCAGCCACTCTGCGGAGGAAACTCATGCTGTCAGGCTGAAGAAGGAGTCTTATCGGGCCATAAACATCATCACAACAAAGTCAGTACCGCTGATGGATAGCCACAGATCTCACTAGTGAGCAGCAGATTTTATTTTTCATTTGTACCAAAATGACTACGCAGCACTGCCGAATCCTACTCCAGTAATAAAAAATAAATAAATCCAGTAAATACAGAGAAGTGGGCGTATACTGGGGACAGTGAAAACAGGGGTTGATCAGCATCCAAGGCAACTAAGAAAATAAGATAATAAAGACTGCCCAAATATGCACAAATCACTCCAAATACAACTTTGAGAGGGTAGATGGGTAAGGGGAAACAATTATAATGTTGGTTAAAAGCTCTAAAAAAGTCAATTTAGCACAATAGGTCTGCTTTAAAACCATGTATACCTTATGGCAAAGGTGCTTTGACACTGTTAAATTACAACTGAAGATGGTCTTGGATATGGTCAAAGCCTTCCACTAAAATAACATACTGGGCTATAGTCTGGGTCTAAAGAACAAGGCCTTGATGGATCTGACAATACACATTAACCATGTTTATGAATGGTGCCACTATTATCTGATGTACTGTATCCCCGAACCTGGAGATAATAACCACATTGAGATAATAACCGCATTGCAAACATCTGCCATTTCCTGTTAGTTTGATAATACTATTTTTCATGGTATAGTTATAGTTACAATGCCCACCTGACTGAATGTTTTGAAAGCTTATTATGAAAATGTACCCACTGTTCCAAATGCATTTATGATAAACGACTTATTTTCAACACAGCACAGTATAATTTCATCTAAGCACTACTGAGTACATTTCAGATGGAAGGTCTCTGAAAAGACTCCACTTTCTGATTGTATTGTCCAGAGCATAGTTTATAGTGTATTTTAAACCTACAAAGACATTATGCAGTAAAGTTCCCTTACACAAAGTTAGCTGGGTCATGGCTATCATGTGACTCTGGCTGGTCTATTCACCACGGCTCAAGTTAAAGCGCTTTTAATTAATCCCATTGGGCCAACATATACTCTTTATCTGACCTATGGAAATGAGCAGGAAGTGTGGGCTGACCACAAGTCGAGGGGATCAGTAATGGCTCTCAGGTGGACCAAGTAAAGCTCTTTGAAATAGATGTGGATGTCGGACTTAATGTACAGTGCAATTCCATAAAAACATGCAAAGTAATATGGACTGAAAGGACTGTTTAACATATCCACATATTTTGTCTAAAAAGGTTCTACATAGTCACACCACTGGCTGTTTTCCACTGGATGTTAGAAATTGGGATGTTAGAGGGATTGGTGGTCCAATATCAGCTCTGAACAATCCATACTGACATTGTGTCCTTTTGCAAAACACTTCATCCAACTATGTATGAATTATGTAAATGGTAATGGGTTTGTAGCTATCTGTCAGTCCACACTCACAATTATAAAAAAGACAATTTCAAGTCAATGTTCTAATTAGACTATTGTCATAACACAAGAATGGCCCTACATAAAAACAGTCCACAACCTTAGCTTGTCTTAGAAAGGGAAAAAACGCTATTTGTCAGTTCTACTTAAAGGTGCATTGTGTAATTTTTCTGGTGGAGGGTTCGTCAAATGCTTTTCTCTTTGTCTGGAATGTTTCACACTATGATATTAAACTTTTCGATCTTCATGGAGTCCAAACCAGACCAAGTTAGAGGTCAGATCTGTGGAGAGGCAACCCCGCTCACAGTCAGAATGCCTGTTTTTTTGAGCTATAAAAACACCTGTAAATGAATAAATGTAAGGTAAAACTGTTTAGTACAAAAGTTACACAATGCACCTTTAAACTTGGGGCAAACGATGGTCAAATGGTCTTAAATATTCCAATGACATTTTGAATTTATTTTCCAAGCCGTGTTCCATTTTCAGTGCCTAATTTTCCCTGAGAGCTCAAAATCTGGAAGTTCTCACAGTGAGGACTCAGGAGCACAGACACCGTGCACAAATGGCGCAGCAGTCAGATAGCAGCTGTCCACCGCTCTGCCAAGCTAACAAGACGCCAAGTTGGCAGGTAATGACATGGACGGGCGGGGGGGGTAGACACACTAAAGCGGAGGAGACTTACTCTGCCGTGATCTGAGTAACAAGCGGCAGGGAGGTGAAGCCTGAGCCCAGGAACGAGTCTCGATACTGGGTCATCTTCAGCGCTGCCAGCCAATCCTCCACGGAGCTCACCCGGCTCAGGTCTGGTCCACGGTCCAGTAAGGGGTGGATGCACGGGCTGTAGGCAAGAGGCGAAGAATAGAAGTGTAATTTGATCATTTTAATATATTAACCTAATGTGGGAATAAGAATGTAAAATCTGAAAATTACTCAAGTAAATGTATTCTGAGGAAAAAGTGACAATATTATTATTTATATTACATTTGGTATACTAAGGGATCCAGTAAGGGGATTTGAAGTGAGAGCGGCACTATTATTATTATTTCTATTACATTTGAAAGGTACTATGGAACTTTTCCGGTGGAGGGTCTGTTGTCTGCTTGTGTCCATAAAGATGTCATTGCTTTGCCTGGAAAGTTATTATTAAAACTTATCTATCATGCCTTTATTCGAGATCTTTTTCTTGCTCAAAATAAGTGGTGTCACCTGACAGATATGACCTGTAACTTGGTCTGGTGGCATTGCAATAACTCCGGACGCTCCACTGGAAAAGTTACATAGTGCACCTTTAAATTATTTAATGAGTAATACTTGTTTTAGTATTGAAGTAATATTGTATTATTTAAATATGCACTAATACATATATTTAAATATAAAATGCAACACAAAGTTATTGAGACAAAAAAAAATACAGGTAAAATGTTGAAGTCGCTATAGTATAGTGACAAATTGTACTGTATTGTATAATTACAATATTCATAGATGTAAATTAAAATGTGTTTCTATAATCCTCTATATAACTTTTTAAACATTGAAATAATATAGCAAGTAATAATATACACTTTCACCCACAATTATAAATATAATATTTATAAATATAATATTTATAATAAAAATGAACACGAAGTTTTTGAGACAAAAATACAGGTAAACAATCGGTAGAGTATAGCCACAAATTAATGACAATATTCAATGAGATGTAAATTAAAATGTGTTTCATCCTCTGCAAACAGGGAATAATAAATAAAGCATTTACATACAGTACAGTAATATGTCTTACCCTGGGGGGATATTGTTGATGCCCGTTTTGAGCGAAGCGGGGTTGCGGATCATCTTGTCCAACATGCTGACGATATCGGGGAACTTTGGCCGAGCGTTCCTGTCCTTCTGCCAGCAGTCGAGCATCAGCTGGTGCAGCACCACGGGGCAGTCCATGGGTGCGGGCAGCCGAAAGTCCTGCTCTATGGCATTTATCACCTGGGAAACAGCGAGAGGCCAGAGCAGGGTGAGGAGAAACAAATGAAAACACTGGTCTGAGCAAAAGCAAGCAAGAACCGGGGCATATTTTGAGGAATAATTCTGATTTATCAATAATTTATGAATAAATTAAGTAAAAAAAAAACAAACAAACTGAAAAGTGAATATGTTAAAAAAATGATAATAAGATTGCATTTCTGTTCTAGAATTTGATAACGTCATAATTTCATGCGGATGGCAGGGGCCTATTCAACTCTATGGAAGAGTAACTGTTTTGGAAAAAAATCAGAAAAGTGAACCTTATCATTAACTGTTAAGGACTGACTCCACAAACTTTTTTCTTTTCATCTGACAATCACAATTTTGGTGTTACACAATAGCACCACTTTTGAAGCTTGTGACTGTGCAAAAATATTTCTCTTTTGTTTATTCATGCCAAGAGAGAAGACACTGAACTTTTGTTTCAAGTGTATAAGCCCAGTAATTACAGAGATATCTGTACAGCAAATCCTACTACATCATTCTGACCTGCTCTCCAAATCAAAAATAGATTCTGCAATGTTCTGATATCACCTGAACACAGCCTCAATCATATGGTTGAAATCACTTTTACTTAACATATTGAAGTGCACTGGTAAAACAACTATACCACATCCAATATAGGCTGAAAACACATTGCTGGGAAATATTGCATTGAAAAAATGAAGTCATTATCTCGACCCTGCGACGATTCAAGTGCATATGACTTAATTTGGTGGGATTATAACTATTGTAAATATAAATTGCAGTTTTACACAAATCAAGAAGTAATTTGCAAATAAGTTGAACAATATGTTGAAAATTACAGGAAGTAGTTCAAACATATTGATGACATCACACTAGGGAGAATTCTGTCCCAAAGTTCTGCACAGTTTATACAGGAAACACATTTTTTTTCCTGATAATTTACACATGATTTCAGATTGTCAAATAATTTGTGGTACATTATAGGAGTTTTGCTAGGTAACAGTTATGGAATCCCCTAAAGTCACGATTTTCAACCAGGAAGTAACATTTTAAACCTAAAAAAATGACCAAATTGGGAAAACGAACATTAATGTTTTTGCAAAAATCTTAATTATAAAGATCTTTATTGTGTTTTAGTGAAATGAGTAGCCTAACCTGTCATAGGCACTTGAAATATATTTAAGATATGGCCATACAGTGATTCAGTGCATCTCTGTTTAATGCAGCTATATGTTTGAGACTTTCTGGATTTAACCTATAAGAATGAAGTATGAACTTTCAGACCAACTAGATTACTTTATTTACCTTTTAAAGTCTAAAGAAATATACAAAATATAATATTCTCTTCAGTCTATGCTGCAATGTTGTTTCATTTAATATTTGAAAGGAGGGAGCCCAACCACAAAACACTATTATAATGGATCAGTGCGACTAATTAGCAAATCTAACCATCCATTACATAAGCAAAGTGCCTTCTATCCCTGACGGCGCTTTCAAAGAGACAGTTACAGTATTTAAACACAACGAAATGAAAATGTCATTGACACACTGTTGTAGAGGCAAGCTGACTCATTCACTGCAGGCAACGTGAAACCATATCACCATTAAGTTATAGTTATTGCAAGATAAAATGGGACCAAGCCAAAGAGTGGATTTGGATTTTAGTGAGCATATTCCAAATAAAAGCAGAAATGGTTTGGGTTTATATTGTGCATTTGCAACATTTGCAAGTTATTAAAAAGTAGCAGAATATCCCAGGCAAAGCAATAATACATCCATGGAGACACGCTGGTGGCAGAGAAATTAAAGGGCCCATATTATGCTGTTTTCTGATCTGTTATGTTTCCTCATCAAAAACATACCTGGAGTCATGTTTTGTTTCATTCACACATGTAGCCTCAGTTCTTCTCTCAAACTGAAAATACCCTGTTCCACCTTGTGAAGTCATGTGGTAATACAGGAAGTGCTCCACTGTGTTTTTAAACTCCACACACCTTCACTAGAATAATTTGGAAAATTTCAGCCCTGGAATTGTCAATCTCTATTGAACTAAAGGTCAAATGTAAATGTTAACTTGAAAACTGTCACTTCATAACATCACAAGGTTGAACAGAGCATTTTGAGATTTGGAGATGTAGACAGATTAATAATAAAGAATTACTCAAACATGTGTGAATGAAACAAAACAATTTCAGGTATGTGTTTCATGAGGTAACAACATTATAACACGGCTTAAAGCTCACAAGAGTCAATTTTGAGTAATATACAACCTTTAAACAGTGCACCTTTAAAAGTGGCCCAAAAGAAGGAACTGAGGTGAACTAGCAACTCTACATAAAGCAATAGTAGGTTGCCATTGTGTAAAAGTTAAAGCAATAAACATCCTCTAATAATGTATCAGGGCAAAAATACTGAAATAAATCACTATAATCAAGTCACACCACAATAGAAGGCTAAATTATATTACTATGATCGAATAAACCCCCTCCCCCATTCTGTCTTTGGTTTGTGCCGCCCAAAACAGATGAAAGACAAGACAAATCCAATGCGGAATCCATCTGTTTAGAAAAAAGTTTTTCCTTCAAAGACTTCCTCATTTCAAACACACCCTCATCTTCTCCTCTTTGTAAAATCACCTTTGATTTTGAAAGAAGACAGGTGTATTTTTTTTTTTACTGTGAAACTTGCCTCGATCAGCTTTATTTAAAACCACAGAGAGAGAGAGTGGTGTTAGTTAATAAGAGGATAGGGTTTCCAAGTGAGGAGAGGGGCTGGACACAGTGCACAGTATCCAGCAGTGATATTCTGCTTTGCTGTGTAACGCTGGTGCTGTGTCTGATGTGAGAGCCAGCTAGTCTTACACTGATCCACTCACCAGGGCTTCTGATTTCATTATGTCTGTGCAGGTATATCAGGTTCAATCAAAACTGTCTGCAAGATTCTCACACTTTAGCTGGAGTTTATCAGATGGGGGAGACACAACCTTGAATGCAGAAGTACAGAGTATTTTTATTGCAATACAGTCCGTCCTGGCATGTTGGGCCTATGATGACTTGAATGCGTTTTTGTCTTGTGGTGGCAAAAAGACAGAAATTTATTCATACTACAAGTACATATTAAAGCAGGTATCAATGAGTCTCCTAATGGACTTCCATGTATTTGTTTACCACATACTTGGGGACAGCTAGACAATCTTGACCTTCAAAATATGTTTTAATTGAAATGGGTTAGTAGAATTTCCAAATCGGACCAAATCTCTCCATTTATGGGGCGGTACAGTAGGGCTGAGCAAAAAATCTATTAATTGAATTTGAAGTTCGATCAATTGTTTGGAAAAAAAAAATATATATATTTTTATTTTCCCCACTTTCTTGCATGAAATTGCATTGAAAATTCAAGAAACTGGGATTGGGACCAAAGTTTAGCACTGGCAGCGCTGATGCTTTGAAATCAGTGACGTCAAATTAAATATTGGGGCTGCATGCTTAATGCAATGGTTTATTTTAGCTCATTCATAAAATTTCCCTCAATGGCCAATGGGTTCATTATGATCACAGAATACAGTCGTTTCAGTTTTGACACTTTTCTGTATTTGGCAGAACATTTTTAGTGGCGGTGTTGTGTGTGCTGTTTTTGGCACTGGCTTCACACAATAAACTATTCTATGCTGTTAAATTTTTGTTGAGAATGTGAAATTGCAAAACTCAAATTGCAAATAACAAGACAAACAGCAGACAAAGCACCATTAGCATTAGACTGGTGATGCTTAACCTAATTTCACTGTCCCAGAAGTATTGAGTCTTTTCCTGTCCTTATCCTGTCCTCTCTCAGGTGCTGTCCCATGAGTGTCTCTAATGTTCTCTATCCTGACCTGCACACCTGCTCCTGTCCTCCTCTCTCTGTCTGTCTCTCCACCTTTCTCTCTCTCACCCCTAACCCTCGCACTCTGTCACACTCACTATGTTTACATGCACAGGTAACTCCTAGTACACTTGTGATCTGATTTTTGTCTTGTTTCTCCAAAGAGCTGATTAGACCGCTCAGCCGTGTAGCTGGGAGATGTTCGGGGTTGTCTTGTAATTTAACTTTGTAGCTGTAATTCAAAACAGCTAACATGTACAACCAAGTAGCCTAAGTGACAGCACAATTAAAAGGTTCCAGGTTGTCACAAAGGAGTCGTTTTCAAGTTAACGGCTGCATTTTATCTTGAGTTCAGTCGAGATTGTAGAGCTGAAAGTTTAAAAACAGGCCACAATTTGTGTCATTGCTGATCTAAAATGAGTGAATACACATTTAAACATCTATTATTTGCCGGGTTGTTTCTTGCCTTGTGCAGCTGAATGCCTCTCCTGGGGTGAAGTGTGCTGTATGTTTACACACTGCAGTGCCCCAAGTAAGACTGGAGTTCTCCAAATGTGTTTATGCAGTTTGGAAGATCTGAATCCCCATCTAAGTTCCACATTTACGTACATTTTATAAATCCTATTCAAATCTGTTTTCCTGGCTTGCATATAGTGACAGTCTACTACAACGCTGTTCACTCCCTGCTCTGTTTTGTCTAATTATCTCGGACTTGTCTTGGCTCTTGACTCCTCTGACATTTGGCTGGCTGCCTGCTCCCCTTTTGGATGTCTCTTCTCTGCCTGTTGACCTACTTATTTCACTTTTTCCACTTTTTCTCCCTGTCTATAAAGGTCATCACACATGCATTAGGATTACCTGCACAACATTGCTTTAAAGGTGTACTGTGTAACTTTTTGGTTGGGGGTTCCTTCACCTGCTTGTTTCTATGGATATGTCATTGCTCTGCCTGGAATGTTCCACAGTATGGCTTTAAACAGCTCTACTTTACATCGATTCAATTACAGGTGGTTTTATAGCTCAAAAAATACCTAGAAAAACAGGCATTTTGACTGTGAGCGGGGTCGCCTCTCCACAGATCTGACCTGTAACTTGGTCTAGTTTGGTCTCCATGAAGATAGAAAGGTTTAATACCATACTGTGAAACATTCCAGACAAAGCAATAACATCTCCATGGAGAAAAGCATTGGATGGACCCTCCACCAGAAAAGTTACACATTGCACCTTTAAAATACCACTTTTAATTTTGCAAATTGCTAGTTTATACCTGTATTGCGTGAAATATAATGAATAATAATAGTAGCGCTGGGGATTAGCTGAACTGTAGTTGACCCTGGCACACTGCTAAAGCTTTGGTTCGGCATAAATTCTCTCAAAGCAAACCTGTCAATCAAAACACCAGCACGAGCAGCAAAACATCACAGCTTTTTTTCATGTTTAATTCATATCGAAATTCTGCACCTGTGGCGTCTCCATAGACAATTTCCGTGTACATGTTCTTTGAAATTCGCAAAGGTGATTTTTTTTTTTTTTTTTTTTTACTCTGCCCCCATTTTTTCATATTTTGCATGTCTGTTCATGTGTGGTTATAGTTTAAACTTGAGAGGGTGCGGGCTTCATGCATAGTTAATGCCCTAGCAGACTCTCGTTAGCCTTGGCAGTAGAAACATGCACTATTCCCCATCATTATTATACACACATGTGGCCGTTATAAAACTGCCAGCATCATTACACAGGTTCTGTGTCATTACTATTGCATAGGCTGCTCCCACTGCTCAGAAAACTAGAGCAGGGGCTTAAGGAAGGGTTGGAGATGGAGGGAAGAGTGTGGAGAAGTTTTGATTAGGTCAATACATTACAGAATTGTGGCTGGAACAATGGCAGGTTACAAGTTGTCAAATTCTGTGCTTGGGAAATCATTAAAGGTGCATTGTGTAACTTTTCTGGTGGAGGGTCTATCAGATGCTTTTCTCCATAGAGATGGTATTGTCTGTGGTCACTTCTTAAAACTAATTTTTATCGGTTGACCTTCCTTTAGCTGGTTTTAGTTTGATTTTATTCCTTATTATTTTATTTATTTTTATTCTATTTTATTATTTATTATAATAATTGAATTGTTTGCATCATTGTCTGTTTTTGTATGCTTATTATTTTTATTCTTATTCTTGTTATTGTTTCACATTATGGTATTAAACTTTTCTATCTTCATGGAGACCAAACCAGACCAAGTTACAGGTCAGAGCTGTGGAGAGGCGACCCCGCTCACAGTCAGAATGCCTGTTTTCTAGGTGTTTTTGAAATATAAAACCACCTGTAATTTAACCTATTTAAGGTAGAGATGTTTAATGTCATACTGTGGAACATTTCAGGCAGAGCAATGACATCTCCATAGAAACAAGCAGGTGACAGACCCCTGACCAAAAAGTTACATAGTGCACCTTTAAGCTTTTAGTGCAAAGAACATTATTGACCAGGGACCAAATTAGGTCAATACAGGAAAGACACCAAGTCAGGGGAAAAGCTTGACTAATTAAAGAGCCTGTGTGTAAAATCATTCATTTGTGAAAAGATCAGGCTACATAATATTGCCTATAAATGTTAAATGAATTTTGTTGGGTGAGAACCACATGGAAACAACTGCATGTGACTATCCTATAATGTTGTAGAATTTGAGGTCTGTCTGTGTCTCTCGCCAACTCTGATTTACAATGATGACCTGCAAGAGTTAATTCTGACACATGTTCTTCACTCATGGTTCAAAATTGGGTACAGGGCTTTTAATATATAAACCAAGACTCAAACCAAGACTAAAATGGCTATAAACAGGGCTAATTCAGTGCCCCACCACAACTAAAAAAATCTAAATCAAAGTAAACTAAATCCAGCAATCCGGCAACAGCAATCCAAACAAGTGCCACCATAACCTATACTCTACACACCAGAACAAAAGTTGAAAAGTTTTACAATTGTTCTATATATGATAAGAAGACCATATACGACTTGCAGCATCTATCTGTATATTTGGGGGTTTCTGGGATTGGGGAGAGAGTCAGATAAAGTCGAAAAGTTGTCCATTCTTCCATCTCTCTGTGGACTGCAGTGCAGCAGAAGTGTACAGTCTGAGCTCTGACACAGTCCCTAGGCTGCAGGTGCTGAGTGAGCCCTGGGCTCCCCTCCAGGAGGGTCATGCCCTGAATGTCTCCCAAACAAACACTCATGTTATCGCACCATAGTGAACGCTGACAGGAGGAGACAGTATTATTATTTGTGGAAATAAAAAAAATACATGCAGTGTTTTTTTTATCTATACTGCAATGAAGCAGAGAGTGAAAAAGACAGATCTGAGTGTTTTTGTGTATATTTTTTACAGAGGGAGGGGAAAAAAATACTTTTCTAACTCCATGGACATCAACCAATACCCTGGAGTTGAGATGGGATAAGTGTCATGCCCAAGGACACAAAGGCAGTATGTAACACCTGACAATGGAAAATGGAGAAGTAGTGCTGCTGCTGCCAGAAAGGTTTTGGTGGATCATCCTCGCAGCCAAATTCATTTTTAAGTTCAAACTTAAGCTTGTAAAAATTCCCTGAATCCTCTGTGTCAAAGCCGATAGATATATTTTGAGACTGAAGAGAGTGGGATTTACTGGCTGGCTGCTTTGAAGTGGGTTTAGTGCCAAATCCAAGTGTAATCTGTGCATCACATTTGTCTGAGAATAAAACACTAAAATAAAAAAAAAAGTCCAAAATCCCATCGAAGAACCTATTTTTTCATGTAGACCTCTCTTCTCTCCACAGTGGAAGACCAAGTATTTTCATCAAAGTTCCAGACACAGGTCAACACTGGGGCGGCTGTTGCTCTGTAGTTAGGGAACACACCACATTTCAGTGCGTTCATTGTGTTCTTGGGCAAGACACTTCACTCATATTGGCTACGAATGAATGTGGTGAGTGATTGATGGATCTTGGTCAAACTCTCTTCTGTCGGTTTACTCCAGGGCAGCTGTGGCTACAGAAATATCGACATAGCTTACCAACAAGTGTGAGGACTGAATGAAAAATAAAGTGTAGTTTTCAAGTTTGTAATGTGCAAATCTCAGTGCTAATAATGAACTGGAGAAATATTGTTATAAGAATGAGATTGTTTAGGTAAAAATATGTAATATAATATTGTTCTAAAAGGCATTGATAATAAAAACAGGGTCACTGACTTCTTATTGAAAACTGAGAACCCCCTTTTTTCATAGTTACAGTTCACGGTAGCAGGTAGCAGATTTTGAACTCTACATGTACGACACTCAGGCTGAATTATTTGAATAATGTCAAGTAACAGAACAGTGGGTGGAGATAGGAGGAAGGTGAAAACACAAATTTTCGGAGCACTCAAGCCTTAAATGCAAGATTACTCAAATATGGAGGCAACAAAACAAGACGGAGTGTTTTGTCTTTTGATCCAAAGGGTGGCGGCTCGAATCCCGCTCTCAACATAAACATCTCTGGTAGAGTGATCAGATCCACCTTGCCCCCAGTGTCTGCATACACTGGTGTATGAATGTCTGTGTGATTGGGTTGCGCTATATAAAAATATGACCATGATCATTTACGTGCATGAATCAATCAAAACATGACTCCTGACCTAGCGAATGATGAGGGAACACTGTTATAAGCTGGTCAATTGACATGCCCCTTTAAGTAATGTATTATTTTATCAGTAAGGTCACATCAATATACTGCCTATTGATTTGTATAGAACATAACTTTTTGCCTTTGTGACCTTTTGACCTCAGGAAGTAATTGGAATTCTGTTGTCTTCAAAGACAAACATTCCTCAAAGAAAAAAGTGTCGGAAAACCATACATTTCCTCTTGGGCTGATTTGTGAGTGAACAAACATTTCTGCAACACTTAAATTGATGGTCTTGTTTTGTGTGTGCGTTCCTAGACATGCAAACCCCCCATTGCGACAGCCAGGAAGGGAAGCAAACAAGCGTAGCCCCTCCACACACAGGCTGACATCACACAGAGCCTCCAGGGGCCAGAGCAGGGTAAATGTGCACAATCTTTTACTGTTGTCAAAGAATACAAGAGAAAAACGCTCCATCTCGGAAACATTTGGGACAATCTGACTTCGCTATGTTGCAGTCATTCCGGGAACATCTTACAATTTGTTGGCATAACTTTGCACCAGAACTGTCAATATTTCAAAGATAGTAGTAAAAATGTACGGAAATGCATTACTTGTTACCAATACATGATAAAATAGTAGCCTATATTATCCTAATTTATTCTGCTTTTTAACACCTCTTTTTTTAACACTTATAGCACTTTACATGGAGGAACGCACCGATTTACACACGTGTGTATTCACCAGTGCATGCAGACAAACACTGGAGGCAAGATGCTTAATGTGTCTTGCCCAAAGACACAATGACAGAATGCACAGTCTCCAACCTTTGGATCTCTAGCTGAAATCTCTGCCAACTGATCCACTAGTGCTCTAGTAAAAGTCTACTCACACACTGGTACAGCCAAAAACAACTAATGCAATTAACTTAAAGGTTAAACACAAATTAAACAAGAGACAAATGTATATGATTCATTTGTCTTATTATAAAATATACACATTTCCTAACATCAACCAAATAGCATATGTAATGGGTGGCATTACTGGGAGTGGGAGCCAGTGACTTTGGTTGGTGGGCAAATGTCTCAAATTGAGCTAATGCTACTTGAGTAAAAATCTGTTCACTGCAGTTTGGAACAAAACCAATCAACCAGAACTTGGATTCCAAATTTCAATGTTCACTACTTGAACTGTTGGTGGATTTTAAAAATGAATAGTAATTAAATTGAAATAATTTTATTTAAAATGGCCAAAATGAGCAAGAGCAGTTTTTAGGCAATATGTCTGCTACTAAGAAATGCATCTCTTTGCCTCTGTGGGGTCTAAACATGTAAAAAGCCATATTATTCTTGCATTATTTTAACAGTTTATAGGTGTTTTTTGGATTCTACAATGTGATACTCCCAGATGGGGGATTGATTGTACTTTCATAAGAAATATCTACAAGGTTAACACATGTTGAACCTGTGACTAGACCTGGGAACTCACTATAGTAAATGAAAAAAATGCGTTTTAACAAAATAAATTTTAGCTCATCTTATATTAATATGAAATATTACGGGTCATATTTATCATCTGAAACCCAGTAATTTTTCAGCATCCTTTCTACATGTTTTTTTTTTTTTAATATATATCACACAATAGGTAGGAGATGATGTATTAGTAATGATGATTCTACTAAGAAAACAACATGAATATTCTTAATCTGTGTTAGAAAAGTGAACTGAATGCATTTCAAATAAATCACAATTAGATATCTTTCCACAGTGGTCAAGCACTAGTCTATTAAACAACAACCAGCTGAGATTTACTGAGTAACATTTCTGACTTACATCCTGGTTACTCATGTCCCAGTAGGGCCTCTCTCCATAGGACATGACTTCCCACGTGACGATGCCGTAGCTCCACACGTCTGAAGCTGAGGTGAACTTCCTGTACGCAATGGCCTCCGGAGCTGTCCACCTCACTGGGATTTTACCACCCTACAAGCAAGACCATAAACGAGAACAGATTAAAAACTCACCTGCCTACAGCTAGCTAGTATAATAGGTCAAAGCCAGGTCAAAATCTATCTATCAGCCATACAGTGTCATAAAAGGAGATCATTTATAATGTTGTGGGTGGGTGATGTTGCTTTAAACACTAATGCTTGTACATGACGGGGATTAAAGCTAGGAGATAGAAAGAGGAAGCAGATGTTTTATAGTTGAGGAAATGGATAGCATAAGGTAACACAGCTGTCCTCCCACTAAGTAATAAAGACAAAGTGGCAGTTTAAAGAGAAGGCACAATTGAAAGACTCTTCGGACAAGGACATGATGTTTGTACTTTTTATCGTAGGATATATTGGACTTAGATGTACCTTTATTCTAAGAGTTTATTCCATAATAACTTGTCACTAAATTGTATGCATGTAATACTTCTACTACATTTATCATTACCATTGAACTTTCTCTTGTCAAAATACATCAAAATTGAAATGTAAATGTATATAGTAGAAAAGATTATATTATTATCAAATAAAAACCATTAAAATACTGTATGTTCAACCAATATGAATACACTTTTCACTTTACTTTTTCATACTCTTCTCTTATAAAGCTACACCTATAGTATGCATGTAAAATCTATCTGTAATAGAACTCATTATGTATGGTAATTGGAGCATTGGGGACCATGCATCTTGAAACATAACATATGCAAGCAATGAAGCAAAATTAAAAAGTGTAGCTCAAATAAATGTATTTTAAGACAGTTTTCATAGATTAAAGGCATCTACATTATAATATGCTAAAAGTATTAAATTTAATATATATTTTCTCTTTACCTAAATTGCTATGTTATCAAACACAGCAAAACTATTACAGTATACAACTGGTGCTACACTAAACTTGTCAAAAATACATTCAAATCAAAACTGAAATGTAAATGTGTATAATATATTAAAGATGTACACTTTTCTAATGGAGAGTCTGTCACCTGATTGTCTCATGGAACCTTCCACAATTTGATCTACACTCATTTTTCATTAATTCAATTACAGGTATTTGTATTGCCCAAAACTACTTGGTTTGGAGGTGTAACCTGCTTGTCTCCATGGAGATTGCTAAATTGTCTGCCATACTGTGGAACATTCAAGGCAAAACAACAACACCTCCATGGACAATATAAGGTTTTAAAACTTAAAACTTACATAGTGGCCCTTAAATACAGTATAGAAAATGCAATCTAAATAGTTAATGATTTATACGTGCGCCCCTAAAACATTTATTTTTTGGTCTGTCCTAAATTATAACTCAATTTGTTATTAGGCAAAAAGCCCAAATCATGCTAGCAGACATGAAAAATACTGTATGTATGGCTCAGACCAAGATGAATACACTTTATTATACTTTTTCCTAACGGTCGCCCGCCTCATTTAGAGCTCCAGACTGTGCCATTTCATTTGAAGTCCATCTTTTGTGTCCTCAACTGTCCAACGGGCCCTTTGTTAAAAGTAACAGCTGTGTTCTTGTATAATGAATATTTATGACACTGCCCGCCCTTTCCCATTATTAAAATCACCATGGCAACCAATATGCAACCTATCATCATTAGGGCACCACTGCTGCAGCCTGTCCACTTGATAATGCATTAGTTTGTGCACTGACCAGCGAGCTCGTATAGGTGGGGTCCGAGGTGTCTTCTTCCAGATAGCGAGATAAACCAAAATCGGACACTTTACACACCAAGTTACTGTTGACGAGGATGTTACGAGCAGCTAGGTCACGGTGAACGTAGCTCATCTCTGCCAGGTACCTGCAAAAACAACGAGAGTGTGTTATCAGCTGGTGAGAAAGGAAAAGGCAATACCATTTAGTACGTTATCACAGTCTGCTACCCGAGTAAAATAGAAAAGGATTAAATGGCTGTTCCCCTACATGAATGTGTGTTATCTGGACTTGTTACCTGCAACAAAATACAGATAATAGCAGAAGGATGTGTTATAGCGTTGTAGTGATAGTGGAGGTAAGCCGTCTGCTAGGAACAGTTGGATATTTGATGTAAAGCTTTATGTTAAATGTATTCTCAGGTGTCACGTTTTGTTGAGGAAATAATTTGCTTTCTTTTAAGCTATTGTATCCATCTCTCTTACAACTATTAAAGGTGCATTGTGTAACTTTTCTGGTGGAGGACCCGTCAAATGCTTTTCTTTATGGAGATGTTATTGCTTTGTCTGGAATGTTTCACAATATGGTATGGAGATATTCATCGAGATCAAACCAGACCATGTTACAGGTCAGATCTGTGGAGATTCTAGGTATTTTTGAGCTAGAAAACAACCTGTAATTGAATAAATGTAAGTATGTAAGTTAGATCTGTTTAATGTCATATTGTGGAACATTCCTGGCGTGTGTGTGTTAAATGTGTGAATGAAACAAAATACAACTCCAGGTATGTTTTTGATGAGGAAACAACATTATTACATAGATCAGAATATAGTGTAATATGGCTCTTTTAACACTTTACCTTACATTGTATGCTGTTTTTCAATTTCCAATCACAAAACCAACTTTATGCGTCTCACATGTGATACAAAACACAGATTAGACAAAAACTCCTCTCTCTTTTTGATAGAAAGAGTAATATAAAATGTGGGTGCATACCTCATCCCAGAAGCGATGCCCCTCAGCATACCAACCAGCTGGATCACTGGGAACTGCCCATCATTCTGCTGCAGAGGCACAAACGGTGAACGGATTAATATTACGCTCACATATCAGACATTTTCACCATGGTTATGTAGAGAAACTAAGGCAGAAAACTCAGTAATTCTTATATTTTGCACAACGCTGACTGCAGACTGGTTTACGTTACAGAGTGAGTCTATTTGCATTATTGAAAGCGATGATTCACTTCTACTGTATGCCCTACTGTTATCAGGGTGTGGTTTATGAACAAGAAACAGATACATAAATTAAAGATGGGTACATGATTATCAGACTGTGAAAGAAGGAAGTATTTAAAGGTCCTGTTTTTCAGCTGGAGAAGCAAAGCAGAGGTGGACGTCATCTAGGGCTGCATTTAGGTCTGTATATGGATCATAGGATTCTGTTGAAGTTCACATTTTAAACGTGCACAGAAGAATTCACAAAATGAAAACTGAAATATGAACATGACAAATTAATACAAGAATAACATTTCTGGACATCAGGTCTGATTTTGTCACAAAGCTCATTTTACTCATTTAAGGGTCAGTATTTCTGAAAGCACCGAGAAATAAGAAAAGTTTCCGGGTCACCGTTTCAAATCGAAATGTCCTTTTAACCAGTTGTAGTATTATGTTTGAGATGAAAAAATACCTAATTATAAGGCTCTATCTTTAATACTTTTCGAGATACAGCCATTTAAAGATGGGTAGTCGCGCGCGTTTTGCGACGCTTAAGTTACAAATTGGTCTTTCGACCATTTTTGAAAGCCAATATTTCCCCAACCAATAGTGCTACAAAGCTGAAACTTTGCATTTTAACAGAACTCATGGAGTTCTTTCAGAATCTGCAGTCAAAATGATCCTGCCCCCTGGGGTTCACAAGATATTGATACCTCAAATCCTAGGCTCATGCTTTTTCGAACGAAACCTTTTGACATTTTAAACACAGAAAATGTGAAATGTAATCAACAAATATGTTTTTATTGCAAATTTTGACAGAACTCCATGAGTTCTGTTAAAATGCAAAGTTTCAGCTTTGTAGCACTATTGGTTGGGGAAATATTGGCTTTCAAAAATGGTCGAAAGGCCAATTTGTAACTTAAGCGTCGCAAAACGCGCCGACTACCCATCTTTAAATGGCTGTATCTCGAAAAGTATTACAGATAGAGCCTTATAATTTGGTATTTTTTCATCTCAAACATAATACTACAATTGGTTAAAAGGACATTGAGATTTGAAATGGTGACCCGGGAGCCACTCGGTGATTTGAGAAATAATGAGCCTTAAGACACTAAAGGCAGATACCAAAGTTTGAAATAGGCACGAAGTATTGTGCCTTCTAGGTACTGCATATTAGCCACATACATTTGTACAGATCTATTCTTTATTAGGAAATATGTTAAATGTGAGATAACTATATTCTAGGTTATAGTTACTCAATACAAATTAATGTGAGAATAAATGTGTGTCACTCTTTATCAACTAATTGAGCGAATAGAGCTGTTAATCTAACTGCTGCCATAGAAAAGGAAAAGTGAAGAACAAGAACAAGAAAAATCTATTCATTATCCTTTTATTAACGGCGGACATGGTAGTGTGTGGGCAAAGTCGATAAAGTGATTTGGTTGGGTGAGGGCTGAACCTAAAATCCTTTGGTTGAATGCTCAACCACACACATACACAACATCACAATGGGACTAAACTGGACTACAGTCATACCGCCAACATTCATACCATACTCCATATAACTTTACAACAATTCACCCTTTTGTAATGGATAACCCTAAAGGCTAATAGAATTGTTTTCATATTTCTACTTGTCCGTGTACAAATCTGTATAATTTGTCTTGTGTTATTATTGCTACTTTAATTATAATTTTAATTGTAATTTGAATGGTATTACCGTCTATTTGCTCTTCGTTAATATTTTCTAATGTGTGAGCGCCTGTCTCTAAATAATTTCCCTTATGGATCATTAAAGTTTGTCTAAGTAGCTTTCAATGGAAACGCAGCGGAAACTGAGACTAAACCTGGAACTCAACCTGGACTATAGCAGAACTAGACCAGGACCAAACCAATTCTATATGATTCATGACTAAACCAGGACAAGTGTGAACATGGCCAAGAATATTATAAAGGTTTGATATTACGCAAAATTGACTCTTGTGAGCATTAAGCCGTGTTAGAATGATGTGACCTCATCAAAACCGTACCTGGAGTGTTTTGTTTCATTCACATTTGTTTGAGTAATCCTTTATTAGTCTATCTACATCTCCAAAGATCAAAATGCTCTGTTCCACCTTGTGATGTCATGAAGATATAGTTTTTTTAAGTTAACAGCTACCTTTTACCATTACTTCAATAGAGATTGGCAATTCCAGGGCTGAAATTATCCAAATGATTCTGGTGAAGGTGTGTGGAGTTTAAAATCACAGTGGAGCACTTCCTGTATTACCACATGACATCACAAGGTGGAACAGAGTGTTTTCTGGTTGAGAGAAGAACACAGCCTAAATATACAGGGTTTGTGTGAAACAAAACACAACTTCAGGTATATTTTCGATGAGGAAACAACATTATAATAACACTGATCAGAAAATAGCGTAATATGGGCCATTTAAAGATACAAAAATATAAATTTCCCCCTGCCTTTCCCCCTGACACAGCTGGCGAAGTGTGTGTCCATTGGCTGTCCCTTTGAAGCACATGTCCTAATCCTCTGCAGGCCAAACCTTCTCCGGAGTCACCACTACAAACACTCTCATTGATCCAGTGGCTGCTTGGTCACGTCAGGGCAGCCTCGCCACCTCGATCGATCAGGACGTTGTTACGCGCGCAGATGAGTCAGCAGAGGATGATTTTGGAGTTAAAAAGAGGCCCTGCTGTGAGAATCCACATCAAACAGTTTGGGTGTTTTTAGAGGCGCTCGCAAAAGGAGGCCAGGATCAAACAGACAAATGAAGAGATAGACAGGCAGCAGAGGGGCAGGAGGCAAGGATGCCGACGCAATGCTAACTTCTGCTAAGCTATTTTCCTGTTATGAACTCGTTTGTTTATCATATTTAAAGGGCCTATATTACAGTATTTTCTGATCTGTCTGTGTTATAATGTTGTTTCCTCATCACAAACAAACCTCGAGTTGGGTTTTGTTTCATCAACACATCTTTAACACAGTTCTTCTCTCAAACACAAAACACTCTGTTCCACTGTGTGATGTGATAATAACAGGAAGTGCTCCACTGTGTTTTTAAACATATACATCTTCACTAGAATCATTTGGAGGATTTTAGCCCAAGAATTGCCCATCTCTACTGAACCAAAGGTAAAAGGTAGCCGTTAACTTGAAAACTACTGCTTCATGACATCACAAGGTGAAACAGAGTATTTGGAGCTTTGGAGGTGTAGGACAGAATAATAATAAAGATTTACTAAAACATGTGTGAATGAAACAAAACAACTTCAGGTATGTTTTTGATGAGGTAACCATAATTTCTTCCACAAACAACAAAATATAAAGCATAAAAACTGCTAACTCTGTATTTTAGATCTGTACAACGATGCTCTGAAATGTGATTTTTGTATATATTTGTCAGTTCATATTTCAGTATTTCTGTCAATTTTATTGGATGAGCTCATACTCACTTCCTATTTGAACACAGTGGCTAGCAGGTTAGCTATGTCCATTTATATATACAGTCTATGTCTTGAACCATAGAAGAACCACATGGTAATTCAAATGTGCATTTTAAGCCCAAATAATAAAGTTCTTACCCTGAGAAAAGAATCCAAAGCCCCATTCTCCATAAACTCCGTGATGATCATGGTCGGCCTGCTCTTGGTGACCACGCCCTCCAGCCTGATGATGTTGGGTTGGTCGAACTGGCCCATGATTGACGCCTCAGACAGGAAGTCCCGCCTCTGCCTTTCCGAGTATCCCACCTTTAATGTTTTAATGGCCACAGGGATCTCCTTTTTCCCCACAGGCTTCAGTCTCCCTTTGTACACTTCCCCAAATTCACCTGGAAGAGAGCAGAAGAGAACAGCTGAAATAGAGGGCATAATACAACAAAAAAGGAAAACCTTATTCAACATTATGGCTAATATTATTATAAATGTTGATATTTATGGGTAAAGTAGAACTCTTCATCATAGCAACTGTCAGGCTGTTTGTTTAAAATGTCCTCTATATTTAATGCTTCCTTCAATGTTACTGGGGTTGATGGAAGATACTACACGCTTTTCTGACTCGCTGACGGATTAGCCAGAGAAGTGCATGGTCCATTGGTATCAAAACAAACATGGGAAAAATAAATAAAGAGAGGACTCAAAAACATTGCAGACTTTTGCCGGACCAAAATTGTGGAAAAATGACAGTGTTGATCAGGTGCAAGAGAAGGTTGATTCTGAGTCGTGGAGGAGTGAGTGGTGGTTCTAAATCCTATTTTTCAGTATTTCGATCATGATAGCACTCTTGAAGATACAAACAACATTTTACAAACAACTCGACATGAGAATTAAAGGTTAAAATTTCATTCTATTGTAAATTTCAGAAATTGGAGTTCTGGAGCCCAAACCGCATTTGGCATAGGGTTTTACTGGGAAAACAATGGAACAAGAGTACTCATTTTTATGGGCTGTTCTCTGTATTGGTCAGTAAAAGTAAAAACCTTACTCAGTGAACAGTTAAAGGGCCCATATTACACAATTTTCTGATTTATGTTATAATGTTCTTTTCTCATCAAAAACATACCCAGAGTTGCGTTTTGTTTAATTTACACAAACCCTGTAGAGTTCTCCACTGTTTTTTTAAAATCCATATGCTTCATTAGAAACATTTGGATAATTCCAGCCCTAGAATTTCCAACAAAAGGTAAAAGGTAGCTGTTAACTTGAAAACTACTGCTTTGTGATATTACAAGGTGCAAGAGAGTATTTTGAGCTTTGGAGATGTAGACAGACTAATAATATAGGATTATTCAGACATGTTCGTAATATAAGACCTTTAAGCAATTGTACTTGAAATCCTAATATGTCACTTTTTGCACATGGAACTCATATGAAAACAACGTCTTGATTAACTGGAGCAATAGTTGAGTGGTCATAATGTTTTGCTTGATCCATATTTAGGTCAGCAAGTGAACAAAGCAGTGATCCTCTATATAAATTACCCCGCTTAAGCCTTCTATATTCTGCAGTAGCCTGCCCCTATAGACTCAGACCAGGCCCAAACTCCCATTCATTATTAAACGTCTTCCATCCATCAAATAAAGCTGCATATTGTTCCCTCCGCGGAGACAGGTCTGGTTAAACACTGGATTTGACCTGTCCTCACCTGCGCTCCGACTGCCATGTTCAAAGGTCAGAATCTAGTCCAAGGCCGGTACAGATGGCATACTTTTACAGGAAAAAACAAAATCTCCAATAAGTGCTTTCGATGGGGCAGAGTTGACGGGGAGAAAACAAGATAAAAGCAACAGTGGCTTTTCCTTTGTGGGCTACTTGGCTTTTTGCACCATGCCTCAGCTGTCAGGGGGTTAGAACAGGAGAGGAGAGGTCAGCACGCCATACAGATGAAAAGATTGTTCTGAGTACAAACAGTTCACACAGGTTCAATCACAAGCTCACCACTGGAGTGTTTTCATCTGTCATAGAGACTGTGAATACAAGCGGAATCCTTAAATGTGGAGATGTAAGAAAAGATGACATCCTGGCTAAGTTTAAAGAGGAAGTTTTTTTTTGTTTGTTTTTTAAGTAGGAGAGTCTTAAAGGTCCTCTATTACGTAAAATTGACTCTTGTGAGCTTTAAGCCATGTTATAATGGTGTTGCCTCACCAAAATAAACTTTTGTCCAGCTGACAAATTGAATTTCTCCTTTGCTATACCTGGAATTGTGTTTCCACATGTTTGAGTAATCCTTTATTATTAGCCTGTCTACATCTCCTCAAGTTTTTCTTTGTGATGTCATGAAGTGTAGTTTATATTGGCAATTCCAAGTCTGAAATTATCCAAATGATTCTAGGTGTATGGAGTTTAAAAACACAGTGGAGCATTTCCTGTATTTCCACATGACATCACAAGGTGGAACAGAGTGTTTTCAGACTGAGAGAGGAATCCATCCTAAACATGCAGGGATTGTGTGTTAAACATGCATGAATGAAACAAAACACAACTCCAGGTGTGTTTTTGATGAGAAAATAACAGAAAATAGCATAATATCATCCCTTCAAATGCGGGAGATGAAATTAATTAGTGTTGTCACAGTAGAAAAAAAATAAAAATCCATTTCACTACTAAGGATATTGCTCAACACTCATTTTGAATGAACACAATTTTCCTTATCTAGTTTCAATAGTCACTCAAACTATTTATCCCATAAAAGCTTGATTCAGTTTGCAGCTTTCTGGTCGTGTCAACCATTGTCATTAACCAACGCCCAGAGTGATTAATTAGTATCTGGGTATTGATTTTTTTTTTTTTTTTTTTTTTTTTTTGGACACCCTTACAATTGATTCTAATTAATACATCAAGTTTAGGCTGACAGTGGCTCATTTTGAAAATCCCTGCTCTTTTTACCCACATTGCCCAAGTATGAATACAGTGGAGTGGTTGGGGGTGATGGTTATAGCCACAGCTTTATCAGTCTGCCCCGGGGCAGCTGAGCGTAGGGAAGTAGCTCAGAATCACCAAGCGTACAAACTGAATGAATACTGACAGGCACTATAAAACTCCAAGGCCTATAACTGTTAACGTCAGGGCTTAGACCCAGCCAAGTAGAGACATCAGTTATACAATGACCTTACAATGAAGCAACATGGTGGTGGTGAAGAGGAGGAGATGGAGAGGCTGGAGTTACTGATGGTTCTGCTGCTGCGATGGATATGAATGATGGAAGGAACAGAGAGTGAATGTATATGTTTGAATACTTTGAATAGTAAATTGTCACATTTTTTATAGCGCTTTTCGACCTTTAAGACACTCAAAGCGCTTTACATCAAGGAACCACTCACCCCATTCATGTACATGTACACAGACACTGGGGGTGAGGTGGGTTAAGTGTCTCGCCCAAGGACACAACAACAGCATTCATCTGTGGGAGCTGGAATCTCACCGCCAAACATGTGGGTCATTGGATCTGAACACTCAACTAGTGGTGTTTATGTGGAGAGCAGGATTCAAACCGCCAACCTTCAGCTCAGAGGACAGGCGCTCTACCAACTGAGCTACTGTCGCTGTTGGAAAGGTGATTAGTTGGAAAGCAAAAGAAGCTGGTTGTGACTGGCTGACACTCACATACATAACACATACTTTGATGTAAGATTAATTCCAAATAAAAGTGCTTCTGGAACCCTTTAAGGCTACCAAGACTAGAAAAGCAACTGTGCTACCACCCAATTAAAACTGCCAAAGTCAGGCCATACCCCTACATACGTTCTTTTGGATAACCTTTGATATTCTCTGCTAGTTTAACCTGCATCGCAAATGAACTTTCTCTTACCCCTGCATGTTGAAACCATTGAACGTACACGAAGAGTCTGACTTCAGAAGACGCCTTTTGTCACATAATTGCAGCAGTATGGTACTTGGGGGGAACATGAAAATGGAATATCACTTCAAAATAAAAGTCCTCATTGCGGAGATAAAAATCAGCTTGTGAATAATGTATGAGTGATGGGAATAGGATGACAGGCAGACTCGTCCTGTCTCACTGTGATCTCTGCTCCACTTCTGCTCTGCTCATTAAAACTATCTACTGTCACCAGCTCCTCAAGGAGAGAAGACACACCAAGAGCAAACTGCAAGAACTGATTGTGTAAGCTATAGAGAGGTGAGGGGCGGAGGAGTTAAGAAAATGAGCTACTGTGGTCATAAAAGGACAAATTGATGGATTGGAAAGGAGGGGTGATCGAATAACATCAAATCTGCTGTTTTAGATGCAGCCAGTGTCAAAAAGCGGACAGCGAGTGTTAAAAATACATCAAGTGTTTTCTAGTCCCCGGTCCCGACAGCAGACTTTGGCCTAGATTGTTCCCTATTGTTAATGCACGACCATGTTCAACTCTAGAGAACGCTACTGCTCCACCGCCCTCCAGTTTTGAGTGTCTGAAAGGAGCTCACAAATACAATAATCTTTTTCCTCAACTAATGTGCACTCATGCTCAGTTGATATTGTAATTAATTCAGTCATCCCGTCGTTTTCAACACAGTTTAAATTGGGTTAGCTTTATATATAGTGTTTTACAAACTGGAATACTTTCTTCATAATTATTTATTCATTCTCTACTCCACTTGCTTTGGGGCTACCTGACAGACTTGGCTCTAAATCAAATTATTAAAGACACACACATATTCATTTTCAAGTGTCTTGCCCATGGACACAAGGCCAGTAGTGGGGATCAAACTGTCAACCATTTGGATAGTGGGTGAGCATGTAGAGCTATAGCCACTCATTTTTGCTTTCTTGTCATTCTTCTGGGATGACAGAGTTATATGTGTAATAATTTGGTTGATTTGGATTCAATGATGCAAATGATCTTAAACAGGGACTAAAATCCCGGTGGGCTGGTATGTGATTTTCATTCGTATGTAAATTATAATATTAAAAAAATGATAGATATTTTGCAGCTGATGTCGTCAACATTCCCTGGGGGTGTGATGCTAACTGTAGGCACTGCTCTGTCTGAAGCTCTGTTACTCAAGTTAGACTTTAATCTAAGCTTGGTTTTAACACAACTATACTGACTATATTGAACACGTGAGCTGATTCGAGCTCTTAAACTAGTCAAAGGTTAGCGAGCATTAGCCAACAGTTTTTCAGCTAGTCACTCTCATCAAATACCTAAACACACAGGGAATGTTGAAATCCATTTTGTATTTCATTTTGAGTTTTCAGACGATCTTAAATCTTTTTGACAGTGTTTGCTAATCTGTGCATTATGTTACCATGATAACTGCTGAACATTCCACCATAGAGATACATATAGAACACCCCCAGAATGATGTCACTGCAAAGTATTAATAGCCTTCTTAAGACTACCAGTGTTGATATAACAGTTGCTGACCACACAACCATATCGTTTTCCATCCCCTCTCTTGAACTCTGCTGTTGACGGTGTTTCTCATCTTACACAGGTGAACAGGGCAAACCATTTCACAGTAAATACAGACTTACATCTTGGTATTGCTGCAAGCCCCTGTGGGCAGGGTTAGACTGAAGACCCCCATGGCTTTATGAAGTGGTCTGCTTGCTTGAGATGCCTTTGTTGTATTAAAACTTGTATTATACTCAAGTCATCTGATACGTCTCTTTATATTAGTTAAAGGTGCATTATGTAACTTTACTTTTTGGGGTACAGCCTTGAATGTCCAAATGGCATTAAACTTATCTGTCTTGCATTAATATGGGTGGTTTTATTACTCTAAAATCCCTTGAAAAACATGTATTCCTACTGGATTACCTCTCCACAGATCTGACTTGTAACTTGCCCTGATGCCGTCAATATTCCAGGCAAAACAATAGCATCTCTATGGAAACAAACAAGTGGCAGACTCTCCAGCAGAAAAGTTACATAATGAGCACAAAACACTCTCTCATCAGCAGCACTTTGAAGAATTAGTCTTAGTCATTTCCTGTAAGTACTCAATGGAGTGTAATTGAATGTATTATGAGAAAGTCTCGTGTGGTGTGATCACAGAGGGAGAGGGAGGAAGGTGAGGTATTTTTATTAGCTCCTTAGGGTGCACCTTTCTTTTATCTTCAATCTGTTTTGTTCTGCTGACTCTCCTTTGGATCTTTGTGGAGAAAGACAGAGACTCCAAAACAAACAAATTCCAGAGGGGATGGATCACAGAGAGGTGCAGGTAACAGGCAAAATGAAAGGAAATGTAAACTGAAAACTCAGACAGAGCTGTGTTTAGGATCTGTCACAGACAATGAGTGATACAAGTGTTTAGCAGTTAGTAGAGTTACAAATGTGCACTGCTTTTCATTGGACCTTTTTAATGCTGGCTAAAGAGGTTTTCTTAAAATTCTTTTGTCCAGGCTTGGGGCGACAAAATTCCCTGGTTTGTTACTCTTGAATACTGATGTGACAGATGCTTTGCCTGGTGTGTCCCACAGTATGGTATTAAATATGGAAACAAGCTAGTGACACCACCACCCCAAATTGGAGGTTAGATCTGTGGAGAGGAAAGCCCACACATAATAAAAATGCATGTTTAAGGAAATGCTTTCTTCAGCAATACAAACACCTGGAATTGCTGGATATGTTCAGTGCCATAGTGTGGAACATTCCAGACAAAGTAATAAGATCTCCGTGGGGACAAGCAGGCGGCAAAATCTCCACCAGAACAGTTATGCAGTGCACACAGTGACACATCAACTGAAACAGTAAATGCATCAATCTGCTCTTTTAGTTACAAAATGCAGTATGTTTTAAAATAGAATAATTCTCAATACCTTATTTAAAAGAAGGGGTTTTATGCCAACTCAACTTTTTGAGCTTTCTACCATGTTGCATTCATAAAAAATGTCTGGATTGGTTTTCTGAATCATTCATGCATATTGAGTGATCTTGCTGTCTTTCACTGGCACCATTCAAGCCCAGAGAGAGGCCCAGAAGCCAGTCTCTGCAGCACTCCCCATGCTCTCACCACAAGACTGCTCCCTCCCTAAACTTTAATATGTTGTTTTCAGCAAATATAGTATTTTCAAACCAACAAATGGTAACATGGTGATTAGGGTCGTCCTTATTTATGAACGTTTAAAATCACATGGTCTGACCTTCCCAAAATGCTCCAATTGAGGAGAAATTGTGGTCTTTAAAGAAAATACATTAATATTTATAGGTAGCTCAAACGCCCTGAAGTTTCTGTAACTGATGCAATTTCAGCTCTATTCATCATGATCATCATTTGCTCCTGTATACCACATATGTCCAATGTCAAGGAGGCTCATATTAGTCTATCCATGGGCGGCAGACGCTCAGTTGGTAAGAGCGTTTGTCCAATAATCCAAAGGTTGGCAGTTTGAATCCCACGCTCATCCACCAACCCACAGGTTGGCGGTGCGATTCTAGCCCCCACAAATGAATGCTGTCGTTGTGTCCTCCCCTAGTGTCTGGTTCCTTGTTGTAAAGTGTTTTGAGTGCCTTGAAGGGGGGAAAAGCGCTATATAAAAATGTGACCATTTACTATTTGCCATCAAAACTAAAATTCAATAGGCTGAGGTGAATTCCTAAGAAGATGATGGTAGTGCAGTGATGACATTGACACAAGCCTGGGAGTGAATACAGTGTAAGCATGTACCATTGGTGGGCCCGGCATTGCTGAATCAATCTTACAAAAGTCTTCTCTCAGACAAAGACTTCACATAGTTTGCACTGAACTTTGCAGGTGTTCAACGGCCACATTTACATGATTTTTTTTTTTTTTTTAAACTCTAATTGAAATGTGTCTTCAGCATAATGTCTTAGCACAAAAACTAGCATCAATAAAATATTTTTCTGTCAGTCAATATCATGTTTTCTTTCATAAGATAACAAATGCATCTGCCTGTTGAGTGAACAGAATATTATGTTGCAAAAGTGTGACTCAGTACTTATGCAGTAATGAGGGCCACAATGACAAAAACTTCAAGGTCTTTGAGCTACTTTTATATATGCATGGATTTTTGTGAAACTTTGCCAAGCCCTTTTTTTATTAAATGCTAAATATCTTCGAGAAATGTTTAACTTTTATTATTTTTCCATTGATAAGAACCACCCTAACAATGATCTAAATCTCTTATTGATGGTATGATTTTTTTTTAGTTAATAAGTGGTTTTAGTGGCACTAATTGGGCACAAGCTGATGGACTGAATACCACTCACCATAGACCTCTTTTGTTTCAACCCTCATGATGAAACTGAATGGTCATGCGATAAGTACCCTGTGTATCGGGTCTTTTGTTACCTTAGACCACACCCCAGTTTACCGTAACGTATAAAATGTGTCGGGTACTGTATATTAGCAATTAATACCCTATAGAAATGTAATACCCCCTTTTAATATCCGAAAAATACATCCGTTTGTTTTAGACTCCCTCTTTACTTCAGCTGCATTACAAACATATAGGTTCATACTTGGCACTTTTCTCTCATATCCCTGATCCCTTTGGCCACCTCTGATTCAGGTGAGAAAGCCCTCCTCGGAGCAGAATAAAGCCAGGAGCTGAGGATTATGGGAAGCCACTGAGAGCAGCTGGGCAGACAGAGCCAGCGGCACAAGGCCCAGCGGTCAGCCTGAGATTCTGCACACAGCTGCTTGCACATTTGGCTCTGATTGGTTTGGGTGAAAGCTGTTTATTGTTATATGGTGGAGTGTGCTTTATCTGATCCTGGTCTCTGCTCTGTGCATGACAAAGCATAATTATTCACACATCAGAGAGCAAAGATAAAACTAACACCTAAAGTAATAGATACAAATACAGGCTGTGTATACGATTCCTGATTTGATCCTAGTTTGATCCCACTGAAGTACTTATGTAGATTTGGTTTGGTCCCATTTTAGTCCTTGTTTGGTCCTGTCTTTTCCAGCTTTCCAGCTTTTCCTGCAGCAATCTGGAGTGATCTATAAGCATTTTGTGTTTTTCTGTGTTATTATAGTAATCCACATTAAAGGTCCTATGTCTGTACTTTACTTAAGTATATTAAACATGGATACTTTTACTTCATTACATCTAAGAGCAGGTACTTTCTACTCCACTACATTTTTTAACAGGACTGAAAAAAGAAAAAAAAGAAAAAAAAAATGATTCCATTGTGTCTGTGGAACAAAATTAAGCACAAATCTCTGTCAACACCTCTACATTTGAAGCTTTATTAGATCTCAAAATTTGCACAAAATACCTTTTTTACTCTTGAAGTACATTTTTAAATGGGTACTTTAATGCTTTTATTTGAGTAGCTTTTTTCATGTGATACTTTGACTTTTTTTTTTTGCTTCGGTAGCTGTACATTTACTTAAGTAACAACATCAAATACTTCCAGCACTGTAGTGTCAAATAACCATAAGTGATAAATGGCCAATGTCCTCCGTGTCTGCAGACCTTGAATTCAATGTGTTCATGAATTTGATGCATCATAAACAAGAGCTATTCATTTTAAAGTTGGCATTTATAGTTTAAAAGGTTGCATTGAAATATAGTTTTGGGTTGGCTCTGGAAATTAGTTTTGCCTTTAGGTGAAAAACATGAATTTCTAAAGTTCACAAGACATTAACAAGATATGAATAATGGATTATACATAACTGAATTAAATAAAATAGAAGCACTCAAAAAGTTTGACCTGCACAAGTTAAATTATAGTTTTAGAGTAAATACTACACAGAGGTGAGTACTGTTAAATAGAATAATTAAAGCGGAAATATAAACATATACATACACATATAGGATTAAGAGTATTTGGGAAAATTACTATTTACAGTGTCTGAATCTGACACATCTGATTTTAAATATGAAGTTTAGATAATTGGAAGGAAAATATAATAAATGAATAATGCATGAAAGGATAGACTCATTAGACAAATTATTTTATATTATAAGTCAACATAAAGCTTTTCTCACAGTGGGACGAGTAACCAAAACTTTGACTCAAGTAAGAGTACTGTTATACTATAAAAATACAACACAAGTAGTAGTAAGTAGTGTTGTCATGATACCAACATTTCAAAATCAGTTTCAATACTAACGAATGAACTCAGTACTCTATACCAATTCCAGTAGCACAAAGATAATAATAAAAAACGGTTTTGGTCAGTATGTACTTCTATATATATGATGTAAAGACGATTATTATGAGTATGATTTAATTAAAGCATAATTGCTTCATGAATGCGTCTTCACATCACACAGTGTTTTTGCATTTGGGGCTGTGTTATCCAAAATGAATGGCTGAAGACACTTTTAATTTATTCTTGCCAAAGTTTTCCTCATGAATAAAACATGACACTTGACTTCAAAGGAAATAATAAAACGCAATAATATCATAAAAAGCTGAGCACCGATGCCAGGGCTGACACCAGTCTTGGGCACACACTGTTTAATACACTCCCATAGATTACCTTTTGTTTTATGTGACAGTTTAGCCTCATTAAATTAAAAAGCCCAGATATGCACATTTTACAATATGTCAAAAAAAGAAGCTACGTTTACGTTTTGTATTTAATCTGGGCATTAATTAGAGGATATATTATGGAACTTTTTATCATGGTATAGTGTTACTTGAACATTAAATATTTAATTTCAATTGTTCATTTATCCACATAGGCATTAAAAACCAGCCAACACATCTCACTTACCATTCATATTTTCTAAAGTGCTTTAATTGCCCATTGGAGGTAGAGAAGCACTATATAAAATGTGACCATTTACCATTTGAGTACTGTAATTTCATAATGTTGACAGTAGCTAAACCTTTATAAATGCCCCCATCCATTTCCAACAGAGGGAGTCAGAAACCTAATACAAGTGTTCAAATGGATAAATAAAAGAGGTAGTGCTGCACAAGAACATCTTTTCCTATAAAACCAACCTAAGTAAATGCTGTACGTTTTCAATCCATGGGTTAAAAATTAAAAATCAGGACCATTGCCATAGCAATTGACAATTTTTCCCATTCAGAAGAAATAAATAGGTCCTCAAAACATAAAGCATATAAAAGGAAGCTGAAAACTGAATAGGGGTGTGGACTGTCAGTGTGCATTTGAGCTTTCACAGTCTGGATATACAATTATGTGACAGAGAAACTGGGACCTTTTTGACTTTTCAACAGTTCCTACCTGATCCGATGACCTCCTCTATTTTGACGCAGGACGGGTCGATCTCTTTGGCGAACTCACGCACAGCCTCATTGGGGTCCTCGTAGGTGAAGGGGTCGATGTAGATCTTGACCCCTGGTGAACTATGACCCTCAGATAAGGTCGGGAAGGTGACGGTGGGAGTGGGGCTGTTAAACATGTCTGGCCTCAAAGTCACTTCTGCTGAGAAACACGCAGACACATTAGGGGACAGGTTTTTAAAATTAAGTTCTGAAAATCTAGTACATTGTAGTAATACTGATATGTAATATCTTCTACAAATGCTACAAAAGTTGATAAATATTTTTCTAATATTACTAGCATTATAACTACTATGATCACTGATGTTAGTATAACTACTACTCTAATTTCTACTCTTTGTATTAATACTTGTCACGATAACACATTCATAAGTATGATATTTTGCTGAATAAAATATAGATGACAATTTGAAATAATTGGATCCATTTACAATTAAAATTTGAATAACTGCACAGCCCTACTGCAACAAATTCAATTAGTAATTACTGGTACTACATCTTCAAGTATTTTTCATACTACTATTAATACATTATTACTTTTACTACAAGTTTGCCTGGAAAGTCAAAAATACCATAATATGCTACCAAAGTACATATTGGAGTAAAAAAAAAAACTACTCCTGTAGGCAATTTGCAATACAATCAGGCATCTCAAAATTATTTGTAAGAACCCACCAAAAAACTTGTCAATTTAATAATCAAAAATAAGTTAAGTTATATATTTTTCATTCAAACTATAGCCTAAAGTAAACCTAAATGTTGATAGCTTTTTTATGTGACCATTTATTAGATATCATGACATCCTTAAGAGCAGAATATATTCATACCTCCTCCAGTGTTGTACTGCTGCAGCTTGTCCCCATATACACTCTCCTTCTGTCTCCTCCTACATCCACAGGGGAGAAATTGGGAGAGACAAAAATCACATCAAATTTTTAAAAAGTTGTGACACTAAAATGCTAATTGGCTGTCGTCTTTCTTTATCGGAGTTGAGGTAAAATAATAGTCCCACAGAATGCCACAAAGAGCTAAATCTATCAGGAATTCATTAGTCTAGGATGACTTGTTATTTTGGTGTTGTCAGCTCATGTTACAGGCTTTCATTTGAGATCGGAGCCAACTGTGTAATAGTTAATATGCCAACTGATCCCATCTGCAGATAGACTTTATACAGCATTCATGAGGAGCGGAGTGACAGTCAGCCCATGCACCACGGTCAGGGTAAAGTCACCGCTAACTTTTACCCATAATTTCATCATTGGGTGTTGAAGTTCAAACTCTGAATTACACAGCACTGTGATGGGTAGCATAGCAATACAATCACAATACATCACCAGGTGGAAAAGTATTGACTTTCAGTTTAAAGGCAAACTATGTAACTTTCCTAGGTTGCAACCTTACAACCTACTTGTCTCCATGGAGATGTTATTCCTTTGCCTGGAATGGTCCACAGTATGGCATTAAACTTTTTTCCAGCATTTATTCAATTATAAGTGTTTTTATTAATCAAGAATACCTTGAAAAACATGTATACTCTCCACAGATCTGGCCTGTAACTGCCTAGTGGCATGAACTGCTTCACCATAGAAAGAAGCAGATGGCCCAAGTGTGGCTGCTACTTCAGCTAATGCTACAAAGAGATGGGAGATATGGCAACAAATGAATACATTTTCAGTTAACTTTTTCATATTAAAAACAACTATATTGTTTCATTAACAAAGAAAGACACAGAAAAGTTACACAGTGTACCTTTAAACTGAAAATGTTTTGGTGATGTTTGTATTGCTATGCTACACAGTGCACCTTGAATAGGCAGATAAACCCCGGTGACACATGCAGTGGTGATGTGGCCAATCAGATGACGAGTCTGGATCTATAAAGTGAGAACACCGATACATATCAAACAGATGTGAGTCAGACACAAGCCACTGAGGCCACAGAAGAATCACTATAAGAACTCGGTAACCTTTCATTCTCAGTAAAAGTGCAGTGTGTTTGCAGGTGATTAACCCAACTGAAATGTGAACAAAACAAAACATTGCACTAGACGTAAAGGTTCCTACATTACACTGTTTTCTGGTCTATGTTATAATGTTGTTTCCTCATCAAAAACATGTTTCATTTTGTTTCACTCACACATGTTTAACACACAAGGTGCATATTTAGTCTGTGCTCTTCTCCCAAACAGAAAACACTGTTCCACCTTGTGATGTCATGTGGTAATGCAACTGTGTTTTTAAACTCACTTTTAAACTGTGGTCAACACTCCAGCACCTCTAGCACATAATGTATTATAATCAATGAAAGCTATTTAAAACAGTTTTGATCAGATTGTAAGTATAATCCTGGTTGGGTTACTATAGGTGGAGGGACAGAATTGCTCAATCAAGTGTAAATTATATACGTTTAACTTAATGAAATCTAAATGAACAATTAGTCAGTCAAACTGAATTTTTACTGTTATTGTAGTCAGTTTCACTGCAGTAAAAAATGATCCATTTGAAATGAGTATGTTCATTTCATGCCAGATATGAGTATACATAGGGGATCACATCATAGAACTGGCAGTTCAGAACTAACTGTAAAACGGCCAATAAAAAAGTTAATGTTGCTTTGCTTAGTCACATTTCAATCTGCAGAACCCATTCACATGCTACGCCATACGAGCTTTAATTTCTTATCACATAACATGAGGTTTAATGTATCTATACTTTAATCAGTGAATAACTTTATATATTCATGGTGCATAGATGCTGCAGTAATTCTCAGTACCTGGAACAGATGATTGCTATAGCGACCAGCGACACGATGCAAACTCCTCCAACCAGAGAGCCCGCGATGAGGGAGAGCTGCTGCCCCAACTCAGACTTGTACTCATCTGTAACAATACAACAAACTGTAAATATTTTCATTTTTGTAAACATTTCTTCAAAGGGAAATACACAGCTCTCTCAACTATGTTTCCTCTGTTACAAATATAAAGTGGTTGAGCTGACATGAAAGCTCACAGTGTAAAACTCTGATGCAGATAAACAGACTGCTTGGAGACAAACTTAAAGTAGGACAGAATCTAATTACTTCTCAGCTTCTCACTCAACCTCCTCCTTCTTCTCTCTGTTGGAAAATGGGGCTGCACAAAGTATTGGAGTATTTACATTATCAATTTAAAAAGTTCAGATTTTGTTTTGATTAGCACAACTACTTTATATTATGCTATGTTATAATGTTGTTTTCTCATCGAATACAGACCTGGAGTTGTGTTTTGTTTCATTCACACATGTTTAACACTCAAATCCTGCATATTTAGGCTGAGTGCTCCACTGTGTTTTTAAACTCCATACACCTTCACTAGAATTATTTAGATAGTCAAGATAAAAGGTAGCTAGTTAACTTGTTAACTTGAAAACTACCACTTCATGACATCACAAGGTGGAACAGAGCATTTTGAGCTTTTGAGGTGTAGTCAGACTAATAATAAAGGATTAACATGTGTGAATGAAACAAAACACAACTCCAGATATGTTTTAGATGAGATAGCAACAGTACAAATTTTGCTCAAGGCTTAAAGCTCATAAGAGTCAATTTTGCATATTATAGGACCTTTAAGTGTGGTAGTGGTGGGACCTTTAAGTATTTGGTTACATAACAGATCAGTTTTATGTGTGTCCCTCAGTCGTCCAGGTAGAATCCATGACAAAGGAGAAATTCAATTTGTCGACTTAAATAAACATTTGTCCAGTCGACAAATTGAAGATCAGTTTCATGTATTCATTTATGCTCATTTAAACTCCTTACATTTTGGGGTAAACGTCTATTTACTCAAACAGTTTGATTTGACTTTGATTTTTGATTCTGTTCAATCTGGATAGAAAATGATTTGTTTTTGCTGTGTCCCAGTTACAAAATGCTCCAGAGGCTTGTTGATTCTTTCAATTAGCATAATCATTTTTAACCATGATCTCTCATATTAATTAAGTAGTTAACATGTTGGCGTGTGAGAATTTCCCCAATATTTCTGGTTTATGAAATTTTGATTTCGACTAAAAAACATTGAGTTTTATTATTTTGAACTTACTAGTTACTCATTATGACAAAATCACAAATCAGAAACAGATGGCCAATTTAATTTGTGGGTTCCTGTATTCACTGACTTTTCATCATTCAAAAGTTTTCATATTTGATTATTATATTATATTAACTGCACTTTTAGGCCATTTGGGAGAGTGTAATAGGAACTGTACTGTAAGTCCATAAAGTGTGTAATACTAGAGTCTAATGTGGATGTGAATATGTGTAATGGGCCTTTTCTGTGGACTGGTAGCTCTCAGTCAGAATATATTGAGCACTGTAACTTGTATGAGTTTTGTTTGAATGTTGTCCATTTTCATTGTGCCCCTGATGTCCAAGACAAATTTCTCCATTTATCTTATCTGATTTATTTTTAAATAATTAATTGCTATGGCAACAGTTCAATTTTTTCATCATTCTTGAAACCTATGGATTTCAAGTAATAATGGTTCCACATAACTAAATCTATGTGTGTCTACAATCTCAACCATGCACTCTGGATTTTGAAAAATGAATTAAAAGAAAACACAAATATTCATTAAAATCCCAAAACATAAAAACTGGAAGGCCTCTGCTCATTCCACTAAGATTAATTGGATCAATTAACTTTTATCGACTACACCTCCTGGTGGAGCACCTCACTCACCGTCCGTCAGGGTTTGGAAGAGCATCTCTTTGCTGTAGGATCCGTACCCGGCCACAGTGCGCGCTCTGACCTGGACCACGTACCCAGTCCCAGGCCTCAGCCCCTCCAGAACCACGCTGGTCGTCTCACTCTGCATCACCGAACTGTTCAGCACTGAAGACTGCAGCTGGACCAGAGAAAGATGGAGGAGAGATATTGTCATAACGCCCGGAGACACAATTCTTCATCAGTGACACGCTCAAAGGAGGAGAGAGTAAATTTAGCTTTAGCCGTAGGGACAGACAAGATGAAATTCGGGTGGAGTTCAATCAGAGATAAATAGTTCAAAGCTATTGGATACTATCTGCCATAACATTATATACACTTGTCTATTGGTGCACAATCTAATTTTTTCAGTTGGAGGGAATGCCACCTGTTTGTCTCCATGGAAATGTTATTGATTTGCCTGGCATGTTCCACAATATGACATCTCCATAGAGAAAAGAAGATGAACCTTCAGGATGAATTACAGGTCAAATCTAGAATGCAGAACGCATGTATTTCGAGATAGGTTTGAACGCAAATGCAAGATAGCCAAGTTTAATGCCATACTGTGGGACATTCCAGGCAAAGCAATAACATTTCCATGGAGACAAGCAGGCTGCGTTTCCTCAACCAGAATTGTTAAGTTCACCTTTAATCATTAGTCTTTCATTGTTGCTTCCTTTTGGACAGCTACTGACCAGCTACTTTAAACTCATCATACTATACAAACTATTGAATCTCTAAACAAGGCTCTGCACCCTGACCTAAATATAAATAAAATAAAAATATCCAAATACTAGTAGGCCACTGCTCAGGATTTTATGTACTACAGGACAAACAATGATCACAATTTCAAACAAATCCTTGGCTATAGTTATCAGTTCTTTAAAATGTTCACATACTGACTATATTTCTATCACCAAGGGCATTTTCACATATAGTCCGTTTACCGAACTCAGTCCTCTGTACGTGGACCAAAAAGTGAACCAACAGAAAAAGAACTCAGTTCGTTTTGTGTTCAGATTGTGAGTTTATTACAAAGAGGACTGGGTTCTCTTTCTGGTCCACTTGAGCTTTGATGGGGCCCCAGTCCCCCTTTTGTTCACACCAGGTCCTCTAGAGCTCTCAGTCCCCCAATGCACTGAATTCTGGGTAGATTGGGAATTCTGGGTAATTGTCACTTGAAACAAAATGTCTGCTGCAATGCTTGCCCTCCTGTGTTTTTGATGAAATTTGCTCGCATTCACTGGGAAAATAAGAGCTATTGAGATTACATATGACATATTTGTATTTGCGTTGGCATAGCCACGACAACGACCACGGCCAGCTGAGTGTTCTTGGTTACAGTCACGTGACATATCTACAGCAAGCGAAGGAGGTTACAATACATTGAAAAAGGCAAAGTCAATCCGATGTGCTTTGTGTTCACAATGCACAGATTAGGTGAATAATACCGCTGACTTTTTAGCGAACCGTACTGTGACCTTCCTGAGAAAGGTCTCTATACGAGTCCCTGTGTAAAATAATGACAGGTGACACATCCAGGGATGACAAACAGCTGTTTTCATGTCCAGGATGCTGAATCTAAACAAGGTTCACTGAATGTTTTGAAGAGGTGAGTGAGTCATCAGTTAAACCCCCAAGAGTCACCAAGTCTTATCACATTTGAACACCTGAGGTTTGAGCACACTCCACATCCTTTTCGAATTGCCAACCAGTCCTGAAAAGTGAAAACCAAATCTGACACCTATGAGACAATGCAACACAATACATTTAAAATATCTATATTCTTACATTGCGCTGCACTTGAACCTCACAGGTTCACATTGTAATAGTATTCATTGTTCAGTTTGGGCTTTGAGCATTGCACTTTACCATAGCCAATGCCTTTTTATAAAACTGTCTGTAATTGAATAAATGTAAAGTAGACTTGTTTAATGTCATACTGTGGAACATTCCAGGCAGAGCAATGACATATCCATAGAAAAAAGAAGGTGACAGACCCCCAACCAAAAAGGTACATAGTGCACCTTTAAATGTTATACACATATAATATTAATTATTATATATGACATTATAAATTATAATTGTTAAATCATGGTGTTTCTTTTAGCTACATTTGTACCACAAGAGATATATGTTGTGACTTTCCTACTTGTGGTGCAGACCTTGAAAAACCCCTGTATACGAGCTACTGCCAGTCATCACAGAGTGGACTGGACTTAGAACTATCTCCTAAACCCCAGGGCCAACACCTTTCACCTCCATCTGCCTCTGCCTTCTATCCCACCTTCCCTTTGGCATCCTCAGTCTGATAAAAAAGGCTTTGCTGTGGAAAAAAAATCACAACAGACCTGAGCAGCAGTTATAGTGGTGACAGGTGAGAGGAGGAGGAAGGGGCCACACTGGAGGAATAAACCACAGAGTTAATTTGAAGGCCCTGTACCCATCTTTCTTCTACGTATTTCAGGAAAATGTGTCTTGCCCCAGTACAGATATATTGTATAAGCAGCTCTTGGGGTCAAAATAAGTCCACTGGGTACTGTCTGCGTCAGAATATAAAGGGTTTTATTGTCTGAGAATCAGGAAGTGCACTGTTAACATGCTAGTTGTTGTTAGCTTTACCATCACGGCAAAACTCTGCTCTGGTCTCTGGTGTTTCACTTTTTTTAAGACAGTAAAAAATCAGTTTCTTAATAGGATAACAGCAATTTTGGTGGCTATTTGATGTTGAATATGTATTACTACTATTAAAGGTCCTATTTACGCCAAATGGACTCTTATGAGCTTTTAGCCATATTAAAATGATGTTACTTCCTCAAAAACATCCCCAAGTTGTGTTGTTCCACCTTGTGACGTCATGTTTTCCAGTTAAGTTACCTTTTACCTTTAGTTCAGGGCTGAAATTATCCTAGTGAAGGTGTATGGCGTTTAAAAACACAGTGGAGCACCTCCTGTGTTACCACAAGACATGCAAGGTGGAGTGTTTTCTCTGTGAGGGAAGAACACAGTCTAAATGTGGAGGATTTGTGTGTTAAACATGTGGGAATGAAACAAAACACAACTCTGGTTATGTTTTGTTTTTTTTTTGTTTTTTTTTTATAAGGAAACATTACAACATAGATCAGAAAATAGTGTAATATGGACCTTTAATCCATATTTGAAATACAACAAATCAATGCATCGTTGTATGCTGAGGTTGGTATAGTATTTAATGTAACTGGACACATACATGACAAGATAATGACAATAATTATAAAAATAATATTCAATCAGGAAAATGCAGTGGCAGCAGAAGTTAGATATACAAAAGAACAATGGAAAAACAAGATGGATGGTGCTAGGTGATTGACCGTTACCAGTTTGCCAAGAGCAGTTAAGGCCTGTCAAAATCTGGACAGCACTAGATCTAAAAAGGAGGGTGGAAGGATCTGATGTAACAGCCTCAGGTCATCAGAGATTTTCTCTAGACATGAAAAAAAAAACAAAAAACAGAAAAAAACAGTGTTCCGCTTCCATCAACTAAAAATATATGTATATATTAAAGGTGCACTGTGCAACTTTTCTGGTGGATGGTCCGCTACCTCCATAGTTATTATTGCTTTGCCTGTCTGACATTAAACATATTCTTTTAGCATTTATTCATTACAGCTGTTTCTATTGCTCAAAAAGGGCGACTCTCCACAGATCTTAACTGTAATGTAGGGTAGTGCTGTAACCTGCTCATAGGTTTAATCTATACTGTGGAACATTCCAGATAAAGCAATATTTCCATGGAGACAAGCTGGTGGCAGACCCTCCATTAGAAAAATTACACAGAGCACATTTAAACATAGTGAATATTGTATAGTATTTTCTAATATAATTCTCTTATAGCAAACTTGTGTGCTTAAAGATAATAACTGATAAGACTGTGCCTGACTATGTAGTTAAATTTTATGTTTTAGAATCTGTTTTGCAATTAAATTTTCAAAAGGAAAGCAAGATCTAGCAATTTGTGATTTTGTACTTTCTAGCTTCAGGACTTTGTTCCGGCCATAAAAATATATTTATACGCCAAGTAAAATTCAAATTAAATTATTTATTAGTTTTTTTTCCACTGTTCACAGACCAGTGAACTCAATGCACTTGACTATAGCTAACACACACCTTTTTATACTGTTGTTGGTAGGCTCTTTATCCTTATTCATAATATTTATTTCCGTATTGTTATGTATTTGTGTAGATACAACTGTTCTCTGTTATAATGCAATTCAAAACGCAAAGTCATTCATTGGACATGGCATTGACCAGCATACATTTCGAGTTAAAATGGTGGTGGGGATTAGATTAGAAGGGGGACGGGACAGGGGGGTGGTTTTGCCCCTCAGCTATTCGTACTGACGAGGTGAAAGGGCAGCCCATCTGGGAATGCCTGGAAGGTGGAGATAAGTTCATGTGAAAAAAAAAGAAGATTTGCTACATTAAAACCTCATTATCTACAAACCAAGGATGGGGTTGGTCTTATGTGGGGAGAAGATGGAGGAGGAGAAGTGATGAAGGAGCTGCTGCTGTCTTCACTGTGTGCACACTTATCCAAAGGTTCCCTGAGGACTGCATAACTCCCAGCTATGAGCTAAAATTAGCTTCTGTATAGCGCAAAAACATCACATCTTTCTTGTATAGACATCAAAGTAACAAGAATGAAGCAATAATCTTGTTTTGATACCTAATGGATTCCTCTGGTTAATAATGTTACACTCGCAAAATGGCAAATAAGGCCAACTTGAAATCTGGGTGCTGTTTTTTGACTATGTAAGGATTTTATTCTGTCAGAGAGGAGAGGAGCAGTGGAAACTTTTCTTGCTTTCCCTCAACTTTAATTGCTCTCCAAAATATCGAAATCCTACTTTTTCCCAACTAAAAAAAAAAAAAAAAATCTCCCAAAACTTAAGGGTTAGATAATAATGGCACCAGAATTTTCAAGAGGAGTTTACAATAGCTATTAATACACAGAGAGAAGTATTATATAAACAATGGTGTGGGTATGCGGTATAATGTATAATTTTTCTTTTAATAGTTCTGAGTGGGATAATGCTGTGAGGTCGCCTGTGCCACTGTCATTTCTCTCACCACCTGTGTCAGAACATCCTGGTTAAGATAGTTTAAGATTTTTTTGTAATGGTGATTAGATGAGAGATGTAAGATTAATCAATACCCAGATACTAATTGATATTAAAGATACTATCACAACAGAGTGCACATTTTAAACCTGTCCAGGAGCTTTATGTGTGGAGGGTGCCATTGTTTTTAGTCTCCCAATCTCCAAAAAATAAAAGGTTAAACACACATTGACTGCAGAAGAGTGCATTAATCATTATGATAAGTGGTCATGTACTGTTTTGCTGTTGTTTTTATATAAATTATAATAATCTTAATTTGTATTTTGCCCCATCTATATTATCGCAATACCATAACTTAAATCATAGTAAGTAAGTCATGTGAGAATTTTGTTACCTAATCAAAAACATAACCGGAGTTGTGTTTTGTTTCATTCACACACGTTTGAGTAACCCTTTATTAGTTTGTTTACATCTCCAAAGCTCAAATGCTCTGCTCCACCTTGTGATGTCATGTATTAGTAGTTATCATCTACCTTTTACCTTTTGTTCAGTGGAGATTGGCGATTCCAGGGCTGAAATTATCCAAATGTTTCTAGTGAAGGTGAATGGAGTTTAAGTGGATATATAGTTGGAGTAGCACTTCCTGTATTACCACATGACATTAGTCAGTCTTTTCTGCTTGAGATAGGGCCTTTAAACTTGAACATACAAATTGATGGCTATTCCTATATCCATTTTTCAGATGTCATTTTTCAATTGCTTTTTGTGTCACAGCAACAAAGATTTCTCTTCAACAACATGCAGTAAACTTACATAACTGCATTTCGTCTGCAGTACAGTGCTTACCCTGCCAACTCTGCGTTATAAAGAAAGAGAATTGCAAAGTAAATAAGTCTTCTCTAGAGTCACGGTCTTAAGCCTTGTACGAGCCTGCTTGTATCAAAGTGATAACAGCCACTGCAGCTGTTAAAGTTTGTGTGCTGTTTCTCTATGAGTTATGATCGCCACAACTTACTGACAGTTTATTAAAGCCAGAAAAGTGGGAGCAGAGATGGTGAACCTTATCCTAAAAAACACCCAACAACTCTTTAATTCTCTTGTATAAGTTGGATTTGAAGATGGCTGGGACCCAACTGTGGAGGCTGGTTGTTGCAGATTTCGTAGGTGCTTTTCTCTTTTGTGTGGTATTGGAGGAGGAAAAAGCTGCCGTGTTAGAATAGATGGGGCCATTTGAACTGCAGCTCTGGGCTATAGTTATGCCTTTAAATTAACTGAGCTGTATAGAACTCTCTCAGTGTAAAATGTGATGATGGGGTTTAAATTGGATAGTTATCAACATGGTGGTACTTGTTTAGCATTGCCATAGATGTCAGATACTTGTTCATACAACTTTAGGCCTAATCTGTTAAATGGGAGCTTCATTGCATTAGTCACACTTTAATGGAATTGGTTCAAGCTACTCAATAAAAGCATTCCTTCCACAAATGTTGCTTTTTCTTAATGTTTAAACTCCATCAGCCATCGTTAATACATGCACCAAGAGTTAAAGTGCATATGGCAGGTCAGATTATTTCACTAAAGCATAGTTTATACATAATTATATTTCATTGTGTGTAAATCAGTGTTGATGTAAAGGTACTCATCACTACTTCATATATTTTTGTACTTTTCTTCTCAACTTTTTTCCTTCAAACTGTCACTTAACTGATGCATTATTTATCATAGTTTTACATTAGTCTTATATAGCACTTTTCCAGACCCTCAAAGTTGCTTTACAATATGGTGCTTTATTACGAAGTTGCCAGTCTTTTGAACCACCACCAGCACTCACGCACACACCACTTTCATACTGTGGGTGAAGTGCCTTGCCTAAAGACACAACAGTTTATTTGGCATTGGTGCCCCACTGTGGCGCCTGATTTTCCCAGCGGTCTCCCATCCAAGTTCTAACCAGCCCTGGCCCTGCTTATCTTCTGAGATCTGACAAGATCAGGCTTTAACAAGGAGTTTTGGCCACAATGATAAATATTTACCATGCATACTATCTCACCAAAACAAAGAAATATTTAGTAATACATTTTTATAGTTATAGTTCCAAGTCCTTTAGATGTACAGTTGTAGATTAATTTTACAATTGAGTGCTGTTGTATAATTCTATATTTTTTTTATTTTTTGTACTTCATAATATGGTCTTTTGATATTACTAAAAAAAAAAACTATTCCCCTTGTGGATAAATAAAGTTTGTTTGGGTGATGACTAATGAAAATAGAAAGTTTCTATCAGATGTAAAAAGCAGTACAAAACTTTGAAAATCAAAGAACATAACAGGATCCACAATCCTTGATCCTTTTCCAGCGAGGTTGGGTTTGGTTTTTTCCATCTGGTGCCAAGCCACAAGCAAAATCTCCAGAAGCGATTCCCTTTGTTCAATGCAGTTTGGGAAGTAGGAAACTCCAATGAGACTTCTCAAACTTTTCAGACTTAAGTTACAGCCAGCCCCATCTCAAGAAGTAGTGAGGGTGCGGAGAGAGCATGCTCAAGAGGACATAATGCCTGTTAACACGCACTCAACTGAAAGTCTGTCTGCAGCAATACTCAGAGACATGATGAGATTAGAGTTTGCTCTGGCATAAAAGGTAATATAAAGGTTGCTTTTCAAGATTAGCCTGATTTTGAGTGTAAGGCTATTCTAACAAGCTAAAATAGTCTTTTAAGCTAAGCCTTGCAGTATTATTGAAACCCCTAATGTTTTGCACATTACAGCTACCCCCAAGAATATGTTTCACATATAAATGAATTATTTTAGGTTAGTTAAAGGTGCAATGTGTAACTTTTCTGATGAGGGTCCACCATCTGTTTGCCTCCATTGAGCCGTTTTTGGTTTGCTTGGAATCTATGGTCTTGCATTTTTTTCCATTACAGGTGTTTTCATTGCTCTAACAAATCTGACAAATACAGTGAGTGGGATCGCCTCTCCACAGATCTAGCCTGTAACCTTGCTGATAACTTGACTCCATGAAGATAGATACATGCAATTCCTTACCGTGGAACATTCCAGGCAAAGCATAAACATCTCCATGGAGACAAACATGTGGTGGACCCTTTACACAAAAAGTTACAACATACACATTTAACAGCAATGGTAAATGGTGAAATTTTTACATAGCACTTTTCTTCACTGTTTTTCAAGACACTCATACACCAGTGTGTGAGTGGGTCAGCTTGTGGGTCAGTGGATCTGACTGCTCTACCATTGATGTTTATGTCAAGAGCGGGATTTGAACTGCCAACCTTCAAATCAATGTGTACAAGTTGTATCTTCTATGTAGATAATCCTGGCCAAGCAGCAGTGGGAGAGTGAGACAAATGCAGACATCAAGTTTATGATGCAGTACAACATCAGTCTAACATTTTTCCATCTATAAAACTCCACTTTATTTGGATCTATATGTGTACACCAGCTTTGAAGTATCACTCATCATGTCAGTATCACAGTATCACTTGAAATGTACTATAAAAACATACAGGTCCATGCATCATATTACTCATAAACATTTACTTCATAAGTGGCAAAAGTCTTTCAAGGTGCCATTGCCATAACAGGCTTTTTGTTACTTAATCAATGATAAATGTGGTTTCACCGACTTCCCTGTAGCTGTACAGTCGATGGTGCATGTTAAACCGCACCATTTAAAACATACATGACTCAATACATCAATGCACATTTCTTTGCCAGTGCAGCTCGCCATTCTTTTATCATCCATTGTAATGAATGGCTTCTCATTTTGCTGTAAGACGAATAGCTGAAAAGTGGAGGTTTGCATCAATATCGAGTGGTTTCTGTATGAATGAATGGCCAGTCTCATCAAGCCAGCCAGCATATGAGCAAATTACACTTAACAAGAAAGCATGCACTAAACTGACATTTTGATAGCTGCGGACCACACTTGAGTCACTAATTACATATGATGGCATGTAATGTGCATACGAGTTGACAAGTGTTAGCAGGAGCTGTCAGCACATCTGTCACCACAACATATTTCTATCAAGATTTAGCCTGCAGTGTCAATATATGTTCAAGAACTTGCTGTAATGTATATGTTCAGTGATATTAGTGGTATTAGTGTATTGCACAAACAGGGTTCCTTCCATTAAATAAGCAACAAAATTGTAGTCGCGTCACAAAAAACAAAAAACAAAACAAAAAAACAACTCAGCAGCCCACGATAATGATACTGTATCACCCCTAGTTTGCATGTTCTGCTTGTGTCTGAGGTTACCAAGACTACTCCTCCAGTTAAGCGTCCTTATAAATCTAGCAAAGATTCCCTGGGCACTAGACTGAAGGACAGGTCAAAGGCAGACGATAAATGCCTGTACAAGGACAGTCAAGTACTTAAATATGCAAATATGTTATAATATGTAATAATTATAATATGTATATAATGTTAGCATTTAGAGGTAATGAATGTTCATCTATATAGTACAATATGTATGTAATATTATAGTCTTCTGTTTATTTGTGGGTTGTAGGATTCTGCAGCTGTCAACCAAGAAAGTTAGTTACTTTAAATCAAATATTATAATGACATAAGTAAGGTTAGGTGTTAATAAATATAGACACAATTGATCTACAGTGACACATTCAAAGCATCTATACTATGTCTAATCACACTGTGAATATCAATTACATAAGCAATAAAAACAAGGAGCCGTGCGTTATGCAGTTTTAACGTCCAGTATGGAGTAGTGGTTCCTCCGCAAAGTGTGTTAAAACTGCATAACGCACGGCTCCAAGTTGTATAATGTGTTTACACCATAGCTACAAACTCAAATATCTCACCTGTCAATCTGAAAACCTGTTCCCTATCTTTAAATGTTTGAAATATTAGTTATTTCAGTGTGATTCAGTCTTATGCAACCACTATCATATTCACCAGTTCAATCACTATCTTTCAATGTATCTTATTCATTTAACTGACAAATTTGCTATTGACATGTCCATATGTTTGGATAAAAACTGAGCCGCCATTGCACCAGCAGTAATTTACAGCCAGTTCTTCATATTGATAAAGAATAATGTCCACACAGCATACCATCAATTTTCGGATACAACTCCTCGATTGTGTGCCTAAATGTGCATTCTATGTGAAAATGAAAGAAAACTTGCTCTACCAGACATGAAATATTTCTTATTGACACCATTTTTATGAACTATTACAGACTCAGGCCATGCAAACAGAGATTCATCATGGTGCCCTACCTTGTCATAGTAGCGAATCTCGTAGTCCAGGATGATGCCGTTGGGCTGTTCGGGCGGTGGCCATGACAACGAGAAGCTGCGGCTGGTCGAACTAACCTGGTGCATGATGGGAACGACCGAAGGGGCTGTTGAGCACACACACACATGTACACAAAATACACACAATCAATTAAGGAGCATAAATATGGAAATATATGATGACACAGGATTATTTACTACAGACGGAGCCAAATGTTTTCTCACGCAGCCTCGTAAAAACAAATTACTGTTCTTGTCACTGAGGGGGAACCAAGAGTTATGTGTGCAATGTATTTTCACTCATATTTTTATAAACTAGAAGCTGGTGGCAGTAACGTGGCTGGCTTCATTTTAATACTGCTTTTTACCTCATTTGTGCTAGACTTAATGACCAAGGCTAGGGCATAAAGGTACTGTGATATTTATCATAAGGTATACGATGTGAAATGGTTGATGCTTTAGCTGTTTTAATTATAAATGAAATATAAATGAATCTGTTATGCAATTTATTCTCCTGATAGGTACTGTTAACAAAACCTGGGCATAAATCTCACAGATTTAAAGGTACACTGTGTAACATTTGTGGTGGAGGGCACGCCACTTGCTTGTTTCCATGGAGATGTTATTACTTTATGTAGTTCCACAGTACGGCATTACATATACCTATTTAAATGTGGAGAAGCAGATGGTGCCACCAGGCAAAATGATACAGGGAATGGAGGACCCCCTTCAAACACAAGAAATGTTACAGAGTGAACTTTTAGGAGATTTAACGCTATAATTTGACTCCATCATAATTTTCACAGTTAAGACTACAAATCAACTGAACAAATCAAACTATGTGCACTAGTCAAAGGTTTGGACAGTTTTTCAGTTCTGTTTCTTCTTTATTTCCATGATTATTTACATTGTAGATTCTCACTGAAGGCTTCAAAACTATGAAGGTAAACAAAACATTACCTCAAAATAACTGTGACTTGTTTCAGATTTGAGAATTTGAAAAAGAGCCACCTTTTGCCTTGATCACTGCTACTGACAACTGGCATTCCTTGACTCTGATACGGCGCACATTGAATTGAAAACCATTTCAGGAGACTTTATTGTGAAGCTCACTAAGAGAAAGCCAAGGCTTTGCAGCATCAACAAAAGAACGTGTGTAGGCTACATTACATGTATGCATTGTATTCATTTTTCCCCCTTTACAATACAATTCCATATGTCTTGCTTCATATAGTTGATGTCTTCCATATGTTTCTAACATGTAGAAAGTAATAAACATGAAGAAAAACAACACAGAATGAGGGGGTGTGTCCACACTTTTGACTGGTAGTGTGTACTTGTAGTAGAATTTGAAGCAAAAACCTTGTGTTTAATTTAATAGGGGTGTAATTGCAGGCATTATATTCTAGTCTTCTGCGTATTTCAAGTTGGTACTGGCTGAGTCATTGGACACCATGGGACAGATGTAATCCATTTTAATGCTATGAGAAGTGGAAATCTTTTGTGCTGTCAAAGTGTGAACTAGCTGACAGCTGAAAAGTCACTATTGGGATTTGGGATATTTTAGGTGCTTTGCTTGCCTCCAGTGAAAAACATGCTAAATCTACAGCATTACCATGCATTCAGAGACAATAATGACTTTCTAAAGATCAGGAAATGTTTATAGTTGATAGTTGTTACAAGCACATTTTGGGGTGACAGTGAATCCGATTTGGTTTAAGAATGATGGTAGATAAGCTAAGATACTGTTCCTTCTATAACAAAGCAGCCCTTAAATCTAAATTTGGAAAGTGGGTGAAAATCTCACTTGTGTCTGTCGCTATTAAGTATTGATGGGGCTGTAAGTCAGCTCAATTTATAGTCTGTAAGAATTATTCTGTCAAGGAGCGAAAGAGGGGACAGGGGAGGAGAGAGAGAGAGAGAAGAAGAGAAGATGAAACCTTTTGATGTGCACAGAAAACAGACAGAGATGAGACGCCTCAGCCATGTTTTATGAATTAAAAGGCAGCTCTGTTTCGTCTCATTTCTCCCCCCCAGCTTAGCCCTGCTCATGGCCCCAAGGAACACACACGCAAACATGTATAATTCACACGCACCCGCCTGATTGGTCGTAATGTTGATTGACAGTTGCTGGGCGGGATAAGGGCTCTTGTTGGAGACGCCGTTGACAGCCTGCAGAACAACAAAATGGGTCAGTGGTGTTGTGAAGTGCAAAGTAAATCGTATAGCTATGGCCTAAACTCTGTCTTTAGATGAGAAAACAATACAGGTGCACACCTAGAAGGCTGAATTCAAACTAAAAGAGACAGTCACCAGAAAAAAAATATTTTCAGCATAAAATTTAGCATTTACTGATTTAATTGAATTTGGGGTTTTAGAATTTTAGATATTTATTCATTATTATTTATTCGTTATTATGTCGTCATAAACCTACCCAGAGTTGTGTTTTGTTTCATTCACACATGTTTAACACACAATCCCAGCAGTTCTTCTCTCAAACTGAAAACACTCTATTCCACCTTGTGATCATGTGGTAATAAAGGAAGTGTTCTCCTGTGTTTTTAAATTCAATACACATTCACTAGTTTTTAAATTCAATACACATTCACTAGAATTATTTGGACAATTTTAGACCTGGGACTGCCATTCTCCATTGAACTACAGGTACCACTACATCACAAAGTGGAACAGAGCATTTTGAGCTTTGGAGATTTAGACAGACTAATAAAATAATAAAAGGGTTACTCAAACAGTGAATGAAGTAAAACACAATTCCAGGTTTATGTGGAGGTAACAACATTATTACATGTCTTAATAGGGCCTTGAAACTGTTCTTGGGACTGACATAAAAACATAACTAACTTGATTACTGCAATAAAATGAAATAAAGGCTTGAAATATGTTTCTGTTACTTTATGTAAAGAAATAGACTCTTCTCTCTCCAATTTCAGAAACAAAACCCAATAAAAACAAAGATCACAGTTCTTACTGATTCAAATAGAAAATACATGCACGATATTGTCTGTTATCAGAAGCTCCACACCACAAACACAAATCAATTACTATGTTCACTGTGCGTTTAAGACCACCTAATTAGCTGCCACATATTGTTTATAGTGAGCTCATTTTGGAAGTCATAAAATGCCTTCAGTCAATGGCAAATCACTGAACAACAGCGTGCTAATTAGAAAGGCTAGCCTCGCTCCCAGCTATGACTCTGCATTGTTTTTCTTTTCCTTTTATTTATGCTTACACTCATTCCAGGCTTAATAAAACAGCCCACAGTTGATATTAACATTGTAAAATTATTTATCTTTGAACGTACACATTTTAAATCAATTTGATATGTAAAAAGACATATTGTATTTTTACATGAGTCAACATTGCATTTTTTTAGTATATAGAAAAATGAAACTTTAATGTATTCAACCTGGACCACAGTATCTCCTATAGGGTGTGTGCCTAGTTCCCCAGTAGCTATGTTTACCAGTACCTCCAGCTCTAGTAGAAGCTATTGTTGTGTCCTTACGCAAGACACTACACTCATATTACCTAATATGAATGTGATGCGAGTCAGTATTGGTGATGGTTGGAGAAGCCGATGAGGCAGATTGACAGTTTCACTTATATCAGTCCATCAGTCTACCCCAGCGTGAAATTAATGAATAACGCTCTGTAAAGCAGTGGGTTAAGTGTCTTGCCCAAGGACACAATAACAGCATTCATCTGTAGGAGCTGGATTCACACTGCCAACCTGTGGGTTTGTGCCAGTAGCCAACTGAGCTGCGGTCACTCATCTAAAAGTACCTAAGATAAGATCTCTGATCTTGCTGCTGAAAATCTACCATACATGCATGTTTACACAATGTTCTTAAATCTTAGCCATAACTCTAACCTTAACCTATTTGAGAAATACTGTACTACTATTGGAAAACTCTAGCCGCCTTGTTCCAAGGAAGTTCACATGTGGGCTCCTCCAGCTTCTACTGACCGTGGCTCCCATTGACTTACATTGGAATATTGTTGCCCCTCTCTCTGTAACTGCTGCTGTGAGCCTCATCATTTTGGTCTCACACATCACAATATATTATAATAACAAAGAGAAAAAATATAAATGATAAAAATAAATTCTAAATAAGTAGCAAATAGCAAGTGACTGGTGTCAACAAAGGCATAATTATTTAGCCTCTTATACAAACCTGCACATCAAAAGTATAGGACGTATGCGCCCTCAGTTTGCTGATCTCCACTCGCGTATCCTTCAGGCCCCTCTTCCCTGGCACAAACCCCACGCTGTCATCACACGGCTGGCACGCCCTCCTCTCTGGACTGTGGCATCGTCTACAGATCACATTATAAGACAGGTCCTCTCTGTGCCCAGTGTCCCGAGGGGGGTGCCACTCCAAGACCACCGATGTCTGGTTCACTATGGACACCAGGTTTCGAGGAGCAGACGGTACACCTAGAAAAGAAGAAAAAGAAGAAGAAACATAGTGATTTGAGAAAGCGCTCATGCGATATCAATCATGTCAATCAAGTTTAAAAAGACAGTGGAGCACTTCCTGTATTACCATATGACATCACAAGATGAACTCAGCTTAAATGTGCAGGATTTGATTTCATTTCTAAAATATTAAATCCCAATGGACAGAACCAGACCAATTGTCAGCAATTTGTTGCGGTACTTTCTCAAAAAATTATACCCCTAATAAGTGATAATAAAACCAGTATCGAAACATCACTTGAAAAAATAATAAATAAAAATTGGACAAATAATTTTAGATTTTGTTTCTATAGCTGAACTACAAGATACTATTAAAGAAACTACTATTTATGGTGTGTGGAAAATTACATTCAGTTGCCTAAAAAGTGTTCTATTATCATTGGGGTGGGATGAGACACAATTTTCATGACACGAGACACACCACGAGAAGGTCCACGAGAACGAGACAAGGCGAGAGTTTGACATAATTTGTAATAAATAAGTAGTGCAATTCATCTCACAATTTTGACTCCACTATTTGTTATTTATTTTATGTAATAGTACTACTGTTTTTTGCATCTACAGCTTCTCAAATTGTACAACTCACCAGCTCTTTGCTCTTTTTTGTGTCCGAGCCAAAGGTAAATTCAGCGGAAAAAAAATCTCACAAGATAAATTTTCTCATGTGTGCATAATCTTGTCCCGAGAGCTTGTGGTACAAGATCTTGTCCCATCCCTAATCATTGTAGGATAAAAATTGGTATGAAGCCTTTTTGTTGAGTTTGGCATTTTATTAAGCCTACATTAGCCCTCCCTCCTTACTCTTGCACGACTCTGCTGCAGATCTGCATTACTGTCAGGGAGTAACTGTAAGAGTTGGTGAAGTGTCTGTCTGGTTAACTATGAACATTAGGCTTCGGGGAGCGAAGGGCACACCTAGAAAAACAGAAATAGCAGAAGAAGAAATACAGTGATTTGAAAATAACTCCACAGTTTTAATAAAATAAGCGGACACACCAAATCGCTCCTGGGATATCAATCAAGTCAATTTGGATTAGGCGGAGAGAGAAGCAGTAAGTTAATGCCTGACACCTGGATGCAATCAAACTTCATTACACAGAGCACTTGAGAAAACCATTTTGGATTTTAATAAGCAGTTCCTCCTAATAGCCTATATATGAATATCTTAATGAGAAATCTGTTTTTTTTTTAATATGCAGGCAAGTGGGTGTTTGAGGCGAGCAGCGCTGAGCCAGTCGAGGGGGCTATGTTTGGAAACAGATGAGGAGCACGCTTAAGATGCAGACGCAGATGAGGTCAAATGGGTCAATTCATTTCACTAGAGTAGAACATATATTAGGCCAGATGGAATTTTACATTGTGGTAAATACGATTGGGAATCGAGTGTCCGATTTTTCATGGCAAGGTTTAGTTTAAGAGTTTCTGGCCTTATACCCCACCAAACAGCATGTGGATGATTGCAGAAGTCGGAGTGGCAGAAAATTAGGGCATATTTATGATTGAGTTTTATAGTATTTTAATGGTGACTCTTATCAGCTGTAAGCCATGTTAGAATGTTGTAACCTCATCAAAAACAAAACTGGAGTTGTGCTTGGTTTCATTCGCACATGTATGGGTAATCCTTTATTAGTCTGTCTACATCTTCAAAGCTCAAAATGCTCTGTTCCACCTTGTGATGTCACGAAGCGGTCGTGTTCAAGTTAACAGCTACTGTACCTTTTATTTACCTTTAGTTCAGTAGAGATTGGCAATTCCGGGGTTGAAATCACCCAAATGATTCTAGTGAAGACGTATGGAGTTTAAAATCACAGTGGAGTTCCTGCATTACTACGACATCACAAGGTGGAACAAAATGTTTTCAGTTTGAAAGAAGAACTGAGCCCAAATGTGCAGGATTTGGTTTGATTTCTAAAATATTAAATCCCAATGGACAGAACCAGTGTCAGTACTTTATAAAAAAATTATACCCTTAAGAACTGATAATAAAACTAGTATGGAAACATCACTTGAAGAAGAATGTATAGAAAAAAAATCATAAAAATGAGACAAATAATTTTAGATTCTGTTTCTATATCTGGACTACATTGCATTATTAAAGAATCTACTGTTTATGTATGTTGAAAGTTACATTCTAAAAGTCTTTTATTATCATTGTGGTATAAAAATAGGTATGAAGCCTTTTCCTTGGGTTTGATATTTTATTGCGACTACATTACCCCCTTCCTTCTTACACAACTCTCCTTCAGATCTGCATTACTGTCAGGGAGTAACTTTGTAAGAGTTGGTGAAGTGTCTGTAACAGTGAGAAGGTGACCCCAGAACTGCTCGGTCTGTTCTCAGCCTGGCCTGGATCCGAGCGACTCCATTGTGTGACATTATAATGAGTCCTAATCACACCTCCATTCACAAGGTTAAACATGTCAGCAGTGCAGCTCCTTCACTCTTCACATCTGCAATACAAGGCTCACATGTCAAAGCATGGAAATACTGCTTTAGTGAGTAAAATAGAGGAGAAGTACTACAGTGCAATGGATATGCTTAGAACTACTTGTAATAGTACTTGTAATAGTCACCTCATTTTACCGGATCTGTTCTTGACAAATCCTACTTGATCTTTATGGCAGCCTCTTGACAATATTTTACAGTTCACATTTATCGAACACATAAACCTGATAGTTGGCTTGGTTAAATTAAAGCCTGATTAAAAAGACTATTTGGCAATACAGTTGGAAAAGTTGTCAGAAATGGATCATTTCAGATATTTTTGGACACTGGCCATTAGGGTAAACAGTCACCATGGATCATTTATACAATATGAATCATGTTGTTTAATTCCATATACATCACATAGAAAACATTTATTGTATTGGACCTCACCGCCAAAAGTTAAACCATACGTCATATTTCAGAATTCTCACTTCTCTGTTCAGTGCAAAAGCTTAACATTATTTTCTGATCCATGTTATAATGTTATATCCTCGTCAAATCCCAATCAAAAATGTTTATATAATTTTATTGTTTTTATTTATATATTGTTATTTTATGGGTTTGCTTTTATTTGACTAGTTTTAGTGTTTTAGGCCTGGCAAGGTTAAAGTCGGAATTTATACCCTCTGTTGCTTTGTAATACATTTTGGTGTTTTTAATGTTGTCTTTATATGTGTAGCTTTTTGGAAACGGTTTTGTTGATAAAATGTGCTATAGATATAAAGTGGATTTGAATTTGAAGTGCTCCACTGTGTTTTAAAACTCAACACACCTTCACCAGAATCATCTACGAACAAAAAGTAAAAACTTGAAAACTACCACTACATGACATCACAAGGTGGAACAGAGCATTTTGAGCTTTGAAAATGCAGACAATTCTAATAATAAAGGATTATTCAAACATGTGTGAATGAAGCAAAACACAACTCCAGGAAGTCCAGGAAGAGTCCATTTTATTATAGGACGTTTAAAAAATAGATATAAAACTTTTGGATCTGACAGGGCCTTGGATAAGTTTGGTAGAAAAGAGCATAAGAAAGGGGAAGTAATTGAACAATAACAAGTTTATAACCTCCTGAACCAAAGTAGCATCTTCAATTCTAACAGATCAGCACTAATCTTGTGCACTTCCCTAAATGTGAAATTAAAAATGTCAAAGTAGGGAACAGAATTAGTGAGATGCACCAGGAGTCGAGTTTGTGCTTCTTGTCAGCAAATGTGGTGCTAAAGGTCAGTTAATGTTACTGTATATAAGAGCCACCCATTCACTGCACTAATCCTGATAAATGAACTGGCTCAAAACTTTAAAGGACTTAAACTGCACTCTGACTTTTTAAACCATTTTAGACACTATATTAAAAGATTCTCTGTGTAATTTTTGTTCTGGCGCGTCCGCCGCCTGCTTGTCTCCATGGAGATGTTATTACTTTGTCTTGTATATTCCACATTATGATATTAAGCCTATCTATTTCCACTGTAACAGGAAAGTAATGCTACCTGGTCAAATTACAGGTGAGATCTGTGGAGATGTTACCCTGCTTACAGTATGAATGCATGTATTTGTGCCTGTACTTGTATCAAATGTAAGATTTAAGTTTAATGTCACATTATGGAACATTAAAGGCAAAGCAATATCAGCTCCATGAAGACTTTAATGTAGTAAAACTTTAAATAATCTGTTTTATAAAATGCCTCAAACCAGTATAAATTGTCTCTATTCAAAAGGCCACCAGAGGGCACTAGGGCTGCTTCTGCTGGAGCATTGAAAAGTGAAGAAGCTTGTATGAAATTAAAATGAAAGCTATTGTCGAAACTGAAGTGAGGCAATTGGAGCACTAGAACTACCAACTGCTCTGGTGAACCTGGAGTGGCTTCATTGACATTGTCTGATACACAGTTTTGAAGATTAGAGGTGAGCAGATTATTGAAAAACAGATAATATCGTGAGTGTTGTTTTGAGAATATTAAAAGTGTGAATATTAGGTGAATTGTTTATAATTAAAGAATGCTGCAAAAGGAGTGGATTCAAATGGAAATGAAAAATACATGTTGTAAACTTCCAAATACATGTACAAAGTGATCTCCACTTTTATTGGTAAATCTACAGTCATTTCACATTTGTTTGATACTTAAACCTCAATGTATATACATATAGACATTTAAAGGCATGTTTTAGCACATTTCTGTTGGATGGATCATAATATCATCTGAATTTTGCTATCAGGATACTCCAAAAATACTGAGATATACATTTTTGTCAATATACACTATATTGCCAAAAGTATTTGCTCACCTGCCTTGACTCGCATATGAAATTTAGTGACATCACATTCTTAATCCATAGGGTTTAATATGATGTCGGTCCACCCTTTGCAGCTATAACAGCTTCAACTCTTCTGGGAAGGCTGTCCACAAGGTTTAGGAGTGTGTTTATGGGAATTTTTCACCACTCTTCCAGAAGTGCATTTGTGAGGTCACACACTGATGTTATACGAGAAGACTTGGCTCTCAGTCTCCGCTTTAATTCATCCCAAAGGTTCTGTCAGGTTGAGGTCAGGACTCTGTGCAGGCCAGTCAAGTTCATCCACACCAAACTCTCTCATCCATGTCTTTATGGACCTTGCTTTGTGCACTGGTGCACAGTCATGTTGAAGAGGAAGGGGCCATCTCCAAACTGTTCCCACAAAGTTTGGAGAATGGAATTGTCCAAAATCTCTTCGTACGCGGAAGCATTCAGAGTTCCTTTCACTGGAACTGAGGGGCCAAGCCCAACTCCTGAAAAACAACCTCACACCATAATCCCCCCTCCACCAAACTTTACACTTGGCACAATGCAGTCAGACAAGTACCGTTCTCCTGGCAACCACCAAATCCAGATTCGTCCATCAGATTGCCAGATGGAGAAACGTGATTCGTCACTCCAGAGAACGTGTCTCCACTGCTCTAGAGTCCAGTGGCGATGTGCTTTACACCACTGCATTCGACACTTTGCATTGCAATTGGTGATGTATGGCTTGGATGCAGCTGCTCGGCCACTGAAACCCATTCCATGAAGCTCTCTACGGACTGTTCTTGAGCTAATCTGAAGGTCACATTAGGTTTGGAGTTCTGTAGCGATTGACTCTGCAGAAAGTTGGCGACCTCTGCGCACCATGCACCTCAGCATCCGCTGACCCCACCCCATCAGTTTACGTGGCTTACCACTGCGTGGCTGAGTTGCTGTCGTTCGCTTTCACTTTGTATAATACCACTGACACTTCACTGTGGAATATTTAGAAGCGAGGAAATTTCACGACTGGACTTGTTGCACAGGTGGAATCCTATCACAGTACCACGCTGGAATTCACTGAGCTCCTGAGAGCGACCCATTCTTTCACAAATGTTTGTAGAAACAGTCTGCAGGCCGAGGTGCTTGATTTTATACACCTCTGGCCATGGAAGTGATTGGAACACCAGATTTCCATTATTTGGAAGGGTGAGTGAAAACTTTTGGCAATATAGTGTATCATGGTTAAAAGCTCAAAAAGTCAATTTAAAGGTGCATTGTGTAACTTTTCTGGTGGAGATGTCTTTGTCTGGAATGTTTCACAGTATGGCATTAAACATTTCTCCTCCATCTATCTCCATCTTCATGGAGACCAAATCAAACCAAGTTACAGGTCAGATCTGTGGAGAGGCAACCCTGCTCAGAGTCAGAATGCCTGTTTTTCTAGGTATTTTTACCTATAAAAATGAGGCATAAAACCACTTGTAATAGAATAAATGTAAGGTCCATCCATCCATCCATTTTCTTCCGCTTATCCGGGGCCGGGTCGCGGGGGACTCTAAGCAGGGACTCCCAGACTTCCTTCATCCCGGACATTTCCTCCAGCTCCTCCGGGGATACCCCAAGGTGTTCCCAGGCCAGCCGAGAGACATAGTCCCTCCAGCGTGTCCTGGGTCTTCCCCGGGCCTCCTCCCAGTGGGACATGCCCGGAACACCTCCCGAGGGAGACCCCTCCTTGAACCGCCACCTTAACGTGGTGGAGGGGTTTAAGTGCCCGAATGATCCCGGGAGCTATGTTGTCGGGGGCTTCATGCTCCTGGTAGGGTCTTCCAAGGCAAACAGGTCCTGAGGGACGGGACAGACTAAGAGCGGTTCAGAAGCCCCCATGACGACAAATCCATCAAGGCCAGTTACATCGTCCAGATTGGCATTACCGGGGCCCCACCCTGGAGCCAGGCCTGGGGTGGGTGCTCGACAGCGAGCGTCTGGTGGTCGGGCCTTCCCCCATGGGGCCTGGCCGGGCACAGCCCGAAGGAGTGACGTGGGGCTGTCCTCCCGCGGACCCACCACTTGCAGGAGGATTCATAGGGGGTCGGTGCAAGGAGATCTGGGTGGCAGTCGAAGGCGGGGGCCTTGATGACCGGATGTCCGGACATTGAGACGCCTCCCTCCCTAAATGTAAGGTAGAGCTGTTTAATGTCATACTGTGGAACATTCCAGGCAGAGCAGTAACATATATAGAAACAAGCAGGTGATGGACTCCCTGCCAAAAAGTTATAGTGTACCTTTAAAGAAGATACAATATTATAGCATGGTTGAAAGCTCAAAAAGACAATTTAGCATAGGATTGCCTCTTTAAAAGTTCTCTTACTTACAAACCATATTTCTACAAGTCTAAATTGGTCCCATATTATCGCAATCTCTTGCTAGAGACATCTGATCCAGCAGGAGGCCAAGGCTGTTGATCTTCTAAACATTTTCCCTCCATCAGACTCTAAGCAGTGATGATTATGCACACACAAACACATGCAGCGCCCTGACACAGATATTCATTCAAACTTATTTTTACCTGAATCGCACCATTTCAAATACCTCTCCTCCGTGGGTCTCTCGCTGAGATAACAGCAAAGTTAACTTCAAAAACTAGGAAGGTGACATCCATATTTTAAAGAGGACAAATCATGCATATTTTCCACTATTTGACACCTCCACTGGAAAAAGTTGTAGCCTGTTAAATGTTTCTTATTATTATTATTCTGCTGCGAGCTCGTGATGCTAACCTTTTGGCCTCTATCTGACATGAAATTAAGGCAAGTTATGGGACGCCTGTCAACGTTTGCAGCAGAAATGTGAAATATGTAAGTTTTATGAGCACAATAGATTAAAACTGTTGCCTGAAATGACTTGTAGAAAGCAATGTACGAAATTTCGCTATTCAGATTTAAAAGAAAACAGCAGACATAAAAACATAATTCAGACATAGCAGGATGAGCAGCCATTAACAACAGGTGTAATTGGTATGCACAGAATAAATGCCACTAAATCTTCTAATTAATTTAAAAGGTTACAGAAGACCATGTTGAGAATAAATTATAGTCATTTTATCAAACAATTTAATGCCATATGAAGACTGAACAACAGGAACAAAAAACTTGCTCATTTGGGGTGATTGTGTCTCAGTTTAAGATGTTCACATACAAACTCAAAGGTTGATGGTTCAATCTCAGCTCTGATCAGGGCAAGACACTTCTCCCATTCCTAGTCAGACAATCTGGAATAACCAACTGTACTCCGGACAAGATCCTCCACTATTATATTTTAATATTTACATTTTTATATTTTAATTTATGTCTGTAGGTAGGTACATAGAAGGCACTCAAGTGTATAGCCACCTCTGTTCATCCAAGGATCACCACAAGCATTGAACAGCTGTAAATTAAAGAGGGAGTATTATGCAAAATCGACTTTTTGGAGCTTTCAACCATAACGTTGTTTCCTCATCAAAAACATGCCTGAAGTGGTTTTATATGTCATCCATGCATGTTTGAGTAATCTTGTGTCAAAATCAAAACTGAAACTACTTCATTACCTTAATACCTTGTTTATGGTCAAATATAGCATTTTCCAATCAATAATGGTCTAAATATATTATGGTTTCAGTAATACCCCATAGAGGTGTCATATCCCCTCTTTAAACAATAATATTGAGGCTTCAAATTAATATTATTAATAATATATAATAAAAATACTTAAAGACTTCTATGGAGAATTAATTGTTAGCACATAACATATTTAGATTACCATGTTCCCTTTTATTGGTTTGAAAATTCTGTATTTGCAGAAAACATTGAAATTTTAGATTCAGATTTAGATTCAGTTTTGCTTTGTTTTATAATGTATCATGCTCTTGAGAATTAAGATAAGATAAGACTTTACCTCAAATTGAATATTTAATATTAGGTTTTTATTATTAGACATACAACCTGTGGCAAGGTTGATTCTGAAAAGTAAGAAAAATGTCTCTTCCAAACTGACTCTTGCAAGAACCCATTTCCAAAGCTATCTGCAGGCTCTGTGCTATAGCATCCTGGACTCCTCTCCCATTTAGAGAGGCTTTCACAATGTCATCCTGACCCACACATGAAAATACACAAACCACAGCTAAACCACAATGAGAAGTATGGTACAGAATCACATCTACTGTATCTGACTGTCCATGCGTGCTTAGATGATTTTAACTGTATTGCTTTATTAAAAATTGTGATGTTTAAAGAGCCCATATTACACTATTTTCTGATCTATGTTATAATGTTGTTTCCTCATCAAAAACATAGATGGTGTTTTGTTTTGTTTCATTCACAGATATTTAACACACAAACCCTGCACATTTAACCTGAGTGCTAATACAGGACGTATTTTTAAACTCCATACACCTTCACTAGAATCATCTGGATAATTTCAGCCCCGGAATTGCCAATCTCTACTGAATAAAAGGTAAAAGTCCACTGTTCACTTGAAAACTACCACTTCATGACATCACAAGGTGGAACAGAGTATTTTGAGCTTTGGAGATGTAGAAAGACCAATAACAAAGTGTAATTCAAATATATGTGAATGAAACAAAACACAACTTCAGGTATGTTTTGATGAGGAAACAACATTTTAACATGGCTTAAAGCTCACAAGAGTCAGTTTTACATAATATAGGACCTTGCAGGAATTTGCAGTTTGTGTTGTTATTATGAAAAAAATAAAGGTGACTCATTTTGCCCTTGGATCAAAAGTACCCTGGCACTGAAGGTATAGCTGTGTAGGCAAACGCATGGAAATATGACACTCTGGGCCAGATAAGTGCACTTTTATATCAGCATCACTGCACTTTGAGAGTGTGCTGTGACCAGTCAGATTATAGAGCACATTTTAAATGTGAGGATTCTTTTATTTATTTTTTTAATTTAAACATTACAATTAAAAGGCGCACTACGTAACTTTTTTGGAAGACAATCACCAGCTTGTCTCTATGGAGATGTTATTGTTTTGTCTGGAATTTTAGACCATGTAAGGTATTTAACTTACTAGAAGCCCGCCATATGTAAATGTATATTGGACCTTTAAATTCAAGTGTCTATTATAGCAGTAAGTTAGTGAGTAATTTTGTTTTTACTTTAAAATGTCCATATTACACCGTCTTCTGACCACAAACATACTTGGAGTTAAGTTTTGTTAGTTTAACACACAAACCCTTTATATTTAGACTGAGTTCTTCTCTCAGACTGAAAATAACTCCATTCCACCTTGTGATGTCATGTGGCAATACAGGAAGTGCTCCACTGTGTTGAGCACTGTTTTAAACTCCATACACCTTCACTAGCCCTGGAATTGGCAAATTCTGCCTAACAATATGTAAAAGGTAGCTGTTAACTTGAAAACTACTGCTTCATGACATCACAAGGTGGAATAGCGCATTTTGAGCTTTGGAGATGTAGACAGGCGAATAAACCAGGATTACTCAAACATGTGTGAAAGAATAAAAACAACAAAAGAAATAAAACACAATTCCAGGTGTGTTTTTGAGGAGGTAACATTATAACATGGCTTAAAGCTCACAAAAAAGCTAATATAGGACCTTTAAAGCTTCCCTCAAAACAATGTCCACATTAGAAAAAGGTAGATCACTTCTCACTTACAAGACTGTGACTAAGCCGACAGAATAGCTTTTTTCACATAAAATATTATTTGGGCCACTTGCGTGCTCCCAAACAATTGTACTGCACTTCAATTACCTTGACCTGCAAACCTGAAACCAGAAATACAAAGAACACTTAAAGTTGAGCTATTTGAATGACATCCATCAACAACAACATATGAAAAATGCTCCGTCTGATACTGCCGGTTAGAGCACAAAGAGGATCATAACCTTATCTCTCACCATTTTATCAGTAGTCATGGAAAACCCAATTCAGACTTTAGATTTCTGCTGGCACAATGTCCCTGAGCGCTTCATGAATATAAAAGAGACAGAGGACAGTGCAATGAATGAACCAAGGCTGTGCAAATACAAGCAGTTGAATCCAGGTCACCAGAACGCACTCAGACAACTCACATTTTCACAGTTTCGGTACGAGCTTCAGACAGCGTCCAATGTGATTCATGTCCCAACCTACTTTGCACCATCCCTCTGCGGAGCTGGGGCTGTTCAAAGTCTGTGCATGTGGAGTTTCCTGGTGCATAGCAATAACGTGGCTTCTTCTACACACTAAACACATATTCACTTCAATGAATGCCCCAGGAATGTGCCACTGTTATTACTTACTGCTCCCCAAATCCCAAATCAAAGAACACAGAGGCGCGCTCGCAAATGAGCTGGTGAAATTAGAGCTGCTGTGATGGATTAGATTGGGCTGCACTGATGAGACGAAGGAGGAGGAGGCCAAGTTGTACCTAATATAAATATGTTAAAGATTCACTGTGTAACTTTTCTGGTGGGGGTTTGCTACTTGCTTGTCTTCACTGAGATAATTTGCCTGGAATGTTCAACAGTATGGCATAAATCTTATCTAATTTCCTTTGTTAAATTATTGCTTAAAAAAGTCAGTTGAGATGTTATTGATACTTTGCAGCTGATCAACATTCCTTGGGGGTGTGATACCTAAACTAACTAAAGGCACTACTCTGTCAGAAGCGCTGTTAGACTTTAATCTGAGTTCATTTTAACACAATCTGATTAGAAAGAGCTGGTTTAGCGAGAACTAGAACAGGTGAGCTGATTTGTGCTATAAACAAGTCTCTCACACATTTTACTGTCACAAGCTCGCTGGCATGAGCCAACATTTTTTTCAGTTAGTCACTCTCACCTTTTTGTTGAAAATCAAACACCTAAACAGGACCATGAATGCTCATATTGATCACAGGCTCCTGAAGATGTACTGATTAAATCTATTTAGTATTTTTTCTGGAGTTTTCAGACCATCTTAAATCTTTTAAATCTTTTTGACAGTGTTTGCTAATGTGTGCATTGTGTCACCATGGTAACTCCTAAACATTCCACCATAGACATACATGTAGAACACCCCAAGCGTGATGTCACTGCAAGATACCAATAGCTTTGCCTGGAATTCACCACAGTATGGCTTAAATCTGATTTTGCATTTGTCCCATTACACACATGTTGTTACTGCTTAAAAATTGTGTTGAGTGTAGAAATACCTCCACAGATCTGACCTGTAACTTGGTCTGGTCACTGGTGTCCAGCTTATCTCCATGGAGAATGGCAAGTTTAATGCCATACAATGGAACATTCTAGGTAATACAATAACATCTCTATGCAAGAAGATTACAGACCCTACCACAAATATATAATTGTGAGTGCACTTTTAAGCTTTTAAGTTGAATGTAATAAGAATAAAGTTGGGCCAAAAGGAGTTGAGAAGAGGTTAAGGCACTGAGAATTATGTAAAACTGAAAACTGATATTTGTGGTGGTGGTGAGTGAACTGGTCAAAGATGCATACGTCCCATTGAAAGGCCTTAGATGTCTGGGAATTGAACCTTTAACCTCCTTGAATTTGGCAGCTCAAAATCAATTTCCTTTAAATGAAAAATTCAGGACAGGCCAAAAATGTTTAGTTTGATGCTGAAAAAATCTCCTTTGATGATCTTTCGTAACTTTCATTATAAACCCTCATTACAGGGTTGTCAAAAAATGAGATTCAGATACAAAATTGATAGTAGTTACTGGGTACTCATTGGAAGTATCAATTTGAAGTATCAATTCTGAAAAATGTGAAACGTTCTAGAGATTTTTGGAAAACACAACTAGTATAAGATCACAAACGTACTTTTGTTTTGAGTTGAACACCTTCAATCTCAACTAAACTCAAGATTTAGTTTCTCATTTTATTATTACTGTGGTATTGAGATTGGTTTGAGTACAAAGTTTTTTCTTTAGTATTGATACTTTGCAGCTAATGTCATCAACATTCTCTGGGGGTGTGATGCTAACTGTAGGCTCTGCTCTGTCTGACGCTTTATCAGACTTTAATCTGATCTTTATTTTAACACAATCTGACTAGGAAGAATTGACTTAGCTGCAAGTACAACAGATGATTTGTGCTGTTAAACAAATCCCTCTCAAATAACATAACAGTCACAAGCTAGCTAGCATTAGCCAACCATTGTTTGTTGAAAATCAAACTCCTAAACAGGACCATGAACACTTGTATTGATCACAGGCTCCTGAAAATGTGCTGTTTAAAGCCATTTGTTTTTTTTCTTGAATTTTCAGATGATCTTAAAGCTTTTTTGGCAGTGTTTGCTAATGTGCACATTGTGTTACCATGGTAACTCTGAAATATCCCACCAATAGAGACACATGTTGTTTTTTGTAACTATACCACTTTGTTTTTGTGCAATTAAATAAATATATAAATGTCACCCCCCAGCCTGATGTCACTGTTTGAAGTTTTAGTATCGTGACATTTACACAGAAGAAGAGTAAACGAGTGACTGACTGGTGCAGGTGTCCTCTGGCTGGTCCATGTCTCCGCGGTAGTAGCCGTTGCGACAGCCGCACAGAGTGGCCGCCTCGATGGTGGAGCGGCTGTAGAGCGGGCACTGCTGGCACAGCCCTGCCCCCTGAGTCGACTTAAAGGTGCCCTGAGGACAAGCTGTGGGCAAACACACAAGAACACAGTGTCAGCATATGATCAATAATACAACCATCACTGTTCATTTTAAACAGGACACTGCAAGTTTTCTGGTGGACATATTATTGCTTTCCCTGGAATGTTTCACAGTATGGCTTTAAACATATCCCTGGTCCCTACTGTGACTGTAATTACTGCAAAATCAGTAAGTAGAGGAATTGTTATTATCACTTTATGGTCTGTCTTCTTTAGTATAGGTCACTAATTAATTTCTAAGGGAAGCAAGCAATTAAGAATTTCATGTTTCACTGCGTGCATGATAATACATTTCTTTGAATCTAAAATAGAACAGACACAAGATAGAAGTGTTTAATGCCAAACTGTGGAACATTCCAGGTAAAGCAACTACATCCCCAAGGAAACAAGCAGGTGGCGGACTCTCCACCAGAAAAGTTACATAGTGCCCCTTTAAGCGGTGATTACAAGTCACAAATCAGCCATGTATTTTTATTTTTTATCTTCAACAACTCCTGATATTCTTTATGTATATCTTGTGTGCAGCACATTTGGTGAAGTTAGTTTAGTGCTGGCGGTACACGCTGCGATGTTGCCAAAGCACAGAGTGGGATTAGGTGGGATCAGACAGTTATCTTGTTAAGACTCGATCTACACAAATATTTGTCCACATCGTCTCACTGCTTCTGCTGCACATTGTCTCTTCATTACTCAGCCTCTTTATGTGGGTCACCCGAGCTCATGATTGGGAGCTTGAATTAAATTCATAGTGCAGCATACGTACATACCCTCTTTTGTTTGTCCTATATTTCAGTAACTTTTTCTTGTGCTGACTATACAGTGTGTGTAAGTGTCACAACATGACCTACTTTTATAACCTGAGAAAATAAAATGAGCATCGAGCAGTATGCCAGAATATATGAATCTATAATGTCAGACAAAAAAAATCTAATATATATATTTTTTTAATTAATCTAAAAGGTGTATGTGTTTCACAGTATGGCATTAAGCTTGTTATTTATCTATTTATCATGGAGACAAGCAGCACCAGCAAGCCAAGTTAAAAGTCAGATCTGTGTCAGGTTACTGTAAGAATACCTGTTTTACATTTTTTTTTTTTTTTTTTTTTGGAATGAAGACTGAGCATCTCCATACATCTCCATGGAGACAAGCAGAAAAGTTACACAGTGCACCTTTATATGTATTTGTTTCTTTTCTAATGGATGCTCAATGTGTATGCCAAGTATTTTTGTTGTGCGTTTTAAATTAGATTCATTCAAAGTTACATGCAGCCAGTAAACAGGAAATGCCACAACTTGGTATTAATTTACTTGTGTAACCATTAGCTACTTTCTGGTCTTTGGGGAGTCATTTAGTTGCCTTAAATGGCTTTGTGAGGATTAACAGCTTTAGGATTAAGATTGGTTACACGGATGTCTAGGGGAAAGCCTTGCTCCTGAGAGACTGAGAGACTACTGCATGTGCATCTATTCACCACAACATGCACTCAACACACACCAGCTCATTAGGGCTCTGAGATTAATTACAATGCAAATGAAGACGATTTCAACGGTCAAAAAATAAGCAAATGGCAAAGCTGGAAATTATTTAGGTAATATAATGTTCTCTGTAGAGATGTACATTCTGCTAACCCTGTAGTTTTATGTTGCAAGATTTAACTTTCAAAACATCCAAATAAATACAAGATATTTATTTGGAAATTAAAGGCGCATTATGTAACTTTTCCAACTGAATGTCTGTTATCTGGTTGTCTCCATGGAGGTGTTATTGCTTTTTCCCCACAGTGTAGCAATAAAACCTTTTGGAAGAAAGCAGGTGGTGCCAGTTACAGGTCAGATCTGTGGAGAGGCAAGCCTGCTCACAGTAAGTATGCTTGTTTCTCAAGATATTTTCTCAGCAATAGAAACAATTGGGTATATGCAAGATTAGTTTAATGCCAGATTGTCAGATATTACAAGCAAAGCCATAACATCTACATGGAGACGAGTCCACACCAGAAAAGTCACACAGTGCACCTTTTATTGTTGTCTGTTATTTGTAGTTTAAAATATGGTCTGTGAACATTAGTTGCAAACCTCATCTGAAATACTTTCCATAAAAATCACATTTAAATGTTATTTCATCAATAAATAAACTATTTTCAGAGTGGTTGTACTAAACTCATCAAGGGTCCACATCTGGCCCTGGAGACACTGCTAAGAACAGAGTCCGATATACTGTAGTAGAAATGTGCACGTGCATGTTTTTGTGTGTCAAATTCACCGATAGACATCTGGCTTGTCAAGGTCATTTATTCAAGAGGCCCCTGCTCCTACACATGGGGCGTGTCACCATGGTAACGGGTCCTGCTCTCTGCTCTGTTATCGCTCCATTTCTGCGTCCAGCTGACTGTGGCATTATTAAATATTAACACTATAGACTGCATAGGTTCAAGTGCATTTGACATAAACACTGCGCAGTGAATAATAAAACAGTCTTGACTTTGGTACATGTTTGGGTGAAGTAAAGTGACTATAGCATATAATCACTTTTGTTCCCATTTTTATGGATTTCATCACAATAGGTTAAATGACTTTAGTGGCTGAGAAAAACAAGTGGTGTCCCTAGTTGTTTCAGGTAGGGCATCTGAAGTAAAACATATGTCAAATATGAAAATGAGTACACAGACAGACAAATGCTATACTGACCTGAGAAAAACATCTTTGGTTAAAGGCGCACTATGTACGTTTTTGGTTGGGAGTCCGTCACCTACTTGTTTCTATGGATACGCCACTGCTCTGCCTGGAATGTTCCACAGTATGACATTAAACAGCTCTACCTGTATTTATTCAATTACAGGAAGTTTTACTGCTCAAAAATATCTCAAAAAACAGGCATTCTGACTGTGAGCGGGGTTGCCTCTCCACAGATCTGACCTGTAACTTGACCTGGTTTGGTCTCCATGAAGATAGAAAGGTTTTTTACCACACTGTGAAACATTCCAGACAAAGCAATAACATGTCTACGGGAAAAAAGCATTTGACAAACCCTCTACCAGAAAAGTTACACCTTTTAAATGCGCCTTAAAAATACATGAAACTAAATGATAATATGGACATACTTGGACTAATAGAAGTCATTTGGATTGACTGCATTAGAAACAAATCCACAGCCAAACTCCAATGTTCAACTTAAACAACAACTTAAAAAGGGCATCACGACTATAAACAATACCAAATCAAAATACAAATGATTGAGTTCTAATTAAAAGCAAAATAAAATCAAAATAGCCATGTTGTGATCCCAAAAATTAAGGCACACGCTGGACCATTGAAAATCACGTCTACTAATCACATCTTAAGAATCAAAAGGGGCAATCAAACAACTTGGCAGAAAATCTCTCATTTGTCAAGAACAAATGCGAGCAATTGAGAGAGTGTGATAAGAAGAATAAATGCCACAGCTCAAAGCACAGTGTGACAAAAGACTCATGCTTCCTTTCATTCCCTATGAGTTTGTGACCAGCTGCATGGCTAGCTGATGACAATCTCCTATAGCTAGCATACAAGCTGCAGATCAATTATTAAAACCAGAGCTAGCTGGTGTGTTAAAAGCCTGCATGCTTCAAAAACTCTTCAAGCATTGTTGGGAGCCCACAGCAGGGGGCGTTAGCGTGCATTCATGTGTGTTTGGGCATCTCCACCGTGGTGAATATAAAGCAGAGGACTTTTTGAAATTCTGTTTACACAACGAGATGCGCGCAGTGCTTTGAGTTGGGGCCAGTTTCGCCGGATGGTTTGCACAATATGCTGGACTGCTGGGGAAATAAACACCAAGTTTGTGGCCCGGATGTGCACAAGTCAACCATCTGTTCCAATAGAGGATCCAATAGCCCATTGCCAAGTAGTTATCAGCTGATTGGCAGGAGACCACACCAAAATAAGCCAAATCTATAAAGACAGACAGGACGGTCCCATGATCATTCAAATCACTGTTCAACCCTGCACTGAGCTGTAAATATAGTGCAAATGAGACAGGTTTTTAATATGCGTCACTACTACAAGAGGTGTCACTACCACACTGGCGGGCTTTGATCATTATGCCTTCAACTAGCTCTTTATAGTGCCACATGGATTGTCATTTTGGCATATTCATTTGTTTTTATAGTTGCTTCAGTTACTCTCCCATATCAAAAGGTGACAACATGAAGGAATATAGCATACGCATGTACTTGGGATGTCACGATTATTTGGTTACATCTCATAATAATGACACTATTAAACATTAAAGAAGACCTATTTTGCTTGTGTCTGCTATATGGTTATAATCTATGACACTCGTGGATCATTATGTTATAATTTGGACGTTTAAAATCTCAATATTCATCTAAAATGACTTAATAAAAGAAACAAATCCGATGACAAACATCAAAAGAAAGAGTTGTGAATTTGTCTGCGCCTCTTATGGATAGCTGCACATCGCACTCCCTTTTACTTTCATTTGTACCAAAATGACTACGCAATGCTGTCGAATCCTATGTGTATGTGGAACAAGAAAATAAAATTGGAGAATGAAGTTAATACAGAGCAGTGGGAAATGGCATATGCTGGTGAACGGGGCTTGATCAGCAATATGGTGTCTTGAAAATAAGCGATTAAAGATTACTCAAACATGCACAAATCACTCCAAATACAACTTCGGGTGAGTAATGGTGAAAGGAAACAACTATAACACGCTTAAAATTGTTTTATTTTTATTTTTTTAAAATGAGTCCAGCTTAGTAACTACTTAAGGATAAAGGATAATTAAGGTTTGGGTATTAATTGAGGCTTAGTACCTTTTGTGTGTAAGTGTGTGTGCATGACTGTGTGCTGTGCGTTATTTTGAAGTGCTTTGGGTGTATTGAAAAGCCCTATATAAATCAAAAGGTATGATTATTATTGTTATTGTTATTATTATTGTTGTTATTATTATTATTTATAAAAGGGGATAGGGATTAAGAGTATTAGGGTATTAATTAGTGGTTCCTGTTCCTGACTCATTCTTAATTAACTTGTTTGTTCATTATTAACCGTAATGAGGCGTAGTTATTATAATGTTTTGCCAAATATTTGTTTCATCGATATGCTATTCATGATTATACTGGTTATTATATAATCGTAAGGACAAAAATCCATAATTATGACCATTTTAGAAGCAAAATTAAGTCATTTCAATTAAATTTAGACTACAAATAAGTGAACTTAAATGGAAAGTGCCTATTTATCTCACTGTTTATTTCACATACTTAATTTACATTTTCATAAAGCTTCATTTTAAAAAGCTGGTCATTTACATCTGAATGAAACAAATTGTGTATTACTGTGTATTGGGTCATGGTCATGTGTGGTCATTAATGGTGCATAGTTGTTTTTTTTTCACAATAATCATAATATAATATACTAATTCAATGCCATGGAAGGAAATGCTAAAGATGCAGCAAGTCGTACATGATTTTGCCTTCATGTGAATCGATTTCCTGTCTTGTTTCAAAGGCAAACATTGACATTTACATTGGTGACCTATACGTGTGTTCTTACTGCCTTAACCTTTTAACAGAACAACACCTTTTCACTCTGCGCAGGTAGCCCTTTATGCCGTACAGTCAAACGCATATATAGCAATACACTCTGTTTTCTATGGGGAAATGATTGTTGTCAGTTGAAACAGCTTTAAAGGGGCACTGTGCAACTTTTCTGGATGTAGTTCTGTCACCTGCTTGTCTCCATGGAGATGCTATTGCGTTGCCTGCAATGTTCTACAGCATGGCATTAAATGTATATCTTGCATATATTCAAATGTAAATGTATGCTTATCTTATAATATAAATAAATGCATTTATCAAACCAACAATCTTGCCTCTTCACAGATCTGTCCCGTAACATGGCCTAGTGATATGATGTAATGCCGCCTGCTTGTCTCAATGGAGATAAGTATAATGCCATAGTAGGTAAACAAATAATATCTCCACGGAGACAAGCATCCACCAGAAAAGTTGCATAGTCCACTTTTAGGACTATGCAACTTTAGCAAATAGCATTTATTTATTAAACCAACCTTAACAGTTACAAGGTTCAGACTTTCTTTCAAAATTGCCCATATAATTATATGGACAGGCACCTTCCATCTGAAATTGTAACATTAAATTCTAAAATGTCATGAACCAAAATGGAAGTGTATTACAGATTCCTAATTTAGTTCAGTACTTATATTATTCAATACTGTGCATCTTATGGGAAAGAAATGAGTTGATAATTAATGTAAAACACCACTTAAACTTTAACTGCTGCAGGAGCTGATAGTGTGACCTGTCTTGATTTAATGCATGTTGTAATTTCATAAGATTTCATTTGGGACAGATAGGATCATATTTATCCTTGTCCTCTCTGCGCGCAATCTGTTTTATCTTCCACACTTATTTTTAAGAGCCCCGTCCTTGATTCGTCTTTTTCAAGTTACCTTCTGAGTTAAATACAATTCTCTTCCTCACCCCTCTTCCTACCCACCATATTTTTACGTCTTCTTCCCTTTATCTTGCCAGCCTGACAGCTGAAGTCATTTGCAGCGGGCTAATCTGACCGGAACACGCTAAACTAATTAACATGGGGATGAAGCGTGCTCACTTATCATGGCACCATATGTACATATATCACCACCTACGCAGTAAATGGGAGAAGCAACTCTCTCAGGATAATAAGAAGTGATTGGTACTACTTCAGACGAGGAAGTAGGGAAGGAGGCCAGATATAAAAGGAAAGGGAGAGGAGGAGGTAGGAGAAATATGGCGTACGCCAAGTTATTTCTGTGCCACGCTCACTCAACTGGGGTTTGCTTGGTCTAATATTAACATATGGCTGCACCCATGGGCAACGCTCCATCTGAAAACTGTATGTTTGCATGTGATTACTGGGCTATGACGGTTCCAAATGACACATTTTACTAGCCAGGACAAAATAAACATTTGCGATTTATAGAAGAGCATTGACTCAGCATTACAGCCTGTCTGCATTTAAGTGACTGGATGAATATTCAAAGGGAGAGAATACATTGCACCAAGCAGATTCAGTATATACTTTGCAACTATATAGAGCTTGGTGTGTGACTGGACATACACTGACAGAATTGTGTATGAGTGGAGCAGCAAGCCTAACACATGTTAGACCTGGAGTTGTGTTTTGTTCATTCACACATGTTTGAGTAACCCTTTATTATTAGTCTGTCTGCAGCTCGAAAACACAAAATGCTCTGCTCCACCTTGTGATGTGCGGTGTATGGAGTTTAAAAACACAGTGAAGCACTTCCTGTATTACCATCACATCACAAGGTGTTTGAGAGAAGAACTCAGCCTATATATGCAGGGTTTCATGTGTGAATGAAATGAAACAAAACACAACTCCAGGTATGTTTGTGATGAAGAAACAACATTACAACAGATCAGACAATAGCCTAATATGGGCCCTTTAAGGAACCGCATCTGATGCAAAACCACTTCTGAACTATACCATATTATATTTACTTTGAATTGACCTAAAATAAACTTATATTATCAGTTTATATATAAAAAGCTCACTAACTTTCTGAAATGTGTAGATGTATTCTTTTATTTCTAGGTTTATCCACGTGTGGTGACTGCTTGCCTCAGCTGCTAATATCAAACCTGTTAGGGTTAATTATAAGAAACATATTTGCTGGCTGTGTGTTTCCTGTCATCACAGCTAATTTGTGCCACAGCCCGTCAAACCTTAATGGCATAACATGGGAATAGCACCTACTTAACTGGATTGTGTGTAAGGCTCGCAGGTACTTCTCCATCAGTCATTCATGTGTAATTGACACCAGTCTGCTATTGGCAATGCATTTAAAATTCAGAATTATGCAGTGGTGTGTGGTGGTGTGTGCTATGTAGGTGCCACGCTGAGAACAGGGGATCGATAGAAGGACAGATGGACCATGTCAATTAGAAGCTTCTTTAACCTCTTGTTTTTCATGGCTGTAACCTTCATCCAAAATCTATTGTGCTCTCAAGTTAGAAATCCATAAACATAAAGAACAAAGAAAGGAGCTCAACTACGACATGCTCTCCCTTCTGTTTTTGCATACAGACACAATCCCCTGCCAGATTAGATTTCACAATAACAAAATTACTAATATGTTGATTGTTTAAAGCCACAGTGTGTAACTTTATAGTAAAAACTAGACTATTTCTATCTTAGTTGGCCTGCAGGATGCCCCCCTCCTTGCTTGTTTTTTTTTTGGTGGAAATATTGTTCCTTTGGCTGTAGTCACATAAAACGTGTCCATCTCCATGGTTAATGTTCCGAAGTATGGCATTAACTTTCTATTTCCTTGATGATGTGTCACCTCCAGAAAGTTACATACTGTACTTTTAGTAAGTCCATGGCAAATGTGTGACTATTCATGTTTGCATTTACACCGTGGGGATTTTGTGAAGGAGGGTATGCCACATTCATGTCTCCATGGAGATGCTACTGTGCTGGAATGCTCGACAATACGACATTAAACTTAATTTTCTCCATAGAGACAAGCATGTGACACAACCAGGCCAAGTGATCTGTGAAGAGATAAGCCCACTCACAGTAAAATGCATGTTTTGCAAGGGATATTTGTGCAATAAAAACACCTGTAAATGAATAAATGCAAAAAGGCCATAATGTGGAACAATCTTAGCAAAGCACTGTCATCTCAAGACCCTCTTCCAGAAAAGTTACATAATGTACCTTTAACCAAACATCTAAAGACAATTTGCTTGAAAAAGGCTTTGGAGAGGAAATATGGAGAGACACAAGTTGATGAATATAAAGCCATATTCTCATGAATGTTGTATATTTATAATGTAAAGTAGAATTATAAAATGTAATTTCCCCAAAGCAAAGTTACTGAAATTAACCACGTAGGATGTGATGCGCAGCTGGTTTCATTGGTGTTCCGTGTAAAAAGAGCTCATTTGTGGCCATGATAAATTTGTGGCTCACCTCGACACAGGTTTCCATTGTCTGGCTCGTATCCCGCCTTACAGCTGCAGCTGCCAATGGGGACCATCCACTCTCCGTCTCCATTACAGTACAGCTTTATGGGCACGTCTACTTCCTCTGCGTTGGGGATACAACTTCCTCTGGCGATGACTAACGAGGTGGACTCGGCTCCGGTGAGAGTCTGTGAAAAACAGACAGCAGACATTTGCATATTGAGTAATGGTGAGTCTGCATGATTTGCTACACAGGACTGTCAATGATTTGGACAAAACTGATTAGGCTAGGATCCTCATTCTATTAAAGAAGACATATTGTGCTTTTGTCTGCTTAGAATTTATGACACCCCCGGAACACAATTTAACATTTTTGACATTTAAATTGCACTACTGATCTAAAATGGCTAAATGAAAGAAACAAGTACACCGACATTTACGGTTGAAAATTGACGTTAATTTCCTATTGCCCCTTTACAGTGCGTCTCTCCATAAACAACATCCCACATGGTGCTGCTGGGCGATATATACACACACTATATTGCCAAAAGTATTCGCTCACCTGCCTTGACTCGGATATGAACTTTAGTGACATGCCATTCTTAATCTATAAGGTTTACTATGACGTCGGTCCACCCTTTGCAGCTATAACAGCTTCAACTCTTCTGGGAAGGCTGTCCACAAGGTTTAGGAGTGTGTTTATGGGAATTTTTGACCACTCTTCTAGAAGCACATTTGTGAGGTCACACACTGATGTTATACGAGAAGGCCTGGCTCTCAGTCTCCGCTTTAATTCATCCCAAAGGTTCTATCAGGTTGAGGTCAGGACTCTGTGCAGGTCAGTCAAGTTCATCCAGACCAAACTCTCTCATCCATGTCTTTATGGAGCTTGCTTTGTGCACTGGTGCACAGTCATGTTGAAGAGGAAGGGGCCATCTCCAAACTGTTCTCACAAAGTTGGGAGTGTGGAAATGTCCAAAATCTCTTGGTATGCTGAAGCATTCAGAGTTCCTGTTATGGCCTCCAGTTCTGACTTGTTTTACCTATTTTTGTTTTGTGGTCAATTTCTTTTGGATGTCCCTCCTGATGTCTGCTGTGAGATCCCTGGTCCCTGGTCCCAGGATTGGCTACACTTAGCCAATCCTGCCTCACCTGTAGCCGCCTCCCCATATTTAAGAAGATCCCCTGGACCTGTGCGGGGCTGCTGGCCTTTGTGGTCAGTCTGCCAGTGAGTGTTAGTGTGTCTCTGTCAAGTCTCTGTACTTGACTCAGTAAAAGAGGCATTAGGTTTGGATTTACTGTGTTAATTTAATGTGTCTCTCGTTTTTTTGTATAATTAGTTTTATTAGTTAACCTTGCCCTTTGTTACTCTTTTGTTTAAAACCTTGTAAATATTTTCTGTAAATATTTTAGATCCCTTTTTATTAAATTTACCTTGTACATTCCTATTAATTAAATTACCTTATTTATACCATTTTTCCACCTTGGTTTTTGTTACTTCCCTTTCCCTAGCAGAGCTGGGTTGTAACAGTTCCTTTCACTGGAACTAAGGGGCCAAGCCCAGCTCCTGAAAAACAACCTCACACCATAATCCCCCCTCCACCAAACTTTACACTTGGCACACTGCAGTCAGACAAGTACCGTTCTCCTGGCAATGGCCAAACCCAGACTCGTCCATCAGACTGCCAGATGGAGAAGGACGATTCATCAATCCAGAGAATGTGTCTCCACTGCTCTAGAGTCCAGTAGTGGGGTGCTTTACACCACTGCATCCAACACTTTGCATTGCACTTGGTGATGTAAGAAGTTGGTGATGTATGGTTTGGATGCAGCTGCTCGGCCATGGAAACCCATTCCATGAAGTTCTCTACACACTGTTCTTGAGCTAATCTGAAGGCCATGTGAAGTTTGGAGGTCTGTAGAGTTTGACTCTGCAGAAAGTTGGCGACTTCTGCGCAATATGCGCCTCAGCATCCACTGACCCCGCCCCATCAGTTTACGTGGCTTACCACTGCGTGGCTGAGTTGCTGTTGGCCCCCATAGCTTCCACTTTGTTATAATACCACTGACACTTCACTGTGGAATATTTAGGAGCAAGGAAATTTCACGACTGGACTTGTTGCACAGGTGGAATCCTATCACAGCACCACACTGGAATTCACTGAGCTCCTAAGAGCGACCCATTCTTTCACAAATGTTTGTAGAAACAGTCTGCAGGCCGAGGTGCTTGAATTTATACACCTGTGGCCATGGAAGTGATTGGAACACCTGATATCCATTATTTGGATGGGTGAGTGAAAACTTTTGGCAATATAGTGTATGTATATGTATGTATATATATATATATATATATATATATATATATATATATATATATATATATATATATATATATATATATATATATATATATATATATATATATATATATATATATATATGACATCTACATTATGATGTCATGTGGTAATACAGGAAGTGTTCTACTGTGTTTTTAAACTCCATACACCTTCACTAGAATCAGTTGGATTTGGAATATCCAATCTCAATTGACTAAATGTAAAAGGTAGCTGTTAACTAAACTACCACTTCATGACATCACAAGGTGGAGCAGAGCATTTTGAGCTTTGGAGATGCAGACAGACTTATAATAAAGTATTACTCAAACATGTGTGAATGAAACAAAACACAACTCTGGGTATGTTTTGGAGGTGGACACTCCATTATAACATGTCTTAAAGCTTACAAGAATTTAGTTTTATATAGGACCTTTAAGTCTTGCAGGTTTAAGATTACTTAAACATGGCATTCATTTCTCATAATGCAACTATAATTGGGTAAATCAGAAGCTCTTAAATGTCGGTTTAGCATAATGTGTCCCCTTTAAACAACATGATGTGGATGACTATATACGTCTATAAAATACAACATTAAACAGCAGATTAAAACATGGTGTCACTGGCTCTAAAGACTGAAAGAGCTCAGTGAATTTTAAACGGCATTTTGCAGGTGTGATAAACTGAAGCCTGGTGAATATGTTTTTCTTTTACACACTCACCACGTATAGAAAGCAATTACAACTCAATGGCATGTAATTTATGCTGAGTGCAATAATGTTTCATCCTCACCTCTGGGAAATAAGCAAAGTTCTGCACCACACTGGGGCATTTCTTATAGAAGACTCGGACTGCCAGCAGTGACATGCAGGCTCCCAAGTCCTGGAAGGCCAAGTGGAAGCCTTTGCCTTTGGAGAGGGGGCCAAAACTTCTGATCTCTGTGTTGACCTTCATCAGTCTGCCCCCAAAGTCCACCTGGGAGAAGCTCTCATCTGCTGCTATGGTGTCCACCTGCACACAGATACACATGTGGTTCAGAATGATGGGACATGTTGACCGTTGCCATAGCAAATAACAACTTAAAATTAAATACTGTATCTTCTGAATGGGGAGAAAAAACTTAAAATGTTGCATATAACAGGTAGGAAACTGTTAGGGTGATAGTTGGTTCTGGTTAAGGTTGACAAAAACAAAACAACATGCCCAGATGCTAAAATCAAATCAATCAAACAAACTTATAATCAACTGAGCAGGTATTGATACTAGAAAAGCAACAAAATGGACTTTTCCTCAAGATTGTTTCAATGGTTTGGATCTGAAGACCACATGATAATGACATAGAAACGACTATTTTGTGTTGAAAGTTATATTACATTTTATTGTCTAAAGAAAGTATTTTTGTAGATTGTGTTATCAAAATTGCTGTCGCCTTTTGCTTAGTATAGAAATTGACTTAAAAATGTGGTTGACTGAACTCCACTGACCAATGAATCAACTAAATGGCTAAAAGATTACAGCCCTTCTATCACAGTTCAAGTCTGGATGGCAAGTGTCCTTAAACTGTTAGCATGGCAGTACAATAGACCAAATTAACTCTATTCACTACACCCACTGTGCTCATTAAATGAGCAGTAGTAGCTGTGTACTCCAACTAACAATTATTTTAGTAGTATATACATTTTTCGATTAGTCTACTAGTCAAACCATTATTTCTATTGTAAATTGTAAATTATTTAAATACATTGCCAACCAAATAAAGGTTAAAATATGGTGACTAAAGGCTTTTAAATTAAGAATATTTACAATTACAGTGTATTGTTGATGAAAACCAGAAATTGTTGTATTCATTTTTGACATTTGAGATTTAATAACACCACTATCTTTGTTATGTTATTGTTCTGTATGTGTTTTAGAGTCTGTATAATCTTAATAACGATCCCAATTATGAAAATACAACCAATATCATTAGGGATGCACCATAGACAGTATATATAAATGGACATAACTAACGCGCTAGCCGCCGCGTTCCAAATAGGAAGTTTGCATGCGGGCTCTTCTCTACTGACCCTGGCTCCCATTGACTTACATTAGAATATTGTGGCCCCTCTCTCTGGAACTGCATTTTCGCTCTGATTGCTCAAAGCGATCACATGATAAATGCTCACGTGCACTGGCGTGTCCCCGTGGGAGAAAAGAGCACTACTGCACCCATGTTCTGTGGGCAAGGAGGCACCGCAAGTACCTAGGCTAGGCTAATCTGGAGACATGTGCCATTGAGCTCGGCCCATTGACTTGAATGGGCAGCCATGTTTAGACTTGGTTTCAGACCTAGACCAAGTCACTTTTATTAAAATTATAAAATATAAAATAAAAAACCTATTCAAATTCAAATTAATTAAAATCAAGACAATTATTTTTAAATGGAGAATACAGTTTGTGGCATTGTTTTAATATTTATTATGCATCAAAATTAGCATTAGCTCCCTGTTCACTGCCTTAGCACGACTCTGCAAAGAGCCCATAGAGATAAAATTTGACAGGAAGTAATGATACTAGCAGCGAGGTTGCCAGGCGCTAGTACACAGAGCCCATTACTTTATTTATTTGATGCTGCAACCCTACCGTTCTAGTTTTCTTTTACTAATTTTTACCTTGAGGAACGGTGCATTGGCCCAGTACTCCACCCCTTTGACGCCTTCAGTCACTGTCCGGTCCGTCTCCAGGTAGTACAGGTTAAAAGTCTCCTTACAAGACCCAAGCACACTGGGTATGGAAGCACAGTCCCGTACTGTAAACCGAATCTCCACGTAGATCCTCTGGGCTGCCCTTCGATCGATATAGGTGGTGAGCAGCCAGTTGTTTTGGCTGGGTTCAAAGACATTGCAGACTTGGTACGTCCTAATAGTGTTGAGATTCTCATCATATCCGCTCACCTCCTCCCACTGGAATAAAAAAAAAAAAAAGTAGATCGCATAGGAAATAAATAGACAGAACAGGCTAGCGTGATTAATGGGTTTACCAAGTCCCGACAAATTAAAGGCTCTACCCCTCCTTCTCCTTTTTTTTCATGGCCCCCTCCCTCCCTCCCTCCCTCCCTCCTTTCTTTCTTTCATTCATTTTGTTTCTCTTCCATCTTGTACTCTGCTGTTCAGGGACAACCATTCATCACAATTAGGACCTGTACTTCTCACAAACATAGGGGTTTACTGTAAGGAAGAAAACCAAGCACAAAAACATTGCTTTGAAAAGGTGCAATGGTTTTCCAAGCAGTTTTTTTTTTTTTTATTTTGTAGCCCGATACATCCGATAACAAATTTTGAAGCATAAAATATTGCTACAGACAAATGATGATTAACGATGATATTAAAACTACTTTATGCCACTGATTAAGATTTAAATGAAGCAAGATAAACCATTTTTAAAGGAGCACTATGTAACTGGTTGAGGTGTCGCCATCTGATCATTTTCATGAATATGCTGTTGGTTTGCTTGGAATGTTCCACAGTGTGGCATTAAATTTATCTGTCTTGCATTTATTTCAGTATAGGTTTCAAAAACACACTGATAAACACTCATTCTTACAGTGAGCATGATCGCTTCACCACAGATCTGATCTGTAACTTGGTCTAGTGGTGGTGTTACCTGCTTGTCTCCAAAGAGATAGACAGGTTTAATGCCATACGTGAAACGTTCCAGGCAAAGCAATAACATCTCCATGGAGACGACCTGGTGGCGGACCCTCAGCCAGAAAAGTTACATAATGCACCTTTAAATAGACCATATCATAAAAAGACCCGAGGTGCAACAAATAAATAGAATGAACCAATAATTAGCCAGAAAAGTGACAAATCTTGTATTGTATTACAACTAAAATAACAAAAATCTCCTCACTTTTAAAAAGAAAATGTACAGGTAATAAATACTGAGACCCAAAATATATTGTTCCAACTTTCATATATTGAACGATAAATCAATATAGTATAATAATATAGTAATTATCTGACAGGCCTACATCCGATTTCATTTCGTAGAGGTAAATTGTGTCACCTTGCCATGGTAATCAAGTTTTTGACAGACTTGTTAATTGGATGGATCCAGTGCGCCAGCAGCTCTCCCAATGGTAAAACAGCCCCCATGCATTGGAATAACACACCTCTGCACAGTGTTCTTACCCCATTGGCAGGGAACGAGATCCAGCCGAGCTCCGCTGTGGCTGTCCTCGTGTCCATCACCGTCTCTGTGGGCCACAAAGACAAACAGGCACAGGGAGGTGAACAAAGATCTACGGGATACAAACTGGAACATGCGTAATTAAACAGTCACCTTAGATTATATTTATGTGAAATGTCCAATATATGAAGGAAAAAGGAAACAATCGTATTTCTGTTTTTTTAACTACACTTAGGGATGCAATGATTAATCAGAATAGGCTGGTTCACTATTAAAATAATCATATTTAACAGTAGATAATGATTATGAATGACTCCAAAAACATGCCTGTATAGAGACCTGTATAACAAAGACAGTAGCATTATTATTTTAATTTATAAACCACTTAATCCCTAAACATTCTATATAAAAGCTGTCAACCAATTTTTGGTTCCAAATTATGGGGAAAAAATAAATAAATCCATTTTTACTTTGCTTACAGAGCCAAATACTACAAAGATGAGTAGGCCTACAATGAAACCCGTATTTCATGTAAACAGCGTATGTTCAAAATAATGTTATCACTGTATTTGCTATGTAATACTACACCATGTGCAGCCAAATTATGAATAAAATCTACAACATTTAGTCTAATATTTCATGGCATACATTTTAGCAAAATGCAGCATTAACTGATTTGTATCTCTTAATCCACAGTAATGGTTATTCACATTATTAATTCCCACCTAATAAAAAAAATAGGAATATATATTGTTTTGTTTTTTTCCTCCAGTCAAGCTAAGGCTAAGATTTATGCAGGTATTATAAGTACTGATTTAAAATGCATACTGCAGAGACAATAGAGCTGGCCCACAGAACAAACATCAACAATGCAATCCATTTAAAACACTGCCCTTATATCAACCTATGCTGTGATTACCATAAATTATAAATGAGAAGAAGACTGTACTAACATCCTTTAGAAGGTTATTTGAGGGTTTTATTTTTAAGATTTGTAACTGCTCATTGTCAAACTCTTCTGTGGCGCCTCACCCTGTTGTCTGTTGAGCTCCCAAACAACACACATTTTAATACATCAAAATCATGTTTTTGCAAATGACCAAACCACTTGACCAAAGATGAATATTTAATAGGCTAGTTAGAAAGCCTTAAGTACCCCATTTAACTGACTGAACATTAGGTCCCACTATTGTTTAAAGACCTTATATTTCACACAGTTGACTCTTGTGAGCTTTAAGCCATAATGTTGTAATGTTGCTACCTCAACAAAAACATACCTGGAGTTGTGTTTTGTTCATTCACACATGTGTGAGTAATCCTTTATTATTACTCTGTCTACATCTCCAAAGCTCAAAATGCTCTGTTCCACCTTGTGATGTCATGAAGCGGTAGTTTTCAAGTTAACAGCTCCTTTTACCTTTAGCTAAGTAGAGATTGGCAATTCCAGGGCTAAAATCATCCAAATGATTCTAGTGAAGGTGTATGGAGTATAAAAACACTGTGGTTCCTGTATTACCACATGACATCACAAGGTGGAACAGAGTGTTTTCTGTTTGAGTGAAGAACTCTAAATATGCAGTATTTGTGTGTCAAACTTAATTTGTGTGAATGAAACAAAACACAACTCCAGGTATGTTTTTGATGAGAAAACAACATTATAACATAGATCAGAAAATAGCACAACATGGGCCCTTTAAGTAACCGATTTAACTGGTCCCACTATTGTTTAAAAGTGCACTATGGAACTTTTTTACTTTTTTTTACCTATCATGTTTCCATAACAATATTATTGATTTGTCTGCAATTTTCCATTGTATGATCTTGAAAGCAAAAGACATCTCCCCTCAAATATTCCGTTATCGTTCAGAACAAAATCAATAACTTCATACACAAGAGTTTAGTGCTTCACTTGTTAAAAATCAGCACTGTTTTTTATTTCTTATTTCTTTTTTTTTTCATTGACATGTTTAACACACAAATCCTGCATGTTTAAACTGAGTTCTTCTCTCAAACAGAATACACTCCACCTTGTGATGTCATGTGGTAATACAGGAAGCACTCCACTCTACCTTCACTAGAAACATTTAGATAATTTCAGCCCTGGAACTGCCAATATCTACTGAACTAAAGATAAAAGGTAGTTTTAACTTGGAAACTACATGACATAAGGTGGAACAGAGCATTTTCAGCTGTGGAGATGGAGATGTAGACAGATAATACCAACTGTGTGTGAATGAAACAAAACACAACTCCAGGTATGTTTTTCATGAGGTAAAAACATAACATGGCTTATAGCTCACAAGAATACATTTTGTGTTATGTAGGACCTTTAAGCTCCCATGTGTTTCTCTGATTGGTCAATCTGCCTGTCAATCACGCCCATCGGAAATCTAGGAGGTGTCTTTGTTGAGGTCCGTCAAAGGGTGTGATCTTAACCAGGCAACTAATGACCTGTCCTCTTTGAGCCCGTGTGTGTCTGTAACCAAACAAAGCCCCACGTACCTGAATACCATTTGTCACGTGTTACCGGGTAAAACATCGCCACAATACATAACAATATATAACAAGGCCCCCCACCCCCACCCCTCACATGACAACAAAGGTGCTCACGAATATATGACAGCTCCACAACACAGCGGTCTGACAGCCGAAGCCCAGACTGTAGTGTTCAGTGTACGACGTGTCAGTTTATATTATAGATCTGACCGCGGTAATGGGAAAGAAGCAGCATACGGGGCAGTTTTCAGCGTCTCTGTGTCCACATGTGTGCAACGGCTGCCTGCTGTAATTTCAACTGAGAGATGTAAAAGGGAACAGTGAACAGAGCAAAGGGGAACAAAGGAAGGAGTGATGTTGTGTTATGAGGAGACTTAGAAATATAAATACATACATAAATCAAAATAAAGGAAAACTAGATATTTTTCCACTGGAAGAACAACTTGATAAGGATTAACATTAAAATATTTTTGGCTTGATAGAATATTATTATACTCTTTCTTTCTGTTTATATTGCATATGGACAACCACACATTTTTGGTGAGCCCCACACAATCTCAACATCACTCATACTTTGTGAACATCTGTATTTAATAATTTAATATACAGAGGGCTTCTTCAATACTTTATTAAGAGATGAAGTGAAACTTTTGAAAGTTTTGCTCCTGTGACATTATGCTTTTTGATCATATTGTCAAACTGTATTTTAATACTTTTCTGTTTAATGCAGATTTGGGCTCCAAAACAGATTTTTTCCCAACCCACTCCTCCTTTTGATCAGCCACAAGCCGCTTTTATGTTCTAAATGAGTGACTGTTGGATTGTGACCAATTACAATGAAGTCTGAACTCTAAGAAAGCTTTGGTTATGTCTTAATGCCACAAAAAATAAATAAAAAAAAGATCTAATCAAATCCAAGTCAGCTCTAAAAAAAATCGTGGTATGAGTTATTAATTTTTTCACCCCTAATTGAATATACAATTAGTTCCTTTTTAGTTCTGCATTCCTCATAAAAATGTAAAAATCAAAGTCAGCTCTAAAAAACATAGTATGTTTTTTATTAACAAATACATATTGGAAATGAAATAGTGAATACAATAAAACAAAACAAAACAAAAACAACACTAATCTCAACACTAAAGACAACACTAACACAAAAATCTCTAAAATGACACATACTAATCCCCAGTGGTCCAACCAGTCACCTGCACTCACACTTGAAAAGAAAAGAGCCTCTGAGAGAATAGATAATTTTGGGGATAGAAGTAATCCTGTAATGTTCCTCTCAGTACATATTTCCCAACCAAAAGCAGGGCAGTAAACTCTAAAAATATGCAGTCCCCGCTGAGTTAAGCAGTTGTGGAAGATTCAGGGCCCCATATGAAGTGGTAACGAGCATGCGACCATCCTGGGCCCTCATTAGTGCATCCTCCATGTATTTATGAAGTCATATGTAATATTAACAGTGACACGGTGCTGCGTACAGACTATAGGAGAAGAAGCTGACACAAGTTAGTTTGAATACTGATGACAAATCCATACACCCAGGCCCTAAATAAAACAGGCTGCACCTATACTGCTCATTACAGCTCAGAGTAACCTTTTTTATTTCCTGTTTTGGCTTTATTCTAAAAAAAAAACAAAAAACAAACACCTCTGAGCGTGAGGTACAAAAGGCAACCAGGATTCAGGCTGCTTACGTCAAAGCTGTCACAATAGCAGTCCTTTACCTTTAGCAAATCCTTTACGAGCGGGGGGCTGGTTCTATAGGCTTTGTATAGAAACAAGAGCCATTACCCACAATCCCCTTAAACAATGTATAAGCCAAGGGCAAGGGAGGTTTTGCACTCAACATGCATTTTTATTAATTTATTTATGGAAAACTGATTGTGCTATCATACACAGAAACCCTTATGATTTATCACGTAATATACTTAACAGCATTCAGAGCTTGGCCATAATGGAAGAGTCCTGGCACAGTATCACCTCCTGAAGTAGACACAACACAATCTAGAGTGAGGTTATTTTATGAAGATCAATTTAAAATGCATTTGATTTATATAGTTAGAGCTCACTGAGACGCACGAGTGAAGTGAGGGTAAGGAGATACTAAAAGGTTAGCCATTTGCAGTGTCATTTTGTTTAAATTAGTTTAGTTTGTTGTTACATACATTAACTCCTTTATTTGAAAAAATGAAAGGTAAATTCCAGCCTCTATGTTATATTCAAATACTCAAAAAATGGTTGCATAGCCATTAAAAAAACCTAAAAACATGCATGTATGAAAACGCATGTTACAGTAAACTAAAGATGCACTGAAACAATACCAAAATCAGATATCTGCATCGATATTTAAAATTTTGGTGGATTTTACTGGACAATGTTGGCCCACAAATTATTCTGTAGTTGCCTTAAATAATACATAACAGTTACAAAAAGTATTTGGATTTTCTACCTTGTGCTGTTTGTGTTTAAAGACAATAAATTATACTTTCCTAATGTCAGTTGATAATCGCAAATCTGCAGATAATTAAAGCCAAAGTATCAGCATAAAGTATCAACAGAGCAGAATAAGCTGGATCGGTGTAAAGTGGAACATAATGTGTGTATGCGATTTAGTGTTTCCATCCTTTATTGATTTCCAGCACACCATCCACGAACACTACCAAACTACTTTACCAAAAATGTGTTTTATCTGTTCTTGACAATGGTGGTTATTCTGTTTTCTTTTCAGGTTCAGATGTTTGCTCTAGTCTGGACACAGCAAAATGATAAGTTATACATTTTAAAGTGAATCCGGTAACTGAAATTGGATTTTTATTTTTCAAGGCACATGTGACCTGGCATAAGGCACACTTGTGTTCCCTGGTACTGGTTACAATACAAGAAAAAAGCATAATACAAATGTCTTCTTTAAAGGGCCATATTACGCCGTTTCTGATCTATGTTATAATGTTGTTACCTCCTCAATAACATACCCGGAGTTGTGTTTCGTTACACATGTTTAACACACAAATCCTGCATATTTAGGCTTAGGAGTTCTTCTCTCAAACAGAAAACACTCTGCTCCACCTTGTGATGTCATGTGGAAATACAGAAGTGCCTCACTGTGTTTTAAACTCCATACACCTTCACTAGAAACGATAATTTCAGCCCTGGAGATGTAGATATGTTTGAGTAATCCTGGATTACCAATTTAACAACAAAACACAGCTCCAGGTATGTTTTTGACGAGGTTCAACATTCTAACATGTCTTAAAGCTCACAAGAGTCAATTTTGTGTAATATAGGACCTTTAACAGTAACAATAGAAATACCCATAGTATTTTCTGTTCTTAAAACCCCCATTCTTGAAACAAAGCCTGTCATGTGTACGCTCCACCACTGCTTATTAAGGCTGTTTCCACTTATCAGTCTAATTAACAGCACACGGCACACACCTCTCTGCATAATAGGCCTTACTCTCACATCAACATAATTACTTTTGACATATTAGAGGCTGTGATCACTGCATGCCCGCTCCCCCACACCCCCAAACGCACACAGAACCATACCACAAAAGCACTCAACCTCTACACAGCTATTTCGTATCAGTGGGCAAAATGCTAGCGGGATTGTAACTGTGGCAGAGGCTGTTAAAATCCATGTTGTGGCTCACCGGGGACAAATAAAAAGTATTTTGCCCACAGATGGAGAATTAGAAGTCATTTTGCTGTTGAGAACTGGCCCCTCCTTCACACTGGTACATGCCGTTTGGGTTGTAATTGAATGTAAATCAAATATATGAGAGGAAGGGTGTGGTTAAAGCTGAGTGAGAGGGTTGTTAGGGTTCATTTTTGGAGACGCCGAGCTGGAACTAGCCAAATGTGTCTGTAGCTCCAATTTCCCAGCTGCTAATGTTTAAATAATTGACAAATATAACAACATTGGTGCAATATGTGACATTTCTAGAGGAGGGGCATGCAATCGGCTTGTCCCCCACGGAGATGTTATTGCTTTGCCTGGAATGTTGCATAGTATGGCATTAATCAATTTGAGGTGTTTTTATGGCCCAGAAATACCTTGGAGAACATGCATTCTTACCATAGACTATATAAAGTGGACAAAGGGAGTGTGACATTGCTCATAGCGTTCACTTTCAGTCAAATGAAGCTCATCTGGGCTATCAGTTACAGGAGTGAATTTAGAGCCGAGTTCCATATTAAGAATAGGAATTTATTTAAGGACAAAATAGAAAAAATAATGACTAGGCTCACTGCAGCAGCTACAGAGAGAGGGGCGACAATTTTTCAATGTAAAGTCAATTAGAACCAGAATCAATGGAGCTGGATGCACCCCCATGCTCACTTCCTGTTTGGAACGCAGCAGCTAGCAAATTAGCTATGTCGATTTATATATACAGTCTATGATTCTTACACATTTCCAGAAATTTGACCTGCAACTTTGCCTGGTGAGGTCACCTGCTTGTCTCCATGGAGATATTTATGTTTATGATGACACAATGAGCAACAATAGGATTTTGTGACGTATGCAGCAGTGCATGCTGTTTTTAGACTTTTGAAGAAACCTGCATAGAACTAACTGTTAATGCCATCTGAAAAAATCCATATTAATGTAGATTTCTATTTTTACTTTTAAGCAGGAAGCACGCGTCAGCACAGACTGGCGCACACACACACACACACACACACAATGCAGCCACGCTAAAAGCCTTGTGGAGTGACAGACGTCATGGCGACCAGGGAGATGAGCGTCGACCAATCAGGCGTTAAAGTGGAACGACCAGAAGGACAGCTCCGCCAAGAACAAACCTGTGGAGACTCAAAGCACGCACGCACACACGCAGACACACACACACATGCAGACACACATGCAGACACACACACACACATGCAGACACACACACACACGGGTACAGACAGACAGATCAAGTCACATGGGGAGTGGAAGAATGCATGTTTGAAGATGACATGTTTGATGGAGTTTTGAACAAAGACTGCCACAAACTTATGACAATACTGGCTCAATGGTGCAGTACATCCCATGAATTAAACTCTGACTCAACAAGGCTCTGTTTTTCTTTAGTTGGTCGGTTGCTTTGTCTAGCAAAAGTAATATAAGGAGACATAGTGGGTTCTTTACCTTTGTGATAAATATTGAAGGTCCTATATTATACGAAACTGACTCTTGTGAGCTGTAAGCCATGGTAGAATCAAAAACATCAAAAACATACCCAGAGGTGTGTTTCGTTTTCACTCATGTTTGAGTAATCTTTATTATTACTCTGTCTACATCTCCAAAGCTCAAAATGCTCTGTTCCACCTTGTGATGTTATGAAGGGGTAGTTTTCAATTTAATAGCTACCTTTAGCCTTTTGTTCAGTAGAGAATGGCAGTTCCAGGGCTGAAATGATCCAAATGATTCTAGTGAAGGTGTATGGAGTTTTTTAAAAAAGCAGTACATGACATCACAAGGTGGAGTGTTTTCAGTTTGAGAGAAGAACTCAGCCTAAATATGCAGTGTTTGAGTATTAAGGAGGTTTTGTCACAATACTGAAACAATAGTAGTTTAAATAGTCCCCCATAGGAAAATTTGTCCTCTGCATTTGATCCATCCTTCAGTGCCGCTGGGGCATCTCCTCAGGACAAGTGAGGGCAGCAGTGCTGCACCTGGGGACCCATCTGATGTTGTTGCTAGCCAGGGCTACCTCAGCTGGAGGATTGTACCTATGCTGCATGTTTTTGGGTTGATGGGGGAAACCGGAGTGAGGAAACCCCACTACCCACCCTCTTGCTGTGAAGCATGAGTGCTAGCAGCTCAGCTACTGTGCTGCTAATGTCACCATGGCAAAAACCATTAAAACAACCCAGGAAAGGTTAAAACTGTCTTAAATTACTCAATGCAAGTTGCAGTTTTACCATCTGGGTTCTCAACCCTGATCCTGAAGCACTGTCAACAATAAAACTCCACATACATTTAGGTTGAGATCTTACAGTATATGTCATAAAAGTGTCATTAAAAAGGAAATGACACAGTGACTTTAATTCCCGACAACGTAAGTAACAACGTGGCCTGCGTAAGAACACACGTGATTCCTCAGATCTGCTTCATTCTCACACATCTAGGAAAGCTTTACCCAATACCAGTCTCTCTCCCATTCTCATCAATCTGCAGTCCATTCTGAAGTCGACCCCGTTGTCTCCGAAGCGCCCGCTCAGCACTTCACAAGCTCCACTATCAGCACAAAGCACACATCACTATGCAACTACACGAGATTTACACACAGACCCCAACACGTTATACACTAAATTATGACTATACTTCAGTCTGCCACCATCATGTCATAAATATGTGATACTTTGAGATAATCCAGGAAAGAGACGATTAAAGGACACTTTTTATGATGCGCGAGGGACATGTTTTTCACTCAGAGTCATTTAGTGCTTATTCACGTGTTTGTGTTTGACAGATATACATGACTATGGTATAAATCCACACGGAGCGCTCCCAGTGAAGGTCGAGCTGTGAGCTGTCAGGTTACTGTATTCGTCAAAGGACAAAGGACAAACTGGTGACCTGGTTTCCTCAATCTTAGTTTTATTTATATAGTGCAATTCATGCATAAACGAATTGAAAGTGCTTTACAGAATAAGAAATACAAAAAAAATCACAATACAAACATATCAAAACATAAAAAAACAGAGTGCAGAATAAAAACCTTTCATTCATATACACAGCTAAACAGAGCCTGGATTTAAAGGTGCATTGCACAACTTTTCTGGTGTCTTCATGTAGATGTTATTGCTTTGTCTGGAATGTGCCACAGTAGAGATTAAACCTATCGATCACAAGGGAGACAACTATAGACTACATTACAGGTCAGATCTGTGGAGCGGCAACCCTATTCACAGAGAGAATTGTATTTTTGAGCAATCGAAACACCCGTAATGAATAAATGCTAGATAGGTGTGTTTAATGGCATACCATGGAACATTCCAGGCAAACCAATAACATCTCTATGGAGACAAGCAGGTGATGGACCCTCCACTAGAAAAGTAACGCAATGCACCATTAAACATTGTCAAAGTAGAGGCCTGTCTCACATCTTCAGGAAGATACTGCATTAAGGCTGCAAGATTAACAGCAACTGAATCAAAATCATAATCTGGAAGTATCAATTTCCTTCACAGACAACAAAATTTCTGTCTTTTTCTGTATAAAACCTGCTAACCCTGTAGTTTAGATCTGTACTTTCTGTGATTCTTGTATTAGTTTAGTTCATAGGCTTATTTCAGTCTTTTTGTCCTGGATTTGTTTAAAATGTGAACTTTGAACAGAATCTAACTAATCATAATCACAATGCTTATCAGAAAATTCACAATTATTAGCTAGTTTTCCAAAATCGTTCAGCCCCACACTGCATGACTTAAAACCTGTCTAAATATTTTTTCTTCATACAAATTTGAATCTGAATTTGCTGAAAACACAGCTGTCGTCTCTGAGAAAAATCTCGATGAAAATGGACTGAGGTGAAAGTAAAAACTGTTCAATGGTCAAACGGAACAGAATTTAAATTGCAAACTGAGTGAGCTACAGGAGGCTGCAGTTTTTGCATGAAACAGCTGTGTCTGGGCCAAACGGACTTCTGCACCAAATTAGGCTTGTCTCACCAAAAGGCAGTTTCGGTCCAAAACTAAAATACTGTCATTTATTTATTTCATTAGTTGTAAAATGCTGTTTTATTAGTATTTTATTCTTAACTTTTCAGAGATGTGATGCGTTAAGAGATTAGGGCCGGAGCGATGTGGTGCATACAGTCTATTCATGATCTCACTCCTGTGACAACTTTTGGCCATAGCGTGATTCATTTTGCTGCTCAAACACACACACTTTCTCCTCCCACTTCTCTTATTGGTCAGCATCTGTAGGGCTCTGAGTGAGTGACAGCTGGAGTCACCCAACCACAGTGAAGTGTAAACTCAAAATCTTAATCTGGCGCCAAGAAAATCATTATATTATCTTTTTTCCATATTGCTCACCCAGTTGCTGACACCTGAAACTCACTTATTATTAGTCTGTCTACATCTCCAAAGCTCGAAATGCTCTTTTCCACTTTGTGATATCATAAAGCAGTAGTTTTCAACCGTTTAGCTCAGTAGAGATTGGCAATTCCGGGGCTGAAATCATCCAAATGATTCTAGTGAAGGTGTGTGGAGTTTAAAAACACAATGGAGCACTTCCTGTATTAACACATGACGTCCAATGGTAGAACAGAGTCTTTTCTGTTTGAGAAAAAAAAAACCAACAGCCTAAATATGCAGGGTTTATGTGTTAAACGTGTGAATTTCAGGTATGTTTGTGATAAGGAAATAACACTATGACATAGATCTGCCCTTTAAGGTTTTTTTGTGTGTATGAATACCAGCAAAAGCTATAACACAAAAAGAGAGACATTCGGTAACTCAACTGAGAACGAATTTGAACCAACCCCAATACCAATGCATGCTCTACCAATGGAAATATAACATGGAATAACGCCATTATTCTCTTCTATTGACAAACTGTATCCCAACTTTTCTTTTTAGCTTGTATTCAAAACCAAACTTTACACAAAGACCAGGCGCCTGGAGTCCCCAACACATCTCTTTGTTTTTAGGTGTGCTGCTGTTGATAATAAAAATGAGAATGTCACAGATCCACTTGAGGTTGCTCAGATAAATGTGCTTAGCCTTTCCTCCTCTGGCCCAGAATACTAAATCAGACACTACTCCTCGAATGTATTTTTGGCACCAGCAAATGCCACTGTTTTATTTATGTGCTGGAACTTCAAACAAATAGTCATGGTCCATTTCTTTTCCAAAAATATTTCTCTCAATGGGTGTCCAGATTTGTGTGTATTAGGTACATACAGATCATAGTATATAAATATTTAAAGGGCCCATGTTACACCATTTTCTGATCTATGTTATAATGTTGTTTCCTCCTCAAAAACATACCTGGAGTTGTGTTTTGTTTCTTTCACACGTTTAGCACATAAATATGCATATTAAGGTCGAGTTCTTCTCTCAAACAGAAAACAATCTGTTCCCCCTTGTGATGTCATGTGGTAATACAGGAAGTGCTCCACTGTGTTTTTAAACTCCATACACCTTCACTAGAATCATTTGGATAATTTCAACCCTGGAATTTCCCATTTCTATTAAACAATAGCTAAAAGGTTGATGTTAACTTGAAAACTATGGCTTCATGACATCACAAGGTGGAACAGAACATTTTGAGCTTTGGAGATGTTGACAGACAAAAAACAAACAAACAAAGGATTACTCAAACGCGTGAATGAAACAAAACTCCAGGTATGTTTTTGGTGAGGTAACAACATTCTAACATGGCTTAAAACTCACAAGAGTCAATTTAGCTTAATATAGGACCATTTCACCCAACAGTCAAACCCGATAAATCCTACTTAACACAAATCCAACAAAATCAGACTAAAGCACATCTAGTCTGTGTAATGCTTATTAAATTAATATGTGCTTTAACCCTCAGATCGTGTGTGAGCTGAGTAGCTGTTTTTAATCATGTAGGAATGGTTTTAATAAATTTAAATAAGAACAATAAAGAGGGGCTAAGCTAAACTTTTGTGCTTTTAGTCATGTCTTAATGGCATTTCTTCATAAAAAAAAATACACCTGTAGTTGTGTTTTGTTTCATTTGTGCAAAACACTCATAAAAAATACTGTCAATGTGGCTGAACCATAATATTTACATCTGCTGCAGATGTAATCACTCCCCTGGGAAAATACAGTTAGTTAGCTTTGATTGACATGAAACGCTAAGCCCCACCCCAGAACATTTAAGGACTCCCCAACTTCAGTGGACAGAACTGATCATTTTATTTAAAATTGTCCTTACAAAAGCACAAACTTCAATGCAGATCCGGTTTGTAACATGGTACAGTCTATAGACGAGGCCAGCCAAGAATCTACTCCTCCAACAAGCTGGTCTATATCCAATGCGTCACTGAATAAACAAATCTGAAATGCCATTGCCAAGGTGTCCAAAAATAGTTGAAAATTATGTTTACTGCACAATAAAGGAACTCTTACAAAGGCAAATAGTCACATTTTTATATAGCGCTTTTCCACCTTCAAGGCACTCAAAGCGCTTTACTCGCCCGTTCATACACACATTCGTACATCTATACACCTATATACTGGGGGCAAGGCGGGTTAAGTGTATTGTCCAAGAACACAACAAAGTGGGATTCGAACCATCAACCTTCAGATCAGTGGACAAACCAACTGAGCTACTCTCACCCCCAATCTATCTGACAAAGTTGATGCTATATGCACATGTCGTTTTACTAATAAAACTATTTGCTTTTAGAATGATGTTTTGCTGTGTTCTATCTTGTCTTCTGTACTGAGGAGAAGATGGGCTGAATGAAGCTACGAGCCCTTTGCTATGCTCACATCTCCAGTGTGATATCCGACTGCAGCTCTAGCTCCGTCTGGAGGTATCGGGTCATTTTATTCACAGGTGACATGCAGAGGATGTGAGACGAGGCTGGCAAAAACTCAAGGTGAAGTGTGAAAGAATGGAGAGGGGAAAACTCGTGTGTGTCATGGTTTCTTATTCAACAGCCTGCGTGCATGTGAGAACACTGTGGGCTCTGTGTGTGTGGAATCCATGTACTCAAATATTTATGAATTAAACATATCAGATACAATGTTTTTCTTCCGTAAAAGTTGTGCATGTGTAAGTGTTCTTATTTGATATTTTGCAATTTCATTAAAGCAAACATTATGTAAATTCAAGCTTTTAACCATGTTACAGTTGTTTCCCCTTCTTATTTACTCACGTGAAGTGATTCATGCATTTCTGTGCAATCTTTAATTTTTTCAAGACCCCAGCTTTCACCAGAACAGGTGAACACCCACTGCTTGTTTACAGTGAGGTCAGCTCCCATTGGGCTTCTTTTATGTCATTTTTAGATAATTATTATGTCCAAATTTTAATGTTGTCATAGATTATAATTATATAGCACACACCAGCCAAATAGGTCTTCTTTAAATGAAAGAATATTTTAGTTTCAACTATTTTGATGTTAGCACAAGCCTGAAATTACCAACCCAAGAAAACTAAGTATTAAACACGATCAAGCAAATAAATGTAAATGGTCAAAACCACAACAGGGTATAAT